>CAXKWD010000002.1:152217671-153644546 GCA_964059195.1 Ectobius pallidus
TCACAAGTTGTGTTTTATACAGTATGAAAAAGCATGCTTTGTCAGTTTTCCACCGTGACTTGTGTTTTATACATTATGAAAATATATGCTTTGTCAGTTTTCAACCTTGACTTGTATAAATAATTTAGTTTTCATAACGACTTAAGTGTACAAGGACGAAATTTTCAAATTAATTTGGTACATGTTAGTAATAATTTCTACATTTTAATACTTTATACAGTTTTTTAAACACAAGTTGTGATTTAAAAAGTGTATAAAGTATTTAAATGTAGAAATTATTACTAACATGTACCAAATTAATTTGAAAATGCCTCACTTGCACATTACAGTTGCTATGAAAACTAAAATATTTATACAACTCAAGGTTGAAAACGACAAAGCGTGTCTTTTCATAGTGTATAAAACACATCTTGTGATTAAAAAAAACTGTATAATATGTGCCAATTAATCTGAAAATGTCGTCCTTGTACAGTTCTGTCGCTATGAAAAACTAAATATCTAGCACGCATGAAGGCGTAATGACATTGATACATTGCGTAACCCAGGCATAAGGGCGTAACAATATTGGTAAATAATAAGTTGCGTAAGAGTGTGTAAAGGCATAAAGGCTTAACAAAATTGGTAAGAAAAGAAAACTTGCGTAAGAGTGCATAAGGGCGTAACAATATTGGTAAAAAGCCTTGCGTAAGAGTGCGTATCCAGACGTCTTTGCCATAAGGGCTTAACAACATTGGTAAAAAGCCTTGCGTAAGAGTGCGTTTGCAGGCATCTTTGGAAAAACGGCTTAACAACATTGGTAAAAAGCCTTGCCTAAGAGTGCATTTCTAGCGTCATTTTCAAATCGCGCGCCATTTAATTTCAAATCATGCCGCAACACACCAAGATCAGTAAACTATACAGGTTGCGTATTCCGGGATAGACCAATCGCAGCACTTGAGTGTGTGGCGTCACAAGATTCCAGATCTCGCAATTTTCAGATTTTACTCAGTCTAGAAAATCTTACACCGCGTGATTAAACTCGTAACCTTTAATTTAATTTAATTTAATTTAATTTAACCCGTGGTCGGATTCCTGTGAAATTTATACAGAAATAATCTACACACATCAGCCCTACTGATGGTTAAAACAGAGCCTTAAAAAAGCGGATACAAATGTTTTTATTTCATTTTATAAACATCACCCGTTACACAAAATTCATGGAGGGAGAAGCAAATTTCACTATGCGACAATTTTTTGTATTTTTGTGTCCCGAAAAAACTTCAAGCGAGAAAGTTTTAGTGAAATGATTGAATTTTAATACAAATGAAGTTCCAGCCCCATATCTCGAATGGTTTACGAGTAATTAAGTGGTAATTATTCCATGCGCTTCAGTGTCGGAGTGATTTGTGACGACCGTGAAATGTTCAGGAAGAAGCATATTTGACTATGCGACAATTTTTTTATTTCTGTGACCAGAAAATGATTCAAGCATGTGAGCTTATTTTATTTCTGTGACCAGAAAATGATTCAAGCATGTGAGCTTTAGGGAAATATTTGAATTTTATTATACATCAAGTACCACGTTTATATTTTGAATGGTTTACGAGTAATAGAGTGGTAATTACTCAAGGCGATAAGGCTATCGGGACGGTACAGAGGTCTTTTTTATTCTATAAAATAGGCCTACTAGCAATTACGTAAAAATCCTTAAATATTTTAATCGTGGACTCAATAATAAAGGATATTAACTGGCTACTTGTACCCATACTGAAAGATTGACCCGCTGGGGAAAAAGAATGAATTAAACTTTTTCCTAATCTTGTAAATCTGCACTACTGTTATTTAGATATTTGTTGAATTATTTATTTTATTTTTTGATCCTTTGTGCTAGTAACTTTTATTTCTAATTACCTTATCAAATGCCTTATTAGTTTAATATCTTGTTACGCCCTTTTCATATTTTAATATAATTTATCAACATGAAAACGTATTACAGTTAAAATTGAATTGCCGAGGCTTTAAGAGCATGCTATCGGGTTATAGTTAGGGCAAGACGATGATACTTTTTAATGAAAAATTCATGGAAAAATCCTTTGAAATATTGGGTGATTTATGTAGAATGCATTGCGAAGCAATTTGTGTCCATTTTGTTATGTTGAGACGTCGATTTTAAAGATCCTGCGCCTCTTTTCGTTGTGCTGCTCATGAAAGTTTCCCTGCCCTGCAATTCACAAACCATCCCTTAGTTTATTAGGTCTATATTATCTCTGTCGTCACATAATTTGTATACAGATGTACACTTTTGGCCGTGTTTCACCAATCATTACCTACATAACTTACCCCATATAACCCGGAGAAAATTATTATTAATATAAATGTATTGCTTTGATTACAATATTAACACAAATTAATACTCTACAATAGTCTACGCAATGTAATAATAACATTAGTACTGTACATGTTAATATTGATACATAAAAATTCCCGTAGTTGTTTTCTACCCTTATTATAAGGTACAATTTCTATACAAATATAGGATACATTCTTTAACAAATTTTCATCAAATTATACTAACATAACCTCTAGAATGAGGAATATTTTCTAGGCAACAAAATATTAGAACAAATCACCCTTTAGCTGTTATATAGGCCTACCTGTATTATATAATTTCTATTCAAATCTAGATCCTTTGGGAGATTTTTACAAGATTTTAAAGACAAATGCTGTAGAATCAGAAGAACATTTTAAGTAACTTGAATAACAGAACAGTTCACATCTTAGCTGTTTTCTACAATCTACAAAATTACTGTTACACACTGCCACAGCACATATCTGGCCCGGCAAAATGGTTCAGTTAATTGCACTTTCTAAAGCACCTTCCATTTGTATTATTAAAAACAGTATGTACTGGTAATATCTATCCTAAAAGACTGCGGTCAAGCGGCCGAGATCTGTAGGTAGAAGCTTTGTCAGCGGCACCATGCTCTCTACTGTCGTGCTTGAAGCGCCAAATCATTCTGACACCTTGAAGCGCCCGGAATAATTACCACTCAATTACTCGTAAACCATTCGAGATATGGGGCTGGAACTTCATTTGTATTAAAATTCAATTATTTCACTAAAACTTTCTCGCTTGAAGTTTTTTCAGGACACAAAAATACAAAAAATTGTCTCATAGTGAAATTTGCTTCTCCCTCCATGAATTTTGTGTAACGGGTGATGTTTATAAAATGAAATAAAAACATTTGTGTCCGCTTTTTTAAGGCTCTGTTTTAACCATCAGTAGGGCTGATGTGTGTAGATTATTTCTGTATAAATTTCACAGGAATCCGACCACGGGTTAATGAAAGGTTACGAGTTTAATCACGCGGTGTAAGATTTTCTAGACTGAGTAAAAACTGAAAATTGCGAGATCTGGAATCTTGTGACGTCACACTCTCGCCTGCTCGCCGCAACCCCCTGTCCTATAAACTCGCCGGAATACGCTACCTCTGTAGTTTACAAGCCTTGGCAACACACCAGGTGGCGGGAGCTGTAAACATGCCGTCTACGCCCGCTCTTACTACTCGCGGCTAAAGAAGTTTCACATCAAAAACCTAATTTTGAGCAAGTA
Organism: Ectobius pallidus; assembly: GCA_964059195.1. Lineage (NCBI taxonomy): Eukaryota > Metazoa > Arthropoda > Insecta > Blattodea > Ectobiidae > Ectobius > Ectobius pallidus. Next base: position 152,221,264 of record CAXKWD010000002.1, read on the forward strand.
ATAGGAACCAATACTTGAGAAAAATAGCAAGAGGAAGTGCTTTTTTAATGTGGTTTCAGTGTGTTCACTTGTGGATACAAAACTTCCAATAGAAAATTGTAAAAAAAAACTTTAATCTAAGTTCTCGTGATAGTTTACCATTGAATTACGTGTAGTTCAATGGGTGTCTTCTGGTGAGGTAAGATGGCGGCATAGCGCAAGGCTAGGCTTCACCGCCGCGACCCAGATTGCCGGGCTGTGGTTTTTACCTATTTTTTTCCTTACTTCCAAAACAAAAAGCGCTCATACACTTTTTCGAATCATGACCATAGGATTCACCCACATTAATTCTGTGGCACCTAAAAATACCTAAATGGGCTATAAAAACCTAAATATACCTAAACGGGATATATAACCTAAAATATCTAATTTAGGCTACTTTTTGGCTTTTTTGTTAAATTTCTCAGTTGAGAAATCGATATTTTGCGGAGAGACAATTTTGTCGGGTTGAAATTAATACCACCAGCGTTTCGTTCAACCCATTGTCGTCTAGGATGGACAGTATCAAGAGAGAAAGTGTAAGAGTACCGGCGTATTCCTTTTCAAATATTCGTACGAACAACCATTGTTGCCGTGTATGAACAAGGGTATAGATTTCCGAGTTTTAAAGCGCTTGTTGGCCTTTATTTACTACCCTCTTATTCATATAGTCCAGTTACTCATTGCATACCCAGGCGGCTTCCTTTCCTTAGGAGGAAAAGTTTGCCGACAGCTCAACCCATGTTCTTTGTTTTACCGCACCAATCAGCTAGTTACCCCAGCCAATCAAAATCTAAGAATGTCCTGTGGCGATTTTGACAGCTACTCGTCTACTCCGCGTGGAGTGAAATGCATGGTTGCAAGATCAAGTTACAGTAAACAGTAACACGTGTGAATTGAATAAAGCGAAGGAAGAACTGAGGTCAGTGATAACAATGATAAAATATTGCAACGTTGCTTTTGTTTTGGAAAGCGGAAGCCCAAGACCGATTTAGTCAGATCAGTTAACATAAAGAAACACCGAAACCTTTGAAGCCGACTGGCCATCCAATGAGTAACTGCACTATACTGAGTGGTCACAGTGTTAGGTTTTAAGAAGATGTATTAATTATGCCGAAACAAATGAATTCGAGTTTATTACTGCTTCTTTTGATTGTTTATGCTTTCTTTCTTCAATTGTCTATAATATTGTCCTAAAGCGAGTTTACACAAATTTAAGTCAATTTTGTTAAGTTAAACTTTACAAGTATTATGTATTGAATCCTGTGTAGCACATTCAAATTCATTAAACCAAAAATTCTACCCGAAAACGATATTTTTGACAAAAAACCTAAAAAAAACTATTTCACCTAATGGAAAACCTAAAACAGTGTTTTTAAAAACCTAAAAATCCGGTCCCTACTAATAAAGATGCAGAGTCAGTGAAACAAAGACAATGCCAGTGAGTGAAAATCTGAAATCAGAATAATGAACAGTAATAGACTTAGCATTCACATAGGCTTTAAGTAATAAAATTCACTGTAAGTAATAAGTTTGACATACCATTCATTTGGACTAACAAGACAGATTTGGGCGGGTTAAGTCTTTCAATGTGTGTCTCCACTTGTTTCTATCTCTTGCCGTTCTGGCCCATTTTCTGTGTAGTGTTCTCGTGAAGTGGCTAACATAAAGGCGCACTCACAACCCTCGAATGTACAGGTAAGGGAAAAAAAGCGGACCGACTAAAATATCTAAGTTGCCGATATGAGCCATTGCGTAGCGGCATTCACAGGATGCAGGGAATGTATTGAAATTTGTTCTAGTGTCGACTGTTGACTTAGCCCATTTCGAAACCCATTAGAAAATAAGCTAGTAAAATTCATTTTCTGGGAATAATCCGTTAATTAAGTAGTTAAATATTGCGGCAATCGAAAAGTAGTGGGAAAACAATGTGGATTAAGGAAATAAAACATTTCCTTCCTACGTGCTACTTACCAGGCGAACGCGCTGTCATTGTGCTACGGAATCGCTTAACGTTCCTTGAGAGTCTGTAATGAAATAAGTGATTGACAAGCAGACTACAGCCGATAAATTGCTTGAATTGAGAAATAATTTCACGTAATTTGCATTGCTTGTGAAAACAAACGTTTCCGTTACATCTCTTACATTTATTTGCGTATCTCAAGGCTCTGAAATCAGATACAAGAGTCGGTCCACTTTTTATACCCTACCTGTTCGCTGTTAATACGAAGAACAGTGCGCTGAACTTGCTACTCCACACTAAAAATAATGCATTATATTACTGATAAATTGATAACATTTCGGAAATCACAACTGTGTAACCGTACTTTGTACTCAACACAGACGACAATCTCATATATAGCCCCTGTACGATTGACAATACGCACCCTACTGTTTATACTTCCACACATAACACCTAACTTCAAACATTCATTCCCCATATAACACCTAACTTCAAACATTAATTACTCCATTAAGGAAAAAGCGACAAGGAAACCAATTACACCCATCAATAGCCAATAACAACCCCTACAGTTTGATATATTACACATAACTTTTTATTAACCCGTTCCATCATTTTAATATAAAAACCTTAATAACCCTTTTCATTTTTATCACACCCACTACAAATTAATACCATTGGAAGCCCCGTAAAATAGCCCATCAGAATTAAATAACCATAACTATGATAACTTTCAGTTATCAGAGTTATTGATAAAAACATAAACCTAGTACCGCCCACATCTGCTGGAACCGCCAGGCTGGCGCCGAGCAAAGTTTGACATCTCAAGTAATTAATGACCGATGCAGCTTGCCTGTTTTAACGACGGAAAACGGAATATATTTCAAATCGGATAGCAGAAGAAACTACCTTACCCCAATCAGAGCAGACTTAGACACGGACACAACCAATTGGAACTACTTACCCCCACTACCCCTTACAAAGATATTAGCAGAAAGCACGGACATCTCGTCATCTATTGATCACACGACAGCTTAGACTAAAGAACTTCAAGACACACTTCAGACAAAAGACCACGTTAAACATTATTAAACTCAAGTAACTTTGCAATATATTGATATTTAAACGTTATAATCCGCGCGATAGAAATAGAAGTTATTAGCAGCGTCGAAGCGCGTAATTTATATTATTTGGTAAAGACATTGGTTTTATTATTACGAAACCTTAATTGTGAACGTAAGATTGAATATTATTATCCGCGCGATACAAATAGAAACTACGAGAGAGTAAATGTGAAAGTAAATAGAAGTGTTCAACGGCGCGTACAAGTGAAGTAATTACTATTACAATTTAGCAAGTTACAAAGTGTTACTTACGAACCTTAACGACGTACTAAATACTACTAAATATCAGGACTTACATCATCTAATAGAACTAAATCGATTAATTCAGCATTTCAGCAAATACTAAACTTTGGAAAATATATATTAATTTGAAAAGACGACTCAACTTTTAGTTACCATTATTCCTGACACCGCCCTTTGACTGTTATCTCGATTTTCTCTAGCCACTTCCCTAGATAAGAGTTCTCTAGCTTATAACTACCCCTGAGTACTACGCCCGGCACCCCTTATTTTAATCAGAACTCCAGAACTACTATACATCTAAAAATCCCACCTACAGTTATAAATCTTCAGGAGAGCGACGAACGGTGATAAATGGCGCCCAACGTGGGGCTTGAATTTGAAGATCGAGGGAACAGTCAATAAAATTTAATTTTTCAACAATAAAATTCAGGAACATTACACTAAACCACATACCACCAAGTTTTAAATTCTGTGAGAAATTTTACTAGAGTCAGCACACCATTGGATTATTCATCATTTCATCAATACCCCCCCCCTGGATCTTCATCTACAACATTTTCCCTCATCACCTGGGCACCTGGACATCACCTTTGGCCTACCGCTGGACATCTGGACTACAAAAGGGTATCGTTAATCCAACTTAAGTGTTGAAAATTGAATTTTGCTCCTATTTTTATTTGAATTCAAAGTAAATTTTTTCAATTTAAATTTCAAATTTTTTTTTTGCATTTTAATTAATTTTATTTTTGTAAATTCAATTGTATTATAGTAGTTTATGAAATTAAGGAATAATAAAGTATTCCAAATCATGGAGCCAAATTCTGATACTCAGATATTATGTTCAGAACAGAATCCTACTTCTGAAAATAATGAAAGTGCATCTGTTCCTATTTCTGAAAACTTAGAAATTACTCAGCATGAAACCGAAAGTGACCTTGCTAGCTTGCCTGTTACACAAACCCCTGTTAATATCCCAGCTGTGAGTGCACCCACCCCATCGACTTCAACTCAGAACACCATAAATTTAGACCCTAACCTTCCTTCTTTCAGTTCAGATTTTTTGTCACAACTACAGACAATGATAGTAGGAATCTCTACACAGTTAAACTCCACACTTGAAAGTCAAAATCAACAAATGACTACAATGAACTCCACACTTGAAAATCAGATTGCTAACATGAATACTACACTAAATTCTACACTTGCTACTCAAAATCAACAAGTAAGAGACGAACTCGCTATTCAAAACCAACAAATTACAACAATGAACTCTACACTGACAACCTTAATCACTGAACACCGCACTCAGGTTACGTCTGAATTACAAAATTTAGACAGTAGAGTCACAGCTCAAATAGCTACTTCAGAACAAGTGTTGACAAATCATATTTCCTCAGTAGAAAGGGTAACCGCTAGCAATTCTACGAAATTGGTATCCCTTCAATCAGAACTAGACCGACTTAGGCAAAGGGTAAGAGACCAGGAAAGCCTAATCGAACAAACCAGGGAAAATGCTTTGATCCCTCATGTTTGTAATACCCCCTCAACATCTGCCTCTACTTCTTCCAACCCCCCTGATCCGGTACCTCAAGCCCCTGAAATACCAGAACCACCTGCACCATTACCCAGAACCAACAATGGATTGGATCAACGAGCTGCCAGCACTAATCAAACACCCCAAAATGTTGTAAACAATAGTTTTTCATTGCACAATTCGGATTTTCCATTACCGTATTTTGAAGATACCTTGAAAACAAACCCTGTCAGATATTTAAAGGACCTAAAAACTTATTTTGCTTTACGAGGAGTCCCAGAACATCTAAAAATGATTTTTGTGAATCAATCTTTGAAAGCTAACGCAGCTCGCTGGCTCCAAGTCATCGATCCCAACAACCTCCTGTCCATAGGTCAGTTTGAGGAAATGTTTTTATCTGAGTATTGGAGCGAAAGCGAGCAAAGCCGTTTGAGATCGCGAATATTTCAAGGTAAGTACGACCGTAGCCACGGCCAAACCTATCTACAATATTTCATTTCTTTGTGTGAAAGCCGCCAACTGCTTAAACCAGAAATTTTGGAGCAAGATTTTCTAAAGGCACTCCCGTCTCACTTTCCGCCTGTAATAAGGAATTGCCTTGTTGTCGCATCTCCTCAATCCACCACTGAGATGTTAAAATTACTAAAGTCAATGCAGGACCTAACTTACACTTCCACTAAACCATCGCACCCCATTGTGTCAGCTAACCAAACTCACCGGAAAAACATTAATCTGGTACAAACTTCTGACAATCAGGAAAATTTCCAGATTGGGTCGCGGACAGGAATTTCAAATGAGGACCAGCAAAACAATGATTCTAGGGACAACAGACCTTATTGGCCCCAAACAGAGTACGTGCGAAACGCCCGCAATAATTGGCAAACCCGTGGTTTCCGTTTCAGGCCGTATGGCAATTACAATAATAGGCAAGGGAACAGTTACCGTGGTCAGAACAGACGTGGCTATGCAGGAAATAGGCCTAACTGGTTTAACCGTAATCAGTATAACCAAGGTTTTTTCCGCCCCTACTATAGAGGCTGGAATAATTTCAGGTACTCCCGCCGTAACTACAATAATCAATATGAAAGGAACAATTCTTATGAAAGCCCGAGAAATAGACCTAACAACAATTCCCCGAGTAACATGGAAGACAGACAAGGAAATAATGACACATCCCAGAATGAAATAAGGACCCCTAACCCCCACGACCAGATTGATAGATCATAATTTTTCTTATTTTTCCTTCGCTAAATAACTCAAAACGAAACTTCCCAAAACAGCATAGAATGTTAAAATTATTCCAGGAAATGTAAATATCAAAATGAACCAGCATTACCTTATTATAAATAAATTTGAATGTTTGCAATTTTATAAACAACAATAATTTAAAGAGAATAACAATGCCAATGCCAACAATGTGGAAGGCCTGCCCATTGTTGACAACAATTTAATTGTTAGTAGTGTTATTTTTCCTTTTAGATAATAAATAAATTGAAATTTTGTTTGGAATATTAATTAAATATTTGACCACAGTAATAATATTCATGGAAATTGAAATTCTTTTGGACACTTATGACTTAAGAAGTTTATCAAATTAAATTAACATTTTGTTAATAGTGATGACATAACCACACCCCTTAGTTAAGATGTAAATAATATATATATGTGTAGAATGTCACCCCTATTAATTCAGTGAATATTTCAGAAAATTTCCCCAATTTTATTTTAACCAACATGCTCCTTGGAACCCAATACAACGCAACAGATATTGTAAGAATTTAGAAAGTTTATTCAAAGAGAACAAAATCCCATTCAACTCAAGTCTCCCCTTAGCAAGTTACAACTCATTGTACGACCGACCCTTGGCCGGAAACACCCCGCTGTGCTGTAAACTGGTAGTAAACATTGAACTTCACATGTATAATACCAGGCAACGACCCCAATACAAACTGTTGAGAAGAAATTCTTGTAACCTACAACAATCACCTGTTAGAACTATATTATGTCATGAACCCCAAACAGAAATGCCTAAGAAAGTTTAAAGCAGAAGGAGAAGTAAAAAGGATTATCGACCAGGACTCAGGAAAACGTTTTATCAGACTGACATTGTAAAATAATTAGAGTGATTCATACTTCTCAAATTAATGTTTTACCTGACGTTATATATAACGAATGTGATACTTACAAGGTAGAGTGTAATTAGCCTCCCCGTGGTTGTTGCAAAGACTATGATGAAATGATTCTTATTCTATAAAATAGAGTGAGACATCACAACAGCCATTCCACTACAGATGTAAGTGCAACAAATAAGCTTATTGCCATTGTTAGTGAACCTTTGTATATATGTAATTTTAAGATAGGCCACTCCCTTTATTTATTCAACTGAAGAGTTAAAACATTCATTTGACAAAGGTAATCACACTATTATTTGAAGTAGTAAATAAGTAAACATTGAAATTTCGACATATTTGAATTTTATTGGAGTAGTACACAGAGTAAGAATAATTAAATTTTGTTAATTTTTCAAAAAGAAAAATTATTTTACATAAACAATATGGACAGGAAATAACCCTCTCCCTACACTAATTAAGTAGAATTGTATAGCAAAAGTGAAGTAAAAGAATGATCAGAGTTAAGTAAGAATTTGAAAGTGAAATAGTTGTTGAGAAATATGTGTGTTAACAAATAAGAATCTTGAAGGTAAAACAATGAGGAATATAACAAAAGGTAAGAAATAAATGTATGATAAGCAAAATGAGTGAATAATTAAGATGGTACAATATATGTCTACTAGGAAAATATGAAGTAATGATAGTTATGAAGTGAGAAATATGAGAATAAATGAGGAAATATGATAACGAGTATTAAAAGTAATATGAAAGAAAAGAATGATAATGAGTATTGAGATTAATAAAGAAATTGTGAAGGTAAGACATAAAAGATGATTGATGAAGTTAGAATAATGGAAACAAGGTAAAAGAATATTGAAAGAATAAAAAGGAACATTAAGAAATGATTATTAATGAGGTAAATAGATAAAAAGGAGTAGGAAGAAAACATGTGTAATCTGAATATAATATCAGTGTATTAAGTAGACCAATGAGGAAGATTAGCGTACTCCAACGTTTGACATCAACAATATATGGATTAGCATCAAAAATCAGCGTTATGCAAGAAGCTATTGAAATTAATATTAATATCAAGAAATTCGAGTGTATTTTATAATTTTATTTGTGTATAAGGTATAATTATGATTTTGTTTTACTAGTTAATCAAATGGACTATGAACTCAGCAAAATGTGTACTACGACCAAGAAGAAAAGTGACCAATTCAAGGTAAAATTATGTTAAAAGTGTATTTTATTGATTATGAATTTATTTGTGTATGTGTAATTACGGCAGAATTAATCAAAAGTATAGATGATGTAAGGATCTAAATTTTTCAAGAACAGATATTGAAAACAAAGACAATTGATCGAAAAGCTAATATCAAAGTAAACCACAATAGATAAAATCCCACGAAATTCTTTTAGCCATGGAAAAGTATTTTAGGGAATCGAAAAATTAAATTTCCATATTTCAAAACACCGCCACTCTTCAAATTCCAGATTGGGTATTATAATGATCATAAAATCCCGCTTGTATTGACGTCGACATCTCTACATCGTGTGAGTTTTTTAATCATTATGCGGACATCTTGTAACCGTACTTTGTACTCAACACAGACGACAATCTCATATATAGCCCCTGTACGATTGACAATACGCACCCTACTGTTTATACTTCCACACATAACACCTAACTTCAAACATTCATTCCCCATATAACACCTAACTTCAAACATTAATTACTCCATTAAGGAAAAAGCGACAAGGAAACCAATTACACCCATCAATAGCCAATAACAACCCCTACAGTTTGATATATTACACATAACTTTTTATTAACCCGTTCCATCATTTTAATATAAAAACCTTAATAACCCTTTTCATTTTTATCACACCCACTACAAATTAATACCATTGGAAGCCCCGTAAAATAGCCCATCAGAATTAAATAACCATAACTATGATAACTTTCAGTTATCAGAGTTATTGATAAAAACATAAACCTAGTACCGCCCACATCTGCTGGAACCGCCAGGCTGGCGCCGAGCAAAGTTTGACATCTCAAGTAATTAATGACCGATGCAGCTTGCCTGTTTTAACGACGGAAAACGGAATATATTTCAAATCGGATAGCAGAAGAAACTACCTTACCCCAATCAGAGCAGACTTAGACACGGACACAACCAATTGGAACTACTTACCCCCACTACCCCTTACAAAGATATTAGCAGAAAGCACGGACATCTCGTCATCTATTGATCACACGACAGCTTAGACTAAAGAACTTCAAGACACACTTCAGACAAAAGACCACGTTAAACATTATTAAACTCAAGTAACTTTGCAATATATTGATATTTAAACGTTATAATCCGCGCGATAGAAATAGAAGTTATTAGCAGCGTCGAAGCGCGTAATTTATATTATTTGGTAAAGACATTGGTTTTATTATTACGAAACCTTAATTGTGAACGTAAGATTGAATATTATTATCCGCGCGATACAAATAGAAACTACGAGAGAGTAAATGTGAAAGTAAATAGAAGTGTTCAACGGCGCGTACAAGTGAAGTAATTACTATTACAATTTAGCAAGTTACAAAGTGTTACTTACGAACCTTAACGACGTACTAAATACTACTAAATATCAGGACTTACATCATCTAATAGAACTAAATCGATTAATTCAGCATTTCAGCAAATACTAAACTTTGGAAAATATATATTAATTTGAAAAGACGACTCAACTTTTAGTTACCATTATTCCTGACACCGCCCTTTGACTGTTATCTCGATTTTCTCTAGCCACTTCCCTAGATAAGAGTTCTCTAGCTTATAACTACCCCTGAGTACTACGCCCGGCACCCCTTATTTTAATCAGAACTCCAGAACTACTATACATCTAAAAATCCCACCTACAGTTATAAATCTTCAGGAGAGCGACGAACGGTGATAACTGGCAGTTTAGGCTATACTAAAGTCTGGCCATTCTAAGAAGGAAATCTGAAGTAAACAAAAACCAGTACATCCATCTCATTCGAGCACATTACTCCTATGACCTAAGAGTGAGACAGACATAGGCTACTGGGTGTTGAATACTTCAGGTTTCTTTCTTAGCTCGTCTCTGATTGTAATGTCCAGTTGGCACTTCATTCGCGATAACCTGCTGCAGACGATTTGTAACAGATTCCAGGCATATTTTTGCTCCACTATTTTAGAGCTTTCTTGTTTAAAATTTTTTTTTTTTCTCTTATTTCAGTTACCAGTCTTTTAAAATAAAATCTGATGTGAAATTCACATAACTTCCTCTGCCCAAATAAAAGTTAGCCTCTTAGTATAATATAATTATTGTTTATGGTCGTTTCCACATCACATCGCATCCCCGTAGGATACATAATCCAAATAAAATCTAATTAATTTACTCTCGTAGCTTACTTTACTTTAAGCTTGGCCAATACATTTTTCTCGCTTCACATTCTGATATAGAACAAGAGGCATATTCAGAGTGGGTGGCTTATAACTACCCTTCAAAGAATTTTTTTCTAATAAAGTTACAAATAAAAGTTTTAACTCATGGTCTAAGCAACCCACGTGAAAAATCTAAAGAAAATTGTTATAGCCGTTTTCGAAAAAATCGCGAAAACGAAACTTTCTTCATGTAAAGTTCTCTTAAAAATAAGATAAAGTTGTCTCCAATCTTCGTGTCACATCCTCAGAAGGTACCTAACCCAACTACAAAATTTTATTTTCATGCGATTGTTTCCGAAAATAGTTTTTTTTTTTATTCAGGGGATCTCAAAAGTGTGTTTTTTTTAACTCAACTTCGAATTTGAGGGTCGAAAACAATACATCCTATACCTATAGTACCTATGGAACGGGCAGAGGAAGTAAAAATCAGACACATTAATAAAAGGACTGAGGTGGAAGTGGAATTTGTTCAGGATACGTCCTGTAAATAAAAACTACATTGTATATATAAATCATATTTGAGATGTTTGTCTTGATGATCCCAAATTTAGACATTGCTTTTAAACTTATGCATGTCTAGTTTCACTTCTATAAATTGCACTTTCGTATACTTGAAGCTTGAACACACCCTAGACCATGGGTGCGCAACTGGTGCACATCGTGTCACTCTGCGGTAGGGGAATTTCTCCCACTACAGCCGCCCTTGACGTCAGCATAAAGCACTTTCGACGTGACACTGAACATGAAGAACAGGTTTCTTACGTCACAGCAAGGGATGGGGACTAAAACGTTTCCCCTCAGTTGCTCACCTATGCCCTAGACTATGAGTCTAACAGCACTCTGTTCTTCTATTGGTTGAAGGGCCCAGAAGTTCATGACCTAAAAATGGCCTTAAATTTATGGAAATATGACATGAAAAATATGTAATATTTCTAAATATGTACTTAAAAAAGGGAACATACAGTAGTGTAAGGATAAATAACAAAAAACAATATTTAAGTATTTTTATTACTACTTATAGGCCTATTATGTTTTCTTTTGTTATTGTTACGTTTACTATGCCTCATAGGTAAGGAATTATGAGATCGCGTTGTCTGAAATGTTGGAAAAGTCCACTCGGAAGACAAAATAGGGAAAAAGCAACGAAAGAAAGATTTTCTTAAAAAAAAAAAAAATCAGCAGAGAATAAATTACCAATTCAAGATAACCATGGTGAAAAGGTCTATGATCCACAGATGAAAACACAAATTCTAGCAAATTCCCTCTGTGAAAGGTTCAACCCTCAGCTTCATCCTTGCGATGAAGAGTTTACAGTAGATATTAGAAGACAAGTTAATGAACTACTTTGTCACCCGTTGTCAGGAATCCTTCCTCCGATTCAGCCTATTAAGGTTAGACAAGTAATACAAAATCTATTTACGAATAAAGCTCCTGGACCAGATGCATTACACCAATGGCCCTAAAACGTTTATCAAAGAGAGGAATAACTCACTTAATAAAATTCTACAATGCCTGTGCCCGCTTCGCTTATTTTCCAACAACATGGAACAATTCTAACGTGATTCCTAAACCGGGCAAGGACCCAGTTCTTCCGTCTAGTTATAGACCAGTCAGCCTTCTTGAGACTTTCTGGGTAAAATTTTAGAGCGTCTTATTCTTCAAAGGCTCCTCCCTATTCTTCATGTACCTGATAGGGTACAAAATGAACAGTTTGGTTTTAAAAAATCCCTTTAGACAGGCCTACAGGCTGAGGTAGATTTAGAAGGGCTAAATCTCGCCTTATATGAGAGCTATCGAGAAACCAGTTATTGCTTTGTAGAGTACTCATCAAGAGCTTTTCAACGATACCCCATAAGACGTGGTTTCAAAAATTTCGAATTTCCATCTCCCACCAACCACCCCCACTCGTACCCCCGAATCGTTGGTGTCACTGTGAACTCCACAGGAAGTACTCTAATTTATTCAAACAAAGTTTCCCTCTATACTTCATAGGCGCCGAGATATAATTTTTTCAAAATTTCATCCCCCTCCCCCGACCCTCCCCTTGGGCCAATTTTGCTCATTAACGATTGTTCGAACTATTGAGCCTAGAAATAACATGATAAAATTTGGTTCAAATATCTTCAAAATTACGGCCGCTAGCTTGTAAAGATAAATATATATATATATATATATATATATATATATATATATATCACAATTTTTTAATTTCTTTTTTAACGGGCGGTGGTTTCGTAGGCCTACTTAGGGAGGCATGAAACGTAAAGATATGAAAGAATATTTCGAAAGTCACGGCATGGTATCGATTTTTCTTCGAAATCTACATAAAAGCGTCATGATACTAGAAGTGCTCTATTATACCGACTGACATCATTTACAGTTGCTACTTTCTTAGACATCCACCAAGCGTTTGACACTGTCTGGCATGAGGGGCACATCTTTAAACTATTTAAACTTAACTTAAAGTAGCTACCATCTACATTAAACTAATCGCGAGTTACTTACTAAACAGAAGATTCAAGGTTGTACGTAATAGGTATCATTGCAGTGTGCAAATTGCTGAACCTGGTGTCCCACATGGTTCTGTTTTAGCCCCAACCCTTTATTGTATATATGTTCAAGATTTAACTACCCATCCAGCATGCTTACATGGGTTCTATGCGGACGATACAGTCTTGTATACAAGGAATGACATACACACTGCATGTAAACAACTACAGTTCGCTTTAGACATTTTTACACAACGGTCTACCAGATGGCGTCTGAAAGTGAATGGTGAAAAGTCCCAAGTGTTTACTAAGACGTTTCCACGTACATAAGGGTACGCGCAAGACGGAACCGGAATGGTCGCATGCCGCAGGCAGCATAAAGAATGAAGTCATGTCTTCTTACGAGGGTGAACAAGACGCAGCTTGGATGGTCTCTTGCCAGCCATCTGGCCAGGCCGCAGTTTGCTGGTAGAATGCTAGCCCTCTTTTTTCATGCGACCAGCCGCTAGCGTGTAGTCTAGATTCAGGCGTTGCACTTGTATACTTACGCAATCGCTACACAAACAAAGGACTGTTTATGAGAGATATCCTTTGTAAAGCTCAGACCACCGAAATAAATATTGTTACTACTCAATGAAGGGATCAGTCACTGACTTGTATGGTTTATATTCAGTATTTTTATGTAATTTGTAGTAACCTAATAATTTTATATTATGTTAATTTTCGTATCGCGGGGTTAAGTGTGTTCGTTTTATTGTCTTCTTGTGCTCTGAAGACTGAATACAATGGTCACACCATCTGAAGAAAACAATAATAATAATAATAATAATAATGTTTCTATCCATACATTAGTTCTACATCTCAAACCATTTAAAAAATGTATATTCCATGCCAAAAATCTACTTTTTCTGCCGAAAAAAGTTTTTACGCCACTTTTTCGGCGAACTTTGTATCTTAGCAAGTATTGGATTTGCAACGAAAACTAGAAGAAAAGCTGTAGAGCATTAAATTTACTATAAAATACACATTCAATTTAGTAACTCTGTGAAACAGTGAAATACTCTTGTGACATATTTTACAAGTAACTAATTTTGATGAAGCTTCCTGTAATGCGTTTAAATTCATAAACTCATTCCCATTGACTTCTGTGTCTTCAAAACCTTATGAATGAGAATATAATAACAAAGAAATGAAAATAAAAAAAGGAGATAATTCAGAAACTCAATCCATAACATGCGACCTGCCAGTACGTCTTGCGCATACACACTTCATGCCCGGCGCCTGGCTCAACAGCGTAGCGACCAGGAAGGGGACCAACCAAGCTTGTTCGTACCCTAAGCCTGGTTACACACATGGCGTTTTTTTTTCCGTCGCGGAGAATTTGCCGTCGCCGCCCAAAGAAATGAAACGTTTACACACGGGGCGGAAAAATTTCCGTCCCCGTCGTATGATCATGCTGGTTTATGCAGTATAGTTTCAACTTCAGATCAATTCACATCAGTTTAACTGTGTTATTCAAATTGTTGATTGCAGTGTAGTTTGAAATGAACAGGGAGCAGCTTCTAGCGTTATTGATATTCCGTCGTGAAATGATATCCGTTAATTTAATTCTGAGAAACATATATACTTCAGTCAAACCTCGATATAGGGTAAGGTGGTACATTTTCGAACACTTAACAAATATTCTTATTTTATGAACACAATAAACATAAGAAAAATTCAATTGTATTGTAATCACAAAGTTGGAAATGTAGTCGACCCTTCACAAAAATATGAGCTGTAAACAGCTGTAAAATTTGTCAGGGCAATCATTCTTTCCAGAATAACGTTTGAAAATGTAGATACAATTCTAAACACCAGTGGGTACTATTTCGAACAGTGACATTTTCAACGAACGATCTGCTTTCTTCCAAATATTATTTTATTTATTAATATTTACCAATAATATGAGCGTAACAATGAAGTGTCACATTTTGAATAGCCAGATCGCAGGATTGGGGCATGTGGTCAGCATGCCGACTCCTACGGCAGTTATTGGGGGATATTCTAAAAAAAAGAGTATGAAGTTCTTACTGGCAGATTTCAAGTTTGCACTTGCAGTCGTATGCATAAAAAGCATGGGGACTCCCCCACCCACTGCTCCCACGTGACATGGCGCTCTTTGTACTCTGTCGCTTAGTGCCCGCTTCAATTCCGCATGCAGTAAGACCGAACGGCGGGAGTATTAAGTAGGAGATTTGTGAGCTACCAAAACAGCACACTCACTTCTCTCACAGCATGCTATTAGGATGATTCGCGTGGAATATATGGACATTCCAGAAAGAATGAAAACTACAAATTTTTAGTTTTAATCCGTCTGTCAGTACTAGGTACTAGGGGTTTAAAAATTGTGTTTAAATTTTGTAATTGAGGTGCTTATGCTAAGAGCTAAACTTTTATTTGAAATATTTTTTTCGAAAAAAATATTTCTGGCGGGTAGTTACAAGGCAGGCATCGTTCACAGAAACTCAATCTTATCTGGTGAACGGTAAAGCTTTGCATCAGGCTAATACAACTGAATACCTATACTCTGCAACACGGCCTCTTATTCTATATTAGAATTTGAAGAAAGGTGTACTGCCACGCCTAGGTTATACAAAAGTATTCGAGTGCATTTATTAAGATTTTATTTGGATTGTGTATCCTTAAGGGATGCGGCACGAGGTACGGCAACGACTTTCTTTTCATTTTTACAAGCACTTTATTTGACGAAAATTTAATTTTTCTTAATTTTCTCGAAATAGTTTTAACAATTTTATAGGCTTATTATGTAGGCCTACTATAATATATTGTAATAAGTACTATTTGAAAAACTTCTCCCAAGAAATTCTCTGAAGGCTAGTTATAAGCCATTCATTTTATACAATATAGACTTGGATTTTTTGGTCTTGCCTCGCGAATAATGCGACTTGGAAACGAGGCAGATACAAGTGACTGCGCACTACTGCAATACAGCCGTGTACTCTACACTAGAATAGGCTATATTAAGAGTAGAGGGAGTCATATGAATGTTTCATATCACATTTTAAAAATACTAATTATATTAAATGTTGCAATTATGTTATAATGAATTTTCATTAATGTTATGGATTATGTGATCCTGTACTTCTTCTTCCATTGCGGTATCTGATATGATGATGTAAATGACCGCAGTCCCTTCAGAGAGAGCAGAAATAATTAATTGTCTTCCTCTTCATAATGCTGATCTGGCATCTCCCACTGCGAGAAGACCCTTGTTTATTTTCGTAAGTTTGTTTATGCAGGTGCATGTTTCAAAGCGACGGCAAAATTTCCGTCGGGCTCCAGTGGCACCAGGCGGCTGCAAAACTGCCGCCGACGGAAATTTTAACGATCGTTTTTTTTCCGCCTCGTGTGCAAGCTCTAATTCACTTCAATGTACTACTGTCTTTGGGCGGCGACGGCAAATTCTCCGCGACGGAAATTTGCCGTCGCCGCCCAAAGAAATGAAACGTTTACACACGGGGCGGAAAAATTTCCGTCGTATGATCATGCTGGTTTATGCAGTATAGTTTCAACTTCAGATCAATTCACATCAGTTTAACTGTGTTATTCAAATTGTTGATTGCAGTGTAGTTTGAAATGAACAGGGAGCAGCTTCTAGCGTTATTGATATTCCGTCGTGAAATGATATCCGTTAATTTAATTCTGAGAAACATATATACTTCAGTCAAACCTCGATATAGGGTAAGGTGGTACATTTTTGAACACTTAACAAATATTCTTATTTTATGAACACAACAAACATAAGAAAAATTCAATTGTATTGTAATCACAAAGTTGGAAATGTAGTCGACCCTTCGCAAAAATATGAGCTGTAAACAGCTGTAAAATTTGTCAGGGCAATCAATCTTTCAAGAATAACGTTTGAAAATGTAGATACAATTCTAAACACCAGTGGGTACTATTTCGAACAGTGACATTTTCAACGAACGATCTGCTTTCTTCCAAATATTATTTTATTTATTATTATTTACCAATAATATGAGCGTAACAATGAAGTGTCACATTTTGAATAGCCAGATCGCAGGATTGGGGCATGTGGTCAGCATGCCGACTCCTACGGCAGTTATTGGGGGATATTCTAAAAAAAAATAGTATGAAGTTCTTACTGGCAGATTTCAAGTTTGCACTTGCAGTCGTATGCATAAAAAGCCTGGGGACTCCCCCACCCACTGCTCCCACGTGACATGGCGCTCTTTGTACTCTGTCGCTTAGTGCCCGCTTCAATTCCGCATGCAGTAAGACCGAACGGCGGGAGTATTAAGTAGGAGATTTGTGAGCTACCAAAACAGCACACTCACTTCTCTCACAGCATGCTATTAGGATGATTCGCGTGGAATATATGGACATTCCAGAAAGAATGAAAACTACAAATTTTTAGTTTTAATCCGTCTGTCAGTACTAGGTACTAGGGGTTTAAAAATTGTGTTTAAATTTTGTAATTGAGGTGCTTATGCTAAGAGCTAAACTTTTATTTGAAATATTTTTTTCGAAAAAATATTTCTGGCGGGTAGTTACAAGGCAGGCATCGTTCACAGAAACTCAATCTTATCTGGTGAACGGTAAAGCTTTGCATCAGGCTAATACAACTGAATACCTATACTCTGCAACACGGCCTCTTATTCTATATTAGAATTTGAAGAAAGGTGTACTGCCACGCCTAGGTTATACAAAAGTATTCGAGTGCATTTATTAAGATTTTATTTGGATTGTGTATCCTTAAGGGATGCGGCACGAGGTACGGCAACGACTTTCTTTTCATTTTTACAAGCACTTTATTTGACGAAAATTTAATTTTTCTTAATTTTCTCGAAATAGTTTTAACAATTTTATAGGCTTATTATGTAGGCCTACTATAATATATTGTAATAAGTACTATTTGAAAAACTTCTCCCAAGAAATTCTCTGAAGGCTAGTTATAAGCCATTCATTTTATACAATATAGACTTGGATTTTTTGGTCTTGCCTCGCGAATAATGCGACTTGGAAACGAGGGAGATACAAGTGAATGCGCACTACTGCAATACAGCCGTGTACTCTACACTAGAATAGGCTATATTAAGAGTAGAGGGAGTTATATGAATGTTTCATATCACATTTTAAAAATACTAATTATATTAAATGTTGCAATTATGTTATAATGAATTTTCATTAATGTTATGGATTATGTGATCCTGTACTTCTTCTTCCATTGCGGTATCTGATATGATGATTTAAATGACCATTCTATGCAGTCCCTTCAGAGAGAGCAGAAATAATTAATTGTCTTCCTCTTCATAATGCTGATCTGGCATCTCCCACTGCGAGAAGACCCTTGTTTATTTTCGTAAGTTTGTTTATGCAGGTGCATGTTTCAAAGCGACGGCAAAATTTCCGTCGGGCTCCAGTGGCACCAGGCGGCTGCAAAACTGCCGCCGACGGAAATTTTAACGATCGTTTTTTTTCCGCCTCGTGTGCAAGCTCTAATTCACTTCAATGTACTACTGTCTTTGGGCGGCGACGGCAAATTCTCCGCGACGGAAAAAAACGCCATGTGTGTAACCAGGCTGAGGGTTCGAACAAGACGCAGTTTGGTTGGTCCCCTTCCTGGTCGCTACGCTGTTGAGCCAGGCGCCGAGCATGAAGTGTGTATGCGCAAGACGCAGCTTGGTCGCTAACTGGCAGGTAGCATGTTATGGATTAAGTTTCTGAATTATTTCCTTTAATATTTTCATTTTTTTGTTATTATATTCTTATTCATAAGGTTTTGAAGACACAGAAGACAATGGGAATGAGATTATGAATAATTAAAACTCATTACAGGAAGCTTCATCAAAATTAGTTACATGTAAAATATGTCACATGAGTATTTCACTGTTTCACAGAGTTACTAAATTGAATGTGTATTTTATAGTAAATTTAATGCTCTTACAGCTTTTCTTCTAGAATTTTTCGTTGTAAACCCAATACTTTAAGTGCTAAGATACAAAGTTTTCCGAAAAATGGCGTAAAAACTTTCTTCGGCCAAAAAAGTAGATTTTTGGCAGGGAATATACATTTTTTAAACGGTTTGAGATGGGGAACCAATGTATGGATAGAAACATTATTATTATTATTATTATTATTATTATTATTATTATTATTATTATTATTATTATCATTATTATTATTATTATTATTATTTTCTTGAGTTGGTGTGACCATTGTATTCAGTCTTCAGAGTACAAGAAGACAATAAAACGAACACACTTAACCCCGCAACACGAAAATTAACATAATATAAAATTATTAGGTTACTATAAATTATACAAAAAAACTTAATATAAACCATACAAGTCAGTGACGGTAGCCATGAATGATCTCTACAATCCCTTCATTGAGTAGTAACAATATTTATTTTGGTGGTCTGAGCTGATTATAAAGGATTACTTATAAACAGTCCTTTGTTTGTGTAGCGATTGCGTAAGTATACAAGTACAACGCCTGAATCTAGACTACACGCTAGCGGCTGGTCGCATGAAAAAAGAGACCTAGCAATCTACCAAGAAACTGCGGCCTGACCAGATGGCTGGCAAGAGACCATCCAAGCTGCGTCTTGTTCACGGAACCGGGATGGTCGCATGCCACAGGTAGCAGGAAGAATGAAGTCATGTCTTCTTAAGAGGGTGAACAAGACGCAGCTTGGATGGTCTCTTGCCAGCCATCTGGTCAGGCCGCAGTTTCTTGGTAAATTGCTAGGTCTCTTTTTTCATGCGACCAGCCGCTAGCGTGTAGTCTAGATTCAGGCGTTGTACTTGTATACTTACGCAAATCGCTACACAAACAAAGGATGTTTATAAGATACATCCTCTGTAATCAGCTCAGACCACCAAAATATTGTTACTACTTAATGAAGGGATTGTAGAGATGAGTCATGGCTACAGTCACTGAAATGTATGGTTTATATTCAGTATTTTTTATAATTTAGCCTATAGTAACATAATAATTTTATATTATGTTAATTTTCGTGTTGCGGGGTTACGTGTGTTTGTGTTATTGTCTTCTTTTGCTCTGAAGACTGAATACAGTGATCACACCATCCCAAGAAAACAACAATAATAATAATAATAATAATAATAATAATAATAATAATAATAATTATAATAATAATAATAATGTTTCTATCCATACATTGGTTCGCCATCTCAAACGTTTAAAAAATTATATTTCCTGCCAAAAATCAACTTTTTTTGCGGAAAAATGTTTTTACGCCACTTTTTCAGCGAAATTTGTATCTTAGTATTGGGTTTACAACGAAAACTTTTAGAAGAAAAGCTGTAGAGCATTAAATTTACTATAAAATACACATTCAATTTAGTAACTCTGTGAAACAGTGAAATACTCTTGTGACATATTTTACATGTAACTAATTTTGATGAAGCTTCCTGTAATGAGTTTTAATTCTGAGCCAGGCTAAGTACGAACAAGATGCAGCTTGGTTGGTCCCCTTCCTGGTCGCTATGCTGTTGAGCCAGGCGCCGGGCATGAAGTGTGTGTGCGCAAGACGCAGCGTGGTCGCTAGCTGGCAGGTCGCATGTTATGGATTAAGTTTCTGAATTATCTCCATTTTATTTTTATTTCTTTGTTATTATCTTCTCATTCATAAGGTTTTGAAGACACAGAAGACAATGGGAATGAGTTTATGAATTCAAAATCATTACAGAAAGCTTCATCACATATGTCACATTAGTTAAATATGTCACAAGAGTATTTCACTATCTCACAGAATTTCTAAATTGAATGTGTATTTTATAGTAAATTTAATGCTCCACAGCTTTTGTTCTAAAAGTTTTTGTTGTAAACCCAATACTTTAGGTGCTAGGACAGAAAGTTCGCCGAAAAATGGAGTAAAAACTTCTTTCGGCAAAAAAATAGATTTTGTGGCAGGGAATATTTTTTTAATCAGTTTGAGATGGAGAATCAACGTATGGTTAGAAACATTATTATTATTATTATTATTATTATTGTTTTCTTGAGTTGGTGCGACCATTGTATTCAACTTCAGAGCACACGAAGACAATAAAACGAACACACTTAACCCCGCAACACGAAAATTAACATAATATAAAATTATTAGGTTACTATAAATTATACAAAAATACTGAATATAAACAAGTCAGTAAATGTAGCCATGACTGATCTCTACAACCCCTTCATTGAGTAGTAACAGTATTTATTTTGGTGGTTTGAGCTTATTACAAAGGATGTATCTTATAAACAGTCCTTTGTTTGTGGAGCGATTGCAAAATGCACACGTGGAACGCCAGAATCTAGACTACACGCTAGCGGCCGGTCGCATGAAAAAAGAGGGCTAGCATTCTACCAGCAAACTGCGGCCTGACCAGATAGCTGGCAAGAGACCATCCAAGCGGCGTTTTGTTCACCCTCGTAAGAAGACATGACTTCATTCTTCCTGCTGCCTGCGCCATGCGACCATCCCGGTTCCGTCTTGCGCGTACCCTAACCCAATCTCTCACTGTCCAAAACCAGCAGATACCACTCAAAATTACAACAAAATATCTTGGAGTTATCTTAGATAAAAGACTTACATTCATACCACATATTCAGACTGAGAGATAGGGTTTTTCAGCGTTTTATGTTTTTATATCTTTATATCCTATGTTCAAGAGTTATATTCCACTTAAGACCAAACTCATGTTGTAGCCTATACTGCATTGATACGGTCATATATTATTAATGGGTTTGGAGTTTGGGCTACGGCTCATTCAAGACACTTAAAACGTTTAGACGGCATACAACGTGCAGTCTGCAGAACTATTACGGGAGCTGACCATTACATACGTAATACTCAATTTTATAGTGATCTCAACATCGAGTTATTGAGTATCTACTTGCAGCGCATGAGAGCCAAATACCGTGTGACCTTAAAAAAAATTCTAATCCCTTACTAAGGGAAATACAAAGTGACTTGTAGCAATACATAAACACTATTCTACTCTCATTCCCGACCTCTACTTCTAGTAGGCAAGCTATGCATAACTCATTTTATTACTTCTTCAATTTGTGAATAATTGTAGTATGTCGTTGTAAAGGTAGGGGTCCAGTTGGTGAGCTGGTACTTAAAATATATTTAACTATCACCACAAAAAAAAAAATGCGTTTGTCCTACAGCACTCAGAAACCGTTAACACATAGTTTACGCAAGCGCACATTGACAGTTTCGCTGCGCGACGTATGGAAACAGACGTTTTGCGCATGCGTGAACTATGTGTTCGTGTTTTCGGAGTGCTCTAGGAACAAACCTACTGTCGTTTAATGTGAATTTGATAATGCGATAGCGATTTAGAGAATGGATAGCATCACTACTTCTTGTTACTTGTATGAGTAAGGGTAACTGAGACACCCTTGTGGCTGCAAAACTCAAACTGATGACCAGAAATGCTGAAAACAAGTGTAATGAAAGGTTGATAGCCGTCAATTCAATGTGTTATACTTTTGTTTCAATTGTATTAATTTTCAACTCGATATTGCCTAAAACGTTGATTTTACCCAGTATTATAAATTAATATACCTTAACAGTGTATTTTTGTCTCTCCCCTCCTCAATTTTATTTTTTTTTTATTGAGAAAATCGTTATTAACGAAGAGCATTATGGATATCACGATATTATCGGAACAGAAATATCGATGACAAAATATCGGATATCGACACCAAAATGTCGATATTCGATAATATGGATATTCATCGCTGTAGGCTTTGTATGAGTTGAGAAATAGGGATATTTATTGTAAGCAGTAAACACGTAAAAAGAGGCAAAATAGGATGGCACATTTTTAGTCCTATATGCGCAGTAGATTGCTGTCTCAGATTTTGGGGAAGATTGTGTGAAAGTGATATTGGTTTTTCTTTTGATTTTAGACCTGAAATGGTTATATGGTAACATAAACGTGGGAAATAAAATATCCTGTAAGAATTTCTGTTTCTTATTTCAGCCCCTATCAGGCATGGTGTGTAAAAGCAGTAAATTGCAAAATTCTTAAGTCCTGTATAAGCGATAAAAGCCATATCTAGCGTTTTCTGAGGGAATAGTTTGAGTGTGATAACTAGACCTGGGATTTTAGGCTCTAAAAAAATTAGTTTTAGGCACCTAAAATAGGCTTTAAAAAAAGTAAAATAGGCTTTTAAAAGAGAAAATAGGCACTCAAAATAGGCTTTTAAAAGAGAAAATAGCCACTCAAAATATGCTTTTAAATGTGTAAATAGAAAGAAAATAGACTTCAAAATATCACAATATACACTTGAACTGTAACGTGATCTTTTTTTACTGTAAGAAATGTGGTATACCTATTCTTAACAGAAGTAACGGCAAAATTAAGACAGAATTAAAAAGGAATTTATTAAAAACAGTTATGGATTATATGAAAAATCATCAGTAGTAAACTAAAACCTTAATACTAAAACAACTGAACATAATTACAGCACTGTAGGCATCCCCTAACGAAGTATTTGCGAAGAACATTCACTTTCATTCGTAATTTGCTTTGCAGTACATAACGATGATCTTCTCTAAATTTTCCACAGTCAGGCTGTGTCTTTTGTCTTTTAAAATCATTTTGAAGGCAGAAAAAGAGCGCTCCACACTCACAGACGTTAGAGGGGCATAGGAAAATTTACCTACATTTTTCAGTTCAATTTCACTAGGTATTCAATAAAATTTGTAAGTTTGAACTATTTCATTTAAGCCACTATTAGGCCTACTCTAAAGTTAATTAAGAACAACAAAGTTTATTTTGTCAGTTAAGAAAGTTGGCTTTCAATAACGGCTGCTGCCCAGCTCATGGCCTGCAGATATTGGGTGGTCGTGTGGTCAGCACGACACATCCCTCAACCGTATTGTGTTGCCTCCATAACCACTGCTCACTGTAGCTTCCCAATTGTCCTCATGACGCTGAGTCAGCGCCGTCCAGACCTCATAGCTTTTTAAATTACTGCCGGTACTGGAAATCGAACACATCCCACCTGGACGAGGTCTCTAAAATTAATTACAGGAGCCAATATCGACAAAACCTTGGTCTTAGATTGATATGAAAAATACACATACCTGTTTATTGCAGTACTGGCAGAAAATAATCTTGCCATCAAAAGCCATCCCTGGATATCGTGTAAGCCATTGATGTATAAGCAAGCTCTTAGTTGATTTTGTTTTAGGCATCACGAACGAACTTAAACACTTCACTTGTTCTTTCACTGGCGAATTGACAGTGTGTCCTGTCGTACTATACTATATAAAAAAAAAAAACCTGCTACTTGTTCTTTTGAGCTAATCCTCCCCCTTCCCCCGTCAGTCAGCATTTCTTTGGTGAAAGTTGTCTGGGAAAATCAAGTTTGTGTGAAAAACCCACCCCCTGCTGTTTTGCCGTTCTGCTCTTCATTCAGGGATGTCCATTATACATGTTTGTAAAAATTACAGAAGTAGAATTTTACTTTAAATATTCAAAATAGGCATTTTTAGGCACTAAAACAGTGAAATAGGCTCTAAAGGACCAAATAGGCATTTTAGGGCACTATAAAACTCTATAAATGTAAGTGAATTATCATGAAACGTCGACATATTTAAAAAATTTCATGTTTTTTCTTAAGGAACAAAATAGGCATTTGCCCTAAAATCCCAGGTCTAGTGATAACTGATAAGTCGTTCTTCTCTGATTCAAACTCTAGATACCTATAGAAGAACTTACAACTTAAAAATAAAAAAGTTTCCATAATGTAATTTCGAATTACACGCAAAATACAAAACCCGGGCGACGCCGGACCTTTTAAGCTAGTTATTAATATTAGTAACTTATCAATGTTTTCATTGTTGTTTCAAACATGATAGTACATGAGTAACGCAGTTTATTATGTCAGTCCACAGCCAGTGCAGCTTAACTACAGTATAGGTCCATTTACACACAGCAGTGAGGTGAACGTGACGTGACGGCACGTATTCCCACCGCCCGTGATCCCGCAGTGATTTCTGTTCACACTATAACGTGGCATGAACGACATCAGTCAGCGTTTTCTATAGTAACAAATGCCACGGAAAATGGCGAAATTCTCAAAAGCTGATTTATGAATGATTACTCTTGTTTTGGATGAAGAAGAGGAGGAACAAATGAGAAAACGGAAGTGGGTTCATGAGGCCTGGAAAAAGAGAAGTACAGAAGGGGAATTTATAAAGAATTGATGGACGATGGAGCAAAGTTTCACGAATACTTCAGAATGTCAGAAAATGCATTTAACATTCTGTTGAGCAAACTGGAAGTCAACCTGAAAAAGCAGGACACAAAATGGAGAAAAGCAATTTCTCCGAGGGAACGGCTTGCAGTTTCTTTGAGGTATGTATGGTAGGATAGAATATACAGTAGACTGTAAACTTTTAATAAAAAAAAATTCAACTCATAATAAAGTTTACAAACATTTCCAAAGGCACACAGTATAAAATTTGATCTTTTGTTTTTGTTAAAAAAAAACATACATTTCTACTTAAACTACGTTTAGAAAGATTTTCAAATTATTCTATTAAATATTTTTTTTTAAACTTAAACTAAACTATTACAAAATTTGTTTTAAACTTAAAGTTTTAATTTACAAATACTGGGTAACATAAATTATTATTTTAATAAAATTGCAAGAAAAATATTTTCATAGTTAAAAAAAAAGAAGTTTCACTTCGAAAACTCATATATGAGTAAAAAAGTATTTGTAATTAATTTTGATAGGTATTTATTCCTGACCGAAATTCTCAAAATACCGTTGCACTGAATAGGTTGCCGGTTGCATCTGACCAGCAGGTAAATCTTGATTTCCATTCGCTACAACACACTCATTGTAGCTTCCTGCAGGAGAAGGCTGTCCAGAATATGTTGGAGTAGCAGTAGAGTAATGAGAAACTGCATATGGTCCTGCATTTGGCTCTTCTTCCATGAGCATTTTAAGTTAGTACTTCTGCACAGCGGCAGAACAACACCACTCGATTTTCTAGAATAATATTTTCAGGTTCGCCTGTCACGCCACAGTAACGCCACTGCTGAGTGTAAATTGAACTACCCGAGTTTCACTGTATTGCGACTGCGGGAACACTGACTGCACTGTCACGGCCAAGTGCCGGGCGAGTATGAACAACACCACTCAAATTGCCTAGAAGAATACTTTCAGGCTGTGTTCCAAATACGAGTGAGGAAGTGCGCACTCGCGCACTTGCACTGCTCTCGCACTACCCTTGCACTCGATGCGCACTCTATGCGAAATGGAACGGTCTACACTCGATGTGCACTCGATCACCGGAAGTTTTTATGGGTACCGGAAATGAGAAAGTGTTTATGCCTGCCTTCCCCTAGGGAGCATTGAAATCGGTTTGCTTCGCGTTTTGGTTGTCGTTTGTTTATCGGTTTTCGTTCAAAGTAGTGGCGGGAGCAAGTATGGAGCAGTTCCAAACATCAAATAGCAAGTAAGAGAAACAATTTTTTTGGTCAGATTAAACAAGAACATGACCATTTTATATTGTTTTTTAACCATTTATTTATGTTTTTATTTTTGAAGGTACAATCCCTGAGCATAAGAACAAACACAATAAACTTGTAGAATTTCAAAATCTTAGAACAATACCTATATTTTCATGACTCCTCTTGCTCGAATGTGTTCCAATTGAGTCCTCTGAGTCCTTTACCACTTTCTTATATCTATTATTTTTTTATTTCATTTTTATTTATTAATTTCATCAGGTAGCTGATTATATAAATTGATACACTGCCGTATATTCTTTGATCCGTGCCGTGACGTATAAGTTGAGGTTTTGTGTATATCCAAAGGGCGTCTTAAGTTGTCCATATTCTTTTGTAACAGCGATGAGTGCGAAATTTTACAAAACAACTTCTCTTAGCTGTAATTAGCTTATGTAATGATTGATAAATTTCATATCCGATTGTTGAATACTAAGATTTTTTTTTTTTACTCAGGTCTAAGATCTTATGAATTCATTGAGTATTTTAGATTAATGTTCAATTTTGCAGGGTACTAGGTACAATTTTTCCATGTCTGCAGGATAAAGCTGCAACAAATTTTGCTTTGACATTGAAGCAGTAACAAACTACAAATAGCTCTGCATTGGTGCAATTGGTGACAAATATGGGGTTTCTAAAGCCTCTGTAAGCTGTGCTGTTCAAAATGTTGACAATAAATTAGTAGACACAGCCATTTTTTTCTGATATTTCTTCCTCTTGTGTTTTTCAAAATGTTTATTACATATGGATCCTTTTTATAGAATAGGGCAACCATAAATCGGTAATCAGAATTGTGGAGTTCCCATGCAAGAACACACCATAACCTTCTCTCTAGCTTGTTTTAGGATGATTATTAATAGTTACAGTATAACTGTGTACAGCAATTTTCGTCTGTTCCAATACCAGTGAGTTATTATTTTGTAGACAGACACAAATTAACTGAATCTAATTTTGTAATGGTAGCATTAAATTCTACAAAAAGTTTCCTAATGAATTAAAAACATTTCAGTACCTGCCTTTAAATGACAGATTGTTGATACCAAACTTTCCTTGCAATCAGGAGGGCTTCTCTTTAATACCAGATTCTAATTTGGCTAATCTTAGTTACGGTACTTTTATTTAAAACAAATATCTAACATTTATAAAATATCTGTGCCTGAAAACCAGTTACATAACTTATCTTTTTCCTGTATGCTTAATGTAGCTGCAAAATTATCTCTTCCAAGGGATTGAGAATCCATCATAGTTAATAATTTTCGTTGAAAGAAAAAATATTTTCTAGCAGGAAGTCATGAAGGTTATTGAATATTCAATTTAACTATTCTTGAAACCTCTTTAACTGTCTTACATAATCAGATATCCTGACCGAACATCTTAAAATATATACTTACACAAATTTTTAAGATTATGTGCATAAAACTGTAACTGCGTTTATGAAATTGTTCTTAGAGAACTGCTGGTGGTTTAGTTGGGGTGGACAAACCATCCCTTCCCTTGCAGTGTTCTCTTCGAGTTTAGGAAGTTGCATGATACTGGGTCATGGAATGACAAATAATGAGAGGGGTTATCGATATAATTAATTTCTTTAAATCAATAATGGACAATTAATATCAGGCGTGATGCATCACATAACTTTCTCTCCCTGGGCATTGAAAATTTAATTTTCTCATTTGATGTAGAATAACAAGTCGTGTTGTGGGGAGAGCATATTCAATTCTCTCGGCCTAAGTTTGTGCCAACAATGGGTAGCGAGAATGGTATATCATAAGACTGTTCTATCCATCAATATGTTATTCATCTCTGTAGGCTTTGTATTAGTTAAGAATAGGGGGAAAATCCCGAAGGAAACAGAAGCAGTAATAAAAAGTC
Source organism: Ectobius pallidus (assembly GCA_964059195.1). Classification (NCBI taxonomy): domain Eukaryota; kingdom Metazoa; phylum Arthropoda; class Insecta; order Blattodea; family Ectobiidae; genus Ectobius; species Ectobius pallidus. The sequence goes on from CAXKWD010000002.1 coordinate 152,249,659, forward strand.
AGCAAGGCATTTGAATTCTGAGGACAGCCGTGTTGAATAACAAGAAAGCATTTAGTAATCTGATTTGTCTTCATAATATTGCCATTATGCATCATCACTACTGTAATTTATTTTTTGGCTCCTGTAGAATTTTGGTTTTTGACTATAATAAAGTTTGCAACGATCTTCATTTACTGTGCACAAATGACTAAAATGTTCCATCCTATTTAGTCTCTTTTTACATGCAATAAAAAAAATTAATGTGCATGCTGTATTCTTTGATTTTAGAAACATGAGAAACGGCCATATTTGAGGTTAGGTCACAAAACTTGCACTTGTTCTTCCCACATGTAACGCTATTGGTAGCATTGTATTATGCATTCAAAATAAGTTGAACGATCATGTCCAGACAATCAGTGTGTTGGGAGAAACCTATGGGCCACATAACCCACACCACAAACATGGAGCAAACTTCATTCGGTGTCGAAGAATTATAATACATAGTCTGCAGTCATAAGAACTATATCCCCCAATCCGAAATAAAGCACTGGATACAACAGGAAATCAAGTGTTGGTACTTAAATTAAACAGATGATTTAACTTTAATTTCACAAATTTATATCAAACTATAATCACATAAAGTTACATAGATTACAATTTGTCTAAAAAATGTTGAATCCTGTCTTTAAATTTATTGTTCACTTCCTGCACCAGCGGCAAGTCTCTCCTACTAGTATGGGTCCTCTGCATCTAGCTGCCTCTTTCTAAAATACTGCGGTGCTATCGAAGGCAGGGCTAAATAGGTTGTGGGATTGGGAAGTCATGCATCATAAAACCATCCCATAGGATTTCCAATGCCCGCCATACATACTCCAGTAGCATGGGCAATATTCTCCTCGTATCTTCTTGCAAGATTCTCCCATCTGAAAAAGAATAAAACAGTTATCATTATTACAACTTGGCGAAAGAGTAAAACAGGGCGTGCACACGTCCCCCTACCATTCAATACCTGCCTGGCCGCTTCCCTTACCCGCCAGCCGCTGCTCAACACCGGTAATAATATTTCACAATAAAAAATACCCTTGCACCAAACATATTTTGCATGGCCTGTTTTATTTTCTAAGACCCTTGCACCATACATAATATTTCGCAATTATAAAAAGACAGCGTAATATAGCTTAATTGATGCAGGAAAATTCCCTTGCGCCAACACTTCTCTTTTCATAACAAAATCCCTACTTTCCAGGCGGGTTGGAGTGGGGGACTCGTGCACAGCCTGTTTTACTTTTTCCCCTAAAACTTTAACAAGAAAAGCATCCCTGACAGAGAAATAAACTACATGAAAGTACACAAAGTACTAATTGTTTTCCAAGGTCTTCAAATATCTTAAAACATCAGATGACTCAAAGCAAATAATGTCTCTTGAACCAATCAATAGTATGCCTAAATTAGGCTACTTCTTGTGAGAAAAATTAGGGATTTTCCCAAAACGTGAGCTTAAAGCACTATCATCTAGAGGAAAAGTGTAATACATAGGCCTACTCTTATGCTTACCGTTCTTCCTGTGACCGTTGCTTCAAGGAACATTGAGTTTTAACATATCCTCATCCTTCCCTGAAAATATAAATATCATATGGTTAGTAATCTATCATGATGGGTAAAGAAGGCTCAATTATAATATTAAAAAATATTTAAGACTGCAAAAATGATGTGCTACTGAGCATAGACGGGTAACATTATTGTTGCACATAGCCTATACAGTACCCTTACTTATTGGAAACTGTTACGTTAAACTCGTGCATAAAAAAGGTTATGTCATCTACCACGTTAATTAATTGTAAGCGTTTTAAATACAATTCTGTGCGATAAGGTAAAAAAGAAAACACACAAGCAATGAGCATTGAAAAAACAAACAAACAAATAAGCAACGGTGCAGGGTGTAGTCTACAAACTCACGTTGGTCAACTCATGCATGAAAAAGGATATGTAATCGACCATTTTAATCAATTGTAAAAGTTTTCAAGTACATAATTCTGTGTGTAAAGGTAAAAAATCCAGGCAATGAGCATTATAAACACAAACATAACACTGCACCATAGGTTATGGTGTGAACAAATGTCGTCACTTTTGTTTATATTGTACTAGTTATTATTGTAATACATTATTGGACGATCTACAAAGTTATAAAATATACATACACATGTGAAAGTAATAGAATTTTTGCGAAATACTTACAATGAAAAAAGTTTTCCAGCAAATACTGTCTTCAGTGTCAAACCAATATGGCTACCATTGAGTGCGCATCGAGTGCACAGCGAGCGTGGTCCGGACTACACTCGCTTCATCCGCACTCGCACCCACACCCACACTCGATGAAAATGTCCATTTGGAACAGCACTCGCTGACGTCACGTCCGGGTGCGAGTGCACGAGTGCACATTTTTACGCATATGGAACACAGCCTCAGGTTCGCCGGTAGATGCACTTGCCTGTCACTCCACGGTCACGTCACTGCTGAGTGTAAATAGACCTTAAGTCCGCCTACTATCTGTTCACGGACACTTCCCCCGTCAAAAAAGAAAGAAAGAAACACACACACACACACTACAGTAGCTTGTGCATTATGCATTCCCTGCCCTGCAATAATCTAGTGTCCAAACCTTTAGCCCTATTCACTACTTGCTCAATGATTCCATGGCGGCTAGTGTTCCTCAAGTCCCCGGCTTCTGTTCCCGCAGGAAGAAATGGTTACGTTTTGAACAAAACATTACTATAAGAGGTGGTCAGTGGCCAGTAGCAAACCACGAATTTGTTAAGAAATACTTAAAAGAATTTCTACAATTCATTAACACAATAGATTTTGAGAAACTAGCCTATAAGGTAGAATGGTAATCACAACTTATCTTATGCTATAGGTTAAGAATTGCATGTAGTGTTACTACGTAACGGAGCATGCAGTATTAATAAATAAAAAAAAATAAAAAATATCGTTTAAATGCTATTTGGACTATCATTTATGATGTTTAGGGACTTAAGAGGATACTATCTACAATTTCACCAATTTAAGTAAAGCATATGCGAGGTTTTTAAGTGTAACTTACAAGGTTTTTTTTAGCGTGATCAGCATGCCGAATCTCAAATACATTGTTTTTCATTTTCAATACCTAATAGAATATTATGTTGTAATACTGTATATCTATAGAATGTCATCTATTCCCTCATATCATTGCTGCATTTTATTGATATTCCCATTACTTTAAACACAATACAAATATTCTAATAAAACCATACAGTATTGTAAGTAGTTTTAAAATGACTGTAACATAATAGGCTGGATACTTCTCGGGGAAAGTGCATTTCGGCCTCACATTTGGCCTTCTTCAGGTCATTGTTGTGCGAATGAGACAGTTGCAAGATTCCGATCTATAATAAGTGCCAAGTGCAAATCTCTAGCGCGTAAGGAGAAAGAGTAGGAAAGGGGGGTAGTGGTTTCTGATACGGTAAGTAAAATTAAGGTTAAAAATTAAAATGTCATTTTTAGAGATTAAGAATCACTTAATGAACTTTTAGGTGAAGAAAGTAAATGAAGACCATACATAGTTAAAGTAATTGAATAAAACCGATAAAAAAAGAACACTTCACAAAAATGTTCGATCACCACCGCAAGGAGAAGTACACATCCGATGTGGGGGGAAAAACAGAGTTGGCATTTGCCTTTACAATAGTTAAGGGATGGATGCGGACAAGGTCAGAGCCCTCGCATTCCGTTACTCATGCTTGTGACGTTTCTTTCCTCATTCGCTTTCTATTCATACAAACAGATTAATGAGGATGGGAAGATTTCTGTCTCCCGTCAAACAATTCCTTTCCTGTGTGGTAGCCCAAGTGTTTGAGACAACCTACATACACAGTGTATCATAAACAATTTGTTGTCGTTTCAGTTAAATGGTATTTCGATTGAAAGTGTTTCGGATAACATAGGTTCTACTGTATTCACATCTCATCTTTTAATTCCTTGACAAGCCAAGATTCTGTCCCTGGGCTTGGATATGTACCTTACCCTTATCCGAGCGAAACGTGTGAGAGAAAACTATTGTTTCACAAGATTTGTTATAGTATTAGAAAATTGTACATTTCGATCATTGACTGTTTAATAAAATGGTTTGTATCGTTATCAAAACGAGGAAATGTAGAATTGTTTTCATGAGATAATTGATGATTTGATAGTGTATGAAGTGGAGCTCACGGTTTACACCACACTGTATACGTGTTTTTTGTTTTGGAAACTACCGTATTATGAGACATCATAAAGTCTTGAAAAGAATAGACCCATGAAGATTGCCTTGCATGCTGAAAATACTGTGTTATTATGACTCTGCACGCCATTCGTCATGTTTGTTTAGAGCTGCTGCAATGGACTGGTGTTTCGATTGCCCAGATTGAAAATGTTACATTTCTTTGAATTTATTGCCTCTGCTGCCATTATTGTTATCGCAACATGGCATCATTAATATATTTATAATTTGCCGTTTTCTTCTTCGTGTTGTGAATTAGATACTTATTGTTAATGACGTAGGGTTGAATGCATTTTAACACACTCATCACCAAGCTCGTATTTTCTTTCTGTGCCTAGAAACCAGGCAGTAATAATGTTTTTTTAATCCCTCTGTCCCTACCTAAAACTTCAAAAATCCCTTTAGGCATGCCTACAGGCTGAGGTAGATTTCGAAGTGCTTTTGGTTTAATTTATTGTCGCTGCGCAGCACTCTCCTTCTTTAGGCCTCTCACACACCAAAGCCGAGCTGAGCCGGGCCGGGCGATGCGATGCCAAGCCAAGCCGAGCAAATCTGCGATGCGTTCACACTGACGCTGATTCGCTCAGTAGGTTTTCGAACCTTGTAGTGAGAGGTGCCTTTATCCTTCCTAGCAGTAGTGCAATACTAATGTCGTCAAACTTGATGATGATGTTATTGGATAGTTCCTCTCTTGATGATGAATATGTGTTGAGACAAAGAAGGCGTTACTGGACTCACAGTCTCAATAAAGATCACGAGAAAAGCGGACAGTTCGCAACTCTATACGAAAAACTCCGAGAAGATAAAGAACGTTTTTGGGGATATTTTAGAACGAGTACTCATACATTCGATTATATTCTGGAATCCATTTGTCCAGGCCGGGACACCGAGCTAGACTGAACAAAAACGCAGGCAGAAACCGCTTGAAGTAGCGGGAAGCACGACTGCTCAAAATCGCTCGGCTTCGCTTCGCCCGGCCCGGCGTCTTATTTGAAAGCTCCCATTGAAATACTGCATAATTAGTGGTCAAGCGATTTTCGCCCTGCGAGGCTCGGCTCGGCCCGGCCCGGCTTTGGTGTGCAACCCCACTTAGCCTTGGCATGGCAAACCCGCAGTAATAACTGAATTCGGTAAAGAGCAAAAGCCTACAATCATTTATTTTGACAACAAGAAAAGGATATAATATTCTGGGAGGCCGTGCGCAAGGTCAGCAATGAATAAAATTAGCAAAGCCGCTAATAAGACAAAATTAGTATTATAATTATTCTTAAAGAGAGCCATGACTGTGATAACTGATAACTCTAACAAACTCGGGGTATCAACAAAATCGAACAGTAGTCCCAATGTTGTTTGGGGACAACACTTTCATATTAAACTCCTTTTTACTGAGAATTATTTTATCACAGCAATATCAAAGTGTAGGCTACAATGCACCATATGAAATATAAATAAATCTGAAATAGTATTTATAAAAAGAGAGTTGTTTATTGTGTTTTAAGTTGATATTATATTTTATTTATTTTTTATTTTGCCATGCATTATTGTTCTAAAGGTGTGTAACTATTATTTGTAATATTTCAAACTCTATTACATTTTATCCTTAGTCGGTTTTCACACATTCCTTTCGGCAGGCCTTCAGGCTGAGGTATATTTTAAAGTGTTATTGTTTTTCAAACATTAAAATCTCGCCTTATATGTGAGCTATCGAGAAACTAGTTATTGATTTGTAGAGTACTCATCAAGAGCTTTTTAACGATACCCACAAGACGTGGTTTCAAAAATTTCGAAATCCCATCCCCACACCCCCACCCCCGAAACGTTGGTGTCATTGTAAACTCCATAGGAAGTACTCTAATTTATTCAAAGTTTCCCTGTATACTTCATAGGGGCTGAGATATAAACTTTTCAAAATTTCAACCCCCTCCCCCTTGGGCCAATTTTGCTCATTAACGAACTTGTCCGAACTATTGGGCCTACTAATAATATAATAAAATTTGGTTCAAATATCTTCAAAATTACGGCCGCTAGCGTGTAAATGTATATGAATATAAATATATATGAATATATATTACGTGAATTGCAATCCAGCATTCGTTGGGAATCCCGATATAAACTCTCTTAGATTGGCTGTCCTTGTTTTGAAATCCAGCATTCGTTGGGAATCTTGATATAAACTGTCTTAGATTGGCTGTCCTTGTTTTGAAATCGAATCCACAACCGATCAATATGCTGTGTCTTGTAAATCTCGCATTTGAGTCCAAGACGTTCCTCCTAGGCAGCTGTCACCAAATACTGTAGAGACAATACCGGACACTTACTGGTAGAGAAATGGGGGACAGATTTTGCAGCACTCCTGGTGGCACAACCTAGAAACTTGGGGCAAAATTAATATATTCAAAACATATATAAACTGTAATATGCTATTCTGAGCCATTGGGTAGATACCCCTTATACATAATATGCCGAGTCTGGCTATTTCGGCTCTTCTATTAAAAACTGTTTAACATATATGTATCTAGATACTGCAATTGTATTCAGTAGTAGCAGGTTGGGCCGCTAGTTGGTGCTCAAAATATTGTCCCCCGATATATCGCAAAGTGTCCTGTATTGGTCTAGATTGTATTTGCTGTCACTCAATTCACTACAGACTCTAGAGAATCGATCTAGTCCTAAGATACGAATAAGCCCCATTTCATCTCAAATCAGACACTTTAGTACCAAATGTGTCAACCTTAGAATTTCAAAATTACCTTAGGCCCTAAAAATGTATGTTAAAGGACCACATGACCTGGGTTCAGAAATGAAAATATTTGGAAAATATGTTTTGAAAATTGCAATAAGTTCCTTGGGTAAAACTTTTTGCCAAAAATCAATTCTGAACTTAGGTCATGTGGTTCTGTAACGTATATTTTTGGTAGCAAAATCCATTATGTTGAACTGCCATTCCCTGTAATTTCGGTTCAGGATAGTTGCGAGTTTATCGAGGTGATTTCAAGGAAGCTTTGAAACGTTATTTTATTAATTCTGTTAATGTTACTAAATAGGCTTATTATTCGTATTTTTTAAAATAACGTAACAAATTTTTCATGTAATAAGTAAAGTGCCTTCTATACAAGTTTACCCTTTAGAGGTGCTGGATATGAAGCTCCCAGATGTTGGATAATGCGCATATGAAGCTGGTAACGCTTCAAACTTATACACCGGCTGTCTTGACATCCAAAATTGTTTACTTCTGTTTGATGCTTAATTGACAGCAGTGCCACAGTGCCATCGGAATGGTTGAGCCAATACATTGAAAGATCCCAGTTGCCTCTTGAATCTAATTCGTGAAATTCTAGTTATAAGCTCTGTCTCAACCAACTGGATAATGACGTAGACCTACCCCATAGTTATCATAAGATAGATTAAAGAATTAAGGAAAAAGTCGTCTGTACTTCGAAAGAAAGATTTAAATCTCTTAGAACAGATAATTATTATTTAAAACATAATATGAAAATATGTTATCACTTATCAAGTTGATTGTAAAGAACTATAATTGGACATTTAAAACGTCTCATTCCACAATTTATTAGATCACTAGCACTTTGTGCTAGCTAAAATTTATTCAACGAACTACGACGGTATTCAATAAGTATCCACACTTTTTGTTTAATCTTTTGTACCGCTTTGTACTCTTGCACCTCGATATATTGTTCATTTGTCTCCGCTTGTAGAATGTTTGGCCGTAATGACACCATTGAGTGTCGCGTTGCACATTAAATATGGCTGCACCGCTCAGCGTTTTCACCAAAGAACAGCGTGCAGTTATCCGTTTTTTGTCGTAGGAAGGTGTACCAGGAGCAGAAGTCCATCGGAGACTTTCCGCACAATATGGGGTAATGTTTTACCACGACGAAGCGTGTACGAATGGATTGAAAAATTCAAAAATGTGGGACAAGTGTGAAGGACGAGGAAAGAATACGACGCCCATCCACATTCACTAGTGACGCCAACGTTGAGCAAGTGCGTATCATGATTCAGACAAATCGAAGAGTGACTGTCGATGTAATGGCCGTCGATTCACCACAGACCAAGAACTGACGGAAGCAGTGCATACGTGGCTTTCTACTCACCTGGGGGAGGGAACCTTTTTTTCTTAGGGCCTCAGGAAGCTTGTGCAACGCTGGATCGAGTGCATTGAGAAGAAGGGGACTATGTTGAAAAATGAGGCAACTGAAAGTTTTCTATTGTTGCAATAAATTTAAAAAAAAAAAGAGTGCGGATACTTATTTACTTACCCTCGTAATTCTCAGAGCTGAGGGAAATGCAGACTTTTAAAAAAGAAGCATGCTGTCTACGGTTATCGTTTGAAAGACTTAGGGCCAGTTGTATAAACATGTAAACTGTAGTTATCATGCAAAATTAACTTTCAGTTACATTTAACTACCTTTTTTTGTTGTATAAACATTAATCCAAGTTTATCTCATCCTAACCAACATTTTAATATAACTGGTGAATTTTTGCAAGTTAAAACATTAAATGATGATTTGGACATTTTAAATACATTTCAAACAGTGAAAAAGACACTAGAAATCCATTTTATAAGTACAGTGTGAGTTATTATTATTTTCATATCATTTAGATTCAGTTTGCTTTCATTTTGTCTAATGACATTAAAAATACAGACACCGGTACCTTGGCTTTGTTGTTGGTTATGGTAGCCCCACATTACAAAATAGCAACATTTATTTCTAGATTTCTGATTATTCTGATACCCCATCTGGTGATGCAATGAAAACCCATCATGCATCTCTTGAATGTCATAATCTTTTATTAGTACTGCATGACATGCTACCAAAATTTGGGCAGAACAACTAGACAGAGGTTATGTCTCCTTCCCATTACAATCAAGTACAAAGCAAATTCATGATATGTTTATGATATTCAGGGTCACCCCTGAGGTCCTTTGCGAATTATTGTGATTGGAAGCTTACAAATAGTTACTGAGGACAAAGGAACAGCCAGTAGAACCATTCATAAATTGACAAGAGAAAATTATACTTTAAGGCCTCGGTTTATTTGAATTCCAACTAAGGACAGTGTCTTAAGAAAACAATATTAGATATCTACAATATTCGTAACCTTCCAGGCATTATAGGTACTGTAGGTTGCGTTTACAAACCTAAACACCTCTATAGACAGGTTAAAGCAGTTTGAAGCAAAAATATACATGGCCTCAATGAAATGATTTAAAAAAAAAAATAATAAAAAAAAACTCATCTTTATTAAGCATTTGAAATAAATACCAGACATATGTGTAACATGGTGCTTTGTCTTTAATTAAACAACTGAAAATCAAAGACCAAAGATATAAACATAATACTCCCTGCAAATTTCCCTCAACTTTTGCACTGTTGCCAGATGTTTTATTATTTTCTCCAGTTATTTAAAACTGTGAGTTACACAGTTATTTTTATACAACATAAATAGCTAGTTATTTTCAAACTTTCAGTTAACAACCATCAGTTTGTGAGTTTTATACAACTGGCCCTAAATGAGGAAGGTGGTAGAAGGGAGCATTACTCCATCTTATGTGCTTGTCTCTGAAACATTCTGTTAATAGCTGCAGGTATGGTTCAAGGCTTTTTAGTACGGGTGAAACTATTTGTTTATAGAACTTCAATTCTAGCTGCAACTTCTGTACAACCTTTCGCCCTAATTGGTCCGAACCTAGAGTATGTCGATCACAATAAGTTCTGATGGATGAATCCTTCATTCCTGATGCTTTGCTCTTGCAGCGGAGCGCGCTTTTATAATATAGTCTGGTGGTAACTCTTGGTCTGTTTTATTAGAAGTTTTATTTTTTTCAGTGAAGCTATGTTACACCTAAATAATTATTTGTATTCAGTGAATTGGTAATTTACTGTACTTCGTTTCTTATGAGCAAGCCCTGAGCTTATCCATGCCTCGTTCTTATATGGGTCATTCTCCAGAAAAGGGCAGATTCCAATGTTAGAATTTTTAAAAAAATATATTTTTTATTTTGGATCATGTAATTTTGTTATGTAATATTTCCTTCTGCAGAGTATTACTGAGGTACTTGCCCTACTTACCGAGTGGTATTTTGCATTAAATTAACAAGGTTAGAAAATGGCGCATTCATGGAGGTGAGAAAATAGTACGAAATAGTAATTATAATAGAAGTTATGTGAGAATTAGAATTAATTTACTGTATTAAATGTTATCATGAAAATAAACAATATTTATTACCATACAAATGGATTAACACACAATTTTTTACTTATTTTTATCTATGTTAAAATAGATTATCACCTTAAAATCAAAACTTTAAATCAAAACATGATATATTGTCATAAACTATTAGGCTATACCAGTATCTTCTTTAAACAAAAATAAAAAATGCACACAGTTAAATATGTCATCAATTACAACATTAATTACACCTCCATGGATAGGACTTGAGAGTAACAGTAACGGAGGTGAGGGTAACGGAGGTGAGATTTTTCTCTAATTTGTCAAACAGCTTGGGAACATTTGAGGTTAGAAAATCTCAGTTCTAGAGTTTAACTTAGCATTCCTTATTATTATAATCTGTAGCAAAAGTAAATATAAAAACATACAACTTTACCGTTGGGTGTAGGTAACGGAGGTGAGGAAGTCCAATTACCAACTCTGCATTTAGCCCTTTTACACAAACAAAACAGCACTTAAAATCACACTAACAGCTTGGCTTTATATAAATAATAAGAAAACTGCCAAAAGTTGGAGTCCAAGGAAAATAGAAAGACTACAGTGCCATATCTGTGGAAATAATTGAACTTTTATATTGTTTCACGGAGGTGAGGTCTCACCTTGGGACAAGCATGTTTATTACAAAAAATTGTCTTTACAAAATGGTATATTTTATTTTCAGTTATTAATGACTCATTTTTTGAGCTGTTTGTTCTTGTTACAACACTAAAATGGAATAAAAATTAAAGCCTGTTGAATTATGAAAGAATGAAAATGACAAGTCAGGCATTGGGACATGACACGGAGGTGAGATCTCACATACTGTGCCCTAAAATGCAGAAAATTGTAACTTTTGTTTAAAAAGTGGAATATGGGATCAAAGACCTTATTTCAATCTAACTTATCACAATAATTCATAATCCATAAGTACTTATTTTACACCAGAAAATCAACTGCGACATGACTCTGCCCTTTTCTGGAGAATAACCCATATGCTTTTTCGATCAGGTCACCTTTAATGAACTAATGATAGCAGACGTAACAATATAATAATAATAATAATAGTAGTAGTAATAGTAGTAGTAGTAGTATAGTAGTAGTAATATGGTAGTAGTAGTAACTGATAAGCTAATAATAACGCTCCGGCTTATGGAGAGAGGGAGGCGGCGAACTTATCTTATTTCGTATTCCAAGTGGAACAGGACGTTGGTATCACATATGTTAAGGCCCTTGTCTTCAGCTAAAGTGTTTCCCAAGTTTTCTATACGATGATTTTTTTTGTCACAACACACTTGGAACACAGAGTTTGTATTCCATTGGGCTTCCACACAGCAATTTAGCATCTGTCCGTGAATTAGTAAAAACGGAGCCGACGTATATGTATTGATTCCCAGTGCTGGCGCGAGCTAGCTCCTATTGGACATTTTCAGTAAGCTGTAGTTTCCGAATATGATCTCTGTACCGCGTTAAGTTCCAGTAATCCTAGGTTTTTATTTTCATTACCGGTATTCTTAAAACTGTTCAAAGTGAACAACGGGGTTCTTAAATCAAACTATCAATTTTCATAACTAATTCCATATATTGAATGACTCTCCACATTTCATCCAATCTGTAATTTTCTTGGTGAAAGATTTCGCTGTTATGTATCTTAAGAAAGAGGTAATTGCATCGTATCTGATCCCTGTAGGCCTATATAAGAGTAGATATCTAAGCTTTCATGAACCACAGATTATTGTCTCTGTTGGACATTACATGAGAATATTATAGGAGAAAAATTCCTCCGACACTGGGACTTGAACCCAGGACCTTTGGCTATTCGCGCCAATGCTCTACCAACTGAGCTAAGCCGGAGTTCAATTCACAGCGCCGGATGGAACCTCTCTCCTATGACTGATTGCCCTAATGGTCTACCTCACAGACAGACAAGTTATGTCATATGCAGTACAGTGAGGCACACTAATTAGTGATTTTTGTGAACGGGCTCCCACTGTTATTGTGCAGTTGACATTCAAGATAGATATATGAACCACTAGTCCAGTCAATGAATGCTCTAAAAGAGGTGTAGAGGGAAATGGAAGGAACACAATTTTTGACTATGGGACTTTGTTTGGACTAGTTAGGAGGTAAACATACTAAAAGTCCTCACTCCTAGGAGGTGAGCGGGGGGCAGGGGGGCCCTTAGAAGATCCCTTTTCTGTTTTTCGCTTATATCTCGGAAACTATGGGTCATGTCGATAATATTGCTCTATATAAAATTAAAGCTGACAAAATGGTCCACAAGATTGATTCTGTTAATGTTTTCGCTATCTCTTCTAGTTTCCGAGATATCCGCGCTCAAAGTTAGCTAATTTTGAAAAAAAATAAAAATGCCTCGTGTTTTTGGCCATATTTCATTAGCTAACTCTTCGGCCCTTCGTCCAACGAAAAAGTCCTAAGGAAGAAAGTTGTAGAGAATTAAATATCCTTCAAGAATATATGATATTTTGCGTTTTATCTTTAACCGTTCATACGTTAAAGCAATTTTAACTTTATGTGTAAATTCCGGGATTTTGCAGAAAAACTTAACTTTCGTATTTTCCGTTATTCCACTGCTCTAACTCTATATAAAAGCCAATATATACATATTTATATGCATAAATAGTATGTACTATATATAAGTTGTACATAAAGGAATTAATATGCATATATGTATTTTATAATAAATTTTCAAATAAAATATATGCCTATGCATAGTCCACTCAATGAATGAATGGAGGGAAATGGAACACAATTTTTTACTTTGAGACTTTGTTTGGACTAGTTAGAAGTTAAACATACTAAAAACCCTCCATCCTAGGTGGTGAGCGGGGGACAGGGGGTCCGTAGAAGTTACCTTTTTTCGGTTTTTCTTTTATGTCTCAGATACTATGGTTATTTGGCAAAGAGGTTCCACGATATCTGCCATTTGTGATGGGTATGTCAATTTTGTGAAGAGTCACTATCGTGGAAGGAGTATCACTGTAGTGTTTGATGGGTACACAAGCTCATCCTCAAGTACAAAGGTCGCTGATCAGCAAAGGCGGTACCGTCTCAGCAAGTCAGCCGACATACACTTCAATAAGGAGACAGTCATAACTGTGAAGCAGGAAGACTTCCTGTCAAATGCTCACAATAAAAGTCGGCTGATTAAGATGCTGGAGGTAGTGATGGGAACCATTCGAATGAATTCATTCGAAATATTCGATTGTTAAAATCATTCGAAATGTTCGAGATGTTAAAAAAATCATTCGAATGATTTTGCTCTGCTCCAGACTAGGGTTAGAGCGCTTCGCTTACTGAACTGAAGTGTGAAAGCGAATGAATTCATTCGAATGCTTCTTCAACCTCTCGGAATCTGGCTTTTCGGCTCGTTCTCTCGTTCATTCGATTGTTTTCGTGTTCCATCGTGTCCCAGTTAGCAAAGCGTTCGGTAACTTCCATCTCTCCCATTCCAAGTGGGGATGGCATGACGCAGAGCTAGTTTCAACCCCAGGCTACAAAATATATTTTGACAATAAAATAGCCGTTCTCTCGAATATTAAAAAGTTCAATTTTTCACAGATTGTTCCTATTTTACATCCATCATTAGCTTCTACATGAAACATATGCATTTTCAAATGGATTATTTATTTGATTAATTACCGTATGTTATGAATTATGATATTAAATACAGCCATTCAATTTTTATATTTGATGCATTTATAAGATTTTTAAGCAGTACCAACATTAGCTATTTACATAAATGCATATCTTCAACAACCTAAGCTATGAGTATTTACTATCTTACAAAGTTAATTATACCAGTCAAAAGTAATATTCTAAGTTATACTCGAGATCAGATTACTTAATCAGGAGGCAACATTGCAACATGTTGTTTAGAGTCCATTTAGATATCAATCATAATTAATAATTCTATACCACATTGAACTGTTGAATTAGTTAACTGAGACATGTTCCAATTACCTTCATATTTTATAAATTATCTAAGTAAGAGCATATTTTCCGCGACAAACTATAATATGGGTATACTAATTTAACCTTTTCACTTCTGTTGTTTCTACTATTTTTGTCTAAAGATCTGCAGTGTTCCAACATGTCAGAGAACTGGCAACATCTCATTGATTTTAATGGTAATGCCACCAAAGTGGGAATGCTTGCATTTTTTCCCTTTTAAAATAAAAAAAATCATCCACCCCTAAAGGGTTGTGTTCAGAAGGTGAATGGACTTGCAGTCTTTTCAATTTCCACATCCTAATAAAGGGGAAAAAATTATGAAGAAAGGAAGGAAAAAAACCAGACCCCATCGCCAACCTACATGTGCTCAATCACGGCTCAGTTTACTCAGGCGGAAATACTCTTCGGCCAGGCTTTGCAGAGACCTTGAATTGCTTTTGTCGGTTCCTAATTATACAAGAAAATTATATATAAAACAACAAACATACTTCTTTATAAAATTAATAATTATTGAGATACAGATTAAAGAGCCACGACCTATAGTACATGAAAATAGCATTGTACTAAACTTTATTCTACTGTTTATTAACTGAAATGTTCGTGTTATTTCTTGTCTTGTTTTGATTCGTTGTCTTTGAACAGTTATGTCTGCATTTATGCAAAAATACTGCAATATGACGTAACACTACCTTCAGTATGCTATTATAACACAGTAATAAAGTAAATAGTACTAAATTTGTTTCACATATGCTCTCACATACGTGTTATTGAATTTCTTAGTTAAACGAACGATGTCTACCCTATTAAATAATAATTTGAAATCTTCAGATTTAAATAGATTTGGAGATCTTATCGAATTATAGATATAATTACTTTACAGCATCGCATATAACTGACAATATAGTTATTCGGATTTCCGAACGTAATAAAATAAACTGAAGAATACACTGTACATAATCAATTTAATAACTTATTTACCTTAATTACTATTTATTAAACTTGAAAATTTGAATGGACCTAATACTAAAATTAGATACATTTCATTTCGTTGTATTCAAATTTGGTCGTGAAAATATATTTATCTATTTTAGGCCTACTATTGTCTTTTTGTGTATTATATTTATCCTTCCATGCTTTAACTTCATATTACATATTACATCGCTTAATTAGGACTGTTGTCATTATGTTCTCTATTCATTGGGATTGATAGGCCTATACAGTTATAATGATTATGATAATATTATTAGGTGAATAGTAACGATAAGTCGTGATAGCCTAAGTAAATATTCAATCCTTTGTGAATGGGATATTAAAATTAACCTACGGCAAATGGTTTTTTGTAGTCAAAGATAATGATGCAAACTTATTTTTGTTATTAGGAAAGTCATATGAGCTTTTATTGCAAGAAAAAAGGATTGACTGGTATTTTATTTAAAATTGTAAGTCCAAAGAGAAAACTAATATGAACAGATTTTTTGTTATTTATGATTGATTTAAAGCTTTAAGAACGTGTCTTGAAATTACATAATTTTTACTTTTTCGTAAATTGAAAAGTTATATTATTTTGTACTTGATTGTATTATGCTTGTTATTATTAAACACCACAGATATGCAAATGCAAATAATAACTACGAAGTTGCCTGGTTATTGCTGCATTAAGCAATTTATATTTGTAGGACTTCAAGAAATTTCATGTTAGGCCTAATTTACTGTAGGCCTATTTACTACAGCACTTGTTCGAGACTACATGACTAAAATAATAAACATCTCTGGAGGCCGTGTTTGTTGTAAGCTGGCCGCATTGTTCTCTGCCGGAAATGTGCGCACTAAATTTAAATCTACCCGCTTTCGAATGCCAATGAAGTGAAGTGAGAACGGAAGATTTCATTCGAAAAATATTGAAGCTAGCGAATGAACATCTCGTAGGTTGCATGTAACTATCCCTCTATGAATAAAACACTTCGAATGAATTCATTCGAAATATTCATTCGAAATGTTTAGTTCTGCATTCGAATGATCATTCGATTGTTAAAATCATTCGATTTTTCCCATCACTAGCTGGAGGTCGCACTACAGGCACATGGAGTCAGAACCCTTCAAGCACAGAATGATGCGGATGTCCTCAGTGTAGACACGGCTGTGGAGTTGTCACGTACCACCGCTGTAGCTGTTGTTGGTGAGGATGTCGACCTAACAATCCTGTTGATGGCCAAAACACCTGGTGACCAGGACATAAATTTCGTCAAGCCTGGACGTGGAAACATAAAACCTACACTGTTTTCTACCCAGGAGCTTCAGACCCAGGGGCTGCAAGACATACTATTTCTACATGCCTTCACTGGGTGCGATATCACCTCAGCAGCCTTCCGAAAGAGTAAGCTGGGATTTCTCAAACTGTATTTGAGGTCTCCAGATGTCCAGGGAGCAGCTGCAGTTTTCTCAGACCCTTCCTCAACAAAGGATGATATAGAGGAAGTTGGGAAAAAGTGTATTTTGAGGTGGTACGGGGCCCCACCTAAAGAGAAACGCTTACCGTTACCAATCCTTTGTAAAGTCTGTAGCCAATGTCAAACCAGACATCTCATGCCTCCCACCAACTGAGGGGGCAGCGAAACAACATTATCTGAGGACATATCACCAAGTCCAGATGTGGTTTGGTCATGAGCTGCCTCCTCAGATGTATGGGTGGGAGTTAACCACCAACAAATTTCTATCCCCGGTGCACAGTGAGCAGCAGGCTGCACCGGATGAAATATTAAAATCTATTTTTTGTCGGTGCACAAAGGATTGTGCCACCACCAAATGCGGATGCAGAAAAGCATCTCTCAAGTGTTCCCCTACGTGCCAAAACTGCCAGGGGAACTGTCTTAATGGGGGCCCCTCTTGGACAATGAGGATGAAGAACTCGACATTGATCCTCTGCCGGTTATCCAAGAAGATGTATCTACAGATGTATCTTTCTCTACGGATAAAGAAGAAACCGACGCAGAACCCACCCCAGAACCAAGTTCCCATGACCAGCCAGGACCATCCCGCTCCAAGAGAGTCAGGAATATATAATAATTATTTTACTAAAAGGTGTAAATATATTATTAAATTAAACGTAACACAGTTTCAAAGGAACATTTACGAGTTAATGTGTTAATAAAAAAGTTATGTACAAATTGTTCTTGACTCTGGAATTACCCTACCCCAATGCCTTTGCGGAGCGAATGTACAGTTAATATATATTATGTTAACTGTGTATTATATATAATATACATTGTATACAAGTATTATTGCCTATGAAGGGGGTTATTATGGCTCCAAAATAACAATAAAGATTCAGCGATCCTCGATAAATTGTCAACTTTGAGTACTATCAGAGATTTCGATCATATATATATATATATAGTAATTGTATTTATGTAGGGGTAGGAGGTGGAGCTCTCAAAGTGGCTCCATTAGATTCGGGGTGTGGAAAATAGTTTTAAACTACACCAAACAATAAATTCATCAATTCTACACCAAACAATATTAATTTTGAAAATATAGTATAAATACTTATATATACATATAATTTCTTTATGTGCCACATATATAGTATATACTATGTATACATGTAAATATATACATATAACTATATATCATACGTGTATATTGGATTTTATATAGAGTTTGAGCAGTGGAACAACGAAAAATACACAAGTTAAGGATTTTCTACAAAATCCCGGAATTTATACATAAAGTTAAAATTGCTTTAAGGTTTGAACGGTTTAAGATAAAGCGCAAAGTATCATATATTCTTAAAGGACATTTAATTCTCTACAACCTTTGTCCTTATGACTCTTTTGTAGGACGAAGGGCCGAAGAGTTAGCTAATGATATATGGCATGAACCGCGAGGCAATTTTATTTTTTTTCAAAATTAGCTAACTTTGAGCGCGGATATCTCGAAAACTAGGAGAGATAGCGAAAACATTAATAGAATAAATCTTGTGGACCATTTTGTCAGCTTTAATTTTGTATAGAGCAATATTATCGCTAGGACCCATAGTTCCCGAGATATAAGCGAAAAACTGAAAAATGGATCTTCTGAGGGCCCCCCTGTCCCCCGCTCACCTCCTAGGAGTGAGGACTTTTAGTATGTTTACCTCCTAACTAGTCCAAACAAAGTCCCAAAGTCAAAAATTGTGTTCCTTCCATTTCCCTCTACAACTTTTCATTGACTGGACTACACAGATTATTGTCTCTGTTGGACATTACATGAGAATATTATAGGAGAAAAATTCCTCCGACACTGGAACTTGAACCCAGGACTTTGTTTTTTTGTTTAAAACGTTTTTTATGTGAACAACAATGTTGGTTGTTTTAAACGTGTTTTTTTTTAAGTTTTTTATGTTTACAACAATGTTGTTTGTTTAAAAAAAGTCATAGGAGAGAGGTTCCATCCGGCGCTGTGAATTGAACTCCGGCTTAGCTCAGTTGGTAGAGCATTGGCGCGAATAGCCAAAGGTCCTGGGTTCAAGTCCCAGTGTCGGAGGAATTTTTCTCCTATAATATTCTTCTATATAAGAGTATTTAATAAGGAATCAAATGACAACACAGTAGAATTTCATAGCTCCGATATTTCAGCCTTGCAGCTTGGGGAATAGTAATCAGGGTTGGAAAAAAAACATGCTTTTTTTTTTTTTTAACTTTTTTTTTGTTTAAAACATGTTTTTTTCAGTTTAAAACGTTTTTTATGTGAACAACAATGTTGGTTGTTTTAAACGTGTTTTTTTATGTTTACAACAATGTTGTTTGTTTAAAAAGTTTAAATGGTTCATTTTGTTTAAAACAACCATTTTAATGTATAGGGCCTATTATATATATATATATATATATACAAGGTTGAAATGTTTAAAACATTTTAAACAATTTGTTTTAAACATTTTTTTGCATATGTTCATAACACTTTTTAATTGGGTGTTAAATTTAATTATGCAGATAATTTACATTTTGTCAAGCCAATGACACCCTGTGCTAAGATGTTCAAGATTTACGAGTCGTAGACTTAATAGTATTTTAAAATACATTTTGTACCAGCAGTATTTGTTTATGATTTAATAGTTCATGATTAATAAAAAATAATACAAACTACTGTTTAATTACTGCCTTTACTGCTCAACTGATGATTGACTTTCACCATGATTTACGTGGCCTTAGCCGCCTTACATTATCAAACTTACAAACTTACAAGGAAAAAAATTCAAATCAATTACTCGAAATCAGAAACTGGAAGTTGGCGGCAGAGGATAGAGAAGTCTGGAGGAAAAGGATACAAAAGGCACCACCTCACATGATTTTCTGGTATTCTGGCCCTAGTTTTTTTTTCTGTTTACAACACTAACAGGGTGTCACTGACTTGACAAAATGTAAATTGTCTTCATAATTAAATGTAACACGCAATTAAAAAATGATTTAAACATATGCTAAAAAAAATGTGCCTATAATTTTTGGATGATCTCATAAGGCTATATTTTCACTAATACTTAACACAAACAATATATCTTATCATTTAAATGAGGGAAGTTCGAAGTTTTGTAGTGAATATAGATGTACTCTATATGAGCCCCGTGTGCAATGCGCCACACGTCCAGGCGGTGTTCCCATTCATGCCAAACTCTCTCAACCTTGTCTTGTGCGACGTTCCCGATGGCTGCGGTCTTTTCTTTGATTAGTGATAATGTATAATATTTTTTCCCCTATAATATAGACAAACTGACCTGGAGAAAAAACCGTTTATTTTTACAAAACAATACTTTTCCTACTTTTCAACATAATCCCCATCAACATTTATGCACTCGTCCCAACGGGTTACTACCTTTTTTATACCGGCTGCAAAGAACTCTTTGTCTTGGTGTCGGAGCCAATTTCCCAATTTCCCATTTCTTGACATCCTCGTTATCCTGGAACTTCTTCCCACGTAATGCCTCCTTCAGTGGAGCAAACAATTCGAGTTTCAAGTGAGGAATTTGCGACTTCAACAGGTCGGCCAGAACGGTGTACGTCAGTCACTGATTCTCGACCACTTTTGAACTGTTCTACCCACTTGTAAAAATTTCCAAGGTTCATACAACTTGCACCGTACACTTTAGTAATTCTAGAGTATATATTAGCTGGTTTTTCACCTTCAGCAATCAAAAAACGAATCACAGAACGTTGTTCAACCAATGTGGAATTTTCAAGAAGACCCGACATCGTTAAACTTAAGATCCATCAGCTGATTAGAACTCATCCCAATGATGCCAACTTAAATCCTAAATGTATCAAACTTGTACTAGGGTCAATCCATTAGAAATGAACCAGGCCAAGTTGCTCGACATTTTTTATTTTCCCAATTTTTTTACCAGTTATTTCCCAACTAAAGGTGAGTTCAAAACTATGGGAAAAAAATTTTTGGGCTCATATTTTTTTTTTTTGGCGGCCATTTTAAGTTTGCTTTTTAACCATATTTCAGTCGAAAACATGTTTTGCACAAATGTATGTAACTCTGTTAATTTTATAGATAACAAGACAAAATAAACACCAAAATTATCAGAATGAAATGCTCTACATTTTTGTTTTCACACAATATTACCTAAGTAGTGAGGAAAGTGAAGAAAAAAATTCAAAACTACAAATTGAAAATTGACTTAAAACGGGAGTTTTCGTGCCGCAAAATTATTAGAAGGAAGAAAGACTCGCCCTTAATTTTTTTTTCTGGTGTAGACCTACTATAGGACTACTCGCTGTAGAAGTTTAAAGCTTGAGAATTTTGCCGTTTTTTTTATACGATTTTTCAAAAATGCCCAAAACCGTATTTTGGCAATATTTGAAGTAGAATATCTGCCTACGGGAGATGACGCAGCGGTCGGGTGGTAGGCCAAGTCCCTCCAGGGATGTAGCGCCACGGAGTTTAGTTTAGTATCTCAAAAGGGACTGAGTGAAAAATTATGAAATTTATCAGATAACACCTCTTTATGATATAAAGACGTGTTAAAAATTTGGTGACTGAGACTCAACTGGTTCCCGAGTTATAGTGCATCGAAGTTGGTCATAACTGCAAACTATGCACCGAAATTTCAACACTCTTCAAAGCTTTGAGGAAACCAAAAATTTGCCATGCTAACTGATGAAATGTAGCCTACATATACAACTCTTTTGTGTAACAAACTTAGGCTCACAAAAATTTTATATTTAAAATTACAAAGTGATTTTTACTATTAAATCACCGTTAAATTTCGTGTGCCTATAACGCAATTTTTGCCAAATTCGATGCACTGTAACTCGGGAACCAGTTAAGTCTCAGTCACCAAATTTTTATCAAATCTTTATATCATAAAGAGGTGTTATGTGTATAAATTTCATAATTTTTCACTCAGTCCCTTTTGAGATATTCTACCTCAAATATTGCCAAAATACGGTTTTGGGCATTTTTGAAAAATTGTATAAAAGAAACCGCAAAGTTCTCAAGCTTTAAACTTCTACAGCGAGTAGTCCTGTAGTAGATCTACACCAGAAAAAAACATTAAGGGCGAGTCTTTCTTCCTTCTAATAATTTTGCGGCACCAAAACTCCCGTTTTAAGTCAATTTTCAATTTGTAGTTTTGATTTTTTTTCTTCACTTTCCTCACTACTTAGGTAATATTGTGTTAAAACAAAAATGTAGAGCAATTCATTCTGATAATTTTGGTGTTTATTTTGTCTTGTTATCTATAAAATTAACAGAGTTACATAGCCTACATTTGTGCAAAACAAGTTTCCGGCCGAAAAACTGTTACAAAGAAAACTTAAAATGGCCGCCAAGAAAAAAGTATGAGCCTAAAAAATGTTTTACTGTAGTTTTGAACTCACCTAATATTGGGGAGTAACTGGTAAAAAAAAATTAAGAAAATAAAAAATGTTGAGCAAAAAATGTTATTCAATTTGGTTCATTTCTAATGGATTGACCCTATTTTGGCATTATTTGAAGCAGAATATCTCAGAAGGGCCTGAGTGAAAATTATGAAATTTATACACATAACACCTCCTTACGATATAAAGATGTGATAATAATTTGGTGACTGAGACTGAACTGGTTCCAGAGTTACAGTGCATCGAAGTTGGCCAAAAATTGCAAACTATGCACCGAAATTTCAACGCTTTGAGGAAATTATAAATCTGTCATGTTAACTGATGAAATGAAGCCTACATGTACAACTCTTTTGTGTAACATACTAAGGTTCACTAAAATTTTGCATTTAAAATTACAATGTGATTTTTACTATTAAATCACCGTTAAAATTCATGTGCGTATAATGCAAGTTTTGGCCAAATTCGATGCACTGTAACTCGGGAACCAGTTGAGTGTCAGTCACCAAATTTTTATCACATCTTTATATCATAAAGAGGTGTTATCTATATAAATTTCATAATTTTTCACTCAGTCCCTTTTGAGATATTCTACTTCAAATATTGCCAAAATACGGTTTTGGGCATTTTTTATAAATTGTATTAAAAAAACTGCAAAGTTCTCAAGCTTTAAACTTCTACAGCGAGTAGTCCTATAGTAGGCCTACACCAGAAAAAAAAATGAAGGGCGAGTCTTTCTTCCTTCTAATAATTTTGCGGCACGAAAACTCCCGTTTTAAGTCAATTTTCAATTTGTAGTTTTGAATTTTTTTCTTCACTTTCCTCACTACTTAGGTAATATTGTGTTAAAACAAAAATGTAGAGCATTTCATTCTGATAATTTTGGTGTTTATTTTGTCTTGTTATCTATAAAATTAACAGAGTTACATACATTTGTGCAAAACATGTTTTCGACTGAAATATGGTTAAAAAGCAAACTTAAAATGGCCGCCAAAAAAAAAGTATGAGCCCAAATTTTTTTTTACCATAGTTTTGAACTCACCTTTAGTTGGGAAATAACTGGTAAAAAAATTAGGAAAGTCAAAAATGTCGAGCAACAAATTTTATTAAATTTGGTTCATTTCTAATGGATTGACCCACTACCAACCGCCTTTTCCCCAGACTAATTTGTCTCTTTAATTGTTGAATGATCCTCTTATGTATGGCTGGTATTTATTGCAAAACTGCCACCGGGTTGTTGACTCACTTGCAGTGCAACAAAATAAATCATTAAAATATATATTCAATAACACATCAGCTTTGATCGGTTGGTAACGCAGCCAATTTCTCCCCGCTATACTTCAAATGAAAATCGGATGTTCACTACAAAACTTCAAACTTCCCTCTTTCAAATGATAAGATATTTTATTTATGTTAAGAAGTATTAGTGAAAATATGGTCTTATGAAATCGTCCAAAAATTATGCACACGGTGTATCATTTACAACTTACACATCACAAAACTATTGATAGGCCTATACTATAACGCTTGGATCATGAACTTATCATTCTACCTTGCTTTGTATTCATTAAGAAGTTTTGATATTTCTTCACTTAGTTTTGGGGAAATGTTACGTGTCCTTCCAGTAGTTGTAAATTCTAAGGCATTTTAGTTTCTTTAAAACATTGTTCATGGGCACCCAAATCTGGCCTTTCTCTTTTTTTCTTAAAAGCTGTCCTTGGTCCGGCGGGATGATAAAATGTTACAAGCATATCTTTCTTTACATCATCAATGTCATTCACGTCTGCCAGCCACCGTTGAACGCAGGACCACTTGTACACTTCACACAAGAGATTCTATCCCAGGCAGATGATAGGATTGGGGGGGGGGGGGGAGGCATGATGTCAGCATGTGGACACCCACGGCCGTTAATGATGGTTTCCATGACCGGAGCCGCTATTTCTCTATCAAGTAGCTCCTCAATTTGAATCACGAGGCTGAGTGCACCCCGTTCCAGACCTTCCTACCTCAGAAAAATCCGAGGAGGTACCGGGATCAAACCCGGGCCGACAAATCTGTAGTAAGCGACGCTAACCACAAGACCACGCCGGTGGTCATCTTTTATACATTAATACTTTTTTTATTACAAAGACTAGTGCACGTACATACAAACATTAGGATTGCCTGATGTTCAGTTTGGGATCAAATTATTTTGACTATAGATTTTCTTAATGTTAAATACATTAATCTCGGAATAGATTAGTTCAGTTGGTTAGACCAACCACTTTTTTAAACAAATTTTGATTATGCGTTCTTATGAGATATACGTGAAAATCCAATAATAGGGACCTTCTACGGGCGACCCTGCACCCCGCTCACCTCTCACCCTCGGGAACTTTTAATATGTTGTTCAGGACAGTCCCCCTGACAACTCTGCCAAATTTCAAAACTACACTATTTTTTTTCCTATTCAGTGTTTTTTGACATTTATTGACTGGACTATATTCGTACGTCGGTCTGGTGGCAGGAGCAGAGAGGAGAGAAACTAGAGCTAAAGGCGTGTTCGTTGCGCTGCCCGAGTATTCACATGCTCGTTATATAACTTATCGCATTATAGTAGTTAGTCTAATTTTTGCAAGAGGGATTATTCTGAGTTTCTTGGCCAATTTATGAGGAAAAAAATGTTGCATCATCTTTCTGTCATCAGAGGATCCTGATAATATTAGCTTACAAATGATTCTCTGTTAAAACTCATAGACTCTTGGATTCGCATTCGGGAGGTCCCAGATTCAAATCCGGCCAATTTCATAGCGAGTCAATCCATTTGAAATCAGCCAAATAGAATAAAATCGCCCTGCAGGCTGCAGCATGGAAATGCTGTCAGCATCAAGGGCACCTTCGCTGAATCCTCAGGCCTGGAGGAGGTGTATTTTCTTTTACCTCTCCTATTACTTATCTAGGGTTTCTTCTGACGTGAATTTATGTAGTTAAATATCGTAAGAAATTACTCGCATATCTGTGTATTTATGCTCGCATTAAATTGTATAATAATTTTGAAATTAATTGCCATAGTTTCCTGGACAAAAGAGCATTGAATGACTTGGACGATACTCACTATACGGTGAATAAAATTTGTTGCTCAACATTGTTTTATTTTCCTAATTTTTTTTTACCAGTTACTCCATAATACTAGGTGAGTTCAGAACTATGGTAAAAAAAAAATTAGGCTCATACTTTTTCTTTGGCGGCCATTTTAAGTTTGCTTTGTAACCGTTTTCGGCCGAAAACAAGTTTTGCACAAATGTATCCAACTCTGTTCATTTTATAGATAACAGTACAAAATAAAAACCAAAATTATCAGAATGATATGCTCTAGATTTTTTGTCCTAACGTATTACGTAAGTAGTGAGGAAAGTGAAGGAAAAAAACTCACAACTACAAATTGAAAATTAACTTAAAACGGGAGTTTTAATGCTGCAAAATTATTAAAAGGAAGAATTTTGTTTCTTGTGTAGATTTATTATAGGACTATTTGCTGTAGAAGTTTCAAACTTGAGAACTTAAAAAATGCTCAAAAGCACATTTTGGCAATATTTGAAGTAGAATTAAAAATTATGAAATTAATACAGATAACACCTCTTTATGATATAAACATATGAAAAAAAAATTGGTGACTGAGATTCAACTGGTTTCGGAGTTATAGTGCATCAAAGTTGACCAAAAATTTCGTTATACGCACATAACATTTTACACTCGTGTTCTTGAAGGAACAACGGGATGTTATGCCTACGTGACGCCCGCAGCCTGTATGATATTGTTACACGATAATATGATAGAAATAAAATTTTACATATACCCTACCGTACTTTGAATATATTAATTCTTAAATACAGTTGTCTCTAATGCAAAGAAAACATGCGACAACAAATTTAGTGTGATTTTACAGAATACACTTTTTTAAAACTAGATAACTGCTCGTCACTATCAAATTTGTACAGTTCCTAATCGTTGTTAATTCTATAGCAAAAGTAGATAACTACATGAGTAAAGATTAATATTTTCGTGTGAATTTGAAAAGTAGAATTATGTGGATTTTGTGAATTCGATATTTGAAGCCTTCAGATATGCTGCAGAATGACTTGTAAACCGAAACATGTATTTTATTTTATTTTAATTTAATTAATTTACTTTATCCCTTTATATCCGCATGAAAATTATAGATTTCCGGGAATCTTTGAAATAATGTGTTTTTTAATGCATTGAATTTATTATGATCCTGCTTTATAGTTTGAAAGCAGTCACTTTGCATCTGTTAATCATATACTTTATTTAATAGTAGGCACCAATTTATACTTTGCATTTATATCGTTTGTATTGTAAAAAAAACTCTCTGCTTTCGATTAGAAGTAATTCATGACCTAAACCAGTGACCATTAATATTCCGTTGATGTGTATTTAGCTATCTATAACTGTTTGTTACTTTTATGTATGTATTTCATATTCCTAATATTTGTCTTCTTTTACAGGTAAGTATGCGGGCTGGCTAACAAGCTTTGTGGGCATTGAAACTGTTAGTTGTAAGTATACCTACCGTTTTCATTTGTTGTGGCACTTTATACTTTGTGAATGAATGGATTTTGAATTCTACAGAATATTAGATAACGCACTGTGAGGGAACAGTTTACAACTTAAGACTGTCACCGTAGTAGTGAAACGTTACCGGAACTCTCTCTGGAAAATAATCTAAATCATTCTCTCAATCCGCAAGCTCTCTTTTCTCAGGTGAAATAAATAAATAAATAAATACATACATAAAAAGTAATTTTCAAACCATTGAGGGCTTCAGTTCAAACAAATTTGAATAGACTACAGTGCCTTATTCCTCTCTGAATCTCTCGAATGAGAATAATATTCTACTCGATTGGGAATGAACTGAGTCCGTATTAGCTCGTTATTGTCACGTCAGTCCTGTAAAGTGCAAGCCGAGAAGTACGTGGAGCAAGAATAAGGTCCTCGTGGTCGCTGCATGAGTTTAGACTTCGTCGTGACAAAAAGATATAACGCGCGAGCATGAACTACAAATTTTCTTCAAGACATATTTTATAATACCAGCAGAATATTAAACCAGGGCGCAAATTCTGGTCGACAGATCACCATTGGCGACTAGAATTCTGAGGCGGTTGACAGAGATTGAAATTTGGAAAATAGCTATCCTAATTTACTTCTATTATTTTGGTTTCCGCAACTAAATAAAATTCAATATTAGGTATTGCCACATACAATTTCCACGTAAGAAAGATGACTGAATATTCATAGGCCCATTTAATAATAATAATAATAATAATAATAATAATAATAATAATAATAGTAATAAGAAAGGAGGCAGGGGTCTCATTGACATTGGATTATTGCACGAAAAGCAACTGTGGAACCTGCACTTCTACAATAATAATTCATTATTACACCAAGTAGTAGCACAAGCGAATGCAGGATATACACCATTAAACCTAATATACACATTGCAGCCAGCTCCAAAATCAAAATCAGAAACACTTGATTCCAAAAATGTTACAATGGAAGAGGAAGCAACTACATGTTAAGCATGCAAATGATCTTAACCAAGATTATGTTGACATACAAGCGTCAAACAGCTGGTTGACTCGTGCAGCTTTGTATATGGAAACAGAAGGATTCCTAATGGCAATACAAGATCAGGTGATTGCAACGAAGAATTATAGGAAATACATTTTAAGTAAGCAGGGTATTGAAGATCACTGCAGAAATTGTGGAGAACAAAAAGAGACAATAGATCATATCACATCTGCATGTTAAAAAAAAAAACTAGCACCCATAGAATATCTGAAGAGACATGCCAAAATAATTTATCAGAAGTTAGCTCAACAGCATAAGCTAATAATAATAATAATAATAATAAATAATTTTTCGTTCAGCCAGTTACAAACCAGCAGTAGACATCGTCCTAAACATTAAACAGAGAACTACTATATAAAGCATTAAAACATAAAAATTAATCCTATTGTACAATATTTCTTGTGAAATATTCGTCTATCTTATAAAAAGGATTTCTTGAGAGTAGTGATGAGCGAGACCAGTCTTGGTCTTGCAGTCTTGGTCTTGGTCTTGCAGAAAATGCAAGACCGAGACCAAGACCAAGACCGCATCAGCGTTAGCAAGACCAAGACCAAGACCGACCATGCAAGACCGAGACCAAGACCAAGACCAACCCTGCAAGACTCTGGCAAGAACAAGACCTAACTGCAAGACTCTTGCAGTCTTGCATTTGAAAAAGTTTTATAAAGCCCCGTTGTGTATGCAGCGACCGCTACTCAAAGGCGCCGCAGAGTCGCTAGCCGGGGTAGTCCCAAGGCTAGTGGGCCTATAATATAGAGGTTGCTTCATCGTGCGGTAACCAATGAGAGCAGACCCGGTGCGTAACACTGTCCGTATCCAAAAACGAGCGCACCATTCAAATAATACATATGAAATCTGTATACAACCTCTCTCACCACTACGATAAACAAATTACTGCAATGAAAACTAACAATTAATCTGACGGATTTCCCTGAATGGCATTCCAGACAGCTAGTTCCTTCAATTGGTGGGAGTAAACACTCCATATTCATTTTTAAAATGTTTAATTGCAATAGTTCTCTAGTATTATGGTACGAAAGGCAAACAGATGTAACAAAGGCCCCTAAGCCATATATGAAATTTCATTTTGCGTACAATATAAATAAATTCTGCCATACAGTTATTCAATAACTAGTTTCTCTAACCTCTCACTGGGTTAAAAGAAAGCTTTGACTGAGGATCTATAATAATTCGTTATTACAACCAAATGGTCATACTATAATGAATGGAGCAACGATGGAATAAGATATGCCAGGGGAAACAGGAGCACCCCGAGAAAACCTGCCCCGACCCCACTT
This sequence comes from Ectobius pallidus, assembly GCA_964059195.1. Classification (NCBI taxonomy): domain Eukaryota; kingdom Metazoa; phylum Arthropoda; class Insecta; order Blattodea; family Ectobiidae; genus Ectobius; species Ectobius pallidus. Next base: position 152,278,917 of record CAXKWD010000002.1, read on the forward strand.
TGTCCATCACAAATTTCACATTGATCCATCGAGATCCGATCCCGGGTCCCAACGGTAGAGGGCGAACGGTCTATCCACTCAGCCATGGGGCGGCCTATGATGGAGGGTTTGAAACTTTAATCAGTCCCTGTAACTTAAAACTCCTATTAACATGCTCAGTAGCCTATTTCATTAACGATGATATCCTTTTTTTACACCTATCATTAATATTCATAGCCTACTCTCACATATAAAATCGATATGGAATTTATTAGATAGGTGATTTTTGATGGTAATAATGATTAAGTACAGTAGATTAAATGAATTAGTTGAATATTGAATAGTTAAGGTAATTGCTTTATTATAAAATGGTGATGGGTATGAATAAGTCTTGGTAAATACGTAGGTATTGTGAAAAAGCACGTTCTTGGAAAACAAAATTTCTTAAAGAGGATCTCAAAGCGATGGTGTATTTTCCCAGGTAGACTGAACGTGACTTTAAATAATAGACAGAGGGTTTGGTAGCAGAAGGAACTAATTATGTTACAGGAAAGATGCGCAATCAATGTAAAAGGTATATTATGATCTAAGGAAAAGGAGATGATAATTAGTAACACTTAAACTTTAAGTTTAACAATCAGGCACGTTTCAAGTAAGTTTGGAGAAACGCGTTATAAATAAATTTGCTTCCGATTTACAAGGGTAAAACTGTAAATGTCACATATTTATGAAAAGACATGTTCCGGGTATATGGGAAGACACACTACAGAATTAAATCAGTGTGAAGATTATGTATTGTATGAGACCTTTGGCTATACGCACCAATGCTCTACCAACTCAGCTAAGCCGGAGTTCAATTCACAGCGCCAGATGGAATCTTTCTCCTATGATTGCTCTAAGTTTTCTCCTATAATATTCTAATGTAATGTCCAACAGAGACAATAATCTGTGGTTCATGAATACTTATATATCTAGCCGTTATGTATCATACACATCTTGTTAATATTACTTCTTGTCTCCAGAGACGTTCAATTTGAAATTTTACAATATAATATTCATAATTTTACACTCTCAAATAGTGTTAGCATCTCGTGGATTTTGGGTTTAAAGTTCTGCAATAGGATAACAGAGAATATTTAAACTTACACTCAAAGTTTACTGTTCTAGCTTATATCACCATGGACATTTCGGCAAACAGTGTGACATCACTTTACTGTTTACATAGTCAAAGCAACTAAAAGCAATTAGCTTTCGTTACTTTCGCAAGCAATAACACACATGTAATCGGTGTAACTTGTAAACGCCATAGATCACAGTAAGATGCATAAAATAAAATTGCAAGACTCTTGCAACAAGACCAAGACCGAGTATGCAAGACCGAGACCAAGACCAAGACCACTGATGCAAGACCGAGACCAAGACCAAGACCAGGGTTACCTATGCAAGACCAAGACCAAGACTGAGAGTACAATACCAAGACCAAGACCAAGACCGCCTTGGTCTTGGTCTTGGTCTTGCATTTGCTCATCACTACTTGAGAGCCATTCATGTACCGTATTTGCATATATATTAAAAGGCAAATGATGCCAGGCTAAAGGTAATCTATTATACAGTCTTAATCCTAGATAATGGTGGTACCTCATAGTTGTAGACAATCTACATCTTGGTAAGTCTAAATTATTACTGCGCCTTGTTTGATGACCGTGTATGTTGTTTCTTGATTTATACAAATGTACATTTTTTTTAACATAGATTAAAACATCATATATGTACAAATTAATGATGGATAAAATTCCTGTTTGAATAAATAGTGGTCTACAATGAGGACTGTAGCCCATATTTTGCTTACAGTCCTAGTATCATAGAAAATGACAGCATTAAAATATATTGGAACCGCAGTATCCTAAGTGACAAAAAAAATAAGCTGCAAACGACCAGACATAATATTGGTACATAAATCCATAAATAGGCCTAGTACTTATTTGATAGATGATCAATACCCAAAACACACTCTATGCATGTTGTTTGGATTGAAAAGGTGGATAAATACAAAGAACTGCCTGATGGAATAAAAGAGATGTGGAAGCAGACATCAGTGAATGTGGTTTCAGTAATATCAGCTACCGGTATGGTCCCAAAGAAGACGATAATGAGCCTAGAGAAGCTGAACCTACAAGCCTCGCTATGTGTCCAATTGCAGAAGGCAGTCATATAGTCCGAAGAACTCTTGGAAAAGACTGTTAATTGTGTAGTGATAACTTGCTTAATATAATGCAAGACTGCACAGTGAACCATTGAGTGCATTTTGTTTACTTTATTGTCTGTCTGGATTAGAAAAGACTTCTATGTATTATTCTCTTCCAGACGCGAGTGCATGTGTTTTGTGTTTGTGGGAGAGATAGAAAAAATTGTGTTACTTCTCATAGTATTTGTTTTGTGTACATTTTCTCACTGGATTTGACTAGGATGCTATGATTAACGAGAACGATCGTAGGGATCCGCCACCTACTTCCTTAGGCCTATCCTTCTTGATAGTGCGTAGATGTTAGCTATTTAGAAAGTGATTGGAACTTTATCCAGATGACATTGCTCCCAGCTTTGAAGCGGTAATAATCTGAAGAAGTGCCGTAGTTAATCGTATAGTGTGAGTGTGTGCTTACAACTAATTCACAGATTAGGACAAATTTAAAAATAATTATTGTTTTAGAGATAATCTGGGTGTATTATGCCCCTTTATGTCACCTGACTAAATGAAGTAGCTTACCACTCAACTGAAACATAATTATGCTGAAAGTTTCGTATAAGCGCTTCATCAATAATAAATACTCTAGGCCAGCGTTTCTCAACCTATGGTCCGCGAAGATGGTGCAGATGGTCCGCAGACATAATTAATTTAAAATATCATAAAGCAAGTGGGAAGTAAAGAAGCAAAAATTTTTCACATAAAATGGACACTAGATGTCAAAGTTTTTAAAATCTTCGAAAATACAGATCATATTGCAAGATTCCTTACTTTTGCAGTTACGAACCACAGTTTCAAACCCCTGATGCACTGACGTCTACGGTTCCCTCTTTCATTCAAAACCCTAAAAAATAAGACTTTGTCGGAATTTGTTATTAGACTCGCCATGCCGTTTTCAACAACCTATTTTTGTGAGAAGGGATTTTCATCGCTCGTTTAACTAAAAAACAAAATACAAAAACCGGCTTAATGTATCTGCTGATCTTCGACTAAATTTGACTAATATTGAGCCAAATATACAGGAACTCTGCAAGAGGCGACAAGCTCAACCTTCTCATTGAAAGTGAGTAGTAACATAATTCCTAATAAAATTGGTAATACATATTAAAGTCTGTATTTGATAATTTTACTATCAATAGTTTAATTCCAATTCAATAACTGTGTTTCTGTCGAATTAAAAAGAAGTATTTCGTTATAACGACCTATAATTAATACCCCAAATATTAAGGATATAGGCCGACATATAGCCTACCTACTTTTTAAAATGGGATGTAAAATTAGGGGTCCGTAAATTTCTTTTAGACATTTTAGAGGTCCTCGGGTTCAAAAAGGTTGAGAAACGCTGCTCTAGGCCAATTAGGAACTGAAATTTTGGGGCTCCTTTCGTTCATTCAGTGACCGTGTCCAATTTTATTATTATTATTATTATTATTATTATTATTATTATTTTTATTTTTAAATAGGCTGAAGCCTGCTTCAGGGATCGTGATTGGAATTATGGGATAAGAGCTACCACCCGCCCAAAGCGTACTTAGCAAAGTGACACCTCGTTGGTTTTCCATTACCTTTCTCGGAGATGTGGAGATCCCCATTAAGGCTTTGAACCCAACATCTGCATAATTAAGTTTCAAGCTAACCGAGGACCGAAGCAATTCTAGGGTGGACAAATGTATTATAGCACAAGTTAAACATGGTTTTATAAACAAAACAAAATCAGTGCACTTAAAATATTTCCTTTCGCTTATTAACAAAATAAATATTTATTACTAGACAGTAAGCACAATATGCCGATCTATCTTTTCCCTTTCACACTTTCAGACATTGTTCTTATCGAAGTTCTTTTATGTACAGGCATTCTAGCTTTACTCTTAACCTGTGCTCACAGTTCCACCAGATGATCAAATTTACCAAATAGCAAGAGGCTATTTTATAACCGAAGTGTAAAGATAGCACAGTAGAGAAAAAAAAATCTGCAAATATTTGCTTTTTCAAAATTGTAATCGTTCCTGTTTTGCACTGGTATACGGTAAACGATGAGTTGATTGTATTTTTTTGTTTTTCTTTTGTCATTTGTCTATTTTTAAATCATATTGAATTATCTAGAAAACTTGCATTCTCCCATTTATGTCTCTTATAGTCTGGCTTGATTTTCAAAGGTATTTGTGATCTAGGTACCTGCAAAGCTTTCCCTTTTCGCAAAAGGTAGCTTTTCCATTCCCCATTCATTTCTTAACGTTTGCAAATGTTTTTTACTAATGTTTTCCTCCCAGGAGTTTCTGTGATAAGATTTGCAGATGAATTTAGATCATCTGCCAATTTGAAGCCATTTGTCCTTCAATTACTTGTGAACAAGTTTGTGATTGAAAATGTCAACATACTTTTCTTTCTGCCCCTCTTCATCTCAGACTTCTTAGACGAGAGGCAATAACTTTTATCGTGTAGCCATTTTGATTAAAAGTTTGATCAGGATTTGCAGGTGTGATCAATAAAGCATTGCTCCTCCTCTGTGCCTTTACAGTCACGTTCAGCTATTTGCTATATCTGTATTGTGAAGCGCATCATTTTTCTCTGACAGAAAGTGTTTTGTTCAAATCGTGTTGGAAACCATGGAATATCGACTGTTCGAAAGTTAGGCGTATGTTTTCAGTACCGCAAATCATATAAGATCGAACGGTATTTGTTTCTTTACTTCAGTGCATTAAATGCAAAAATATTGAGTAACATTGTACAGTCGAACTTGGTTAATTCGACTTTGGATAATTCGAAATATTGTATAATTCGAATAAATACTCATTCCCCTTGAAATTCCTTTATAAATGTACGTTAAAAAATTGCAATTCGGATTTTTAAGCTTAATTTGGATAAATCGAAGCCAAAATTTGTCTCATGTTAATGTTATAAGGATTCCAAGAGTTCATTGTTTCCAGGAATTCCACAAGAATTCTCTATTTCGCTGAAGAACCCTAGTCGCTAGCAGCCAGAAGGTGCCGTACTAAAGTGTACACCGTGTCCGGGAAAGACCTGACGAAAAAGAAATAATTATATATCAGAGACTATTACAGTTACTACCTCAGTATTTTCACAGTTAGAAAGACAAACTCAAAAAGTTTTGTTTTGTAGCATCCCGTAATGCGCATGAGCATGCACATTGTTGTTGCACGAGGAGAAACGAAAAAAAGCTTTTTCTGCGCAGCGTGTGTAGTGAGTCTTATTCTGAGAACTGGGAATGCAAGTTGTGCGTAGGCTACAACGTCGTTTCCAAACAGACAACGCCCGAAATCCTCCCACCCGAAATCCTCCTACCCGAATCAGAATCCTTCATTGACACAAGCAATTTCTGGAGATAGGTAATGTTGAGTCACAGCGGGGAAAGGCAAAGAAATCGCGCATAAACGACAATAACATTGAAAGTGTACTGGCTGCTTTTGTAAGAAGCCCGAGGAAATCCATTTGTGAGGCGGCAAGACAACTGCAAATGCCAAAATCCACAGTCCATGGGAGAGAAGGACCTACACCATGGCCACCAAGGTCACCTGACATGACCCCACTGGATTTCTTTCTCTGGGATTTTGTGAAAGACAAAGTGTATCGCACGCCTGTAACCGATAATGCAGATTTGCGTGGCCGAATCTACGATGCAATAGCACTAGTCACACCGGAGATGCTTTCGCGTGTGTGGCACGAAATTGAGTATCGGGCCATAAATGATGCTCACATAGAGGCTTATTAAAACTCATCGTGTATCTCTTTGTAACCGTGAAAACATCACGTCAATAAATGCAATAGTTTCAGATATACGGTATAATTATTTCTTTTTCGTCAGGTCTTTCCCGGACACCCTGAATTTTTAACCACTATTATCTTCCTCCTGCTGAATAGATGTTCAATAGAATGCGAAGTTCACCCCCTCCGTTACAGTCTTGGAGGGATTCAACACTTCTGTGAAAATTTTAGTGTTCATTCTATCCAAGTGTGACAGTGTTTGAAAATGTCAAAGCGTGGAGCATACACCAGTTCCTTTATTAAATTTACGGTTACAGTTTTAATGTGGAAAAAAATTGTTTCATTTAACATCCTACTAAAAAAAAAACAACAGGATGGCAATCATTAAGGTAAGATTCAGTATACCATAATTATTGTTTATTGTAATGAGTATATTTTTAAAATTTTTACGGCATTTTCGTTTAAAGAGTCACAGTTTTGGTTAATTCGAAATTCGGATAGTTCAGTTTTTTCTAATTCCCCTTGGGGTTTGAATTACCAAGAATCCACTGTAGTTGATTCTGCAAGATATGTTGCTCAGCGACTTAGCGATCACCGGGGGGGGGGGGGGGACAATGTATGAATAGTTCTACTCTTTTCAGAATGAGAATCTGTCAATATTGTATAGCCTACAAGTTCGGTCTTCAGATTATGTTGAACGGTTCCACACACGCGCTCAACACACAACTTATCTAAATTGAAATGAGAAAATAAGTTCCGTTACTTTCTTGTGTTTCTTGCTAGACTAAGAACTGTACAAAATCTTTTTTTTCTTTCTTTCTTTCTTTCTTTCTTTCTTTCTTTCTTTCTTTCTTTCTTTCTTTTATCCTTTGTGTAACACACATTGAAATATATGCATTATATGGCCACAGGAAGGGTCATGTGGTGACACATATAAAAATAAACTACGTGGCGTTTCATTCCTTGTGGGTGAGGTCCGACCTCTGCGCCATCTTAACATGGGCAGAATGCAGGATTAGGCATGTGGTCAAGCATTGCGATTCCCACGGCCGTTGTTGATTACTTTCGAAACCGGAGCCTGTATTTCTTAAGAAGTAGCTCAATGACTCTCTCTAGACTGAGTAGACCCCTTCCCAGACCTCCCTACCTCAGGAAAATTGAAAGAGACTGGGGATTGAACCCAGACCTGCGGATCCGTAACCATACAGGAGGTTATTTTGTCAATAAAAGAATAGTAGAACCCTTTTGGACCCATGTACAGTACAAATTTTGCATTGTGAATATTTAGTCCAGTCGATATCACTTTTTACCTGGAAAATATTCCGAAGTTAATTAAATTTTTATAGGTTATTTGGGGGTACTCTAGGATGTCTATCCTAAGTTTTCGACCTCGAGGACCCTGTGCTAACTTGGGGGTGGGGGAAAAACCTCAAAATGTTTGGACTTCTTTCAGTTTTTCGCTTCCATCTCGTAAAATATCCATATTTTGTGCACCATAGTACAATACAAAGTTGTAGAGCATTAAATTTTCTAAAATTTGGCTGATAAAACGAATTTGTAGACCCAATATTAACCGAGATACGGCCGATCAAAGTTAGACAAATTTTCTCGAAATGTAAAAAAATATCCGAAAATCGAAGGTTTTGGCCCTATAACTATTTATTACCATCATTTACATGTTAATTATGTTAATCACTCATTAATATCAACATCTTGGAATACTTATGACCCCTTCCTCCACCCCTCTTCCCACCCCTCCCCCTCCCCCAAACGTGAAGATGCCTCATTTTAATGTAAGAAATGCATTTTAAGAAACCGTCTCACATAAAAAACCCTTTCGTTGTAACACAATGTGATGTCACCGGAGGGAGGGTCCGCTGACCAAGAGCCTATTGTTGTGATTTGCAGTTATTGACACATTTTCGTGCCTGGTCATCACCCTACTGTGAATTCCTGTTAACCCATAATCTTGAACCTCAATAAACGTAGATCAGGTAGATTAAAATCAATAATTAGTAATAAAGAATTAAAGTAATAGAAGTATATAATTTATTTACTAAAAATCGTAATTTAAAGCAAAATTATAATAATTAAGATAAGTGCAGGTGTTATGACGAACGTAGAGATAATTTTGAATAATGAATACATAGTGTATCAGGCTACGAAAACCTTGGAGCGCTTGGGGGCTGCCGGACCTTCCTCCTTCTCCTCGTCGTCGTCGTCGTCATCGCCTTCATCATTGTCGGGGTCCATGGACACGTCTTCCTCAGTCACCTTCTTTTTTCCAATTCCAAAGGGTGCTGAGGTGGTGTCACACCCACTTATCGCATGCAGGAAAAAAATATCCTGTGGTTCGTACTTGAACGAGTGGGATGAATACAGTACAGTTGGGCTATTACCCTTTCCACTCTTCTGGAAATAAACGTTCTTTTTGGAAGAACCCAAAGCAGAGAGTAGCACCAGAAGATCTATATCTTCCCCTGTTATGATGACACTATCATATTTGTCGGCAGCTAAGACAGCAGTATCCACAATCGTTACATCGGTGTCTTCTACTGCCTGCTTCACTTGAATCCCCTTGGCTTCCATTTCACTCTTCAACGTGGTCATGAAGTTCATCTTGTTGGTATCATTGGAAAGAAATTTCGCCTGCGAAATCGTGCTAATCAATGTTGTTCTGGAAAAGGCAAACTTTGTTGAGGAGTGCAGCAAAGAACGCCGATAACATTCAGCTGCTTTGGTGCTTTGGTAGTTTATCCCAGAAGGATAACCATCAAAACCACTATGACATTGCTTTGGACGTAATCCGCGTAGTTTTGGCAGAATGAAATGTGGCTTCACTTGACTTGGTCCAAACAACCCTATGTAACAGAAACCCACCATCAATGACATTGTATTTTTTGGCGCCAAAGTCTACGTCTTCACCCACGATAGGAAGGAATGATTCATACAGCATTGATTTTCGGCCTTTATGCATTCCTTCTTCTGCGAAGAGACATGGGGAAGGGGCGAGTTCATACTTGAACAAGTTCCTGAGGTCAGCCTCTGATTGTTTGGTTATGCACACTCGTTGAAATAGAGTGAGTGGGTCTACTGTGAACTTTTTGTCCTTGATTTTCAGAGAACAGGAAACAGATGCCAGAGTAACCACCTTATCCTTACTCTTCAACTTCAAGTCTTCCAAATTTCCTTTCTCCACATAGGGCTTACATTAAATTGTGTAATATTAAAGACCTCGAATAAGGGCACAATTGTTGTTTTTGTTATAATGAAATGTAGACAGTGATTTTCCTCGTGTATTGAAGGCTGAGTATTCAAAATTTCATCGAGATTCGAATAAAACTGCAGAAGTTGTAAGGAAAGGCTCTCTCTCTCTCTCTCTTTCTCTCTCTCTCTTTCTCTCTCTCTCTCTCTCTCTTTCTCTCTCTCTCTCTCTATACACATATATATATATATATATATATATATATATATAAATATGTATGTATGTATGTATATATATGTAGCCTATATATATATATATATATGTATATATATATAGAATTTGTAATCCTGATTCCTATAATACTGAGGGAGGGGAGGGGTGGGAAGAGGGGGTGGAGGAAGGGGTCATAGATATTCCAAGATGTTCATATTAATGAATGATTAACATAATTAACATATAAATGATGTTAATAAATAGTTATAGGGCCAAAACCTTTGTTTTTCGGATATTTTTTTACATTCCGAGAAAATTTGTCTAACTTTGATCGGCCATATCACGGTTAATATTGGTCTACAAATTCGTTTCATCAACCAAAGTTTAGCAAATTTAATGTTCTACAACTTTGTATTGTACTATGGTGCACAAAATATGCTTAGTTTACGAGATATAAGCGAAAAACTGAAAAATGTCCAAAAATTTTGAGGTTTTTGCCCCACCCCTAAGTTAGCACAGGGTCCTCGAGGTCGAAAACTTAGGATAGACATCCTAGAGTCCCCCCAAATAACCTGTAAAAATTTCATTAACTTCGGAATATTTTCCAGCTACCCCCCTATTTTTCATTAAATCGACTGGACTAATTAGTTCTATTAATCATAATAGTCGTATTGAAAAGAATCGGAAAAAAAACATAGGCCTGTATAAAACAGTGAGTAGGAAATAGTAGCTATGATGTGGAGTAGTGTGTGCTCTATTTATATTTGCAATTTACCTGTCTAGTTGTCTTTATTGTAATCGTACAAAGTTGGTTGCCATACCGGTTTTAAATGTGTATTAAGAGGACACATCCTAGGATGGATTTAACGAGTTTGCTCAGTAATTAAATAAAACGAATCAATAAGATTGCTGGTGCTGATTAGCATAATGAATATATCATATATACATTTATTTATGATATAAATCGTAATAACTTTTCTACTTGTCTTGTTTAAAATTAGGTCAATATTATGTCACAGTATAAGTATTAATACAGTAAGGAAACTGTGTGTTAAAAGTCCTATGACAACTTGTTAGCTGGGCGACACTAGCGCTCCATGCGGCGGTTGAGTAATACTGCATTCTCACCATATAAAATAACTTGGGAAAATGCATAAACACATAACAAAATATGTTATAATAAGAGAAAAAAATCTTCTTTCAAAACTGAATTTTAAATTTAAGAAACAATGAAGCATGTATTATATTTTAGTTAAGATCAGGCACAATTTTTAAATGCCACTTACCTGTAACTTGCACTGCAGTTCCTAGGGCTATTCTTATTACAAGTTTTAATAACTTCAAGATGATTCTTGAAAAACCAATTATAACTCATTTTTATTTTTAAAAGTAGCCTAATATTACATTAGAATAGAAATGTCATCATTTTACAAAAATAATACAATATTACATAAGATACAATAGAAAATTCAAATAAAAATATAGGTTTCTATCAATATTTCTCAATTTCTAATACTCCAAAACTGCTTTTAGTATACAGTCGGTACAGCAGTTTTAATTAAAGAGTTCTTATTGGAATTCATAAACTGGCTGTTTTCGAAGTGTTCCAAACATAGGCGGCAATTTACATTTAAATATTTTACAGTTTTTGTTAGTAGGTCTTCTCGCCGACTATTGATGACCCATTTTTTACACCTGAAATCATTACAACAATTGAAGGTAGATCGAAGCCGTAAGATACAGAAACAAAATACAATCTCAACAATGAAGTTGAGGACGAGCAGTGTGACAAACCTATATTCAAAGGTCACTCTTTAATATAATTTATAACTTAAACGTTGATTTTAAAGGTGGGAAAAACCTTGGACTAGATACGCTTCTTAACAGTAGCCTATTTTAGGTAAGCCTATTGCTAGCCTAGGTTTGGATAATGATGTCATGTTAGTTTACTGTCGCAAACACCTTAATGGCACATGTATCCGAGAATTTATGATGTAAGATTATGTTTTCGTCATCTTTACGCCTACATCGTGTTCGAGAAAATAAATATCGTACCGCCTGTAAAATCGGCTATGTGCACTTTTTTACGAAATTGAGTTATGTGCACTGATATTCCTTAGCATTGATCCTTACAACCGGGCATGTGGATCTTTGATTGTCAGGTTTGTGCAAGCAAAGAAAAAAAATCGGCTACATGCTGCAAAATGGCCATGTGCATTAGAGCTCACATAGCCATTCTTGACTGCCAACACGGCACACATGTTTGTATACATAACCGGCCCTGACATATACATTACAATGCACATAGGAAATAAGCTGCACCGCAGCAAATATTGTGTTATCTTAAGCGATCACAATACGACATCCTAAATATTGTTATCTTTAACCGTGATATAGACTGCTGACATTTTCATTTCATTAGTATCTATTGTTAGAAATTACAACATAATTAAAGATAAAAATATTACATTAAAGTAAATGTAAACATAACCACACCAGAACATGTGTCAAGAGTAAGCCAGCAGGCATACGATAAATATTACGTATTTTTCTTCTTACCTTTCTGGATCTTTTGGGAAAGTGAAGAAATGCAATTCAGGATTTCTTCCTTTATTGTTACTGCAATTTATAGCAGAACAATAACATCCTTTCCAAACACGCATTGCTATAAAAATTCAAGACTCCTATTTATTTCCATTCTTCCCGCAGTAGTGATTGTAGTATTACTCAATGGCCGGTAGGATCGCATGGAATCTGCGCGCGCATGTCCGTATGGCAGAAAAACGGACTGAGTTTCTTTACTGTATTAATACGTATACTGTGATTATGTCAGCTGTGAGTTCGCAGCATACTAAATTCATGAAAAATTGGAGTTAACCAGATAATAATCAATACAATAGTAGGAACGAGAAATAGTTAACCTCAAAGTTAAGTTAAGCTAACCTCAGAAAAGAATAAACACACACAAACGGCTTGCACCGAACGGAAATCGTGTTTTAATGAATACACAATTGCTTGTTTCAATTTTCAAATAAATTAAGTTGTGAAAATAAAGAGTTTTTATTATCTTCACTGGCAACAATACAAGTCAGTGATATCTGTGTGGTAACAATTACTACATATTGCCGAGTTGACGTTTTAAGATTTATTTAAATTGGCCCGAGCCTGTAACGAGCCGTTGGAAACTATTTTTCTCTGCTTTCGGGTAGAAGTAAATTAAACAATGACGAGGCACATACGATCCCCACTCAGTTAACGATTCGGCTGAGGTTGTCGCTCAGTACTCGTTAGTGTTCTGTCGATACAAGATAACTTTTTTCTACCGAAATTATTATTGTGTTGTTATTGTTGATAAATAGAAATGAATGACGCAAAACTGATCAAGCTTGTGAGAGAGAACATTTTTTTAAAATTAGGCTGTTTTATAATCCTTTTATCTCAATATTGGGGTTGCTTCCCAACAAAATCGAAAAGCAATAAACAAACAACTACAGAAAAATAGTGAATTTTGGGTGAAAAGTGTTATCTTGTAACAAACAATTTAGGTCTAAAATTAGAAAATTTATATAATTATTACTTCTACTATTGCTGTTATAACATTTTTCATATTAAACTTTAAAATTTGGATAGAACTTAATTTCTTTGTTTTTTACTAAAATTTGAACAAATAAATTGTTATGTATTATTATTGTATTACCTCGTACCTTTGTATTGTAAATAGAACATGTTCTAACCTTTTATACATAATATTCTGTCATACTTCTCCAAATTATGTATTGTTTTAAGTAATTATTTAATATAAGTTTTTTCTAATATATTGAACTGAACCACCCCCGAACACAAGCTCTGCTTGTTCGGGTGTTGTATCAACTTTTTTATGTATATTTTTCGTGTAATTTAGAACAATAAATTGTAATTGTATCGACAGAACACTGATGAGTACTGAACGCCAACATAGTTTCCACGACTCCATACCTTAAAGGTTTATTTATATAGGCCGGTGAAGGGAAAGAGTCGTAAACTGTTCTACCCTGCTTTTAAATAGATGTGACTTAAAAATTGACGAGACACATGCGATTCCCGGAAATCCCCACTCAGTTACCGTTGCAAACGATTTGGCTGAGGCTGTCGCTTAGTACTCGTCAGTGTTCTGTCGATACAAGATAACATTTTTTTTTTTTAAACCGAAATTCATTTTCTTTAGTTGTTGTTGATTAACAGAAATGGATGACGAAAAGCTGATTGAGCTTATGAGAGAGAAAACTGTATTGTATGATTTGTCCCATCCAAAATTTATGGATCTGAAGTTCATGATGTCAATTTGGCATTCAATAGGAGATGAAATGAACATTAGATCTTATAGACCATGAGCCACCAATATGGAACCCTACACCCCCCTCGTGGGAATTTCCGACACATATATGGGTGATTCTTCAAATACGGGAAAATTTGGAGTGTGTAAAATCCAAATTTTTTACTTTGTTTAAAAAATCTCAAAAAAATCACAAAAATACTTCAGGGGTTACTTGATTATAATATGACACCAGCAGAGATTAAATGTTTATATTCTTATTTATTTTAATTTCTTTGTTTTTTTAAAGCCATGTGGATGACATCCGTGTACATGTGGATGGCAGAAGGCCACATTAATGACTAACTTTGGCAACAATCTGCTTTTCTTTATGTGATTTCATATTTTTCTAAGCATACTTCAGTTGATTTTGCATCAAATTTGCAAATTTGTGTGCATACTCCGGAATTAATGTAATTTTAACGAGACTGTGTTTTTATGGTTTTGGGGGAGGGGGGAATCAAGCAGAAATTCATTTAATCAGTTTTAAGATCTTAAGTACAGGTTACAGACACTGCAAACACAATAGTATCCTACATTTATCATCTACATGACTTTGAGAGTCATCCACATACCCCTTCATGAGACATGTGGATGACACAAAAATCAGGCATGTGGATGACAAAAAAGGAGTTTAAGTGGTCTCAGCAAGCCATTTCTAAACCTCTGTAGGCTCAACTTCAGCCAGGTACTTTGAATTGGAAGGTTTATCATAGTGCATAATCAAATTTAATTAATATTCACTTTCTGCCTACTTTCTAGAAGCCATGTTAATGACGGGGAATAAAAACGTTTTCCTTGAAAATGATACAAAGTCCTGTGTTAATCCCAAACTGTTTGTAAGCAAGCAAAATTCAACCTTACAATTCAACCACAAGCTGCCCTGTTCGCTTTCTAACACTGTTGCCGGTTTTACAAATTTCTCATTCCTGCAGAAAAAAATGCCATTCTTTTCAGCCATGTGGATGACCAAAAACCCTTGGGACATTCTTTATGTTCATTAGGTGGGGTGACAATTTTATTTCATTTTATTTTTTAGGGGTTAATATTCTTCACCCATTCATACTCATTGACAGGAAAAAAATTGAAAAGGAAATAACATTTTGTTTTGTGGAAAAATGCATTAGAATATACAAAACCGAGGTTTGGGACAGGGCATGTGGATGACATTTCATTGAATTAGATTCGATTTTGGAATATCAGAATTTAAAGTTAGTGACATTTCAAACTGACAGTTGTAGTATGGAATTTGTAGAAACAAACTTTTATTTTAATTTTTTTTAAGTTGAATTTGAAGGGAAATATCACTCCGGAACGCAAATTTTGCCGTATTTGAAGAATCACCCATATATTTTATGTTGGTATTGCCATCTAGTTTAAGTTTTTAGTTGTTTGCCCCTTATCAATTACAGCATTTACCCGGAAAACGACGGAAATCCGAAGAAAATAAATTTGTTTTAATTTTTCATTGTTCTTTGCTCCTAATATTCCCAGGGAATTTCTGACTCACACATTTTGGTTGGTTGGTATTGCCATCTAGTTTAAGGTTTCAGTTGTTTGCCCCTTACAACATATCCCCGGAAAACCACGTATATACGGAGAAAATGACTATGTTTTATTTTTCAAATTTTTGTTCTTTGCTCCTAATATTCAAAGGGAATTTGTGACTCATATGCTTTTTTGTTGGTATTGCCATCTAGACTAAGGGGTCAGTTGTTTTCCTCTTATCAATACAGCATATCTCCGGTAAACACCGAAAACCACGAAAATCCGGAGGAAATGAGTTTGTTTTAATTTTTTAGAAATCTTTGCTCTTGATACTAATATTTCCAGGGAATTTCTGAATCATACTTTTTGTTGCTATTGCCATACAGTTTAAGGTTTCAGTGGTTTTCTCTTTACTTATTACAGCATGACAAAGAATACTGGAAAAAAAAATCCTGATGCTGAAGGAATGAAAGCGATTGAAAACCTGGCAGAACACCCGTCATGTTCTAATTTGACATATGTATATGATAATATATTTTGCCAAACCTTCCACAGTCTCTACCAAACTTTCTTGACTGAAATTAGAGAAGGGACATTGGGTAAAACAGCACAATTTTGGATTGATAATAAGGACAAAGTGTAATTGATTTTGAGATTTCAGCGAGCAACTAAAGAAATCAACTTTGACTTACACCTGGCATGTTTAGAAGATATGATTCCCCTTTTCTTTGCATGTGACCATCACAAAATTATTTTATACCCGATATCTCGTAGTCCACATACTCACCCTTTTGAACCTGCAAAGGACACACCTGAAGCAGGTTATTTCGCAATAACGGTTTTAGTGACTGTAGATCACAAGTTCCGAGTTCTAGAAATTCTGTGGCAGGGTTGGAATGTTTAAAACAAAACGTTTAAAACAAGTGCTTGTGTTTTTTTTTTAAGTTTGTTTAAAACGTTTTAAACAATCTGTTTTAAACATTTTTTTTAGCATATGTTTAAATCATTTGTTAATTGCATGTTATATTTAATTATGAAGACAATTTACATTTTGTCAAGTCAGTGACACCCTGTTAGTGTTGTAAACAGAAAAAAAAAAAAAAAAAGCTAGGGCCAGAATACCAGAAAATCATGTGATCCTTTTCCTCTAGACTTCTCTATCCTCTGTCGCCAGCTTCCAGTTTCTGATTTTGAGTAATTGATTTGAATTTTTTCTGACTGCATCCTACCATTTTGTGGTCTTCCTTTTTAAAGAAAGAGATTATTAATATTAAATATTGAATGTGTCAATTTGGCAACACTGCAGTAGGATATCCCTAGTAAGTTTGATAATGTAAGGCGGCTAAGACCACATAAAGCATGGTGAAAGTCAATCATCAGTTGAGCAGTAAAGGCAGTAATTAAACAGTAGTTGGTATTATTTTTTATTAATCATGAACTATTAAATCGTAAACAAATACTACTGGTACAAAATGTATTTTCAAATACTATTAAGTCTACTACTCGTAAATCTTGAACATCTTAGCACAGGGTGTCATTGGATTGACAAAATGTAAATTGTCTGCATAATTAAATTTAACACCCAATTAAAAAGTGTTATAAACATATGCTAAAAAATGTTTAAAACAAATTGTTTAAAAAGTTTTAAACATTTCAACTGTATAAATATATATATACACATATATAGACAGTAAAACCTGTCTAAAAGACCACCCCTCTTTAGCAACCACCTCCTTTAAAGACCAATTTTTCTAGGAACCGACAGTAAAACCCATAAGACCAATGTTATTTGTACCCCTATTAAATGACCACCCCTCTCCCCGACCAACGACCAGAGTTTCATTTTCATAAAACTCCTCTATAACGACCAAAATCGTAAAAAATATTTACTCAAATGGTAGGCATTAATCAGCATTTGAACAGAAATACTGATATGGGCACTGCAAGACGTCACTTCAATTTTCAATACAGTGCTTTTTACAATTGTGATGAACAGAAATGTGAATATGGTTGAACAATGCTTTGGGGCTGTTTTCCCTTTCGCGTTCTGAGAAATACCTTACAGTAGACAGCGTGGGTCGGCAACCTGCGGCTCTTTGGATGTGAAGCTGCGGCTCTTTAGTTCCATACGCAAATATTATTTAAATTATAAAAAAAAAATTAAAAATCGTTCTGAATCGATTAACGAGGATTAGGCACCGATTCTATCTCTCAGCCACTTGTATTCACTTTTCACCGCAACCCCTCCCCCGTGACACGCGTCGTCACTGTCGTCAGTCCGTCGGAAGCTCGCGAATGACGCCGTCGTCGGATGTTTCTATGCAGGTTTTAATTCGCTTTTGACGCAAGACAATTTGGCGTCTTCACCAGTGCTTTGGCTGTGACGTATAGTTTGTTGTTTCAAGAAAAAGAGTTAGAAGCGAATTATGTTATCAAAGTTATGTATGTAGTCATATATATAATATAATAATAAAAAACCGAAGTAAGGGTAGGTAAAATAATAAGTATTATATTTTTAAAATACATATTATACATATTTTTTTCCAAATAAGATACCTAACTACTTATTGAAGTCAATAAGAATTGTCAAAAAAGAAACAAAGTACTACTGTTGGATATTACCGCGAAAGTGTTTTTATTAATATATATATTTAATAAATTACCTATTTTATTATTTATCTATTTTATAGCTTTTTGTCAGGTATATGTCTTTCCAAGGTCCAAAAGAAGAACTTCTAGGATTGCTACCGCTCTCGGGTCAAACTAGAGGGGAAGATATAGCGAATGCCGTGCAAAAATGCTTTGAAGACAATAAGATCGTTTTAAATAAAATCGTTTCAATAGCAACTGATGGAGCCAGAAGTATGACAGGAAAAAATAAGGGGCAACAACGATTCTTCACAGCAAAATAAACCACGAAAATCTTACGTTTCACTGCATAATACACCAAGAAGCGCTTTGTGCCCAAACATTTCCGGCCGAAATAGTTGAGGTCATGAATTTGGTAATCAAGATTGTTAACAGCATCTTGTCAAAAGCACTCTACCATCGTCAGTTTAAAGAATTCTTAAACGAAATGGAGACTCAGTATTCCGACCTCCTTCTTCACAATAAAGTGCGATGGCTTTCCAAAGGTAAGATGTTGAAACGTTTTGCTTTGTGCTTGAATGAAATAAATACATCCCTAAATGAAAAAGGCATTAATCACTCTGAATTAGAGAACGACAAATGGTTGCAAAAATTTTACTTTATGGTGGATATCACAGCGAAATTAAATGAGCTGAATCTAAAACTGCAAGGAAAGGGAAACCCAGCCTATGTTTTGGTAGAAGAATTGGTTTGTTTTGAAGAAAAATTAATTCTTTTCATTTTCATTTCCCAAAGCAATATCGTGATAAAACCAGTGCAACTGTTGACACGAATTACTTCAGCACAGTTATAAAAAAAAATTAAAGATGAATTTGCTGACAGATTTGAGCAATTCAAAGCCAACAAAACTACTCTAGCATTCATAGTAAATCCTCTCAACACAAATAGTAACGAAATCCACATTGAGCCATTTGGAATTGATACTGGATCTCTAGAAATGCAATTGATCGATTTAAAAAGTAAAGCTTTGTGGAGTGGAAAATTTAGAGTTGAAAAGCAAGTTGGAAGAGTTGGAGGTTCAGAAATGCATGCACGTAACGCAACAAAAGTGGACAGCTTTAAAAGAAATGCCGCGAGTTGAGGCACTTATATTCGACGCATGGAATAGTCTTCCAGATTGCTATACAGTGAGGTGAAGAAGTTGGCATTTGGAGTGCTGACTATCTTCGGATCGACATATTCGTGCGAGCAAGCGTTCTCTCGCATGAATATAATTAAAAGTAAAGTAAGAAGCCAACAAAGAAATGAAAATTTAGAGCCGTGTTTGAAACTTAAAACAACAAGTTATGAGCCAAATTTATCCAATCTTTCTAAAACCATGCAAAGCCAACGCTTCCATTGAATTTGTTTGCTCAATTGTTTGTTATTGAAGTACAAGTTAGTGTTGTAAGTAAATGTTTAATTGTTTAAATTTTTTACTTAAATAATAAGCAATTATCTAATTTGAAAAACACTACTTATATATGAATAAATAGATATTTTTTCTTAGGAATAAATAGATTAGTTTTTTATCTAAAAACTTCATTTTTGCGAGTACTAGTTATTGTTGGCAAGAAAAAATTTTGTGGCTCTTTAAAAACTTTGAAATTATGTAAATTGTAATTTTTGGCTCTTCCGACTCAAAAGGTTGCCGACCCCTGGCCTAGGCTAATAGTACCGTACAGCACGCGGCGTGAACAGGACACATTCCAATCTCCTACCTCTGGCCTGCTTGTTTCAATACCCTCACAATTCATGCCTTTATTATCTACATGATCGCCGAGACTCAGAGGGGTAATTCTATTTCTTATGAAAACGTTTATTGAGTGGACATGAGGGGGTTTCTGAAATTCTCAATTCTAAGAAATGTGCTGGACGAGTCCCTTTCATTGTCCTCCAAGTGAAATGTAATGTAGGGAAAATAGACGTGTATTTCTTTTCCTGGAAAACATTACCCCTTTATACTGTAAATAGAGGCTGGGTGTTCTTGGCCTGCATAGATTAAAGTGTGTTACATAATACACCTCCTGTATTGTACCGTATTTATTCCATTGTATTTTCAGTTTCAAGACATAAAAATGCATTCTCCCTATTAAGAGACCACCCCTCTTAAAGACCACTTTTTTGTGGAACCAGTGATGGTCGTTATATAGAGGTTTTACTGTATATACATATATATGTGTGTATATGTATATAATAGGCCCTATACATTAAAATGGTTGATTTAAACAAAATGAACAATTTAAACTTTTTTTTAAACAAACAACATTGTTGTAAACATAAAAAACACGTTTAAAACAACCAACATTGTTGTTCACATATAAAACGTTTTAAACAAAAAAAAAATGTTTTAAACAAAAAATACTTTTTTTTTTCTTTAAAAAAAAAAACATGTTTCTTTCCAACCCTGTTCTGTGTTCAACACAATAGAACAATCAATCGTTATGGCAAATGTACCGGCGGAATAGTGGGTTACAGCAGAAATTTCTGAGCATATGCACGATGGTGTATTACAAGACATGAACGTGCTACGTAAATACGTAGAGTTGTCATTTGAAAAAGAAAGTATGTTACATACCACAGATGCCTCTCACCGTGAATGGAAAAATATATAGTTAATTATTTCAAGGAAAACTAAGAGATGATCTTTACAATATAATGGATATAAATAAATCTTCTTTAAGTAAAAATTTGATTGAAATAGGAATGAATTCGAGAAAAGTAATTTCCTCCGGATTTCCGTGGTTTCCGGGGATTTTCTGTAATTGATAACGGGAAAACAACTGAAACCTTAATCTAGATGAGAATATTATAGGAGAAAAACTCATCCGACACTGGGACTTCAACCCAGGACATTTGGCTATTCGCGCCAATGCTCTACCAACTGAGCTAAGCCGGAGTTCAATTCACAGCGCCAGATGGAACCTCTCTCCTATGACTGATTGCCCTTATGGTCTACCTCATAGACAGACAAGTTATGTCATATGCAGTACTGTGAGGCACACTAAGTAGTGATTTTTGTGACTGGCGCAGTGAATTGAACTCCGGCTTAGCTCAGTTGGTAGAGCATTGGCGCGAATAGCCAAAGGCCCTGGGTTCAAGTCCCAGTGTCGGAGGAATTTTTCTCCTATAATATTCTCATGTAATGTCCAACAGAGACAATAATTTGTGGTTCATGAATGCTTATATATCTATCTTAATCTAGATGGCAATGCCAATATATATATAAATTCCCTGGCAATATTAGGATCAAAGAACAAAGAGTTTTCCGGAGATATGCTGTAATTGATCCGGGGTAAACAACTAAAACCTTAATCCAGATGGCAATACCAATACAAAACCATATGAGTCACTAATTCCCTTTGAATACTAAGAGCAAATAACTATGATTTAAAAACAAATTAAAACAAAGTCATTTTCTCCGGGTTTCCGTGGTTTTCGGAGTATTCTGGGGATTTGCTGTAATTGATAAGGGGCAAACAACTGGACCCTTAATCTAGATGGCAATACCAACAAAAAAATATGTGAGTCAGAAATTCCCTTTGAATAATAGGAGCAAAGAACAAAGATTTTAAAAATAAAACATAGTCATTTTCTCCGTACATACGTGGTTTTCCGGAGATATGTTGTAATTGGTAAGAGGCAAACAGCTGAAACCTTAAACTAGATGACAATACAAACAGAAAATATGTGAGTAAAAAATTCCCTGGGCATATTAGGAGCAAAGAACAAAGACAAATTAAAAGAAAGTAATTTCTCCGGATTTCCGTAGTTTTCTGGGTAAATGCTGTAATTGATAAGGAGCAAACAACTAAATAAATGGTGCAAAAATATGTTGCACAAACTTTCTCGAATATACGTGTTAAAGGCTAGCACAGAAAAAAGTAAATGATAGGGACAGTTAAATTTTATTTATTACATTTTCAGAAAACTAATAAGTATCTAGAACGGAAAGCATCAGGGTCGGTCTTTATATTCAATGTTTTTACCGTGAAATAATAACAATAACAATAAGAACAATAATAACTTGGGGTTTGCATGGTTTCCTCTATCTCAAAGGCAAAAATGCAAAATACATTGAGATATAGCCGAACAATAGAAGCAAATGCTGCGCCTATGAGTTACTGTATTACAATGAGCCTACTGGAAAATTTGGGTGGCCACGAGGTTTGATTTGAACCCAGGACCTTTTCTGTATTACCCTATACCACCTCGCTGTAACTAATTTTGGTGTGTTCATTACGACTGTGGTGAACTGACTATAAGTCACAACAATATCTAGATTAGGCCTATAGTATTCTTGTTACTATGGGCAACAAAAGAATATTCATATTTTAATGAAAGTGTATGTTCTAAAATTCGCATTTGAGTCATGTTATTTCGTTTTTATCTTGGTACCTATTAATTTTATAAAGAAATGTATTTAACAAAAATTTTTCTCTTTAATTTTCTCTACTACTTTACTGTGGTAGGTTTTCATGTATCGCCTACTGTAATGAAGATAATCTAGAAAAATTGAATATAGATACGAGTAAAGTACCCCCTAAGTAATTTTTGCAGAGAAACGGATATAGCCATTTCATTAGTCATATATAAGAGTTTCCAATTTTAAGTTTTTATTAAAATCGTTAGAGCCAATTTTTCAAAAATCAAAATTAAAAAAAAAGTTTTCATGAAAAGTCCCCTTAATATTTCAGTTATAAAACCAAAATTCTGGGCGGTTCGATAAAATTTTGAAAAAGTCTTTAATTCAAAAAATGAAGTAAATACATTGGATCGTTTATCCGCTGTGCTTGTCCACAGACGGACGGACGGACAGACGCCATTCCAAAAACACTTTTTTCGGTTTCTAGGCATCGTGAAACATGCTTTCCCGGTGTTATCTCGATTTAGATTTTTTGTCAGGATCACAATACTTTCTCTATACTACGTATATGCAAGAAAGTAAAACTTAAACTAGATGGCAATACCAACAAAAAATATATGAGTCAGAAATTCCATGGACATATTAGGAGTAAAGAACAAAGAAAAATTAAAGCAAACTCATTTTCTTCTGATTTCTGTGGTTTTCCGGGGTTTCCGGGTAAATGCTGTAATTGATAAGGGACAAACAACTAAAAACTGAAACTAGATGGCAATACCAACAAAAAAATATGAGTCGGAAATTCCCAGGGGGGATGGGGGTATACAGTAGCCTACACTCTATAATTTTTATTTACCGGTAATCATTTATTTCATTTTTACAAGCAGCACTGGAACTGCGCTGCAACTTGATCACAACTGATCCAGTGTGTAAATTCTCGTCACCGGTCACTTTACGTACATATATTAACTACAAGCCCACAACACAGACTGGGTTCTTTCTCTTCACGTTCCTTTCACGTGCCTATATAAATAGACCTTTATCCAATAAAATCCCTTCATTGCAAGCATGTACAAGATAAACAACCGTAATAGGTCAACATCCGAAGCATTGTTAAACGTGTTTGTTCAGTATCAAATACGCGGCATATGAAGGAGAAATCATATTAATATGCGATTATTATCTTGTATAGGCTACAACGTAAAACAGCTGCGCATTCTGCCATATTTGACAATGACAACTCTTCGTTGAAAACAGGCACGGTTATAGGTTGATTTGATTGTCCTGCTGCCCCCTATGATGGGCACAGGGCCTCCGGGTGAAGGTTCTGGTACCTAGGTAATTTTGTTACTCTTATTTTCCGAGGGACAGGTGGTAAGCCCATCGCCTTACATACGCCCTCAGGAAACTAAGGACGGAATTCTGGAATCCTCCTTTCAAGCTCCTTCATTTAAAATGGGCCTTCAATCCTCTTTACATAGCCATTCGTACTCTGGAACCTTCCTTGTTTCGCTTTAGGAAGGATGGCTCCTTAAAGGTGAAAGGGGGCCTGTGATGTCCCTTAAGAAGCACCTTTTCTTATTCTCGAACCTCCCTGTTAGTTTAAAGGAGGAAGTAAGAGAGTTTCCTTATCTTAAATACTGAAGGAAGCCGAGTGGTCGCCTTTTTCCATCCTCTATAGTTTTCAGACGTCAGTTTTCTCACTTCTGTGATATTAGATGGTGAATTTATTGAGTTTATGCAACTTATATCAAATTTCAGATTGTACTACAGCAACGTAGGTTAACGATAATGCTACGAAATAATTATTATATTATCTAGAAGTATTAAAGAAAAATATGACTACATAGATACGACACAAACAAATTAAACTCATTATTATGGGCAAAAAAACCGTGAATTTCAAAATAACAGTCCATTGTGAGCAGAATATCTATTAAATAAGCTCCATAAATAACTATTTTTGGAAAAGAATACCGTACTGTATGTACGGTAGTTCATTATTGTCTATTTATTAAAAAAATTAAGATTGGATATAGTATAAAGTGATCAATGTCACGATAAATGACATTGAAGCGTGGATATAAAATACGTAAATTAGGCCCATGAACATAACTCTTACATATCCATATAACAAAGGAAAGGAGTACTGTCTAATTAACCTTAAAGAATACAAATATATATTTTGAAAGCCAACTATTAGGCCTACAACTGTTTAATTGCACGTATGTTTGATCTCAATACTTATGACAAAACAAAGAGGAACATAATAATAATAATATAATAATGATAATAAATACAGAAATAATAGCAATAGACCTAACAATGACAATACCATTAAGAATAATTATAGTAGTAGTAGTCTAATAATAATGCAATATAAATATCATAATATAATAAAAATAATAATATAATAAAAATATAATATAATACAAATTTAATAATGGGTATTTAATATAAATATAATAATATAATACAAATATAATAATAGGCCTATAATAAAAATATAATAATAGTACTAGAAATAGTATTTAGAAATCTAACAAGAAAATAGTGAAATTCATAATTATAGCACAAGAAGTAGCTTAGATTGTCATAGATATACATGCAAAAAGCAAATTATATTTAAGGACGTAAGTGTAATTGGAACTATACTATACAACAAGCTACCTGTAGAAATTAAGAATGCTGACAAGAAAAATTTCAAAACACTTCTGAAGAAATACTTCATAGAAAAATGTTTATATTCTTTAGACGAATTGTAATAACCGATTAGCACATATACATTATTATATTTTGATCAATCACACACTTTTATCCTTAGATCTAGGTTGTAGCAATATTAGGTTGTATAATATTAGCTCTTAGTCTGTAAGCTTGTCTGTAAGCTTGTATCAAGTCAATTGACAGCAAATAAATTATTATTATTATTATTACCGGTACTAATAATAATGACAATATTAATGGAGAGTACCGGTAATAGAAGCAGCTGCAATATTATAAAATGCTAGACACATTTTTTATATCATAGACTACATAGTCTTTATGTTCTCAATAAAATAGTACAGTATGACAATAAAAAGAGGATAGTTCCACCAAGCGGTACGCAGTTTTGTTCTGAGTAGTCCTATAGGCCTATGCACTTTTAACTTTAAAGCAAGTTTCTGTTCATGAAATAACATTTATATGCTTATGTTACCATTCTTTAGGCCTGATGTTACAGGTTAATGTAAGAAAATGCACAAGTCAATGAAAGACGATGAATTCCCAGTTTTTTTTTTTTTTTTTAAAGAAGAATATAATACTTATTCAAGCACATTGATAAAATAGAACACAAGAATGGAATGTGCACAATTTCACATAAATAAAAAAAAAAGTAGCTTTGGGGTGGATTTGAACGTAAGACCTCTCCATTACTAGACACGCACGTTACCCCGAGACCACGAACAAACTGTGATGTTGAATCGTCCATACGGGGATTAAAGAAGGCTATCGCATCAGTGGCTCATAGAATAGAAAAAACACTTACCGTATTTCGACGTTGGACTTTACTTCGGAGCCCTGCTATGTTACATTATGTTACATTATTGTATTATTTCATTCATTGGTACCATAATACGCTGAATATTCGAGTGATAAATTCAGATGTGTGCCTCGCTGCAGTCCCGTACAACGGAATAAAGACGCTAGTTACTACCAACCTATGCATATCTCAGAGCTTCATGTTGTTATTTATTAAGAGGTCAGGAATTACTAATCTGACATAAAATGAAGTAAACTTCAATCCTGTAATTTAATTGTCATCAATTTTCATAAAATAAATAGTCATTATACAACAGCACTTAATGTATAATCGAACATATGGGAACATTTGTCTTCCATGCAGATGCCAACTGTCCATGGCAACTGAAGGAGGCTTTATAAGCTGTCCTTCATTAAGGACGCTATAAGAAAGAACCGAGAATTTGATTTTGCATTTGAAGAAGGTGCCTTCTTTTTACCCTCCTTTACTAAGGAAGGTTTCAGGAGGAGTTGAAGGCTTGTTCCAGAATTCCGCCCCAAGGTATTTCTTGAGCCGAGGAATATTGTACAGAGGCTCTAATTTAGGCTTGGAATTCTTTTAAGTACCGTAAATCTACGATACCCCCCAGCTTAAAGTCCCTCCGGTGGACTCCGTGCCCAGGATATTTACGTCCTGAAAAATCCATCGACCGCGGCCGGGTTTGATCCCGCGAACGGGGATAGGTTAGGTTATATTATATTAAGGCAACTTACATATTAACGTTTGAGGACATATTTTTTTAAAGAATATTTTTATCGCGCAGGCTATGGCATAAAATTAATATAATGTTACTAGCAGGTCCCCGCGGCTTCGTCCGCGATTATTTACTCAACTGCTAGATGTTTTGTTTAAATAATTTATTTAACAGAAAATTAATAAAAACAATATTTATTAACACTAGCATCGTTTTTACAAAAATTGCAGTAAGTACATAATTTTATTCTTAATTATACTGTTTAACGTTAAAATTATAATTACACGAACAAAACGAATCTTATGCTGCCATATGGGCATACGAATTCGAAATGAAACGATTAAAATGAACCATAGATTCGTGAACCTTACCCAAAATGTGCATAATCAATTTTGTTATAACGGTTGATAATTATGAAAAAATAAGTTTAAAAAAAACAGCTATGAGGTGCATTTCACAAATAAAGTTCGTCGCCCGGGGGGGGGGGGAGGGAAGACCTTCCCCCCCCCCCAAAAAAAAAACCGCCTAGTGAGTTTCGTCCAAATCATTCAATTTTCCCATTTAGGCGTGCATCCATGATCCCCTTCTGTATAAATCAGATCTCTACGAGTCGTGAACAAATGAATCAAGATAGCAACCCAGCAAGGCCATCTTGAATTCATTTCGCAATGTTTCCCACAACAATCGAATTGCGCATGTGTTTCTTACGGAAGGTATTTCGTTTTGATTTTGGCTCTAAAAATCAAATTTTGCAAAATCCTTTCTTGGTGTGCACTTGCATTATAAAACGAAGATACTGTGAAAATTCCAAGTCTCTACCTATTATAGACTATAGTTTAGGCTGTTTGTTGATACCCAGTCAGTAAGGACAAAGCCGCTTATATGTATGAGGAGATATCTGAGTGGAACTAGCTTAAAAGTCCCGGCGTCGCCCTGGTTTTGAATTCTGTAATTCTAAATTATCTTATGAAGGACTTTAGATTTTCAAACTCTAGATAGGGAAAGTATAGGCTATAGAATATGAAATAAGGAAGAACGACTTATCACACTCCGTCAGAAAACGCTAGAGATAGCTTCTTATGGCTTCGTAAAGGACTTACAACTTTGCACCCCATTGCTTCTATACACCATGAGAATATTATAGGAGAAAAATTCCTCCGGCACTGGGACTTGAACCCAGGACCTTTGGCTATTCGCGCCAATGCTCTACCAACTGAGCTAAGCCGGAGCTCAATTCACAGCGCCAGATGGAACTTCTCTCCTATGACTGATTGCCCTAATGGTCTACCTCACAGACAGACAAGTTATGTCATATGCAGTACTGTGAGGCACACTAAGTAGTGATTTTTGTGACCGGGCTCCCACTGTTATTGTACAGTTAACATTCAAGACAGATATATAAGCATTCATGAGCCACAGATTATTGTCTCTGTTGGACACTACATGAGAATATTATAGGAGAAAAATTCCTCCGGCACTGGGACTTGAACCCAGGACCTTTGGCTATTCGCGCCAATGCTCTACCAACTGAGCTAAGCCGGAGCTCAATTCACAGCGCCAGATGGAACTTCTCTCCTATGACTGATTGCCCTAATGGTCTACCTCACAGACAGACAAGTTATGTCATATGCAGTACTGTGAGGCACACTAAGTAGTGATTTTTGTGACCGGGCTCCCACTGTTATTGTACAGTTAACATTCAAGACAGATATATAAGCATTCATGAGCCACAGATTATTGTCTCTGTTGGACACTACATGAGAATATTATTATGGGTTCAAGTCCCAGTGCCGGAGGAATTTTTCTCCTATAATATTCTCATGTAGTGTCCAACAGAGACAATAATCTGTGGCTCATGAATGCTTATATATCTGTCTTGAATGTTAACTGTACAATAACAGTGGGAGCCCGGTCACAAAAATCACTACTTAGTGTGCCTCACAGTACTGCATATGACATAACTTGTCTGTCTGTGAGGTAGACCATTAGGGCAATCAGTCATAGGAGAGAAGTTCCATCTGGCGCTGTGAATTGAGCTCCGGCTTAGCTCAGTTGGTAGAGCATTGGCGCGAATAGCCAAAGGTCCTGGGTTCAAGTCCCAGTGCCGGAGGAATTTTTCTCCTATAATATTCTCATGTAGTGTCCAACAGAGACAATAATCTGTGGCTCATGAATGCTTATATATCTGTCTATACACCATGCCTGGTAGGGGTCCAAATAAGAAAGGGAATTTCCGGTAACATAAAATTGTATTGTCTTTAAGGAATATTTTATTTCTCACTCTCATGTTACCTTGCAACCGTTTCGGGGCTGAAATCAGAAAGAAATTCAATACCACTTTTATACTTTCCTCCCCAAAACCTGGGACACAATAACATACTGCACGTACAGGATTTAAAATGTTCCATCCTATTTTGTCTCCTTTTACGTGCTTTGGGCTTATGGTAAACATCCATATTTCTCAACTAAAAATACAAAGCCTACAGCTGTGAATAACGTATCAGTGGATATAATTTTTCACCAACTTCTCTGATATGGTATAACTTACTCGTTGAAAAATAAATCAGGCGGGGACAGCTGGATTAAGCTTTCCCCGCAATACGGCTTCTTATTCTACATCAAAATGTGAAGTGAGAAAATGCTCTACGTCCAGAGTAGAAAAAGTTATGTGACTGCGCCACATTGTGCATTATTTTCGTGAATTTCATTCTTCAATATTTATTTTCACCAATGAATTCTATCGATAGCTTCTCTAATTTTTCAGAGTTCCGTATCATTTACTTCCAAAGCTACCTGTGACCACTGCCAACGATACACTGTTGTCATGTGAACTGTACATGGAATGTGATTTGGATTTGATAATTCTGTGTAAAAAAGTATTAAGTGTCCTCAAAAATATCTGATTTTGGAATTTAAAATCAATTTTTTTCAAAATCCTTTCTTATTGAGCACTTAAGTTATGAAACGAAGGTACTGTAAAAATTTCAAGTCTCTACCTATTATCGTTTAGGCTCTACGTTGATTCTCTGTCAGTCAGTCATTAAGACAGGACAAAGCCTCTTATATACAGTATATATATCAGGGGTGCCCTCCCCCCAAAATTCATGACTCACACCCCAAACTTCATTGCTCACCCCCCCCCCCCAACCTGATTGGCTGTCGACAAGGGCGCCCATATGATATCTTGTAGGGGGCGATTTTTTAAATTAATTTATTTGTTGTCGCTTTAACTTCTTGCGCCACTTTGTAACATTATATTAATCGTGCAATAATATAAAAAGTGCAACAATGACGTAGCCAGAAAATAATTGTGAGGAGGGTCGAAAGTGCCGGGGGGGTTTGGAATACCCCCCAAAAAGTGGGTCGGGAGTCCATCCCCTGAAAATTGTTTTAAATATTGAACTAATGAAAATCACATTTTACGCTATTTTAGCACAGAAAAAATAGTTAGGGAATTTGTTTACCATACTCTGAGACATGCCAATGTAAATAAATCATTACCCCCTGAAAATTTTTAAATATTGAACGAATGAAAATCACATTTTACGCAATTTTAGCACTCAAAAACTAGTTGGGAAATTTGTTTGCCATACTCTAAGACATGCCAATGTAAACAAGAAAGTGTTACCTAAGTCGGGTGTCCACCCCCGGGTTTTTTTTTTTTTAATATTGAACTAATGAAAATCACATTTTACGCTATTTTAGCACTGAAAAACTAGTTAGGAAATTTGTTTACCATACTCTAAGACATGCCAATGTAAATAAGAAATCATTACCTACATCCACCCTCGGAAAATTTGTAAATATTGAACTAATGAAAATCACATTTTACACTATTTTAGCACTCAAAAACTAGTTAGGAAATTTGTTTACCATACTCTAAGACATGCCAATGTAAACAAGAAAATGTTACCTAAGTCGGGTGTCCACCCCCGGGAAATTTTTAAATGTTGAACTAATGAAAATCACATTTTGCGCTATTTTAGCACTGAAAAACTAGTTAGCAAATTTGTTTACTATAAGACATGGCAACTTAAACAAGAAATTGTTACCTAAGTTATAACACCTATTACTATTTAAAAGAAAAGTTGAATAACACATGGAACAGTGGACATAATAGGCCTACTCATTATGTTATGAAAAGAAAATAACTGGTATATCATATTTGACACACCAAACAATCTTGTTTAATTAAATAAATATTTTTTAAATACAAATATAGAATTTTAGGTTTTGACTTTTGGGGGGTCCAAACCCCTAGACCCCCCTTTCGTAATCCACTGTGGATTCTGCTTCCATGTTGTCGATTTGGTAAAACTTCTGAAAACTTTTTTATGTCTTAACTGACTTTCAAATAATTGTCTTAAATTTTGAAAGAACACCTGACCATAATGAATAGAATGAGAAAGTGTGATGACTTCGCCGCTAATACAATGGTGGGTATAGGGAGAGCGGCGGTCCACCGAAACACTGGCAGCACCTTCGTTTGCGTTTCAACTTCTCAATGCTGCATCATGATAGTTTGGCATCTTATGATTAAACTCGCAATCTTTAATTAACCTTTGGTCCTATTTCTGTGAAATTTGTGCAGAAATAATCTGCACAACACAGTCCTTCTGATGGTTAAAACAGAGATTTAAAAAATGCGGACATAAATGTTTTTATTTCATTATATAAACATCACCAATTACATAAAATTCATGGAGGGTGAAACGGAATTTGACTATGCGACATTTTTTTTCATTTTTGTGTCCCGTAAAAACTTCAAGCGAGAAAGTTTTAGTGGAATATTTCAACTTTATTTTAAATTCAGTACCACCTTTATATCTTGAATGGTTTACGAGTAATTGAGTGGTAATTATTCCTGGCGCACAGCCGTCTGAATGATGTGGGACGATCGTGAAATGTTGAGGGTGAAGCAAATTTGACTATGCGACATTTATTACTTTATTTTTGTGTCCAGAAAGAGATCAAGCATGTAAGGTTTAGTGAAATATTTGGATCTTATTATAAATCGAGTACCACCTATATATTTATAATGGTTAACGAGTAATAGTAATTACTCTAAAGCTAAAGCTATCAGAATGGTATTGAGGTATTGGCAGGCATCTTTTCCATAAAATACCAGCAATAACGTAAAATTTTTACATAATTTATTCGTGGACTCAATAACAATACTATATTAACTGACTACTTGTACCCATACTGCAAGATTGACCCGTTGGGGAAAAGGAGCGAATGAAGCTTTTTTCTAACTTAGTAAATCTGCACTACTTTTATTTATGCATTTATTGGATTATTTATCATATTTTCTGTTCACTTATGTTAGTAATTTTTATGTATAATTATTATAGCAAATATCCTATTAGTTTAATATCTTGATCCTTTTTTTAATAATATAATTTAACAACATAAGACGTACATCAGTTACAGCGAACGGCGAATGGTCGAGGGTTTGAGCAAATAGCGGGCTGTAGTTAAGGCAAGAGGATTTAATTTTTTTATGAAAAAATCAGGGAAAATGCTTTGAAATATTGTGTGATATATGTAGAATGCATTGCAAAACAATTTTTGCGTATGTGCGTCTTTATCGGATGTGGAGACGCCAATTTTAAAGATCACGCGCCCTATTTTTGTAGTGCTGCTTATGAAATTTTCCATGCCCTGCAATTCACAAACCATCCCTTAGTTTATATTATCTCTGTTCACATAATTTGTACACAGATCTACACTTTTGACCGTGTTTCACCTACATAACTTACCCCATACAGCCAGGAGAAAATTAATATTAATATAAATAATATTACTATTAATACAATATTAATACAAATTAATAGCCTACTCAGTAATATTCTATACAATGTAATATTAATATTAATTTATAAAATATCCCTTAGCTGTTTTCTACCCTAATTATATGTTGTTATTTCTATACAAATGTACATTCTTTAAAAAAATTCTCATCATATTATACTAACATACCCTCTACCCTATTTTCTAGGCAACAAAATATTAGATCAAATCATCCCTTAGCTGTTTCATACCTATATTATATAATTGTTCATTGCTTGTGAACATCTTCGATTTTTGGAAAGATGTGGAACGAAATGTTATGGTCAAGCTTCTTGCAATCTGAGAAATTGCTGTTACACACGGCCATGTTTATTTATGGAGATGAGATCTTCCAAGACGTGTAAAGCAGCCCCAAAATTGTCAAATGTATCTAACAATTCAATTTAGATAAGGTGAGTCATTTTGAAATAGATTAATGTATTATTTTGTTTAAGAATGTTTGCAATTTTTCCTATACCGCCCGTAGTAATCTTGCTCCCGCGAATCTCAAGCAGAGTAACTGCTACCTAGCGGCGGAACCAGTGAACTACCTCAGTCATCACACTTTCTCCTCTATTCATTATGACCTGACTATAATAATTATGAATATACATGTTTTCCCTTGCGGCCCCTGAGTATGAGCGCCCATGGCGCTCGAAATTCTTAATCTTTATCTTGAAGATTCTGCTTGGGATTTACATCAATATACGGTTTCCATTTATCTTCGCCACAGCTTTTACTTTCAGTAATCTTGTATTTTTTTTATCTAAATTATGTTTCATTTTATACGGATGTTTCTTTCTGCAGTGATCTTGCCATTTGTCATGCCTAATAATGGCATTGCACAACAATTCTAAACACTTATATTTAAATTGCGGTTGTTTTTTCGGCATTTTCGAGATGCCGAGATGGACTGAAACCAGTAGCCGTAACCTCAAGTTTCAAATTAAGAATGCAGCATTGGTTATAGACAGATTTTTCTACATCTTCCCTCCCGTTCTTATAAGGTGGCGCGTGCTTTTGAGTGCAGTAAAATCACTTCCGAGAATAATAGTATTCTTGCAGGCGGCATTGTACAAAGACTGTAATAACCCAGTAATAACTAATACTCCAGTAATTCTACCAACAATGGTTCAGTTCGCAGTCGCCGCTATCGGCACACAGTGATCGATTTCATTGGCGCGGCAGTTGTTTACAAGCAAATGTGTTTCGCTAATTTATTGATTGTTCACTTCTAAAGAATTAGAAGAGACCTTTTGAAGTTATAAAACTTGACCTTTTGTATTTTTAACATATAAAACGCTAATTTTGCAACAATTTTCAACCGCCCCTCAGAGAATTCATAAAACAATTTTTGCCCCCCCCCCACAGAAATTTCAATGACGCAGTCTGCGTCTTAACCCCGTCCCTGTGGGCACCCCTGTTATATATATGTGTGTGTATATATATATATATATATATATATATATATATGTTTTGAGATTAGAAATAAACGTAAATTTTTGTTACGTAAAATAGAAAGGAAATTTTTTCTTAAGCTTAGGCTATACTTCTTTAGAAGTCTTAAATCATTACTGAACTTCCTATTATCATTCGAGGCTTAAATGTTTCATAATGTAGTAACTCAACAACTTATCGGTTTTAATCAAGAAGAAAAAAGTAATGACAAATGTGTTTGGACAGTTGTGGATTATGACTGTGCGAGTAGGCTACTGAAGTTATTGGATTCCTTTAGCTGCAAACACACTGTAGTTGACTACGTACTTGTATTTGTTTGTGGCATTGCTATCGCTACTTTGGTGAAGTTGCTGGGATACTGTTTGCGATACGGAAGCAGCTGTGGAAGTTACCATGTCTGTCAGAAAACACCGTGAAATGAAAACAATGGCGTGTCTGAGTAACGTATGCCCTCTCCGTTACACTGTTTGATCAAATCTTCATGGAGTTTGGCAGCAATGAGTCAGAATGCCTTGAGACTCGTTTCCTTAGTTACCACAGTAGTCTATCTGAAAAGGAAATTATTAAAAGAGCACTCCTACGATTGTACGATTTATCGATCCATGTTGCTTGATTTACGATTTGTTCTATAACATAGGCTACTAAACGGAGTGATCCAAACATCACTTTCTTATATGCGACACTATATGGTTTTAGCAATTACTCGTATATCTACGATGACATACATGCTGTCATTTTCACTCAATTTATTCTAAAAATTACGCATGTTAATAATTATTTACGATGTGAGACAGTTATTATATAATATCTACCTATTAACAGGCAAGCACGAAATGAACAGAGCGCTAGTGAGTTTTGTTATTCGTATGAACCTGTTAAGTTCTGTATAACGGTCTTGCATCGTACGACGTTTTATGTTATTTTGAATCCTAAATTTTAAAAGTAAAAAACTTTCACATGTGCTTAGAATAGTGTTTTTTTGTTATTTCTTACGTAGCGGAATTCTCGCGCTTTTGGATGGTAAGAACTTGTTTTTAAATAAATCACTGTTTCAACCGTTGAATATCGCAGAAACAATTGCGTAAAAGTTTCCTATTTATAAATATCTCTTGGAGTTATAGAAAAGGCAATAAGGAACTAATATTGTAAAATCCTTCGCTATGATAAGAAATTGCAGGCTTTGAATGAATGGGGAGAAATGGTCGCAAAGAATGTTTTGAACGAAACTACATATTTTGTTGACTTACGTGTGTATTTTATCAAAATTTCGGCATCTAGTTCATGGACCAAATGTTTATTGCCGAAATAATTGTGTTATTACTTCCTCTGCCCGTACCATAGGTACTATAGGTAGAGGAAGTATTGTTTTCGACCCCAAAATTCGAAGTTAAGTTTTTAGCAAATATACACGTTTCAAGGCCCCCTGAATTTAAAAAAATACTATTTTTGGAAACATGTCTGTGTGTGTGTCTGTCTGTGAACAGGCTAGCTCTAAAACGGAAAATCGTATGAAAACAAAATTCCGTATTTGGGTCAGGTACCTACTGAAGATGTAAGGCAAAGATTGGCGACAAGTTTCTCTTATTTTTAAAGGTACTTTACATGAAGAAATTTTCGTTTTTCGCGATTTTGTCGAAAACGGCTCTAACGATTTTCTTTAAATTTTGCACATTGGTTGCTTACACTAAGAGCTAAAACTTTTATTTGAAACATTTTTTCGAACAAATTCCCTGAAGGGTAGTTATAACAGGGGTGCCCACAGGGGGGGGGGTTAAGACGCAGACTGCGTCATTGAAATTTCTGGGGGGGGGGGAGCAAAATATTATATCGTTTTATGAATTTTCTGGGGGGGGGGGGTTGAAAATTGTTGCAAAATTAGCGTTTTATATGTTAAAAATAAAAACGGTCACGTTTTATAACTTCAAAAGGTCTCTTCTAACAGCGGATTTGGAAAGGGGGGTCCACGGGGTTTGGACCCCCAAAAGTCATAACCTAAAATTCTATATTTGTATTTAAAATGATATTTATTTAATTAAACAAGATTTGTTGGTGTGTCAAATATGATATAGCAGTTATTTTCTTTTCATAACATAATGAGTAGGCCTATTATATCCACTGTTCCATGTGTTATTCAACTTTTCTTATAAATAGTAATAAGTGTTATAACTAGGGCCAGGATTTGTATGTAAAAACATGTTTTTTTTCCTCATGCGTAGGGGAGAGTGTTGTACCAAGACCATAGTGTACCTTGGACCAGCTCTAATATCTGAGAACTGTTGACATCTAGCGCGCTAACCGTGGAACTATATGCTTCTCGTGTCCTCAGGCATTCTCTGTGCAATTTTCGACGTGTTTGCTTCAGATCTGCGTGTGCAAGACCAAAAAGTTGTTTTTTCTGGTGAAAACTAAAATTTGTCCTCGCCAGTTGCTTGATAATTGAAGTTTATATTGTGCATAAAGATGTTTTTGCGAATATCCATTGGATTCACTATTATTTGGTGAGTAAAATGACCATATATTTTGTTATTTAGATACCGGAAGATCACATCGATAGCCACATTTGTGTGGAAACAGACAATCGTGTACCTTGAGCCACAACTGCGTCTTGTACCTTGAGCCGGCGGACCATGGTACAAGAGGTTACATTATACATTATTTTTATATGTTCCAGTATTGTTGTCAGGACAACAATGATTCGTAGTAAGACCCGGGAGCCTGCTGACGCAAGAATTTTGAAAAAGGCTCTTAAGAAAATTAATTCGAATGATCCAGAGAAGAAAATGTTTCTTCGATAACATCAAAAATTTTAACAACAGATTTGGTCCCATTCCTCTCGAAAACATATGGAACTTGGACGAAACTGGCCTAAGCACTGTGCAGGGACAGTCAAACATCGTTGATCCTAAAACTCTAAAACAGATTGGAAGTGCAACATCAACCGAAAGAGGGCAACTAGTCACTATGACTGGAGCTGTGAATGCTGTTGGAAACTAACTACTTCCTTTGTTCATATTCCCTCGTGTTCATTTCAAGGACTGAATGTTGTTTGGTGGCCTTCTAGGGTGTATGGGAGCTGCTAATTTATCTGGGTGGTCAAATGAAGCAACATTTTTAGAGTTTCTTGACCATTTTCTTAACTGAAGAAAATAGGGTTCTTTTGATCTTGGACAATCACGAGACACATCTGTCTATTGATGCTCTGGAAAAGGCATCAGCTGCTGGTGTAGTGATGGTAACATTCCCCCCCATACACTTCGCATAGGCTTCAGCCTCTGGAAATTTCTATTTATGCCCTTATGCAGTATGGTCCATGGTACATGAGGGTGTTGTACCTTGAGCCACTGTGCAGTATATTTTAATTTTTTTCTTATACTTATTTTTTACTGGAGTACTTACTTAAAACAAATGCCAATATGTTAAGAAAGCACAGTGCATTGGTAAGAGACTAAAAAAACTAAGAAAATGCTATTAGAATTCGAGTTAAAGGCAACACAATAAAAAATGGCCCAAGGTACAACACTCTCCCCTACATGCCTAAAACAAAGTTTAATATCCAAATCGTGGTCCGACAAATGCAAATCCCAAATTTTATTTCACATAAAAACACATTTTACAAAAAAAGTTATGTGAATAAATATTTTCGATATTTTCTCCATAAATACATATTTTAGTACTTTTTTCGGATTTTTTATGTAATTTTTTCCCCCTGATGCACATATCAAGGTCCGACAACCGCAAATTCCAAATTTTATTTTAGGGTCATTCCATGTCAAGTGAACCAATGGAAAAACGTGACCACCTCCGATTTTAGTCATACTTGGTTGTCATGAAGTACCACCTGAGATATGTTGAAGTACAAAATATCAGATTTTTATGTGTTGTAGTTTTCCAGTTATACCCTTCTGAAATATGGAAAAAAACCAAATTTTCTGCATAAGTGCAATCACAAAATGACGCATAAATCAAGCTGGAATTGACATAGATGAGTGGGAAAAGTATCAAAATGTAGCTTATATTATGAGCTTTAATTTGATACGTCACACGACTACTTTCGAAAAAAAATATTTTCAAGGTTACCCAAAAAAATTTTGAAAACTGAATTTTTCAAAAACCTATATTTTGAAAATTTTGAAACAATTCTCATAGAAACATACATATTTCAGCATCATGTCCTACAAGTTTTGATAAGGGATCGCAATGGGATCATATTTTTTTACATTTATAACAAATACTATGCACGCTGGGTAAGAATATATGACACAGGAATATTGCACTTAATTCTAAAATCCATTCCTTTGTCCAGGGAGTTGTTTACCAACATGCATATACCAACTTGTGCAAGTGGTCAAATGGGTATGAGTAAACACAGTCTGCAAGCATGTGAGTCAGCCAGGGAATGCAAGTTGTAACCTGTTGGACCTGGCTTCAGTTGTGCCTTGACTCTCATGCAGTGTGCTTCCTTTCTTCAAAGGCTGTACAAAGACTGTATTGCTGCATGTAAAGTAGTGGGTTCAGTGATTAAAATAGGCATTGTGTATTTCCCCAGTATGGCTGAAAAAGTAAGTGAAACAGCAAAGATTTTCTGCTGCAACCCTTTCAAGAAAGACAGACATCAGGGTGTGAAAAGAAGTGTGAGGCCTGTTACTGACTGGATGTGTGACATGTTTGACACCATTGTGGTAGGTATGAAAATTTGTGACAGTTGTAGGAAAGAACTATCAAAGCAGAAACAGGTTACAGATACAACAGATGACTGTTTAGTACCAGTAGCCAATACCACTAGGCCTACTAATGTTGATGAATCATTTGTAGCTTTAGATGTTACCTTAGAGTACCTTAATAAGTCTCTAAGCTCTCTAGAGGAGTCACCTGTTGCTAAGAGGAAGTTGCAAATGAAATCATACTGTGATAAAAAATACAGTAAAATAAAAAAATGTTTGACAGAAAAGGTACTAACAGCAGCAAGTACAAATACAGAGAAAACTGTTGACCATAAATCAGAATCATGTGAAGTCATTTGTCAGCTAAAAGAAAAGTTTCAAGAAGAAAATATAAGTGTTAGTGAAAAATTGCAAATTTTAACAGTACTACCTAAAAG
The DNA here is from genome assembly GCA_964059195.1 of Ectobius pallidus. Lineage (NCBI taxonomy): Eukaryota > Metazoa > Arthropoda > Insecta > Blattodea > Ectobiidae > Ectobius > Ectobius pallidus. Next base: position 152,317,753 of record CAXKWD010000002.1, read on the forward strand.
CTGGTCATGCAGTGAAATACAAAATGAATTTCAGGTTAGCAACAGAATGGCAAGAAAAGCTAAAGCATTGGTGAAAGCGAAGGGTATTCTGGCAACACCAAATCCTAAACCAGGAAAGGTTTTAAATGAATCTGTGATTGAGAAGGTAATAGGGTTCTACAACAGTGATGATGTCAGCCGTCTTATGCCTGGAAAAAAAGATTTTGTTTCTGTGAAAACGGGTGACAGTAGTAGAATTCATGTACAGAAGAGGCTAGTGATGGGCAACTTGAAGGAAGTGTACGAGCTGTTCAAAAACAAAAATCCTACTGATAAGATTGGATTTTCGAAATTTGCTGATTTACGACCTAAACATTGCGTCTTGGCTGGAGGAAGTGGTACCCACACAGTATGCGTTTGTACAGTGCATCAGAATGTTAAATTAATGCTACAAATGTTGAAATCCAAACAAATTACACTGAATGATGGCACAGATATAAGTAATTATAATTCCTGTTTAGCGAAGTTAATGTGTGAAGAGCCAGGCACAGCATGCCACCTTAATGAATGTCCTTCATGTCCAGGTGTAGATAATTTGAAAGATGAGTTACAGTTGCTGCTAGATAATGAACTGGTGGACAACATTACATACAAGCAGTGGGTTTCTGTTGACAGATGTAATTTAGTAACCTTCATCAAAACTGCAGATGAGTTTATAGAAACTTTGTGTGAACAGTTGTTGATTTTGAAGAGACATTCTTTTATTGCAAGAAGACAGGCAGAATATTATAATCACTTGAAGCAGAATATTGGAGTAAATGAAGCTGTGGTATGTATGGACTTTGCAGAAAATTATTCGTTTGTACTACAGGATGAAGCCCAGTCTTTTCATTGGAACAATGATCAAGCAACTATTTTTCCTATAGCAGTCTACTACAATGATCATAATATACACTACAAAAGTATTGTATGTATCTCTGAATGTCTACAGCATGACACCACTGCTGTTCATTTATTCCAGAAAAGGCTTATCTCTCATTTGAAGTTGGAAGTAATTAGAGATTTGAAAAAAATTTACTACTTCTCAGATGGTGCAGCTGCGCAATTTAAAAACAGAAAAAACTTTTCAAACTTATGCCACCATGTTCATGATTTTGGAATTGAGGCAGAGTGGCATTTCTATGCAACAGCCCATGGGAAAGGAGTATGTGACGGTCTGGGTGGTACTGTGAAAAGACTTGCAGGAAAGGCAAGCCTACAGCGGCCATACGAGCATCAAATCATGACACCAGCACAGCTGTTTACATGGAGTGAGGAAAACATCGACTCCATGCAGTTCTTCTTCTTCAATGAAGCACAATACAACAAAGAGGAAAAAATACTTGCAGACAGATTTCTGTCTACAAAAGCAATACCAGGCACACAGAAGTTCCACAGTTTCATCCCATTGTCAGATAAAGTGTTGTTGACAAAGGTATTTTCAAGAAGTGAACAGTCATCCACTTTTTCAGTGTTAGGACCACGTGTGCAACAGAGGCTGAAGCTAGCAGAAGTAAAAGGATATGTTACATGTGAGAACAACAATCATTGGTGGCTTGGTGTAGTTGTGGACAAAAATGAGACAGCACAGATAGTGGAACTGATGTTTCTGCACCCTGCAGGTCCTTCTCCATCATTTACTTTCAAAAGTGACTGTCCAAATAAACTGACTGTGCCTCTCTCTCAGATCCTCACCCTTGTGCAACCTACATGTCCCACTGGCCGTAGTTATTACCTCTCGAAGGAAGAGATGGATGCGGCAACCATGGCTCTAGAAAATTACTGTAGACAATAAATTCACGTTTTTGTCATTGAAGAAGGGAAGGTAACATGTTTTCTGTAAGTTTTTCTTTTTGATTGTAATGAAATTTTAGAATTAAGTGCAAGATTACGGTGCCATATATTCTTACCCAGCGTGCATAGTATTTGTTATAAATGTAAAAAAATATGATCCCATTGCGATCCCTTATCAAAACTTGTAGGACATGATGCTGAAATATGTATGTTTCTATGAGAATTGTTTCAAAATTTTCAAAATATAGGTTTTTGAAAAATTCAGTTTTCAAATTTTTTTTGGGTAACCTTGAAAATATTTTTTTTCGAAAGTACTCGTGTGACGTATCAAATTAAAGCTCATAATATAAGCTACATTTTGATACTTTTCCCACTCATCTATGTCAATTCCAGCTTGATTTATGCGTCATTTTGTGATTGCACTTATGCAGAAAATTTGGTTTTTTTCCATATTTCAGAAGGGTATAACTGGAAAACTACAACACATAAAAATCTGATATTTTGCACTTTAACATATCTCAGGTGGTACTTCATGACAACCAAGTATGACTAAAATCGGAGATGGTCATGTTCAAAATTGACAAAAAATTGGTTCACTTGACATGGAATGACCCTTACATAAAAACACATGTTTTACAAAATAGTTATGTGAATAAATATTTTCGATATATTCTCCATAAATAAATGTTTTAGTACTTTTCCTCATTCTCTATTAACATTTTACAACAAAAATTTGTATCTCGAAAGAATTCAACACAAATGCTTCACTTGTAATGAGGTGAGAGTTATTATCAGGGAAGAACAGAACAGAACCCAATCTCAACATTGCGTAATTCACTTAAAGAAATACAATACGTTGAAAGGCAACTTAACACTATCTCAGGTTCGAAAATAGAAGTTCTAAGAACAAAATTTAAAGGTATGATTGAGAAAAATGGTGACAAAGTCGCTCAAGTTTTGGAAGGCCAAAACATAATCGAATTGATTGTGTGTGTGTGTGTGTGTTAGTGATCTACCCCTCTTCAAATATGCAAGGTTAACATCGTGTGATGTAGAACATTCCTTTTCTCAATATAAGGCATTATTCTCGGATAATAGACAAGGATTTGTGATCCATAATCTGGAAATGGCATTTGTTGTGCACTGCAACTCCTGTCAGCATTTTACATCTGATGTTGGCGAGTTTCAATATAATTTGTTCTAGTAAATTACGAACATTCTGGTGTTTTTGTTTCTTTTCTCATAATAATTTTTTTTTTTTTTTTAGTTTTAGCACATATTTTTAACATTTTTAGCACATAAAAATACATATTTTTAAGTTTTTTAGCACATAAAAATGCGGGCCCTAGTTATAACTTAAGTAACAATTTCTTGTTTAAGTTGCCATGTCTTAGAGTATAGTAAACAAATTTGCTAACTAGTTTTTCAGTGCTAATAGCATAAAATGTGTTTTTCATTAGTTCAACATTTAAAAATTTGCCGGGGATGGACACCTGACTTAGGTAACATTTTCTTGTTTACATTGGCACGTCTTAGAGTACGGTAAACAAATTTCCAAACTAGATTTTGAGTGCTAAAATAGCGTAAAATGTTATTTTCATTAGTTCAATATTTAAAAATTTTCCAGGGGTGGAGCCCCCACTTAGGTAATGATTTCTTATTTACATTGGCATGTCTTAGAGTATGGTAAACAAATTTCCTAACTAGTTTTTTAGTGCTAAAATAGACTAAAATGTGATTTTCGTTAGTTCAATATTAAAACATTTCCCGGGGTTGACACCCGATTTAGGTAGCAATTTCTTGTTTACATTGGCATGTGTTAGAGTATGATAAACAAATTTCCTAACTAGTTTATGAGTGCTAAAATAGCGTAAAATGTTATTTTCATTAGTTTAATATTTAAAAATTTTCCGGGGGTGGCCCCCTACTTACGTAATGATTTCTTATTTACATTGGCATGTCTTATTTACATTACATTAGAGTATGGTAAACAAATTTCCTAACTAGTTTTTCTGTGCTAAAATAGCGTAAAATGTGATTTTCATTAGTTCAATATTTAAAAATGTTCTGGGGATGGACCCCCGACCCTCTTTTTTGGGGGGTTATTAATATAATGTTACAAAGCGGCCCAAGAAGTTAAAGCAACAAAAAATAAAAAAAAAAAAAAAAAAAAATAACCCCGACCCTAGAAAATATCATATGGGCGCCCTTGTCGATAGCCAATCAGGGCGGGGGGTGTGAGGAATGAAGTTTGGCTGGGGGTGAGCAATTAAGTTGGGGGGGGGGGTGGGCACCCCTGGTTATAAGCCGCCCGCTGTGAATACGCGCTCTTTGCCTCGGTCGGGTGGGACACATTCATCCCAAGGTGCGACTTATATTTGAATTTTCCCACTTTTATTTGGGCAGAGGAAGTTATGTGACTTTCACATCAGATTTTTTTATTTGTAAATGATTGTACGTACACGATATTTGTAATTTTAGCTACGATAATTAGTAAAATAAAAACGGACTTGGTACGAGCAACTCAACGATATTTTAATCTTTGCCTGGGCCTTTCGGCGTATTTCCGCCATCGACAGGGCATTTTCTGGGCATGTTACAGTATTCAGGTAGTCAGTATATAGACATGTAACTTATATTCAGAATTGAATATACCTTTATAATTTTGCTTACACGACAAGGAAGAATAATTCTTGGTGTCTTCTTATAAAAACAGTTGAATTCATCAGCTGACTTTTGAGGACATTTAGTGTTGCAAAGTCTTTTTGCTTTTCCTTGTAAAGAGTTTAGTGATGTGTAGAATACTAAAAACGTGTAAATTATTTCAACACTTTTAAGAAACTCGCTACCATAGTAAAATATAGAGTTTCATAAGATTACTAGATTAGATTAAAAAGAAATTATGTAAAACTAGCTTAAAACGCCCGGCGTCGCCCGGGGTTTGTATTTTGTAATTTGAAATTAACTTATGGAGGACTTCCTATTTTGAAACTCTAGGTCCTTATATATTATGTATGTAGAATTTGAAATGAGGAAGAACGACATATCACACTCAAACTATTCCCTCAGAAAACGCTAGATATAGCTTTTTATGGCTCATAGAGTATGTCGAATGTTGTATTCCGTTGCCTCTACACACCATGCCTTGGAGGGGTTCAAATAATAAGAAAAAGAAATTCCGGTTACATAAGATTGTATTGTCTTGACAGAAAATTTTATTTCTCACTCTCTTATTACCATACAACCGTTTCGGGGCTGAAATGAAAAAGAAATTCAATATCACTTTCATACTTTCCTTCCCAAAAAAACCTGGGACATAATAGACTACCCTATAGGCCTACTGAAAATGTCCCATCCCATTTTGTCTTCTTTTAGATGGTTAGGGCCTCTGATAAACATCCCTATTTCTCAACTACAGTATTTTTCAAATGAGAAGCAGATTCCTTCACCGCCAATCACGTGTACGAGCTTACGAAGCGCCGCTATCAGTAAGAGTCTTCCCTCCGTCTCGCCGTCTCTGATTGGACCGCGTATCTAAGCAAGGAAAAGGACAAACTGTTTGTCATCTGCAAAACACTGTAATACAAAGCCTACAGCTATGAATAACCTATCAGTGAATTTGATTTTTTTTACCGACTTCTGGTATAGCATACTCATTGGCAAACCCTTAAGCTGTCCCTGCAATACGACCACTTATTCTAAGTTACATCAAAATGTGGAATGAGAAATGGTATTTTCCATGTCGAGGGTAGCGAAAGTTATTTGACTGCATCACTTTGTGCTTTATTTTCGTGGATTTCATTCTTCAAGAATTATTTTCACAAATGTACTGTAGCCTATTACCAAAATTTGTTAAAGCGCAGTGTTATATAATTGCAAAGCCCTATGTGAACACTGAAAACAATACACTGTTGTCATGATAATTGAATTGCATTTCATTTTTTCAGTATAATATTTTCTGAAGGAGTGGCTTGTTTGAATTTTAATGTTGACTGCGTTACTTTCCGGGCTGAACTGGATGAGTGTGCAAAATTTAGGTACAAATTGATCAAGAGATGTAGATTTGTATAGGGAACATACATACCCACATAGGCTTACACATACATACGTACATACACACTTTCGATTTGGCTTGGTTGCAAGACTCACACTTTTTTTGTTTGTTATGAAAACATTTGACAGCAGAATACTCTAACTGTGCCAATGTCATACTTCTATTTTGTTATCAAAACATGTGACATCTCAAACTGTGCCTCATTTCACATTTCCGACATTTCCCGTGGATTTTCCAAAAATTTTCTTTCATACAAACCTTGTCCTGACAATTACGAAAAAAAAAAAAAAATCGGCCAAATCGGTCGAGCCGTTCTCAAGTGATGTGACAACACACATTTTGGCAATTCATTTTTATTTGATTATTTTTAATACTAATCCAGTTTTTCACGGATTGGCTGTTATGTTATGATTTACAGAATCTGCGTTTTTTATAAATTTACTGAATAGTTATTCCTTGTTTCAAATACAACTCTATTATCTTTGATGATGTTGATAATAATAGTTTCATTCCATTTCATTTATTTAAAGATGCTACAGACAATTTTTACAAATTTTAAATAGCAGGCATCTTAAGATAGGAGATTGATGATACAGGAATGATAGTGATGATGATGATGATGATGATATACAATAATAATATAGCTATAATAACACTCCGAGAGATTTTATAAGTAGGGTTTAGAGAGTTCAATGCATAACAGATGACATATACAAACGGGAATTATATAATAATACATAATAAGACATCTGACGTGTGTCAAGTCAGCAGTGTAAGCCTCATTGATCAATTAGGTATATTTTGTGGTCAGCATGTTTAGACTAGTCAGCACATTCCAAGTTGTGAAATATCTCTGTTAATTTGTTTCAGACTTGATATGAGATTAGTCTGGTTTAAAGAAACCAGGTCAGACACTTGTATTTAAAATATTTTACCATTTAGAAAAATCTTGTTAGCGGAAATTGCACAACGGAAAACTGGCTAGGTGTATGGCTGCTTGACCAAGATTTCTTGTTTGTCTAAAATTTGGGACTCGAAGTCCCGATTTCTCTAAATTTAGAACCGAATTACAATTTATATTACCACGAAAAACATTTACTATTAAATTAGCATCAGATGACATGCGTCTACAATATAGCTGTAAAAATCTAGAAATTGGCTGTACTGCAAGTCTTTATTTTGGAAAAAACTTTCTACGTATTAATGAGACAAATTTGATTTGTATAGGTTCTAATTTATTACTGTCAGAGATGGTTATACTGTTCCAAGCTACACAGGACCAGTGATTTATAGAGAGTAATTATTGATTCTAGACTTTTTAAATTAGCAGAAACAAAACGGATTAATCCCAGAGTTCTGAGTGCTTGGGCGAATAAGTATTCAATGTGAGCATGAAAATATAGTTTCGAATCTAAATAAACACCAAAGTCTCTGATATTGTCTGAACGTGAGATTGGATCTTGGCCAAGATGATAATTATCAGGGCCCGGATTCTAATGACATGTCATCTTTTTATTGATGCTGCATAGACATTGCCAACTTGTAGATAAATCCTAATAATGGCCTCTAGATTATAGAAATACATTTTTATTAGGTCATTTTTTGTCTTTTTATGCAATTTTATATTTTTAGGGCATTTATTTCAATTTTAGGTCATTATTTTGTAATTTTCGTGTCATTTGCTTCTTTATTTAGTCATTTTCATGTATTTACATTGAGTGTACTAAATTTTTTCGTCGCTAGCGGTGCTGTCTTTGAAGTGTTGCCTGTTTAATGTAAGAAGGAAAAATTCGGCATTAAGTGTTGTAATGTCTCAGTCGGAAATGAGAATCAAAAACGCCAAAATTTCGTATTATATTACTATTGTTATTAGATTGACTTGGCACCAGAGCCTGCCACTTGCTTGGATTTGAGAATGCAAACTACTGTTTACCCTCAATTAAACAACAATATAATCCGGCAGACCACAAAAGGATGTGCCGAATTTTGACGCGCCAGTGCCTCAGTGCCAGTATAAATTTCCGTGAGAAAAGAACAATCACAACTTTACAGTTATTTACAGTTTTTACAATTATGTACAAACTAGTCTGTAACTTTGTGTCTACAATAATAATTTTTTATAAATAAAATATCAGTTTTTAAGTCATTTTTTATAATTATTAAGTCATTTTCTTTAAATTTTAGGGTCATTTTATAGGTCATTTTTCAAACAATTCTAGGTCATCAGAATCCGGGCCCTGATAATTATATATAATAGGATTAGTTTTCCTACTAAAAATTACATTGTAAGTCTTACTGGAATTGATTATTATCATTCTATTTGAAGAGGCCCATTGACTTATCAAATCAATATTGCTTTGCAATAATTTACAGTCAGAAACACTTGATATCTTTTTCCAAATGCATAGATCATCAGCATAAGCTAACCTGTTACATGTTAATATACTAGATAAATCGTTAATGAAGACAGTGAACAAGAAAGGGTCGACTACTGACCCCTGGGGGTATATTGAAGGGCTTAGAAAGGCAGTTTAATATTCTGACACAAGCAGTCCTATTTGGCAAGTAGTTCGTAAACCATATTTGTCATGTAATCCTAGATTGGTCAATTTCTGCAATAGTAAATCATGATTTACAACATCGAAAGTTCGACTTACGGGGGGGGGGGGGGAAGTGTGCGTGGAACGCCACGCGACAGAAGTGAAACTTGTAAGAATTTTTTCAAGTTTTGATTATTGGATTTTTTCAATTTTGCATTCTTGGACTTTTAAATATTGGGTTTTTTAACTTTTTTAATTTTGGATCTTTGAATTTTTTAATTTTGGATTTTTTTTAAATTTTCGATCTATAAATTTTTTAAATTTTGGATTTTTGGATTATGTAATTTATTTTTTGTTTTTTAAATTTTGGATATTTGGAGTTTTTAATTTTTGATTTCTTATTTTATAAATTTTGGATCTTTGAATTTTTTAATTTTGGACTTTCTAAATTCTAGATCTTTGAAATTTTTATTTTTTGGATGTTTAAATTTTGGATTATCGACTCTTTAATTTTGGATTTTTAGATATTCTGGATTTTCGGTTTTTTAAATTTTGGATTTTTGAAGTTTTGTTGTTTGAATTTTTTAATTTTGCTTTTTTAAATTTTGATTCTTTGAATTTTTTATTTTTGGATTTTTTTATTTTGTATTTTCGATTTTTAATTTTAAATTTTTAGATTTTTTAATTTTGTTTTTTTTTATTTTTAAATTTTGGATTTTTTATTTTTTTAATTCTAGATGTTTTGATTTTTTAATTTTGGATTTTTTATTTTGTAGTTTTGGACTTTTTAATTTTGGATCGTAGAATTTTTTTAATTTTGGAATTTTTTATTTTTAATTTTAAATTTTTTAACTTTTGGATCGTTGATTTTTTTATTTTTTGGATTTTTTAAGCGCGGTAATGAACTTCCGGGTTCCATGAAATAGATAATATTCCTTTAGCTTACTTAAGAATTGTCTATTGCCATTGAGCAATATTACATTATTTGGATTATACATTGAGCAAGTATAATTACTTGTAATTATAATGACAATTATAATGTAATGACAATCATGTAATTATAATGACAAGTATAATTACAAGTATATAATCAAATGCATTGAGCAAGTATTATTACATATTGTTATTATTATTATTATTATTATTATTATTATTATTATTATTTATTATTACTACTACTATTCCCATTTGCAGGTCCTCGTACTAGGTCTGAAAAATTAACTTTCCATCACCGTCTATCGTTAGTTTCCCCTTTGAGTATTTTATTTTGTCCTTTAAATCGTATAGCAGTTGATTACTCCTAATCATTGAGTTGATTGTTTTCTGTGCAGTCCGTTCCGTCACACCTCACTAATATCGTGACTATTTTGAGTGTGACATTAATTTGGTGACGATTTTGAACGTTACACAAGCTCTTGATTTACTCCTACCGCAGCTAAAGAAGTTTCACTTCAAAAAATATAGCATCTGATTGGGACTGTATGCAATTTTCTTCGACTATGTCATTAAAAAGGGTAACAATGTTAGTTGTGGTTGATTTATTTTTAGTGAAAGTGTTGGAAGTCATGTAGTTTACTTTTGCAGAAAAATGAGACATGATTATGGATAACAGACTCAAAAATTTTACTAAAAGTATTCAGTAGAGATATAGGTCGAAAGTTCATTATTTCCTTACTTTTCCCTTTCTTATGAACTGGCCTGGTAGCACAGTTTTTTCAAAGGGATGGAAAAGTTTCTGTTTTAATTGATAGATTAAATATATGTCAGGACTGGTGATAATATGGGAGCACATCCCTTCATAATAAAGCTTGGATTTGATCTGGCCCACTAGTCTTGGATGCTTTGAGTTTTCTTATCGATGACAGGACATCTGAGTTTGAAAGAGGCGGATCAATCTGAAATGTAAGTTTGGAGTTGAGGTAAAGGCGCTGTTAAAATTGGTTTATTTATAGACTCAAAATGCTCTGCAAATATATTCAGCAGAGTCGTAGGCTGTGTGATGATAGGATTGTTTACTTTTACTTGAATGGAGGGGTCACTTTTATTTCTTAATTTTGAGACATAGCTCCAAAATTTAGTTGGGTTTGTTCTTAGCTCATTGTCAATTGATTTGTACCACTGTTGTCTGTCAGAGTTAATAGTAATTTTCACTATTCTACGATAATTCGAAAAGATTTAATAGTAATGATCAGAGGAGTGCTTTTTGTACAGTCGATAAAAATGCTTCTTTTTTCTTATATATAGTTTAAGCTTCCTCGAAAACCAGGCGGGATATTTTTATTTGAAAACAGCAGTTTTAGGAATTGATTTGTTAATAGCGTCCTTAACTAAATATGTAAGATTTTCTACAGCATTGTCAGGTGATGTCTGGTTATAGACAATCGACCAGTCTGATTGATTTAAGGTGTTATATAGTTTAAGATAGTCGCCTTGATGGTAGCATAAAGTTTTTACTGAAGTTCGAGTATCTGTGTTTACTTGCCGTTTTAAATTTATGATGATGGGGGATGAGGGGTATCATTATTTACTAGGGCATAATCAGCTACCGATACCGTGGTTTCATCCATGTTAGTAAAGACTAAATCTAATAAGTTGTTACTGGGCATAGTGTCATTAATTTGGTACAGATTTAGGAAGGAACAAGTGTGGTTACTGTTTCACCTCTAATTTTATGATAGTGATATAAGTTAGTTGAGTCACCAGAATTCCATTTGAAACCTGGAATATTCAGATCACCAAGTAATATGGTCTGATAATTGTTGCAAGACAAGATTGTTTTCTAGAAAAAGGAAATATTGTTGAAATGCAGCTATACTGGTATTAGGTGAGAAATAATGACTGGTCATTTTTACATGAAATTTCAATCCAGACACATTCTTCAGTTTGATCTAAATCTGGTCTTCGTTTATGCCTGACACTGTTGCTAATAGCGATTAGGGAGCCACTCCCCCGAGTTTGGTTGACGAGGGAGTAGTTTCTGTCTGATCTATGCACTTGATATGTATTAGGAAAGTAATTGTGATTATAGCAGTCTTCATTTAACCACGTTTCAGTAAGACATTATTCTAGGTTCATTTATATGAATGTTTTCAAATATGTCTGTGGCTTTAGTTCGTAGGCCACGAACGTTTTGGTAATAAAATTCTAGGCCGAAATTATTGTCACTGAACATGGGGTGAATATTATAATCACAATTATTTGCCATATTTTAGGGTTAAGAAGTGGAGCCCCCTCCAAGGCTGCTTTTTGAAGATGTTCTGGCCAATAAAGTATCAATAATCTTTTTCGGCGAGATTCTATTATTACTGGGTTTTTCAGGAGTTTCCTCCTTAGTGGAGTTGTCTCCCTCACTGTTGGCCTTAATTTGTTCCGGTAAATCAGAATGTATTTTGATCTTCTCGTAAGCGGCCTTGGAATGGCAGCAGGAGAACCCCACTAGGCCATATGCCTGTATTATTTATGAGGGGGAAATCCTCCTCACAAACTGATACATGAAAACTAGCATAGGAGTTAAATCTAGTTTTTAACCTTGTCACTTTTACTGCTGTTAACTTGACTTGGCTATTTAGTGATTCTGTTATGTCCTCAGGTTTAACTGAGTTCTCGAATCTTGATACAAAAAGTGCCTTGCATTTCATTGCTTTGTGCACTACTGGAAATGAGGAATTTCTCACCCCTTCTTAGCCCTTCGCTTTCTCATGACTACAGTAAAACCATTTTCATTGCTATTTTCTACATGATTGCTGGTTGAGGCAGCACTAGGAATATTTGCACTGTTACCGCTAGTATTGCCGTACTCACTGCACATAGCCTACACTAGCAGAGGCTTTTATGCTGCCAGTAGCATTTGCACCAGTATTAGCGATTTTGCCACTGGTCACTGTAACACCACTAGCACTAATAATAATAATAATAATAATAATAATTATAATTAGTCTTTAAAATCAACTTGGATATAATTTTTATTGACGAATTAACTGTCGATCGATGACAGACAGCTAATTTTCAGGCAAAGGCGCCTACAACAAGCGATTTTGTGATCGGGAATGGGAAAACGAAAGATATAAAATCCGCCTATTGGTTATTTTACATAGTTATTGATATTGCACGCATGATTGTAAGAAATACATATACCACATACATATTTTTATTTCGGATTTTTCGATACTTAAAAAAGAACAAAACAAAAAACAAAAACAGCTTTATATAGAATGTTCGATCCAGCAAAAGTTGCTTAGTTTTGAGGTCTTTATCAGCTTACTTAACTTTGATTAAATTATGAATATTATGAATATAGGTATTGCATAATTAACCTTTAACTACTGCTCAGTAACCATTGGGCTGTGAAAACGCGAAAAAAATAATGACCGCTATGTTGTGACTTATCTGTGTAAGAAATTCATCGTGAAAATTGTAAAATTCCTTAAATTGAATTATAGTCTCATCGATAGCTAAACAAAGATACTGTTGTAACGTAAATGAATGTTACGATCCTACTAACTTCAATTTTTTATTTGGCATTGTTGCTAAAGGGTCCCCAACCCTCACACAACAAACTTATTCTTGCATACTTTGTATAAATAGAACAGTAATAGTCACCCCCACCCGAAATTAAGTTTGTCAAATCCACAGTCTTGCTATAGAGTACAGCTTAGCTTGTGAAGACATAAATGAATGAAATCGAAATATGAAGTGTCCTAACTGACATTGTATTTAACTGCACCATAAGAAGGCTAAGTTAGCGACTGGTGTGATGTGAGAAGGGGAAGCACGCAGAATGGGAAGAGCTTTTATTGAGTAACCCCCCTCCTTTCCCCCTTATGCTTGCTGTAATATAGAGAGTAATTCTTGTGTTTTGATGGGCGGTCATTGAACTTTCAACATGATTCAACGACTGCACCAGCAGCAACGGATTTGGATAGATATACCTTATACAGTACCTAGATAGATTTTTTAATTTTAGGTAATTTTTATATATTTTCCTCACATTATGTAATTTCTGACCACACTTATAGGACAACTAGAACCATAAAATTTGGCAGGAATATTGGGCCATACAGCAGCCCTAAGCTTGCAAAATTTGGCGTTTCTAGCTGCTCATAAGTGTGGAAAAACTGGCTGGATAGCCGTGACGTCATTCACATTGATGTTTACTCACTCAGAAAAGAGCTAAAAACTTGTAGCTTATAACCGATGGGAAAATTCCAAAAATGTATTTTTCAAAGTCTTCCCCTCCAAAATAATATTTTAAATTTTTCGATTGTGTACTTGTACGGCTTCAGATGTTTTGACAAAAATTGTTGACGTGAGGATTTTGTTGTAAATTATTTCTGTTAATATTATGGTTATCCCACATTTATTTACATATGCATATCAAACTTTCTCAAGAAACTGTGGTCTGAAACTCAACTGTTTATGAAATATGGCCTATTAACTCCACCTGGCACTTTGTTACACGAGTTTACCTTATTTTATTACATGTCCAAATCGTTTTAATCTTCTTAATAAAAAAACTCTGCTGTTTAGGAAGGTGCAACAATAAAAAAATTAAATTATCCATAGCTAACACCACTTGTGCCTGTTCCGTTTTTACAAGTAGGCCTAAGTACTTAGTTAGTGATCGGAGTTGTAGTTTTACTGAAAATAGCACTGACATGTTAAATGTTAACAGTTTTCTGGACATATGATTTTAATAATATCGTGTTTTGGGACTTAGGCAGGCATGAAAACATGAATTTTGTCTCCAGCCTATGATATAAATTGGTTTCGGTAATATAGGTACTGTGCACCCGAATTAAATTTGTCTTCCAATGTCTTCATAGAACGATATACGGTATCTCAAAACATACACAAACTTTCATGATAAGCTGGACTCATCATCAGATGACTCAAAGTAAGTAATTTCTCTTAACCCAATCAATCGTAGGCCTAAATTAGCATCTATTTCTGGTGAGAAGAACTTCCCCAAACATGAGCTTAAAGTATCATCTAAAGGAAAGATGTAATATATAGGCCTACTCTCGTGCTTACTTTGTTAGCCTACCGTTGGGCTGCCCCCCTTTCTTCCTATGAACGTTGCTTCAAGGGACATTCTAAGCACAATGTTCCTTGAAAATATAACCATATGGTTAGTAATCTACTAATCTATCGTGGTGGGTATAGAAGTCTCACATATAATGATATTTAAAAGCTGTTTAACACAATACGTTGAAAAAAGGATGTGCTAGTGTTTATAGACTAATGGCCGAGTGCACCAATCTCGGTATTCAGAATACCGCGGTAAAGTTGCTTAGCTTACCCTGGTAAAGTCTATTTTCGTTGCATCGTGCTCGGTTTCGACTTTTACCGCGGTAAGATGCAAACCGGCCGTGAAGGAGCTGTAAAGTGAGAAAACCGCTGTTTTCTTTCCAAGATGGAGATCAGCGTAATGTATCATATTTATGATATCTAGGCCAAAAGCTAATTGAATATAAAGAATAATGAGAGACAGGTGGGATCTATTTGAAGAATGAACGATGGTGCATATCTTTGCAAATACTGTGCTGTAACATCGATTGAAATTAACTTCCTTTCTTACCTCAACTAAACCAGGTCCATCGAGTAGGCTAGTGGGCGTAACCACGATTAGTACGATTAGTACAGTATTTATGGTGTTTGAATTCAAACTTTCAATTCAGACGACATATATAGGCAATATAATAATCCATTTTATCCTTATGAACATTTATTACTGAACAATAAAGCGAGAAATAAATGAAAAATGGAAAACCTGTGGGCCTAGGCCAACTTTGCAATGAATGGCTACATGCATCACGATATAGCCTATGTACCGGTATATATCGTGCATGTAATCAATTTATCATACTTGCACACACACACGAACATAATTATAACAGCCCTTTCATGGCTATGTAGATGATTTTGCACCTAAAATTTCCACTGGTCGAACGGGAATAAAAGTGAGGCTATGTCGAACTCAGAAAAGAGATTTCATGGTGTTGCTTTGCCTTAGATATCACAGGTGAGATAATTATTCTTTAAAACATCAATGTTATTTGATTGAAATGTACAGTCATGTGGGGTCTATTTGAGGAATGAACGATCTTTGCAAATACTGTGCTGTAACATCGATTGAAATTACCCTTTCTCACCTCAACCAAACCAGTAGGCGAAATAGAGTCATTTCACGATTGGTACGGTATCTATGGTGCTTGTATGCAAAGTATGAATTCAGACGACATATATACGCAATATAATATTCCCTTTTATCCTTATAAACATCTTTTTATTGAATAATAAGGGAACAAATACATTGAATTCGGGACCCCAATAGCCTGCCAGAGCCACCGTGACTGGCAGACGTGCAGAGAGAGAGCGAACCTAGCGGCCATGGAAGAAACTAACACAAACCAACACAAAATTTCTCCATGGGAGAAATTCATAGCAGAGTAACCGCGATATTTCCAAGCATTAGCAAACCGCGATATTTTAGCAATGGTGCACAGAGATTTTGAGAATACCCCGGTATTACGTTTACCGCGGTAACGAAACGGCTGAGAAAACCGGAGAATGGTGCACTCGGGCATAAGTGTAGAGAGTTTAGAGAGTTAAAATGTTTTGCACATAGCCTATACCCTTACTCATGGGAAATTGTTATAGTAGGAGTATCCCTGCTCCAGTCAGCGATCCACCGAGGCCGGTCGGTAGGCAAAACAGAAACAAGCATTATCGATCCTGAATCTATAGCACTAGAGTCATCTGGTGATACCACCCCCTCCCCTCTATCATCCCCCTATTGAAAGTTATACTCGAAATAAAATTTGGTCGGTAAAACAGAGACCTGCAATACAACCTTGAAAACAATTAACTAAAAAAAAGTAAATATTATATTCAATACGAAAATGTTACACAAAGAGTTAGGCCCTTCTGAAGTAATATTCACCCCACTAAAGAGGGTAGTTAGTATTCTAGCCCATTTAAAACTTACTTTGAAGAATTAAAAATCATAGTATGCTATAACAATTAATGTAGGACATATTATAAAACCTATTTTCACCCTCAAAGAGTTTAATTTTACACAGGGGTAGTTTTTCAAGGTCACCCAGGTTTTTGCTCGAATGGACAACTAGAGCTATTATAAAATATCTAGAGGGTAGTTTTCACCCCTACAACCAATCTAACCCATTAAAAATTATTTTTTCGACATTTCAAAATCCTATTGAGTGATATCAACTATCTGACATGATTTGCAACCCCAAAGGGGTTAATTTTATGAAGGGATGGTTTTTCAAGGTCACTCAAGTTTTTCCATAAATGGACAAGATAACGTCTTGAGGGTAGTTTTCACCCCCACAACCAGTCTAACCCATTAAAAATTTATTTTTCAACAATAATAAAACGTACTGAGTGATATCAATTATCTGACATGATTTACACCCCAAAGGGTGGTTTTTCATGCATGAAAAAAGTTATGTAATCTACCATGTTCATTGTAAGCGTTTTAAGTACATAATTATGTTTGTAAAAGTAAAAAACCAAGGCAGGCATTAAATATAATATATATACAAACATAAAATTAAAATATATGCGCCAGAGGTTATGTGTGAACACGTATCGTCATCTTTTCTTGATATTGTACAAGTTACTATTGTAATAAATTATTAAGCATCTATAAATTTATAAAATATACGTACACATACAAAAGTAATGGATTTTTTGCGTAATACTTTCAATGAAAAAGTTTTCTAACAAATGCTGCCTTCACCAGAATGTGAAACCAATATGGCTACCAGCGAGGGCACAGCGTGCGTGGTCCGGTCTGCTCTCGCTCCATCCGCACTCGCCTTAATTGTCCATTTGGAATAGCACTCGCTGATGTCACATCCGGGTGGGAGTGCACGAGTGCACATTTTGCACATTCGGGACAGAGACTTATCAATTTCCAGAGCACTTCACTATGCCGATTTTAGTAATGATTGCAGATAGTAATGTCGTAAATTCAAAATATGCCTTAGTGTCTGATAATCATTTTGGTAAATGTTCGCGTGATCGAGGCGCTGGCACCGCAGAAAATCAGCTGTTCGGAGGAAGTTGCCATGTTTCTTCGCCATGCGGGAGTAGAGTGATGCTCGTTGGTTGATTTATCTTTGGATAGTAGTTACCATAGGCGTAACCAGGCCGACCATATGGGGGGGTTATAACATCCGGGGGGTCTGGGGGTATGGAATACTCCCCAGGAGGTCCTCCCGCGGAAAATTTTAAAAATTAAGATGCATAATAACGAGTTTTAAGCTTCCCACGCTTTATACTCGTATTAAGTAATTTATAAGCAGACTTAAAAAAAATTACAATTTTAACCCCCCCCTCGTTACGCCTCTGGTAGTTACAGACGTTCATGTTGGAAAAAGGTGGGACCTTTCTGTATTGGAATAGACACTTCCCAGGAAATTGGAATGCCAAGACAGAAATTTATTCGGAAAAAATGAGAATAGACCCTGACAAAAGACAATTTTAAATGGTCGAGACAAGCATTGTAAAAGACAAAGAATCGCACTTTCCTTTCCGTTTTGTAATCTTTGGTTTTGGACAGTAGGCTATGATCAGGCGGAAAAGAAACTTGGTAAGTAGGCGCCAAAATTAAATTTATGAAACGCTGATCAAGAATAGAAGACTTGCCTACCTTCCAAAATTACGCCTCGCGTACCACCTATTCCGTTTCCATTATTAGATGCAGAATATAGTATGAAGTTGAGGACAATGACATTCGTCGAAGTCACGAGATCTAATTTGATAGTTTGTAGAAATTTAAACTAAAACTTAATCGTGGAACTTCAGCATTAGTTAAATAAATTGATAGGCGTTGACTTTGTCCGCGGTACTTACTGATGGCTCAGTGGCCTTGAGAGGTCAGGTGCCAAGGTCAAGGCACTCTCGTTCCGATGTTATTGAACGCCAATTACTTGCGTAAGCAATCGTTCTTTTCTTTGTTTGATAATTCTGCAGTTCATAAACTTGCATGGAGAGGTTCACTTGCTCATACGGCACCGTAAAGAACCCAAACCAAGAGTTGTATGAAAAACACAAGTGATAGCCCTGCTTATAGAGCGTAGGCTACTGTATACCCCCCATCCCCCCCCCCCGTGGGAATTTCCGACACATATTTTTTTTGTTGGTATTCCCATCTAGTTTCAGTTTTCAGTTGTTTGCCCCTTATCAATTACAGCATTTACCCGGAAACCCCGGAAATCCGGAGAAAATGAGTTTGTTTGAATTTTTCTTTGTTCTTTGCTCCTAATATGCCCAGGGAATTTCTGGCTCACATATTTTTTGTTGGTATTACCATCTAGTTTAAGTCTTCAGTTGTTTGCCCCTTATCAATTACAGCTTTTACCCGGAAACCCCGGAAGACTACGGAAATCTGGAGAAAAGAGTTTGATTTAATTTTTCTTTGTTCTTTGCTCCTAATATGCCCAGGGAATTTCTGACTCACATATTTTTTGTTGGTATTGTCATCTAGTTTAAGTTTTCAGTTGTTTGCCTCTTACAAATTACAACATATCCCCGGAAAACCCGAAAAACCACTTTTATACGGAGAAAATGACAATGTTTTATTTTTTAAATCTTTGTTCTTTGCTTCTAATATTCAAAGGGAATTTCTGAATCATATGTTCTTTTGTTGGTATTGCCATCCAGATTAAGGTTTCAGTTGTTTGCCCCTTATCAATCACAGCAAATCCCCAGAAAACTCCGAAAACCACGGAAACCCGGACAAAATGACTTTGTTTTAATTTTTTAAATCTTAGTTTTTTACTTCTAGTATTCAAAGGGAATTGGTAACTCATATGGTTTTGTGTTGGTATTGCCATTTAGATTAAGGTTTCAGTTGTTTACCCCTTATCAATTACAGCAAATCCCCAGAAAACTCTGAAAACCACGGAAGCCCGGAGAAAATGACTTTGTTTTAATTTTTTAAATCTTAGTTCTTTGCTCCTAGTATTCAAAGGGAATTAGTGACTAATATGGTTTTGTGTTCGTATTGCCATGTAGATTAAGGTTTCAGTTGTTTGCCCCTTATCAATTACAGCAAATCCCCAGAAAACTCCGAAAACCACGGAAGCTCGGAGAAATTGGCTTAGTTTTAATTTTTTAAATCTTAGTTCTTTGCTCCTAGTATTCAAAGGGAATTGGTGACTCATATGGTTTTGTGTTGGTATTGCCATGTAGATTAAGGTTTCAGTTGTTTGCCCCTTATCTTCTTCTTCTTCTTTCTCTTCCCCTTGTGCCTCACGGCGTCGGGTCTGCCTCGATCCATTTCCTCCATTCTCCTCTGTCCCTTGCCATTCTCCTCAATTCTCCCATTCCTTTCCCCCTTCTTCTTGCCATCCCCTCGATATTGTCTAAATATGTCGTTCTGGGCCTTCCTCTTCCTCTCCTTCCCTCCTTTCTTGCTTCCATCACCTGTTTTGGCTTTCTCTCCTCTCCCATTCTTAACACATGTCCGAACCATTTCATCTGCCTTTCCCTTAGTCTCTCCTCCACTGATTTCTGCTTCAGCTCGTCTCTGATCCTCTCATTCCGTATTCTATCCCTTCTTGTCTTTCCTACTATTCTTCGGTAGCATTTCATTTCTATTGCAGTAATGTTACTTATTCTCTCATTTGTAACTGGCCAACTTTCGCTCCCATACAACAGGGTTGGTTCTATGACTGTTTTATATACCTGTAATTTTGTTCTGGCTTGTATTTCTTTCTTCCCAAATATTATGTTGCTTAATCCGTAATATATATTCCTAGCCTTCTTCGTTCTATTAAGTATTTCTTCCTTTATTATCCCATTTTGGTGTATTATCGTTCCCAAGTATTCATATGTTTTTACCTGTTCAAGTGGCTTTCCATCACAATTAATGTTAATTCCTTCAATCCTTTCCTCTGTTTTTCCCATTTGCATTACTTTACTCTTGCTTGTGTTTACACTCATTCCCTTACTTTTCAGGATTTCTGTCCATTCATTTACCATATCCTGCAGTTTTTGTTCTGTTTCTGCAATCAGTAGTATATCATCTGCGTACACTAATACCTGGCTATAGATCGTTCTCATATTCCAATAGCCTACCTTCGTTTTGGTCGTCCTCCTCTTGCATGTTTTAATTATTTCATCCATAAAAACAATAAACAGCAAAGGACTCAGGCTGTCTCCTTGTTTCACCCCTCTTCTCATTTCAAATTCCTTTGACTTCTCCCCATCAATCCTTACTAGTCCCTTTACTGACTTGTAGGTTGATTCTATGGCTCTTACTAACTTTTCGCTCACTCCTCTCTTCCTCAACACTTTCCATATTTCCTTCCTTGGTACTCTGTCAAATGCCGATTTCAAGTCTAGAAAAGCCAAGTAAAGCTTATTTTCTTTTTCCATAAACTTCTCTCCCAGTGTTCTTAATGTAAATATCCAGTCTTGTGTTTGTCTGCCTGGTCTGAACGCCCCCTGTTCCTCTTCCAATTCTTCTTCCACCACATCTCTCAATTTTCTTTCCAGTATTCTTGAATATATTTTTGTGCCACTGATGCCAAACAAATTGCTCTGTAATTATCACAGTCTGTAGTTTCACCCTTTTTGTGAACCGGTATTATTATGTTATACTCCCATTCCGTGGGAATCATCTCCTCCTGCCATATTTTCTGATATAATTTCCATAGTTTGTCAATTATCACTGCTCCTCCCCATTTGATCAGTTCTGGTGCAATGTCATCATATCCTGCTGCTCTGCCCACCTTCATCGCTTCAATTGCTAATTCCACCTCTGTCCTTGATATTATACTAGGAATTTGTTCCTCCCCTGCCGTTGTCACCTCCTCTCTTTCTCCAGTATCCTGTTCTACTTCCGGGGCTAACTCCTCTGCAAATTTCTCTTCATAATACCTTTTCCAGGTTTCCAGAATTCTTTCCTGTTGGGTTTCTATTTTGTTATTGTCCTCCTTATTCTTTATGTTTCTTACTCTTTTGCCATACTTCCCTCTTATATTTTTAATGGTATTCCAGAAGATTTTCCTATTATCTTTAAAGTGACTTTCCACCTGATTCCCAAAATCTATCCATGACTTCTCTTTTGCCTCTTTCACTATCTTCTTTGCCTCATTCCTCTTTAGAATATAATCTTGGAAATCCTCCTGCCTTTTAGTTCTCAGGTAATTCTTCCATGCTTTCTTCTTACTGCTTACCGATTGTTCTACTTCCTCACTCCACCAGTTTGTTCTTTTCATGTTTCTGTTTACTCTTTTCTTGCCACACACTTCTCCAGCTGCTTTCAGCATTGTTTCCTTAATTTGGGCCCACATTCCATTTATGTTTATATTGTTTTCCTCTTCTTCTTCCCTTCCTTCAAATTTCTCTCTCAGCGATTCCTGATATCTTTGCCTATTTTTCATTTTATTTAGTTCTTCTATTCTGATTTTTTCAAATACCTTCTTTTTCTCTATCCTCCTTATCTTGAATCTTGTGTCTGCCACCAATAGTCTGTGGTCTGTCGAGGCCTCTGCTCCTCTAATTACCTTTACATCCCTCAATATTGCACTCAATTCCTTTGCGTATATAATGTAATCAATGATGCTCTTTACTTGTCTTCCTTCACCTTCGAAAGTTGTTTGATGGATCTTTTTGTGTTTAAAACAGGAATTTCCTATCCTTAAATTATTTCTTAAACAAAATTATAAAACTCTTCGTCCATTTTCATTTAAAACTCTTTCGCCTCCATACTTTCCTAAAACCCCATGTCCTCTCCTAAAATTGTTACCCACCCTGCCGTTGAGATCTCCCATCAGAAATATTTTCCTACCTCCCTCCTCTGCTCTATCTACCTCCCTTTGTAGATCTGTATAAAAAAATAAAAAAAATTAAAATTCCCTTTTCTAACACATTGGAATCTTCAGTTGGCGCATAAGCTTGTATTATCGTTAGTTTCTCTTCCATATCAAGATCTATTGACATTAATCTTGAATTGACTGCTTTCCAGCTTACCACCCTTCTTTCCGTCTCTTCTTCTGTTAGAATGCCAACTCCCTCTTTTGCTCTAGTTCCCACTGGGACCCCGGAGTACCGTAGCGTGTAGTTTCCTTCCATCAGCTTGCTTCCATTCCCTTTCTTCTTTATCTCGCTCAAACCCAGAATCTTTATTTTATATTTCTTCATTTCCCGGATTACTTCCTCCTCCTTTCCATTCAAAGTTTTAATATTCCAAGTTCCTAATCTCAATTCCTTATTCTTGCATTGTCTTCTCCAATGAATCCGTCCTGGTCCGAGGCAGTGTGTAATTCTTTGAATCATTCTGAAGACCCAGTGTGAGGGATTAGCACAACGACTGGGCGGTTTTCTGTAGGGGTTTGCTCCCTTAGCCTTTGAAGGTTCACCTTCTCCGCAAGGCAACGGTTCCTCTCAAAATTCCCCTTGGGAGGCGGGGTGCCACTTCCGCCTTCCTCGCCGTTCTGATTGATCCAATCTCCGCCGAGTCCGCCGTTGTGGTCTTCGCCTTTGGTCCGCCCCGGGTATTTTATTTCCCCGGTACCCACCATATCTGGTGAGCATTCCCCTATCCGCCACCCGGGGAGGCGCCCGATGGGAGCGGCAACTCCACACGGGTTGCCCCTTATCAATTACAGGAAATCCCCAGAAACCTAAAAAATCCGAAGAAAATGACTTCGTTTTAATTTTTTCAAAACCTCTGTTCTTTGATCCTAATATTCCCAGGGAACTTCTGACTTACATATTTTTTTTTTTTTGTTGGCATTGTAATCTAGATTAAGGTTTCAGCTGTTTGCCCATTATCAATTACAACATATCCCCGTAAAACCCGGAAAACCACAGAATTTCTAGAACTCGGAACTTGTGATCTACGGTTACTGAAACCGTTATTGCGAAGTAATTCTTCTGCTTCAAGTGTGTCCCTTGCAGGTTCAAAAGGGTGAGTATATGGACTACGAGATATCTGCCATAATTGTGATGGTCACATGCAAAGAAAAGGGGAATCATATCTTCTAAACATGCCAAGTGTAAGTCAAAGTTGTTTTCTTTAGTTGCTCGCTGAAATCTCAAAATCAATGACACTTTGTCCATATTACCATTCCAAAATTGTGCTGTTTTACCGAATGTCCCTTCTCTAACTTCAGTCAAGAAAGTTTGGTAGTGACTGTGGAAGGTTTGCTAAGATAAATTAATTATCATTCACAGATGTCAAATTAGAATATGAAGTGTGTTCTGTCAGGTTTCCAATCGCCTTCATTCCTTCCGCATCAGGATTTTTTCCAGTATTCTTTGTCATGCTGTAATTGGTAAGGGGAAAACAACTGAAACCTTAAACTATATGGCAATAGCAACAAAAATTATGTGATTCAGAAATTCCCTGGGAATATTAGTATCAAAGAGCAAATATTTTTAAAAATTTAAGACAATCTCATTTTCTGTGGATTTTCTTGGTTTTCAGGGTTTACGTGGATATGCTGTAATTGATAAGGGGAAAACAACTTAAACCTTAAACTAGATGGCAATACCAACAAAAAAACATATGAGTCAGAAATTCCCTGGGAATATTAGGAGCAAAGAACAAAGATTTTAAAGAAATTTTTAAAAAGTCAATTCCTCCGGATTTCCGTGGTTTTCGGAGTTTTCTGGAGATATTCTATAATTCATAAGGGGCAAACAACTGAAACCTTAATCTATATGGCAATACCAACAAAAAAACATACGAATCAGAAATTCCCTTTGAATATTAGGAGCAAAGAACAAAGATTTAAAAAGTAATACATAGTAATTTTCTCCGTATACACGTGGTTTTCCGGGCTTTCCGGGGATATGCTGTAATTGGTAAGGGGCAAACAACTGGAACCTTAATCTATATGGGAATACCAACACAAAAACATATGGTTCACCAATTCCCTTTGAATACTAGGAGCAAAGAACTAAGATTTTTAAAAAATAAAACGAAGTCCCTTTCTCCGGATTTCCGTGGTTTTCGGTGTTTTCCGGGGATATACTGTAATTGATAAGGGGCAAACAACTGAAACCTTAATCTAGATGGTAATGCCAACAAAAAAACATGTAAGTCAGAAATTCCCTTTGAATATTAGGTGCAAAGAACAAAGATTTAAAAAATAAAACATAGTAATTTTCTCCGTATATACATGGTATTCCGGGTTTTCCGGGGATATGTTGTTATTTGTAAGGGGCAAACAACTGGAACATTAAACTAGATGCCAATACCAACAAAAATGTGTGAGTCAGAAATTCCCTGGGAATATTAGGAGCAAAGAACAATGAAAAATTAAAACAAATTCATTTTCTGCGAATTTCCGGGGTTTCCGGCTAAATGCTGTAATTGATAAGGGGCAAACAACTAAAATCTTAAACTAGATGACAATACCAACAAAAAAATATATGTGTCGGAAATTCCCACGGGGGGGGGGAGGGTTTCATATTGGTAGCCCATGGTCTATTATCTTAATGCATCTATTTCAATAATATAATATGGTATTCATGCATAATGCTTTGCCATGTTTCACATCGAATTTTTAAGGTAAAGATGTTATGGGGTAGACATTTTGTTGGGTTGCACGAACTGCATGTTATGATTAACACATTTGAAGGGGCTTGGCTACATTGGCAGCAATTCGCGTGTGTCATCATTCAAGTATGACATTTTAGGTGTAACATTTTGGTTAAAACGGTACAAAAATGTGCTTTACTTTAGTTTAAAAAAAAAAAAAAAAAAAGGATAATTTAAAATTTAAATATTCATACCTATATTACCGAAACCAATTTATATCATAGGCTGGACACAAAATTCATGTTTTCATGTCTGCCTAGGTCCCAAACACGATATTATTAAAATCGTATGTCCAGAAAACTGTTAACATTTAACATGTCAGTGCTATTTTCAGTAAAACTACAACTCCGATCACTAACTAAATACTTAGGCCTACTTGTAGAAAAGGAACAGTTACAAGTGGCATAGGCGTACCGAGGGGGGGTTTTGGGGGTTTGAACCCCCCCTATTGATCAAAAAAAGGAAAATTGTATAATTTTTTTAAGTCTGTCGAAGCATCAGATTTCAGTAATACATATCAATGTCAAATCAATTGCAGTTGGCTTTGGCTATTTTTGTCATACCGTGGTAATAAAAACATCGCGATCGCTAGAATGTTGTAAGCCCACGCTGGTCGATTCATTTGTTTAGAATGTCAAGGCCCGTAGACATATGAAATTTTCAACCTATACGGAAGAGGGATAATCAACATAGACCTACATATGGTTAAACATTGTTCGATTTGGACGAAACTCACTATACAGGGATTTTCTGGGCCAAGGAACTCGAATCTGAGATCGCTTTTACCAGGCGACGATGTCTAACCGTAACATGTAGTCCACGTGATTTAGGTGTTAATAAATATAATGATTTAACTATTATGCTCTAACTTTATGCTCTTTTTTTATCGCGGGCGAAGCCGCGGGCACATGCTAGTCATTAATATGATAAAGTACTGAAAATTTCAAATCTCTATGTCTATTAGGAGCTGAGAAAACCTTCCTTTTGTATGAAAAAAATAAACTTACGGAAAACGAGCCTCGAAGTTGTAACATAAACAGTGGCGTAGCTTGACATTGGGTTCTGGGTAAACTGGATTTTAAAATATGAATTTATAACTGTTCAAATGATAAAACGAATTTCCATTGTAAAAGTGTTTAAAATAATAAAATAATGTTAATATCATGCACATGGATTCGAGTTCGTATAAATACCTATATAAGCATTTTATTATTAGTACTACTATTACTACTACTACTAGTCGGCTAGTAGTATTAGTACCACAATCTTTATTAATTATTATCGAATTTTAGTGAATTTGGATTTTAAACTAAACTAAGTTACATAGATTAAAAAAATGAAGTATAAGATTCAATTTTGGAAAAACGCGTAAATCAAGCTTAGAAGTTGGCTTTTACCCTTTGGTTCATACGATAGAGTCGAAAGCGGCGTTATCCATACTTATTATATTAAAACGTGCAACGCGGAAATAATCACAATTTTAACATAAACTAACACTGGTTCTGACCAATGACTGAGGAATGTAATGTTTATGTTACCGTACCCCAAGGCTAGTATAATATGCAAGGTTGTCTCGTTCGACGCGCATGCGTATTGAGCACGAGGGATATGACGTGGCCCCTATAGGCCAGTCAGTAGAGGTATTGTATGATGCAAAAGGTGGGGCAGAAGCTTTTATTTTTTTAACTTCTATATACGGATACAAGCATGTAAAAAACAAAAATGCTAACACGGGCGGCCTCGGGAAAACTTTTGGCGGCAAAAAAAAACCTCGAAATTTTAGGACTTTTTTGGTTTTACGCCTCTAACACCTAAACGGTGCATCCTAGTGAAAAGTTACGATGTAACTAATTAAAGAGCTTTAAATTCAGCGTCGAATTAGTACCACAACGTAATAATTCGGTCAAGTAGTGTGGTCGAAAACCACCGTCAAAGAACGACGATTTTTTCCAACTTTGCCATAAACTGAGATATAGTACTATATATGAGTCAGAGGGTTCCAGGAGGTTGAGGCACCCAGATTTTAGACATCCAGGTAAGGTTGTCAGCCTTACGTCCGGCCGCCTTTACCCCCAGGATGATTCCTGGTACTCATTTCTGTTAGAGGGTGAGTCGACCACAGAACCATAGTGCCACCAATTGGGTATTAGGCCAATTATTGAAAAACTCCAACGACCTCATCGAGGATCGAACCCGCGACTTTCTGGTTTGTAGCGCAGTTATATACATTTCAGAAAACTAATTTGGGAAGTACATGTATGAACCATTATGACATAGCATGACACTAAAAAAAAATAATAATAATAATAATAATAATAATAATAATAATAATAATAAAGATATGTTTATAGAAGAATTACCCGATTTGTGGTACATAGGATAAAAGAAACTTGTGAGTTATGAATATACCTACACCTTATTAATATTTTATCACAGAAATTGAAGACATGCCCAGAAATATGGGCTAACCCACATTTTAGTAAAATGGCGAACAATTGTGTTGCATGGATGAATTACCCTGGAATACATTGTTAAAGTTATTTTTGTTAATTTCCGTGAACGTAAGCTTCAATCATACGTATATGGTGAATCAGTTTGTTCTTTATTAAAGCCGAGAACAAAACCAATAGCGAAAAGAATTGATGGTTAGCCCATTTTTCTGGGTATGTTGTTGGTAAATCAACTAGTAGCTTACTCGGCAGTCTCTCATGCTAAAATAAGTAGTTTTCATTTGGTAAAAAAAATAAATTAAAGGTTTTGAGAAGTACCGTATACATTTCTCAAAATAGATTTGTTTATCTCTTGTTAGTAGGCCTAAAGTTTTAATTTTCCGTAGATATTTTCCTTGCCTGTAAATATCAATATAACATAGGCCTAGTTATTCAAGCTGTTCGATTTTCACCTAACCTTTCAAGTTTTCTTCACGATTAGTTGTACATCTTGTTCGATTGAGTGATTAATTAAGAGATGAACCTATTAGATATTCATTCAAATGTAGGTATTTGTCGGTTTGAAGATGAACTGGGACGATATTTTTAGTGCGGTAAAAAAAAAATCAGGTAAGCTGTGAAACGTCTGGTGCGAAATCTAATGCGCTCCATATGGTACGATTTGTTTTTATACTGTATTTGCAATAAAATATAAGAGATAGCATGTATACTAGCTTCTCGCATGCTGTGGCGTAGTGTTTAAAAATACTTTAAAATAGCTATAATTTAACACATTTTTCTGTTAAATTTGTAGAGGCAAAATGTATTATCACTTCTCGTGTGTTATCAAACAAACGTCTGACTGCATTGTAGTCGAGGCCCTCTTTATTCAGTATCAAGAATGGAATAAGCATACTGAAGCCGTGGTTTCTGCATTAATTTGTCCAGACTTGAAGTGCTTCCTTTACATCTAGGCCAATTTCTGTTATCTTTAATTTTAGCAGGTGACCCTCTTAAGACCGATCTTAAAGACGTTTTCACATAAAAAATTAGGCCTATACTCTTCAAGTAAGTATTTTATAGAGTGTACAGGTAGGGGGGGAAAAAAGCGGTCCGACTCTTGTATCTGATTTCAGAGCCTTGTGATACGTAAATAAATGTAAGAGATGTAACGGAAACGTTTGTTTTCACAAGCAATGCAAAATACGTGAAATTATTTCTCAATTCAAGCAATTTATCGACACTAGAACAAATTTAAATACATTCTCTGCTATCCTGTGAATGCCGCTAGGCATGCGCAGTGGCTCATATCGGCAATTTAGATATTTTAGTCGGTCCGTTTTTTTCCCCTACCTGTACAAGAACAACAGAAAATGTCTAGCACTACTATTTGGACGGTGCTATGCAAGAAGGTTTAACCCACATTTTTTTATTGAGTTATTGACATGCCTGGGTAGGTAAATTGATGTTCTACATTAAGGAAAAATATTTTAACCAAAATTCTGTCTTACTATACTTTCTAGAGGTCAACCTATCAACCTATCACGATACCAGCCACTGTATGTTAAGCAAGAACTAATTAACACACATTCTCACGTTTGTGCAAGCATCGTGTTGTTCGGCGGTGAGGTTTTCTAAGATGCGCAAATCAGTTCGAAAAGATGCACACTTTTTTTAATATTACTTTTATATACTTTACTTATATACTTTTTTTTTATTTGAAGAATGTACAATGAGATTTTATTGACGACACTGAAGATTTTGGCAGTGAGCATTGGCGATGAAGTGATAATGAAGATACATCTTCTGACTAAAACAATTTGACATGTAGCGTATTTTCCTGTTTTGGTTAGGAGTTTTCATATTTCACTCAATTTTTAGGGTTTAACAAACTCTTCTACATTTGAGTTTCCTTTGTCAATTGATTATGTTTTAAAGTGTTGCCATTAATACAGTATGTATTACATGTACGTATGTATTACATTTAAGCTGCATAATAGATCATTTATAACATGTTATAACAACATGTGCTGTAGTGGCTTAACACGTTTCCTTAATTTATTACCAATAAAATGAAATTATCATTTTATGCTCCCTGCTAGTGTGAAATGTTGGCAATCACATTGAAAACACATGTTATCTTTGTTCCATACCTTAGATAGTGTATTTGAAAATGTGTAGCGATTTGTTTCTGATTTTTGAACTCAATTTACTCCAAAATATCGATACAAAATAACGTCCGTACAAATTACATTTCCTCTTAGTCTGTTACTGATTGTAAGGATCATTGCAAGAGTTGGGATTGTAAATGTGTATAATTTATCATATTTTATGCTTTACAAATACGGACCACGTTTGTGTAATTTATGAAGGAGGATGGTGTCAGTGCAATGGCGATGACGTTCTAGATTCTGTGACGTGAAGTCTGATGAACTTGTGTTTAACTGCAGCCAACTAATCAATACTGGCACACGATGCTCACGTGCTTTGCTTCAGATTAATATAGGATGCAAATTCGTAAAGGAACACAGTTTTCACAATTCTATTCTAGCCTACATGGTCTGTGTGAAATAGAATAAAGACGTCGTCCACGTCGTTAATAGTAATCACTAATCATAATAGCAACAGCAATCAAAGGAATAATAATAGATAATAGATGCATTATTAATTAGGATTATAAATAGTTATAAATTTATTATAGGCCTATTACTAAAATATTACTTGTCTTATAACACAGATGTATTTATACTATTCTAGCAGGTGGCCGCGGCTTCGCCCACGGTAATTAATTAAAAAATTAAGAGCAAAATAATTAAAACATATTTAAAACGAATATTAATTATAACGAAACAGCTAAAAATCCGGTTTTGGAGTGCATTCCACGATTAGATGGGAGAACGACCTCAAATTCGAGTTTCCTGTCCCAGAAAACTCCTTCATAGTGAGCTCCAAATGGATCAATGTTTGCCTCTTTAGGCCTACATTCATTATCGCTCTTCCATCTATGTTGAAAATTTCAGATGTCTGCGTGCCTTGACATTATAACGAAACAAATCGACCAGTGGGTGAGAACACAGATAACCTTTTTAGTAAAATTTAACCGGCCATAGGCCAATTTTCCTGAATTATTTATCTTGTTTCGAGTTTTGTTTTATATTTTTCATTATTACACACAAACACTCATGCCCGAGGCGGGCACTCAAACCCACAGACTCCTTCACGGATCTAAGGCGCCTTAGGTACCGCGGCTAAGGAGATCGACAGAATCGACGCGATCTATGCGATGCATTGAAAAAAAATAGCATGCATTTATTTCCAAGTTCTGACAAAAATTGGCAAAGCCACCTGTAATTGATTTGATAAATGAATTTTTTTTTTTTTTTAAATTTATTCTGCAGATTTACAATCTGTTCAAATAAGAACATTCAGTAAATGGTATAAATGGCACAGTAATGATGTCAGAGCTGTAAAATACAACTCTTTAAGGTAAGTCATTGAATAACAACTCTTTAAAGTAAGTCACTGAATCGGAATGCCAAGTCTAAAATCTTATGTCGATGTAAACGGTTGATTGAGGAACTATTGTCCAATAGATTGATGGCTAGGGAATTGGGATGATTGTTTAGGCGTTGCTGGTATCGAATGCTGTACAAGGTGATTTCTTCTTTAATAGTAGGGATGTCCAGGTCGTGGTGTAATGTAGCATTGGAAACATACCACGGTGCGTTAGCAAGTCGGCGAAGAGATTTGGATTCAAATCTTCTTAAGATGTCAATATTGGAATTGCTGGCAGTGCCCCAAAGCTGAAGTCCATATGTCCATACTGGCCTTATTATGGTCTTGTAAAGTATAACTTTATTATACAGGGATAGCTGAGATTGCTTATTTAATAACCAGTACAATTGTTGAAACTTTAGTTTGGCTTCTTTGCTTTTCGTAATAATGTGATGTCTCCAGGTTAGATGTACATCTAAATGAAAACCAAGGTATTTTACATGCTCTACAACTGGAATTTCTTCGTTATTTATTTGTATTCTTGGGCATTTTTCTCGGCGTAAAGAAAAAGTGATATGCCGAGATTTTGAACTATTTACCTGAATGAGCCATTGATTTAGCCAGCGTTGATTTTGTAAATATCCTGAGGCTAAAGTAGGATTTTCATTTGAAGCAAGAATAGCAGTATCATCTGCAAATGTTGCAGTTATGGTATTTTCTGTTGTTGGTAGATCATGTGTATAAAGAAGATACAGAACTGGTCCCAAAACACTACCCTGTGGGACACCTGACTTTATGGGATGGAATATGGAGAGTTCGTCTTTAACTTTAACTTGAAAATGTCGATCACTTAGGTATGATGTAAGCAGCAGATAATAAGGATGAGGAAGGTTTAGTTTTATTTTGTACAGAAGGCCCATATGCCAAACTTTATCAAATGCTTGTTGAATATCCAGGAAAGCTGCTGTACAGTAACGACGTGATTCAAAATCCTGTTGTACAATGTTAACAATGTGATGGGTTTGTTCAACAGTAGAATGGCATTCTCGGAAACCAAATTGAAAGTCAGGAATTATTTCAGAGAGCAATGGTTTTAGTCGTTGCAGGAGCAATTTTTCAAACACTTTAGAGAGTACAGGCAAGAGACTAATCGGGCGATAGGATGCTGCTTCAGTGGGTGGTTTACCAGGTTTAAGAATACAAATTATCTGTGCTATCTTCCATTGATTTGGAAAATGGCTACATCGGAGAATAGCATTAAAAATTGATGTAATAAATGCATATCCTTTCTTCGGTAATTCTTGTAGGATTCTACCAGTAATTAGGTCGTAACCTGGACTTTTTGCAGGATTAACATGATTCTTTATTGTCCTTTTAACTTCACTTGAAGAGGAAGGTTTAATGGGGGGTGATAATTGAAGTGGAGCAGACAAACACTTAATAATGTCGTCCTCAGAAGAGCTCTTTTGAGTAGAAGGTTCGAAAACCGTTGCTAGATGTTCTGCAAACCGTTCTACTTTTTCCTTCCCACTGCGAGCCCAGGTGGTGTCACTGTTCCTGATGGGTGGGATGTAAGATTTTGGTCGCTGTAGTCTTCTTGTTGCTTTCCAAAGTGAATAGTTTGATTCCACATTCGGGCTTAATGATTGGAAGTATTGGGTGATGGATTCATTTCGGTAAGACTGTAATTGACTTTTCAATTGCCGGGAAGCTCTGTTAAAAGCACATCTATCCTCGGGTTGTCTTGAGCATTGCCATATACGTCGTAACCTTCTTCTTTCTTCAATTTTTTCCATGATGTTAAGTGGATATTTATTTTGTTGTTTGTTACTAGTAGAAGGTGTCGAATCCCTTGCAGCTTGCTGTATAGTAGTTGTTAGATGTTCAATGACTTCGTCGATTTCTGTGCTATTTTGAAGAGGCATATGCGGTGATAATTTTTCTTGTACTCTGTCTTTAAAATATTTCCAGTCAGTGAAATTATTATATAGCTTTGGAGGTGGACAATATTCAATAACAGAAGAGGCCAGAGTCATTAATACAGGAGAATGATCTGAGTTTAAGTCGTAATTACTTTTTATTTCCATTTTTTCTAACGGCACTCCTTTGATTAGAAACAATCCAAGAGATCTGGAATTTTATTTATATCAGTGGGCCAATAAGTTGGTTCTCCAGTAGACATTCGAATATTAAGTTCTGACAAAGTTTTATAAAGTTCTGAACCTCTTGTTGTATTAAGACGAGAACCCCAATATTGATGTTTTGCGTTGTAGTCTCCACCCATTATAAATCTCATTCCAATAGATTTAATAAATGTAGAAAAATCTTGCTGCGTTATCTTATGTTTAGGTGGGCAATAAACAGCCGCAAGTGCTAATTGACCCCATGCTTCTGTTAACATAATAGATGTGGCTTGTATATGCTCTGTCTTATAATCAGGTAGGCAATGAGATAAATGAAATGTATTACCGAAGACTCATGCTTCGATAGCGCTAAAAATTCACGTATCCTGCCAGTTTTTTACTTATAACTCGCGAACGAAACCGAAAAATAAAAATCCGGCTTCGAGGCGCATTCGGCCACCCTTCAGTGCATCTATGTTTAAAATTTCAGATCTCTGCACGCAGTAGATTTCGCTGGGTATCGCGCACAGACCGACAGAAAGACAAACACTTTCTATTATTATTATTATTATTATTATTATTATTATTATTATTATTATTATTATTATTATTACTACTACTAGCAGGTGCCCGCGGCTTCGCCCACGATCATTAATTCGAAGATTAAAAATGAAGAAAAATACAACACGCGAATCATTCATAAAATAAACGATTACAATGAAACAGCTAAAAATCCGCTTTGGAGTTCATTCCATGATTAGAAAGCGCCGCTTGGTAAAAACAACCTCAGATTCGATTCCCTGGTCCAGAAAACCCCTGCGTAGTGAGTTTCGTCCAAATCGATCAATGATTGTCCATTTAATCCTACATTCATTATCCCTCTTCTGACTATGTTGAAAACTTCAGGTGCCCGCGGCTTCGCCCACGATAATTAGTTCAAAAATAAACATTAAAACATCATATTTATTAACACTTACATGCAAATCATTCATAAACTAAACCATTAATAATTATAAAGAAATAACTAAACATCCGGCTTGCATAGTGAGTTCCGTCCAAATCGATCAATGTTTGTCCATTTAGGCCTATATTCATTATGAATCATCCATAAACTAAACGATTAATATTTATAACGAAACAGCTAAAAGTCCGGCTTGAGCGTGCATCCCACGACCACAAAACACCGCCTGGGAGAAACGACCTGAGGTTCGAGTTCTCTGGCCCAGAAAACCCCCATTTAGTCCTAATTCATCATCCCTCTTAGTTGTCTGCGGGCCTTTGCATTATAAACAAATGAATCGACCAGGGTGGGCTTACAGAATGAAGCGATTCTTTCGAAGTTCTGAAAAAAAAAAACCGCAAAGCCACCTGCAATTGATTTGACAAATGAAATATATTAGTGAAACTGATGCTTTTAAAGCGCAAAAATTCACGTTTTCTTCCCGTTTTTTATTTATAACTCGCGAACGAAAGCGAAAATTAAAAATCCGACTTCGAGGTGCATTCGGCAACCCTTTAAAATTTCAGATCTCTGCATGCTGTTCACAATGCTTTCAATTTGAGATTCCTTTTCGTTACCCCAGAGCAGCCTTAGGCCTCTCACACACCAATGCCGAGCTGAGCCGGGCCGGGCGAAGCGATGCCAAGCCAAGCAGAGCAAATCTGCGATGCGTTCACACTGACGCTGATTCGCTCAGTAGGTTTTCGAGCCTTGTAGTGAGAGGTGCCTTTATCCTTCCTAGCAGTAGTGCAATAATAATGTCATCAAACTTGAAGATGATGATGTTGTTGGATAGTTCCTCACTTGATGAGTATGTGAGACAAAGAAGGCGATACTGGACTCACAATCTTAATAAACATCTCGAGAAAAGCGGATAGTTCGCAACTCAATACGAGAAACTCCGAGAAGATGAAGAACGTTTTGGGGGATATTTTAGAATGAGTACCCATACATTCGATTATATATTGGAATCCATTTGTCCAGGCCAGGACACCGAGCTTGACTGAACAAAAACGCAGGCAGAAACCGCTTGAAGTAGCGGGAAGCAGGACTGCCCAAATTCGCTCGGCTTCGCTTCGCCCGGCCCGGCGTCTTATTTGAAAGCTCCCATTGAAATAGTGCGTAATTAGTGGTCAAGCGATTTTCGCCCGGCCTGGCTTTGGTGTGGAACCCCACTTAGGTAAAACATACATCATATGATTATAGTTTTATGTATTTCATAGTTTCCTCTTTTGACATCTTATAATTTGATATTCTTTCATATGCGTTTTTTATTCATGTATTTAAATGCATTTTATAATAGGTACGCATAAAATTATTATGCTTGCCAGATTTCTAGTAATGCACTCTCAATGTAAATGTTTACAAATTGAATGCTGTCAGAAGTGGGGTAGTAGAAAAATAACCACTTGGACGAGATTTAGAACAAGTAGCAATAATTTTCTTCATCCTCTTTCTCACTCGACTTATCTGCATAGGCAAATTGCATATCAAGGACAGTAGCTATAGGAACTACGCCATCACTGCGGCTTCAAGTGCAAAGTGAAGAAGTACTGCGGGTCGATAGTGTTACAGGCTGTGTTTGGTGGTTTTGTAGAGAATGTAATGTGCCGCCATGAATGATCTTACCTTACGTTAGCCTGCATCTGCGGCCTTATTCACTGCAGCATAAAACATTTCCTGCGGTATTCATAAATATAACCTACGTGGTAAATGCAAAATATGAAGATTACATTTTGATAATATGATATTATTAGATGTTATTGCTTTAGGGCCCGGATTTTTAGGTTTTTATGAACCCTATTTTAGGTTTTTAAACATATTAAATTAGTTTTATTTTAGTTTTTCACCATTTTCAGACGATTTTTTAATTTTCATTTTAAAAAGTACAATAAACACAGTACAAAATATATCAATTAATTTTATTTTTACTAAAGTTTACTTGGCTCTGAACCACAAAACGTCAGGAATACTTTTTGCTTAGTTTTAGAACTACCCCTGTCATTTCCAACTCTACCATAACCTCAACAAGAACGTTTTTCAATTAATCAATAAAGTTTTAGAAGAGTCTTGAAGGAGCAAACGCCAAACAGAGCGAATAAACTGCAAATCTAAGCTTCTTAAGAATGCCTTTGATTTGCTTCTAAAGAAACTGGGATTTTCGGTTCACTCAACATTTCCTTTACCAGGACAATGGGGTACAAAATTACAAAATTACAAAATGCAGTGCTATATTCTATGTTACAAAATAATATACTGGCAAAATGGGAAATATTAGGCAGATATTTAAAGAGTAATTATTATGAGAACAAAAATAATAATTAGATTAATTATAATTGTTGTTATTTTATCGTATTTTACTTGAAAAGAAGTTTTAGCCATTTTTAGTTTCTAATGTCTTATTTAGCCATTTTTAGGTTTTATAAGACAGGACTATGTGACTGCCATGACTATGAAATGGATAATTATGTTAAAATATCACAGTTAGCTAGCAAGGAACAAAATAGCGTAAAACCTAAGAATCCGGACCCTATTGATGATACCAACGATTGTTACCAAGTCCCGCATTAACATGAACAAATTAACTTGATTTCTAGAAAAAAGACACTGTTGTTCTCTTGCCGAATACGGTAATTCCCATCGTAGGTTAGGAACGCATTCGGAATGTACTAGCATTTTTGACACTTCAGTCGCTAATCAATATCGTGACTTGAATCCTCTAATAGTATTCTACGTAGGCATACGTGGACAGGCTATTATATGTTAGAGGTTATATTTTCGCAGATGCCGAGATCACTCAAACTTTTCTAACCGGATATTTTTTTATCGTACATCCGCAGACTTGCTTTAAAAATGTTTAAAACACAAATAAAATTAATGGTTTTCGGCATTGTTTTTTCGTGGACTGGGCAATGATATACTGTATATCTGGCCTGCACAACTTGTTTCACTTTAAGGGCCAAACTCAACTGTTGCCACCCGACCAAGGGCCACATCACTGCGGACCTTGTACCTGCAGTTAAATTTATAATTGTTGTCATTGGGTCTACAGTAAAGACAAGTTAATATGCATATTTAAATTTTAAGAGTTGCAACTAAAATTATATTAACATTACTAGCTTAAAAGGCCCGGCGCGCCCGGGTTTTTATTTTTAATTTGAAATTAACTATTTTTTATACAATTAATTTATTTTATCATATTTATACAAATACAAATACATATTTATACAAGTAAAATAAAACAAATTTCAAATTTCAAAAGTAACTACAACTACTATTTAAAAACAGGAAAAGAAATATAGGCTATATCTTCACAAGAAGTATTAAGATTTAGTAATACACCCGAATGAGCAAGACTGCTCGTGCTCGGGTGCCGTTTCAAAAATATCAAAGTGAAGAAAGAGGAGAGACAAAGAAATAGAGTGTATAATGTGATTAACTAAAAAAGAAAGTAAAAAAATGAAACATAAATACATAAAAGGAGTGAAACAAAAATTACTTAACAGCTAAAAAATTACAAAAAATTCTTTACATACCTATTAAATTTAACAGTGGAGTATGCTGAGAGATCAGGATATTTTCTGATAATTGAGTTATAGAAGCGCGGCCCAAAATTAATGCTATGCTTTAATCCTGCCGATGTGAGACATTTGGGTTCTAATAGGAATAAATTAGTATTTCGTCTAGTTTTGTACCTAGGTAGACATGATCACTGGAAGAGTTTTTTACACGATGTTTGTGAAAATATTTTAATATAGAAAAATTGTAGATTTGTTCCAAACTGAAAACATTAAATTCCGAAAATATTAGACTAGTTGGGTAATCAATGTGTTTTCTTAGACAGATTTTTATTATTCTTTTTTGTAAAAGGCAGAGGGGCTTAAGGGTAGTTTTCGCTAATCCTCCCCAGGCGAGAATACCATATTGAATAATGGACTGGAAAAGTGCTAGATAAACGGAACGTAAAACAGTAATGGGCATACAGTGGCGTAAAATGACAAATTTATGAATTGTTCTGCGTAGTCTATTACAGATGTAGTTAACATGGTGAGACCATTTAAGGCGTTGATCAATAAAAATGCCCAAATATTTCACAACGGTTGTTTCTTTCAGTGGTAAGCATTTACAATTCTATCAAAATTACAATTATGTATTATTAAATTTAAATTTGTACATTTTTCCGCGTTATCTGACCAGTAGATGTTAATCAGAAAGGAACCAATGTTGATTTATCCACGTTTAGTGACGGAAAGTTAGAATCAAACCCTTTTTTTTTACAATTTCCATGCCTGTATTAGCGTATTTATATGCTACTTCCCATGAATGACCACTGAAAATCACAACAGTGTCATCTGCTTATAAAAATATGGAGCCATTTATTTGATCTAGGTTTAAATTTAGCAAATCATTTACATATATTAAGTATAGAATAGGTCCTAGTATCGTTCCTTGTGGCACACCAATATCAATATTTGATATTTCACTTAGATGGCTGTCTACTTTTGTCATTATACATCTATTGCTCAGATATGATTCAAATAATTTGTAAACTATTCCTCTAATTCTTATCTTATTCAGTTTATCTAATAGTATCGAGTGAATAACAGTATCAAAAGCTTTGCGTAAGTCCAAGAAAATTCCTAAACAATTATTACCTTTATCTAATTCTTTAATAATGTTACCTGTAACGTTAATAAAAGCATCGTCAGTAGATATGTTGCTCTGGAAACCAAATTGATTTTTTTATGTAATTTCATGTTTTTGTAAATAGTTTAGTAGCCTAACTTTTATACATTTCTCTAGTATCTTGGAAAAGACTGGAAGTAGTGATATTGGTCTATAATTGTTTAAATCATTCATTTTCCCGGATTTATGTATAGGTATTATCACAGCATTTTTTAGAATTTTGGAGAAAACAATTGAAAA
Organism: Ectobius pallidus; assembly: GCA_964059195.1. Classification (NCBI taxonomy): domain Eukaryota; kingdom Metazoa; phylum Arthropoda; class Insecta; order Blattodea; family Ectobiidae; genus Ectobius; species Ectobius pallidus. The sequence continues at coordinate 152,356,720 of CAXKWD010000002.1, forward strand.
TTTAGACAAGAGGTTTTACAATATATTTAATGATAGATTTCAATGTAATGTTTTTTTTATTCCTTCAATGCCTGGAGCTACATTATTATTTAAGGTCTTCACAATGTTAATAATTTCGCATTCATTGACAGGACTGAGAAACATAGACGTGATTGTATTCATGACTGTTTTATTGTACGCCGAAGGACTTACGAAGGACTTCCGATTTTCAAACTCCACGGCCTTGTATAATATGTAGGCCTACATAGACCTTGAAATGAGGAAGAACGACTTATCACATCAAACTATTCCATCAGAAAACGCTAGATATAGCTTTTTATGGCTCACAAAGGATGTCGAATGTTGCATTCCGTTGCTTCTACACACCATGCCTGGGAGGGGTTAAAATAAGAAGAAACACAAATTCCGATACATAAGATTGTATTGTCTGTATGGAAATTTTTATTTCTCACTCTCATGTTACCATACAACCGTTTCGGAGCTGGAATTTAAAAAAAAGAAAAATCAATATCACTTTCATACTATCCTCCCCCAAAACCTGGGACATAATATATTGCGGGCATAGGACTGAAAATGTTCCACTCTATTTTGTCTTCTTGTAGATGTTTAGGGCCTATGATAAACATCCTACAGCTGTGAGTGACGCATCAGTGGATAGGATTTTTACCGACTTCTGATATAGCATTCTCACTGGCACACACTTATGCTGTCCCTGCAATACGACCGCTTATTCTACATCAAAATGTGAAGGGAGAAAATGATATTTTCCATGTCGAGGGTAGAGAAAGTTATGTGACTGCTTCACATTGTACTTTAATTTCTTGGATTTCATTCTTCAAGAATTATTTTCACAAATATATTAATTACATCGATAGCATCAGAATTTGTTAAAGCCCAGTATTATGTAGTTCCCAAAGCCCTATGTGAACACTGTAAGCAATACACTGTTGTCATAATAACTGAATTGCATTTCATTTTTCAGTATAATATTTTCAGAAATTATATACATTTTCAAGGGATGGAGTGGTTTATTTGAATTTTAGTGTTCACCGCGTTACTTCCCGGGCTTAACTGGGTATGTGTGCAAAATTTCGTGCAAATTGGTCAAAAAATGTAGATTTGTATAGGGAACATACATACCCACATAGCCTACATACATTCGATTTGGCTTGGTTGCAAGTCTCACACTTCTTTTTTGTTTTTGTTTTTGTTTTGTTATGAAAACTTGCGACAGCGGAACTCTCAAACTGTGAATATGTCACACTTCTTTTGTCACACTTCAATTTTAAATTTTTTTTTTGTTATGTAAACATTTGACAACAGAACTCTCTAACTGTGCCTTATTTCACATTTCCTACTTTTCTCGTGGATTTTCCAAAAATTTTCTTTCATACAAACCCTGTCCTAACAATTTCGGAAAAAAAAACACCAAATCGGTCAAGCCGTTCTCAAGTGATGGGCTCTAAAAATTGAAAAATAGTTTCTAAAAATCATAAAATAGTCTCTTATAAAATAGTTTAAGTTGCCAATTTTCTGAAATATCTCAATTGCAATGCAGAATATTATATTTATTGAAGTCACCATTAATCAATAATCATGATAAAACACAGATATAGGCCTATGGTACACAGAATTACTGTATTTAGACCTATTACTAGGGTCTGTATTACTAATATAACAGTGAAAACCTAATCCCTGCGCCCAGAAGCTACGCATATCATACTAGTATAGGCTACCCAACCCCTTGTATCCCCAGCGATTCAGAGAACTACGGTACTTTTTTTTTTTAACTGGATATGGGAGTCGGGAGAAAAACACTACATTTTCTTGGGAATTTCATTTTTCTACTGAAGACGAAACATTCCTTACTATTTAACCACGTCACAAATATGTCATGTACTGCACATTCCGAACTAAAATTTAGTACGAACTGTAAATAAATGCTAGAATTTATAGCAAAAAATAACTTATTTTGAACTTTAGAGGGAAAACAAGCAAAAAGGCAATATTAGGCTCTAACGTAAAAATAGGCTGTTTTAGGTCCTATAAAAATATCAGTTTTAGGCATAGACACTTATGAAACATGCATATACAAGTTTTCGTCCATATATCACTTAAGGATTAAAATAGGTTTTCACCTAAAATCCGAAGTCTACTAATAACTGCACTGGCATTACATCTGTTCTTAACAATTCAATGTGACACATTACATTTCTTTGTTGGAACTATTTTATCAAAGTTTGGTGTGATATTTGAAGTGGCCGTTCTTAATATGGCCTCTAAATTTGCATCCGTTAAAGATGAACGCTGTTTGTTTTTGTTCAAGTTCATGACAGAAAATGTCACAGGTATCCTATAACTTATGTGCTCCCAAACATACAAAATACCTGGTAGGCAGTATCCAACAATTTTTTTAAAATTTATTCTGATCCAGAACAGAATAAAACTATTGTAAACTACTCTCCCTATTCTTGACCCGATAGTTTTCAGAACACTGGAGATCAATGATTCCATCTGGAGTTCGACAGGTAGATTTCCTGCATCGACAGAAAATGGATCCTGAATCACTTTAATGCGGACTTCGTCTTCATTATTCAATGGCATTCTTTTCTGGAACTCCTCACTTAGAAGTGAAATATGCTTATATTTTCCACCCACCACTGTGATATTCAGAAGCAGGGCCGTGGAAAGAAAGCACGGGCCCAGGGACAAATTTTCCCGGGCCCCCTTCAAATATGAAATTCACTACCCAACTCGCGACAAAAAGATTATTTAATGATATTACATAATTATTGTCAGAATGGTACCGGTACTTCATGAGATTGTCTGGTAGGAAAATACCTGTCTGTGTGTCTGTAAGCGCAATAACAATAACAATAACAATACGCTTTATCGAATTTTCATAAAACTTTGTATACCATTTATAACGGCCATGGGACGAAGCCTATTGATCTAGGACCGAATCGGTTAACTGATGCCGGGCACGAAACGGAAAAATACATTAAAATGTTCTAATTAGGAACAATTTTATCTGTATGATTTTAAATGCCGAACATTAGTGAGGCCTACTGTTGAGTCCAAAAGGATTTCTGCTTCTACTTTCCAAAAATAGCAATTTTTCTTCATGAATAATCCGTTTCAGATTAACGACAGGACAATGCAGATAAATAAACACATAAAACATAACTTAAGCTGTTTAGTGACTTATAACCAATTTTATTTTAGAGTAAATTTAGAAAGTAAAAAATAAAACCTGCAGCCCCGGCTGCCCCTCCCTCTCGTCGGGCCTGTTCAGAAGGAATATTCTGTCGACAAGTTATAAAATATCACCTCGCTCTTTTCGAGGGACACAACCTTTTCTCAGCAAGTCATGTGCAATTTTATAGTTAACACCATTCGCCGCAGCCACTAATTTCCAATCTTCACCATTCTCTGCTTCCTTCAATATTCGGTTACGACACTCGTCTATTATCTTTTCGTAATCACCTTTCTGATGACGAATAGCCCCTGCTCTTTTTTCCATATTTCAGTCAAAGAATTTGCCTTTAATTTTTTAAAGTGATCTTAAGCAACGTAATCGAATTACTTATTTATTCGTAACCATTGGAAACAGTAGCTCTCAATTATTTCCTGACTTAAAAATTACCAAGGCCCCCTTACATATACTGCAGGTAATAATGTAATTTTCATTTTTATGGCATGAAACAACTGAGAGCTACTGTTCCCTAGAGTTACGAGTAAATAAATGATTCGTTAATGCTGGACTGAAAAAAAATTATGATTAAATTTGTAATCAAAGTTGAATATTATTCCTGAATTATGGAAAAGAAGAATCTACTTAAATTCTGTATATTTCAGTGAACAGTTATTACAATATGTATTGTATGTGAGCTGCAGAGTTTCTTTACTAAATCGTTAATTTAATTTACATATAAAAGAGTATTCCGACATAAAGGATATGCCTCTGGGAAACTGGGAATTCTGTGTAGTTCATAGAATATTGCTATATTATCAATAACTATTATGTTAGGAAGCTTTAATTTTAATAACCATTAATTTAATTCAGGCCTGTGTTTTTATTTTAACACTTTCGAAATAAAGATTACTATTTCCGAAATTGAAGTTACTTTTTCCGAAATTGAAATTACTTTTACTGAATTTAAATTCACCTTTTCCGAAATAGAAATTACTTGTTCCGAAATTGACATTACTTTTTTCGAAATTGAGGTTGAAAAGGTGTAGAGTTTGAAGCGAAGAAGAACGGCTTATCACATTCAAACTATTCCCTCAGAAAACTTCTTTCTACTGGCAGCATTGAGAATTTCAACAGCTTTAAACCTTCTCCAGACAAGGCGGATCGTTTTGCAAAACGATAACGATTAGTCTATAACGGACACACATACTACCCGCGCGCGATTTCTTGAGCGCTCGGCTCCCTAGTCCTTATTCGGTATGTTTCGTTCAACTTCGTAGGTTAAGCTGACAACATTGAAACACGAAGTACGCTATGCACCCTGACATCTAGTGGCTTCAATACTAAGCTTTCATTCTGTCTCAGGATTCTTATTTATTTATTGGCATTATCTTTACTGACGCATCGAGTTATGGGGAAAAATACAATCTTTCGAACTGCTGATTTCACAAACACTTCATTGTACATCCAACACTTTCCTCACCTCTTTAAGAATTCCGTATGTGCTAATTTCTGACGATCCCGTGAACTCTGATGTCAATTTCATGGACTGAAAGTTGAGCGAACTTTTCACAATTTGTATTAAATACGTTTAAAATTAGGCCTATAGCTTTCTCCACTTTTAGATGCCTTACCTCTCTTACGTTTTACAACACGAAATGGTGAAGCATGTTCTATTAAGACTCTTCTTTATGCTTAAAATTAGTCATCCAGTGTAAAAATATTGAGCCTATATTATGCATAATATTCTTTTTGATGACTTATTTGATAACCAAAGGCTTATGACGTGTAATTAATTGTTACGCAATACCGTCACCACGTTATATTATTGGACTGCATTAAAATCGTTGTATATTAAAGTCACTACATAAAATAGCATACGCGCGATTCTGCTGAAACGTTATTTCTTTGGTTGACAACACTGCAGAAAGACTGGCGGAATAGCTATGTTTTGTTCCCCCCGACCCTCACTTCCCCGTAAATCCAGCGCTCAAGAAGTGGCGCGCGGGTAGTACGAACATTGTCATTTACTTATTGCCTATTATTTGCGTTACTCCGGTACCTGTAAACCGATTTGGTCCAAAATCTGTAGGCTTCGTCCCATGGACGTTGTAAGTCCTATACCTACTTTCATGAAAATTTTATAACTTAAAGCGTATTCGTGTTATCGCGCGTACAGACACATTGAGACGGACTTAATTTTTCCCGTTCACTTGTACCACTTGCTTCGCTCGTTGGGCTCTCTGCCCTCCTCCCCAAACCTCTACTGAGACCGTATCGGAGATAGTTCGTGAATTTAGACTGCCTATTACTGTTTATCCATAATAAACCTTAAAAACTGCGGGAAACGTTAGGATTTTTTTCGGGGTGGAAAAAATTAAAAATTGAGCTTTTTGGAATTTTTCAGCTGGTTACAACATGAAAGGTGTCTGCCAAATCTCAGGTTTCTAGCTCATTTGAAATGGGGTAAACATTAATGATGTATTTTGTGGAGTAAATTTCAACTGGTATTAATTAAAGTGGATATGATATAGGATGAAAATAGCGAGGATGATTTATGGTTTGTAAACATCCAATTCGGCATTTGCCTTGACGACTAGGGAAACCATAAAAAGAAGTCAAATCGGCCGTCTATGGGATTTGAACCTGGAACCTCCCGAAGACGTTACCATCTCGACCACCTCGCTTGATTTATAGCAATTATTTCTATCGCTAGTATGTCTAATGATTTGTGAGAGCCCAGTGTATTTCAACTTCCAAAGCCCCATGTGAACACTGCAAACAATATTGTTGTCGTGAGAAGTGAGCAGCGACTTTAAACTGCGTCCGCCCTTTTGATGTTTTTCTAGAAGTAAAAATTAAAACATTGAACTTTTTGTAATTTTCCCGTCGGTTATAGGCTAAAAGCTATAAAAGTGTTTAGCTCATCTATAAATGGCCAGACATTAATATCAGTGTGTGAACCAATCACTCTGCCATGTGGCTTTGAGACTCGCTTCGCATGTCGGGGGCTCTGAGGTTCTTGGGAAAGGTTATTCTTTTATGAATTGACACCGTATCGGATATAGAGTCTGTACTTAGACTGCATTATAGCCTATTACCGTTTAGCCATAATAAACCTAAAAATGTGCGGGAGGACTTTAGGATTTTTTCGGTGTAAAAACATAACAATTTGAACCTTTTGGAATTTAGCCGTCGCGTCGGTTAGAAGCTAAAACATAAGGGAAGTAAATGTCAGGTTCTAGCTCATTTGGAAGTGGAAAAACATAGCGTATTTATGTTTCTAGGAGTGAAAATAAATAAATATAAATACTGTATATATATAATGTCCCCGTCGGTTACAGATTAAAAGCTATAAGTGTGCCAAATTTCAAGTTTCTAGCTCATCTGGAAGTGAGCAAACATTAATATCAGTAAGTCAGTCAGTTAGCCATATGGCTTTATTAAGGTGCCAGAATGGTACTCTCAGAGATTTTGTGATAGACGGGAAAATGTCTATCTGTCCGTGTATCTGTACGCGCGATAACTCGAATACGGTTGATAAGATTTTCATGAAAATTTGTGTACTTACTTATAACGTCCAAGGCACGAAGCCTATTTATTTTGGAGCAAATCGGTACCGGAGTAACGACTAATTAACGGTCACATGTTTTAAATGGCAAGTCATCACTATACTATAAAGCCGCGATGCACTGCATTCTTTTGCTAACTATAATCACGGCCTCCCACTTCAATTAAGACGTCATAATATACACATCATCTATAGCCGGCCGGGTTTGCTAGCGAAAATGCATGAGTGAGCCATTAAGCACGTTATCCTGGGCGAAAATTATATTTTTATACAGAAATAAAATCAGGTAAACTGATGTAACAAAGTGCCAGTATGTTTTTCTTTAATCAGTTATGTTTGCAATTATATTATGCAGAATACAAATAAAAAATCTAATTGGCCGGTTTCGGGATTTGAACCATGGAACTCCAGAATGTGAGGCCAAGACGTTACCATCCCAGCCACCTGGGTCAGTTTAACGGTCTAGTTGGTAAAGCGCATATAAAGCAATAGTGTTATTTGCCATAGCTAACTGTATTTTAATTGCCAAAGCCTTATAAGATCAGATTAAATCAATTGACTATGTTGTCATGATAACTGATTTGCGTTTCATAAATTCTTTCGAATACGTATATTACCATAAAATAGACACTAAATTGAGCATTACTCCGAAACGGGTCAATCGATTTTCTCCAATATCAATAGACGTCTTCCCATGGACATTAAAAATGTGTATACCAAGTTTCATAAAAATCCGGTAAAGTGTATTTGAGTTACCGCGTCTTTAAAATAGACACTAAATTGGGTTTTACTCTGGTACCGGTCTACCGATTTGGTCCAATATCAGTAGACGTCTTCCCATGTACATTATAAATAGGTATACAAAGTTTCAGGAAAATCCAATAAAGCATATTTGAGTTATCGCGACTTCTTATATGGGTGATTCTTCAAATACGGGAAAATTTGGAGTGTGTAAAATCCAAATTTTTTACTTTGTTTAAAAAATCTAAAAAAAATCACAAAAATACTTCAGGGGTTACTTGATTATAATATGACACCAGTAGAGCTTAAATGTTTATATTTTTATTTATTTTTATTTCTTTATTTTTTAAAGCCATTTGGATGACATCCGTGTACATGTGGATGGCAGAAGGCCACATTAATGACTAACTTTGGCAACAATCTGCTTTTCTTTATGTGATTTCATATTTTTCTCAGCATACTTCAGTTGATTTTGCATCAAATTTGCAAATTTGTGTGCATACTCCGGAATTAATGTAATGTTAACGAGACTGTGTTTTTATGGTTTTGGGGGAGGGGGGAATCAAGCAGAAATTCATTTAATCAGTTTTAAGATCTTAAGTACAGGTCACAGACACCGCAAACACAATAGTATCCTACATTTATCATCTACATGACTTGAGAGTCATCCACATACCCCTTCATGAGACATGTGGATGACACAAAAATCAGGCATGTGGATGACAAAAAAGGAGTTTAAGTGGTCTCAGCAAGCCATTTCTAAACCTCTGTAGGCTCAACTTCAGTCAGGTACTTTGAATTGGAAGGTTTATCATAGTGCATAATCAAAATTAATTAATATTCACTTTCTGCCTACTTTCTAGAAGCCATGTTAATGATGGGGAATAAAAACGTTTACCTTGAAAATGATACGAAGTCCTTTGTTAATCCCAAACTGTTTATAAGCAAGCAAAATTCAACCTTACAATTCAACCACAAGCTGCCCTGTTGGCTTTCTAACACCGTTGCCAGTTTTAAAAATTTCTCATTTCTGCAGAAAAAATTCCATTCTTTTCAGCCATGTGGATGACCAAAAACCCTTGGGACATTCTTTATGTTCATTAGGTGGGGTGACAATTTTATTTCATTTTATTTTTTAGGGGTTAATATTCTTCACCCATTCATACTCATTGACAGGAAAAAAGTTGAAAAGGAAATAACATTTTGTTTTGTGGAAAAATACATTAGAATATACAAAACCGAGGTTTGGGACAGGGCATGTGGATGACATTTCATTGAATTAAATTCGATTTTGGAATATCAGAATTTAAAGTTAGTGATATTTCAAACTGATAGTTGTAGTATGGAGGTAGTAGAAACAAACTTTTATTTTAATTTTTTTTTTAAGTTGAATTTGAAGGGAAATATCACTCCGGAACGCAAATTTTCCCGTATTTGAAGAATCATCCATATATTAACATAAAAGGCACTACATTGGGCATTATTCCGGTACTGGCCAACAGATTTAGTCGAATATCACTAGACGTCTTCCCATGGACATTATAAATGCGTATACGAAGTTGCATAAATATCCGATAAAGCGTATTTGAGTTATTGCGCCTTTAAAATAGGCACTAAATTGGGTTTTACTCCGGTACCGGTCAACGGATTAGGTTCAAATTCAATAGGATACTTCTCATGGACTTCTCATGGATACTTCTCATGATACTTCAATAGGATACTTCTATTAGAAAGGCGCCATAATCTATTAAAATAGGCACTAAATTGGGCATTACTCCGGTACCGGTGAACCGTTTTGGTTCAATATCAATAGGGTTCTTCCCATGGACATTATAAATGTGTTTTCAAAGTTTCATGAAAATCCGAAAAAGCTTATTTGAGTTATGGCGCGTACAGACACACGGACGGACAGACAGACGGGCAGACATTTTTCGTCCCCACACACAATCTCATAAAGTACCTTACTGGCACTTAATAAAGACTGTGCCTAATAAGTTTTGTGTTTCTGGCTACACTATAGTAGGCTAATAATGCCAACCTAGAGTCTATTCTTAGTGTCTAACATATTAGCCTATTGTAATATTTAAATAGGGTACTCTATTAGTGATATCTATATATTAGTTATATAGATAGGCCTATATAACAATGTTAATAGTACAATGCCTGTGCCATGTATATCAGAAGCATGTGGAATATGACCTATTGACTGCATCTAGCACTTTGGCAGTTTACCTGATTTTATACTGTAGGTATTTTGGCGCTTAGTAAAGAGAGTAAGAAGAGGTTTAGGGTTAATCATTTTGAAGCCCCCGATAATGTAAGTTATCTCTGAAGTGCAGTAAGCATTTGCCATTATTCTGCCTGTTCATCCTCTAGAGACGTTGTGTGATAGATTTGTTATCTGTTTCGATAACGGAATATATAGGCGTCAGCGACATAGATACCTGGGATCTTTTGTTTTGTGACCTTGGCCTATAGTGCAATGCATTAAGGTATTGCCCACTGTATGGCGGCTTCTGTGCTTATCAGTTTTTAATTTCACCAGTGATGGTGATTTGTGTTGTAAAATGTTAAGAGAGAATGAGGAAAAGTACTAAAATATTTATTTATGGAGAATATATCGAAAATATATATTCACATAACTTTTTTGTAAAAAATATGTTTTTATGTAAAATAAAATTCGGAATTTGCAGTTGTCGGACCTTGATATGAGCATCAGGAAAAAAAAAATTACATAAAAAATCCCGAAAAGTACTAAAATATGTATTTATGGAGAAAATATCGAAAATATTTATTCACATAACTTTTTTTGTAAAATATGTGTTTTTATGTGAAATAAAATTTGGAATTTGCGTTTGTCGGACCTCGATTTGGATACTAAACTTTGTTTTAGGAATGTACGCATCAGGAAAAAAAAAAACATTTTTTTACATACAAATCCGGGCCCTAGTCATTATAGTACTTGGTCATTAAGTCAGGACAAAGCCTCTTATACATCTGAGAGATTACCATAACAGGATAACACAGATGAAAGTCAAAATTCATGGCCTACTGGTACTGGTAAACAATCCAAATATCTTCTTTTCTCTCATTTCATTAAAACGATATTTTTAACATTTATTTATTACGGATCAGCAGTTAGTGTGAATATAAATTTTGTTTTATAAACAGATATCAACACTTCTGAATTTCCCACCCTTCTTTTTGCAATTAACTGTGTTGTGTGACTCAGAGGAAATGGTGGCTTAGACAAAATTGTGAATTCCATGGCCCCCTGTTTGCACTGAATCCATGTTGATAGGTTGTATTGTGTGAAAATGTGATGGCCAGGAAAGAAAAGAAATCATAGAGCCTTCTCATCTTTTATTGCGGAAAATTTGAAGAAGGAAACTTGGGAGAAGTTCGTGATACGTATAACTGGGACGCTAGGACCTGAACCAAACTCGCGCAGATAGCTTATCTTCCGCCGGTAGCATTGGAGTAGAGGCAGAAGAGAATGCATATACTGTACTATTCATTCCAAACTATGCGGTACATAATAGCCCGTAACTATTGAAAACAAAAATAAAGTGAATAAAGTGTTTTTTTTTTTTTTTTTTTTTTTTTTTTTTTTTTTTTTATGAAATATTATTTAAGTAAATGGTATGTAACTCACAGAATACCACTGTTGGGTCTACAAAGCTTCAATGCCAGACATAGTACCGCCGTCGTTGTCATCATCGCCATCGTCGTCATCTGCGTCACTGTCATCTCCCACTTGAATTCCCAGCAGTTCTGTTACTGCATCAATGGCGGGTTCTTGGGCAATGTACGTTTCTTCAATGTCTCGAACATGTCGGCATCGTAAAACCTAGTCTTCGGATGTCATGGACTGACATTTATTTTCTACCAATTGCATTGCAGAGCCCAAAGTAAAATGTACATTTTTCTTTTCCGCGTGGTCTTTGAGTGACTTACAAACTAATTATATGGGGTTTAGATCGGGGTGGTAAGGAGGAAGTCGTAGAACGGTATGTTCATGTTGAGAAAGAAGGGCGTCAATTTTGAATGTTTTGAAAGCTGTTTTGAATGTTTGAATGTTCTGAGTTTAATTAGTGAATATAATTCTAGTTTCAGCATTTTGGAGTGAAATGGAATACCATGTAGTGTAAGCCAATCCATCATGACTGCTTTCCGGCATGAGGAATTTGGAATGGGGTTAAGTTCTACGTTGTCGTATGGTGCATTATCGATCACCAGAACAGAGTTTTGGGGAAGGTTGGATATTAATTTAGTCGTAAGGCATTTTTGATAATTGACAAAATTCATGTCATCGTGGTAATCTCCTGATTTTGTACCCGACTTAAACATTAGAAGTGAATTGGGCACAATGTTTTTTGGGGTGCGATAAATGAATGTAGGTCTCGTCGTCCTTGTAGATGATTGGTCGCCCTTCTTCCCTGTATGTTGTAAGACATCCTAAATACTTCAGACGTAAATTACGGATGTCCATTTTCTCAATTAATATCTTCCAGTTATTCACTGTTTTCCTCCACCTGAAATGTAAATCTTTCAACACTAGCCTTAAAGCCCACCTCCAGAAAATTAATTTTGTTCTTTAGAACGGGTAATAGTGTTTTTAAAGTTGGCCTTTCCTCATTTGGTTTGTGAAATTCATTCACCGTCGTCCTAATTAAACACTTATCAAAATCATCTAAGTCTGTTTTCACTTTTTTCTTGGTCGTTTTTTGTGTGGAGTACTAAATCTCGTTCCATCTTGAACACCTTTCTCACCGTCTTTACAATTCTCTTAATGCTGCTGAATGAAATTTCTGTAGCATCCGAAATACGCTGCTGAATTGCATATTGAGGGTCATCTTGGTGCACCTGTTTGAAATACCTATATACATTCCACACTATTTCCCTACTCTGACTGTGAATCACTTTACTGCCACCAACCCTTTTTTTCCCCCTAGAATAACTACATTCGCCTTCCATTGCTCCTATTAACGTATCACACTTCACTATTGAATGCTGTGAGGCTAACTAAGATGTTTTTACACGGTCCGTACAGTATGAACTGGCAGATAACATCACGTTCTATGAAAGTCAGGCGGGTCTAGATTATGTCATCTTAGCCTACTGCGCATCCGTTTGTATGGCTCAGCTCTTACCGATCGAGTTATACAACTTTGCCTGTGTTGGCAATCCGTAAATGCTGTGACCGTCACTTGTGTCCTAGTGGAGCAATGCTTCTCTGGCAGTGACTGGTGCCACAGTATAATGATTAGTACGTATACTGTGCTGGTACGGTTACAGTGTCGTAACCGTCACATGTGTTTGGTGTGAGACACTGCAGCGTCACTTGTGACAGGGTGAGTCACTGCTGTGCTCCAGCATGAAAACATCATAATTACTTTATTGGTCATCTCTGGTGTTTTAAATTTAAAATATTATGCTGCGTATACATCTGCGCTCCTCATGCGTCCTGCTCCGCTCGCGTGCCGCTCGTTGAAATTATTTTCACAGCGCTCCCCCCGCGTAGAAAAGCGACGAACCTACTGCGTACCACCAGCTGTCATCACTAGGCCTAACATTTTGTGTGTAGTCTTGCTAATATGTGATATCACAGCCCATCAACACTGCTGTGCTAGGCATAAAAGCCTTCATAGGCGTAACCAGGCCGACCATATGGGGGGGTATAACATCCGCAGGGTCTAGGGGTATGGAATACCCTCCAGGGATGCACAATAACGAGTTTTAAGCTTCCGGGGGAGTACCCCCGGAAAGTTTAAAAATTAAGATGCACAGTAACGAGTTTTAAGCTTCCCACGCTTTATACTCGTATTAAGTAATTTATAAACAGACTTTAAAAAACTATACAATTTTCCTTTTTTTAACCAATGGGGGGGGGGTTCAAACCCCCAAACCCCCCCTTCCTCTCGTTACGCCTCTGAAAGCCTTAACTCCAATTTTTGACAAAAATGAGTTAGGCTACATGCATATCCATCATGCACATGTTCTGCATCTGCTGAAATAATAAAATCACATTTTTACTTCCCTAAGCCCTTTTTTAGGCCTATCTAAATGTCTCATCTCCAAAATGAGCTGCGTTAAGAAGGAATTCAGTCTTATGTCCATTATGATAAAGGAAAATACCTTATTTCCTTCTCAAAGTGGATTTAAGGTCAATTTCCTTCCTATTAGTAGCAAGTAACAAACCCACTATCAGAAACAAAATTGCTTTATGTACCGAGAAGCTTTGAGTTAAGGTAAAATGTCTTCTGTATTTGGACTGAAAATTAACCTTATGTGAGAATATGGTTAACACTGTAATGTAAATTGTATTTAGAATTTTTAAATTTATAAACAGATGATAGCAATAAATGGTCTACTTTTGATTGGATGTTGGCAGCTTATGATTTTTCAAGATCGAATGAATGCAGTCAGTGAATGGCAGTGAATCTTCATTGTTTAAATGTAATTTTAACCCTCAAGCTGGACATTTAATTGTTGCAGGTGTTACGCTTGAGGAGCGGAGCGCAACTACCAAAAACACGTCCCAATGTGAAATTAGAAATCCTTTGTGTTCGTCGAAAAAACCGATAGGAGACGGTTCGCGGCGAGCGGCACGCGAGCGTTTCGTGTGCATCTCAAAATGCCGTACCAATCTGCGCTCCGAGCGGCACGCGTGCGGAGCAGAGCGCAAGAGGAGCGCAGATGTATACGCAGCCTTAGATGTGTCGGACCAAGGAAAACATGGAAGACATATTGACCAAAACATATTCTGCACTTCGTAGTATGTTTGTTGTACTATTAAGAAGTTATTAAATATAAGAGCGTTTCCCCTTTTATTGTATCATTAATACCAGAACCTCTAATATCTGTGAGAGCCTTTTCGTTATGCATTTTTTGGCCTAAACCAGGGGAAGTCAACTACGTCTTGTGATGACGTTTGTGGAGCAAGAGCATGCGGATCCCTTGTGTGTGACGTCAGCAAGAGCGCACGGTAGTAGGGGTGTTTAGAGTACGCTAGATTTTGGTACTAGAGGACCTATTCACTTTAGCTCTGTGGGTAGAACAACTTCTGGTTGGAAATACGGAGCATTTTTCTAAGTTAATGCAAGTATGCGATCCTGATAGTAGAACATGTGTTAGTTCTGCAAAACATTCTTCTTCAGTTCGAATCGAGGTTTCAGGATGTGGAAAACCTTTCTCAAATGTTTAAACTTGTTGCTACCCCATATTCAGTTAATGTCAAAGACGTTTCTTGCCGGTATCAGTTGGAACTGCTAAACTTACAATGCGACGATCTGTTAAAGGACAAATACGAACGTAAAGTGGTCTTGGGTAACATTGTCATGTACATTGGGTAACATGTACATTGTCAAATCACAACCTAAATGTAGTCTTCGATTAAATATTGCTCAAACATTACGTCCCAACATTGATAAACTTGTTAAAGAAAAAAGAGACAGGAAAGTCAGAAAATTGTTACTGTATTCTTGTATCATCTAAGGTGCAGACGAGCTTGTATGGTAATTAATTCAGTTCATTTTTTTTTATTTTTACTGTAGTGAATTATGTTAATTCAAATGATAGTATTCTTTATTTTTGTCAAAGTACATAGATTTTGTGGAAAGGCAATTGTTCTCACAGAATAGAAAAAAGGAATTATTTATAATATGTTAAACTACTGTGCTGTAATTAACCGATAAACTATCAAGAAAATCGATTGATTTTTCATTAACTCGGAAACACGTATTACGTAAGTTCTAACCCCCTAAATCCCCGCTGCCCGCAATACTAATGCCCCTCTCTTCCCCCCTGTTCACTAATGCCACCACTTCACATACTCCTCGCAGAGGTATAACGCGAGCAGTCAGAGCAGAAAGCAGTGACGTCACAGAGCAACCTTCTGTCTACCCCTGGCCTAAACATATTTCGTATTCGCCGCCGTGGGTGACTCGGTAGCGCGCCTGCCTTCCACCCCGGTGGTCCTGTTTGGGGATTTTTCAGTAGTGGAAAATCCAAAATCCCTTTCCCTGGTTCGGGATTGGGTGTTTGGGTTGTCTTTAGGTTTAAGTGTTAGGTAGGGGACTCGCGCACCCGGGAAACAAATTCGCTTAGAATATCCCCTTGGGATCACCAGGGATCGCTTGCGACTCGATGGAACTACTACTACTACTTCTACTACCAAACATTTTGTACTTGATTATTATCCAAGATTCTTTAACTTTACTGTCCAAGTATAAGAATAAAATTATATACAGCTATTTGTTTTGCTTTTTAATAACTTTATTGTAAATTATATCGTAATTTGAATTATATTTTTTTTAGCATGAAGAATTCGTTTGCGTTTACTAAAGTCGAGGCAGAAAGGTAGGCGTGCTTCTTACAAGTACTTATGGCTGCGTCTCAATGAACATTCACTTCTATACAGTTGCTTAGAGTAAGGCATGAAAGTGTAGCGCTGTATAGTATTAATGTTATTATTTCAGTATCAATATTTTCAAATGGACAGAATATTTAAAAATATTAATAATAATTTGATAATTAACTTAAAATAACTATTAAATAAACTTTACTTCCGTTATTTTCATGAACCTTCGCTACTTGTCAGAAATATCACAATCCATCAGGTAATTTTCAAATCTTATACAGTATTTGAATTTAAAAAATAATAAAACTAAACGGATCGTTTGTATTAATATACTCTCATTATAACTTTATTTGATAATAAATTGTCAGTCGTAGTACAGATCTTATTTACTATAAAATTACTATTACAGCTATATTTATTCTAAAATAAAATATAACATTATTGCTTGGGGATGAGCGGATCAATTCCACATAAATAGAATCTTTGTCCTGCAAAAACGCATAATACGTAGGCTACCATTTATAATGCCAAGCCTCTCGATTCCTGCAAACCTTTATTTAAAACCCACAAGATCCTCCCACTACCATGTATCATTATTTTTGAAGCTTATTCTCATAGACTCCTTTTCAAAGTTAATTCTGACTACCACTCTTACAACACCCGACATGAAAACAGCATAGCACTGACGGAACACTCTACCCATCTATTCGAATCTTCTCCATACTACTTATGCTCTAAGGTATTTAATTTACTCCCCTCTCATATCACATCACAAAAAACAGAAATTTCATTTAAGAGAATGCTCAAATCCTTTCTTTTATCAAACTGTTTTTATAATATAAGTGATCTCTATTCTTTGTAAGTGTGTATATACTGTATTCTTAAATTTATCATTCAATTTGTAAAATTCATCTTCCATATACTGTAAAAATAGTGCTAGAAATAATATTAAAATGTATAATGTAGTAAAATGTAGCGTGTTTAAATATTGTACATGTATTGAATATTTGTTTGTAAATTATTAATTTGTAAATGTGTGTGTTAAACTTTAAGAAATGTAGTTTATAGTATATGTAAACTTATAAGTAGGTTAATGAAAAACACTGTACTGTGTAAGAAAATAAACTAACTAACTAACTATACTATAAATTGTAAAACAAAGAATAATTGGTTCATTATTTCAGTTTGTAAAACAGATTTATGTACATCCCAATATAATTTCATAACTTCTCGTCATTGTCACTATCCACGAAAGAACTGCTACTACAGGAAATAATTGATCACTACTTTTGCCAATGGTTGAAAGAATGAAAATAGCCATAATGTCCCGAGAAGGGGAAGGGCCTCCTATCGAATAGGGAAAGCTCATTCACACTAATGTGGTGAGCTACTCCACGTTAGGTGTTGTTCATACGTATTGACACCTTTTACCGATTGTGTTGTGGTACTCTATTTAGTCCCTGTTTCACATTTACACTAGGTATTCACTGTCTAGTCACTATATAGATGTGCCTCTAGAAATTTCCAGACTTTTCTTCCTCTCGCTACTCGTGACCACTGCTTCCCTGGTAGTAGTTGTCCTACATGGGGGTCCCACATGGTAGCCTTGTAAGTCCATCTATTGTTCTGTAGTCTCGCCACGTTACCTCCCCATTTCCATTTCAGTCTTGTGGCTAATTTTGACACGTCTTTTGTCTGTGCTAGCTGGTTTAATGTTTTATTTGGGATTCTTTCCTTCAGCGATACCCCCCAGTGATACGTTGCATCTTTCTTTGGCATATTTGTATTTTGTTCGTCAGTCTTGCTGTTAGTGACCATGTCTGACAG
Source organism: Ectobius pallidus (assembly GCA_964059195.1). Taxonomy (NCBI): domain Eukaryota; kingdom Metazoa; phylum Arthropoda; class Insecta; order Blattodea; family Ectobiidae; genus Ectobius; species Ectobius pallidus. Next base: position 152,374,414 of record CAXKWD010000002.1, read on the forward strand.
CCGTATTAATAATAAACGCAGTATAACTGCCAAGGGTTACATACGGGTTTGAACGTGAAACGTCATCAAACACGTTACGCTGGTCATGACGTTACTAGCCCCCGGCTGTGAAGGACTGCAGACGCCAATGTCGCCATCTGTCGGAGCAGTGAACAAACAGTAGCGTATCGTCTGCCGAGAGAATATCTATTTTCAGTATTTCATTATATTGATTTCAGATAGCTGTAATCATGGGTAAAATTATGGAAATATGTCCCGCAAACAAGGAACAATGTTTATAATTCCGCAAAAGCAGCTCCGAATGTTTTCTAACAAATCATCTTAAGAATGGATGCATAACTTCAAAATTCAATCTCTGACAAGTACGAAACGACCGGTTGTTACGGATAACGGCTTAACGTCAAGCTTATACAAGGGGGCCAGGCCGTGTAAAGCGTTGCACACATTCAGCCTTACGCAAGGATTATTAGTAAATTTTTTCTCCTCAGCTGTGTACATTCCTGGTATAAATAACTGAATTATTATTAAACCGCTAGTGTATAAAACTTTTGAATCTGGACAACGCAAGTGAAAGGGAAGTATCATCTTCGGCCTTGAACCCGACCCGCATCCGTAACACTCAATGGCCTTGAACCAAAGCATGAGAACTACGATCATGGTGATGTCAATAACCAGAAGTGAAGCGTAGTTTCATTGATAAGCTTAAAAATAACTTTTAGTACACGCTCTAAAACAGTTCCTTGTCGGACTGGTACACGCCGAAAATTGCATTTTAGCGAACTAGGCCGCTAAGGTTGCATAATACTGCATTTAAAATTCAATTTTATCGGCCGAGGACAGTCACACTAACTTTAACATGGATTTAAGCATTTACAGTATTTAGTCATACAAATTTAAGCCAAAATGTTTCTTCATGGTGATGAGAGACTTGACCATGGTTTCTCGCAAAGCACGGTAGCCTACTTCATCATATAACAAGAAATATAAGCCAACTTTTCAAATCTTCGTTCACAAGAGAAACATTGCTTACCATGGATGCATCAACATTTAAATGCAATAATATATTCCTTCTCAGCTCCAATTCAATATTTCTGGCTTGGATTGAAATTCCCTCTGGATTATCACTCATATTTTCACAAGATTTTCATAAATACTAGTTAGTGCAATATTGTTTACAAACAAGCGACTCATATATTATACATCTATACCGCACTTCATATTGGTATTGTTGTTCTGTGATCCAGGCTGCTGTGAGAATTTGACATCTATACATTTATTATAATCAATTATATGGTATTTTTATTTAAATTCATATAATTTAGGGAGCTTTTACTTAAATATATATATATATATATATATTGTATGCACCACGTTCGCAAAAGTTTTAGCGGACAAGCTTAGTCTACGAATGTCGGTTTTCTATTTTGAATATATATTTTTTTTTAATTAGGTTAATTTCTTCATTCCATATTTTAATACCTCTGTGCTTCTCCGCTTGTTCGATTTTCCTAAAGCTTCATTAGCTACTTTATTAATAATGAACCTATTTCAGGTCGTTCCATTCTTGATCAACATCTTGCTTATGGCTCTTTGATCAGTGTAATTTTCGAGTCTTATACTGGCTTTTGTAAATGATGGACTTTGTAGTAGCTATTTTGGAGTTCCAGTGGAAATTATTATTATTATTATTATTATTATTATTTTATCTGGATCTAGGCGCAATTTCAATCTTTTACGTTACTAAATAGTGATCTGATTTGAGATGTGTTCCTCTGTATACTCATATAATAGTAGGCCTACGCTCTTTTATTTTCCCGTTTACAACACCTCCAGCTGCCCACATGTATTTTTAAATTTATTTATGCTTCCTTAGTAATAAATTAATTTGATAAGTGACTGGGATTGGTCTGTTCAATGTGTCTGTTGTAGGCTAGTCTATATTTAATTAATAAACTAAACTCAGAGAGGAGCAAGAATATAAAAAAGTGTGTAATTGCATAATCAAACATATATGATTTCTTTAACCGGTAACTTTTTAATTAATATTATCATAGTTCATCCTCACAGACACACAAACTTTTATAATTTAAATGTTATGTTATGAAAACTCACAATAAGTAAGTCTATAACATGTAAGCAATTAAAGACACTCGCTTGCCTTATCCGTCTTTCTAATGTCCTGCTCACATGTGAAAACATATGTTAGCTTTATAACAATTTTCGCTAGTTTGTTCTCAAGTCTGATACAAAAACTACCTATAGTTTTTTTTTAAAAGATCATTAATTCTAAATCTGATTTCAGATTTTAGATACGGATTGAAAATAGAATAGATATAAATTGATTAATCGATTAATTTTATTACCAATAAACAACTAATTGTCTAAACTCTATGAAATACATATGCAGGACAAACTTAAATTTTATGTTGAGAGAACAGATCTCTAACGTGTATTTTCGACTGCTTTCACAATAATTCGTAGAGATTCGAAGTCGAACTTCGATTAGCAAGGCTAAGAAACAACCAAGACTATAGTAAACACAAATCAACTCTGAACATACGATAAGCCAATAGAATGATACGCAACTTGCAGTGTTGCAAGTTCACGACTCGCGTGAGTCTGAACGTTCTCTGTCTAACAAAGAGAGAGAGAGAGAGAGAACACGCGTGCTTTCCCACTGCTGCTCTGCGTCAAACATTCACACATTATTTTAACGTATTTCGTTTTTGAAAAATCGCGAACAAAAGTAGTTTGAAATTTTGAAACCTATTACACGTAAGATAAAACATCAATAATCTTAAAAGAAAGTGAAGAAAGGCTTACCTTATTGAGCTGTAGAAATAGGCCTAGAAAGGGACAAATAAAACTTCTTCGTCTTCTTCTTCACTTCCTTCACCACTCGTGTCACTATCTGTTTCACTGTCCCTAAGATTTATAATTATACTTTCAGCAGTGTCATCCCTGTGTATTACTTCGTGGCCCATTTCTAACGCTATCTGATCCAGTTCATATTTTTTTTCGTGAGTTTTATAAGGGGCAACACGGGCTAGGAATTCTGATATAGTTTCTGCGGGACTGTATGTTATGTTGTGTTCTTGAAGCCATTCCTGAATCTCTCTCTCTTACGTGAATTTGTTGTGGGTAGCCTAGACTGATAGCTGGCGTTATCCATAATTATTATCGAACTCGCGTCCAGATGATTTAGAAATATGTTCGTGAACCATTCTTTGAACCTGTCCGAAGTCATTTCTGTATGATAATCGGTGTTTTTACTGTTAGGATTGGAGCGAAATACCCATTTACTTTCTGGTATAAACCCTGTTTTAGCTGAGCCTGCAAGGCATATTATAAGCCTGCCATAGGCGTAACCAGGCCGACCATATGGGGGGGGGTTATAACATCCGCGGGGTCTGGGGGTATGGAATACCCCCAGGGTGAGGGGGGTCCGGGGGTCCTCCCCCGGAAAATTTAAAAAGTTAAGATGCACAATAACGAGTTTTAAGCCTCCGGGGGTCCTCCCCCGGAAAATTAAAAAAATTAAGACTCACAATAACGAGTGTTAAGCTTCCCACGCTTTATACTTGTATTAAGTAATTTATAAGCAGACTTAAAAAAATTATACAATTTTCCTTTTTTTAATCAATGGGGGGGTTCAAACCCCCAACCCCCCCCCCCTCGTTACGCCTCTGAAGCCTGCTACCATTTCCTATTGGTACTATAAGGCCGCCTCTTCCAGTCGGATCTTGCCATATGTCCCTCCTGGAGTGATTCTGGTTGACCCATGTTTCATCGAGATAAAATATGGGCCTCGTATCTCCCATCCCCCTAAGATTGTGAATTGTACGCAGAAATTTTTGTCTGGCTGCAACAATGTCCCCCCTTTCCAGTAGAAATTTCCGGCCATCATTGGTTCTCCTGTATTTAATTTCTAGGGATTTCAAAATCATATACATGGAGGACACAGAACCTTTATATTTTATTTTCTTTCGCATTAAAGCAACTAATTTTTTAGCTGTGGGATATTCCCCCGTATCGTACAATTCAAATATTGTCCGGCGTAAAGTACATTTTTGAAAACCGTCAAGATTTGCTTTGCGCTTTTTAACTGTGCGATGGTTTCCAGGAGATCTAAAACTGAGCCCACCCCCTACTTCAGTTGATTGTTTTCCCTCCTTAATTATATTAGTCACAGATTGTTCACTAATTTGGCAAGCTTTAGCAGTTAATTCCGGTCTTGAAAACCACCATTAACGGCCGTGGGTGTCGGCATGCTGACCACATGCCCCCAATCCTGCCATCTACCTGTGGTAGATCACGCAGCGGTCGGGTGGGAGGCCAAGTTCCTTCAGGGATGTAGCGCCACGGAGTTTAGTTTTTATAGCAGTCAATTCCTTACAAAATTCGTATTATTATGCACTTCGTCGTCCGAAATAGCCTTTAAAAATAGCTATCGCCTGCTTACGCAAAACTTTGTGGGTATAAATTGTTTCACCACTCGTACTAGGCTTGCTAAGGTGACATTACGGACACTGAATTCTCACAAAAGAACACACACGAAACGCTCTTGAATGCTAACACATATAAACTGAAACTGAGTCTGTGTTTTATCTGTGGCTGGGTGGAAGTGAGAGAGGTCTTGTTGTTGTTTATGTTAACAGATAGACAGAAACTTAATGTAATCCATCGATGGTGTTATTATTTTAGGGTAGAAATAAGAAAGGACCTCTTTGATGTTTGTATTAACATTTGCAGGATAAGGGCTATCTTCCGAACGGAGCGTCCTACAGACATGATGTTTGGACAGTCGGCTTCCAAAAAAATACAGCTTTCTAATGGTGATTTCAGGAAATACCTATATGTATTAGATTTTGAGCGCGCAAAGAAATAAGTGAAGTACATCTTTTTAGCGAGGCAGCACGTTTCGTTAACTGTACAACACCGCAGCAACCTCATTCGCTTGTCACTTCGTCACGTGACTCTGCCTGCCCCGCCTCAGGTTCAGAGTTGTTCTGCGTTTACTTTAGTTCCTACGTCAAATTTGTTTCCGGAAATTTAATAAGGACTGTTATCACAGCTCTGGTTTCTTATCTATGTATGAAATACGTGTGCTCAATCCTAACAGAACGAAAACGTCGGATACCGGATTTATTCGAAGACAATGAACAGCTTAAAATACGTAAATGTTTAATATAGAGACACTATAGTGAAATATGTTTGTGTGTATAATAGGATGAAAATGTGAGATATGGTAAACCAAAGACAGTAAATAGACCTACTGATATATTCGATACTGAAAATATATGTTCGTCTTCTTATTCCACATACAGTGTGTAATTACAGACAGGACATTTAATGATACTGTCGCGAAACATACTCCAGTGTATTCTTATGTACCCTGATCGTCATATAATAAAACATGATAGTCTTCTAGTACAAAGTCCTTTGTCTCTATGATTTCTTTCAAAAACATGCCGGTAGAGAATTTTTAAAGAGGTTCTTTATGTATATCTGTTAAAGTTAATTAAGTTTTTCTGCAAGAGGCTATATTTTACACGGTGGTATTATTTTATTTATAGAGTATGGCAATGTTACAACGTTTATGCTCAAAGTAGCATTGTGATGTTCGAAAAATAAAACCTTACCATTTTCCTTTAACTCCAACATCACACATTTACATTACGTTTAACTAAGATGTTTATAATTGATACGCAAGTTAAATTTTCATGTACCATGCTGATTCATATCCTGTTTCACAATTAACTAAGATGTTGATAATTGAAATTATTAGTTATTATTTAATTCAAACAACTGCAAGTTAGATATTCATGTACCATGCCGATTCACATGCTGTTTAGAATCAGGTCATGACTTGCATTACATGTGCATAAAAAGTGATAATATTAGAACCCGTTACAGAAATGAGGTCAAGCTAATAATAGTGATAATATTAGAACCAGTTACAGAAATGAGGTCAAGCTAATAATAGTACATAAATCTCCGCAAACAATCAGACTGCTATGCGTTTTCTCGGAAATAATAACATATTCCCATATTTCTGTTAAAATTAATTAAACTATTCTCAAGGGATGTGTTTTACACGGTTAGCAAGAAATTTTATTTATTTTACTTTAACAATTATATTGAGAAAAGAATTAATGTTTTTTTTTAATTCAAGTAACGATTGTTAAGTAGCGCAATCTACATGGTACATACCCGACACCTGGTAAACAATATGGGAAACACAAGATTGAATAAGCATGACGTCACCGAGAAACAGAACTTTCTTATGAGACAACCCTTGCAAGTGAAATAACAAATCTCGCTGTGGTCACGCGGTTTAAAACGGGTGGTCGGTAATCATAACTTGAGTGGTTCGAGTCCACCTCTGTGACAAGATTTTATTAAATAATTATAAAATTAACATGCATAAGAAAACTATATAATGATGACGTCATATGGAAGTCCTGGGATAGCGTCTCTACACCTGTCAAAAGGTCATAAGTCATGATATCATAACGTTGCGGGATAAAAAAGTTCAAACTGTAGGGATTTCATATGGATAGCCAAAGGACCCAACTGCAAACGTCCCGAAAAAGGACAAAAAAAAACCCTCGCGTAAGAGTGCGTACTCCGGCGTCTATGGTATAAGGGCGTAACAACATAAATTAAAGCCCTTGCGTAAGAGTGGGTGTCCAGACGTCCATGGCATAAGGGCGTAACAAATTGGTAAACGCCTTGCATAAGAGTGCGTTTCTGGGCGTCGTTGGCAAAAGGGCATAACTGCAGACGCCGGGCGTCGGGTAGGGGAAACGGGAAGTTGCCTCACTTTCACCTGAACAAACGCCGCGTATTACTACTAACACACATGCTGACTTGTAGAAAGTTGTTAAGCTTATTTAATTGTTTTAAATAATATTATTTTCTTTAAACTCCCTTGAGCGATTTTTTACTTACAAAGACACATTGTTATTTTGTCACCCCCCCCCCCGGGTGATGGCACCCGGGGCGGCCCGCACCCCCCTTCCTACGCCACTGGCCTAATCATTAACATTATAACATATTTGTACTCGCAGGCATTATTTATGAGCCCGCTGACTCACATGTAGAACACCCTCTCTCTCTCTCTCTAACTCTCTCTCATACACGCGCGCACTCACACACACACACAAGCACACACACAAACATAATACAATCGCTATGCATGACAAGTTCGTGAATCTGTAGTTATAATTATGTTTAACCACAAACGAAAGGCAAATTAATATTCCTTCCTCTTTAAACCAAACTCCTAATGGTATTATCCTGGGACGAAAGGTAAGATCAGAATTAAGCAGCTACTTTACACCGAAAATTTACACACCTAGGTACAATAATGAAAGGCGCCTAATGGTTTTATGTGATTATGAATGTATATTTATACCAACTTCCTTGAACGAGACGCGCACTATATAAGAAGTTGATAGCACTGAAAATCTACTCTTATACAATTCAGCGGCCATAAATAGCGTGCTCACTCGCTCGCCCACTTCGTGAGACATCGGGTGTACTCGGCGATGTTAGTCTCTCGCAGTCTAAACTTTCACGAAGACTACAAAATTAGGAAATCCTTTTCTTTATTATATATGGCCTAAGTGAAATGAACACAATAAACAAATATTCTAATTTTATTTTTACTTACAATTTTCATAGCTCTGAACTACAAACATTTTTAATAAACTACCAGTGTAAATTTCTTAAAATCCTGGATTCAATTATTAATAGCGGGTTAAGCCGCGGGAACCAGCTATAATATTAATGATAGTTTAACCATGAAAGTATCGCAGACAATAAAAATCCAAACAAACCATTCCCTCCCTTGAAAAATTATATAATTTCTGAAGATTACACTGAATTTATCAAATAAAATTCACATCATATTCATCTGTCAACAAACAGTTGAGAAACGATATATATTATCCACCGCCGTCTCGAGAATTACACACGAGTAATACAGTCTAGAAGGCAGTGGTATTATCACTGTTCACAGTTAGGTTTGGAACTGCATAATCGAATCTGAGATCGTTTTCACAGGCGGCGCTTTTTAATCGTGGTATGTACTCTGAAGCCGGAATTTTAGCTGTTTCATTAATTATTAATGGTTTAGTTTATGAATGATTCGCGTGCAGTGTTAATAAATATAATGCTTTAATAATTATTATACTCTTAATTTTTAATTTTTCAATTAATTATCGTGGGCAAAGCCGCGGGCACCTGCTAGTTTATATACAAGGAGAATAGGGAGCTAGCCTTTAGCGACGACATAGTCATTTTCATTTATGCAAAGTTGAAAGTGAAAAAGGAATGTAACAATAGGTTAGGTTGTTTTAGTACAAATCCTTAGGCGTTAAGGATTTGGTTCTAGTGACTCGTTCGGGTTTCAACTAGCTAAATTTAATCCGTAATGTAAAGGGCTTGCAATTACGAGAGAACTGTCTAATGTGGTATACTGGGTAAAATGACATAGTGATGGTTTTAGTTAAGGAATTTGGCTCCTCCTCTTGTGATATGCTAATTTAAAAGGTGGTTTGAGAACCCTGTTCCTATGTTAATGGCGACAGTCAGTCAGCTTCCTTCTTGGTGATATCAAAGAAAACAGAACGGTAAGGGCAAAACGTTTTTTCTCTCTCTAGCAAACGTTTATTTGATTGGCTTTTAGAACTTTAGCAGACCATGTAACTTCATATAACTTGTTAATCAAATATCGTGCTTCAGTCTAAAATATCCGTTTAAAATGGGATAGTATGGGACTCAGTTTAACTGCTCTAGAATGTGGGGAAAGTAGTGTATTCCAGAGCAGTTAAGTTGATTCCCATACTGTATGTGATTTTAGATTCCCGCGAATATCGCCTTCTTACACGCAAGAAGACATCTAATGTCCTTACGAATAATGGTTACGATCTAAAACTTTTGTGAGATTGTGAGGTCTGAAACGGGGTGCACCCAGTTACGTGAGAACTGAAGTTACTTGATGAAGATTGAGAGACAACTAATAACTGCCTTCATACCAAGCATGATGTACAATTTCATCTTAATTGGGCTCAGGGATGTGGTGGAATACGATTTATAAAACACCACGGGTGTATGTTTTTAGCGGTAGAAGATGTAGGCCTAACCTTTAAACCCCCAGTCAAGCAAACTTAAAAAATTTAGTTCCTAATAAATGCTACTGTTGATGTGTTTCGTATTAATCTAACAGCAAGATCTTACGAGAGAGAGGAAGATTCGGTCAAGTCTAGATTGTTACTGGGTTTGATTATCAGAATATTTCAAGTTTAATTCTAAAGATTATATTTTTATTAAATGTTATCAGTTCAATAAAGTGAAAAAGATTTACGAATAATCCATTTTCTTCCTTTCCTTTACCCTAGTTTCGAAATTGCCTGTACAGTAACATAAATCTCCCCAGTAGGCCTATATCGTTCTGCCAATCTTGGTCCTAAATGTGTACAGTGACATAATTCACATATCACCGTAAACATTTTTCACTTAATTTACAGCCAATGTGAACCTACATTGGATAAAATAATGTAATAAAAACATACTTAATGCTAACGTAGTCATACCTACGAACGATACCCCTAACTTCGTAATCTTAACATTGCTTCCGATTTTCGTATCACATTTCTCAAACCAAATACCTTGCAACCCAAAAGTTTCAACACAATTTTTTAGAAATTATTTCCTTTTAAACCAAACTCCCTGGCAGTACATCCCTGGAGGGATCGCTGCGTCATATACAGTAGGCATATAGTAGGATTGTGGGCATGTGGTCAGCATGCCGACATCCATGGCCGTTAATAATTGTTTCCGTGACCGGAGCCGCTACTTCTCAATCAAGTAGCTCCTCCGCTGAGTGCATCCCGTTCCAGACTTCCCTACCTCAGAAAAATCCATGGTACTGTGGATCGAATATGGTCCACTATAGTGTATGATGTGCGTGTGTCCATAGTCAACACAATACCATGCAGGCGGCCATCCCCTTTTTAAACAAAATGTTTTACGTAGCCCAGAAGCTTGATATTTTAAGCAGGCGACTGAAATAGAAAATGACTTCCTTAAATGCTCCAAACCTTGGTTCTTCAAATCCCATGATTTCCACCATGCAGTAAAAAATCGAGCTCACAGTCCCGTCTCCCGCCCCCGAAGACTTCCGTGTGGATACGTCCCGAGAGTGCTCCAGTCAAAACAACCCCGCCTTGCCAGCCGGCTGGCTCGCCCGCCGCCCGGTGGGAAAGGGATGACAAGATAAACGATTTCCTGTGGGAAGAGCAGTAGAATGAGGTGAAGCAATATCGCTCTTGCATTAGGCCTATCCACTGGATATCTATCTTGGGTTGCATAGGGAAAGGCTTGCTTACAATTATTATATTGCTAGCATGTGCCCGCGGCTTCGCCCGCGATAATTAGTTAAAAAATTAAAAATTAAGAGCATAGGCCTAATAGTTAAATCATTATATTTATTAACACCTAAATCGCGTGGACTACATACCACGATTAGATAGCGTCGCCTGGTAAAGGCGACCTCAGATTCGACTTGCTTGGTCCAGAAAACCCATGTATAGTGAGTTTTGTCCAAATCGAACAATGTTTAACCATATTTAGGGCTATATTGATTATCCCTCTTCCGTGTAGGTTGAAAATTTCATATGTCTACGGGACTTGACATTCTAAACAAATGAATCATCCAGGATGGACTTACAAAATCAAGCGATCACCCGCGATAATTATTTCAAAAATGAAAAATTAAGAGCATAATAGTTAAATCATTATATTTATTAACTCCTAAATCACGTGGACTACATACCACGATTAGATAGCGTCGCCTGTTAAAAGCGACCTCAGATTCGAGTTCCTTGGTCCAGAAAACCCATGTACAGTGAGTTTCGTCCAAATCGGACAATGTTTAACCATATTTAGGTCTATATTGATTATCCCTCTTCCGTGTAGGTTGAACATTTCATATGCCTGCGGGCCTTGATATTCTAAACAAATGAATCGTCCAGGAAGGACTTACAAAATCAAGCGATCGCCCGCGATAATAATTTCAAAAATTAAAAATTAAGAGCATAATAGTTAAATCGTATTTATTAACACCTATATCACGTGAATTACATACCACGATTAGATAGCGTCGCCTGGTAAAAGCGACCTCAGATTCGAGGTCTTTGGCCCAGAAAACCCCCGTATAGTGATTTCGTCCAAATCGAACAACGCTTGACCATATTTACGCCTATATTGATCATCCCTCTTCGGTGTAGGTTGAACATTTCATATGTCTGCGTGCCTTGAGATTATAAACAAATGAATCGACCAGCTTGAGCTTACAACATTCAAGCGATCGCGATGGTTTTATGTCCAAGGTATGACAAAAATAGCCAAAGCCTACTGTAATTGATTTGATATTGAAATGTATTACTCAAAACCGATGATTCGAAAACGCAAAAAATGCACGTTTTCTGCCCGTTTTTCACTCATAACTCACGAACGATAGCGAAATTCAAAATTCCGGCTTCGAGGTGCATTTTCCGACCCTTCAGTCCATCTACGTTTAAAATTTCAGATCTCTGCGTTGAGTAGATTTCGCTGGGCATCGCGGACAGACAGACAGACAGACAGACCCTTCCTTTTATTAATACTAGCATGTGCCCGCGGCTTCGCCCGCAATAATTATTTTAAAAATTAAGAACATAGGCCTAATAGTTAAATCATTATATTTCTAACACTTAAATCGCGTGGACTACATATCACGATTAGATATCGTCGCCTGGTAAAGGCGACCTCAGATTCGACTTGCTTGGTCCAGAAAACCCATGTATAGTGAGTTTTGTCCAAATCGAACAATGTTTAACCATATTTAGGGCTATATTGATTATCCCTCTTCCGTGTAGGTTGAAAATTTCATATGTCTGCGGGCCTTGATATTCTAAACAAATTAATCGTCCAGGAAGGACTTACAAAATCAAGCGATCGCCCGCGATAATTATTTCAAAAATTAAAAATTAAGGTCATAATAACTTAGTTAAATCATTACTTTATTAAACACTTAAATCGCGTGGACTACATACCACGATTAGATAGTGTCGCCTGTTAAAAGCTACCTCAGATTCGAGTTCCTTGGCCCAGAAAACCCCTGTATAGTGAGTTTCATCCAAATCGAACAAGTTTGACCATATTTAGGCCTATATTGATTCTCCCTCTTCCGTGTAGGTTGAAAATGTCATATTAGTCCAGTCAATGAATGCTCTAAAGGAGGTGTAGAGGGAAATCGAAGGAACACAATTTTTGACTATGGGACTTTGTTTGGACTAGTTAGGAGGTAAACATACTAAAAGTCCTCACTCCTAGGAGGTGAGCGGGGGGCAGGGGGCCCTTAGAAGATCCCTTTTTTCGGTTTTTCGCTTATATCTCGGAAACTATGGGTCCTAGCGATAATATATTGTTCTATATAAAATTAAAGCTGACAAAATGGTCCACAAGATTGATTCTGTTAATGTTTTCGCTATCTCTTCTAGTTTCCGAGATATCCGCGCTCAAAGTTAGCTAATTTTGAAAAAAAATAAAATTGCCTCGTGTTTTTGGCCATATTTCATTAGCTAACTCTTCGGCCCTTCGTCCAACGAAAAAGTCCTACGAAAGAAAGTTGTAGAGAATTAAATGTCCTTCAAGAATATATGATATTTTGCGTTTTATCTTTAACCGTTCATACGTTAAAGCAATTTTAACTTTATGTGTAAATTCCGGGATTTTGCAGAAAAACTTAACTTTCGTATTTTCCGTTATTCCACTGCTCTAACTCTATATAAAAGCCAATATATACATACAGGGTTCCCACAAATGATCTTTCGGGTTTCGAAAATGTGTAACTTGTGTTTAAATAAACTTACAAACATGTAACAGGTACTAATGGAAAGAGAAACTCAAAAAGTTTTGATTATAGTATCACAGTTGGCAACAATGACGTATAATGACATTCAACATTGCGCATTGTCGAAAGCGAGAAAATGGCTGGTATAGAGGATAGGCGAGCGTTCTGTGTTCTCGATTATCATGTTAATAAATCTGTAACTGTTGTTCAACGACATTTTCGAACAAGATTTGGTGAAGATCCACCCAGAGGCCCTTCAATTCGTAAGTGGTATTCTGATTTTACGACAAGAAGGTGCATCTGTAGGAGGAAATCTTCAGGACGCCCGGCAGTAAGTGAGGAAACTGTAGACCGGATTCGTGAATCTTTTACACGTAGTCCTCAAAAATCAACCATTGTAGCTAGTAGGGAGCTGCAGATCCCTAAATCCACCGTATGGAAAGTTCTGCGTAAACGTTTGAATTTTCTTCCATACCAATTGCAGATGATGCAGTTCTTAATCTTAAAGGAAGAAGATAAAATGGTGCGTCGTACTTACTGCGAGAATATGCAGACTCTCATTGAAACTGATGGGTTTTTTGAATCCATAGTGTTTAGTGACAAGTGCACCTTCCATCTTTCAGGTAAAGTCAACAAACATAACGTTAGAGTCTGGGGGTCGGAAAAACCCAATACCTACGTGCAGCATGACCGCGACTCTCCTAAAATAAATGTATTCTGCGCTTTAAGTGTGCAGAAAGTGTACTGCTCGTTCTTCTTTGTAGAGAAAACAATTGGAGGATTTGAGTACCTGGATATGCTACAACAATGGCTCCTGCCTCAGTTGGAACAGGAAATGCCCAACGTGATATTTCAACAGGACGGCGCACCCCCTCATTTTCATAATGAAGTCAGATTGGAGCTCAACACCAGACTACCGAACCGATGGATTGGCCGTGTTGGTAATGACAATGAAGAACTTCTTCCTTGGCCTCCGCGTTCGCCAGACCTCACACCCCTTGACTTCTTTTTGTGGGGTTATGTCAAAGATCTTGTGTACAAGCCACCTCTTCCACAGACCATCCTTGATCTAAGAGAACGCATCACAGCACCCATTGGAACAGTTGACCATGGCATGTTACAACGTGCTTGGGCGGAAATGGACTACAGGCTTGATGTGTGTCGTGTTACCAACGGAGCTCACATTGAACATCTGTAAGGTACTATAATCAAAACTTTTTGAGTTTCTCTTTCCATTAGTACCAGTTACATGTTTGTAAGTTTATTTAAACACAAGTTACACATTTTCGAAACCCGAAAGATCATTTGTGGGAACCCTGTATTTATATGCATAAATAGTATGTACTATACATAAGTTGTACATAAAGGAATTAATATGCATATATGTATTTTATAATAAATTTTCAAATAACATATATGCCTATGCAAAGTCCACTCAATGAATGAATGGAGGGAAATGGAACACAATTTTTTACTTTGAGACTTTGTTTGGACTAGTTAGAAGTAAACATACTAAAAACCCTCCCTCCTAGGTGGTGAGCGGGGGGCAGGGGGTCCGTAGAAGTTACCTTTTTTGGTTTTTCATTTATGTCTCAGATACTATGGTTATTTGGCAAAGAGGTTCCACGATATCTGCCATTTGTGATGGGTTTGTCAATTTTGTGAACAGTCACTATCGTGGAAGGAGTATCACTGTAGTGTTTGATGGGTTCACAAGCTCATCCTCAAGTACAAAGGTCGCTGAGCAGCAAAGGCGGTACCGTCTCAGCAAGTCAGCCGACATACACTTCAATCAGGAGACAGTCATAACTGTGAAGCAGGAAGACTTCCTGTCAAATGCTCACAATAAAAGTCGGTTGATTAAGATGCTGGAGGTCGCACTACAGGCACATGGAGTCAGAACCCTGAAAGCACAGAATGATGCGGATGTCCTCAGTGTAGACACGGCTGTGGAGTTGTCACGTACCACCGCTGTAGCTGTTGTTGGTGAGGATGTCGACCTAACAATCCTGTTGATGGCCAAAACACCTGGTGACCAGGACATAAATTTCGTCAAGCCTGGACGTGGAAACATAAAACCTACACTGTTTTCTACCCAGGAGCTTCAGACCCATGGGTTGCAAGACATACTATTTCTACATGCCTTCACTGGGTGCGATATCACCTCAGCAGCCTTCCGAAAGAGTAAGCTGGGATTTCTCAAACTGTATTTGAGGTCTCCAGATGTCCAGGGAGCAGCTGCAGTTTTCTCAGACCCTTCCTCAACAAAGGATGATATAGAGGAAGTTGGGAAAAAGTGTATTTTGAGGTGGTACGGGGCCCCACCTAAAGAGAAATCTCTAAACGCTTACCGTTACCAATCCTTCGTAAAATCGGTAGCCAATATCAAATCAGACATCTCATGCCTCCCACCAACTGAGGGGGCAGCGAAACAACATTATCTGAGGACATATCACCAAGTCCAGATGTGGTTTGGTCATGAGCTGCCTCCTCAGATGTATGGGTGGGAGTTAACCACCAACAAATTTCTATCCCCGGTGCACAGTGAGCAGCAGGCTGCACCGGATGAAATATTAAAATCTATTTTTTGTCGGTGCACAAAGGATTGTGCCACCACCAAATGCGGATGCAGAAAAGCGTCTCTCAAGTGTTCCCCTACGTGCCAAAACTGCCAGGGGAACTGTCTTAATGGGGGGCCCCTCTTGGACAATGAGGATGAAGAACTCGACATTGATCCTCTGCCGGTTATCCAAGAAGATGTATCTACAGATGTATCTTTCTTTACGGATAAAGAAGAAACCGACGCAGAACCCACCCCAGAGCCAAGTTCCCATGACCAGCCAGGACCATCCCGCTCCAAGAGAGTCAGGAATATATAATAATTATTTTACTAAAAGGTGTAAATATATTATTAAATTAAACGTAACACAGTTTCAAAGAAACATTTACGAGTTAATGTGTTAATAAAAAAGTTATGTACAAATTGTTCTTGACTCTGGAATTACCCTACCCCAATGCCTTTGCGGAGCGAATGTACAGTTAATATATATTATGTTAACTGTGTATTATATATAATATACATTGAATACAAGTATTATTGCCTATGAAGGGGGTTATTATGGCTCCAAAGTAACAATAAAGATTCAGCGATCCTCGATAAATTGTCAACTTTGAGTACTATCAGAGATTTCGATCATATATATATATATATAGTAATTGTATTTATGTAGGGGTAGGAGGTGGAGCTCTCAAAGTGGTTCCATTAGATTCGGGGTGTGGAAAATAGTTTTAAACTACACCAAACAATAAATTCAATTCTACACCAAACAATATTAATTTTGAAAATATAGTATAAATACTTATATATACATATAATTTCTTTATGTGCCACATATATAGTATATACTATGTATACATGTAAATATATACATATAACTATATATCATACGTGTATATTGGATTTTATATTGAGTTTGAGTAGTGGAACAACGAAAAATACACAAGTTAAGGATTTTCTACAAAATCCCGGAATTTATACATAAAGTTAAAATTGCTTTAAGGTTTGAACGGTTAAAGATAAAGCGCAATGTATCATATATTCTTAAAGGACATTTAATTCTCTACAACCTTTGTCCTTATGACTTTTTTGTAGGACGAAGGGCCGAAGAGTTAGCTAATGATATATGGCATGAAACGCGAGGCAATTTTATTTTTTTTTCAAAATTAGCTAACTTTGAGCGCGGATATCTCGGAAACTAGGAGAGATAGCGAAAACATTAATAGAATAAATCTTGTGGACCATTTTGTCAGCTTTAATTTTGTATAGAGCAATATTATCGCTAGGACCCATAGTTCCCGAGATATAAGCGAAAAACTGAAAAAAGGGATCTTCTGAGGGCCCCCCGCTCACCTCCTAGGAGTGAGGACTTTTAGTATGTTTACCTCCTAACTAGTCCAAACAAAGTCCCAAAGTCAAAAATTGTGTTCCTTCCATTTCCCTCTACAACTTTTCATTGACTGGACTAATATGTCTACGGGCCTTGACATTCTAAACAAATGAACCATCCAGGATGGACTTACAAAATCAAGCGAACGCCCGCGATAATTATTTCAAAAATTAAAAATCAAGAGCATAATAGTTCAATTATTATATTTATTAACACCTAAATCACTTGGAGTACATACCACTATTAGATAGCGTCGCCTGTTAAAAGCGACCTCAGATTCGAGTTCCTTGGCCCAGAAAACCCCTGTATTGTGAGTTTCGTCCAAATCGAACAATGTTTGACCATATTTAGGCCTGTATTGATTATCCCTCTTCGGTGTAGGTTGAAAATTTCATATGTCTGCATGCCTTGACATTATAAACAAATGTATCGACTAGCGTGAGCTTACAACATTCAAGCGATCGCGATGATTTTATGTCCAAAAATAGCCAAAACCTACTGTAATTGATTTGACATTGAAATGTATTAAGTTACTCAAAACCGATGCTTAGAAAACGCAAAAAATGCACGTTTTCTGCCCGTTTTTCACTCATAATTCTAGAATGAAAGTTAAATTTAAAATTCCGGCTTCGAGTTGCATTTTTCGACCCTTCAGTCCACGTATGTTTAAAATTTCAGTTCTCTGTGTTGAGTAGATTACGCTGGGCATCGCGGACAGACAGACAGAAAGACAGGCACTTCCTTTTATTAATATAGATTGATAGATTCAGTGCAAAGTAACTAATAGCCTATAAGGCCTGTTATCCTTGAACATGATATACTGTCGTCTTCTCTAATTATTTTACACCTATCATTATATTGTATATTAGTCTACTAAATTGTAATATTGTTTATTAAAATTAAGGCACAAGAGGGAATGAACTATTCCAATTTTTGAACATTATTTTGTCGGAACGTGAAAAAAAGACAAGGAACTACAGTTTTCACCTAAAAAAAATTATAAATACTGTAGATAGGCCTACGCTTAATAATGTAGGTAATGAACGTGGGGATCAATGAGCTAAATCAGCAGCATCTTCTGGTCTACTTATTCATATTCTAAAAGCCCAATATCTTAATGTCAAAAATAAAATGTTGAACTACATCTTCAATATTGTTGGAATGACCTTTGGATAAGGACTACAAATCGTATCTTCACCAAAGCATTCTTCTTCCCTACAGTACACTTTCGGCTGAGTGTTAAAAATTGTAACACAATTTATGACAGACCATGGAAAATTTGGGAAATGTTTCTTGAGATTTCACATTGGTGTATTTCAGACAGTAGTTATGCTACTAAGTCTCAAGAATCAGTAGTAACTTTAAAGCATGTGCCGTTTGACTATCCTACATTCGAAAGGAAAACACAAGCTAAATTTACTTTTTGCAGATTGTGAAGAAACATCTATATATAAAAAAAACACATCTATATATATAAAACACATCTATATTAAAACACCAATGTTGTTATAAGTAAGTAAAGTGTTCTCTATACAGGCCGTGGCGGCCTAGAGGGTTCCAGGAGGTTGAAGCTCCTAGATTTTTAGACAATCGGTACATGAAGGTGGTAAGGTTGTCAGCCTTACGCACCGGCCGCCTTTACCCCCAGGATTGCTCCTGGTACTCATTTCTGTTAGAGGCTCAGTCGACCCCAGGGCCGTAGTGCCACCAGCAGGATTAGGCCAATTGAAAAACTCCAACCACCTCATCGGGGATCGAACCAGCAACCTTCCGGCTTGTAGCGCAGCGCCTCAACCACTACGCTACGGCGTACCCCATGTTATTAAGTGCCAGTATGGTACTTTATGAGATTGTGTGGGGGACGAAAAATGTCTGTCCGTCCGTCCGTCCGTCCGTGTGTCTGTACGCGCTCTAACTCAAATACGCTTTTTCAGATTTTCATGAAACTTGGAAAACACATTTATAATGTCAATGGGAAGAACCCTATTGATATTGAACCAAATCGGTTCACCGGTACCGGAGTAAAACCCAATTTAGTGTATATTTTAAAGGCGCCATAACTCACATACGCTTTATCGGATTTTCATGAAACTTGGAATACCTATTTATAATGTCCATGGGAAGACCTCTGTTGATATTGGACCAAATCGGTTGGCCGGTACCGGAATAATACCCAATTTGGTGCCTTTTTATGGTATTATATAGCAAAAGGTGCGATAACTCAAATAGGCTTTATCGGATTTTCATGAAAATTGGTATATACATTTATAATGTACGTGGCAAGAAGCCTACTTATTTTGGGCCAAATCGGTTGACCGGTACCAGAGTAACAACTAATTAAAGGTCACATTTTTTAAAATCATATCCATACAACAATGTCGCATTTTTAATCATTTGGGGGCTTTGTCTGCAGTGCAGTCAGATGTTTGTTTACTTGGGTGATGTAGTTGAAAATAAGTACTATCAAATACTATTACTGTGAAATAATTAGCGGAGTTATATGCCACTGAATTTTGTGAAATGTTGACGTATTTTAAGAATTTCAAGTTGTAGGCCTAATATATTTAGATTTGACAAATAACAATACTCCTTCACATAAGCTTATCAAACTACATCGTCAAATTGACTGAGTTAACCGAATGGTAACGTCTTGGATTCAGCGAAAGCATACTGGCACTTTGTTATATCAGTTTACCTGATTTTTATTATAAGTATGATATGCAATTTATAACACACATTCATGATCATATATGTAATCACTTAACTTTGTAAACTTACTGTGCATATGATGTGTAAGCTATAACCCAACAAGCCTTTCCTGGCAAAATAGGGGTTTTAAAGATTTGGAGATTCAAAATTCAATAAAAATAAATAATAACTTAACACTGGTCAACAGTGATTTTGTTGCCAATTAATAGACAGTGAATTTAGGGTAACTTTATGGCCCTGAATTCGAATATGTCACTCGTTTTGCTAGATTGGCTCTATTTATTGTGATAACGTACAATATGTAGGTAAACAAATAAGCAAAAATAAACAAAAATTCAAAATATTAATTGAGATACATCGTGTACACAGTCAAATGAAAACGAGAAAAACATATGAAAATGATCACAAAAATGCAGTTTCATTGTTGATTCAGCATGTAATAGAAGAAGAAAGGAAAAAAAGTATTTTAAAAACATTACAATTAGCATATGGAAAAACTCCGCCTGTGTGATTGTCTCTTGTGTTGATCGTCAGGACAGTCACGCTGAAGATTCCAGCAGTAGTCTGCCATCATGTGCTTGTCCCATCTACCTTAATATCGTCCTTCCATCACCTGAAAATCTTGATGGAATCTTTCACCTTATTCCTCACTGTAGTCACCAAGATTGTCCGGAAATATATCAAGATGGCTGTGGAGGTAGTGAATCTTAATGCTCATATTTGCCCCCAAGCTTTTCAAGTTTCTGAGCATGCTTTGCACCAGTTCCTCATAATTATGTGCTTTGTGGTTACCCAAGAAATTCTTGACAACAGATACAAAACTGCTCCAGGGAGATGCTTCAATGCATTTCACAACTTTAATGAATTCCAAATCATGTATAAGCTTCAGAATTTGGGGACCATCAAATATACCAGCTTTTAATTTTTCATTACTGAGTCCAGGGAATGATTTGCATATATATTTGAAACAGTTACTATTTTTGTCCAATGCTTTCACAGATTGCTTCATTAGACCAAGCTTGATATAAAGTGGTGGAAGAATGATTTTGTCCCTGTCAACCAATGGTTCTTTTAGGATATTAGCTGCTCCTACAGTAAAGCTATCTCTTGATGGCCATGAAACTTTTTATGCTTTGCTCTGCTGTCCCACATGCAAATAAAGCAAGGAAATTTTGTGTATCCACTTTGCTGTCCAAGCAAGAAAGTTAACCATTTTGAAATCAACACAGATAGGCCATTGGTGTTGATTATAACGAAGTTTCTGGAGAATCATCTGGATATTTTCGTATTCCTCATGAAGTTTCGTCGAGTGGCCAATTGGAATGGATGCATAGCGGTTACCATTATGCAGCAACACACATTTTAGGCTTCTGGTTGAGCAATCGATATAAAGCCTCCAGTCTTGAGGTTGATATTTTGGTAGTCCCAGTTTTAGTAGCAAACCAGGGGTGTCACTGCAGTAAACAAGTGCATCATCTTGACTGAAGTATGGAAGTAGATCTTCTTCTCTTGTCCGGTAAGCTGTGATTTTAGTTCCTGGTTGTAGACAATTCTTCTCATTAAGTCTAGATGCCAATAGTTCAGAAGACTGTTTAGAAAGACCGAGGTCTCTTATCAAATCGTTAAGCTCTTCCTGACTGAAGAGCTGGTGTCTTGTGGAACTTCCTTCGTATTCACATTCACTACTACTAGTGTTCAAGTCCTGCAAATCATCATCATCTAAAGGAAGTAGTTTTGGCAGAGTGGTGAACACTGGTACAGGAATGTCATCGCTGTGTGGCACAGGTCGCCTTGCTGATTCTAAATAGGGATATTCCCACTTATGCTTCTTGTAGCGATTGAAACCTTTTACATTGACAATTAAAAAATAACGATCATTATGGTGGTTTTTTGGCTCTCGCCACACCATTGGCACTCCAAAGTTTAAACCCCTTCGTTTACCATTAGTCCACAGTCGTAAAGACTCGACACAGCGTTTGCAAACTTTATGAGGAGCCCAATGTTTATCTTGGTCTCCCAGTTTAATCCCGAAATACGCAAGATAGACCTGTTTCACAAAGTCAGTGATGTTCTTCGTTGTTCTTGCAGTGTGTATTCTCCACAAATATAGCAGAACTCATCAGAAGAGTTGAAACTACCTCTACGCGAGAACTCACGTTAATATATGAAAAGAATAAAATAAAATAAAAATTATGTTTGCAAAAATTTTATAAATATGATAAGGTGGAACTAATAAGACTATCTATTACAATATGATCTATAACTTACATTTAACTAACAATATAATGTAATAACTAATCGTGACATACCTTTTTCTTGATACAATGGACGAGAAATTCTTCACTAACAACAAATTTCAACAGCTATTACACAAATCGCGTCCTCTCACACGCTCATTCATCGCTCGACTGCCGCTCTGTGCACAAACAAGAGGGTGGGGGATACTGACCTTCATTGCTGCAGTGTGACCAACTGACTCTCCTTGAAATTGTGAGATACAAGAGGGTGTCTCAAATTACTACCAGGTCCCATAATCTCACCTTCTCCTCTATAACGTGTAACATATTTGACCATTTGTACATACGCAATCACAAAATATAAAATGAATAGGCATACAGAATTATGGAATTCACAACCGATTTACTGGTAAGTTAATTATTAAACGCTACACGTCAGAGATAGCTTGTATCTAAGAAACTAGAGCCAATGGGGGAAATCCGTTTTCAGATTCAAATTCAGCATACCAAATGTACCCAACTAGGAGGTGCCCGTAGCTTCGCCCACGAAAATTCATTTAAAAATTAAAAATCAAGAGTATAATAATTATTAAAGCATTATATTTATTAACACTTGCACGCGAATCATTCATAAACTAAGCCATTAATAATTTAATGAAACAGCTAAAATTCCGGCTTCAGGGTACATTCTACGATTAGAAAGCGCCCGCTGGGAAAACTATATCAGAATCGATTATGCAGTTCCAAAGGAACCTGTGAACACATAATACATATTGTTTCTCAACTGTTTATTGACATGAATATGATGTGAATTTTATTTAATAAATTCAGTGTAATTTTCAGAAATTATATAAATTTTCAAGAGAAGGAGTGGTTTGTTCGATATATTATAGTTGGTGCCCGCGTCTACGCCCGCCACTATTAATTGACTCCAGGATTTTAAAGAAATTTACCCTGGCAGTTGATTAAAAATGTTTGTGGTTCAGAGCTATGAAAATTGCAAGTAAAAATAAAATTAGAATATTTGTTCATTGTGTTCATTTCACTTAGGCCTTATATAATAAAGAAACGGTTTTCATAATTTTGTAGTCGTCATGAAAGTTTACACTGCGAGAGACGAACATCGCCGAGTATACCCGATGAACTCACGAAGCGGGCGAGCGAGCAAGCACGCTATTTAGGGCCGTTGAATTGTATAAGAGTAGATATTGGTTCAAATATCCCTGGCAACAATTTTTTGTTTGTTTGTTTTGTAGAGCTGTGTAATGTGGTACGTTACCCTCAGGGAATGTACAAAGCAGTTTTAAGATTTTCTTAAACCAGAATTTTGAAAATCATCCAGAATCTACAAGTATTACTAATGATCCAAGAATATAATTTTTTACAGCCGACTGAAAAATGTTACCCCCTTGATCCCTGCTTTAACGTCCGAATGTGTGCAAATCAACATTGGCAAGTTGCACACATTTTATACGGCCTAACAGCTTGTTCAATCATTACGTAAATAGCCTAATAAAATGGCCAATATCCCTAACAGCCTCCATTTAGGAGTTGACTGCGATTGAATTTTGACGTTGTGTACCCATTTCAAATAGAATTTTAGGAAACATACGTCCTTCGTACGGGTGAACATGTGTTTTGCACTGTTTCTAGCCTTAATCTTCATTGTGAAAGTAAGACCTGAGCCAAACGAACGGATGCGTAGTAGGCTACGATGACATAATCTAGACCGGCCTGACCTTCATAGCACGTGATGTTCCCTGCCAGTTCATACTGTACGGACGGTGTAAAAACATCTTAGCCTCCCAGAATTCAATAGTGAAGTGTGATACGTTAATAAGAGCAATGGAAGGCGAATGTAGTTATTCTAGAAAAAAAAAAGATTGGTGGTAATAAAGTAATTCACAGTCAGAGTAGGGAAATAGTGTGGAATGTATATAGGTATTTCAAACAGGTGCACCAAGATGACCCTCAATATCCAATTCAGCAGCGTGTTTCGGATGCTATAGAAATTTCATTCAGCAGCATTAAGAGAATTGCAAAGACGGTGAGAAATGTGTTCAAGATGGAACGAGATTTAGTACTCCACACAAAAAACGATCAAGAAAAAAAAGCGAAAACAGTTATGTATCAGGTTATATTTCCACCTAAGCACTAGTAGGGTTGAAAAGAATAGAAAAAGGTTGATAAGGAATCAAAATGCCCTAGTAAATTAATTGTATAGTTTTTAATATAATTCTAAAAAACCAGTTTATAAAAGTACGAAAGAATTGAAAAAATTTTTACGTACAGTAATTTATTAATACATAGCGAAAACAGACTTAGATGATTTTGATAAGTGTGTAATTAGAAGGACGGTGAATGAATTTCACAAAACAATTGAGGAAGAGCCAATTTTAAAAGCACTATTACCTGTTCTAAAGAACAAAATTATTTTTTCTGGAGTTAAATGGGCTTTAAGGCACGTGTTGAAAGATTTACATTTCAGGTGGAGGAAAACAGTGATTAACCGGAAAATATTAATTGAGAAAATGGACATCCGTAATTTACGTCTGAAGTATTTAGGATGTCTTACAACGTACAGGGGAGATGGGCGACCAATCATCTACAAACATGGACGAGACCTACATTCATTCATCGCACACCAAAAGACACGCATGGAGTGACAACAGTAACACGGGACTGCTAGCTCCGGTTTCGAAGGGAGAACGGGCTATAATTTTGCATGTAGGTGGTGAAGACGGTTTTGTGCCCAATTCACTTCTAATGTTTAAGTCGGGTACAAAATCAGGAGATTACTTACTTACTTACTGGTCGGCGCTACAGTCCGTGTAGGACCTTGGCCTCCTTAATGACCTGCCTCCATTCATTTCGGTCCTTGGTTTTCCTTCTCCAACCTTTAACTCCCATCTTTCTGAGGTCATCCTCAACATCATCAATCCATCTTTTTCTTGCCCTGCCTCTCCTCCTTCTTCCTTCAAGTTTCCCTATATAGATTTTTTTAACAGTGCGGGTTTCCCTCATTCTCTGGACATGGCCAACCCATCTAATTCTTCCCTGCTTTATTTTTACAACAATATCTGGGAGTCCAAACAATCCTTGCAACTCTTTATTTGTCCTCATTCTCCAGCCATCCTGATCCCTAATTGGTCCAAATATCTTTCTCAATATCTTTCTCTCCCATCTTAATAGCCACTGTTCTTCTCTGCAGGTCATCACCCAACATTCTGAGCCGTACATCACTATAGGTATTAGTACTGTTGTATATATTTTAATTTTCGTATTCCTGCTGACATTCCTAGATTTAAACATATTCTGCAAGGCGTAAAAGCATCGATTTCCGCTTGTTATCCGCTCCTGTATTTCCACCGATGTTTTGTTATCCGCTGTTATTATTGAGCCCAGGTATTTAAATATTGTAACTCGCTGATATTCTTCCCCATGCAATCTTACTGAAGTCCTTCCTCTTCCTCCCTCTGTGTTTCCTGTCTCCATATATTTTGTTTTATTTGTATTCACTTCTAATCCTAAGTCCCGTGCTTCCTCTTCTAACACAGCATAATTCTCTTCAAGGGCTTTTTCACTTCTTGCAATGATTGCCACATCATCAGCGTATGCTATCACTTGCACTAGTCTGTTCAGAATAGTTCCCCCTGGGTTAATTGGTAGCTGGCGAATAACTTTTTCCAATGCTATATTGAAGAGCAGTGTGGATAACACATCTCCCTGTCTCAATCCCCTTTCCACTGTGAACGCCTTTGACATATCCTGTCCAACTCTCACCTTACATACCGTTGATTTCAGGGTCATCTCTGTCAACCTGATCAGTTTACTCGGGATTCCAAATTCTCGCATAATCTTGTAAATTTTACCTCTCTCTAGACTGTGGTACGCCTGCTTAAAATCAACATACAGTTGATAAAGCTGCTTGTCATATTCATAAAACTTCTCCAGCACTTGTCTTAATATAAATATTTGGTTAGAGGTTTCGATCAAATCTTTGGAAAAATTTATAGCGCCTCACGTTTTTCGTCAAACTTGCCCTTCCAACTCTCTTCCCTTTCATTTTGCAGGAAACTCTTGAGAAAAGAAGTTGTAGAGCAGTAAATTTCCTTCGAGAATATGTAATCTTCTGCTAATTTATTTTCAAGCAGTCAAAAGTTAGGACTTTTTAAGTTTCGGGGTCGATTTTGAGATTCCACTGTAAACTGCTCATCGTTTTATTTCTGTTTTCAAAGGCTTTAACTCTCTGTATCACGTTATTTAATGCTTGTGTAAACATGATATTTATTCCCCATATAACTAATAAAATTTATATATATGGAAGTAAAATACGAGGTCTGTTAGATAAGTATCCGACCTTATTTTTTTTCTCGGAAACCTGATGGATTTGAATCAAGCCCGCTTGCATGAGCCGACATTAAACCTTCGTGCGCATGTGTGAATTTTTTCCCGCCTGTAGATAGCGTCTGTTGCTGGCAAGCAGCATTTGAGTGAGGTAGTGTATAGTGCTCTCATCGTTGCAAGGAAAATAACGATTGTGACGACTGGAATTTGGTTTCCGGGTCGTACCCGTACACCAGGACTCGTCACCACTCATTAAGGTGTTCATAAAGTCGGGGTCACTGTTTGTGGACTCAAGCATGTCATGTGAGACTTCAACACGAAGTTGCTTTTGCTCCGCCGTCAGCAGCATCGGCATTGAATTTCGCAGCCACTCTCTTCATGGCTAAATCTTCGGTCATAGTTAAATGGGCCGAAAAAGTGATGATTCCCACCTCTTCCGCAATTTCTCGGATACTCACACGACAGTCCCGCATCACCACAGCGTTCACTTTGGCAATGACCTGGTCATTTCGGCATGTTGATGGGCGACCGGAGCGTGGCTCGCTCACCACCGATGTTCGGCCGTCTTTAAACCGGTTGTACCACTCCTTAATCTGTGTGATGCCCATAGCATCATCGCCGAAAGCCGTCTGAATTTTCCGAATGGTTTCCACCTGGCTGTTGCCCAGTTTCAAACAAATAGCGCTGCTCCAGTCATTCCGTTATTTCCTTGCAACGACGAAAGCACTATACACTACCTCACTCAAATGCTGCTTGCCAGCAACAGACGCTAACTACAGGCGGGAAAAAATTCACACATGCGCACGAAGGATTAAGGTCGGCTCATGCAAGAGGGCTTGATTCAAATCCGTCAGGTTTCCGAGAAAAAAAAAAAGGTCGGATACTTATCTAACAGACCTCGTATATATCAATGTATGTAAGTGTGTGTGCATATATATATATATATATATATATATATATATATATATATATATATATATTATAAAGTAAAGTGTTCCCTTTTACAGGCCATGAAAGTCCACAGGGTTCCAGAAGTTTGAGGCTCCCAAATTTTTAGACATTCGGGAGATTGTCAGCCTTACGCACCGGCCGCCCGCCTTTACCCCCAGGATTGCTCCTGGTACTAATTTCTGTTAGAGGCTGAGTCGACCCAGGGCCACAGTGCCAGTTGAAAAATTCCAACGACCTCATCGGGAATCAAACCCGCGACCTTCCGGTTTGTAGCGCAGTGCCTCATCCGCTACGCTGCGGTGTATATAGTTCTTACTGTATAAGTCTAATACCCTTATCACAGATATGTAGGACTTCCAGGGTGTTATTTAAGTTATCCAATCTATGACCACTATCAAGCAGGTGTTTAGCAAATGCTGAGCGTAATCTGCCATATTTAAAATCAGTAATATGTGCATTAAATCTTTGCTTGAATTTAATATATTGCAAAGCTTTCAAATTTATAAGAATAAGAATAACATCCTTAATGAAAACATAATTGACCAAAATCTTTTATTTGACCTAACTACAACTGTGACCTAGGTTACCAAATAACAAACATATAAACAACATTATTTCAGACGAATTGTGGTGTTCAATACTGAAGGAACTGAAGATGGCGCAGCAAATACGCCGAAATGCATTTTCTATTTAAATAATGACACATCTTGGCTCCACACAGAAGAATCCAGCTTTCATCTACATCATGCTGTTTTTGAGTGGATCAAGATAAGTTGTGTGTTAAGGGTTAAGGCGGAGTTGGTTACATATTTAATATTATAGCCTAACCCTTATCTGATGGAAATGAAATATTTTAATTACTTACTTACGTTTCACCTTTTTGGAGAATCCTGACCCGTGCAACAATTTTACATCCAAGACGGATGATAGGCCTACCCTTGTCGTGTAGGAACTTACAAGCTCTTTAAGTAGAATTACTCACATGACATTCTCTCTCCTTCAGATTACAACATAAGCGACTGAATTGTGGAAGAGCGCATTTAGTTGCCCGCCGGCCCGAGCAGAGGGACACGGAAAATAATAGTTTGCATGTTTCTTGATGGCTGAACGCTTACCTACCCGGCAAGAAGCACCGTCATTCCGCGGAAGACGGGAAGCGATTCTCTGGGTCCGTTTCGACCGGAAAGTTCTGGTCCTTCGAATGATCATCGAGACCATTCATATGTTTTCGCTAGCGTTCGGATGACCACCCCCATTTATTTTCTCATTCAACCGTCAACACTTGAGCTATTCGCATTCTAGCAACCCTGTCAGTGACCCTGGCAACTCAGTAGTAGGGGCTTCCTTGCTCTAACATGCATTTATGTGGTTCCTTCTTCAGGAATTGATTATTTCTACTAAAAATCTGACACTCACAGTAGGTACTTCTTTTACCCTTCGGATGAGAACATAAAGTAAACGGTTTTATTGCAGTAGTGGGCTTTCAGCCTCTTTAAAAGTCGTATTATTTGCGAGGAAAGACTTAAAACTTGAGTTTGAGTATGTGATGAATGGCTTATAACTACACTTCAGACAATTTAATTTTTAAAATGTTCGAAATAAAGTTTTAGCTCCAAGTATAAGAAGTATCTCGTGTTCAAAACTTAAACAAAATCGTTAGAGCAGTTTCGAGAACAGAAATAATTTGTTTCAGTCATGTAAAGTAGTAGTAAAAGTAAGAAAAAGTCATCGTCGATCTTCATATCACATCCCCAGAAGATAAAGCTCAAAAATAGAATCTTGTTTTTATATGAGTTTTCGTTCTCCAGCTGAAGTTCACAGACCCACAAAGGCATGTTTCTGAAAATTGTATTTTTGAATTGAAGGGATCTACAAATGTGTATTAACGTTGCAAACTCAACCTTCAATTTCATGGTCGAGCACAATACTTCCTCTATCTACAGTATTTATGGTACGGAAGTAAATGGACGAAAGAGGTCAGTTTAATAGTACAAGTATACAAAGAACTATAATATGACAAGTCGTGCAACAATAAATTTAAAAATCCAATTACGACGAGAGATGTGTTAACGAATCAGAAGTAAGATATTTCAACACTTAATGCCGAACGTTAATATTTATTTGTAACGGTAGGCCTATGCTTACTAAGAATAATCCTGGTTACTTTCTCATGTGTTTAAATAGGAAAATTAAAGTAATGCGCATGCAATTCAAATGAATAATAACACTCAATATTACCTTATTATTTATTTAGTTACTTATTTACTGAATACCCTTTCCAACATACTTCATCACCTCTATTCCATACAGAGTTTAGTTTTACAGTTGATGTTGGTATAAAATAAAGCTAAATTTTCCGCTATCAGTGTCGCTTATCATTTTTTAGATTTAACCTTTAAATTAACTCTATCTCGGAAGCTGATCTTATGCGCGTGAAAGAAAATTTTCCTAAAAAGGTGCCAGTATTCCGTGGATGCAAGAGGAGAACATTTCCAACATCTCTCACGATGAGATACGTGATTATTCATTGTAATTTTAACTGTAAATGTGAGAACCTGAATCATTACACCGATCGCGGCTTTATTTGCGTAGATATTTCACCCGATCGCTCGGGAGTTGGAGCTGTGCCCGCCGCGACGTAGAAACCCGCGTCATTGGCCAACTCTTGCGTGGGACTCACTGTATATACCGGTAATTACTTTAATGATAGGAACAAAATCGTATGAGATGTTTTATTAAAACATTAAAGATGTAGAATGGTTCAGTATTATAGAATTTGGAAAATTAATTGAAATATTGAAGAAATTGAACTATTGCTGCTACCCCACTCAACGACTGACTGACTGATTGATGACGGGCCAGACAATTCCGCATAGTGAGCGTTAGTACTGCCGCGGAAGACGGACGGCTACTGATTTCTGCTCGGGCAAGTGAGCGCCAACCTTAAGGGTACGCGCAAGACGGAACCGGGATGGTCGCATGCCGCAGGAAGCAGGAAGAATGAAGTAAATGTCTTCTTACGAGGTTGAACAAGACGCCGCTTGGATGGTCTCTTGCCAGCCATCTGGTCAGGTCGCAGTTTGTTGGTAGAATGCTATCCCTCTTTTCCTGCTACCAGCAGCTAGCGTGTAGTCTAGATTCAGGCGTTGCACGTGTGCACTTATGCAATCACTGCACAAAGGACTGTTTATAAGAGACATCCTTTGTAATCAGCTCAGACCACTAAATTAAATATTGTTACTACTCAATGATCAGTCATGGCTACAGTTACTGACTTGTATGGTTTATATGCAGTATTTTTGTATAATTTATAGTAACCTAATGATTTTATATTATGTTAATATTCGTGTAGCGGGGTTAAGTGTGTTCGTTTTATTGTCTTCTTGTGCTCTGAAGATTGAATACTATCGGCCAAGCATGAGTAAATCTCTGTTAGCGGAGTGCGGTGAGAGGGGTTGGTTCACAAGCAGGTGGATACTAACGTTCTGATTGGGCAGAGAAAAGACGAGCCTCTCTGTTGTAAGCGAGTTGTAAACATTAGTATCCAGTGTGCAGTGTGTTCCAAGCTGCAAGGTGACAGTGCTTTCTTAGTGAATAGTAGCATGGTATGACGTCACGTACCGCCTCTCATACTGCTTAGAGTTTTTCTCGTGCTTGGCGATAGTACAATGGTCGCACCAACTCAAGAAAACAATAATAATAATAATAATAATAATAATAATAATAATAATAATAATGTCTTTATTCAACATTGGTTCTCCATCTCAAACCGTTTATATATATATATATTCCCTGCCGGAGAAGTTCTTACGCCACTTTTTCGGCGAACTTATTATCGTAGCACCTAAAATATTGGGTTTACAACGAAAACCTTTAGAAGAAAAGTTGTAGAGCATTAAATTTACTATAAAATACACATTCAATTTAGTAACTCTGTGAAACAGTGAAATACTCTTGTGACATATTTTACATGTAATTAAGTTTGATGGAGCTTCCTGTAATGAGTTTGAATTCATAAACTCATTCCCATTGTCTTCTGTGTCTTCAAAACCTTATGAATGAGAAGATAATAACAAAGAAATAAAAATAAAAATAATCCATAATATGCCACTGCCCACACAGATGTGCGACCTGCCGGTTAGCGACCAGACTGCGTCTTGTGCATACACACTTTATGCTCGGCGCCTGGCTCAACAGCGTTAGCAACCAGGAAGGGGACCAACCAAGCTGCGTCTAGTTAGAACCCTAACCCTCATTCAAAGCCACGTTATTCGCGATACAAGGCTTCGAGCCTAAATGTTTAGGAAATATTAAAAACTTGTTACTAATCTTCAGGAAAATTATTTTGAAAAGTTTTAACTGTTAGTAAAGGAAGTTTTGTACAACCTTTAAATAAAATCGTTAAAGCCGTTTTTGAGAAATTTCAAAAAATGTGAAGTCGTAGTAAAAGTAAAAGTCGCCGCCTTGTTTCGTATCACATCCTGGAAGATACTTAATCCAAATATAAAATTTTGGTTGATACGATTTTTCGTGTTCGAGCTAGGTTTTTAACATGTTTCTGATAATATAATTTTTTGTATATATAGGAGACCCCAAACTGGTACTAATGCTGGACATCTGTTTTTATTAAAGTGTCTGTTCACTGCATAATTAGAAACTTGAGTGTCAATTTGTTTAAGTAAAATGGGATTATTATGCTTTTCTTTACTACGATCTCTTACACTATCTTCACGAAGAAAGCGACTGTAATCCTTCCATATCAATCGAACCCTGTTCCCTGGTTGTAATCTTCCATAGTTCCTCTCAGCGAAAAAAGCTATTAATCTATTGTATTGAAAGCCCCAGCTATGTAATGGTGTTCAGTATTCTGTAAACATTTCGGATACCTCTCCAATAACAGTGAACTTGACTATTTTTGCTATTTCACGTTGATCTGAACACCTCAAGAGAAGCAGAATTAATAAATTTAGCAGAAAGTAACCGTTACCCATAAAATACACTACTCTAGTAATTATTGTATACTTGATTTAAACTTTTTGCTGGAAGTAAGTTTCATTTCTTACATTTCCCACATATTGTTATCTGTTCCTTTTCAGTACTGCTTCTGTAATTATAAATGTAAACATTCCAGATTAGAATTTCTGTAATCAGGAATCTTTTTTGTGAGTAAAGATTACTTGTAATCATTACTGTCTACGATTTCCGATTTCAGGCAATTATGAGCGAAATTAATAATTGTAACCTTTACATATCATGATTACATTTTGTGCAGTCTATAATCATGCAATCGATGACGCCTCTGCCAATGCACTCGGTTTATGAAACATAACGAATGCCAAATATTCTAGTTCATTTCTTTTCAAAATACTTTTTTCTTAGACTTGTTCAATTTACACATTTGTTGGCCAAAGAAAGATATAGTGAATGCTTATATTTGGGAGGTTTATAATGTATACATTTATAAGTGCAAAAGCATATTGCGGGACTCATTAATATGAAAGTGATTGGAAATTCATAAATAAGCTTATACAAATGTTGGGAAATGAGAGCATCGTGCGATGGAGCCATCAGGTTGCAGGTTGCATCCTACCCCTTTGTTTTAGGTGAGAGGAGAAAGCCAGGTGGAGAGCACTCAAGTCGACAGCTGTTCTCAAGCTGAGTGGTGAGATTTGGCATTTTCTAGTACCTCACATTGACTTTTAAATAAAGCAACAAAAATACTTTGCTTTCAAACACACTCCCTGTTATTAAGCGCCTTGCTTTTCTGCGACAAAGAATTTTTGTGGCGTATTCCCGATCAGCATTTCGGTATCTGGTTAGTTTAGTTTAATTTGATTCCATCCCAATACTATCTTTCACCAATTTTTCACCCTAATAGTTATTCTTATGTTACTTACCCTCAATAGTTACAGCATTCTTCTAACCTCCCAATCTAAATCAGAGATATGTTTTCCTTAGTGGAACTCTTTCTAACAAATGATTTCTTAAAGTTATGTTTGTGGTCAAACAAATCTTTACGCTAGTCAGGTCATCACAGCACCATGCCCCTTTATAAAATGTTGTATATATCAGACGTGGACTCTTATTACTATTGAGGAAATGAGGAAATTTTTAGGTTTGCAACTTGTAACAGGAATAATAAAGAAAAACAGCCTAAAAATGTACTGGACAGATGACCCTATCTTTGTAGCGAGAATAATGCTGCAGAATGAAAATCCAGAAAATGGTAGTTTTATTCCTACATCACCTACAGCTTCATTGTCCTCCTTCTCACCATCATCTTCTGTGTTGTTCAAAACAAAAGAAGTTACACCCCCTCGTCCGGCCCCATCCTAAGGACCTTCCATACAGACTAGATGTAAAAAGGAAGGAACATGTGTTATGGCATTTCTCCCTTACAAATAAAGACAATACCCCAACAAGACGGTGCAGAGTGTGATATACGATATCATACTGTTAATTTCTACTAGGGTATCTTAACTAGGTATGTTAATAATTTTAATTGTTCATTTTGTATAGTACAGGAGTTATTGAAGCTTAAGTACATTTGAGTATAATTCTAGTTTGTTTACTCATTTTGTATAGTACAGGAGTTATTGAAGCTCAATTACATTTGAGTATAATTCTAGTTTGTTATGGGGATTTAAGTGTCCAGCAGACAGCAGGAGTCGTACCCTTTTGCGTCCCAAAGCGAGTGGTCGCTTCATCAAAACAACCCTCGTGCGTCCGGTGCAATTTGACGTAAACAACCCTCGTGCGTCCCATCTTGAACAAGATCGATACATCAACGACAGCTGTAAATCATTCCATTCAAAATTGAATAGAATGTTTTATCACTCGCAACCACACCTATTCCAGTTAATTAAAACCTTGAAGAATATACAAGCAGAAACATACATTCACACAAGCTCAACAACCGTTATCAATAAAAATGAAAAAGAGGCCTTTTTGGTAGAAAAGATGGTTGAATATAGAACTGAAGCACTCAGCAGACTGGAATATGTGCGAACAGTATCATTTATGTTCCTACCAACCACAAGAAAGTAAACTGGTAGCCAAAAGACAAAGAGTAACTTCATTCTCCGCTTCAATTTTATTTAATACTAGCATGTGCCCGCGTCTTCGCCCGCGATAATTATTTCAAAAATTAAAAATTAAGAGCATAATAGTTAAATCATTATATTTATTAACACCTAAATCACGTGGACTACATACCACGATTAGATAGCGTC
Source organism: Ectobius pallidus (assembly GCA_964059195.1). Classification (NCBI taxonomy): domain Eukaryota; kingdom Metazoa; phylum Arthropoda; class Insecta; order Blattodea; family Ectobiidae; genus Ectobius; species Ectobius pallidus. The sequence goes on from CAXKWD010000002.1 coordinate 152,408,741, forward strand.
GCCTGGTAAAAGCGACCTCAGATTCGAGTTCCTTGGCCCAGAAAACCCCTGTACAGTGAGTTTCGTCCAAATCGAACAATGTTTGACCATATTTAGGCCTATATTGATTATCCCTCTTCCGTGTAGGTTGAAAATTTCATATGTCTTCGGGCCTTGATATTCTAAACAAATGAATCGTCCAGGATGGACTTACAAAATCAAGCGATCGCCCGCGATAATTATTTCAAGAATTAAAAATTAAGAGCATAATAGTTAAATCATTATTTTATTAACACCTAAATCACGTGAATTACATACCACGATTAGATATCGTTGCCTGGTAAAAGCTATCTCAGATTCGAGTTCCTTGGCCCAGAAAATCCCTGTATAGTGAGTTTCGTCCAAATCGAACAATGTTTAACCATATTTAGGTCTATGTTGATTATCCCTCTTCCGTGTAGGTTGAAAATTTCATATGTCTACGGGCCTTGACATTCTAAACAAATGAATCGACCAGCGTGGGCTTACAACATTCAAGCGATCGCGATGCTTTTATTTCCACGGTATGACAAAAATAGCCAAAGCCAACTGCAATTGATTTGACATTGAAATGTATTACTGAAATCTGATGCTTCGACAGCGCTAAAATCACGTTTTCTGCCAGTTTTTCACTCATAACTCGCGAACGAATGTTAAAATTAAAAATTCGGCTTCGAGGTGCATTCGCCCACCTTTCAGTCCGTCTATCTTTAAATTTTCAGATCTTTGCGTTCAGTAGATTTCGATGGGCATCGTGGACAGACAGACAAACAGCATGTGCCCGCATGTGCCCGCGGCTTCCCCCGCGATAATTATTTCAAATTATAATTATTAACACCTAAATCACGTGGAGTGCATTCCACGATTAGGTAGCGTCCCCTGGTAAAAGGGACCTCAGATTCGAGTTCCTTGGCCCAGAAAACCCCTGTATAGTGAGTTTCGTTCAAATCGAACAATGTTTGACCATATTTAGGGTTGATTATCCTTCTTCCGTGTAGGTTGAAAATGTCATATGTCGGTGGGCCTTGACACTCTAAACAAATGAATCGTCTAGGATGGACTAACAAAATCAAGCGATCGCGTTGCTTTTATTTTCAAGGTAGGCTATGAGGTATGTTGACAAAAATAGCCAAAGCCATATGTAAGTGATTTGATATTGAAATTTATTACTGAAACTGATGCTTCTAAAACGCAAAAAAATGCACGTTTTCTGCCAGTTTTTCACTCATAACTCACGAACGGAGGCGAAAATTAAAATTCCGGCTTCGAGGTGCACATTCCGACCCTTTAGTCCGCCTACTTATAAAATTTCAGATCTCTGTGTTGAGTAGATTTCGCTGGGCATCGCGGACAGACAGACGGGGGACAGACAGACGGAGGACAGACACTTCCTTTTATTAATATAGACTAGCGTGTGCCCGCGGCTTCGCACGCGATAATTATTTCAAAAATTAAAAATTAAGAGCATAATAGTTAAATCATTATATTTATTAAAACACCTAAATCGCGTGGACTACATATCACGATCAGATAGCATAGACTGGTAAAAGCGACCTCAGTTTAGAGTTCCCTGGCCCAGAAAACCCCTGCATAGTGAGTTTCGTCCAAGTCGAACAATGTTTGACTATATTTAGGCCTATATTGAATATCCCTCTTCCGTGTAGGTTGAAAATTTCATACGTCTGCGCGCCTTGATATTCTAAACAAATGAATCGTCAAGGATGGACTTACAAAATCAAGCGATTGCCCGCGATAATTATTTCAAAAATTAAAAGTTAAAAGCATAAAAGTTAAATCATTATATTTATTAACACCTAAATCACGTGAATTACGTACCACGATTAGATAGCGTCGACTGGTAAAAGCGAACTCAGATTCGAGGTCCTTGGCCCAGAAAACCCCTTTATAGTAAGTTTCGTCCAAATCGAACAACGTTTGACCATAATGAGGCCTATATTGATTATCCCTTTTATAATAATAATAATAATAATAATAATAATAATAATAATAATAATCCTCTTCGGTGTAGGTTGAAAATTTCATATGTCTGCGTGCCTTGACAATATAAACAAATGAATCGACCAGCGCAGCGTGAGCTACAACATTCAAGCGATCGCGATAGTTTTATGTCCAAGGAATGACAAAAATAGCCAAAGCCTACTGTAATTGATTTGACATTGAATGGTATTACTGAAAACGATGCTTCGAAAACGCAAAAAATACACATTTTTTGCCCGTTTTTCACTCATAACTCACGAACGAAAGGAAAAATTAAAAATGTAATATGCCAGAAACATTCCCGGAAATGCACTCAACAACTTCCCAAAGTTTCATGGCGATCGGATGAATGGTGTAGTAATGCATAAAGGACACACACACACACATACATTCATTTATATATATATATAGATTGACAGTAATGAAAGGATTAAAATTTTTGGGGTGTGTAGCAGTTCCCCTCCTCGCGGTGTACCCTGGGTAATGCTAAACGAACTGCATGGTACCAATTATTAATTTTACCTGTATTCCATGGGATGCATTTTGGTTATTGCTCTAGAGCAGCGTTTCTCAACATGGTCCGCAGACATAATTAAAAAATATCATAAAGCAAGTGGAAAGTAAAGAAATACAATTTTTCACATATTTCGTTATAATGACCCATAATTAATACCCCAAATGTTAAGAATATAGGCCTTCTTTTAAAAATGGGATGTAAAATTAGGGGTCCGTACAATTGTTTAGACATTTTAGAGGTCCTCGGGTACAAAAAGGTTGAGAAACGCTGCTCTAGAGAGACCGGGGACGCAAACGGGTCATTGGATCTGAGGATCAGTGGACGCAAAAGTCCTAGTTTAGTGATTTTGGGACGCAAAAGTCCAGACCCCGACAGCTGGTAGCGAACGTGAACTAAAGCACGTAGAGCAGTGGATAATATTTTCATGCTGGACTTTAGCACTTCACGCATGCGCTCTGCCAACGACATGTTCAAATCTTAACGGACACGAAGCTTTCAGTTTCCAGGCGCCCACTGCATTTATAATTAAAAAAAAAAAAATTGCAATGGACATGGGGTCTGAAAGGGTTTCGACATAACACTGTGAATTCAGGTAATTCAAAATTAAAGTAAGTGTACATGCTTCCATTTTACGAGGATAATAAACTTAGGCCTGATTGTTTCTTTTCTTGGAGTTCTTTAGATTACACATTGGCAAACTATTTTATGAGCGCAAAGGTGGTTTTGGGTAAGACAGTTCCGACTTAAACAAGAACAGGTTATAAATTAATACCACTGTGGTTTATTAAGCCTGTTTGACGCTTAATTGCAGCAGGGTGTGTAAATCTTATAACTTAGATCCTGGTTGTACAGTATATACTTGTCTGCTTCTATGGCCGCCCCCAAGGCTGAGTGGTTAGACCGCTCTCCTACCGCTGGGACCCAAGATTGAATTTCGGTTGATCCACGTGGAATTTGTGGTGGATAAAATGGAATCGGGGCAGGTTTTTTCGGGGTGCTCCTGTTTCCCCTGTCATATATCATTCCATCAGTGCTCCATTCATCAGAATGTGGTCGTTGGTTGCAATAAAGGAATTAATTATTCTGTAGTATTGTTTAACGTACAACTTCTCGGTGGGCTACTATGTATAAATAGTCGGACTGGGTAAAGTTTTGAAACATCTATCCCACTTATTTGCCCTGACCATTTTTTGCAGTCTGATTACGAAGATTTTAATTAATGCCCCAAAAGGAAAAGAACCCACTCTTTAATCTGTATTAGTATCAACTGTAGAGTTGTGAATGTGTTGAAAGTTGAAGAAAAAAATACCACGAAATTTACGATATGATAGGCCTTTTTCTACTGACTTAGTATAGGTGACATAAAATAACATTTTGGAATTATTCTCTTCGTTCTACTATCACTGCATAAGGAAACAGTTAACTACTATTTAGATACAAAATATGTGCCAGATTTAGAAATAAGCGATTAAAAATATTAATTTATTGCAATGAAAAAGTATCATAATCATAAATGTGAGATTTCACAACCTTGACTAATTTTGTTACGCTTGTTTTCCGTGAGAGGTGTTCCTCAGCAAACTAAGGTATTACTTGAACGTGAAAGGGGTGGCAAATCTTATGTAGAGGCTCTAATTTAGGCTTGAAATTCTTTTACATGCCGTAAATCTACGACGCGGAACTCCAAGCTGAAAGTCCCTCCCGGAGGACTCCGTGCTCAGGATTTTTACATCTTAAAAAGCCCATCGACCGCGGCCGGGTTGCAGTAGTGTTATAGTGCTAGCAATTAAGCTTTTATAATAGACAATCACTTCGTTTGGTAATGTACTTTGTGAGTTTAAGAACTTCTTATTGAGACGATTTGCATTTATAGGTAGCATGGGGTGTTCAAAGACATATAAGTAGAGATGCTATTTTGCGGTGAATAAAAATGTTAAATTTCGGTATAAAAATTGGGTCAATTACGGTGTAATTTCGCACAAAAAAACTAAATTTCGGTGTTATTTCGCATAAAAACTAAATACGGTTTTAGCTTTTGTGGTGCAAATAATTGTATATTTCCGCACATGAGCATGATCAAAAAAAACCTGAATGGAGAATGTGTACCATTACCCATAAAAAAATAAAGTTTATACGAGTATTTCTATAGGACTATTTCATTATAAATTGCAGAACTTGTACATCAGTATATTATTCTTTCGCCGTCACGGTGGCTCATGCTGAGCATGCTAGCGGTCCCGAGTTCAAATCTCGGGGCTGGCGGGCGTGTCATTTGTGGTGGACAAAGCCGTGACCTTTGGGGGTTTTTCTCGGGGATCCTCCCGTTTCCCCCTTCATTCATTCCACCAACACTCTCCACTTCAACTTCCTTTCCCCCCTCATCATCCCGTTCCCCTTTACTGGTTTTCGGGCCAGCTCCTGCTGCAGACTCTGTCCTGCCCCGTTGCTTGTGGTCAAGAGTTGCTGGTGGTGTACCGTGCCTTTGGGGCTCTCAGAGGGACCCTGGGTTAGTGGCGCACGTCAGGGTGTGCCGCGCCTATGGGGCTCTTGTACGAGGGACCCTGGGTACGGTGCACGTGGAGTGGTACCTGGTCCTTGTTGGATGTAGGGGAGCTCCGTGGGGGCTCGTGGTGGAGTCTGTTGACTGGGGGGCCTTAGGGCATGCACATCATTCGTTTCCTATGGGGTGTACAATGGGCCCGCCAATGAGGCCTACGTGCGCGAGCCCATAAGGGCTCAGCCCCTGAGCCGATAAGATAAGATATTATTCTTTGCATCAAACACCCCCTCCTGCTCGAACTCTCTTGCGCGATCAAATACTGTGGTTATTTTCGGCATTGCAGAGTAATTAAAATAATCTAGTTGCCAACGTTATGCCTATATATTCAGAACATAGGCCTACATGTTTAAGAACTGTCATTAACATTGATTATTGAATTTTTTGTTGTATTAATGAGATTTCTCTTTAAAGTGAAAAAAATAGTTTAAAAAAGAGAAATTTCGCGCAAAAAACGACAATTTCGCATAAACAAGACATTTCGCGTTTTTTCGCGGTTAAAACCCGACAATAATTGCACGTAGAATGTTTGAAACACAAGATTATTGTTTTATCAATAGTAATTACAACAATTCGCGTATCCGTCATTCGCGAAAACTAGGTATCTCTACATATGAGATGAGGAGAGTGAACAGACGAATGTCCCATATCCTGGAAATGGGACCTTCTACTAGTCAGCTCATACTTCTGAACCGCTTAGAGTCGGTTCGGAAAACGTTTTTCCACTCAAGAGGTGGGCGCTTACAGCTAGTACGTTAATATGCTAAAACGTTAATTTAGAAAAAAAAAGTGGAGTTGGGTCCCTTTTCTAATGACCTATTCATTTGTATAAATACAATAATAGAAATAATAGTCATTCAGTATTTTGTTCTTTGGTGCATGGCAAGGCGATAACATTTCCAGCTGCTAATTTTTGTGGTAGGCCTATTGCATGGAAAGGCGTTGAACGTTTCCAGCTGCTAATATTGAGGTATTAATTACAAGTTCTTGAGCCAGGTGGTCAGAGGGAAGCCATGTGGTAACTGGATTCTCGAAAACTGGCAGGTGAAGTTCCATGGACAGTAAAGGCTGTATTCGTTTTGTAACTACGGTAACAAAGTAGCCTCGGTCGATATTCCAGCTATTTTTAGGTAGATTTCGAAGAAAAATCTACCTATTGCAATGGATACCATGTCATGATTTTCGAAAAATTCTTTCATATCTTTACGTTTCATGCTCCCCTAAGGACGAAACCACCGCCCGTTCAAAAAAAGTTTTGTGATATATATTTGTGATTTTACTAGAAGAAACCCTGATATGATACCACTAAACAATAAATTGTTTAAAAAAAGAGTACTCGATTTGATTAAATCTAACTTGTAATTGTACTTTTACCACTTTTTATGTTAATCATTCTCAACTGTAAATTTTTAATTTTTAACATTGGGTAATTTGTTTGTAACTCTGTTATGTTACTGTAATTTATTTTTTCGTATCTTTGTTCATGCATTTATTTCATACAAGCAATCGTATTTATTGTTATTCTTATTTTTTACCTAAAACTATAATATGTATGTTTTTTGTTATTTTTATATAATTTTCAAAATATAATTTTAGTATGACTGAACTGACCCCGAACACGAGCTATGCTCATGCGGGGCAAATAATACTCTTTTCAAATTGTACAAATTGTGTGTATATTATTTGTATTTGTAATAATTTTGTATCAATTTGTATTTTTTAATTTGTAATAAAAATTTGTAATTAATAAAAAAAAAATCCCTTTAGGCAGGCCTACAGGCGGAGGTAGATTTCGAAGTTCTTTTGGTTTAATTTATTGTCGCTGCATAGCACTCTTTTTCTTTAGCCTTGGCATGGTAAACCTGCAGTAATAAGAACTGAATTCGGTAAAGAGGAAGAGCCTACAATCATTTGTTTTGACAACAAGAATAGGATATAATATTCTGGGAGGCCGTGTGCAAGATCAGCAATGAATAAAATTAGCAAAGCCGCTAAACAAGACAAAATTATGATATTATAATAATTCTTTTAAGTGTTATTATTTTCAAACATTAAAATCTCGCGTCATATGAGAGCTATCAAGAAACTATTTATTGATTTGTAGAGTACTCATCAAGAGCTTTTCAACGATACCCCACAAGACATGGTTTCAAAAGTTTCGAATTTTCATCCCCCACCCCCACCCTCACTCGAACCTCCTAATTGTTGGTGTCACTGTGAACTCCATAGGGAGTACTCTAATTTATTCAAACAAAGTTTCCCTCTATACTTCATAGGGGCCGAGATATAAATGTTTTAAAATTTCAACCCCCTCCCCCGACCACCCCCTTGGGCCAATTTTGCCCATTAACGAACTTGTCCGAACTATTGGGCCTAGAAATAACATAATAAAATTTGGTTCAAATATCTTCAAAATTACGGCCGCTATCGTGTAAAGATATATATATATATAAATATATATATATATAAATATATATATATAAATATATATATAAATATCACAAAAAATTTTTTTGAACGGGCGGTGGTTTCGTACTTAGGGGAGCATGAAACGTAAAGATATGAAAGAATTTTTCGAAAATCATAAAGTGGTATCCATTGCAATAGGTAGATTTTTCTTCGAAAATCTACCTAAAATATATATATACGGTATATATATATATAAGTTATATGTATATATATATATATATATCTTTACACGATAGCGGCCGTCATTTTGAAGATATTTGAACCAAATTTTATTATGTTATTTCTAGGCCCAATAGTTCGGACAAGTTCGTTAATGGGCAAAATTGGCCCAAGGGGGTGGTCGGGGGAGGGGGTTGAAATTTTAAAACATTTATATCTCGGCCCCTATGAAGTATAGAGGGAAACTTTGTTTGAATAAAGAAGAGTACTCCCTATGGAGTTCACAGTGACACCAACAATTCGGGGGTATTTGGGGGTACGAGTGGGGGTGGGGGTGAGGGGATGGAAATTCGAAAATTTTGAAACTACGTCTTGTGGGGTATCGTTGAAAAGCTCTTGATGAGTACTCTACAAATCAATAACTAGTTTCTTGATAGCTCTCATATGACGCGAGATTTTAATGTTTGAAAATAATAACACTTATCATAATTTTGTCTTGTTTAGCAGCTTTGCTAATTTTATTCATTGCTGATCTTGCGCACGGCCTCCCAGAATATTATATCCTATTCTTGTCAAAACAAATGATTGTAGGCTCTTCCTCTTTACCGAATTCAGTTCTTATTACCGCGGGTTTGCCATGCCAAGGCTAAAAAAGAAGAGTGCTGCGCAGCGATAATAAATTATACCAAAAGCACTTTGAAATCTACTTCAGCCTGTAGGCCTGCCTAAAGGGATTTTTTGTTATAGTAGCCTATATATATTTTTACTTCCTCTGCCCGATCCATAGGTACGACAGGTAGAGGACGTGTTGTGTTCGACTCCGTAATTCAATGTTGAGTTTTTAACATAAATGCATGCTCTGTGTGTGTGTGTGTGTGTGAACAGCTTAGTTCCTGAACAAAAAATCGTATAGAAGAAAATTGTATTTAGATTACGTATCTTCTGGGGATGTGACACGAAGATTGGCGACGACTTTCTTTTATTAAGTGCCAGTATGGTACCGTACTTTATGAGATTGTGTGTGGGGACGGGAAAATGTCTGTCCGTCCGTGTGTCTGTACGCGCGATAATTCCAATACGCTTTATCGGGTTTTCATGAAATTGGGTTTACGCATTTATAACGTCCATTTGAAGAAGCCTATTGATATTGGACCAAATCGTTGACTGGCACCGGAGTAATGCCTAATTAAGTGCCTATTTTTATGGTAATATATTAGAAAGGCGCGATAACTCAAATCCGCTTTATCGGATTTTCATGAAACTTGGTATAAACATTTATGACGTCCATAGGTACAATCCTATTGAATTTGGACCAAATTTGTTGACCGGTACCGAAGTAACGAGTATGTCAATATTAATTTGGAATGAATATAAGACGCTACATTATTATTCCATGGCCCACAATATTATTAAAATGACGTAACAAATTGCCAATCGTTTATTGATATTGTTAGCCCGCCTTGATTGATTCGTTTCTTCATAATGATGTCAGTGTAAATAATAATGTAAATAAAAAATTTAAAACACAACAAGCCGTTGAATATTGATATTAGGCTATATTGTACATTCTATGGATAAGTATAACTACCGGTATCTACATTATATTTTAATGTGAGTATTTTTCTTATTCGTTTCTGTGCAGCAACATACCTAATATATTTCCTGACAGACAGATTTCAGATTGACTTTTTATTCATTCATAACCTATGAATGAACATTCTTTAAACATGAAACAAACACGTCCGCGAATCGTAGGCCTATTTCATCATTAATATTATTGCCAGCTCATTTTGTTTTCGGAGTTTAACTCGGAGATCTTTTACAAAAATAACTTATTTTCTGCATGTGCCTATCATAATTGCAATTATCACTGATTTACGTGGGGAAAAAATGTTTTTTTGCTATTTTCTGGAAAACGGCTTTAGCTATTTTGTTTAAATTTTTTTACATCAGTTGCTTATACTAGAGCTGAAACTTTTATTTCGAATATTTTTTTAATTCTCTGAAGCCATCCCTTTTTTAAAGAAACCCAGTCTTGCCTGGTGAACAATAAAGCTTTGCATCACGTTGAAGCAATTGGATACGCGATCTTTTTAATATAGCCTCTTGTTCTATATCAGAATGTGAAGTGAGCCCGTGCTTATGGTAAGAAAGTTATGTGAGTGCATTAATCAGATTTTATTTGGATTGTATATCCTTCGCGTATCCGATGCGATGTGGTAACGGCATTTTCTTAATTTTTAAAATCAGTTTATAGGCCTATAAAGAGAATGTCATACATCATATTGTACTAAGATGCAAAACTTTTACTTGGGCCGTGGAAGTTACGTCTTTCACATCAGATTTTTCTTTCTTGTTCAAGGGTCTGATTCGCATTCAATAGATTGCACGTTCAACTCCTGAGGCTGACTATTCTGAATGGGATTTTCCGATTTTACTTGCTTGCAGAAACGATTACCGGATTAGAATTAATTTACCGTTGATCTGAAAAATATGTGAATGGAAATAAGCTGAATAAGCTACTTGTCGTATATGGTCTCTAAACGCTAGTAACAATTTTCAGTCTTTCTTGCTTTTCTTTCTCTCCATTTCCTGGCTACAAGCAGCAGTTTATTCGGGAGTGTGTCGTTTATGCTGCAAATGTAAATGTAAAATAAATTGTAAATGAAAGATGGTTCATTTCGAATTACACTCGGAAAAGGAAATTAATTGCAAGAAAGAAAGCAGTGCTGGAGAGAATAACGCAAAGTGCAAATTTTCAATCTTATTTTTGGAAAAAGTAATTCAAATATTAGAATAAGTACATCAGAAAATGACCATATAATTTAGGAAACGAGGCTTTAGCGGACGGATCTAGTATTGATGCCGAGGCGTAAGCCGAGGCTGATATACTGGATGAGTCAGATAAAGTTTTTGCGTACGTGGTGCTTACAATATTTTGTAGTAAAAGCTCTGTAATTTTACTACTAATGAGCTCAGGGAACTCCTTCAGAATAGCGTAGCCAGCCATGCTCTGCCATTAGCGACCGTGCCCCCCCGAGCCGTGGGGAACAAAAGAGAAACGATCGGTGCAAGGGTAAAATTTCCCGTCGCAGAAAAGATTCAATGTGAGACATAATAAACCCCGCGCTATTCAGTATAATATTGCTCCTAAACGAATACAAATGTTCCTAACCTAACATAACCTGTCACTGACCTAGAATTTGGCTATCACTACTTCTAGAAGCCTTATTACCCTTCCACGCCTTTCGTAAAACATCGTTACATGGCACGAACCCCGCGCTATTCAGAATACTGCTGCTAAAGTAACAAGAATGTTCCTAACTTAACAAAACCTGTCACGGACCTAGAATTCTTAATGCAGAAGCTTTTTTATCCTTCCACATCTTTCACAAAACATCGCTACAATAGTCCAGTCAATAAACGTCGAAAAACACCAAATAGAAAAAAAAAAAATTGTGTAGTTTTGAAATTTTGCAGAGTTGTCGGAGGGAGTGTCCTGAACAACATACTAAAAGTCCCCGAAGGTGGGGGGTGAGCGGGGGGCAGGGGGGCCCGCAGAAGGTCCCTATTTTAGGTTTTTCGCTTATATCTAAACAATGGTGCATCGTAGACGAAAAGTTCTTATATACAAAATTCAAGCTGATAAAATTTCCTACAAGTTTGACTCTACACATTTATTTCTATTTCCAATAGTTTTCGAGATATCCGCCAGCGAAAATAACAAATTTTCGAAAAATGCTCTTTCGCCTCGTGCTTTTCGACACACTTTGCCTTCTAGCGCTTCAGCCCTTAGGTATACAGCAATGTTCTCATGAAATAAGTTGTAGGTAAATAAATTATCTTGAAAATGAGTAGTCATTTGTTACTTTGTCTTCAAATGTTCAAGTGTTATAACAATTTTAAAATTAGGTCAAATTTCGAGATTTCGAAAGAAAACCGTACATCGCACTTTCTCTATATTTAGGGGTTATATCTTAGTACATAACCTGTATATTGTGTATTTACATCATGAAACAAGTGGAGAAACATCACACAGCCATTAAGTTGAAATTATTAAAAATCCGATCACGATACAAGCACAGTACATGTAATGGAAAATACATTATATTGCAGGCAAGAAAGGAAAAATAGGGACAAAAAAATCATGTAGTTTTGAAATTTGGCAGAGATGTGGGGGAAAGGTTCCCAAACAACGTAGTAAAAGTCCCCATGGATACGGGGTTAGCGGGGGGTGGGGGCACTTTTACCGGTAAATGTAATTTCCCTCAGTTTTCCCTAAATACACAAAAAACTATGGGTTCTAGCAAAAAACAGTTTATGCACAAAATTAAACTACATAAAAGTTCTTATAAAATTATTTATCTGAATGATATTTCTGTAGAATTAATAGTTCAAGAAATAGAAGGATATGAAGTATGACACAGTTCTGGAAATTCTGTTTTACATACATCTATAGCCTATATTATATTTTTTATCAAAAGAGAAGGCAGATGATAATTAAATTAGCAAGATGTCAAGCAAGCAAATTAGTTCTTAGAAAAATATACTTACTAATGGTTAATGTTACATATAAAACTCATTATCATTATAATTATTATTAATAGTATTCTTCTTGTAAAGCTGAGACGTTTAATGTTTCGTTAAAAAATTACCGGTATTTTGAAAAATGGTAAGGAATTAGACAATTATATTTAAAGATTCTAAGAATAGCAGGCCTACCTATTACTTTAAATAAACGTTTACTTGTCTATGTGGCTCCTGAGAATATTTGCACATCATATTTTGTCACTGTGCAACTCGGTGTGGTGGAAGATATGGATCCAGAAAAGCTAGTATTAAATGCTCATCCGTTTGTGGAACCTTTCTTGATACAACAGTATACCATTAGAAGAAGATGATGAATCTAAAATTGATGATGTCCAAGCAAAATAAGTTGTTTATGAACTCTTTAATTAATGTTATATATGTGTATAAGTACTGAGTGTTCGGTAGATAGAAAAATATAACCCTAACTCATCATACGATGTACAGTACTAGGATTCCAGTATTGGAGACTGAAAAAATAGACAACTAAACATTTACTTATAGTACTATGTAGGCCTATTAGGTCTTATAATTTCTAAATATTTACAATTTTTAACTATTTACAATATTTCCAAATGATATTTTAAGCGAAAAATAGAACGGCTAATAGGCCTGATTTATATTTCTTATAAAGTACACTCATACCATGTGATTTTGTAAGCTTTATAATAATAATACTAATAATAATAATAATTATTATTATTATTTTATGTGTGATGTTTACCTTTAGTACAAATATTATTCTAAGAACTAGTTTGCTTGCTTGACATCGTGCTAATTTAATTGACATCTGATCTCTTTTTTGTTAAAAAATATAATATAGGCTATAGATGTATGTAAAACAGGATTTCCAGAACTGTGTCATACTTCTTATCCTTCTATTTCTTGAACTATTAATTCTACAGAAATATCATTCAGATCACTTTTATAAGAACTTTTATGCAGTTTAATTTTGTGCATAAACTGTTTTTTGCTAGAACCCATAGTTTTTTGTGTATTTAGGGAAAACTGAGGGAAATTACATTTACCGGTAAAAGTGCCCCCACCCCCCGCTCACCCTTTATCCTTGGGGACTTTTACTACGTTGTTTAGGACCCTTTCCCCCACATCTCTGCCAAATTTCAAAACTACATGATTTTTTGTCCCTATTTTTCCTTTCTTGCCTGCAATATAATGTATTTTCCATTACATGTACTGTGCTTGTACCGTGATCGGATTTTTAATAATTTCAACTTAATGGTTGTGTGATGTTTCTCCACTTGTTTCATGATGTAAATATACAATATACAGGTTATGTACAAAGATATAACCCCTAAATATAGAAAAAGTGCGATTTACGGTTTTCTTTCGAAATCTCGAAATTTGACCGAATCTTAAAATTGTTATAACACTTGAACATTTGAAGACAACGTAACAAATGACTACTCATGTTCAAGATAATTTATTTACCTACAACTTATTTCATGAGAACATTGCTGTATACCTAAGGGCTGAAGCGCTAGAAGGCAAAGTGTGTCGAAAAGCGCGAGGCGAAAGAACTTTTTACGAAAATTTGTTATTTTTGCTGGCGGATATCTTGAAACTATTGGAAATAGAAATAAATGTGTAGAGTCAAACTTGTAGGAAATTTTATCAGCTTGAATTTTGTATATAAGAACTTTTCGTCTACGATGCACCATTGTTTAGATATAAGCGAAAAACCTAAAATAGGGACCTTCTGCGGGCCCCCCTGCCCCCCGCTCACCCCCCACCTTCGGGGACTTTTAGTATGTTGTTCAGGACACTCCCTCCGACAACTCTGCAAAATTCAAAACTACACGATTTTTTTTTCTATTTTTCTTTCTTTGCCTGGACTACAACAATCGTTTATGTGACCAATTCAATCGGCATGTAATCATGTTCGTAATATTGGCGACATTGTAGACTTGGTCCCACTCGGTACGGCCCGGTTGTGACGGTGGTCACCTTATTCTCAAGTTTAGCGGAGCTCAGTTTTTCACTCATTTTCAAGGATTCTGCGTAAAGAAAGCAAAGATAATGGCGATTGTATCAGTAGTGCATGTTTACAAACTTCGCTTGCTGTGGATTGTTTCTTTTCCTATATATATATATATATATATATATATATATATATATATATATATATATATATATATATATGAAACTTTTAAAGACATCGTTAAGATAATAATGTTGATTAATTAAACTCTATACATTTACCTCAATTGAAATTACATGTAATTACTTCCTCTGCCCGTACCATAGGTACTATAGGTAGAGGAAGTATTGTTTTCGACCCCAAAATTCGAAGTTGAGTTTTTAGCATATATACACGTTTCAAGGCCCCCTGAATCCAAAAATACTATTTTTGGAAACATGTCTGTGTGTCTGTGTGTGTGTCTGTGTGGAAAATATCTGTGAACAAGCTAGCTCCAAAACGGAAAATCGTATGAAAACAAAATTTCGTATTTGGTCAGGTACCTTCTGAAGATGTGAGGATAAGATTGGCGACTATTTTCTCTTATTTTTAAGGGGACTTTACATGAAGAAATTTTCGTTTTTCGCGATTTTCTCGAAAACGGCTCTAACGATTTTCTTTAAATTTTGCACATAGGTTGCTTATACTAAGAGCTAAAACTTTTATTTGAAACATTTTTTCGAGAAAATTCTCTGAGGGTAGTTACAAGCCACCCACTGTTCACCCACTGTTTGTAGAAAGTTTGTCTTACGTGATGAACAACTGAATTCGCGCTCTTTCACGGCCTCTTATTTTATATAAGAATGTGAAGTGAGAAAGATGTATTGTTGGCCATGCATAGAGTAAAGATGTATCTGAGGGAAATATTCGATAAATTTCGGAAATTATATTTTACGGCAGAAAGTTCAATAAAAGTCTGCAGTAATTTTTTTTTTTTTTTTTTTTAAGTTTGTTATAGGCTATAGACTGCGCTTTTAGTCGCATCATTGAAAGAAGTGGTATTTATAGGATAATTAGCGTAAAATTGTGTCTTGCGATTCTGTACAAGGATATGTGAATACTGCTAACTTTTATTTGGGCAGAGGAAGTTATGTGACTTTCACATCAGATTTTTTTTATCTATTTTCTGCAACGAAACTGATTTTGCCTTGTACAATCGTACAAGAGGCTCATCTGAAGTCAATCCTTTCAACTACCGCTGGTGGTCTCGCGGTCTAAACCTATGGTGCAGTAATGCATATGACTTATCATATCCACTAAATGCCTGGATGATAAGGATGTGACTGGATATGGATTGGTCGAAATTGAAAGATGTCAAATATTGCAAATCAGCACCCCCTCTTCCAGGCTTCAGAAAGACCAAGTTGAACGACTGGCCAAGCCCTATTATAAGCACAAGGAGGTATATGTCCTCTCCAATTATTGTGCCATTTTCGTGCTCCTTGGCCTTGGAAATGGCGGTGTTAACAATGAGCAAGTCAGCATTTTCTTGGGACTGATTGACTTATATGATATTTCAATGAGACGACATTTATTTTGTTCGTTGGCCAAAAACTTCCTGAGCGATTTGGTTAATTGTATTTATATCGAAGATCACTTCGGGGGTGTGGTGAATCTTCATCCAATGACACTATACTCCAGACATATACTAAATGTACAACACAGATGCAAAAGAAGTTGAACCTAGACAGGAAAATTTAAAGGTTGATAAAATACACATGGAAGAACTAGAAGATTCGGTCAAATCAATGAATAATAGAAAAGCTAATGGCCCGGATGGGATAAACATGGAACTAATTAAATATGCAGATACTTTTTCTAAAATAAGATTCTTGGATTTTCGTAACATGTGTTGGGAGAAACATTATACTGTATACCAGTTTCATGGAGACAAGGAGTAGCCAAACCAATATACAAGAAAGGAGATCGAAACCAAACAGCAAATTATCGAGGCATTACACTATTAAATAGCGGATATAAAATATATGCTAAAATAGTAGCAAAAAGAATACAAAGGATTGTCGAAGTCTCGTTATCAGAGGAACAAATTGATTTCGCAAAGGAAGATCTTGCACTGATGGTGTTTTCACACTAAACCAAATAATAGATAAAAGAAGATAGAAAAATCCGGAGACTCATTTAATATTTATAGACTTAGACAAAGCATTTGACAGAGTAAATAGAGAAATGCTTTGGAAAATCTTAGAAAATAAAGGCCTCCCTATTCAGTTAATAGAAACTATTAAGAGTTTATATTACGAAAAAAATATTTATATTGACCCTAAACTGACCAGAAGTAATAAAATGTCTTTAAAAAAAACCAAGGAGTTAGACAAGGGTGCTCACTATCACCCATATTATTTAGTGAGTATATAGACGAAATTCTAGTAGAATGGAAAAAAACTTTTAAATAATGAAGGAATCTCAATTGATCGTAAAAACAAGATAAATGCATTACTGTTCGCAGATGACGTAGTTCTCCTGGCAGAATCTGAAAAAGACCTTCAAATATTAACATATAAATTCCAAACTATAGCCAATAGATATAATTGCAAATTTCCATCAATAAATCAAAAGTATTTATTGGTAAATTTGGAGTTAGATTTAAAATTGTCATAGAAAATAAGATAGTAGAACAGGTCTCACATTTTAAATATTTAGGATGTGACATAACTTACCAAGAAAACAGAAATATAGATAACAAAATAACAAAATTTCAGGCTATATGTGGAACCATCAAAAGAACTTTAGGACATAAAACAAGGAAAGAGACCAAACTAAAACTTTACAAAACAATGGCCGTTCCTTCACTGTTGTATGGAAGCGAGAACTGGATAATTAAGCCAAAAGACAGAAGCAAAATACAAGCAGCGGAAATGTTATTTCTTGGAAATGCACAAGAGTAGATAGAATCAGAAATGAAACTATCAGAGAAGAATTAAATATATATAAGATTGAGGATAAACTTAACATATACAAAACGAATTGGACTGAACATTTAATGAGAATTGACTCTGATAGAATACCAAAGAGAGCTTTCCTATATAACTCGAGAGTTAGAAGAGACAATGGGGGATATGCAAAAAAAGTAAGCATAAAGTAAGAGCATCTTCTTGCTGAGAAGTGTAGTCACTCACAAGTCACATGCATAAAAAATCTTTGCGACAGAATACTACCTACTCAATGCAGAAAGTACATACTTCGGCAACCCACGCGGAACTTGCACCTGCATAAACAAACCTAAGAGAACAAACAAGGGTGTTCATAGAGCAGGGCATTTAAATCACAGCTGCATCAGCATAAAGAGGAGGATAAATAATTCTATCTCGCTGAAGTTTTAAAACATAATACTTTCTTTGTTTTTATTTCAAAATCCCAATAATTGCTAGTAGTTCGATTGAAAAGGGAAGCAGCAATGAAAGTAGTTCTTACATATACAAATTCGAAATTAGGCTTCAGTTTCAGGGAAGTCTAAGTACAAAAAGTACAAATCGTGAAAACCAGGATAAAAAAAATAAAACACATATGGAGAAAACTGGGAACAAACCCAAGTTTTGAATAAGTGGAAGAAATAATTCCAGGAAATAATAGAACACGAAACAAACCCATCAATCGGCAAATTTCAACAGTAGCCTACAATATAAATGGGATAATTATTTTCGTAATATGCAAGAATTAGTTTTTAGAAGTTTACAATAATATTCACTACCTTATAATACAAGTATTCAAGTGAAACTTTAAGTGAAGTAATATAATAAATGAAAATATTTATTTCCCTAATACCTTAGGATTTAATTACTTTAACGAAAATTCACTATAACATAATTACAACATTAAATATAATTGGTATTTTTAAAATGTGATATGAAACATTTATATAACTCCCTCTAACCTTAACATAGCTTATTCCAGTGTAGAGTAGGCCTACACGGCTGAATTGCAGTAGTGCACATTCACTTTTATCAGCCTCGTTTCCAAGTCGCATTATTCGCCAGGCAAGACCAAAAAATCCAAGTCTATGTATAAAATGAATGGCTTATAACTAGCCATCAGAGAATTTATTTTGGAGAATAAAATATTTTTCAAAATAGTTTTAGCACTTGGTATAATATATTATAGTAGGCCTACAAATAAGCCTATAAAATCGTTAAACCTATTTCGAGAAAATTAATGAAAATGAAATTTTCTTCAAATAAAGTGCTTGTAAAATTGAAAAGAAAGTCATTTTAATAAATGCACTCGCATACTTTTATGTAACCTAAGGGTGGCTATACACCTTTCTTCAAATTCTGATATAGAATAAGGGGCCGTGTTACAGAGAATAGGTATTCAGTTGTATTAGATTGATGCAAAGCTTTATCGTTCACCAGGCAAAATTGAGTTTCTATGAACGATGCCTGCCTTGTAACTACCCGTCAGAGATTTTTTGAAAAAAAAATCATATAAAAGTTTAGCTCTTAGCATAAGCACCTCAAATACAAAATTTAAACAAAATCGTTCCACCCGTTTTCGAGAATGTTGCGAAAACCGAACTTTTCTCTATGTAAAGTGGCCAATCCTCGTGTCACATCCCCAAAAGATACCCAAGCTCAATTAAAATGTTTGTTTTTATACGATTTTTCGTTCTCGAGCTATGCAGACAAACATCTTTCTGAAAATAATATTTTTGTATTCAGGGGGCCTCAAAACATGACATCAAATTTTGGGGTCTACACAGAGGAATTAAAAATAAAAATTCACATATTTTATTTTCGCAAATTTTCATAAGGAAAAGCGGCAGGGGTTGTTTCCGGCTCATCTACAATGCCAGGGGGCTGTCACTACATTATTTGTAGTTTTCCTTCTTTCTGGAATGTCCATATATTCCGTGCGAATCACCCGAGTAGAAAATAGTGAGCGTCGAATTTGGTAGCTCACAAATTTCCTAGCATATGCTGAACCCGCTCGATCTTTATGCATGCAGAATTGAAACAGGTGCTATGCGACAGAGTACAAAGAGCGTCTTGTCACGTGGGCGCAGTGGGTGGGGGAGTCCGCTGGATTTTTATGCATACGACTGCAAGTAGATACTTGAAATATGCTAGTATAAACTTTATACTCTCTTTTATGCATATCCCCCATTGGGGGATATGCAAAAAAAGAGTGTGAAGTTCTTACTGGCAGATTTCAAGTTTGTACTTGCAGTAGTAAAAAGCCTGCGGACTCCCCCACCCACTGCGCCCACGTGACAAGACGCTCTTTGTACTCTGTCGCTTAGTGCCCGCTTCAATTCCGTATGCAATAAGACCGAGCGGCGGGAGTATTAAGTAGGAAATTTGTGAGCTACCAAAACGGGACACTCACAGCAAATTTTTAGTTTTAATCCCTCTGTCAGTACTAGGTACTAGGGATCTAACGATTTTGTTTAAATTTTGTAATTGAGGTGCTTATGCTAACAGCTAAACTTTTATTTGAAATATTTTTTTCGCAAAAATTCTCTGACGGGTAGTTACAAGGTAGGCATCGTTCACAGAAACTCAATCTTGTCTGGTGAACGGTAAAGTTTTACATCAGGCTAATACAACTGAATACCTATTCTCTGCAACATGACCTCTTATTCTATATTAGAATTTGAAGATGGGTGTATTGCCACGCCTAGGTTATACAAAAGTATGCGAGTGCATTCATTAAGGTTTTATTTGGATTGTGTGTCCTTAAGGGATGCGACACGAGGTACGGCAACGACTTTCTTTTCATTTTTACAAGCACTTTATTTCTCCCAAGAAATTCTCTGAAGGCTAGGTATAAGCCATTCATTTTATACATAAACTTGGATTTTTTGGTCTTGCCTCGCGAATAATGCGACTTAGAAACGAGGCTGATACAACTGAATGCGCACTACTGCAATTCAGCCGTGTACTCTACACTAGAATAGGCTATATTAAGGGTAGAGGGAGTTATATGAATGTTTCATATCACATTTTAAAAATAGTAATTATATTTAATGTTGTAATTATGTTATAGTGAACTTTCGTTAAACTAATTTAATCCTAAAATATTATGGAAATACATATTTTCATTTATTATATTACTTCACTTAAAGTTTCTTGTGAATACTTGTATTATAGTGATTGTTATTGTAAACTTCTAAAAATTAATTCTTGCATATTACGAAAATAATTATCTCGTTTATATTGTACTGTTGAAATTTCGTGGGTTTGTTCCCGGTTTTCCTCATATCTATTTTGTTTTATATTCTGGTTTTCATGTTTTGGATTTTTTTTGGTCTTTGTGTTTCAGTTAATTTGAAATTAAATTTTGAGTTTATGCGTGTGACAACTGTTTTCGTAGCTTCTACCTTTTTTAGCCGAACTACTGGCAATTGGGATTTTGCGAAAAGAATTTTTTGTTTCAAAGTTTCAATGAAAACTGTATGGAATTCCAGCCCTTCTTCTTCCATTGCGGTATGTGATATGATGTAAATGACGTTTCTATGAAGTCCCTTCTTTGTTAAAGTTCAAAGAGACCTGATAGAATTCATTTTCTTCCTCTTGCTCAACGCTGATGTGGCTGTCATTTAAATCTCCTACTGCGCGAAGACCCTTTTTGTTTTCATAACTTTGTTTATGCAGGTGCATGTTTCGTGTGGGTTGCGTGAGTAGAAGGTATCTGCCGTGAGTCGGACCTATTCTGTCGTTGCGGTGTTTTTTGCATACGACTTGTGAATGACTACACTTCTCAGCAAGAAGACGCTCATACTTTATGCCTACTTTTTTGCATATCCCCCATTGGCCGCCCCCGTAAAAGATGGACTCCACTTATGACTTCGCCGGAACGGGCTACTTAGCCTAAACCACGAAGAAGATGATGACTTTTATTTAACGGTTGCAAAAAATCGTTCTTTGACCGCGGTTTTCGACCTTACCGTCTGACCGAATTATTAAATTGTGGTACACATTCGTCGCAGAATTTAATGCTCTTTAGGTCATTGTATCGTATCCTTTTCGCTAGGATGCACCGTTTAGAAGTTATGGGCGAAAAACCGAAAAAAATCCTAAAATTTCGAGGTATTTTTGGATTTAAACGTTTTCCCGAGATTGCCCGTGTTTTTACATGTTTGTATCCATATATACAAGTTGAAAAAATAGAAGCTTCTACACCACCTCTTGCAACATACCCCCGTGTTTCGATCCTCTACTGACTGGCCTATTGTTGAACGTGGTAGAGATAAGAAAGGATCATGAACGGACATATCAATTGAGAAAATATAGCAATTGAATTACGGTCACAACCAGAAGCGCTGATTGAAAATATTGTTTGGGGGGGGGGGGGGAAATGGGATTTTATTAGTTATACATAGACCTTATATGATAGTAAAAATTTAAAAGAACAAAGAACGAGAAATAAAAATATTACAAAAACTGCAAAACTAACACCCATAGACAGAGACAAAAAAGAAAACTAGAAATACAGTATGTAACATTAACATATACAAACAATAAAGTACAGTACATTGCCAATTTTATAAAAAATAAAATCAGGTAAACTGATGTAACAAAGTGCCAGTATGCTTTTGTTTAATCAGCAGATCAATTCATTAAGCAGGACTTATGGAAGAACCACCGCCGTCTCGAGAATTACACTGCCTGTCCTATGCTTAATTTTAACATGGAGTTCAGAGTATTGTTAAATTGCCTAATTTTTCCAGTAGAGGCATTCACACCCAGATAGCATTAAATTCCAGCATATTTCAGTTTCCGAGTTTATACTTCAGAGGGCAACACAGAGCATACAAGCAACGTACGGTAATGTATAGGCTATTGCAGCAAGGTGCGGTAGGTTCTGCCATCTCTAATGTCTCCGCGTACGCAAAATTAGCCATATAGGACAGGCAGTGTACCGGTAATTCTCGCAACGGCGGTGGGAAGAACAAAGGTCTAAAGTTTGATACTTAACCTTAACTCAAACTCATATACACTGATATAAGACATTCTTTAAATAATTATGTCAACATTTCACAAAATACACTGGCGAAGAACTCCACTTAATGTATGTAGGCCTAATTATTTCAGAATTTATATCTTCTGTATATAACAGTATTCAACTTGATGAACAAAATAAACATTGAATAGTTTGATAATTACAAGTGTTTTGCAGATGACAAACAGTTTTTCCAGGGGTGCCCCCCCCAAACGTCATGACTCAACCCCCTCCCAAACTTCATTGCTCACCCCAACCCAATTGGCTGTCGACAAGGGCGCCCATATGATATTTTATAGTGGGGGCAATTTTTTAAATTAATTAATTTTTTGTTGCTTTCACTTCTTGGGCCACTTTGTAACATTATATTAATAATATAATAAGTGCAACAATGACGTAGCCAGAAAATAATTGCGGGGAGGGTCGGAAGTGCCACGGGGTTTGGAATACCCCCCAAAAAGGGGGTCGGGGGTCCATCCCCAGAAACTTTTTAAATATTGAACCAATGAAAAATCACATTTTACGCTATTTTAGCACAGAAAAACTAGTTAGGAAATTTGTTTTACCATACTCGAAGACATGCCAATGTAAATAAGAAATCATTACCTAAGTGGGGGGTCCACCCCCAGAAAATTTGTAAGTACTGAACTTACGAAAATCACATTTTACTCTATTTTAGCACTCAAAAACTAGTTAGGAAATTTATTTACCGTACTCTGACATGCCAATGTAAACAAGAAAATGTTACCTAAGTCGGATGTCCACCACCGGGAAATTTTTAAATATTGAACTAATGAAAATCACATTTTACGCTATATTAGCACTGAAAAACTGGTTATGAAATTTGTTTACCATACATTAAGACATGCCAATGTACATACGAAATCATTACCTAAGTGGGGGGTCCACCCATGGAAAATTTTTAAATATTGAATTAATGAAAATCACATTTTACGCTATTTTAGCACTAAAAAACTAGTTAGGAAATGTATTTACCATACTCTAAGACATGCCAATGTAAACAAGAAAATGTTACCTAAATCGGGTGTCCACCCCCGGGAAATTTTTAAATGTTGAACTAATGAAAATCACATTTTACGATATTTTAGCACTGGAAAAACTAGTTAGCAAATTTGTTTACTATACTCTAAGACATGGCAACTTAAACAAGAAATTGTTACCTTAGTTATAATACTTATTACTATTTATAAGAGAAATTGAATATTACATGGAACAGTGGACATAATAGGCCTACTCATTATGTTATGAAAAGAAAATAACTGCTATATATCATATTTGACACACCAACAAATGTTGTTTAATTAAATATATATTTTTTTTAAAATACAAATATAGAATTTTAGGTTTTGACTTTTGGGGGTCCAAACCCCCTGAACCCCCCTTTCCTAATCCACTGTGGATTCTCCTTCCATGTTGTCGATTTGGTAAAACTTCTGCAATTCAAATAATTGTCTGAAAAGAAAAACACCTGACTATAATAACTATTAATATACATTTTTTCCTTGCGCCCCCCTCCGCCCCGGGTATGGGCGTCCATGGCTGTCGAAATTCTTCATCTTTATCTTTATAAAGAATTAGAAGAGACCTCTTGAAGATATAGAAGTTGACTGTTTTTATTTTTAACATATAAAACTCCAATTTTGCAACAATTTTCAACCCCCCCCCCCAGAAAATTAATAAATTATAATATTTTGCCCCCCCCCCCCAGAAATATCAATGACGCAGTCTGCGTCTTAAACCCCCCCCCCCCTGTGGGCACCCCTGGTTTGTCCATCTCCTTGCTTAGATACGCGATCCAATCAGAGACGGCGAGACGGAGGGAAGACTCTTAATGCTAGCGGCCCTTCGTAAGCTCGTACACGTGATTGGCGGTGAAGGAATCTGCTTCTCATTTGAAAAATACTTATACATTGTGTATATATATTTTTTAAAGTTTTATTTCAATTCATTTTATTAAAATATAATTTTAATTATTTAAAATATCTGTAAGTTCTCAAAAAGTATCATTATAATGCAGAATTTACAAAATATGATATGAAACTTCAAAATTTCTTTAATATGAACACGAATATGCCACAAATATGACTTAAACATGCATATTCATACTAAATATGCTGCAATAGTTGAAAATTTCCTAAATATGCAGTTATATGCACAATAAAAGTCGTTCCATTTTCACCAGGATGCTTGGAATCTGGTTTAAATTAGTCGGAAATCTGAAATAATGCAAAGGGGAAAAATATGGCATGTCATAGAAATCCGCCCCCTAGTCATGGCTAACTATTCCAAAGCCTTATATGAAGTATGTAAATGGATAAGTTGTCAGGATAACAGATTTGCATTTTTTAACAATATATCACCATAAAATAGGCACTAAATTGGGCATTACTCCGATACCGGTCAACCGATTTTATCCAATATCAATAAACGTCTTCCCATGGACATTATAAATGCGTATATACATTTTCATGAAAATCCGGTAAAGCTTTTTTGAGTTACCCGGTCTTTAAAATAGACAATAAATTGGGTTTTACTCCGGTACCGGTCAACCGATTTGGTCCAGTATCAATAGACGTCTTCCCATGTACATTATAAATGGATATACGAAGTTTCTTGAAAATCCGATAAAGCATATTTGAGTTAGATGTCCATTTACCGGGCTATGTGGCCGTGGTCGTGTTCCGTCTTGCGGTGTTGCTGACGTTTCGCCTCGATCTGCGTCGGGCATCCTCAGAGCTGTGTTCAGCATGGTGGTCTGCTGAGTACCACCATGCTGAACACAGCTCTGAGGATGCCCGACGCAGATCGAGGCGAAACGTCAGCAACACCGCAAGACGGAACACGACCACGGCCACATAGCCCGGTAAATGGACATCTAGTTTTCGCCGGCCGTGAAAGCCTAGTTTCATACATATTTGAGTTGTCGCGACTTTCTTATATATTACCATAAAAGGCACTGAATATGGCATTATTCCGGTACCGGCTAACCGATTAGGTCGAATATCAATAGACGTCTTCCCATGGACATTATAAATGCGTATATCAAGTTTTGTAAAAATCCGATAAAGCGTATTTGAGTTATCGCACCTTTAAAATACACTGAATTGGGTTTTACTCCGGTACCGGTCAACCGACTAGGTACAAATTCAATAGGTTACTTCTCATGGACGTCATAAATGCGTATACCAAGTTTCATGAAAATCCGATAAAGCGTGTTTGAGTTAAGGCGCCTTTCTAATATTATCTATTAAAATAGGCACAAAATTGGGCATTACTTCGGTACCGGTGAACCGATTTGGTTCAGTAACAATAGGGTTCTTCCCATGAACGTATAAATGTGTACAGCAAGTTTCATGAAAATCCGATAAAGCGTATTTGAGTTTGGCGCGTACAGACACACGGACATGCAGACAGACATTTTCCGCCCACAATCTTATATAGTACCATACTATTACTTAATAATGATTTGAAGATTGCCTACAAACCCAACAGTAATTTAAAAAAAAAAAGTTATGCAACCCAAAAAATAACATTGCAGTTAAATTCACAGGTAATGGAGTATATATTTTAAACTGTACAACATGTGATAAAGTATATACAGGCCAAAAATAAAAAGGGTTTTTAATAATTTACCATTTCAAAAGATTTGTACATTTATCATTAGGCTGAAGATAGCTTATGTTTAAGCTGAAATGCATCCCTCCTAGACATGAAATACCTTCGAGATTTGCCTTTCACAGAACATTAAAGAAGCCATAAGAAAAGTGAAACATCAAGCACCCATCCAGATTAGTAAAATTCTTATTAAGTGAGTAGATAAGACTGTGTTGAAATTATTTAATAAGGACATTACATTTTTATGAATATTTTACAGCAAATCTGTGGACAAAGTATATATTATATTCCATAATTCACACTGATTTTAACAACACAAGATTTTAGTTTTTACCAATCAGACAAGCAACAAATATGCTATAAAGATTTTAGATTTTTTTATTAAACTGCTCACATTAAGCAGCCAGAATAAAAGCATATAGACACAGAGAATGTTAATATTTTAAATTTAGAATAGCTTCTGTAGTATAGTACCTGTGATATTATTTGATCAAAATAAAAAAATATAAGGTATAGGCAAATCTACAAAGGCATTATCATTAATTGGGGGTATAAGGTGGTTATTTAAACAAAATAAAACTTAAATGTTGGGGGGCAGAAAATACCTTCGCCCCCAAACTCGGCTCCTATGCCCACAACACTAACAAATCCAGAAATATTTTGTCAACGAATGCATTATTTCGGTTACCACAACATTTATAATAGTAAAATGCTGTATTACTATTGATAAGGAATCCCGATTTCCCTACAAGGAGCCTCACTATGACCGAATTAATATTTAATGCAACGGTCATATAATGATATTCGCTTCACTCATTTCATAATTTTCATACGAATGTCTTATCATTATAGGCAAGTTGCATACTGTTATTTTCGTTCGACTGTATTGATTAAATGTTTAAGTTTTGAGTTTTTAGATTCATCAAACAAGCGAGACGGCTGAAGACCATCAGTGTTGGTAGTAGGTTCTCGGCGTTTTCGTCTTTTGCGATAAATGGCAGGAGATGTCGTGAGAGGAACTCGAAGCTTCTCCTGACGTTTTAATCTGAAACCAGTGGACTTTAAACACGAAATGAATTCAGTTTAGTATAAGTCTAATACTAAATTAACACGAACAGAATTGATTTTATTTCATATAGGCCTACAGTTTGATTCAAATCCCTTGGCCAGCCAATTGTATTTGGGGTTACGTGGTTTCCTTAGCCGTAAAGGCAGATGCCGAATAGGATATTTACTTATGATTCATCGCCGCTACTTCATCCTATATCATAATCATTCACCGTACGGAGAAGACTCATCGATACCACGATACCACGATACTAAACACGTGTGCCTCCTCTGGATCAAAGGGCATGGTGGAACTATGGGAAATGAACGTGCAGACTTTCTTTCCAAATCAGCTGCTAAGTCAAGAATGGATAATTTCTACTCCGTCTGTTCACTGTCATACATAAGAGAACAATTAAGGATATAGCGAATACTAAGTTGTAATACTGAGTTGTTAAATAGTAGCAATGGTTTCTTGACAAGAACATTTTTCCCTTCAGTGTTTGACCGGTTAAAGTGCAAAGACATAGAACTAGATTTTATACTAACGCAATTTTTAACTGGTAACGGAAAATTTGTGTACTACCTGGAACTATTCAAAATAGGAACCAATATCTGTATTTGCAAGGAGACAAATCAAACTGTATCTGGAACTATTCAAAATAGGGACCAATACCTGTATTTGCAAGGAGACAAATCAGACGATATCACATATTTGGATGCTCTGCTTTGGAAGTCCGAAGACAAGGATTTATTACTCAATTAGATTATTGCCGAAATAGATTTCAGCAGCCATTGACAAATGTTTTTCATAAGATTTGCTATTACAATGAAGTTATGTGACTGTTTAAATTCTTTGTTTTAGAAACTTTGATTCAGAGTTTAATATTTGTTAATTTTATTCATATCTACTATATTGTAAATATATAAGTATAGGAATTAAGCAAACTGTAATGAATGTAAATTGCATTAATTAGTACTGTAACTAAAACACTAGCATACCGAACGGTGAAACAGGGTTCATTATATTTAGAGATAAAATGAACAGTTCATAACATATCAACAATAGGAAACAGATACACGTCAATAGTTGCATGACCTATAGAATCTGACGAACCAAAAGAGTAAGTAGTCTATTACTAATTACCCAAGAACTTAAATATAAAAATAGACGGTATTTAAGAATTATAGCTGAACTGTGTTAGTGAACGCAACGTGTGCCAGATAGCTTAATATGCAGTAATATCAGTGGCGGCTAGTAGTGATGTTTCTTTCATGTTTATAATACAGTTTGGTGAACCCATATGGACCGTAACCAGTGACTGTGGTCTACCGGTGAACATGCCGGTGGACCGTTCTCCCCTCCCGAACGAAGGGAGTTGGCGGGAAGTGACAAAAACGCCTGAAGTGAGACTATCTGTCAATGAGATCCTTAAAAGGGCATCCAAGCTTCCAAACATAGACGCTAATTCCCGTATAACAAAAATTAATACGTTTCTAAATGAGGTCTTGCCCCCCCCCCCCAACAAAAGAAATATCAGCTTCAGGACTCCAGCAAATGAAAGATAAATTTCTAGAATATGCCTTAATAATAGCGAAGCGAGATGTTCAACTAAACTACCGGTTTTTTTTCCTTTCTTTCTTTTTCTTCACGGGGGGCTTGAAGAGAGTTTGTAGAAACCTCCCGCACGTCAGCCTAGAAGGCTTATTGTGCTGCCCCTTTGGTGGAGAAGCTCTTGGCTTCTTTTCCCAAAGTCTTCCGAGAGTTGTTATCCAGAGGCTTTAATAGGCCCTCCAGCTTAAATCCCTCCCGGAGAACTCCGTGCCGAGGACTTTTACGTCCATCGACCGCGGCCGGGTTTGATCCCGTGACCTACGGATCCAGAGGCGGGCACACTACCTCTAGACCACCGCGGCCGAGTAAACTACCGGTCATTGCGAAGATAGAATTCGAGGCTGAACAGCAAGTTTTGGACATAGCCAAAGAAAGGAGAGATATTAGAACAGCATCAGAACTGAATTAGACCTATGCGGGATTCATGGCAGATGTGTTCGTGTAGATCTTAAAGCAGATTTTCTACGAAGGTGTCACATATGCGGTAAATGAAGGGTCAGCATTTCTAGCACCTCTTATAAACAGTTTAAGCACAATCATATTCAATTTTAATAATGATTTTACTATTATTTTGCAAGATTAAAGAAACCCTTTCTATACCGACTGCAATGAATCAAAGTTATCCACTATCACTGCGTCACCTGCCGGGAAGGTTGATTCCGAGGCTCCGTGCTTATAAAACTCGCTCCGCTAAAGAATGTTAAACAAGTTTGAATTTGCAAAAAATTAAACAACCGAACACAGCTCTGAAGCTGAGACATGAATGTTGTAATCGTTCTTCGTACTCAATTCAACCGAGAACACCACACATAGCCCCCTCCCGACTGACAATACTGCACCCTACAGTTTATTCTTCCCACATAACACCTAACTTTAAACATTAATTGCTCCATAAGGGAAATAGACACAACAAAACTAATTACACCAATTAATAGCGGACAACATCTACAACAGTTTCATATAAAACACTAAATGTTTTATTAACCCTTTTATCATTTTAATATAAAAACATCAATAACTCTTTTGATTTACATTACTCAGAATACAGACTTATACTGATAAATGTGGAATAAATTAACCGATACAGATAAAACAACTTGGACTATGATAACCTTCAGTTATCATAGTTATTGATACAAATACTAAAAACGACCCCTCCTACATCCGGCCCACTTCCTGTTTGGTAGACTTCATGACTATAAGGGAGTTTGACACATTTTGTAATTAATGACCCAAGCCAAAAGCAGCGTCAGACGCTCTACAAAACCGACATAATTTTAAACAGTATATCCGAACGAAATCCCTGCAACCAATTAGAAGCAACTTATACATTAACACAACCAATGACATTTATTTTCCCCACTACAGCCGAAGAACATATTAGCACCGAGAGCCCCAAAATCACCATCATTCGATCATTAGACAGAAGACAGACTCCACGTTACTTAAGACTAAAAATTACACCACGTAACTTAACTATAATATATAAAGTAATTTCGAGAGACAGCATAAGTATAGAGATAAAAGTGAAATATATCCGCGCGTTAGAAATGGATTAAAAGGAACTCAGCGAAGCGCGTAAGTTAAGCATATTGTATTTATAGAGACATTGATAAAAAGTAATCAAGTGAAAGTATAATTAGTGAAGGTTAATTAAAATATTGTTGGAGTAAATTTTCCGCGCGGTAGAAATAGATACAAAGATTTAATACAAGTGGAAAGAGAAATAATCAACGAATAGCGCGTATGAATTAACACAGTAATTACTAATATAATATTGAATATAGTTACCAAGTGAAAGACAGACATTAATCGACGAACTTACATCATCTAACATCAAAGACAATGTTAATTCGATAACTCAACGAAAATCATTTTGAAAGAATATATTTAGATCTGGAAATCAATTGTACTGTTTAATTACCCTAAATCCTGAACATCGACCACCCAATTAGTATAGCCCCGATATTCTGTAACCACGACCCTGATAAGAATCCTCGTGCTATCAACTACCATCTGAGCTAATTAACCGGCATTCCCATTTTCTACGTGACAATAAATAATATAACAGGATTTCAATCATCGTTCCCCCCAGTAACTTCATCAGAATCTAAGTACAGTTATAAATACCGGACCCGACGACCAGAACTCTTCTAAATAGTGACCCAACTTGTGGCCTAAATATCCTCCATAGAAAGGACTCTTATAAATGGCACCCAACATTTTTAGGGCCACTAAAGAGCTCTTATAAATGGCGACCAACTCACGGGCGTGAATTAGAATATCGAGGGACTAATAAATAAAATTTAATTTTCGACATATATATTTTAGGAACACTACCACAAATTTTACAAATCACAGTTTGAATTTAAATAAAATCAGTGCAACACCATCATTGGATAACTCCTCAACTCAGCAAAACCCTCCCATTGGATCAACAC
This sequence comes from Ectobius pallidus, assembly GCA_964059195.1. Taxonomy (NCBI): domain Eukaryota; kingdom Metazoa; phylum Arthropoda; class Insecta; order Blattodea; family Ectobiidae; genus Ectobius; species Ectobius pallidus. Next base: position 152,439,722 of record CAXKWD010000002.1, read on the forward strand.
CTACAGCATTTCCCCATCAACTGGACATCACCAACCCTGGAACCTGGACACCTGGATCATCAAAGGGTATCGTTGATCAAAACTTAAGTGTCGAATTCTGGATTTTGCTTCTTTATTTGTTTTAAAGTCAAATTTTAAGTAAATTTTTTTTTAATTTTTAAATTTTAAATTTCATTTTTATTTTATTTTAATTTTTACATTTTCAAAGTACATTAAATTTTAGCATTGTAAATTTTATGAAATTAAGAAATCATAAAGAATTTCACATCATGGAGCAAAATTCAGATGCTCAGACGTTATGCTCAGATCCCATTCCTACAATTTCTGAAAATAGTGAAAGTGCATTAGGACATAGTTCTGAAAACGCAGATGTTATGCAGGACGAAATAGGAGGTGACCTTGCTACAAATACTTTGCCTTTCACAGAGAACACATTCCCCCAAGTTAGCACTCCAGCTGAGGATGTAAACATGACATTGAACCCTACACAATGTATTGAAAACTCAAACCCTCACACTTCATCCCTTACTCCAGATTTTCTGTCTCAGCTACAAACAATGATAGCTGGTATTTCTACACAACTTACTTCTCAGATGAATGACCTGGCTACACAAAACACTACACTTAAGAATGAAATAGAGAGTAAAATCTCAACAATGAACACCACATTAAGTAACAACATCGAAAGTAAAATTTCAACAATGAACACCACTCTAGAAACCCAGAACCAACAAATCACAACAATGAACTCTAATTTCAACACTACTCTTGAAAATCAAAACCAACAAATGAGACAGGAGATTTCAACAATAAACACTAATATTGAGACTCAGAACCAACAGATTTCAACAATGAACTTTAATTTCAACACTACTCTTGAAAATCAAAACCAACAAATGAGACAGGAGATTTCAACAATAAACACTAATATTGAGACTCAGAACCAACAGATAACAACATTAATAACAGAACACCGAACACAGGTTACCTCTGAACTACAAAATTTAGATTCTAGAGTAACTACACAAATTGCTAATACCGAGCAAGTTCTAAGTAACCAGGTAGATTCTGTTAGGGGTCATATTTCATCTGTAGAACATCAAGTAACATCCATAGAAAGAACAACTGCTAATAACTCTACTCGATTGGTTACCCTCCAATCCGAAGTTGATAGGCTTAGACAGAGAGTCAGGGAACAAGAACACCTGATTGAACAAACTAGTGAAAATGCTGTAATACCCCATGTGTGTAATGCCCCTTCAACTTCAGCCTCCACCTCTTCAAATCCACCCGATCCAGTACCACCTGTTCCAGAAGTACCCGAGCCCCCCGCCCCGTTACCTAGGATGGATAATGGACTAGACCAACGAGCTGCCAGTAATAGCCGTGAGCCCCAAAATTTTGTTAATAGTAATTTTGCTCTTCACAGTTCGGATTTTCCCCTTCCTAGCTTTGAAGATACAGTAAAGACCAATCCAGTAAGATACATCAACGATTTGAAAACTTATTTTGCATTAAGATCAGTACCAGAACAATTAAAAAGGATATTCATTGCACAATCATTGAAGTCTAGCGCAGCTCGGTGGCTACGAGTCATCGATCCCAACAATCAGCTGTCCATGAATCAATTTGAAGAAATGTTTTTGTCAGAATTCTGGAGCGAGAGCGAGCAATTACGCCTAAGGGCTAATATATTTCAAGGCAAATTTGACCGTAGTCACGGTCAAAGCTATTCGGAATATTTTATCTCATTGTGTCAAAGCCGCCAACTTCTAAAACCTGAAATCTTGGAAGCAGACTTTCTCAAGGCACTCCCGTCTCATTTCCCCCCTTTAGTAAGGAATTGCTTAATTGTCGCGTCTCCGCAAACAACTGCAGAAATGTTGAAATTGTTAAAGCCTATGCAGGACTTCCCCTATCTATCAAACAAACCACAACACCCTGTAGTATCAGCTAACCAAAACCAGCGCAAAAACATAAATCTAGTTCAAACTCTCCCTGAAAATGAATCATTTCAAATTGGGTTACGGACAGAGGCATCTAGCCCAGATAACAACTTCCAAAGCACTAAACCTTATTGGCCACAGACTGAATATGTTAGAAATTCTAGAAATAATTGGCAAACTCGTGGTTACCGGTGGCGACCATATGGTAACAACAATGGCAGATTTAATAATAATTACCGAGGACAGTACCGACGTGGTTACGCAGGCAACAGGCCTAATTGGTTCAACAGAAACCAATACAATCAAGGCTTCTTCCGTCCATACTACCGAGGACAAAATAATTTTCGCTACACCCGCAACAACCATAACCAGTATGAAAGTAACAATGACCGTGAAAACACAAGAAATAGGCAAAACAACCACAATCAAAGTAACAATGAACAGCGAACACAGTCTCCCACCCCCACCGTTACTTTAAACGAGTAAGGGTTTTACACGCTCCTTCTGTGGACAACCCTGCAACTCATTTGAATAAAAATGGAGGAACTTCAGTAAGTGTCGATATCATACATCGTGAAGCAAACTTTGTAAATAATTCTCTTGTCTTCAAACCTTCACAAACTAGTGAAACTTATCCATTATTGACTAGGCCTAATGAAAGAAATCACATATTTAATATGATGAAATTTCCCAAGGCAGCTGTGAAAACTAAAATTGCTCCAGTAAAAGTAAATAACCAGTTAACTAGTACTATACCATTGAATAAGTCTCATAGTAATCATCAAAGAGAAACAGAGAATAACAATGCCAGCGTCAACAATGAGCAAGAACAGCCCATTGTTGACAACAATCAAATTGTTGGTAAAGTGCTTTCTCCCCTTGTTGATGATGAAAATGAAAATCACCCTCTTCATGGTAACAATGAACCCATCAACAATAATAATAATATATCTAATAATGAAATTGCACCGGGACACTTGCAAAACAACACAGACAGTGAAGAAACAGACATTGTTATAGGAATTTTGCAACGAGAGGAATTAATGAGCACCCAGCATCGACCTCCGGTCATAGAAGTCAATATTGGGGAAAAGATATTTCCAGTTACCCTAGATACAGGAAGTGACGCTCAAGTAATTTCTTATACTACTTTCCTTGAATTACAGCGCACAAAAGCGATTTCGCAAATATTGCCTGTATTTAATATGACTGCCCTTTTGGCAGCCGGAAAGCAACGGTGTAGGATTAAACATCAATGTTTAGTACCTATTACACTAGCTGGTCAAACAATTGATATACTATTTTTAGTTATACATGGACTAAATTTACCCATCATTGTTGGCTTAGAAGTATTTCAACAATTAGAAGGGATCATAAATTTCAGAAATGAAAGCTTTGCCTTCATTGATGAAAATCGTCAAGAACAAATAGTACCTTTTTGTAACAGAGCAACCACCGCTCAGGCTACCGCCCGCGGCGAGGCAGATGTGAGCCAGGAAGAATTCTTCATAGAATCTTTGTCCGTGAATACTCACCCCCTTTGTCACATTCTTACAGACAGACCCTCACCCACGCAGACAAGAGATGACCTACTCTCTAAAAATCCTCTCTTAAATGAAAATATCTTACAAACAGAACCACGAATAAATCACATAAATACACAAGGCGAAATTAAAGAATTAATAGCCCTTAAAGTACAGGAAGCACATGACTTAGACCCCACTACACGGAAGGATTTGTTTGATGTGTTGTATAAGCATAAGGATTTATTTTCAAATAAAATTGGAAAGTGCCGTTTGTACACACACCGAATAATCCGTCCATCTACCACTGTAGTCAGACACAAGCCCAGACACATCCCACTTAGTTTGCGTGAGAAAGTTTCAGCTGTCATACAGGACATGTTATCGCAGGGAATCATTGAAAATTCCACGAGTCCCCACTGCAATCCTCTCTGCATAGTACTTAAGCCCTCTGGACAAGTACGCATCACGATTGACGCTAGGTCGATCAATGCTGATTCCCAAGAAGACCATTACAGACCTTTAACTTCAGATGAACTTCTTACCCGCGCCAAAGAAGGAAACTACTTCTCCACCACGGACTTAGTTTCTGCCTTCTGGCAAGTCCCCCTTGATCCAGATTCACGAGATTTAACTTCTTTCAATTACCAAGGACGGAATTTCAGATTCACTAGGACACCCATCGGGTGCCGCACTTCCTCGTCTGCCCTTTTGCGTGCACTAGCTCTTACTTTTGATTGGCAGACGGATAACTTCATTATCCCCTATTTAGACGACGTCCTTGTAGCCTCAGAAACCATAGCTGAACATCTGGCCCATATAGACCAGACCCTGGGAAAGCTATTACATGCAGGTTTCACCCTGAATATTTCGAAATGCCATTTTTTTCAAAAGGAGGTGAAATTTCTCGGATATATTATATCCGGGAAGGATTGCCGAATTGATGAAGAAAAAGTGGAAGCCATCTTGAAAATCCCAGCCCCCCGTAATCAAAAACAACTAAGATCTTTCCTTGGCGTATGCCAATATCAGTCACGCTTTGTCATCAACTACTCCCAAGAACTTTGCCCCTTAAAGCCACTCCTAAAGAAAAATCAAAAGTGGACATGGACCCCCGAGCATGATGCGGCCTTTAACAGGGTTAAGCAGCTGTTCGCGGAGTCCATCAAACTACAGAAACCTGAAGAACAGGAGATGTTCTACGTTCAAACGGACGCTAGTGCTAAAGGCATAGGAAGTATCCTGTTTCAGGTGATAGATGGCGAAAAACGCATTATTGCGACTGCTAGCAAAGGTCTTACTATCGCCCAGTCCCGAATGTATCCCACGGAACTTGAAGTGTATGCAGTGTATGAGGCCCTCAACAAATACAAACACTACATATACAACCGTAAAATCACCGTTTTATGTGACCATATGAGTCTCAGTTTTCTAAAACAATGTAAGTTAAGTAATTCACGAGTATCACGTCTCATCAGCGCTATTACTATGTATGATATCGAAATAAAGCACATTAAGGGATCCCTAAATTACCTGCCGGATCTGCTATCCCGGTTGCCTAACCATCCAGGAATGGCTAGCTTAGAAGGTCAAGTCGAGAAAGAAGTCAAAATTATGAAAATTTCAGTTAATGATCGACATCAGTTAAACAAGAAATTTAGTAACTTGTCTAAATTGCAATCTGAAGACCCATATTTGTCCACCATAAAGAATGAGTTGCGGGAACTACAACAACCAGCCACTAATCCATTGAATGAAACTAATACTCAAAGCACCTTAGCCACATACAATGGCATAATCTATAAATTTTGCGGAAGAGAAAATCCAGCCTGGCGACCCTACATCCCCCCCTCCTTGGAAAACGACCTCATTGCTGGATACCATGAAAATTTGGCGCACAGTGGAACTGAAAAGATGATAGATTCCATCAGCGAACATTTTTATGTTAAACAGCTAGGCCGTAAAATCAGACTTTTCATACGAACTTGTCATTTCTGCCAAGTCGGCAAATGCAAGAACACTGCATATGAAGTTTCTGTTAACTCCATAGAATCCACAAAACCGAACCAATTGATCTGCGGAGACATTTTAGGTCCTTTGGTGAGAAGTAACTTCGGTTGCCAATATATTTTTCTTTTGGTTGATGTGTTTTCAAAGCTAGTTGCCCTATATCCTATCAGAAATTTATCGACAGGCATATGTTTGAAAAAGGTTGAGGAATATGTAAAGTCGTTTGGCAACGTCGGAGCCTGTTTGACAGATAATGCTAGTATATTCTCCAGTGCAAAATGGAACACAGGACTTTCACAACTAAACATCAAAACACTACATTGCTCTGCTTATAATCCCTGTTGTAATTTATCAGAAAGGTATATTAAACAAGTCATTTCATACCTCAGACTGTTGACCCATAGGCAACATAAGAACTGGTACAAATACCTAAAACCCATTCAAGCTATTCTCAATGAGACAAAACATCACGTAACAAAAGAGATCCCATTGCAAGTCGTAACAAAATGTAAGATAGACCCGCTATTCAAAAACACCCCCCCTGTGCTGCCGACATGCAATAAATCAGACCTTGACATTTGCCACTCCATCCTTAAACGCCTCCAGAGTAGGTGGTTAAAGAGGAAAATGAAGCCTAGGCGACCCCGCAGGAGATGGAACCCCGTTCCGGGAGATTATGTACTGTTAAAATCCCATGTAATCTCTAGCACTCTACATAACCGTCAGAAGAAATTTTCTTTATTGTTTAAAGGCCCCTACTGCGTAAAAGCAAAGTTTGGAACGGACACCTTCCAACTCACACAAATAAAGAACCCTAAGAAAATCCTTGGTAAATATAGGAAACATCTGTTAAAACCCTACCATGTTATGGCCCATAAATCATAATGCCACAGAAAGTTTGAAACAGAAGGAGAGTTTGAAAAGTTGAAGACCTGGACTGTGACAAGAGGATTTGATGATAATGACTATGTAAAATAATCAGAGTGATTCATACTTCTCAAATTAATGTTTTACCTGACGTCATATGACGAATGTAGTTATTTATGGTTGAGTAGAATATGCCACCGAATGATTGCTGAAAAGACAATTAAGACATGAGGCTTATGGTATAAGATATCGTATGACTTCACAGCAATTATTACACTATAAAATATAAGCGCAATCCAATAAGTTTATTGCTATTATAAGTGACTCCTGTGTATATAGTTAGTATTTAAATAGGCACCTCCCCTCTAGGTAATTTACTGAAGAAGTAAAACATTTATTTGACAAAGGGAATCACAATGTTATTTGAATTTATAATTAAGTAGACATTTAAATTTTGACATATTTTGTATTTTTGAAATTTTATTGGAGTAGTACACAAAGCAATAGTAACAAAATTATTTTATTTTTCAAAAAGAGATATTATTTTACATAAAAATGGACAGATGATTGCCCCCTCCTAATAACCAATTGAGTAAAATTATTTAGCAAGGAAACCAAATGAAAAAGTAACATTGAATAAAGAATGTAACAAGGTACAGTATATGTTGACTAATAAAAAGTGTAATGATGATAGCTACGAAATCAGAAATATGAGAATATATGAGAAAAATGGTTATGAATAGTAAGAACAGTAAAGAATTAAAGAATATTGAAAGTAATAAATGAAGAATAATTTACAAGGTAAAAAGAAATATGAAAAGAATAGAAAGAGTATTAAAGGAATAATCAAATCAATGAAGGAAAATGTATAAGGTAAAGAAATTGAGTAGGAAGGAAATCTTTGTAATTTGAGCATAATTGACGAGATGAGTAGACTATAATAAGTGAAGAGAGACATACCCCAACGGTTTACAGCAACAATATATGGATTAACATCAAAAACAAGTTTAATGGAAGATATAATTAAAATTAACATTACAATTTAACATTTCAAGTGTATTTCATAATAGTGTTTATATACAAGGTTTAATTATGATTTTTATTTACTAGTGTATTAAATGGACCATGGACTCAAAAATGTGTACTACGACCAACGAGAAATTGACTACTTCAAGGTAAACTAAGATTAAGAGTGTATTTTATTGTTTATGAATTTATATGTGTATGTTTAATAATAACAGAATTAATCAAAGGTTTAGATGATGTAAGGTTCATAATTACTTCGGACATAAAAGCGAAGGTAATTGAAGAATGATATCATAAAACAGTAACTCGACAACGAAACTCCAGAAAATAATTTGAAGTGACTACGCAAAATTATTTTAGGAAGTCGAAAAATTAAATTTTAGGATTTTTATTTTAGACACGACATAGGTATTTTTAGGATTTTCAAATTGGGTATTACAAATGATCGTAAATTCACGCTCGTATTGAAGTAGCTGCTCAATCTTTCGCGTGGATTTCCAATCATTGTACGGACATTTGTAATCGTTCTTCGTACTCAATTCAACCGAGAACACCACACATAGCCCCCTCCCGACTGACAATACTGCACCCTACAGTTTATTCTTCCCACATAACACCTAACTTTAAACATTAATTGCTCCATAAGGGAAATAGACACAACAAAACTAATTACACCAATTAATAGCGGACAACATCTACAACAGTTTCATATAAAACACTAAATGTTTTATTAACCCTTTTATCATTTTAATATAAAAACATCAATAACTCTTTTGATTTACATTACTCAGAATACAGACTTATACTGATAAATGTGGAATAAATTAACCGATACAGATAAAACAACTTGGACTATGATAACCTTCAGTTATCATAGTTATTGATACAAATACTAAAAACGACCCCTCCTACATCCGGCCCACTTCCTGTTTGGTAGACTTCATGACTATAAGGGAGTTTGACACATTTTGTAATTAATGACCCAAGCCAAAAGCAGCGTCAGACGCTCTACAAAACCGACATAATTTTAAACAGTATATCCGAACGAAATCCCTGCAACCAATTAGAAGCAACTTATACATTAACACAACCAATGACATTTATTTTCCCCACTACAGCCGAAGAACATATTAGCACCGAGAGCCCCAAAATCACCATCATTCGATCATTAGACAGAAGACAGACTCCACGTTACTTAAGACTAAAAATTACACCACGTAACTTAACTATAATATATAAAGTAATTTCGAGAGACAGCATAAGTATAGAGATAAAAGTGAAATATATCCGCGCGTTAGAAATGGATTAAAAGGAACTCAGCGAAGCGCGTAAGTTAAGCATATTGTATTTATAGAGACATTGATAAAAAGTAATCAAGTGAAAGTATAATTAGTGAAGGTTAATTAAAATATTGTTGGAGTAAATTTTCCGCGCGGTAGAAATAGATACAAAGATTTAATACAAGTGGAAAGAGAAATAATCAACGAATAGCGCGTATGAATTAACACAGTAATTACTAATATAATATTGAATATAGTTACCAAGTGAAAGACAGACATTAATCGACGAACTTACATCATCTAACATCAAAGACAATGTTAATTCGATAACTCAACGAAAATCATTTTGAAAGAATATATTTAGATCTGGAAATCAATTGTACTGTTTAATTACCCTAAATCCTGAACATCGACCACCCAATTAGTATAGCCCCGATATTCTGTAACCACGACCCTGATAAGAATCCTCGTGCTATCAACTACCATCTGAGCTAATTAACCGGCATTCCCATTTTCTACGTGACAATAAATAATATAACAGGATTTCAATCATCGTTCCCCCCAGTAACTTCATCAGAATCTAAGTACAGTTATAAATACCGGACCCGACGACCAGAACTCTTCTAAATAGTGACCCAACTTGTGGCCTAAATATCCTCCATAGAAAGGACTCTTATAAATGGCACCCAACATTTTTAGGGCCACTAAAGAGCTCTTATAATGTTTAATAAACCATTTTACCATAAAATTCAGAATTAAAAATACTGACTGCCCAGATAAATAACACCGCCCACTTAACATCGAAATATTGAAATTTTGAAACTAAGTTTGTTAAAAAAAATCATTTTCACGGATCTCTGCCCATAGCCAATACCAGGCTTCACAGGCGGTCACAAATGCATACCTATCAGAAAACATGTAGGCAGAATATATACCTCATTGTAAATATCTTCTTTCTTTGTTATAAAGCTAAATATATCTTTCTTTCATCAAAGTATGTTTGTCATCTGCCTAAATTTTATTCTCTCCTTATTTTGGGTGCCTCAACAACTTGACTAGTCCTGTACTCTGGAGAACAGGAAGGATCATTCTGGTTCTACAGTTTCAGATGTGTAATGGAGGAAAAATAATAAAAGTAATGGGATAAAGACCCGGATTTCTATAAACCATGAGCAATAAAGAGTTCTAGGAAGTTTCCTTGTACATGGTTCACATATTAATATCGGGGAAGCATTAGATCCTTGGCAAAAGAAACCAGTCGAGAACGGAAATGGTCTGGTGCGCGTGACTTCTTCGCAGACTTGGTGATGTTTAGTATATTTTCAAAGGTATAGTGCTGTTATGAACTTCAGAACAGAAAGAAAACTAGGAATTTACGACATCCAAAGATACATTATTTAATTCAAGACATTCTGGGTTGTAGGATTTCGACTTCTGTCTTGTGCAATTTCAACAGTATATAATCTCGAAAAGGCAAAATATGCATTGACTTGAAAGTGAATTCACTCTGCATTTTAATATAACCTGCTATATTTTTATGCAGAAAACTTTATGATTTGCATTCAAACGAGTGCGGATGAATAAATGGATTATTACTTAATTTTTAAAATAACCTTTCATATTTCCTTTCTAGTAACCCTTAGATGTAGAGAAAGAGAAAATAGATCCACTTCTAGAAGCAAAATGAATTTATCAGACATATTATTTCAACATAATCTAATTATTACAGAGAAAACTTTATTAAAAAAAACTCAATTATTTATCAAATCTATTTTATATTTAATTCCAATATCTCCGACGCTTTCGTTAAATCATTTTACTCCCCCCTCTCTCCCCCACTCTCTCTCTCTCTCTTTCTCTCTCTCAGACACACACATCTGGCATAGAGAAAGTAGCCTACTATATAATGTTGAAGAAAATATAAAAATCGTGATTACACTGGGAAAACATATTTTTTAAAACACAGAAAAAATATTTTCAAAATTAAAGAAGGCCTAGTTATGTCCGCTCATCTATCTCTGCAGTGCTTTTGGGCGTAACAACGCAATATATTTATTACTTACACTACATATTATGATTCTCTAGAATGATTTATTGCTAAATGAAGGTAATTTATTTTTTATTTATCTAGAATTGTTTTAATTTAAAATTTACATTTCGCAACTTCTAATTGTGAGTAATATAATACTGGTTGTTATACCTATACTTCATTTTCTAATAGAAATAGATAGTGTAAATTAATGTTCTCTTTTTAACAACTGCCCAAACACGACTAATGAAGTACCTGTTCCAGACTCAATTTTCCATAAGGACGGGATAATAGTGCAATTTTTCGGTGGCGGGGCTTTCCGTCTGTGGGTTTTCGTACTAGTGACGTCAACGTGGGATTTACGACTACAACAATTTTAGTCATGGGTTTTCCGATCGTTTCAGTTCGATTTCTATAAATAGCATATCAATATTATAAGTACAACTCTACACATTTTATAAAGACTTAGAACTGTCTGTGCACATGGTACATAGGCATGTTTATTTTTTTTACCTACAGCATATGTTTTAATATTTTTTCCTTCTGCAGCGTTAGTACACTTTTGTCATATTTTATTAATTTTAATTTCTTATTAGATCTTTTTTTTTTTTAAGTCGAGATCTTAAACATCATCTTCAATCCCTGAGTCGTTATACCGGGTGATTCAAGATTATGCAAAACTTACGGAGCATGTAAAGGGGTCAGTATACAGCATTTATCGATTAGGAACTCATGATCTGGGAAATGACCCCTTTCATTACAAGGCACTTTTAGGACGTCATGATGGACAGCTTACCAGTATTCTTAGGAACAATGGAAGCCTACAGATGACACATCATTGTAACATTTAATCATGTTTAATTGTACCATACACTACAACAAAAACTGTTGAAGATGATCACCATTTTCAATGCAGGTAGTGCATCTTCTAAGGAAACATCGACGCATCCTCCCAATCTCTAATCTCATTATATGCTGCAAAAATCCTGGCTAGTATCTTTTCTGCGTCGTGTACTGCTCTTGATAGAGCCCCAAAAGAAAAAAAATACATAGGCATCAAATCAGAGGATAATGGTCATATTCACAACATTCGTAGTCTTGTACTAGCTCAGGATTGCTTCCCAGACCATGAGTTCCTATTCGATTATATGTTGTATATACCTAAGCAATAGATAGTTCAGAGAAATTCTTGAAAAGCGTGGGCATACAATTAAATTCAAAGTGATTTCATGTCTCATCAGCATTGATTAGGCCTACCCATATTTTATTATGCAAATGCCAATAACATTAGACAGATTATCACGAATAAAATAGTTACTGAATTAATATTCAGATATATTAATTCATGGCCGCCGGCGTGGTCTTGTGGTTAGCGTCGCTGACTACGGATCTGCCGGCCCGGGTTCGATCCCCGGTACTTCTTCGGATTTTTCTGAGGTAGCGAGGTCTGGTAGGGGTGCACTCAGCCTCGTGATTCAAATTGAGGAGCTACTTGATAGAGAAGTAGCGGCTCCGGTAATGGAAACCACCATTAACGGCCGTGGGTGTCGGCATGCTGACCACATGCCCCCCAATCCTGCCATCTGCCTATAGGTAGATGACGCAGCGGTCGGGTGGTAGGCCTTGTCCCTTCGGGGATGTCGCGCCACGGAGTTTAGTTTTAGTTTTATAATATTTCATAGCAGTATAGAGGTTTCCAAAAGCCATAATTCTACCTAAGCAGCCTTGTATCTTACTGTTGAAATAATGACCTAAAATTGAAATAAATGCCCTAAAAATATAAAATTGCATAAAATGACAAAAAAAGACCTAATAAAAATGTATTTCTATAACCTAGAGGCCATGATTAGGATTTATCTACAAGTTGGCAATGTCTAAGCAGCATCAATAAAATGATAACATGTCATTAGAATCCGGGCCCTGGTCTAGTCTTTAAGAGTGTCTTTAGAATCTGTATGTCTTAAATATTATTTTTCCTCACTGGCTGCGATAGGCTAATAAAACACCGCATTGTTAATAATTTTCCTATTGTGTAGCATAGATTACATTTAATCCTTGTTTACTTGTCATGGTTATCATTAGGGAGACCAACAAACAGTGTAACAGAAGCGTGGGTATTATACATTGTTTGCTCAGCCTCGGGTTACTTGGAGAACTCCGATAGATGCTTTATAATTGGCATACCTACTTGGGTGAGTAGGAAGTGGAAGTGTGGGTAGCGGCCTGACGGTTCTTACGTGAGAGCCACGTGTTATCAGTGCCAAGTACTTTAAGGATTTTCTTTTGTGTTCAGATGTTTCTTGCCTACGTATCCAAAGTAATTGTTGTAACCATTCAAACATATCCTAATGCCTCGTTCATTTGTATGTATGGGAGTCCGTTCTTGATTGGCGTTCACAAAAGTTAAATTCTAGCACTTCAACACTTGACTTGCAAACTAAAATTACCTTTGGTGATCCGGACAGCCGTTTCGCACTATTTTACAGCCTATTCCTTTTCTCAGCGCTGTGAAAGCGCTGGCAGCATTTTTATTCCAAAGCTAAGTAATGACGTCATCGGTGCCACCAGTTTCCACAGCGCTTTGGCATCGGTACCATCGGCCTGTGGAGATAATTCTGTATGTATAGCTTGATGATAGAGGCATAGGAACAATAAATAATAAATAAATAAATAAGCCCGTCAACATCCCTTATAGGGCAAGGGCCTCCTACCATGGTAGGGCTGGCTCTGTTTTACTCTCCCAAGGTGAGCTATTTCCTTGGAGAGTTGATAGGAACAATAGGAACAATACAACTCCAAAATGTTTAGGAAGAAAGGTAGCGAGTATATGCATAAAAACAATATTAGAAGAAGTAGGCTATGTATATTCTCTTCAGATTATAAGAACTCGCTATCTCTAACTGGATGGTATGTTTAAAATTATTGACCAGCAATTATATTATCCTAGCTGATGTAATTTGATTTGGTTTTCGCTACTTAAGAAACCCTAGCTGGAAAAATGTTTTATATTAAAAATTGTGACACTTGTCAGTTGTGTTTGGGTTTTATATGGAGAATTTCTTCCGAAAGTTTTACGTTAGACGTGACGGGTACGACAAAGGGGGATATTTTCAGTTATTACTAGATGAGACGTTTACCTATATCAATAATAATGTAAATTCTATTTGTTTGAAACCGTAAAACACCTATGCTTCCTGTAAGAAAGTATTAGAATCACTAGTAATTTAGTCGTCATTGATGGCAGCATAAATCCAGCAGTTTTGTTCCAATTCCGCTGCAGCGTGACGTCATCGATTGCCACCGGCCCGCTGTAAAAGCGCTGAGAAAAGGAATACGCTGTTAGAGCATCATCAGCGGTTTTCGGACTGCTGCTGGGAGCCTACCTTGAGACCAACACAACACCAACGCCACCTAGGCCTACAACACAGGCACCCAGTAGCAGTTCGAAAACCCCTGATGATGCATTAAAGTAGTGCGAAACGGCCGTCCGGATCACTAAGGCAATCTTAGTTAGTTTGTAAGGCAAGTGTTAAGTATTACAATATTCTTGTAGGAATCGCGAGGATGGTGTTTTATCGGGTAAAATGGTCTGCTCCTTACTGGACATGAAAGCATCAGTGTGCAGTGGTTAATACGTCGCATGTTGCCATTAACAGCACGAAAACATATTATTTTATACAACATGACTTGTTTAGAAATTGAAATAATATAAATGTACATCGATTGAAAACACAATTTCGATTCGGTGCAAGCCAGTTCGTGTGCTTTTATTCTGTTCTGCTGTTAGCTTACCTAAATGAAGTTAGCCTAACTATGTCAAATGCACAATTGGTAGCACTGGTCTGAACATGGACATGGTAACTCGAATCGTAGCACTGGTCACAACAAGGACATGGTAACTCGAATCGTAGCACTGGTCACAACAAGGACATGGTAATTCGAATAGATTCATGGATGGTCGATTAATCGTATGCCGTGAACTCGCAGCTGTAAGTTCTTTTAATATAACAAAGCACGAAAGTAATTATTATTTGTATAATCCGTTACATTTTTATTCATGAAATAGTTGACGAGTTACATCAGATATCGATAAACTCGTCAACTCTCGTGGGATTTCCTATGACAAACCAGGAACTATCGAATAAAATTTAAAAAGAAAGCGATTGGGTCGTCGTCCTCTCTATTTCTTTAAACAGAGGAGTGAATAAAGAAAACATCAACGCATTTAGTTGTTTTCAGCTATACTTCATTGACCTCCTGCTCTTGACGCATTTCAACACAAGGTCATTGGTTCTCAGCACATGTTCTAGCGTAAACAAAACCATGTTGTCGTTTCTTTACCGGAATAGATTCATTTCTACGCGTTATACTTTCTTTCATACAGCATATTCAATAGCCAAAATCAGACTAGCATTTGCAAAATAAGATCATAAAACAGTATACTGATACACTCTGCTCTGTAATGTTAGTATAATAATCAGAGCCCGGATTCTAATGACATGTCATCTTTTTATTGATGCTGCACAGACATTGCCAACTTGTAGATAAATCCTAATCATGGCCTCTAGATTATAGAAATGCATTTTTTTGTGTCATTTTATGCAATTTTATATTTTGACAGCATTTGTTTCAATTTTAGGCCATTATTTTGTCATTTTCGTGTGACATGCTTCCTTATTTAGACATTTTCATGCATTTACATTGAATGTATTAACTTTTTTTCGTCGCTAGCGGTGCTGTCTTTGAAGTGTTGTTTGTTTAATGCAAGAAGGAAAAATTCGGCGTTAAGTGTTGTCATGTCTCAGTCGGAAGTGAGAATCAAAGACACGCCAAAATTTTGTATTATATTACTATTAATAAGTAAGGAATCGCGCACAATGTGCATTATCTTAACCTAAGACTTAACCTACCCTGTCCTGAACCCGGGAAAGGGATTTTTCACTACTGAAAAATCCCCGACTCGGCCGGGAATCGAACCCGGGCCGCCGAAGTGGAAGGCAGGCGTGCTACCGACTCACCCACGGCGACGGTTGTTATTAGATTGACTTGACACCAGAGTCTGCCACCTGCTTGGATCTGAGAGTGCAAACTACTGTTTACCCTCAATAAACAATAATATAATCCGGCAGACCACAAAAGGAAATGCCGAATTTTGACTCGCCAGTGCCTCAGTTCCAGTATAAATTTCCGTGAGAAAAGAACATTCGCAACATTACAGTTATTTACAGTTTTTACAACTATATACGAACTAGTCTACAACTTTGTGTACAATAATTTTTTATAAATAAAATAATCAGTTTTTAGGTCGTTTTTTTTATAATTGTTAAGTAATATTCTTTAAAATGTAGGGTCATGTTATAGGTCATTTTTCAAACAATTTTAGGTCATCAGAATCCGGGCCCTGATAATAATACTCAGAGCATTTATTAAAGAGAGAAGAAACATGACTAGGTTTTAATGCCGCAGAATACGGGTTATCGAAGCCTCGTCACCGAAGTTCCGTATTCTTCTAGGTAATTAATTATTCATAAATGTCAAAGTATATTTTTCACTTCTTTAACGAAGTAACACAAAAGCATCATTATACCTACAGACGGTTGCGTCTTGAACTCGCATTCGTGAAATCCCGGGTTCTCGCCTCGTGGCCGGCCAGTTTTCCTTAGATTTTTTCATGGTTTCCCCAGTCGCAATGACAAATAGGGATTGGATCGGAGCATTTCAACGTATCCTAACCATCATCAAAAGAACAGATTCACATCAATAGGCCTACTTATAAGGCACTGATAGTCACATATCCTAATACATCGTGATAGAACCTTAGTGTTAAAACGTATAAATAAAGCTAGAATAAAATCTGGTAAAGTGATAAAATAAAGTCCTAAATGGAGTCAATTGGCCATTTTTCAAAAATTAATAGTTTTAGACTACGGTTTCTTGAGAAGGTTTGATCAGCATATGTGAAGAGTAGTGGGATTAACAGAACGGATTTACAACAAATTCATCACGTCAACAATATCCCTTTATTTTTGCCAAAACATCTGAAGGCGTACAAGCACGCAATCACTTTGTTTGTTGCAAGTTTGTTGTTAGTTAAAAGCATGTGACCTTAATTGGTCGTTATTCCGTTAATGGTCAACCGATTTGGTAAAAAATTAATAGTTCTCTTATAGACTTTGTAAGTGTATAATAATTATAATAAGCTTCATGAAAATCTGATAAAGCACGAGTTATCGCGCGTAGATCTACAGACACACGGGCGAAAACTTTCCCATATACCAAGTAATCGTAGAAAGGACCATTCTGGCACTTAAAACTTATCTCGTGATATTTCGTGGATTCCATTTACCTAATATTGGTATTTTACGCTTGTACAGAGCTATATATAGGCCTAACTAAGAAAGCTGTTTTATAAAATTTAGCGCTTATCGCTGTTACCAAAAAATACGGTCCCTAGCTATTACGTCTTGTCACGACGTTCTGTTTTTAAATTTTTCATAGCACAAGGAATTCATTCAATTATTCAGGGCTGCAGTTTAAAAGGATGAATGGAATTTATATTCAGATATAGAAGTTTATGGTCCGCCGGCGTGGTCTTGTGGTTAGCGTCATTGACTACAGATCCGTCGGCCCGGCTTCGATTCCCGGTACCTCCTCGGATTTTTCTGAGGTAGGGAGGTCTGGTAGGGGTGCACTCAGCCTCGTGATTCAAATTGAGGAGCTTCTTGATAGAGAAGTAGCGGCTCCGGTCAAGAAAACCACCATTAACGGCCGTGGTGTCGGCTTGCTGACCACATGCCCCCAATCCTGCCATCTGCCTACGGGAGATGACGCAGCGGTCGGGTGGTAGGCCAAGTCCCTCCAGGGATGTAGCGCCACGGAGTTTAGTTTTTTAGAGGTTTATGAACAAAATCCTGAAAGGACATAACCGATATCGACGGTAATTACTTCTGATACCTTAACACCAATAAAGTTTGTAAAGAAAATCTTCAGACTCCGAGTTCCTGCGATGAATAAAAACTCGGAAACAGTATAGTATTAGTGAGTGGTTGCATTAAAAATGTAGTTAGAACGCAAATAGCAGGGAAGTAACAACTGTTCTCAGGTACACCACCATTGCTGAGGAGTGAGATGGTTGAGAAGAAAATTCATCTCGACTTAATTGCTTGTTTTAAGTGGAAACTGAACGTTCCTCCTGCGGCATGGTTTTATGTAGGAAATGCCGTCGCTGGTACTACTACTACAAGTTTTCAACACCTTCCGAATGATTTATCACTGATTTAATTGAATCTCATGCTTTGTAGTAACAGCAGCCCAGACTCCTCCTATGGATTCTGTGTGGATTCAAATGCAAGCCAGAGAAGAAGGATTACAACAAGATTGTAAGGCAGAAGAGGAGGGGGTTTAATAGTAGCGAACCAGAAGAATGTAAGAAAATATATACTGCCGCCGATATCGAAAATTATAGTACGTAACGCCCTTCCCTTTTTAGACTCTTTTGTAACTCGTAATTGAGTGATCAGATTTCTTGCGAAGAATGTGACTCGTCTTTCCCAGAAGAGTGTAATAACGAGAATCTGAGGATTTAATTTCCAGTAGAGCTTTAATTAAACAAATACCTAGAAACAAAGTTTTGTCAACATGTGAAACTGTCTTACCGTTTTCTCCTAACACTGTTCGGCGGATTGCTCACTTGCGCGGTAAGTCATGGGTGTCCTAACTATCGGTACCCCGCTGAAAACTTGAACAGAATGGCTGGGTTAAACATTCCCTATATTGGTAATTTGATCAATTGTGTTCCAGTCATGCGATTGTAAACAAAGAAAGTTTCCCAAAATCCAATTCATTTTTTTAAAAGATTTGTGGGTTTAAAAGTTATTTTTCGCTTTTCGCTTTAATAATGTGAGTTAAACAGTTATTTTTCAATTTTCGCTTTAATAATGTAAAGATTAAACGTTTCTTCATATCATTAGTTGAATTGTTTTGGGACCTTAAATGAGCGAGCTCTTTAAATTTTATGCCGGCACGCTCTCTTACCAACTGTTTTCGAGTCCCATTAATTTAAGTTCTAGTATCTTTGTCTTGATACTTCGCATTGAATTTATCACACTTCCACTACTGTATAGGAAGAGGAATCCAGAAGAAAAGAAAAAAAAGTACCATTATCTTTTTCACGTCGTGAAGGCACTACAGCATGGAGAATCCGTGCGCTGTTCCCAGATATGACTATTTTCAGAATATAACCAAAATAAAATATGAACATATATTTCTGTATGAAGTATTATGAAGAATATGATAGTAGACACGAAAATCTTATTTCTTCTTTCATTTTTGTTTAAATAAAAAAATTGAATTTTTTTTCTTGAAGCGAAAGTTTAACATATTTTTCTTTCCGAACATTAAAACGAACACAAAAATTGAAACACTTGCGACGAAAAAATCTCAATTATTCTTGTGTCCTTGTAGGCAATGGCGATTCAAAAAAATCACCAATCTTTTAAAATTGTTCTTTATAACAAAAATTGTCAATTAAGATGAGAGTATTTTTAGATTTTGTACTGGAAAATGTCGTCGCAGGCTAAATTTCGTTCTATTAGTCCACATAAAAACTTCCAGCGACAAAATTGTAAAGAAAAGTGTAAAATTACACTGGACAACAGCAAAAAATTTTTTGGCATGAAATTGGGCGTTTATTATGTGGATTTTAGTGCTGAATTCAATTATGCAAACAGTTTTTCTCTGGCACCCTCAGTTTAAAAAAGAAAGCCTGTTTTCTGAATTAGCACTGGCTGTAAATGCTTAAATTTCTGTTAAAGTGATTGACATAGTAAACAAGACCTAATAGCGATTATAACATTCATTTATTATTATCTTACTGCTTTAGTTAGTAAGGACCGTGGTGTTATGATAATTGGTCATGCAGTTCAAATGAAAGAAAGTTACAAAAATATGCAGCTAATATTACAAAAAGTGCAGTATGACAAGTACAACTGGTCCATCTGTGGCATTTCAAAATGATTGGAATACTGTTAGGATTGCAAAGCGGATACACGAAATATTGCTGCTTTTTGTGCGAATGGGATAGCCGTGATAAATCCAAACATTACGACACTAAAATATGGCCTCCCCGGAAGAATTTTGTCCCTGGAGAAAAGAATATCTCAGCTGAACCATTGGTTGATAGATCAAAAATTTTATTGCCTCCACTTCATATAAAATTAGGCCTAATGAAGAATTTTGTCAAGGCATTAGACAAATCTGGAGCAGCTTTCAAATACCTAGAAGAAAAATTTCCAAGAATCAGTGCTTCTAAGTTGAAGGAAGGCATTTTTGTTGGGCCTCAGATTCGAGAACTAATGAAAGATCAGCTGTTTGAAAGTAAACTGAATCATGTGGAACTTGAAGCATGGATATCATTCAAGACCATTTGCGAACAGTTCTTAGGTAATACTAGAGCACAAAATTACGAACAATTAATTGAGAAATTACTAGGAGCCTATAGAAATCTAGGTTGCAACATGTCTCTCAAAATTCACTTCCTGCATTCCCATTTGGACTTTTTCCCTGCAAATCTAGGACAAGTTAGTGATGAACATGGAAAAAGATTCCACCAAGATATTTCCGAAATGGAGAAAAGGTATCAAGGAAGATGGAAACCCAACATGCTTGCAGATTACTGCTGGATCCTCAAAGGAGAAACCACAGGAAAATACAGAAGAAGCAGCAAACGGCAGAAATTCAGCTGACAGCAGTAGAGGATGGACTTGAAAACGAGCTGGCAATGTTTTCAGGTATGTTAATTGGTTACTTTTACAAAATTAAGTATAATTTTATTATGAAGGATTCTTCTACATACGAATATTACCAGTTAGTCTTTGATATTACGGCGACTTTACGTTTTATTTATAAACGACTAGACGTGTAAGTACACGATTTACTAAAAAACTGAGGGTGCTAGACAAAAAAAAGGCCATATTTGAACTCAGCACATCAAAATACATAAGAAATGATATGTTTTGTGTAAAAAAAATATTCCCAGTTAGTCTTTGATATTACGGTGACTTTACGATATATTTATAAACGACTAGAAGTGTAAGTATACGATTTACTAAAAACTGAGGGTGCTAGACAAAAACAAAGGCCATATTTGAACACAGCACATCAAAATACATAAGAAATGATATGTTTTGTGTAAAAAAAATTTTTGAAGGTCAGTTTTGTTGTCCAGTGGATTATTTTAGGTAGATTTCGAAGAAAAATCTACCTATTGCAATGGATACCACTTCATGATTTTCGAAAAATTCTTTCATATCTTTACGTTTCATGCTCCCCTAAGTACGAAACCACCGCCCGTTCAAAAAAATTTTTTGTGATATTTATATATAAGTTATATTTATATAATATATATATATTACACGATAGCGGCCGTAATTTTGAAGATGTTTGAACCAAATTTTAATATGTTATTTCTAGGCCCAATAGTTCGGACAAGTTCGTTAATGAGCACAATTGGCCCAAGGGGGTGGTCGGGGGAGGGGGTTGAAATTTTTAAAAATGTATATCTCGGCCCCTATGAAGTATAGAGGGAAACTTTGTTTGAATAAATTAGAGTACTCGCTACGGAGTTCACAGTGACACCAACGATTCGGGGGTTCGAGTGAGGGTGGGGGATGAAAATTCGAAACTTTTGAAACCACGTCTTATGGGGTATCGTTCAAAAGCTCTTGATGAGTACTCTACAAATCAATAAATGGTTTCTTTATAGCTCTCATATGACGCGAGATTTTCATGTTTGAAAATAATAACACTTAAAAGAATTATTATAATATAATTTTGTCTTGTTTAGCGGCTTTGCTAATTTTATTCATTGTTGATCTTGCGCACGGCCTCCCAGAATATTATATCCTATTCTTGTTGTCAAAACAAATGATTGTAGGCTCTTCCTCTTTACTGCAGGTTTGCCATGCCAAGGCTAAAAAAAGAAGAGTGCTGCGCAGCGATAATAAATTAAACCAAAAGCACTTTGAAATCTACCTCAGCCTGTAGGCTTGCCTAAAGGAATTTTTTTATCATCAGAAGTCCCCCGAACAATAACTCCATTGGGATTCTTAGTTTCTTTTCCAGGTGAATAGCACACGATGTAGCTTGGTGAATATTGGGGTTGGGCGGTTGGCACAAACTTCCTGTTCGGTTAAGTTTTTGAGTTGTAATATCGCGATTTCTTTCATTCCGCCTACATTATTATTATTATTATTATTATTATTATTATTATTAGTATTAGTATTAGTATTAGTATTATTATCATCATCATCATCATCATCACGAGTTATTAATTATTTGTTACGTTTTTGTTGGAATTCCGTTAGGCTACATCACATCGAGTGATAGGGCCTATAGGCCTAATGCAACCGCTGTTATCTACCTCCGTCTGATGACTTCATTCATAGATGGCAGGATTTGGGGCATGTGGTTAATATGCCGCTTCCAATGACCGTCACTGATGTTTCTTACCGGAGTCGCTACTTCTTTATCGAGTAGTGATCAGTTATTATTATTATTATTATATTGTGATCAATTTATTGGTCAATGTAATAAACAGAAGGTTATTAATTTTTACTCTTCTGTAATTGCAGTCACAATAATGCCTATTACTATTTTGTTTCTTCAAGCGATGTCCATTCTTTCTCCCATGGAATTAAATCTGTTAATATGTATCAGTATTTTACCTAAACCTTAAAACCTTAAATAAGTACACAGTAATACAACGTACATCAATCGGATATGGGTCCAACTCCCTCCGTTGTCGAATCCTGGGACGACTCTTCACTGTAATCTTGTAATCCTGACGTTCGGCTATCACTTGAAGAAACAAAATAGTAATAGGCATTATAGTGATTGCATTTATAGAAGAGTAAAAATTAATAACCTTCTGTTTATTACATTGAACCAATAAATTGATTATAATATAATAGTAATAATAATAATAATAATAATAATAATAATAATAATAATAATAATAATAAGCGAACACCTACATTGTATAATGGTTGGCTTGCTGACTACCGTCATACATCCTATGAAGATTGAATGTATGGGTACGATACCCGATAGGCCTATCTCCTGATTTTTTTCTTAAATCACTAGTCAGCCTCGAAAGGGCAACTGATCACTACTTGATAAAGAAGTAGCGACTCCGGTAAGAAACATCAGTGGCGGCCATTGGAGGCGGCATATTAACCACATGCCCAAAATCCCACCATCTTTGAATGAAGTCATCAGACAGGTAAATAACAGCGGTTGCATTATAGGCCCTGTCACTCAATGTGATGTAGCCTTACGGAATTTCAACTAAACGTAACAAATAATTAATAACTCGTAATGATGATGATGATGATAATAATAATAATAATAATAATAATAATAACAACAATAATAATGTAGTCGGAATGAAAGAAATCGCGATATTACAACTCAAAAAGTTAACTGAACAGAAAGTTTGTGCTAACCGCCCAATCCCAATACTCACAAAGGTACATCGCGCGCTATTCACCTGCAAAAGAAACTAAGAATCCCAATGGAGTTATTGTTCGGGGAATTTTGAATGATGATAAAAGATAATTTCACACTTTTCTCTACAATTTTGTCGCTGGAAGTTTTTATGTGGACTAATAGAACTAAATTTAGCAATTTTTCCAGTGCAAACTCTAAAAATACTCTCACCTTATGTGACATTTTTAAATTTACGTTTTAAAAATATTGGTGAATTTTTTAACTTACCATCGTCTACGAGGACACACGAATAACTGGGATTTTTTCGTCTCAATTGTTTGAATTTTTTGTACGTTTTAATGTTCGGAAAGAAGAATTTGTTAAAATTTTCGTTTAAAGAAAAAATCCAATTTTTATTATTTAAACAAAAATCAACGAAAATATGAAATTTCGTGTCTACAGTCATATTCTTCACAAAATTTAATATAGAGATACATGTTCCTATTTCACTCTGGTCATATTCTGGAAACAGACCAATCTGGCAACATAGCGCTTGATTCTCCCATATGAATAACATTGCCATATGAGCCCATTGTACCTTCACGATGTAAAAACCAGTATAGGGTCCAGGATCAAATTACATTGTGAATCACTCATTGATTGCTGAGGGAGGAAATTGAACTTAACAATTTTTTAGGTATCGAAACTCGTATTTACATCGTTAACGGATGGAAAAATCACTCTGGAAGCTGATTAAGTGTACAAATATGAATATACTTCGGTATATTTAAAAGCTAATAATGCTGCAGTTACTCCATGCGTCAGTATTTTGAGTTAAGATACAGTCGTCAGCATTCTCTATAATGTGGAGTTACTATAAAAGATTATTTACCTGCCATCAGTAGTTTTACTGTGTATGTGAGACAACTCTGTATATAATCTTGCCTTACTAACTACTGGAAGGAACTAAAATCATGTTAAGCCTTAACAATAACAACAACAACAATAATAATAATAATATAAAAACAACTTATTACCTTAATAATCCCGTGCATTGTTGCACAGATTTACAGAACTTTATTTATTCGCTTCAGAATACAAATCTACAATCTTATAAATTAAATTGATCAAAATAATATTTGTCTTGGTATTTATGTAGAGTTCACCGCTCCATACCGTATTGATACAAGTGCAATATTTCTAGCAACGCATTCCGTTTTCCTGCCACCTTCTTTCTCGGTCCTCTCCAAAAAAAATAAAAAATAAAAATAACAACTAAAATTATGCTGTAAATTTAAAGGGCTAGCATTTTATAGGCCTGCAGGGTTGATGCATCTTTTGAAGAACGATGATAAACCACGGTTTAAGTAATTTCCATATTACCATAAAAAGACCATTAAGTGTCCCAGGAGAAAAATTGTTCAAAGGGAAAAAATAGGTCCCGGGACGTATAATTTTTGTTTCATGCGCCTGCAGGGGACAGTTTCGACTACACGCAGCACATTCATGTCGGAGATGCAGCATTGACACGGCACCGCAGATAACGTCCGCGGATCTTTTTGAGCTCTTGCAATTAGTAAAGGAGATTTTGGTCTCATTTTTACCTGAATTACCCATAGTAAAGCGATTCAGTTTAAATATTTATAATCTATTCCTGGTCATTCTTAGGTAGACTTTTTAGAATGTAAGAAAGAAAAGAGAAATTGGATGAATGTAATTGTATTTATAATAAAACAGGTATGAAAATATCTTATGCCTTTTTTCTACCATAAGCATATATATTGCAGTGTTTTTGGTCACAGTTTTTCCACATAAGGATTATCCTGGTTTGAGGTACTATATTACAAGCCGAAAGGTCGCTGGTTTGGTAGGTCGAATGCAGTACGTTTACACGTGGTTACTATTGTCAGGATCACTGCCTTCTACACTGTATTATTCGTGCATACACTGCCTGTCCTATACGGCTAATTTTGCGTACGCGGCGACATTACAGATGGCAGCACCTATCGCATTTTTTTTTTTTTTTTTTTTTTTTGTGATGATAGTTAAATATATTTAAGTACCAGGTCGCCAACTGGACCCATGCCTTTACAGTGACATAATACACAATTTGAAAAAGTAGTAAAATGTAACAGTTATTCACAGCTTGTCTACTAGAAGTAGAGGCCGAGTAATGAGTGTAGAATAGTGTTTATGTATTTCTACAAGTCACATTGTATTTCCCTTAGTAAGGGATTAGAATGACGTTTTAAGGACTCAAGGTATCTGGATCTGATGCGCTGCAAGTAGACACTCAATATCTCGATGTCGAGATCACTGTAAAGTTGAGTATTACGTATGTAATAGTCAGCTCCCGTAATAGTTCTACAGACTGCACGTTGTATGCCGTCTAAACGTTTCAAGTGTCTTGAATGAGCCGTAGCCCAAACTTCACATCCATAAATTATATATGACCTCATTAGTGAAGTATACAACAAGAGTTTGGTCTTAAGTGGAATATAACTCTTGAACATAGGGTATAAAACCATAAAACGCTGAAAAGCCCTATCTCTCGCAGTCTGAATATGTGGTCTGAATGTAAGCCTTTTATCTAAGATAACTCCAAGATATTTTGTCGTAATTTTGAGTGGTATTTGTTGGTTTTGAACAGTGAGAGATTGGGTTATGTGAGGGAACCTCTTTGTAAACACAACCAATTGGGACTTTTCACCATTCACTTTCAGTCGCCATCTGGTAGACCACTGTGTAAAATTATCTAAAGCGGACTGTAGTTGTTTACATGCAGTGTATATGTCCTTATTCCTTGTGTACAATACTGTATCGTCCGCATATAATCCATGTAAGCATGCAGGATGGGTAGGCAAATCTTTAACATATATACAATAAAGAGTTGGGGCTAAAACAGAACCCTGTGGAACACCAGCTTCAGCAATTTGCACATTGGAATGATGCCTATTATGTACAACCTTGAATCTTCTGTTTTGTAAGTAACTCGCTATTAGTTTAATATAGACGGTAGGAATCTTGACTTTGAAAAGTTTAAAGATGAGCCCCTCATGCCAGACAGTGTCAAACGCTTGTTGAATGTCTAAGAAACTAGCAACTGTATGTTCTTTTAAGCGAAATCCTTCTTCAATAAATGATGTCAGCCGGTATAGAGCATCTCTAGTACCACGATGCTTTTTAAAACCAAACTGTTCATTTTGTATCCTTTCAGGTAGATAAAGAATTGGGAGAAGCCTTTGAAGAATAAGACGCTCTAAAATTTTACCCAGGAAGTCAAGAAGGCTGATTGGTCTATAACTAGACGGAAGAACTGGGTCCTTACCCGGTTTAGCAATCACAACAATGTTAGCATTTTTCCATGCTGTTGGAAAATAAGCGAAGCGGGCACATGCATTATAGATTTTTGTCAAGTGAGTTATTCCTTTCTTTGGTTAACGTTTAAGAGCCATTGGTGTAATGCCATCTGGTCCAGGAGCTTTATTCAATGATAGATTTTGTATTGCTTGTTTAACCTCAATAGGCTGGATCGGAGGAAGGATTCCAGACAACGGGTGACAAAGTAGTTTATTAACTTGTCTTCTAATTTCTACTGTAAATTCTTCGTCACAGGGATGAAGCTGAGGTTTGAACCTTTCACAGAGAGAATTTGCTAGAATTTGTGTTTTCATCTGTGGATCGTAGACATTGTCACCATTGTTATCTTGAATTGGTGTATTTTTTGTCTGGGGAGATTTACCCATAACACGCTTAGTGAAGCTCCAGAAGTCTTTACCGCACGGTTTTAAGCTTTCAACTTTTTCAGCGAAATTATCCATTGAAGCGCGTTTATGAATTCTCCTAATAGCTCTTTGGTAACGATAAAATGCTCTTTTGTATGAAGGGTCACCAGAAATCTGCCAATGTTTCCTTGCTCGTGTTTTGGCTCTTAGAAGGAATTTTAGTTCTAGATTTTCATTTTCCTCCGCAGTGAATGAAGATAAAGTTGTTACCTCTTCCAGCGTTGTTTGTACAGTGTCAGTCAAGAGCTTTACTGCAGTGTCTATATCATTAATGTTAGATATAAGTGGGTTTCCAGGAACACTAGAGTGTATTATTTTGCTATATTCATTCCAGTCGATTGATCTGTTAATCTTTCTGGATTTCGAGTAATTTGTGACACGACCCTTGAAGGACAAAAGGACTGGAACGTGGTCAGTATCAAGGGCTGTTAGACAGAACTGTTGGTTTGGTACACACGCAGTTCTATATAGACAAATGTCCAGAACATCAGGTTGATGGGCTGGCGCCCAAGGAAATCTTGTAGGTCCAAGCGGTCCAATAATTGCATAGTGAAACTTGTGTGAGTGGTCTAATAAAAATTCTCCCTTTTTTGTATTAATGCGTGAATTCCACGCCCTATGCTTAGCGTTTAGATCACCACAAATTATAAAATTTCTATGGACATTAACAATAGCATTCAAATCGTTTTCGTCCATATGATTATAAGGTGGATAATACACAGATGAAATTAATATTTCACTTCCATCGAAATTAATATATACAGCACTTGCTTCAAGCATGTTGAATTGAGGTAAGTTTGCAAGACGATGTGGAATTGATGTTTTTATTAATATAGCTGTTCCACCTCCATTTCTATTTTGTCGATCTGTACGGTAAATAGTATAGTTTCTTAAGCGAAACTTAGTAGATGGCTTCAAGTGAGTTTCGCTGATACAAGCTACATCTAACTTATATCATAATTGTTAACAGTTGTTGCAATTCATACACTTAGTTTATGATTCCATTAGCATTGAAGTTCAATATAGTAAGATCTTTCTTCAAGCAAGGAGAACTCCTGGCCATTTTGTTCGGGGTCAGTATCTGTTAAAAAGGCAATGCCTTCAAAAATGTTGATTATTTTTGTTAGGGGGTCCTTTGCCGTCTTAATTTTATGTATTGTAGTACGAATAGTTTGTATTACATTTGTAATATTGAATCCTCTTAACAGATTGATTATATCTTTGATAGAATTTGTTAACGATTCTGTGGTTTCCACGTTATGAAGAAGTGAAGCGTTCCTTGTTACAGGGAGTGAAGGAAAGTCACTCTCTTTCCAAATCGGGGTTTGTCTACTAGCTTGAACCCGTTCTTGAACCTTATTTCTTAGCTTTTCTTGCAGCACTGACCTTTGTTTCATTTGAAACGGGCACTGTCCATAACTAGCGGTATGATTCCCACCACAATTAACACATTTTGGTTCATGATTGAACCCTTTTACTGCGCAGTCAGTAAAGATGTGACCATTGCCACATTTTACACACCGAGTAGGCAAATTGCATCTACGCGATGTATGATTGAAACCTTGGCATTTATGACACTGTACCACATGCGGTTTAGGTCTGTAAGATTCTACTTTTATTATATGATTGTTAATGTCTTGTATTTGATAGATTGATCTTGAATGTTCATTGTTAAGGAGTGTGACGACCCATATTGGTATGGGGCGTCTGACAACATTTCCCTCCTGTAGCTTGGAGGGTACAGTCATTTGCCGAACGTGTTCTACGTTGAAATTGAGTTTTACCAGTTCGTCTTTTAGCACACTGGATTCAACAAAAACTGGGAGTCCTTTAACTACAATCTGCAAAAGCTTATTTTCGCGAGGCTCATGAGAATAGAATAGAAGTTTTTCCTTCTGTAGTGCATTATATAGTGTGTCAAAATAGCTTCTACACGAAGTGAAGTATTTGATTCCTTCTCCTGAGTAGCTCACCTTCATAGGTTCGCTTAGCAATGCCTGTAGTACATGATTTTTTTCAAAAAAGTTTCCCTCCGGCAGCTTTTTAACTTTTATAGGTGGCATTCTGCTCTTCTTCTTAATTTTAGGTTGTTCTTTAGTAATGGATGTGTCTGGTTGCATGTTTTCTGCAGTATTAACTTTAGATAACGGTTCATATGTATTTTTTGTTGGGATATGACTTGCAGTATCCGAAAACAATTTCTTAGCAATGTATGTTTTAGTTGGTTTCTTTGGTAGGATCAATCTGTGGGTAGGATAAACTCGTCATTTGTTTCCGTGCGTGGGATTTTATTTTGCCTTATTGTTGTTACTTCCATATCTTGTTCCAACTCATGCCGTGTTTTGTGAGAAGAATCAGACATTATCCTTGTATCAGCTATTAAATTATCAGTATTACCTGATATTTCCACTTTCTCCTTTGTGAGTGCAGATTGCATCACATCTGAATACAAGCTGTATGCTTGTTCATGTTTGAGAAAGGTCTCTCGAAACACTCGCACAAAACACACTAATTTTTAAATGTACAAAATTATGTCCAGCAAAAATAATTCCTAAAACTGAGCTTCAATAACTACGTTTTGTGAAGAATAACCTTACAACACAAAGCGACGCTAATTTCATAGAACTAATAGCTTTTGAGGCAGCACTTTTAAATTAGGATCCGTACTAATCACTGCCTTCTAGACTATACCTATCGCATATTGCTGCAATCACCGCCGTCTCGAGAATTACACTGCCTGTCCTATGCTTTATTTTAACATGGAGTTCCGAGTATTGTTAAATTGCCTAATTTATCCAGTAGAGGCGACACAGTTCACACCCAGATTGCAGCACTCACTAATCAAAATAAGCATTAAAAAGACACAGATACTTGTGTTATTTGTTTAGAACGTAATATTATTCCAGTATATGACACTTACCTTGAAATGGAATTTTGGAGCAATAATTAAAATAAATGTAAATTAATTAGACGCATTGATAGACTATATTATGGGCACCGCCGTCTCGAGGAGTAATACAGTTTAGAAGGCAGTGATTATGAGACGGCGGTGACAGCACTACATAATCAACAATATCGAGCAAAAAACAAGAAGCAGTCTGGGTGTGAAAGGTGCTGACATCTGTAATGTCGCCGAGTACGCAAAATTAGCCGTATAGGACAGGCAGTGTATACACGATTAATACAGTTTAGAAGGCAGTGGCTGCAATACCCTGTACATTACCGTACATTGCTTCTATGCTCTGTGCTGCCCTCTGAAGTATAAACTCGGAAACTTAAGTATGCTGGAATTTCACACAATCTATGCTGTGTCGCTTCTACTGGAGAAATTATGCAATTGAGCAGTACTCTGAACTCCATGTTAAAATAAAGCATAGGACAGGCAATGTAATTCTCGAGGCGGCGGTGGTCAGGATAAAGAAGGGGAGTTAACCAAACAAGCATTGTGACTTAGTCACGTGATATAAATTTTGAGTGACAAAATACGATGGATTGTATCAAGAGGGCGCTGGAAGGAGATACTATGGAACTCGAAGGGGTAGAGGGGAAGTGTTTAATGCGCGCAGTTGATCGGAGGACGTGGTAGAGTAAGGACGTTGGAAAGAGGAACAGAGGAAGTTGGACGGGGGAATTCCAAATTTGAGAGAGTTATGGAATTCTGGTGCTGTTGATATCTTGTGGATAGGATAGGAAATGGGGCTATCTATCAAGAAGAGAAAGTAGAATGTACTTTACTAGGACGTGCCCGCGGCTTCGCCCACGATAATCAATTGAAAAATTAAAAATTAATAGTATAATAATTATTAAAGCAGTATATGTATTAACACTTGCACGCGAATCATTCATAAACTAAACCATTAATAATTAATGAAACAGCTAAAATTCCGGCTTCAAGAGTACATTCCACGATTAGAAATCGCCACCTGGGAAAACGATCTCAGATTCGATTATGCAGTTCCAAAGATAACTGTGAACCACTGCCTTCTAAACTGTATAATTCTCGTGCGTAATTCTCGAGACGGCGGTAGATAATACGTATCGTTTCTCAACTGTTTGTTGACAGATGAATATGATGTGAATTTTATTTGATAAATTCAGTGTAATTTTCAGAAATCATATAATTTTTCAAGGGAAGGAGTGATTGATTTGGATTTTTTGTGTCCGCGATACTTCGAGGATTAAACTATCAATATATTAAAGCTGAAGCCCGCGGCTTCGCCCGCCATTATTCATTGACGCCAGGATTTTTAAGAAACTTACTCTGGTAGACTATTAAAAATGTTTGTAGTTCAGAGGTATGAAAATTGTAAATAAAAATAAAATTAGAATATTTGTTCATTGTGTTCATTTCACTTAGGCCTTATATAATAAAGAAACGGTTTTCCTAATTTTGTAGTTGTCATGAAAGTTTACACTGCGAGAGACGAACATCGCCGACTATACCCGATGTCTCACGAAGCGGGCGAGCGAGCAAGCACGCTATTTAGGGCCGTTGAATTGTATAAGAGTAGATAGATGTCTAGACTGAGTACAATTGAATGTCTGTAATAGAAGTTACGAGAAGTTACTTTGTGGGAACCTTTATGAGGAGCATAAAGTTTCTTTGTGTTGAATATGTTCATGGACATTAAGGCTGTCGTTTAAACTTGTTAATGAGGAACTAATTAGTAAAATAACAAAAAATACCAGAGATTGGACTGTCAGTGCTAGAGGAGTACGGTGATTGGATTATATGTTCTTCGCTCTGGTAGTTCAAGTAAGAAATCTACGGGTATTAAGTTTGGTTCAGAACAATTTGAAGAGAGTTTTTTAGTTTCTGGAAAATCATAAGCTATCGATTCTGAGGAAGGAAGTGATACACTTTGTGCCTTGACTGTATGTAAAGCACAGGAGGTTATTTTGTTAACAGTTATAGTTTTGTAGAAGATTAAGTTTTCTTTTTGTAGATCAGACATCTTCATGACAATTGATTGTGCTGTCCAATTTTCAAGTGATAAATATACAAATTAATGGAAGAATGCATTTTTCTTGTGATAAATATACAAATTCATGGAAGAAAACCTTTTTCTTGTGATAATTATACAAATAATGGAAGAAAGGATTTTTCTTGTGATAAATATACAAATTAATGGAAGAAAGCCTTTTCTTGTGATAAATATACAAATTAATGAAAGAAAGCCTTTTTCTTTTGAAGTGTGGAGAAACGTTTTGTCAAGAGGCATCAGACTGTTACTGTAAGAGAGAAACCTTGTATAAGTGAGAACTAGCTGAGGGCAGAAAGGTTAAGTGTTGATGTCTTGCAATCAAGAAGAGGACAATTAATTTATTGACTTATAATAATGAATAGAAGTCTTTCTTTATTTTGAACTGTATACATTGTGTTATTTTGTACCATCAATACAACTTTATTTTCTTCTTATGGTTGAGTTTTTTGGTTGTCACATCTCTTCCGTGTATGTTAATTCAGATAACCTGGCGCCCAAACAACCACCTGATATTGACAAATTCAAGAACCCACTCCTTGACTTATTTACATAGCCCAGGCCTACAATGGTAGTAAGTTGCCAGGTCACTTCAGAAAGCACGTGGCAATATAAAAAAAATGCATAATTTAGTATACTGTATAGAGTTTTCAGCGAAGCCTGAAAAGGTTCCGATATTTACCTTGTTCTTCAATCCATAAATTAGTGATTAGTTTGTTAATCTTGTGTAATTTAAACATATTTAATATTTATTTTTTCTTGTTTGCAGGTGAGTACTGTTTAACGGCCTTAATACCAACGGCTCCTTCACTTCGGTTGCGGTGAGTTATAACTCATAAAAGTTGTAGGAATTGTATTTTTGGAAATAAGCGCAGTAATAGGGTAGAGCAAAGTTATTGACAATGATAAAAAAAATTAAGATTAATGCTCTTCCTTGAAGCTCTCATTAACGTGAACGCTAATAGTACTGACGTGCTTTGTATAATTACATTAACTTACATTACTATTGTTTTAACTTAAAAATCTGTACTAAAAGTGGAATTAAACGCTGACTTCCTTGATTCATGTGGAAGCACGATGAGTGCTGTTTCAATAGAATGCCGAGTTTCCTGCGTTTGTAGATCTTATGGCTTATCGAATTAGGCTTATAAGTAGGGACCGGATTCTTAGGTTTTTACCTATTTTTTTTCCTTACTTCCAAAACAAAAAGCGCTCATACACTTTTTCGAATCACGTCCATAGGATTCACCCACATTAATCCTGTGGCACCTAAAAATACCTAAATGGGTTATAAAAACCTAAATATACCTAAACGGGATATAAAACCTAAAATATATAATTTAGGCTACTTTTTTTGTCTTTTTTTGTTTGTCACCAGTGGAAAAATCGATATTTTGCGTAGAGACAATTTTTGTCGGGTTGAAATTAATACCACCAGGATGGACAGTATCCAGAGAGGAAGTGTAAGAGTACCGGTGTATTCCTTTTAAAATATTCGTACGAACAACCATTGTTGCCGTGTATGAACAAGGATATAGGTTTCTGTGTTTTAAAGCGCTTGTTTGCTGTTATTCATACTTAGTGGTCACACTGTGAGTTCTAAGAAGACGTGTTAATTATGACGAAACAAACGAAATCGAATTTAATCCGGCAGTGGATTGGCGACGACTACAGATTACAAAGTAATATTTTGGCAAGCCTGCCAGAAACACATAAGTATTATTTACCTTTCTAGACAAGGTGGAAGTTTCGGGCATCCAACCATAAAGTATTTTACTCACTAAATTAGAAGCATCGGATTCGGATCCTGAAAAGGGTAGTGTCCAGATACAGTATTAACTATTAACGAAGAGATAACAGGAAGAACTTCACAGTTAAGAATCTTGAAAGATATTTAGTAATATACTGTAACCAGGAAATGTGAGGCAAACTTATTTTCACTGCTTCTTTTGATTGTTTATGCTTTCTTTCTTCAGTTTTATAATAGGTCTTAGAGCAAGTTTACACAAATTTAAGTCAATTTTGTTAAGTTAATCTTTACAAGTATTATGTATTGAATCCTATGTAGCACATTCAAATTCATTAATCCAATTATTCTACCCGAAAACGATATTTTGGACAAAAAACCTAAAAAAACTATTTCACCTAATATAAAACCTAATACAGTGTTTTTAAAAACCTAAAAATCATTATAAGCAAGCATGTAATATAAAATGTTCGGTATTTACCGTGCATGTTTTAATATGCCTAATAAATTGCATTATTTATTTATCGTGCCTTTGCTCTCCTTGCGCTTGCTTCTAAATCTTTTGTACCCTCGCACAATAAATTCTTAAAAGATTTGAAGGAAATTTGTTTTAAATAAATATATATATTTATTTATACACAATGTTTGTTTATATATATATATTTTATATATATATATATATATATATATATATATATATATATATATATATATATTCCGTAGTTGAAAACTAAACATTACTGTTTAAAAGTGGGAAGGTATAACAATAGAAAGACCTAACAGTTCTATAAAGTATAGGAAATGCATGTAATTGCATTTAAAGGAGTTACTTGAAAGTTTTATCATTGTAAAATTCTCGTAATGCGTATACAGTACAGTATATTTTTACTTTGGATCCTTATGATGTCCTGTAGTTTATAATTAGAATTTAAGATTTTTAATTTGAAACAATTACAGTGCAAGTTTATATGGTGAATATAAAATGTGGGGAGCTTTCTGAAAATGGAGCTCTTAGAGGATGGATCAATTTAATTTAATTTTTACACATGTGTTGCACAGTTCCCTCTTGTAGAGAACCTCTGAATTTTAACGTGAGTGTGTGTGTATATATCCGTTGTAATATAGAAATGCCTGACTTTGAGGTAATGTATGTGACGGGTGAACGATTGAAGATAGAAACTTACAACAACGTTTATATGAAAGAAAAACTCAACAAGTTTTGATATCCACGTCACCACATCTCTATGTGAGCTCCAGCAGTCACTGTGACGATATCAAGCCGATGAACAATTTCTTGGAGTATGTCTTCTGAAATGCTCTCAATAGCCTCTATGATGCGCTCCCGAAGATCACGAAGGTCATTGACTGGGGTGGCGTAAACTTTATCTTTGACGTAGCCCCAGAGAAAGAAATCAAGCGTGTTAGATCAGGAGATCTCGGGGACCATGCGATCGGCCCTCCCCTACCAATCCAACGGCCAGGAAAAATGTCCAAAGTCATACGAACTTCATTGAACCAGTGAGGAGGAGCGCCATCTTGTTGGAAAAGGATGTTAGGCTGCAGTTGTTCAATTTGTGGAAAGAAGAACTGCTCCAGCATGTCAAGATATGTGGTACCACGGACAGTTTTCTCGGCGAAGAAAAATGGTCCAATGACTTTATTCTGCGACAAACTGCACCAAACATTCAACTTGGGACTGTCACGAACGTGCTCTTGTGTGGCGTGAGGATTCTGCGATCCCCAGATCCGCACATTATGCCGGTTTACCTTGCCTGATACATGGAAAGTGGCTTCATCCGAGAAGAAAATCTTGGACATGAAATCAGGATCAACGCCGAGATGGTTTAGCACCGTATTGGCGAATTCCACTCGTTTGGGCTTGTCATTCGGCTCAAGACGTTGCATTACCTGCACTTTGTATGCATACAGTTTGAGACGTTTGTGGACAATTCGTTGCAATGTGGATTTTGGTACCTGAAGTTCCCGCGAAGCTCTTCTTAATGACTTCCGTGGGCTTCGCTCATATGCGGCTTGAACATTTGCAACCATTTCGTCGGATGCTCTGCGACCACCACCATGCTTCTTTAACACAGTTCCAGTAGTAAAAAATGTATCGTACCACTTCTTTATGCTTTTAGCAGTTGGAGCATCATGGTTAAAGACTCGCCGAAACTCCCTCTGAACTCTAACAATTGATTTAAACTCCGCATACCACAAAACAGTTTGAGCTTTCATCTGCGGTGTCGCCATTTTGATAAACGATAAAATCTAAGAATGAAAACCGTATCATTGCACCATCTACCGACAGAATTCGAAACTTTAAACACTGGATTGCAGAAACGAAGTCTGAACGGGGCCACGGGTTAAAACCATGAGTTGGGTTGCTAAAACGAAGTTTCTCGTAAATCAGCTCGACCTCGACTTCGGCCGCGGCGTGAAATCTACACCACGCCACAGTCAGGTTTAAAACTGCATCTGCTTTGGTCAGCTGTTGGAGAATGGAAGCCTACGTAGCTTTGCGTGAACGTAATCGACTAATTGCTCGTTTGAGGATGCTTAATCCGCATCGGAGAATTCTGGATAGGAGTAATCCCTTTGAAATGTATTCAAATGATGAATTCAGAAGAAGATTTCGATTCACAAAGGAAACAGTTATTTGGCAGAAATACTCAGACCTGACCTAGAACACGCAGGAAACAGGGGCTCTGGCATTTCTGTTGAGTTGCAGATCTTAATTGCTCTGAGGTAAATGAAAATGGGTCCGCCGTTATGGGTTTAAAGGTAGCATATTTGCCTACCACCATGGCGGTCCGGGTTCGATTCCCGGCCGGGCAGTGGGTTTTTCAGTAACGAAAAATCCCCGGGTTCAGGTCTGGACATCACCCAGGCAAATTATAGGCTACTTTAAAAAGCCTTAAATTAGAAGTGGTGACTGCTAGAATAGTCGCAGTGTTGAGAAGCCGAAGGGCTTACACTACCTCTCATTAATCTAATCTAAAGTGAAAATGGAATAGCATTATTACTATGGTATTATTATTATATCTCACACAAAATTATGTAAAAGCACAATCGAAGTTTGATATTAACCATAGGGGAGTTTTTAAAATAGAATTAGGCCTAAACTGTAGGCTACAGGCATGTGTCAATAGTGCACTTTTTTTTTATTTTTTTTTATTTTTTTTTATTTTTTATTTTATTTTATTTTTTTTTTATTGTACAAATAACTTATCACATTGTCTAATGCTTATTGAGTAATACACTAAGTTTCAACAATACAGAACACTCAACAAGGTGATTTCACTGAAGTCTGATACAGTACCAGTAACAAAACAATCGATCACATTCCGCAGTGGGAGAAGTGAAACCAGATGAACTATGCCGTGTGGTGGGGATCCTAGTTGTGAGGTATTAAGTCAGAATGTTCCATATGGCATGCCCTAGCTCAACGATTACTTTGGTGTTACGTGCCGGGGGAGAAAATCTGAAATTTGGATATTGTACATAGTGGAACCCGAAGTATTGTTCCCGTATATTTAGAAAGCGGATGATCTTTTCTTTCGTGGTTTTCCAAATAGGAGATAGCAAACATTTTTCGAATCGATGGTGGAGAGTGTCAGTCGCACCACACGCGGCGCAAAGAGGCGATGGCTTGATTTTCCTCTTGTGTAATAAGTCACCTGATGGAATTAGGCCATTTATCAATTCATACCAAAGGCTTTTATGGTGAGATGGTAGATTCTTATTGTGCAAGTTTGTCCATACTCGCCTCCAATTGTAGACTGGTTTCTGAAGGACAACTCGAGGATCCGGGAGCTGGGCTATTTTCTCACGATAAATGTCCTTCGTTGTGAGTTCGTTCCCCCGGCGAGTGAGACGACTATAACTGACACATTCGAGTAATTTCTTGACATGTGGTTCATGTGTAGATATGCCACGTAGATCCGGTGGGTTCAAAAGTTTATCATTGGGTAATCTGTGGGACAGGAAAGTGTGGCTATAGGGGTCACCAGTACCTTGAAGATGTTTCCAGTTGTTTGTCAAGAATAAACTGTCCGCTTTTAGCTGTGGAGAGGAAAATCTAATTTCAAGTTTTTCTTTCCATTGTTGCACGAAAATACATTGTCAAAAGTTATGTTGTACTAGCCTCTTGTAAATACTTCTGGTATTCATCATTAGAGCGCAGGTTTTTAAGTTTACAGGATTCCTCACAAGAGTAATTCTTTTATATCCCTAATATTGTAGTTCATAACTGAATAAAGTTGTTAGGCTATAATGGGGCACATTAATTTTGTTGTACGATATGACTTTCCTCCTAGGCTGTAAAATTTAGCCTACGTAAACAAAAATTCAGGCCCTGATTATTTCATTATATTGACCTAAATTGTCACAATGATTCAGACTGCAGTCTACAAAATAAAACTTTATGAATTCTCTGCCATTACCTTATATAATTCTTCACCAATAAAAAACAGGAAAGTGACAGTGAACTCTTAAAATTTCATATAGTACCGGTACACTAATTAAAATAAAAAAATATTATGAAAAGAAAAAAAAATAGTCGTGACCGGGGTTTGAACCTGCGATCTCTTGAACCACAGTTCAGTACTTAAACCACACAGCCCCGAACGACATTAAGAACAGCTCACGAATGTTGGCAATCTGAAGAGTAAAGGCTTCTCCATGTCGCACCTCGAGAATTTAAATTGTGTTTGTAGGTCTATGTGATGTGATTATATAATATTTGTTGTAGTTTTCAGTTCGGAAAAATGGTATGATGATACTGATAACATTAATATCGAAACCTAATTCGTCTAAAAAGAGAAATATGAGAAGAAGAGAGTTTGCAGAATGAATGCAAGAACGGCTTCTCCTACCCGGTCATGACGTCAGTTACAGTGTTGCACGTTCAAAATCTCGACAACGGCCAGACTTCGTTTTAGCAACCCAACACGGACTCAGTCCTCGACCGTGGTTTAATAGCCATGGCTTTAAACTTTGAGTTCGTCTTCGTTTCTGCAATCCACCGTTGAGTTTTTCTTTCATATAAACGTTGTTTTAAGTTTCTATCTTCAATCGTTCACCCGTCACATACAATTGAAATTAGGGACATTCGAGCGGTTCACCCTGTATATTATAAATATGAGGAAGTCACATATAATAAATGGTAAAAAATATGTTGCACAAACTTTCTCGCATATACGTGTTAAAGGCTAGCACAGAAAAAGTAAATTATAGAGACAATTAAATATTATTTTTGACATTTTCATAAAACTAACAAGAACGGAAAGCATCAGGGTCGACCTTATGTTCAATGTTTTTACCGTGAAATAATAATAACTTAGGGTTTGCATGGTTTTCTCAATCTCAAAGGCAAAAATGCAGGATACATTGAGATATAGCCGAACAATAGAAGCAAATGCTGCACGAATGAGGTATTACAAGAGCCTATTGGTAAATTTGGGTGAACACAAAATTTGATTTGAACCCAGGACCGCTTCCCTATTATCCTAAACCACCTCGCTGTAATTGATTTTGGTGTATTCATTAGACTGTGGTAAACTGACTACATTTCACAACAATAATTAGACTATTGTATTCTTGTTACTATGGGCACCAAGAATATCATTCATATTTTAATCAAAATGTTTGTTCTGAAATTCGAATTTATGTCATGTTACTTCGTTTTTATCTTGATACCTATTAATTTTATGAAGAAATGTATTTAACAAAGGAATGTTCTTTTTTATTTCCTCTAAGCTTTAATGTATCGCCCAATGTAATGGAGATAGCCTAGAAAATTTGAAAATGAATACGAGTAAAGTACCCTCCAAGTCATTTTTGCTGAAAAACGGATATAGCCATTTTATTAGTCTTAGATAAGAGTTTCCAATTTTAAATGCTTATAAAATCGTTAGAGCCAATTTTAAAAAAAATCAAAATTTTTCAAAAATTTTCATGCAAAGTCCTCTTAATATTTGAGTTCTAAGTATCAAATTCTGGGCGATTGGATAAAATTTTGAAAAAAACCCTTAATTAAAAAATGAAGTAAATACAATGAACCGTTTACCCTCTGTGCTTGTCCATGGACAGACGTTATTCCAGAATCACTTTTTTCGGTTTCTAGGCATCGTGAAACATCTTTTCCCGGTGTTATCTCGATTTCGATTTTTTGTCACGATCGCAATACTTTCTCTATACTACGTATATGCGAGAAAGTAAAAAACATAACTAGATTAAACATCAATTAAATATTCCCAACGTTTTGTTCAGTTCTCCGTAACCACAATTCATTTGGAAGTATTTGTCAAAAACACAATTTTAACGTAAAAGTTTCGCGAAATTTAAATTCAGTTGCATTATATTGTTGGATATTCTCATGCTGAACAGCAATTTTGTCACGACAGTGCAGACTGTAATATATACTAGTGTCCAAAATTAAAGCAACAAACTGATATCTCTCCTTCCTGTGCCTACTATACGAGATATTCATATAAAATGTAAAGCTATGTCTGAATAGTCGTGTTCTGAACTGAAGATGGCATACTGTCATCTTACAAACATGCAAACGATGACGTCAGTGCACTAATCAAAAGGGGCACTGCAGCATAGTGTTTGTTGCTTAGTCCAATATCAACATTTGCAGTGTAAACATTTACTGCAGGTACAAAGAAGACGCCTAGAAGATTCTCTTCGGTGGAGGGCCATAGGAAGAATGGAAACAGAACAGTCTCAAGCTGATGTGGCCAGATGGCTTAATATGAATCGTTCTGTTGTTTCTCGGATGTGGCAACAGTTTGTAGAATCCGAAAATGTATCCCGAAGACCAGGGCAAGGACGACCAAGAGTGACATCAGAAAGAGAGGACCGCTATTTGACTGTAAGGGCACGATGGTACCGCCGTAGTACTGCACGACAACTGGCATCTGACCTCACAGCATCGAGGCAAACAGTGTACAGAAGGCTTCGGCAGAGAGGCCTTTATAGAGGCTGTATGTGTACCCCTGACACGTATTCACAGAAGAGTACGTATAGAGTGGAGTCATTAACACGCCAACTGGACGGTCGAACAGTAGGCCAATGATGAGTCCAGATTTTGTCTTGAAAATGATTCTCGGCTGAATCGCGTCTGGAGAGAACCTGGAGCACGATTTCAGGACGCAAACATTGTGGAAAGAGACCGATATGGAGGTGGATCAATAATGGTGTGGGCAGGAATTCTGTTGACTACTTGAACACCTCTTCATGAAGTTGTACGGGTAAATCGACAAGGTTTAACTGCTGTCAGTTATCGTGACGAGATTTTGGCACCTGATGTGCGGTTGTTTCGAGGTGCTGTGGGCCCAGACTTCGTCCTCATAGAGCACAGGTGGTGGATGCTTTCCTGGAAACTGAAGATATTGCACGCATGGATTGGTCTGCTCGCTCTTCCGATTTGAATCCTGTAGAGCGTGTCTGGGATGCACTAGGGAGACGACTTGCTTCACGTGAACATCCACCAACCATTCTCGAGGCCTTGCGAGCTGCTCTACAGGAAGAATGGGCGTTATTGCCTCAAAATGAGATTAATGACATTATTCACAGAATGCCACGCCGTTGTGAGGCCAGTATTGCTGCCAGAGGTGGTCACACCCCATACAGAGCACATTAATGCGTTTTTCTGGATGTGTTTGAAAGTCATTACATGTTAAAAAAACGAGGGCATTTTGTTTTACTGGTATGCACAAACGTTGCAGTAGTTTACTTTCTTTATTCCTCATATTGTTTATATGCTACTTTCATCTGTTTATACTGTTTTGTGGCAAAATAAACCACAAAAGATGAAATTTCGGTTTGGTGCTTTAATTTTGGGAACTAGTGTAGTTAGGCCTATAAGTTATTGTTATTAACTATACTTTGATTCAGGGTAGGATCATAGTGTTGGGAGATGCAGGACGCTACATTCGCTTACCTTATGAAGGCGTTTCAGTCTGTGACGTAGGTTAACGAAAACAAATCATAGAGGGGCAGTACCAAGATCCATATCTTTTTCGTTTTCACTTTCTGAAGTGCTGTCGTCCTCGTTCAGATTTATGACTAACCTATCATGCGCAATTTCCAAAATTCCGATTGCTTCCCACATTCGCTTTTCAACTGTTTCAGTATGGCGCATATAATTTTGCCAGTGTTCCTGAGTAACTTGTTTTAAACTATTCTTCATGTGATCGCAGACATCATCCAACCGAAAAAACTGTTTATTCGTACGACATTTCGTATCATTTCACTCCACACGTACTCAATCGGATTAAGTTCGCAGTGGTACGGGGGCAGCCTTAGTACAGTCGGTCAAATAAAAACGTCGGGACTCGTATGCAGTTAAAATTAAAGTTTTAACGCATTAGTTCACAAGTTTTCTATAAAAAACATAAAATACAGGTCATTTTCGAGGCCATGCGACAGGAGGGAAAAAATGAACAACGAGGAAAGCGCAACACACGATATTCAACTTAATGTATTGTCATAATTCATTTTGCTTTGTGTCATCGCCATATACAAATGCTAGCTTGAGAGAAAGTGTAGTTAGGGCTTTAATTGACCTCCATTTTTCGGCCTCTGAAGCAGCGAGAAGGTTCCATATTTATGAAAGAGCAGCTCAGAGGTGGCAACTTCACTATAATGCGACCGGAAGTTTTCATAGGAAACGTAGATCTGGCCGGGCGCGTATTTCGATGCTAGATTGGTTGCAGAAGTTGGGCGTAAGTTATTGATTTTACACTACAAGTACCGGTATTATAGAATAAAATCTTTAAAAAATGCTCCTTGAATAAACATATTCCTCGCGAATCTATTGATTATTAATATTATAAAAATTTGCAACCAAGAATATGGCGGATTTGAGGCATATAGCCACAGCCTTCTATACATGTTTGTTTTAGAACAAAACTGACTAAATAATCAAGAAAATACATGGGTAGACAAGAGGCGTGTGTGAACCTGTGTGTGTCTTCCTGTACATGCGCATATGCTCTCCTGTACATGCGCATATGCTCGTTCGTGATACTTTATAAAATAACGTCCGACGTTTTTTATTTGACCGACTGTACATCGTGACTGCAGCGCGCGCTATTTCGTCAATTCTGCATTCTTCTGGTATTGTTTGCGAGCAGTAGAAAGGATTGTGCAGAGTTCCATGTTATTCATATCTGGCTCCCAAGAATTTTTTTTTTAGCGGTGAGCCAATCCTGAATTTTTTGGTTCTTATTTGCAGATGTTGGTACCTTTTCCAAGAGAGTGGAATGGATGACGATGACTGAATTCGGTGTCACGTTTGGTAATAATTTCACGGTGAACCACTTCTCATACATTGTTCCATCTAGTTCACCGTGATAATCGCCATCATTTTTTCGTAGAAAATCAGATCAGCTCCCAATACGAAGCCATTTTCATTCCCAGCGTGCACAACAATAATACAACAATAATATGGTCTCCTTCTGATGGAGTGCTGATCACTATGACTACTACCATGGAACATTTATTATGTTAGTTTTATGACATGTTTAATTTTACTAGCAACAACAAATAATTACATTATTTTTGACAATTTTTATTGTATTTTAACACTGTTATTCGCTCATTTGACAGTGTTATTTTTTAGCATTTTCTTTATTAAAAATAAAATACTTCTGGTCCGAACACAGTGATGAAATTTTATGTGTTGATTACTAGGCACTAGAAGAATATTTTGGAAAAAATTCAGATTTTTCTGTTCAATCCCATTTGAGATATTTTAGTTTGAAAATCAAAAATTTTGCAAAATCTCGATATTTGAAGACTCATAAAACGTAAAGGATTTATATAAATGATCTCAAATTTTACTAGCATCTAGTGATCTACTTTATCTTTGTGGGAGGAAAATATTAAACATGTGTTTTCATCTCTTCTATGAAAAAAAAAGTTTTACAAAGTTGTTAATTTTTTCTAATCGAAACTGCATTTTCTAATAAAGTTTTAGATTATTTCCTTAAGACCTAATAAATTTTTGGTCATAACATGAATTGTAGACTGTTTCTTATAGATTAAGAGGGTTTTTACTTCCAGGTGATATCTTCATAAATAAAATAGTTATTTAACTTACCGCTAACCTTTGAAAATGCGAAAAACGACAGATCCTTCTAAACAAAATGGCCACTATTTGCCAAAGCGTTAGTGATAAAAATGTGACAAAATTGTTTTGTACTCCCAGATACACCCAGATACACATAGAAACAGAAAATATATACTTAAAAATAAAATAAAATAGGTCAGCAACAAATTATTTTATTATTGGTTGATTTCATATGGATTGACCCCTCTCAGGGATAGGAAAGAATGTATATTAATAATTATAGTCAGATGTTTTTCTTTTTTCT
Organism: Ectobius pallidus; assembly: GCA_964059195.1. Lineage (NCBI taxonomy): Eukaryota > Metazoa > Arthropoda > Insecta > Blattodea > Ectobiidae > Ectobius > Ectobius pallidus. Next base: position 152,483,788 of record CAXKWD010000002.1, read on the forward strand.
TTCTATAGTCAGGACAATTATTTATAAGTCAGTAGAGACATAAAAGTTTGCACATGTTTTACCAAATCGACAACATGGAAGCAGAATCCACAGCGTAAAATGTGATTTTCATTAGTTCAATATTTAAAAATTTTCCGGGGATGGACTCCCAACTCAGGTAATGGTTTCTTGTTTACGTTGGCATGTCTTAAGGAGTGGTAAAGAAATTCGCTAGCTAGTTTTTCAGTGCTAAAATAGCATAAAATATGATTTTCATTAATTCAATATTTAAAAAATTTCCGGGGGTGGACTCTCGACTTAGGTAACAATTTCTAGTTTACGTTGGCATATCTTAGAGTATGGTAAACATATTTGTTAACTAGTTTTTCAGTGCTAAAATAGCGTTAAATGTGAGTTTCATTAGTTCAATATTTAAAAATTTTCCGGCTCCCAACTCAGGTAATGATTTCTTATTTACGTTGGCATGGTAAACAAATTTGCTAACTAATTTTTCAGGGCTAAAACAGCATAAAATGTGATTTTTGTTAGTTCAATATTTAAAAACTTACCGTGGGCGGACCCCAAACCCCCCGGCATTTTCTGGCTATGTCATTGTTTCACTTATTATATTATTAATATAATGTTACAAAGTGGCCCAAGCGACAAAAAATCAATTACTTTAAAAAATTGGCCCCCTCTAGAAAATATGATATGGGCGCCCTTGTGATCATTCCTCTCCGGCTATTTACAATTACAATTACAATTACAATTTATTTTTCCAAATTACACGAAAAATACAAAAGTTGATACACCACCCGAAGAAGCAGAGCTTGTGTTCTTCATCCCTGGTTTCTCATTTGTCTTTTCTTATTTATAAGGAAGTAACCAATCCATACTGCATCTTGGCTACAGTTTCAATGTATTTTACCAGGCTTTCTTCCTCATGCACTGAAAAAACCTGGTTATGTGCATGTTCGGAGAATATACGCAATCTTTTTCACCACAGACTATGTCTAGTGAGGGTCGAACGGCTCACAATGAATACTTTTGGAGATTGTAAGACATTTTCTTCTCTGGATCATTCGAATTAATTGCCTTAAGAGCATTTTTCAAGACTGTTGCGTCAACAGGCTCCCGGGTTTTATTACGAGTCATTGCTCTCCTTACAACAATACTGGAACACATAAAAATAAAATATAATGTAACCTCTTGTACCATGGTCCGCCGGCTCGAGGTGCAAGACGCAGTTGTGGCTCAAGGTACACGAATGTCTGTTTCCACACAAATATCGCTATCGACATGCTCTTCTGGTATCTAAATAACAAAATATATGGTCATATTACTCACCAAATAATAATGAATCCAATGGATATTCGGAAAAAAAAACATCTTTGTGCACAAGGTAAACTTAATTATCAAGCAGCTGGTGAGGAAAAACTTTAGTTTTCACAAGGAAAAACAACTTTTTGGTCTTGCACGCGCAGATCTGAAGCAAACATGTCGAGACTTTCACAGAGAATGCCTGACGCCACGAGAAGCATATAGTTCTACGGTTAGCGCGCTAGATGTCAACAGTCCTCAGATAACATTAGAACTGGTCCAAGGTACACCATGGTCTTGGTACAACACTCTCCCCCTACGTGTTAAAGGCTAGCACAGGAAAAAAAAGTAAATTATAGAGAGAAATTTTATTTATTACATTTTCATAAAACTAACAAGTATCTAGAACGAAAAGCATCAGGATCTATCTTTAATTTACCGTGAATTAATAGTAATAATAATAATAATAATATAATAATAACAATAACAACAATAATAATAATAACTTGGCGTTTGCATGGTTTCTTCAATCTCAGAGGAAAAATGCAGGATACATTGAGATATAGCCGAACATTGCTGCACGAAACAGTTATTACAAGAGCCTACTGGTAAATTTGGGTGGCCACGAGGTTTGATTTGAACCCAGGACCTTTTCCCTATTACCCTATACCACCTCCCTCTAATTGATTTTGGTGTGTTCATTACGACTATGGTCAAATGACTACATTTCACAACAATAATTAGATTATAATATTCTTGTTACTATGGACAACAGAAGAGTATCTATATTAATAAAAGGAAGTGATTTCTCCTTCTGTCCGTCCGCGATGCCCAGCGAAATCTACTCAACGCAGAGATCTGAAATTTTAAACATAGGCTAGGTGGACTGAAAGGTCAGAAAATGCATCTCGAAGCCGGAATTTTAATTTTAGCTTTCGTTCGTGAGTTATGAGTGAAAAACCGGCAGAAAACTTGCATTTTTTGCGTTTTCGAAGCATCAGTTTTCAGTAATACATTTCCATGTCAAATCAATTACAGTTGGCTTTGGCTATTTTTCTCATCCCTTGGAAATAAAAGCATCGCGATCGCTTGAATGTTGTAAGCCCACGCTGGTCGATTCGTTTGTTTATAATGTCAAGGCACGCAGATATCTGAAATTTTCAACATAAACGGAAGAGAGATAATGAATAGCCTATGGGCCTAAATGGACAGACAATGATCTGTTTAGACGGAACTCACTATGCAGGGGCTTTCTGGGCCAGGGAACTCGATCGCTTGATTTTGTAAGTACATCCTTGACGATTCATTTGTTCAGAATGTAAAAGCCCGCAGACATGAAATTTTCAATCTACACGGAAGAGGGATAATCAATATAGGCCTAAATATGGTCAAACATTGTTCGATTTGGACGAAACTCACAATACTGGGGGTATCTGGGCCAAGGACTCGAATCTGAGGTCGCTTTTACCAGGCGACGCTATCTGATCGTGGTAGTATATAATCAACGTGATTTAGGTGTTAATAGTAATTATAATGATTTAACTATTATGCTTTTAATTTTTTAAATAATTATCGCGGGCGAAGCCGCGTGCACATGCTAGTCATTCACATCTTAATCAAAATGTATGTTCCGAAATTCGCATTTAAGCCATGTTATTTCGTTTTTATCTTTATACCTGTTAATTTTATAAAGAAATGTATTTAACAAAAAATGTTCTTTTTTATTTCCTCTACAACTTGACTGTGCTAAGTTTTCATGTATCGCCCAATGTAATGGAGATAGCCTAGAAAAATGGAAATTAATACGAGTAAACTACCCTCTAAGTCATTTTTGCAGAAAAACGGTTATAGTCATTTTATTAGTCTTATATAAAAGTTTCGGATTTTACATTTTTATTAAAATCGTCAGGGTCATTTATTCGAAAATATAAATTTTGACAAAAGTTTTCATGAAAAGTCCGCTTAAAATTTCAGTTATAAAAACCAAATTCAGGGTGGTTCGATGAAATTCCGAAAAAGTCCTTAATTCCAAAAATAAAGTAAATACATTGAACCGTTTATCCTCCGTGCTTGTCCACGGACAGACGGACAGAGGTCATTCCAAAAATACTTTTACTTTCTCGCATATACGTAGTATAGAGAAAGTATTGTGATCGTGACAAAAAATCGAAGTCGAGATAACACCGGGAGAGCACGTTTTATGAAGCCTAGAAACGGAAAAAAATATTTTTGGAATGACGTCTGTCCGTCTGTCTGTGGACAAGCACAGCGGCTAAACGGTTCATTATATTTACTTCATTTTTTGAATTAAGGACTTTTTCGAAATTTTGTCGAACCGCCCAGAAATTTAGTTTTACAACTGAAATATTAAGGGGACTTTTCATGAAAACTTTTTTAAAAAATTTGTTTTTTGAAAAAATGGCTCTAACGATTTTAATAAAAATTTAAAATTGAAAACTCTTATCTGTGATTAATAAAATGGCTATATCCGTATTTCTGCAAAAATGACTTAAGGGGTACTTTACTCGTATCCATTTTCAATTTTTCTAGATTATATCCATTACAGTAGGCGATACATGAAAACCTATCACAGTAAAGTTGTAGAAAAATTTTAAATGAACATTTTTTGTTTAACACATTTCTTTGTATATTTAATAGATATCAAGATAAAAACGAAATAATGTCAGTTAAAATATGAATGACATTTTGTTGCCCCTAGTAACAAGAAAACTATAGGCCTAATGTACTTATTGTTGTGAAATGCAATCAGTTTAGTTCAGTCGCAATGAACACACTAAAACCAATTACAGCGAGGTGGTAGGCCTATGGGCTAACAGGGAAGAGGTCCTGAGTTCAAATCAAACCTCGTGGCCGCCCAAATTGACTTGGGTTTTTCATGGTTCCGTCGTTCGCAAAGGCAAACGCCGGGTTTGTAGGACTTGCTAATTTTCCATAACTCATCGCCGCTATGTCACTGGATATTATAATCGTTTAAACTGAATATCACATAAGACATCACTAAACAATAGAAACATGACGCGAATGAGTTGTTAATATAGACCATCGTGTCCGCGAACACGGTGCAGATGGTCCGCAGACATAATTAATAAAAAAATATCATAAAGCAAGTGGGAAGTAAAGAAGTAGAAATTTTTCACATTAAATGACTCTAGATGTCAAAGTTTTAAAAATCTTCGAAAATACAGGTCATATTGCAAGTTTCCTTACTTTTGCAGTTACGAACCACAGTTTCAAACCCCTGATGCACTGACGTCTATGGTTCCCTCTTTCATTCAAAACCCTAAAAAATAAGACTTTGTCGGAATTTGTTTTTAGAGGCGCCATGCAGTTTTATTTTCAACAACCTATCTTCGTGAGAAGGGATTTTCATCGCTCGTTTAACTAAAAACATTATACAGAAACCGACTTAATGTATCTGCTGATCTTCGACTAAATTTGACTAATATTGAGCCAAAAAACCAGGAACTCTGCAAGAGGCGTCAAGCTCAACCGTCTCATTAAAAGTGATTAATAACATAATTCCTAATTATATTATCAAATTGGTAATACATATTAAAGTGTGTTCAAAATATAATTTTACTGTCAATAGTTTCATTCCAATTCAATAACTGTGTTTCCGTCGGATTAAAAAAAAGTATTTCGTTATAACGACCTATAATTTAATACCCAAAATATTAAGAATATAGGCCTACATATAGCCTACTTTTAAAAATGGGATGAAAAATTAGGGGTCCGTAAATTTCTTTACTCATTTTAGAGGTCCTCGGGTTCAAAAAGGTTAAGAAACGCTGATATAGACTAATATTTCACGCAAACATACTAAACACGTGGTATGATCTACATGCAGTTAAAGCGTGCAATATAACCTAAGTAGTAGTAGTAGTGGTGGCGAAATTCAAATATAAGTCGCCCCTTAAGCTTCCCCATTCGATATTCACATTTGCACGGACTGTGTGATGCATTTTGTTTCTGAGCGAAGCAGAGTGACCAACTGCCCTTGTATACTGTTGCATATAGCTAAATAATGCGGCAGCCGTAGCGAAGCGCCTTGCATTTCAGAATATTGTACGATACACTGTTTGTAGGTTTCGAAAATGTGGCATATTATATCTCCCGCAAGGTTTGTCAGCCTGCTACCTCTCGTCTAGCGGTAAGACGTCACACCTCCAACGTCCAATAACGAGTTACTTCATAATACTAGGACAGAATAATTAGCTAGATCGTGGTATAAAAGAAACTGCATCGGTGAAGATAGGTTGGGTGGGACCGATTTATCCCAAGGTGCGACTTGTATTTGAATTTTCCCGTAGTAGTAGTACCATAATGAATAGAATGAGAAAGTGTGATGACTTCGCCGCTAATACAATGGTAGGTATAGGGAGAGCGGCGGTCCACCGAAACACTGGCAGCACCTTCGTTTGCGTTTCAACTTCTCAATGCTGCGTCATGATAGTTTGGCATCTTATGATTAAACTCGCAATCTTTAATTAACCCTTGGTCCTATTTCTGTGAAATTTGTGCAGAAATAATCTGCACACCACAGTCCTTCTGATGGTTAAAACAGAGACTTAACAAATGCGGACATAAATGTTTTTATTTCATTATATAAGCATCACCAATTACACAAAATTCATGGAGGGTGAAACGGAATTTGACTATGCGACAATTTTTTTCATTTTTGTGTCCCGTAAAAACTTCAAGCGAGAAAGTTTTAGGGAAATATTTCGACTTTATTTTAAATTCAGTACCACCTTTATATCTTGAATGGTTTACGAGTAATTGAGTGGTAATTATTCCGGGCGCTCAGCTCTCTGAATGATGTGAGACGATCGTGAAATGTTGAGGATGAAGCAAATTTGACTATGCGACATTTATTATTTTATTTTTGTGTCCAGAAAGAGATTAAGGGTGTAATGTTTAGTGAAATATTTGGATCTTATTATAAATTGAGTACCACCTATATATCTATAATGGTTAACGAGTAATAGTAATTACTCTAAAGCTAAAGCTATCAGAATGGTATTGAGGTATTAGCAGGCATCTTTTCCATAAAATACCAGCAATAACGTAAAAAAATTTACATAATATATTCGTGGTCTCAATAATAATACTATATTAACTGACTACTTGTACCCATACTGCAAGATTGACCCGCTGAGGAAAAGGAATGAATGAAGCTTTTTTCTAACTTAGTAAGTCTGCACTACTTTTATTTATGCATTTATTGGATTATTTATTTATCATATTTTCTGTTCACTTATGTTAGTAATTTTTATGTATAATTATCATAGCAAATGTCTTATTAGTTTAATATCTTGTTCCTTTTTTTAATAATATAATTTAACAACATAGGCCTAAGACGTACATCAGTTACAGCGAACGTGAATGGTCGAGGGTTTGAGCAAATAGCGGGCTGTAGTTAAGGCAAGAGGATTTAATTTTTTTATGAAAACATCAGGGAAAATGCTTTGAAATATTGTGTGATGTATGTAGAATGCGTTGCATCACAATTTTTGCGTATGTGCGTCTTTATCGGATGTCGAAATGCCAATTTTAAAGATCACGCGCCCTATTTTTGTAGTGCTGCTTATGAAATTTTCCGTGCCCTGCAATTCACAAATCATCTCTTAGTTTATATTATCTCTGTTCACATAATTTGTACACATATCTACACTTTTGACCGTGTTTCACCTACATAACTTACCCCATACAGCCAGGAGGAAATTAATATTATTATAAATAATATTACTATTAATACAATAATAATACAAATTAATACTCAGTAATATTCTATACAATGTAATATTAATATTAATTTATAAAATATCCCTTAGCTGTTTTCTACCCTAATTATACGTTGTTATTTCTATACAAATGTACATTCTTTAACAAATTCTCATCAAATTATACTAACATACCATCTACCCTATTTTCTAGGCAACAAAATATTAGATCAAATCATCCCTTAGCTGTTTCATACCTATATTATATAATTGTTCATTGCTTGTGAACATCTTCCATTTTTTTAAAGATGTGGAACGAAATGTTACGGTCAAGCTTCTTGGAATCTGAGAAATTACTGTTACACACGGCCACGTTTATTTATGGAGATGAGATCTTCCAAGACGTGTAAAGCAGCCCGAAAATTGTCAGAAGTATCTAACAATTCAATTTAGATAAGGTGAGTCATTTTGAAATAGATTAATGTATTATTTTGTTTAATAATGTTTGCAATTTTTCCTATACCGCCCGTAGTAATCTTGCTCCCGCGAATCTCAAGCAGAGTAACTGCTACCTAGCGGCGGAACCAGTGAACTACCTCAGTCATCACACTTTCTCCTCTATTCATTATGGTAGTACCACAGTATACGTATTAATACAGTAAAGAAACTCAGTCCGTTTTTCTGCCATACGGACATGCGCGCGCAGATTCCATGCGATCCTACCGGCCATTGAGTAATACTACAATCACTACTGCGGGAAGAATGGAAATAAATAGGAGTCTTGAATTTTTATAGCAATGCGTGTTTGGAAAGGATGTTATTGTTCTGCTATAAATTGCAGTAACAATAAAGGAAGAAATCCTGAATTGCATTTCTTCACTTTCCCAAAAGATCCAGAAAGGTAAGAAGAAAAATACGTAATATTTATTGTATGCCTGCTGGCTTACTCTTGACACATGTTCTGGTGTGGTTATGTTTACATTTACTTTAATGTAATATTTTTATCTTTAATTATGTTGTAATTTCTAACAATAGATACTAATGAAATGAAAATGTCAGCAGTCTATATCACGGTTAAAGATAACAATATTTAGGATGTCGTATTGTGATCGCTTAAGATAACACAATATTTGCTGCGGTGCAGCTTATTTCCTATGTGCATTGTAATGTATATGTCAGGGCCGGTTATGTATACAAACATGTGTGCCGTGTTGGCAGTCTAATGCACATGGCCATTTTGCAGCATGTAGCCGATTTTTTTTCTTTGCTTGCACAAACCTGACAATCAAAGATCTTCATGCCCGGTTGTAAGGATCAATGCTAAGGAATATCAGTGCACATAACTCAATTTCGTAAAAAAGTGCACATAGCCGATTTTACAGGCGGTACGATATTTATTTTCTCGAACACGATGTAGGCGTAAAGATGACGAAAACATAATCTTACATAATAAATTCTCGGATACATGTGCCATTAAGGTGTTTGCGACAGTAAACTAACATGACATCATTATCCAAACCTAGGCAAGCAATAGGCTTACCTAAAATAGGCTACTGTTAAGAAGCGTATCTAGTCCAAGGTTTTTCCCACCTTTAAAATCAACGTTTAAGTTATAAATTATATTAAAGAGTGACCTTTGAATATAGGTTTGTCACACTGCTCGTCCTCAACTTCATTGTTGAGATTGTATTTTGTTTCTGTATCTTACGGCTTCGATCTACCTTCAATTGTTGTAATGATTTCAGGTGTAAAAAATGGGTCATCAATAGTCGGCGAGAAGACCTACTAACAAAAACTGTAAAATATTTAAATGTAAATTGCCGCCTATGTTTGGAACACTTCGAAAACAGCCAGTTTATGAATTCCAATAAGAACTCTTTAATTAAAACTGCTGTACCGACTGTATACTAAAAGCAGTTTTGGAGTATTAGAAATTGAGAAATATTGATAGAAACCTATATTTTTTATTTGAATTTTGTATTGTATCTTATGTAATATTGTATTATTTTTGTAAAATGATGACATTTCTATTCTAATGTAATATTAGGCTACTTTTAAAAATAAAAATGAGTTATAATTGGTTTTCCAAGAATCATCTTGAAGTTATTAAAACTTGTAATAAGAATAGCCCTAGGAACTGCAGTGCAAGTTACAGGTAAGTGGCATTTAAAAATCGTGCCTGATCTTAACTAAAATATAATACATGCTTCATTGTTTCTTAAATTTAAAATTCAGTTTTGAAAGAAGATTTTTTTTTCTTATTATAACATATTTTGTTATGTGTTTATGCATTTTCCCAAGTTATTTTATATGGTGAGAATGCAGTTTTACTCAACCGCCGCATGGAGCGCTAGTGTCGCCCAGCTAACAAGTTGTCATAGGACTTTTAACACACAGTTTCCTTACTGTATTAATACTTATACTGTGGTAGTACTAACAATATGCAGTTTTACTGTCATTGATTATTATTATTATTATTATTGTTATTATTATTCTTATTGAACCAAAAATAAGTATTCACGGTAAATACTTCACGGTAAAAGCATTGAACATAAAGATCGACCCTGATGCTTCCCGTTCTAGAAACTTGTTGGTTTTATGAAAATGTAATAAGTAAAATTTAATTGTCTCTTTAATTTAATTTGTTCTGTGCTAGCCTTTAACACGTATATGCGAGAAAGTTTGTGCAACGTATTTTTGCACCATTTATTTTCGGTATCTAGGTATCGTGAAACACGTTTTCGTGGTGTTATCTCGATTTCGATTTTTTGTCACGATCACAATACTTTCCCTATACTACGTATATGCGAGAAAGTAAAATGAAATAAGTATGACTTTATGCAGAATATCAGAATGCATCAATAACGTAAAATAGAAATTATATTCCTTTGTTTCCCATAGTAACAAGAAAATTATAATTTAACTTCCTGTTGTGAAATGCAATATACGGGGTGTCTAAAAAAAAATGTACTAACACTTTGAATAAGTACAAAAACATTATTTATTAACATAGAGACAAGTTTAAAGGCTTGAATTACAGAAGAAACATGTAAATAAAGAATCATGTTCGCAAATGTTCAAATTGACGATCGTCATTGTCCAGACAAAGCTGGTAACGCGAACCAATGAATTCGCAAACGTCAACGTCACGACACAGTTCGTTTGGAATTTTGCGACATTGTCTTTCAATTTTCAATTTCACTGCATCAATTGTTCTTGGTTTTGTGCGATAAACTCTGTCCTTGAGGTATCCCCATAAAAAGAAGTCCATTGGCGTGAGGTCTGGGGAACGCGCAGGGTATTCAATGCTGCCCCTTCGTCCAATCCATGTGTTTGGATAAGCTGCATCGAGGTGAGCTCTTACATCTCGATGGTAGTGGGGAGGTGCTCCATCTTGCTGAAAGTAAATTTCGTAATTTCCAAACATCTCAATGTATGGACCGACGGATTCCTGCAGCAAGGTTAGGTACCTGTCACCATTGACAGTTTCGTTTAAAAAAATGGTCCCGTGATGCCCAATGCTGAAATCCCACACCACACTGTCACCCATGGTAAGTTTAAATGGTATTCAACTGTAACATGAGGATTTACAGGACCCCAGTAGGAGCAATTTTGGCGATTAATTGAGCCATTTAATTTAAAGGGGGTCTTATCGCTCCAGACGATTTTATGTGGAAATCCTGCATCTTCTGCACATTTTGCCAGGCACCATTCACAGAATTGAACTTTGCGGTCAGGATCTTCTTCATTCAGAGCATAGATTAGTGTTGGAATGTATCATTTCCAGCGCAGAGGCTTCAAGATGCGATGGACGCTATTTTTGAGATGTGTGTCTCCCGAGCCGTTTGTCGTAGAGATTTCTGTGGGGATCGAATGAGGGTTGCCTGCACCTGTTCTTCTTTTCCAGGGTTGATGGATGTCCGTGGTCGTCCAGAACGTTTCTTGTTGACGTTGTGAACGGTTCCATCTGCTTCAAGTTTATCTCTGATGCGAGCAATGGAACGGTGCGTTGGTGGCGGTTTATCGAACTCCCTTCTGAATCGTCTTTGCACTTCCGTGGCATTTTCTGTTTTCCAACAACGTTTAAGGACAAACTTTCTCTCTTCAAAGCTAGGTTGATCCCCTGCCATTCTGTTACATTAATTACACCTGAAAGAACAAAAATGTCAGCACGTTATACTCATTCAAAGTGTTAGTACGTTTTTTTTTTTTGAACCGCCTTATAGCCTACCCTCATTAATTAAATGAAACTAAAAGAAGAAGAATTCCTTGTGTGTAACTATAATTGCAGTAGTGACAGTTGACAAGCTTATTATAATTGGCATTAACAAACCAACAATAGTCCTTGATTAAAATATAAATATTCAAAGTGTGCCGCCTTTGTATACATTAAAATTAATAAAACACACATGCACACATACTTATTAAAACACTCACTGTATCCCTATATACCCCATAAGAATCGTATCCAAATCACAAAAAGAGTCCATATATTATTTATATCCAGTTACTCTTTGCAAGAGTGTCCAACATATGTCGTCAAGAATTAAAATTAATATGATTTTAAAACAGTAACAAACTTCTCTTCATGTATTAAAATTCTTAAAAATTACTCTCAGTTGTTCACACTGTAGCGCGCTTGTTCTTAAAAATGTGTTCTTATCTGCAGACGTTATTAAGCACAAGTTGGGACTCATCTATCAATGAGATTTATTGGGGATGCATTTCGACTCATGCGAGAGTCATTTTCAACCCTTAGCACTGTAGTCCTTACGTTAAGCCGTTCATATTACTAATAAACTACTATAAAATGAACGCTAAATTGGGTATTACTCCGGTTCCGGTAAACCGATTTGCTCCAGTAACAATAGGCTTTTTCCCATGGACGTTATAAACGCGTATAACAAGTTTCATGAAAATCCGGTAAAGCGTATTTGAGTTATCGCGCGTACAGACACACGAGCAGACGGACGGACGGACATTTTCCCGTCCCCCACACAATTGCAAGCCCCACACACAAGTTCTTTACCACACTCCTGGGAGCGTACGGGCAATATCGGAGGAAAGAGCTAGCAGGCAATCACGCGCGGTGAAAAAATAAGCCCAAAATGAATGCACGTTCTTCCTCGCATGATAGAGTGTCAACAAAAGAGTACGCGCGTAAGCCTGTGCGTGTAATTGCCAAACACGCGCGAATTCTCTCTCAAAAGAACGGCGCGTGGAGTGTCTAAATTTTCGGCACGCCAGCTAAGAGCGTGCGGTATTGTTTAAAGTTCAGTACAGAGGAGTTGATGTGCTCTTGGAAAGTTTTGTTTGTTTGTCTTCTGCCTTTACATACACACACACTTCCAGATGAAAGAGTGCAGCGTTGCACGAATGACGTACCGCGCGGTTTCTTTTGTTGTCTATTGCCTTTACATGCACATATTTTCACGAGCATTTGAGTGCGCACCTGCCTAAACTCGAGCGATAAAGCTTGTGTGTAAGGGTAGCTAATCTCATAAAGTACCATTCTGGCACCTAATAACGTGACGCAAAATATGAAACAACTTCGTATAACATTTCGAGTGAACTGAATTCCAGCCCGAATACTTGGTTGTCTTGTAGACATTATCACCAATTCGTGTTGGCTTTGCTTGGCATTATAGAACACAGACGTCTTAAAAGGAGTTGTGCCCACCCGCGTATAACATAATATGACGGAGCTTGTTCTCAGAATTCGAGTGAGGATGAGAAGGGAAGGGCGGGCTTTATGGTAGGCTGTTCTAGTCCATAGTGTAACTGTGTCTGGAATGTCGGCAACCGGAAAGAATGCTGCAGGCTGACGCGACGGCAGGAGATACAAGATTTCAGCAAGTTTATACAACAAGAAATTATTCTTAATCTGATTATATCCCTTCAACCGGCCATCCATTCTGATTAGGATTTACTCGTTTTCAGAGGTTTAAATGCTACCAACTTTGAATATTTGTGGAAGAAACAGTATTATTTAATCATACAATGATAGTACTGAACTTCAAGCATGTTATATATATTTCTGTTGTAAACAAATCCTCCCATTGCCTTTCTAAGTTAAGAAGTGCAATAACTTTATATCCCAGAAGGAGCTAAATTGAAAGCATAGGAGAAAGTCTTGACAGGATTGCTGCCTTAAATGAAGGATACCTGTGGGACACAGCCAACTATAGGCTATGAACTATTCTATTTTAAGTTGAGATTATTTTTGTTTAATTCATTTTATATGTTTATTTTTATATTACATTTATTAAGTGCCAGAATGGTAGCCTACTTTATGAAGGGGGGACGGGAAAATGTCCATCCGCCCGATAACTCATATAGCCTACGCTTTATCGAATTTTCATGAAACTTGGTTTACGTATTGATAATGTCCATGGAGACGCCAATTTATTTCGGACCACATCGGTTGACCGCTACCGGAGTAACGACTAATTAAAGGTCACATGCTATTTAAATGGGAAATCATTACTATACTACAAAGCCGCTTTGCTAATCATTGATGGCATTGACTCCAATGCAGTCAGGTGTTTGTTTATTTCGTTGTTCAAGTTGAAATGAGTACTACATGAATACTGTTATACACAGAAGGTATATGACTATAAAGTAGTTAGGCCTATGTACATTAAGCGAAGTTCTCTGCCAGTGCATTTTGTGAAATGTTGACATATTTTAAGAATTTCTTATATCAGTGTATACGAGCATGAATTAAGGTTAAGCATCAAACTTTAGGCGGTGGTCTAGAGGAACCCGGCCGCGGTCGATGGATTTTTTCAGGACGTAAAAATCCTGGGCACGGAGTCCTCCGGGAGGGACTTTAAGCTGGGGGTCCCGTGTCGTAGATTTACAGCACGTAAAAGAACTCCAAGCCTCAATTAGGGCCTCTGGACAAAATTTCTCGGCCCTTTCACGTCCAAGAAATACTTAGTTTCCAGAGGGGGTTGCGAGGCGATGGGCTTACCATCTGTCCCTCTACCCTCTCTCGGAAAATAAGCATATCAAAATTAGTATAGGTAATGAAACCTCCATTAGAGGCCCCTTCGCCCCACCTGGGGATAATAGGGTACCAGATACAGATACAGATCAAACTTTAGACCTTTGTTCTTCCGCAAGCCGTGTTTAATGAATCGATCTGGAGCTAACTCGGAGATCGATTATAAAAATAATTATTTTCTGCGTATCATAATTGCAGTTGTCACTGATTAAACAAAATCATTCTGGCACTTTGTGGTATCATTTTACCTGATTTGATTTTATGAAGCAACTATCACTGGAGGATTTATTTTTATTTTTTATTTTTTGTATAATAATATGTTTTTATCTTTAACCTATTGCTTGATTTAATCCCAGCTGTGCCCAAGATCAGTAAACTATACAGGTTGCGTATTCGGGGATGGACCAATCGCAGCACTTGAGTGCGTGACGTCGCCAGTTTCCAAATCTCGCAATTCCAAGTTTTTACTCAGTCTAGAAAATCTTACACCGCGTGATTAAACTCGTAACCTTTAGTTAACCCTTGGTCGGATTCCTGTGAAATTTGTACAGAAATAATCTACACACGTCAGCCCTACTGTTGGTTAAAACAGAGCCTTAAAAAAGCGGAAACAAATATTTTTATTTCATTTTATAAACATCACCCGTTACACAAAATTCATGGAGGGAGAAGCAAATTTCACTATGCGACAATTTTTTGTATTTTTGTGTCCCGAAAAAACTTCAAGCGAGAAAGTTTTAGTGAAATAATTGAATTTTAATACAAATGAAGTTCCAGCCCTATACCTCGAATGGTTTACGAATAATTGAGTGGTAATTATTCCGGGCGCTTCAGTTGTCGGAATGATTTGTGACGACCGTGAAATGTTCAGGAAGTAGCATTTTTGACTATGCAACAATTTTTTTTATTTCTTTGACCAGAAAATGATTCAAGCATTTAAGCTTTGGGGAAATATTTGAATTTTATTATACATCAAGTACCACGTTCATATCTTGAATGGTTTACGAGTAATAGAGTGGTAATTACTCCAGGCGCTAAAGCTATGGGAACGGTACAGATGTCTTTTTGTTCTATAAAATAGGCCTACTAGCAATTACGTAAAAATCCTTAAATATTTTAGTTGTGGATTCAATAATAAAGGATATTAACGGGCTACTTGTACCCTTACTGAAAGATTGACCCTTTGAAACTAAATTATTTTGGAAGACTTCAATAGGCCCCGGCCGTGAAAGCCTAAATACTTATAATTAATTATTTTTAATAAATAATTAAATTATAAAAAGAGTGCCGACATGACATAGGCGTAACCAGACCGACCATATGGGGGGGTTATAAAGCAACATTCTCCCCCGGAAAATTTCAAAAATTAAGATGCAAAATAACGAGTTTTAAGCTTCCGGGGTTACAACTCCCCCGGAAAATTTTAAAAATTAAGACGCAAAACAACGAGTTTTAAGCTTCCGGGGGTCCTCCCCCGGAAAATTGTCAAAATTAAGACGCAAAATAACGAGTTTTAAGGTTCCGGGGGCTTTTCCCCGGAAAATTTTAAAAATTAAGGCGCAAAATAACGAGTTTTAAGCTTCCCACGCTTTATACTTGTATTAAGTAATTTATAGGCAGACTTAAAAAAATTATACAATTTTCCTTTTTTTAATCAATGGGGGGGGGGGGGGTTCAAACCCCCAAAACCCCCCCCCCCCCCCTCGGTACGCCTATGCGACATGAATACCTATAACAATATAAGTGAGTAACAGTCGCAAAATATTTAGTAAAATATAATTTAGCCTGGTTAAATCCATGGGCCCTTTACTCCGTGATCTACCGAGAGCTGTGAATATTAATCTTCAATAACGCCAAATATTCCCTCTCTGCAGACTAATTTAAATTCCTGAATAAAAATAAGCTTTCCAGTGCAATTAAAGAATTAATGTTCAATAATGATATTCTTCGAAGGTTCCTTTTTATTTAGTCATCCCGACATAGCTGCGCATATAAAGCCAAACAAAGATCTGTAGACCTAAACGCCCATGTAAATATGATTAATAACAATTACAACAATAATAATAGTAAGAATAGTATAATATATTATTTACCTTTTTCTCCCCCCCCCCCTCCTTGGTAAATTCAGCAGTTCAGCTTTGAAATCCCTTTCGTAATCCTGCTCCGTGAAGTTCAAGGAGCAAACTCTACTTGTATCAGGATTCCAAGATTCATTTCTTCGGCAAGCAACAATCCATTGCTTGCATCTTTGATTTTTGGAAAGACGTGGAACGAAATGTTGCAGTCAAGCTTCTTGCAATCTGAGAAATTACTGTTACACACTGTCACAACACATCTCTGGCCCGGTATAATGGTTCATTTATTTGCACATTATAAAACACTTTCTAATTGTACTATGAAAAACAATATCTATTGGTAATCTCTATCCTAAAAGACTGCGGTCAAGCGGCCGAGATCAGTAGGTACAAGCCTTGTCAGCGGCACCTTGCTCTCTACTGTCGTGCTTGAAGCGCCAAATCATTCAGACAGGTGAAGCGCCCGGAATAATTACCACTCAATTACTCGTAAACCATTTAAGCTATAAAGATGGTACTTCATTTACAACAAAATTCAATTATTTCTCTAAAACATTCTCGCTTGAAGTTTTTTCGGGACACAAAAATTCAAAAAAATTGTCGCATAGTGAAATTTGCTTCTCCCTCCATGAATTTTGTGTAACGGGTGATGTTTATAAAATGAAATAAAAACATTTGTGCCCGCTTTTTTAAGGCTTTGTTTTAACCATCAGTAGGGCTGATGTGTGTAGATTATTTCTGTACAAATTTCACAGGAATCCGACCAAGGGTTCATTAATGGTTACGAGTTTAATCACGCGGTGTAAGGATTTTCTAGACTGAGTAAAAGCTGGAATTGCGAGATTTGGAATCTGGTGATGTCACGCATCTCGCCTGCTCGCCGCAACCCCCTGTCCTATAAACTGGCCGGAATACGCTACCTCTGTGGTTTTGTACGAACATAATCGTATAAGGTACCGTGTAAAATTATTTTGTAAATAAAATTCTGACCAATTCCTTCGGAAAATCTTATAGTATTTTAAAGCAATAATATACCCTATTAGAACAAGCTAAATTATTTTATATTGGGAAAATATAGTTATCATCAGGGCCCGGATTCTAATGACATGTCATCTTTTTATTGATGCTGCATAGACATTGTCAGCTTGTGGATAAATCCTGATCATGATCTCTAGATTATAGAAATTCATTTTTATTAGGTCACTTTTTGTCATTTTATGCAATTTTATATTTTTAGGTCATTTATTTCAATTTTAGGTCATTATTTTGTCTTTTTCGTGTCATTTGCATCCTTATTTAGTCATTTTCATGTATTTACGTTGAGTGTATTAACTTTTTTCGCCGCTAGCGGTGCTGTCTTTGAAGTGTTGTTTATGTAATGCAAGAAGGAAAAATTCCGCCTTAAAGAGTTGACATGTCTCAGTCGGAAGTGAGAATCAAAGAAACGCCAAAATTTTGTATTATCTTACTATTGTTATTAGATTGACTTGGCACCAGAGTCTGCCACCTGCTTTGATTTGAGAGTGCAAACTACTGTTTACCTTCAATAAACAACAATATAATCCGGCAGACCACAAAAGGATATGCCGAATTTTGACTCACCAGTGCCTCAGTGCCAGTATAAATTTCCATGAGAAAAGAACATTTACAACATTACAGTTATTTACAGTTTTTACAATTATGTACAAACTAGTCTATAACTTTGTGTGTGCAATAATAATTTTTGTAAATAAAATATCAGTTTTTAGGTAATTTTTTATAATTACTAAGTCATTTTCTTTAAAATACAGAGTCATTTTATAGGTCTTTTTCAAACAATTTTAGGTCATCAGAATCCGGGCCCTGGTTATCATGAATAAATCGAAATTGAGATGACGCAGCATAGCCTACATATGTTTACAGATGCTTATACCCCGAAAAATATTGTAAAACTTTATAAATAAAAACATCTATCGAGAAAAACGTTAAGATTGCATTGTATAAATTGTCAGAACAGTTCTTATAAAATATAAATGAGGCCATATTTCATTTTTATTCGACCGTAAGTTTATAATGACTCTCATTTCGCCACTTTTTAATTTCGACATCGGTGTGGTATCGATTATTATCGAGCACGGAACGATCTTGAGGCCTTGAGGGTAGCAGCTGAAATCTGTGTAATAAATAGCCCGTATTTAAAATAAAATAATATTCTGTTCGTGTTAAATCTAATATCATACTAAAATGAACTAATTCCGTGTTTTCAAAATCGGTTGGTTTCTTGAAAATGACCAAAGGGAAGCTTCGCCAGCAAGCCAGCGTCTTTATTCTTTGGTTGTTTTAAACATGCAGAGATCAAGCTTGCGCTTTTGACTCCTATATATGAGTATGGTAACAGTGATTTTTCATTTTCTTTAAGTTACAAAATGCCTTGATGGATAAGATGTGACTGGATTTTGTACACAGAAAATGTAATCATTAATAAAGAGTTCTCATTAAAGCATTTATATGTCCAATAATAGACTGTAACAACTTCGTAAATTTTTTATGACATCTTGTTCTGTAATCAGTGCCTGTGATAGTTCTTAACACTGATCGTTGGAATCCTTTTATGCAGCTATATGAGGTCTTGTTTGCTGATGACTAGAATGGATCATTGGATCATATAGAAGTTTAAATCTCATTAGCATGATATAACTTATACAAGTATGTTCTAGATGTAGCGAATTGCTTAGGTGATGTACATGTATTTTGTGTGGAATGGTCCTTTTAATAATAATTACAGTTCCATCTCCAGGTGAAAATTTTCTATCATATCTATGCACTATATCAGGCCTGTCCAACCCGCGGCCCTCAAAACCGCATGCGGCCCGCGCTCACAGTTTTGTGGTCCGCGGATACTTCTAATACGACAACCAATCCTGGTTTGAAATTTCGCGCTTTGACGCAGGGCGTTGCATATTACCGACTGTGGTGGAATATTTGATCACGAGAAGCATCCAATCGGCGGTGTTCAAAGCGCCAGTATCGCTGCCGCGGAGGGCGAAATTTTTGTTTTTGATTGTTCAGAATAAGCCTGTTTCTAATTTATGTGCTTACGCGAGGTTGTGTACGCGTTTTCATTTGTTTGTGCAAATTGTTAGATAACAGTGCTGTTAGATAGCACGAGCTAACATGAGCAACATTAGCAAGAAAAGAAAAATGCAAGGGGAAAATAGAAGTTATAAAGATGCATGGGAATTGAATTACTTCGTCACAAATAATAATGACAAGTTGCAATGTGTTGTGTGCATGCAAATAATTTCTCCCTGTAAAGAGTGCAATGTTAAGAGACACTACACTACTTCACATGAAAAACAATTAGCCTATTGAAGTATGAGGGGGCTTCAAGAGCTGCAATTTTACAGGATTATAAGAAAAACCTTAATCATCAGACAGGTATTTTTACACAAATGTCGTCTACGTAGATAGCTGCATTAACTGCTTCTTGCAGTGTATCATTGCTATGGCAATTGCATTTGGTGAAAGCAATTTATCTGCAAAATTTGCAGCTGTTCCCCTCTCTCTTCAAACAATCTCAAAACGAGTACAGAGTATGGGAGGACAAATAACAAAGAAATTAGAAGATATGGTTGGAAAATGCAGCTACTTCTCACTATGCTTGGATGACAGTGTCGACCAGACCGACACCAGTCAACTCTTGATTTTCATACGAATGATCAACAATGATTTTTCAACACAAGAAGAAATTCTTCAATTATGTTCTTTACATGGATAACCAAGGGTGAAGATATATTTAAAGCAGTAAATGAAACGGTGGAAAGGACTGGTAGGATTAATTAGGAAAGCTGGGTTAAGTTTCCTCATGTCCCATTGCATAATTCACCAAGAGGCGTTGTGTGGGAAGTCAGTGAAACAAAGCGATGCAATGAATATAGTGGTTACAGTTTCCAACAAGATACGTGGTGGCAATAAGGCACAACTTCACTGCAAATTCCTTGAATTTTTGGATGAGCTGCAAGCCCAATATAGAGATCTATCACTCCACGCAAATGTACGCTGGCTGAGTGCAGGTAGTGAAAATCTTTTTCGACGGGTTGAAGATCCAGACTTTCTAAGGCAGCTTGCTTTCATGACTGACCTGACACAATACTTGAATGAGTTTAACCAGAGACTTCAGCGCTAAAATCAAAGTGTTTGAGGGTTAGAGGTCATGTTAATGGCTTTAAAATTTCTTAAATCAACCTTATCAACAAATGATTTAACACACTTTCCATGTTGTCAAGAGCTGTCAGAAGAAATTGAAGATGGTAATTTTTCTGACTTTTGTGAAAATATTGAAGTTATTATTCAATAATTCAATCAAAGATTTTCTGACTTTGAAAATATTAAAGGTAAACTGCTGCTTTTTAATGACCCTTTGAATATGGATATTGAGAATCAGCCATCCATGTATCAACTGGAGCTCTGCGATCTTCAGGCTGACCCTTTTCTTCAAACCAGGTCTGAGAGAGGGCTCAACTTTTTCAAGCTACTTCCAGAGGGCAGGTTTCCTCAGCTTAGAGATTTTTGAGACTGGCAGTTACTAACATAGAAGTGGACATCCATACTTTAGTGAAGCAGTCTGAAAATCCTCAGTGCTCACATTAAGTTCTAATTTCGGCCTACTGGTAATGAATCCTATTTCAACAATTTGGTCTGCTGTACTTTACTGTTATATTTATGTGAGTAAAACTTTTAATGTTTAGCCCTCAGCATCAATTGTCGAAATATTTTGGCCCCCAGTACTTATGAAGTTGGACAGGCCTGCACTATATAGTTTGGCACTTTAACTGTGTCGCTATGTAAAAGATGAGTTTCATTAACACAAGCAATATCTACTGCATTGTCACGCGGATATTATTTAAATTCAAGACGTTGATTTTTTAGTCCATTGGCATTATAATTTTATACTGTTGAAATTTAAAAATGGATTCTAGGTGCGGCTCCATTTGATGAGAAAAGAGCTATTGTGCCTTCAATAAGAACCATTTTCTTTGTAAAGTAGTCAGTGCTTTGCATTAGCTTTTGGTGTGTGTTTTTGATTGTGTGGATTATTCCTCTAAAATTTGTTGCCTGGAAGAATTGAAATATTGACTTTACATATTCTATTAATGATGTTTGAGTGTAGTCATTTTGGCGATTTGTTGTTATAGTTCTTCTAGACAAAGAAGGAAATTCATTGTTGCTATGTAAGTTTGCAGGTTGTGACCTTTGTGTATTGCTCTGTTGCCTAAGGTTGAACTCCTCAATTTATTTATCTTTGGTATATAGGACAATTTCTATAGTTGGCTGTATGGTTTCCTTTACAATTTGCACATGTAGCAGGAAAAGTTTCTCCTTTCCTTGGACAGACTGATGTTAAATGATTTTCGCTACGCTTGAGACAACGAGGTGTTCGTTGACAACCCGAAAAAACGTGCCCAAATCCTTGGCATTTATGGCACTGCCGTAGTCGAGCTTGGGGATTGTAGGATTCTACCTGTATTACTATACAGTATTTTGTATTCCTTTGAGATTAAAAATCTCTTGCGATTTTGCACAGTTTTCTAATGTGACTTGAAATATTGGTAGTTTATAACACGTGTCTTCATTATGGTCCTTTCTAGCCCATTGTTGTACCTGAAGAACAGGAAAGTTTAAGTATTTAAGTTCATTCTGAACTTCTGCTGAAATATGAGGAGGCAATTTCTTAATTACCACTTTTAAAGGTCTTTTATGCACTGATGTGTACGTGAAATACACATATCCATTTCGCTTGAAAACTTCAATCAGTGTAAGAAAGTCTTTCTCCGTTTCACAAATGTATTTTACACCATCTTTAATGTAAATGGTTTTACTTTCTCGCATAGAGAAAGTATTATGATCGTGACAAAAAATCGAAATTGAGATAACACCGGGAAAGCATGTTTCACGATGCCTAGAAACAGATTTTTTAAAAAATTACGTCTGTCTGTCTGTCTGTCTGTCCGTCTGTCTGTCTGTCCGTCTGTCTGTCCGTCTGTCTGTGGACAAGCACAGCGTGTAAACGGTTCATTGTATTTACTTTATTTTTTTAATTAATAACTTTTTCGGAATTTTATCGAACCGCCCAGAAATTGAGTTTTATAACTGAAGTATTAAGGGGACTTTTCATGAAAGTTTTTTGAAAAATTTTGATTTTTTAGAAATTGGCTGTAACGATTTTAATAAAAATGTAAAATTGGAAACTCTCATCTATGACTACTAAAATAGCTATATCCGTTTTTCTAGGAAAATGACTTCGGGGTACTTCACACGTATCTATTTTCAATTATTCTAGATTACCTCCATTGCAGTAGGCGATACACGAAAACCTACCACATTAAAGTTGTAGAGAAAATTAAATTGAACATTTTTTGTTAAGCCCATTTTTTTGTATAATTAATAGCTTTCAAGATAAATCTATATTAATAAAATTGAATGTACAAAAGGGTTGTTGCCGCATCACTTGAGAATGGCTTGACCGATTTGGCTGATTTCTGTTTTGTTGTGTTCGTAATTGTCAGGGCAATGTTTGTATGAAAGAATTTTTTTTTTTTTTTGGAAAATCCACGGGAAAAGTCGGAAATGTGAAATGAGGCATAGTTAGAGAGTTTTGCTGTCAATTGTTTACATAACGAAAGTATTGTTTACGGTGTTCACGTAGGGCTTTGGAAACTATATTATTATACTGGGCTTTAACAAATTCTGATACTATCGATGTAATTAATACATTCGTGAAAATAATTCTTGAAGAATAAAATCCACGAAAATAAAGCAGTCACATTTTGATGTAGAATAAGCGGTCGTATTGCAGGGACAACTTAAGTATGTGCCAGTGAGTATGCTATATCGGAAGTCGGTAACAAGTCCTATTCACTGATACGTCACTCATAGCTGTAGGCTTTGTATTAGTTGAGAAATAGGCCTAGGGATGATTATCAGAGGTCCTAAGCAGGGCCGTAGCTAGGCGGTGACGAGATGGGCTCCCGCCAAGGGCGCATGTACAGAGCGGGCTCAAAATTAACCATGAAAAGTCCCGCCTTTTTTTAGATTGATGCAATTTATCAAGCAATAAAAATTCCACGTTAATGGAAGAAATCTTTCAGGTTATTAAAAATTACTGCACGTGAACTATCTGTAGTATTATGCCGATTGTCTACAAACAAAAAGCAGTCACGCAACGTTCTTTAATTAACAGGTTTTTTGTTGACAGAGCATAACATAAATCATGAACAGTATGGAATGATATAACAATAAAAATTAAAATGTACGTTATTATTGAGATGAAAATGGTTCAACTATTCGAACTTTTACCTATATTAATGTGTTATACATTTTAGTAGGCCTCAGGCCTATTATGTACTTTACTTTTGATACTAGATTTTATTATTTAATTATTTTTGAAGTAGTTCAGGCGTCTCAAAATATGGTTTTAGTACCTTGAAAGTCCAACATTTATTTAATTTTCAAATTGAGGCTTAGGTTTTCTTTGATAACAACAGTGTTTTTATATTAAAATAATAAACAATTTTACAGAAATTTAAAAAAAAAAATTGTTCAGA
This sequence comes from Ectobius pallidus, assembly GCA_964059195.1. NCBI lineage: Eukaryota > Metazoa > Arthropoda > Insecta > Blattodea > Ectobiidae > Ectobius > Ectobius pallidus. The sequence goes on from CAXKWD010000002.1 coordinate 152,507,498, forward strand.
TCCCTCAGTATTGGAGGGCGCAGATTTGTCAAACTCGCCAAGGGCGCAGAAGGACCTTGCTACGGCCCTGGTCCTAAGCAGCTAAAAGAAGACAAAATGGGATGGAACATTTTCAGTCCTGCGCGCGCAGTATATTATGTCCCAGATTTTTGGGAAGGAAAGTATGAAAGTGATATTGAAATTCTTTTTTACTTCAGCAACGAAACGGTTGAATGGTAATATGAGAGTGAGAAATACAATTTTCTGTCAAAACAATACAATCTTATGTAACCGGAATTTCTTTTTCTTCTTATTTGCACTCCTCCCAGACATAGTGTGTAGAAGCAATGGAATGCAACATCCTCTATGAGCCATAAAAAGCTATATCTAGCGTTTTCTGAGGGAATAGTCTCAGTGCCATACGTCGTTCTTCCTCATTTAGAATTCTACATACATATTATATAAGGACCTAGAGTTTCAACATCGAAAGTTCTCCATAAGTTAATTTCATATTACAAAATACAAAACCGGGCGACGCCGGGCCTTTTAACAGCTTAAGTGTGTGCTAGTGAGTACGCTACATCAGAAGTCAGTAAAAAATCCTATCCACTGATACGTCACTTATAGCTGTAGGATTTGTATAGGGATGTTTATCATAGGCCCTAAACATCTACAAGAAGACAAAATAGGATGAAACATTTTCAGTCCTATGCCCGCAGTATATTATGTCCCAGTTTTTGGGGAGGAAAGTATGAAAGTGATAGATTTTTTATTTTTTATTTCAGCTCCGAAATGGTTGTATGGTAACATGAGAGTGAGAAATAAAGATTTTCATAAAGACAATCGGAATTTATGTTTCTTCTTATTTCAACCCCTCCTAGGCATGGTGTGTAGAAGCAACGGAATGCAAAATTCGACATCCTCTGTGAACCATAAAAAGCTATATCTAGCGTTTTCTGGGGGAATAGTTTGAGTGTGATAAGTCGTTCTTCCTCAATTCAAGGTCTACGTAGGCCTACATATTATACAAGGCCCTAGAGTTTGAAAATCGAAGGTCCTTCATACGTTAATTTCAAATTACAAAATAAAATCCCGGGCGACGCCGGGCCTTTTAAGCTAGTACGAAATAAATACGACTTAAATGTAAATTCCGGAACACTTATGTTAATTAAAATACGAATGATACCTTGTTGCCCTTAGTAACAAGAAAACTAATTGTTCTGTAATGCAGTCAGTTTAGCTCAGTCGTAATAAACACACCAAAACCAATTACAGCGAGGTGGTATAGGCTAATAGGGAAGAGGTCCGGGTTCAAATGAAACCTCGTGGCCGCCCAAATTTACCAGTAGGCTATTGTAATAACCAGGTCCCGGATTCTTATGACATGTCATCTTTTTATTGAGGGTACATAGACATTGCCAACTTGTGGATAAATCCTAATAATGGCCTCTAGTTATAGAAATGCGTTTTTATTAGGTCATTTTCGTGTCATTTGCTTCCTTATTTAGTCATTTTCATGTATTTACATTGAGTGTATTAATTTTTTTTCGTCGCTGGCGGTGCTGTCATTGAAGTGTTGTTTGTTTAATGCAAGAAGGAAAAATTCGGCGTTAAGTGTTGACATGTCTCAGTCGGAAGTGAGAATCAAAGAAACGCCAACATTTTGTATTATTTTACTATGGTTATTACTTATTAGATTGATTTGGCACCAGAGTCTGCCACCTGCTTGGATTTAAGAGTGCAAACTACTGTTTTCCCTCAATAAACAACAATATAATCCGGCAGACCACAAAAGGAAATGCCGAATATTGACTCACCATTGACACAGTGCTAGCATAATGAATATTCATTATGGTGCTAGTATAAATTTCCGTGAGAAAAGAAAATTCACAACATTACAGGTATTTACAGTTTTTACAATTATGTACAAACTAGTCTATAACTTTGTGTGTACAATAATATTTTTTTTATAAATAACGTATCAGTTTTTAGGTCATTTTTTATAATTATTAAGTCATTTTCTTTAAAATCTAGGGTCATTTTATAGGTCATTTTTCAAACAATTTTAGGTCATCAGAATCCGGGCCCTGGTAATAACTCATTCGTCTAGCATTTGCTTTATTCTTCGGCGATATCTCAGTATATCCTGTATTTTTGCCTTTGAGATAGAGAAAAAACCGTGCAAACCCCAAGTTATTATTATTATTATTATTATTATTATTATTATTATTATTTCAGGGTAAAAGCATTGAACATAAAGATCGACCCTGATGCTTTCCGTTCTAGATACTTTTATGAAAATGTAATAAATAAAATTTAATTGTCTATAATTTACTTTTTTTTGGTGCTAGCCTTTAATGTATATGCGAGAAAGTTTGTGCGACATATTTTTGCACCATTTATTTAAATTGTTGGATAAATAAGATTGAAACTTTTGATTTTCTTGGAAAAAATTCTCCAATTTGCTGTTTTTTTTCACGGGGGGCTTGAAGAGAGTTTGTAGAGACCTCCCGCACGTCAGCTAGAAGGCTTATTGTGCTTCCCTTTGGTGGAGAAGCTCTTGGCTTCCTTTCCCAAAGTCTTCCGAGAGATGTTATCCAGAGGCTCTAATAGGCCCTCCAGCTTAAATCCCTCCCGGAGAACTCCGTGCCCGGGACTTTTACGTCCATCAGCCGCGGCCGGGTTTGTTCCCGCGACCTACGGATCCAGAGGCGGGCACGCTACCTCTAGACCACCGCGGCCGACAATTTACTTGTTAGTACAATGGGAGGGCATTTTTGTTTCTTTAGAGGTTGACTGGTATGTCTGTTCTCATTGTTGTTTGAGGTACTAGGTGGGTTTGACAAATCCATGTCGGCTAGAGAACTGAATTTATGTGAGGTTGGAATGTTAAATATAAGATTACTAGCATGTGCCCGCGGCTTCGCCCGCGATAATTATTTCAAAAATTAAAAATTAAGAGCATAATAGTAAAATCATTATATTTATTAACTCCTAAATCACGTGGACTACATACCAGATTAGATAGCATCGTCTGGTAAAAGCGACCTCAGATTCGAGTTTCTTGGCCCAGAAAACCTCTGTATAATGAGATTCGTCCATATAAAACAACGTTTGACCATATTTAGGGCTTACAACATTCAAGCGATCGCAAAAGTTTTATTTTCAAGGTATGACAAAAATAGCCAAAGCCAACTGTAATTGATTTGACATTGAAATGTATAACTGAAAACTTATGTTTTGAAAACGCAAAAAAATGCACGTTGTTTGCCCGTTTTTCACTCATAACTCACGAACGAAAACTAAAATTAAAATTCCGGCTTCGAGGTGCATTTTCCGACCCTTCAGCCCAACTATGTTTAAAATTTCAGATCTCTGCGTTCAGTAGATTTCGCTGGACATCGAGGACAATTCCTTTTATTAATATAGATAATATGAATTATAATGATACCTTCTGTAATTTGTCAAACTTCCATTTCATTTAATCCAAACCCACCTACACCATTGGCAACAATATGTTCTGTGAATTTGTTTCGATAATTCTATGTAAAAAGGGATTAAGTATTTTCAAAAACATTTAATTTTTGGCATTTAGAATCAGAATTTTTCAAAATCCCTTCTTAGTGAGCATCTACATTATGAAACGAAGGTACTATCAAAATTCCAAGTCTCTACCTGTTATAGTTTAGGCTGTACGTTGATTCCTGTCAGTCAGTCAGGACAAAGCCTTTTATATATATAGAGACTGTTATTTTCATCACTGATCCTACTTTTCTTTGTCACTGTTACGCTGGTAGCCTCTGCACTGGAATCAGTACGCATATTTTCTTTTTCACTAGGCCGCTTCACATTAGTCCCAACTGACACTGGACTTGTTGTTTTACCCTGCTGTAGGTTTTCAAAGCCTTTCGCAGACTCACATTGTTATTTTCTAAAGCTGCGGTTCCCAACCGGTGGGTCGCGGAAGGGTTACAGGTGGGTCGCGACTCGATCCTGAAACTATCAGAAACCATCGAATAAACTATGAGAAAAGATAAGAAAAATCGAAACAAATTAAATTGTGTTTTGATTGTTTTCTTGGTTCTTTGTGGACTTTTATAATTGTAGTTTTTATCTTCACCTAGGAACACTTGTTAGTGAGTATGAAACCACTTGTTGCATATATTGCAAACATACATCTATTGTTAAATAAATAACTGTTTTGCTACAAAGTGCTTATATTTTGTCAACCATTTTAAATCAGAACACAAACTGTTTATCAATAATCAATCTGTATCTTCAAAATAGCATATATAAGCTTATATATATTTGCAGTATTTGATGCTAAATTTTAAATACATAAGGAAGGTATATGATACAAATAAGGTTTTTTACTCCACCATGGACCAATGGACCGTGGAGGTATTCCGATAAGGAAAGGTGGGTCGCCAGCTGAAAAGGGTTGGGAACCACTGTTCTAAAGGATCTGATGCTTCTGGAATGTTCAGTGAAGTATTTTCATTCTCCTTGGGAAGTTTTAATTCAGTGCTTATAGCAGACGCCATGGCACCTTCGTCATTGAGGTTTGTAAATAAATTGTTCATTAGCCTTGCTGCCACTTGGTATCGCAATGTACAATCGTCTACTTAACACTTCACAACGACTTGAAACAATCTGCACAATTATAAACTTTAACTATGTTAACCAACACAATAAGGATACTCGAGAGAACACTTGAACCAAACCAAACCATCCGCCATTTTACCGTTCTCCGGAAGCTTCGATTTAACCGACGACATGAGCTGCCATCTGTCATAGAAGACAAGAACTACAAAGATTATTTTTGCAATGTGCCGAGAACGCACGGCCCACGAGGCTGTCTGGAAGCAAGTGGTCGGCCGCTAAAGGCTCATGTACATAATCCATAATGAATAGAGGAGAAAGTGTGATGACTGAGGTAGTTCACTGGTTCCGCCGCTAGGTAGCAGTTACTCTGCTTGTGAGTCGCGGGAGCAAGATTACTACGGGCGGTATAGGAAAAATTGCAAACATTATTAAACAAAATAATACATTAATCTATTTCAAAATGACTCGCCTTATCTAAATTGAATTGTTAGATACTTCTGACAATTTTCGGGCTGCTTTACACGTCTTGGAAGATCTCATCTCCAAAAATAAACATGGCCGTGTGTAACAGTAATTTCTCAGATTCCAAGAAGCTTGACCGTAACATTTCGTTCCACATCTTTCAAAAAATCGAAGATGTTCACAAGCAATGAACAATTATATAATATAGGTATGAAACAGCTAAGGGATGATTTGTTCTAATATTTTATTGCCTAGAAAATAGGGTAGATGGTATGTTAGTATAATTTGATGAGAATTTGTTAAAGAATGTACATTTGTATAGAAATAACAACGTATAATTAGGGTAGAAAACAGCTAAGGGATTTTATAAATTAATATTAATATTACATTGTATAGAATATTACTGAGTATTAATTTGTATTAATATTGTATTAATAGAAATATTATTTATAATAATATTAATTTCCTCCTGGCTGTATGGGGTAAGTTATGTAGGTGAAACACGGTCAAAAGTGTAGATATGTGTACAAATTATGTGAACAGAGATAATATAAACTAAGGGGTGGTTTGTGAATTGCAGGGCACGGAAAATTTCATAAGCAGCACTACAAAAATAGGGCGCGTGATCTTTAAAATTGGCGTTTCAACATCCGATAAAGACGCACATACGCAAAAATTGTTTTGCAACGCATTCTACATATATCACACAATATTTCAAAGCATTTTCCCTGATTTTTTCATAAACAAATTAAATCCTCTTGCCTTAACTACAGCCCGCTATTTGCTCAAACCCTCGACCATTCGCCGTTCGCTGTAAATTATGTGCATCTTATGTTGTTAAATTATATTATTAAAAAAAGGAACAAGATATTAAACTAATAAGACATTTGTTATGATAATTATACATAAAAATTACTAACATAAGTGAACAGAAAATATGATAAATAAATAATCCAATAAATGCATAAATAAAAGTAGTGAGACTTACTAAGTTAGAAAAAAGCTTCATTCACTCCCTTCCTCAGCGGGTCAATCTTGCAGTATGGGTACAAGTAGTTAGTTAATATGGTATTATTATTGAGACCACGAATAAATTATGTAAATTTTTTTACGTTATTGCTGGTATTTTATGGAAAAGATGCCTGCTAATACCTCAATACCATTCTGATAGCTTTAGCTTTAGAGTATTTACTATTACTCGTTAACCATTATAGATATATAGGTGGTACTCAATTTATAATAAGATCCAAATATTTCACTAAACCTTACTTCCTTAATCTCTTTCTGGATACAAAAATAAAATAATAAATGTCGCATAATCAAATTTGCTTCACCCTCAACATTTCACGATCGTCCCACATCATTCAGAGAGCTGAGCGCCCGGAATAATTACCACTCAATTACTCGTAAACCATTCAAGATATAAAGGTGGTACTGAATTTAAAATAAAGTTGAAATATTTCCCTAAAACTTTCTCGCTTGAAGTTTTTACGGGACACAAAAATGAAAAAAATTGTCGCATAGTCAAATTCCGTTTCACCCTCCATGAATTTTGTGTAATTGTTGATGTTTATATAATGAAATAAAAACATTTATGTCCGCATTCTTTAAGTTTCTGTTTTAACCATCAGAAGGACTGTGTTGTGCAGATTATTTCTGCACAAATTTCACAGAAATAGGACCAAAGGTTAATTAAAGATTGCGAGTTTAATCATAAGATGCCAAACTATCATGATGCAGCATTGAGAAGTTGAAACGCAAACGAAGGTGCTGCCAGTGTTTCGGTGGACCGCCGCTCTCCCTATACCTACCATTGTATTAGCGGCGAAGTCATCACACTTTCTCATTCTATTCATTATGCATAATCCTTCAATTCAAGCCAACAAATTTCTGAATTAGGCCTACAGTTGGAATAATCACTTATGTTTCCTTTATCATAGAATATTTGAAAATTATCTCCGTCTACTGCTACACATTTCTGACATTTTCTACGTTTGCATTCACACGCATTAAATCTGTTTGTGAAATTGCTGCAATCAAATCTAATTGAAAAAGTGTTTGAAGATAGGGTGATTAGTAAGGGATTATGGCCAGCAAGATCTCTGCTGCTTCTGTCGGTGGCAGCGATGCAATATTAAATTTATTTTCATATACAGATTTTGTGAAGCATGTATATCTATAGTTGTTTAACGACATACTTTTCACGCCACTGTAACTGTACAATGCAAGGAGAAAGCTTCAGCAATGATCTCTGGATCGGCATTTTGGTTTTTGAATACCTGGACAAGCTCGTTTAAACCTGGGTATTTTCGGAGTACATTAGGACATTTTATTTTTCTTTGTTTAAAGAGTGCTGATGTTGTATCACAGCCACTAAAGGCGTGCAGAAATAATATTATGTTATCTGCGGCTGTTTTATCTATGATAATTTTTGTTGAATATATTCGTTGCGAAATTTTCCCTTTTCCTGGTTTGAGAATATATATATGTTATGTTTGAACACGTAGATAGAACCGTCAAAAGAATAAGATGATCTACATCTTCGCCGACAACTATTACGGATTCAAATGTAGATGAAATGCTGACTGTCGTATTGATTACACAGGTCAACAATGGAAAAATTGTTTGGAAACTAATAACTGATTCTTATAGATTTTTGGGTGCTGATTTCAGGAAAAATAGTAAAAAAATTCCATCATGTACCATTTTCTCACAATCTGTAATTTAAGTTTCAATATTCCGGAAATCATTGCACTATACTGGTGTAGTAATTGAATAAATAAATAAAGTCCGTTTTACACTATTGTTATCATTTATTACACAATTACTTCTTTTATACAGTGTATACTATAGATACAGTATTCTATCTAAGATGACTAATAATGTGGAGTTATGTGTACTAAGTAATAACAGCAATTTATGAGTCATCTTCTCTTGCAATGCATGACTCATTTCCTCCAACTCCCATATACTCTTCTCTGTTCTGTACAATACAGTTGCAAGAATCAGTTGCAATTTTAACATTGTGTGAATAGGTTCTGTTGTGAAATAGTTATTTCTATAGCCTGAATTTAGACGATATTTTCTTTTTTATGGTGTTGTACCAGTTTTGACTTTTCTTGTGGTATTCTGTGTAATGATGGCTTCAAGGGGTTGTGTCAATTCACCAAATAACTTCTGTTATATCTGTGGAGAGTTCGTAGTGAAAAAACAGCAAAGAAATATTACAGACTTCGTTAAGAAAGTGTATTATGCATATTTTGGGATAAAATTAGGCGACCAAGATAAAACATGGGCTCCTCATCGAGTTTGTTCAATTTGTGTGGAAGAGCTCCGACAATTGTCTAAAGGTAAAAAAAAACATCGTTTCTTTTGGAATTCCAATGATCTGGAGGGAACAGAAGAATCACATTGATGACTGCTATTTCTGTTATTGTAATATACAAGGGTTCAATCTAAAAAAATAAGAAAGAAATCGTGTATCCAAATTTCCCTTCAGCAATACGGCCTGTACCTCATGGTCCTGGTATACCTGTACCTTCAGTTCCAGAAAAACTAGAAGATATTTTGAATGACTGTGAAACAATGTCTAATGATGAGCATGAACTGAATGACTTGGTCAGAGATTTGGCTCTTCCTAAACATTCAGCAGAATTATTAGGCTCTAGATTAAAAGAAAAAAACTTACTGGCCCCTGGTACCTCCTTCTCATGGTTCAGGAACAGAGAAAAACATTTTACTCCATACTTTTCGCAAGAAGAAGGCCTAGCTTATTGTAACAATGTTCCTGGTCTGATGGAGCAGTTGAAAATAACATATGATGTGAATGAGTGGAGACTCTTTATTGATTCATCTAAAAGAAGTGTCAAAGCAGTTCTTCACAATGGCAACAAATATGCATCAGTGCCAGTAGGACATTCTGTTTATTTGGAAGAATGTTATGAAAATTTAGAACTAATTCTAACTAAGCTGAAATACTGTGATCATGAATGGACAATATGAGGCGATCTAAAAGTAATTTCAATGCTCCTTGGGCAGCAGGGAGGATATACAAAATATACCTGCTTCTTGTGTGAATGGGACAGCCGGGATAAAAAAGAGCATTGGATCAGGAAGGAGTGGCCACCTAGGGGTTTATTAGAACCTGGAAGCAAAAATGTGATTCGGTAAAGTTTGGTTGATCCACGAAAAGTCCTCCTACCTCCACTTCATATCAAACTTGGATTAATGAAACAATTTGTTAAAGCTCTGTCAAAAGAAGGGGAGTGTTTCAAATACATATGCCACAGGATTTCACAACTGTCAGAAGCAAAACTAAAAGAAGGCGTTTTCATAGGACCAGATATTATAAAACTTTTAAAAGATGAAAACTTTGGAACCAAAATGGACGAAGTAGAAAAAGAGGCGTGGAAAGCTTTTAAAGAAGTTGTAACAAAATTTCTTGGGAACAATAAGGACCCTAACTATAAGTGTATAGTAAACAACATGCTATCAAAATTCAAAGACTTGGGTTGTTCAATGAGCTTGAAGGTACACTTTCTACATTCTCATATCGACTACTTTCCCGAAAATCTTGGCGCCGTCAGCGAGGAGCAAGGAGAAAGATTTCACCAAGACATAAAGGAGATGGAACGTAGATACCAGGGAAGTTGTAACGTGAACGTGCTTGCAGACTACTGTTGGAGCATCTATAGAGACGAGCCGCAAGCTGACCACAAGAGGTTTAGTGGCAGAAGAAGTGTTGAAGGAAAACGAAAACGGAACTATAAGCTGTTGTAAAGGTATATATTTATTCATAGATTGTTTAACTTTAGCAAAATTCAAGGCATAACTGTATTATTTCTTTATAAATATAATGTTTTTTCCATATAGTATATTTACAAAACATATACATTTTTCCATTTTTGTGTCAAGTCCATGCTTATTTTGTGAAAACACCTTACGTGATAAGAGAAAATGGTGGTCATATTTGAATTCAGCACACAAAATAATATAAAAACCAGTCATTAGATTGCAAACAATTTTTAATTACCTTAATTTTGCAGACCTGTGTTATTAGCGTATCCGCATGTTCCATGGCTTTGACCAAAACGCGTGTTGGAATAGAGTTTGTGGTGCTCGTACGCTGAAACTATTCATGTTACAGAAAAAAAGGTTACTACATAAATTATAGGAAATTTCCTCTAGTTTAATTTATTACATAACTATTTTCATCGTAAAATTAGTCTGAAAGGAGAGATTGTCAAAAGAACTGTTTTTGGGCGCCATTTTTCCAAAATGGCAGCGCGAGCGGCAAAGATACGAGGAGGCAAAGTGAAAATTCGAAAAGAGCACATCAAAATCTATAAAATCACCAATTTTCAAAACTCCCGGAAAACTTTCCAGGTAACCCCCTTTTTGAGCACCAAATGACTGTGCACTCATACTGTGTGATTTTTATAAGCTTTTTTACGACAATAATAATAATAATAATAATAGTAATGAGTTTTATGTATAATGTTTACCTTTAGTACGAATATTTTTCTAAGAACTAGTTTTGCTTGACATCGTGCCACTTTAATTACCATCTGCTCGCTTTTTGTGTTAAAAAATATAATGTAATTGGTCTGTATAAAAAAGAATTTACAGAAATATGTCAAACTTCATCTCCTATTTGCTGAACTAATCTTACATAAATATGATTCCGATCAAAAGTGCTTATCAGCTTCATATAAAATCAATCAATGATGTTATAACACAGATAGCTGAGGAAAGCATGACAGAAGCAGCTACTGAGGTTCGTACACTGTCTGGTAAAGATGAATGTGCAGTGTCAGTTGATGGAAGCTGGCAGCGACGTGGATTTTCATCTCTAGTTGGTGTTGTTACAGCTATGTCAGTGAAAACCGGCAAAGTTCTGGATGTGGAAGTGATGTCAAAGGAATGCAAGTATTGTAAGATGCATTCAATGGATGATGAAAACTCCACATCGCATCAGATTTGGCTCGCCGAGTATGTTTGCTCTAAAAATTATGTTTGTTCATCACCAAACATGGAGCCTGTTGGAGCTGGCAGGATCTTTCTCAGGTAATTTCAAAACAGGGACTTAGCTTACACAGAATACTTAGGAGATGGAGACGCTAAGAGTTTTAAAGCTGTGTCAGATTTAGATCCATATGGTGGAAGACAAATTAAAAAACTGGAATGTGTTGGACATTATCAAAAGCGTGTCGGAAATGGCATTAAAAAAATAGTAAAAGAAAAGAAACTAGGTGGGAAAGGGAAATTAACCCAGGTTTTAACAGGCAAGCTTCAAAACTACTTTGGTATTGCCATTAGATCCAGTACAGAGAGTGTGAAACAAATGCGTCATGCAATTTGGGCTTCAGCCAACCTCTCCACGCTAAATGTCCACCCGGAGAGAACAGCTGATGTACCTATCAGGTTGCTAAGGCAAAAGGCATGAAATATAAACATGCAGGTCCTGGCATACCTGTAGAAATAATTAGGGAGATAAAACCATTGTAGGCCTACATTAGACTTACTGAGGAGAAGATGCTGGAAAAATGTCTTCACGGCAAGACTCAGAATGTTAATGAGTCTTTCAATGGTTCAATATGGAAACGATGCCCTAAAGAGACTTATGTAGGAAGGAACACACTAAATTTATGTGTTATGGATGCAGTGTGTCACTGGAATATTGGCCCTGAGGCTGAATTGGAATTGTACAGGAGAGTGGGAATCGACCCAGAAATGAACACAATAGCTGGAGTCCAATCTAACAAGAAAAAAAACAAGAAATTAAGGCCAAGAAACAAGAAACACCAGAAGCCAAAAGTAGAAGAAGGCATCTCAGAGGCAGGAAGAAGCTAAAGTTGGATCAGCAAACAGAATCTGAGGGAGTTATCTATGATGCTGGAGGTTTTTGAAGAGTTCAAACTTCAACAGCCGTTTGCCGTAAGTTTAGTTTTGCAATGTACTGTCAGCATAAACACCATATTTCAGCTTGGTATGAAGATATTGCCATGATTTTGGTCTCATTTGAAAGCTAAAATCATAATCTAGTGTCTGAATTAAACTAAAATTTGATGCAGTTTAACAGTCAGTTATGAATTGGTTTACTATGAAAAGTTGCATGATATATATATATATATATTTTTTTTTTTTTCAAAATTTGATACACCGATGCTGTGAAGTAATTTTAATTTTATTACAAATTAATTCAGACACTAGATAAATGTTTTTGCTACAATCTAGTGAAAGAATTAAACAAAATATTTATTTGTTTAAACAATTAATTTTATTTTGCATTTTTTTATAAAATCCCTTAATAATGAGTCAGTGAACCATGAAATTTTTTTTAAAGACAGTAACTTAAAAATTATAGAATTTTACCCCTCAGGGTGTACTCATACCGGTATTTTGCTCTTTAATATAGCCTGCTTAAAAACATATCAATTAAATTTTTGAATTCTATCAAAACTACATTTTTCGTCATTCAAAATCTCCCTCGTGGCTTTCAGTTGCTTTGATTTAATATATGAGCCCGCTTGACATCGTTAGTCGATATATTGTGAACCAAATAAAAAAAAAAAATCTTCTATCTCAGACGACATATCACATCTTAAACAGCCTGAAAAAGTAGGCGGGCTTTTTAATGTGTGCAGCATTTTAATTAAGAATTAATTACTTGAAAAATAAGCGTCCAATTTTAAAGAACTACAGTGCTTTGCAGATGACAAGCCGTTTATCCTTCTCCTGCTTAGATAGGCGGTCCAATCAGAGACGGCGGGAAGACTCTTACTGCTAGCGGCACTCCGTTAGCTCATACACGTGATTGGCGGTGAAGGAAATGGCTTCTCATTTGAAAAATACTGTGAACGTCATTTTATTAAGCCAAGATAGAGGAATAGAATGGTGCTAATTTTGAATTTTTGAGCCCTATTTGCGACCGCCTCCCCTTACTTTTTGCCTGCATGTCCTATGTTACTTTTGCTGAATAGGGTATTTAATAATTGAATAATATTAATAACTATTATTATTATTATTATTATTATTAAAAGTTGGCTTGCTGACCTTTTTCTTCTTTGTTTCCAAATATATTATTTTCTTAATTACTACCGACCATGTCCTATGTTATTTTTGCTGAATAGGGTAAGAAGTTTGCTTGCTGACCTCCTTTTTTGTTTCCTTCAGATACCTGTCTGGCAGATCCTCTTCCCTTGTTTCCTTCGGCTTCATCTTACTTTCAATTGTGACCTGCCTACTGAATGAAGATTTCAGAAGCCCAGCATACTTAGTATTCTGTGTTTATAAACGCAGCAGCTAGTTGGCCGATTTTATACTTCAGTTCAGGTGAGCCATTGATTCATAAAATGTACTGTACTGGAATTTAATGTAATCGTAGTTGTAGTAGTAGTGTAAATCACTGATACAGGATCCAATGTTAATAATTTTCTCCATAATTGTAGACGTAATAAAGCAGTATAATATATTAAGATCAGAATTATTAATAATTGTTTTTCGTAATTTTGTAGTTAATCTAAAACGAAGTACATAACTTAGGCTACCCTGCTGACTCTATGTAGAAGATCAGATATGTTATCGAATCAAGACGGGCGCATAGGAAATTAATATTGCGTCCTTTAAAAATATGTTACATAGGCTATTCTTGTAGCTTTTAACTTATTCAAGGGTGAATGCAATTTGAGTGGTTGAAAAGTTATTTATAATAATATGGACAATAATATTCTTTATAGCCGAATTAATTTCATATCTAATGCTGACACGACGTATTTTTAAGAGAAGTTATCGGAGGGATCTACGTTAATTTTACTACGATACTAAGGATCGTCTTCTTTCCGCTAAATGTTGCCCTAAGCAAAATTTTGTACTTTCTTTCTTAATGTTAAAGTTTAAAAAGGAAGGCGTCTTATGACCTGTGAAGAACAAACTTGGTTTTCTTGGATCAGATAGAGGAATCCACACGAGTTTCTTTATAAGGCAGCGAAAAGGTCTCTTCATGTTCTTCCTTACATTTAGAGGTGATTCGGTGCCAACATAGTGTGTTGTCATTGTCTCCTTGCAGTGACGCTATTGAACTATATATTTTCTTAACAGCCATGAGCCGCTAATGAGCCCCGATGTGAAACTTTGCCATTTAATTCAAGATGAAGCTAACCAGTGCAGAAAATTTCTGTCGAATTGGAAACTGCTCCAAAGAATATAACCGTAATGAAGCTCATTTCAGGAATTCAGAAATACCATTGTCTTGATCGTGTTTTTCACTCCTTTTTATATGTAAGTTACGAGTATTAGCAGATCTCATCTAAAAGTCACGAAATTCTAACACGATAGGTCTCCCATTGATAAAGGATTTGAGGTTTTAGGGAGTAAGTTAATTTACAATATATTGCTGATCTTTCATAGGCCTATTATTGTTGTAAATTGTACAGTCTTGGTTTTCTTGAGTTCTTCCCGCAATAGGGTAAACCGAGAAAAATTTTAATTTTATTAAAATGACTTAACTTTTCGTATTGTGTAAAAACTTTAGGCCCCGCGGCTTTCTGAGCTGCTATTAAAAAGTGTAGGTTCACACCTATTTACTTAATTTTAAGCTTATTATTATTATTATTATTATTATTATTATTATTTTTTTATTATTATTATTGTTGTTGGCCGACTGTATAGTCCCGTATTTAGCATCGGAGACAACTGATCCGGGTTCGAACCCCGATATCTCCTTGAATTCTTTCGAAGTAAGGAGGTCTCGAACAAGGTGCATTCAGCCTCGTGATACAAACTGAGGAAACGGCCGTGGGTGTCGAGATGCCTCCCAGATCTGCATCTCCCTATGGTCTGATTTTAACCCTAATCCCTTCAAAGATGTAGTGTCAAAGTTATCATCATCATAATCATATTAGCCAAGTTTCTCCACAATTTTTGACCAGGTGCTTGAGAGTAGACTAGTTTTTTAAATCAATTTCTAATTCTTTCCGGTTAGCCTATAACAAAGCGATATGTTTACAACTAAAAGTAAAGTGATCCCTACACAGGCCATGGAGGCCCAGAGGGTTCCAAAAGGTTGAGGCTCCCAGATTTTGGACATTTGGCACATGAAGGTGGTATGGTTGTCAGCCTTTACCCCCAGGATTGCTCCTGGTACTCATTTCTGTTAGAGGCTGAGTCGACCCCAGGGCCATAGTGCCACAAGAAGGATTAGGCCAGTTGAAAAATCTCAACGACTTCATCGGGAATCGAACCCGCGACCTTCCGATGTTTACAACTGAACATCTTAAATATTTCCTTATCGTATGTTCTAGTATGATCAGTATCACTGTCACACCTTCCTCCCCATAAATCTGGGGCATAATAATTTATTGAGAGACTGAGGGCTTACTACCTGTCCCTCTGCCCTCTTTCGGAAAATAAGCGTAACAAAATTAGTATCGGTAATGAAACCTCCACTTGGAGGCCCTATGACCCACCATAGGGGTTACAGGAACAAGTCAGTCAGTTATAATAATTTATTGCTCACACAAGACTAAAATGTTCCATCCTATGTTGTCTTTTTTTTTTACATGCGTAGTGCTTACAATAAACATCTCTATTTCTTAACTAACTGTAATATTTCTTAATTCATACAAAGCCTTACAGCGATGAATAACATATCAGTTGATATGATTTTTTACTGACTTCTTACATAGCATATTTGCTACCCATCGTTGGCACAAACTCAGGTTTTTAAATCTTGATTTTGCTTGAAGCTGAGACAACTGAATACGCACACTTAGTATGCCCTCTTATTCTGTATCAAAATGTAATATTTCATTCAATATTTCATTCATTCACTGTTACTAATTTATAGGAATGAATTCTATCGATAGCCTCCCTAATTTGATCGATTACGTAAAATCCCAGGATCGTGCAACTTTAAAGCCACCTTCTATACTGGAAAAAATGGTGATGCCATGGGGACTGCAGTTACAATGTGAATTACATTTGGTGAGTTCAATGTAATGTTTTAAGAAAGACAGTATATACGGTAATTATATGTATTTTGAATCGTAAACATTGTTTAACAGAATTCTCTCCGCTTATGTAAAGTTTCATATTAAGGGCTGAGCCCGTTAAAGGTAAAGAAAAAAGTGCTAGATTACTGAGGAAATCGCCAGATGTCACTTTCGTTCTCTTCCCTTCGTACATTTAAATAAATAACCATTTCCTTCATTTTAACCACTACAGATACTACTATTCCTCTTACTACAATTATCGTGTAGGCTATCTGTTAATAATTTACAATTAAAAATAAATATTTCGGCGATAAAAATTTGGTGCATGAATTAGATACCGGCACTTTAAATGTTTTTGACAAATCACAAACGTAAGCCTATGCAATATTTAGTTTAGCTCAAAACATTAGTTACCACCTAGCTCATTAGTTCTCCCCATTCATGCGAAGTCTTCAATTCCTTATGATAGCGAAGGATTTGTCAATATTAGTTCGCTTTTGCCTTTTCTATAACTTCTAGAGATATGCATTTCTTTACAAATAGGTCAATCTTTTTCGCAAAATTTCTGGGATGTTTAACTGTTTAAAGTAGTGATTTGTTTAAAACAAATGGTTGCCAACCAAAAGAGACTGAATTCCGCTACAGAACGGAATTACCAAAAAGTTTTCTATTTCTACTCTAAGCACAAGCGAACTGAAATTATAATTGTCTTAAAATTTACGATTCAAAATAACATAAAACGTCGTCCGGTGTTGGAATTTAACAAGCTCACGCGAATAACATGGTACCGGTACTGCGTTTGTTACTAAATCCAAATTGACTGTTAGAAAATAGTGAATTCTCTTCAAAATATTTAGTACTTTACTTACTTAGGACAACTACCTTAGACATGACTGGTAATTTACTAATAGGTCTGTAATTTGCCAGTTCATGTTTATCACAATTTTATGTATGGGTATAACCTCAGCAAATTTAAAATCCCTGGAAACTTTCCAGTATCTAAACAAATATTAAGAATATACTGTAAGTTAAAGGCTCAGAAATATATGTAAAGGCTGTTTTAAGAATTTAAGAATTGAGTCTATATACATCAAGGCAAGCACTGTTATTAAGTGCCAGTATGATACTTTATGACATGAGATTGCATGGGGGACGGGGAAATGTCCGTCCGTCTGTCTGTCCGTGTGTATTCGTGCCATAACTCAAATAGGCCTACGCTTTATCGGATTTTCATGAAACTTGGTATACGCATTTATAACGTCTATGGGAAGAAACCTATTGATATTGAACCAAATCGGTTCTCCGGTACTGGAGTAATGCCCAATTTAGTGCCTATTTTAATAGTGTTATATTAGAAATGCGCCATAACTCAAATACACTTTATCAGATTTTCATGAAACTTGGTATACGCATTTATGACGTCCATGAGAAGTAACCTATTGAATTTGAACCTAAGCGGTTGACCGGCACCAGAGTAAAACCCAATTTAGTGTATTTTAAAGGCGCGATAACTCAAATACGCTTTATCGGATTTTTATGAAACTTGGTATACGCATTTATAATGTCCATGGGAAGACGTCTATTGATATTCGACCAAATCGGTTGGCCGGTACCGGAATAAAGCCAAATTTAGTGCCTTTTATGGTAATATATTATAAAGAATTTAACAAATGCAAATCTGTTATCCTGACAACATATCGTTTTACACTGTTCATATGCGGCTTTGGAATTTGCAATAGTTAGCTATGACACATCCCTTCGCATTTGATTATCAAACTAGTCAGATGTTTATTTCGTTGATCAAGTTGAATACTGTTTATATACAGAAGGTATATTACTGTGAAATAATTATGCCTACGTAAATTAAGTGGAGTTCTTCGCCAGTGTAATTTGTGAGATGTTGAGATATTTTAAGAATTTCTTATATCAGTGTATACGAGTTTGAATTAAGGTTAAGTATGTTCTTCCACAAGCCCTACTGAATGAATCGACCATAATTGCAATTAACTTATCACTGATCAAATAAAAACATTCTGGCACTTTGTTATATCAGTTTAGGGCCTACCTGATTTTATTTAATGAGAAGATAGTTGAACGAACATCTTCAACGTTCAAATAATTGACATTGAAAATTACAATATATTTTGGGAAGGTTATTTAAGAATAACAGTAGGCCTACTTCATTATCTTCAGGTACAAGTTTTACAATCTCCTGAATCTCATCACTAAAAAATGAATTAAAAGTATCAGCATTCAAATCAGACGGGTTATTGTTACTTTTAGAACTACTGTTTATAAAGGTAGAAGCCATACACCAGAAGCATTTTGATTTGTTCCTCCTGTTTTTTATTAAAGTGGAAAAATATTTCATTCTTCATGCTTATACCTGTATATTTCTTCTTAATTCCTGTATATTTACTTTTTAATTCAATGAAACCAAAATGAACATACATATCATAGAAATATAAATGTTGGCGTTTTAAATTCTTGAGTTATCAATTTCTTGGTGGATTTCACAGAATATGTTAAAGGAAAATATGTTTCAACTATTTCCAAAATAAAAGTATTAAAAAGTAATGGATCTTGTTACTGAACTTAACTATGCTTTACAACTAAATTCAATTTATATGTATCAATTGGTAAATAAAATTAAAGATCTCGCACGAAATCTGTGCCGATGAGACCGTTACTCTCTAGAGAGAGACATGCTATTGTGCGAGAGAGAGAGGTAGCTTGGCCTTTACAAATAGAAAGGGGGGTACTGTTGTGCGAGAGAGATAAGTAGCAGGCCAATCGACGCTACAGTCCTCACGAAAACGTAAATGTAATAACTTAGGCAATCGGCACAGATTTCGTGCGGGATCTATATATACTGATCAGACGCATAAGATTTAAAATTCTACATTTGTCATTATTAGGAAGACGGTTGTTGTTAAAGTAGAAAAAGATAGCATCATGGTCAGATGGGACTATGTAATATAAAAAAAAAGTCCTCTTATATTAGCCTATCATTATGAATTGAGATTATATTATATTATTGTCTAGGCAAGATCCAGGATTCTATTTCTACCTGCCCTGGTTGACTGGTTAATAGTCAATCGTAAACCAAAGCTATCTAATATATTGAAGTCATTAACGACATTTGAGTTACAAGAAGTTCCAAATTGAAATCATCAGCTAAAATTATGTTAAAATTAGGACGAGTTTTATACGCTAAATTTAAAAAAAAAAAAGTCCTCAATTGTGGGCCTTCTATTATAAGGTGTTTTGTACAAAGATACACACAACAGGTTGAGAGAGTAAATAAAACTCGTGCATATTTCAAAAGCAGATTCACAAGCCAAGCTAGGTACCGGTACATCAATAGTACTTTTCCCAATCAGCCCGTTTTTGGTGAAACTAGCTGGGCCCCCGTATTCAGTATTATACCTACAATAACAATTAGATAAATAATAGCCAGGTATTTTAATAAGATTAATTTCATCGCATTTCAGCCAATACTCCGCAACACAAAAGACATCAACTTCTAATTCATTAAAATAAAATATATATACTGTACACACACACACACACACATATATATATATAGAGGGTGTTTCAAAAATACTTTTACAAACTTCGGCCATGGGTTCCTTACACCAAAAGAAGGAAAAAGGTTCCTATGAACATAAATCCCATAAGCCATTGTTTTCTCGTTAGGAACTGTTCAACACATCTGTACACTCATAACACGTCAACACACAAAACTCATTACCAGGGCCCGGATTCTGATGACCTAAAATTGTTTGAAAAATGACCTATAAAAGACCCTAAATTTTAAAGAAAATGACTTAATAACTATAAAAAATGACCTAACAACAGATATTTTATTTATAAAAAAGTATTATTGTACACACAAAGTTATAGACTAGTTTGTACATAATTGTAAAAACTGTAAATAAGTGTAATGTTGTGAATGTTCATTTCTCACGGAAACTGAGTCAAAATTCGGCATTTCCTTTTGTGGTCTGCCGGATTATATTGTTGTTTATTGAGGGTAAACAGCAGTTTGCAATCTCAAATTCAAGCAGGTTCCAAGTCAGTCTAATAACAATAGTAATATATTACACAGTTTTGGCGTTTCTTTGATTCTCATTTCCGACTGAGACATGACAACACTTTTCCTTCTTGCATTAAACAAACAACATTTCAAAGACAGCACCGCTAGCGACGACAAAAAAGTTAATACACTCAATGTAAATACAAGAAAATGACTAAATGAGGAAGCAAATGACACGAAAATGACAAAATAATGACCTAAAATTGAAATAAAAGCCCTAAATATATAAAATGCCAAAACATGACCTAATAAAATTGCATTTCTACAATCTAGAGGCCATGATTAGGATTTATCCCCAAGTTGGCAGTGTCTATGTAGCATCAATAAAAAGATGACATGTCATTAGAATCCGGGCCCTGCTCATTACAAATGCTCGAAATGTCCTCCTCTTGCCTCTAACATGCATGCGCTCGTCGAATCATGGACTGTCGCACCTTTTCAAATACTCCGGGATGGTGTCGAATGGTTTCGCAGGCTTCCATGACACGTCGAAAAGTTCCTTCATCCGGGATGCTCCATGATCCATGATACTCCAGATTCATCATGTATCTTGTTTAGTGATGAAGCAATATTTACTAATCATGGCCAGGTAAACCGCAGAAACATGCACTATTGGTCTGTTGACATTCCCCGTTGGCTTCGTCAGGTGGAACGTCAGCGTCCATGGAGTTAAAACGTGTAGTGTGGGATAGTGAACCATCAGCTCATGGGCCCTTTTTTCATAGAAGGAACACTGAACTCGCACAAGTATCGCAGCCTCCTAACAGACCATCTTCCACAGATGCTAGAAGATGTTCCTCTGCAGACTAGGAGGAACCTGTGGTTACAGCATGACGGCTGTCCAGCCCATAGTGCACGAATTACTACAGCTTGTCTTCACGGATTGTTTCCAAATCGTTGGATTGGACGAACGAGACTTGTACCTTGGCCGGCCCGGTCACCGTTAGACTTTTCTGTGGGGAAAGCTGAAAGACACTGTCTACAAGGACATACCAACTACACCAGATGATATTATGAAACGACGTATTACTGCTGCCTGCTCTGAAATTTCCGCTGAAATGCTAGAGCGTGTCCAGCAGTCTTACCACAGCAGAGTGGAAGGGTGTATTGAAGCTGCAGGTGGTCATTTTGAACACAACCTTTCAAGGTCAATTGTCTCTTTACTTGTGAGAATCCACAGAGGTAGTGCACTCCCTTTTGTTTTTCTTTAGTTTGTGCTACCACAAGTTGTACAAGTGTTGGTGTGTAAAGGTTTCAAAATAAGATTTCTCGTAAACTAGGCCTACTTGCACTAGAATCCTGCGACAAACACCACTGACATTCTACTTTACTCTACTTTTGTTTTGTTGATGTAACTAGGCATTGTTCCACTTAAAATATTGTATGTTTGCTCAAAAACACACTTTTTAAGTATTATTCAAATCTGTTTATAGGCTAAACGTACGAGCCCCTGACTACCAATCAATGCTGTGAAAACCGTACATCAGTAGCACTTTCCGTGTCCGAAATATCTGCGGTGAAAGTTTTAGGTGATTCACTTTGTATATATATACACCACTGTGCTTATGCTTCGGGATATTTAGATTTTAGAGTCTCACAAGTTCCCTCGGGAAAACTTTCCTTAACATACGTCTCTAGTTGTTCCACTGTTGTAATTTGTGCAAGTCTTGAAACAAATAAGTAACCTTTCTTGGGTACAGTTGTCAAACCAGAAACTTTATTAACAGTCTTTCTGCCAACTATTGATTGTTCATTTTGTCTGATTTTTTTCTCTTGTTCTTACTTACGACTACAGAACACAAAAAAATTTCTACCGTTTGTGGGTCATTGGTGTCAGTTGGTATCTTGTTTACATTCACTAGCTGCGGCACCATTCACTTCCACCGTGGTATCGTCAAATAGGGCAATTTCATTGTTTGCTTTTTCACCAGATAACTTCACGTTTTCATTGTAATTTCTCTCTAGTTCTCCAATGAAAACACTTCATAACTTTCGAGGTCTTAAGTAGGTAACTTTAATGTTTGAACACTGTGATAGGGAATGTTTAGTCGATTCATAAGTGGTTTAACTCTTTCACAAAGTTCCAAAATTAAAAGGGATTTTTGGTGGACTACAAGGTTCTTTTGGTGGATAATGCAATTTATAATGTGAATGTCAATTTTGTTTTCAGAATCAGCTAATTCACTTACAGCTTCGTAAAACCTTGTTTCTATGTTGTCAGGATATGTACGCTTGATATCACGTTCACAGCACTGAACCATATTGTCATCTAGCATTTTGATATTGCTTCATTTAGCACAACTATTATGGTAAAAATTTTCACACCTGCATTTTAATCCGTTCACTAATTTAGCTTCGTACCTCTTGCAGCATTTATCTGAAACAGTGCTAGTCGATCCACCCGCCATTAGGTTATGTTTGTTTGAACGAGCGAGGCACATTTCCTACATTTCCTAAGTTATTTCCTTCATTTCCATAGGATCCAGTCATCGTTCAGTATAATCAGCTTACAAGGCCTACATCGTTGAAGAAACATTATTCGCACTGCTATATTACTATTTTCTGAACTAAAATGTAAAGGTTTATTATGTAACATAGGATGTCATATCATAGTAGTTGAATACAATCTATATTTTTAAACATGAAAACCCAATTTTGATAAGGTTAGAAATGGTCTTCAGAGGGCGTCTGACATGTTTTGAAAGACTTGCTGATCTAGGATTTTGCAGTACTGTAGGCTACTACAGGCTACTGTAGGCTACTGTATATTGTGTTACATACAGCCCCTTATTTTATTACGCTTTCTTTCAGGGTTTCCTAAAATTAAATACTTTCAGTGCAACACGTTCTTCTTCCTCTGCAAAAATTATATTTAAAGAAACGAAAGCTTATCCTATATATTTTTATGCATGTCCATGTGTGACACTAATAACAGAAGTTTTAAATGTTCTATGTAACGCTTTCATGTAGTCTAGGACATGAACAAGAGTTTCACACGTTTCAATTATAGCTTCGCTGATAGTTGCAGGCGACATGATGACAGAGAACTTCAAATCTTCAAAACTTCTTCATGTAGCTAAGTACCTCAGGGTTAAGGCTAATCCTCAATACAGGGATGCATTCCCTCATGTTTGTGTTCTGCCTTGTGAAGAGTGGTTCCACCATCTGTAATAATTTTATGAACGTCCTTTCTTTCATTCTGAAATACTCTTCCGCATCTGTCAATCTGATTTCCCTCAGCAGCCTCATATGAGAATATTCTTCACGTTTTTTCAACCACTCTCTCATCCATGGATTTCGCTGAACTCGACGAATACTTCCGATAGCCATAATTATGGCTACACAACCTTTTTTTCGATTGTCCATGTTTTCAAAACACAAAACGCCACGAAAATCCACTTGGAAAGACATAATTTCACTTGTCCGAATGGTGGAAACAAACGTACTGAGCACATGTATTAATAAAATTATTGACAATAATATTGACCGTGTAGGGTATGGCGATATTGACGGTGGTACCCTCAAGAACTTAACGACTTAATATTGATCGTGTAAGGGCCCCTTAAGAACAGCATTGCGGTTGATTTGGAAAAGCCATCTGAGTTATATTATCAGGTGTACGACTCTTGGTATACAATTGCACTAACTACGTACAACGCAGAATGATATGACCCCTTGACATTTTGTGTGTATGGGTTTCCTCTGTAAAGAGAAGCAGACAGGCAGCATCACCCCCTTACCCTTCTCTCGTCTGATGCTGGCTGTACCAGATCGATACTGCTCCATTCCATGCACTCACCCTCATTCCTCCCCAAGTACAACACAGGCAAAGTTCACCTTTAGAGGACTCACATTGTCCTTTTCATCGTATATGATTTTTTTTAGTAAAAATGTTTATTTCTATTTATATTATATGTGTGAAGTTCTGTGTTGAACATAGTGTTGTAAAAATGCTGTATAATACCTTATAACACGAAAATGGGATATTAATTGCCGTATGGTTCTAGTTATATTGACAATAATGGTAAAATTCTATGCACAATGCAGAGCTGCCACGTTTTACAGTTTATATAATTTCAAGGAGAATTTACTTTTCTTATTACTGTTCAGTTGGTTAAGGTTAGTACCCAAACAGAGGGAACTCTTCTATATATAATCGTACTTTAACCCTTTCATTGGTGATTTTTAAAAAATATAAGTATTCATAAAATTAGGCCTATATCAGTGGGTTTATAAGTTTAAATCGATTAAACACAAAATTATGGATCTTAAAATTATTCTTGATTCACAATAATTCCATACCGAAAAGGAGCAAGATGGGTCAAATCCTATCACTTATTCTTCACTTCCTTCCGGTGGAGGTTCAATCATGCGTTACATTCAGCCATTCATCATAATGAGTAAAAAATGTTATTGCGTATTATTGTGGATTCCACGTTATGTAAAATAAATTATGTAGCTGCACTAATAACATAATTATCTGCCGCCTCATTTACAGATTGTAGAATGCATCTGTTATTTCGCTGTACGTGCAGCTCGTTCATAATGCATGCTACCTGACAAATTGCAAGAAACCGACCGTTTTCCTCCTGGCACGCGATTCCTTTCCGTTGCGCCTTTTTGCTTCCTGCGGGTTGTGGCCAGATTTCCAAACCGGCACGACACACTTCCTACAAATTGTTTTCTACCAGTGATCCAACTTCCATTGGTCACTCAGGGACTCCACCTCTCATGTCTCGAGTTCGTGTATACATTGACCAACCAGTTCTGAGTTTCCCTTTTTCTCACATGCTCAGATATTCAGACAATGATGAGCAAATAATTTGTATGTTTAGGCCTCTCTCATAGATGTTGAATTTAAGAATATTCCCGGTCATCTAAACAATCCAAAAAATGGAATCTTGTGTTACTGTGGTACAGTGGCGGGCACAGAATTTTTTCGGAGGGGGGATTTGAATAGGTAGAAAGAATACTAAATAAAATTAATTCACTTACATATATAATTAGGTTATACAACTGGCCACTTAGAGTGCATATATAGCCTTTTTTCAAATTTCTGGGATCCCCCTATCCCCCCCCCCGCGTCCGCCACTGCTGTGGTACTTTCCGGGCTTTACTTGCATCATCGTTTGAATACAAGACGTTTCCACAAACATTTTGATAAAACTAATTAGACTATAAGCTTTAGTCTTACTGTTTTTATTACTTCCTCTGCCCGTACCATAGGTACTATAGGTAGAGGAAGTATTGTTTTCGACCCTAAAATTCGAAGTTGAGTTTTTAGCATATATACACGTTTCAAGGCCCCCTGAATCCAAAAATACTATTTTTGGAAACATGTCTGTGTGTGTGTCTGTGTGTGTGTCTGTCTGTCTGTGTGGAAGTTTGTGAACAGGCTAGCTCCGAAACGGAGAATCGTATGAAAACAAAATTTCGTATTTGGGTCAGGTACCTTCTGAAGATGTGATTCGAAGATTGGCGACAAATTTCTCTTATTTTTAAGGGGACTTCACGTGAAGAAATTTTCGTTTTTCGCGATTTTCTCGAAAACGGCTCTAACGATTTTCTTTAAAATTTGCACATGTGTTCCTTTTACTGAGAGCTAAAACTTTTATTTGAAACTTTTTTTCGAAAAAATTCTCTGAGGGTAGTTACAAGCCACCCACTGTTCACCCACTGTTTGTAGAAATTTTGTCATGCGTGATGAAGAACTGAATACGCGCTCTTTCACGGCCTCTTATTGTATATAAGAATGTGAAGTGAGAAAGATGTATTGTTGGCCAGGTATAGAGTAAAGAAGTATCTGAGGGAAATATTCGATAAATTTCGGAAATTATTCTTTACGGCGGAAAGTTCAATAAACGTCTGCAGTCACTTGTTCTTTTTTTTAAAGTTTGTTATATAGCCTTCGGTTTTAGTCGCATCATTGAAAGAAGAGGTATTTATAGGATTATTAGCGTAAAATTGTGTCTTACGATTCTGTAAAAGGATATGTAAATGCTGCTAACTTTTATTTGGGCAGAGGAAGTTATGTGACTTTCACATCAGATTTTTTATAATATTATTTTGAAAGGAATATGTCACTCATGAGAAACGAAGTACCGAAAGTTGTTCCCTTCCACCTGAAGCCTCATTCTAGTTTTGAACTACAGATTCAGATGCGGCATGGTCAGTTCTGAACAGTTGTGATCAGATTTGGAGGTTAGCGTTCATATTTCATTCTACTGAAATAGAAAATATATAATAAAATATATGAAGTGTAGTGTAAAGTGGAATAATAGACTATATTGTACATAACTGGAATACTATACTATGAAAGTATCGGAGTAAGTATTCGAAAGCATACTATAGTATACTATATATACTATAGTATACTATGAAAGTATTCGCGCATTTCTATTTAGCCGTAACCATCTCTATCGCTCTTAGCGAATAATATATTGTACTACTACTACGAAAGTATCGAAGTGTTCTAAATGTGGTATTGCCTTTCTATTTAGCCGTACCATCTCTCTCGTGAGGTAAAAATATCACTTTCTATCTTAGCTACTTGAATAACTATTGTGATCTTCTTATGGATTATTTTTATTCCTTACTACTGTCCCAGCGCATGTAAATATTGCATTTCTGTTATTGCGCCCACAATCCTATTTTATTATGACACCTAGCCTCGCTTTCCCATACACTTTCCACGTGTGTACTGACTACTGATGCCAAACGCGTCAAAACAGTCAATACTTAATTATTTCGTTGTTCAGACTAAAAATGTCCACCGCTCTGGCGCAGGAGATCCGGACCCTGGTTCGCTTCCTGGTCGGGCTCGGGACAAGTTATATAGTTAGCGCTTTTTTCCGGGGGTTTCCTCACCTATAAGACGAATGTCGGGTAACTTTAGGCCTTTGTGGTCCCCGGATATCATCTGGCCGTCATTATCATCTTCATCCCATCCGCGCCTTTTTCTGAGTGAGTGTGGGAGCGACTGGTGTGCTTCGTCGTATATGTTCGTATTGTCACGGAGATGGTCCCGGCGTTGGGCTGATCGCTCAATCGTGACGGCCCTCCATGTCCTTGTCTGGTCAAAAAAGTATATGTGATCCATGGAAACTCCCGCGACAGGTCTCGGCCTGTAAGGCCCGCAGGGAGTGGGCCGCATAAACATCCCTACAAGGAGGAAGGTAAAATTCAGATGAAGAAAAATTATAATTCACTACGATTAAAGTGCGTATTATTGTAAAATAATTACTTACAGTATCGGAAGTGAAAGTTCTCTGAGCTTACTACGTACTTTACAAATATTACTGGTAAATATACCAGTTAATAGTGATATGATAATTTTAGTTACGCGTTAGTGGTGGGAATTTAATATATAAAACGCATTAGTGATAGGAATCCCTATAATATAAAGCCACTCAACTGACATTAATGTTAGCCCACTTCCAGATGAACTAGGAACTTGAAATTTGGCACTCTTATAGCTTTTACTCTGTAACCGACGGGAAAATTCAAAATAGTTCATTAAAAAAAAAATTGTACCCCTAAAAAGAGCGGATGCACTTTAAAGTCTCTGCTCAGTTCGTATGACAACAATATGCTTTGCAGTGTTCATATAGGGCTTTGGAAGTTGCAGTAAACTTCGAAAATCATTAGACATTCTAGCGATAGAAACCTTTTATTTATTTATTTAATAGGCCTACATTAATACTTATTGGCCCCTGTCCTGGATTCCTATCAGAGGCCTCTATATGTACTATACAATTTGTACTTATTAATTTATAATTGCATAGGTTATCTACATTATTTATAACTTAATCCAGGGGTGCCCACCCCCCCAAACGTCATGACTCACCCCCCCCAAACTAAATTGCTCAACCCCCCCAATCTTCATTGCTCACCCCCAACCCAATTGGCTGTCGACATGGGTGCCCAAATGATATTTTCTAGGGGGGGGGCAATTTTTTAAATTTATTTATTTTTTGTCGCTTTAACTTCTTGGGCCACTTTGTAACATTATATTAATAATCCAAAGAAATCAGCAGGTTATGATGGAATTCCTCCTTACATATTAAAAGGTTGCGCAACGATATTAGAATCCCCTTTTCTATTAATCTTTAACCGAATACTTAGTTCTCAAATATTTCCAGATGTATGGAAAATCACTCAAATAACTCCTGTATTCAAAAGTGGTGAGAAAATAAAAGTAACGAATTACAGACCTATTGCTCTAATAAGTGCGCCAGCAAAAATTTTAGAACGGATTCTGTATGATAGAATATTTTGTCATGTCAAACAATATATATCTGTTTTTCAACATGGTTTTTTTCCTCAAAGGTCGACTTTGACAAACTTAATGAACTTTATTCAAGACATATCAGAATCTCTAGATAAGAAGTGTAGGGTTGATGTTATCTACACTGATTTTGCAAAGGCATTTGATAAGTTAGATCATGATATTCTGTTGGCTAAAATGTCTATGTTAGGTATTAATTCGATGTTTTTGAAGCTGATAGCTTCTTACTTAAAAGACCGTAAACAATATGTTGTTTTTAATCATTGTCCTTCCTTTGTTTATGATGTAAATTCTGGTGTACCACAGGGCTCTAATTTAGGGCCACTTCTTTTCCTAATCTTTATAAATGATTTACCAGATATTGTTAAAAATTCTAAATGCTTATTGTTTGCAGATGACTTAAAAATATATAAAGAGATACGTTTATTATCAGATGAATTGGAATTACAATTAACAATAGACAAGCTTTTTGAATGGAGTATCCAAAACAATTTGGCGTTTAATGTTAGAAAATGCTATTTCATGAGTTTTCACAGATTTTCACTTCACCCGATTATTCAATACAGTATGAATTCCGAAACGTTAACAAGAATATTTACCATTAAAGATTTAGGATTAATTATTACGCATAATTTAAATTTTAGAAAGCATATTGATAAAATAATAGATGAAGCTTATGGACAGTTAGGATTTATTTTTCGTAATTCCAAAAATATTAAAGACGAACGTGTCTTACAATTACTTTATAATAGTTTTGTACGCAGTAAGTTAGAATATGCATCAGTTATATGGTCACCATTGTATAAAACTCATATTAATGACATAGAAAAAATTCAGAAGAGTTTTCTTCGATATATGTATTTTAAAAAAATATGATAGATCTGCTTTAATTGATAGAATTTCTTATAATACTTTATTAAATGAATTTAAATTTGTTACTTTAATTGGTAGAAGGTTAGTAGCGCAACAGTTATTCTTATATAAAATTATCAATGGTAAAATTGATAGTAATGAACTTTTAAAACGTATTAAATTTAATGTAGTGCAATTAAATTTAAGGAATAGGGAATTGTTATATATTCCTGTCATTAAATCAAAAATATTAGAATGTTCATCTTTCATCCAAATGTGTAAACGATATAATTCTCTATCACTTCAAAATGCTCTTCTGGATTTTGACTTGTCATTGAATCAGTACATAGGACTTCTTCATAAACTGTTATATGTTCCATATGATTTGGCTTGATTTTTAGATTGTCTTGTTAAATTAATTGTAGTTATTGTAAATCATTTATGTATTTTTTTTTCTTTATCCTCGCACATTCGTTCATTTATTGTATTGTATTTTTTTATAGTGTAAAACATGTATTGGCGAAACTACGCCAACTGTAATTGGGAATTATTCCTGAAGTTGGCAGAATAAAATAAATAAATTTCCAATATAATAAGTGCAACAATGACGTAGCCAGAAAATAATTGCAGGGAAGGTCGGACGTGCTTGGGGGGTTTGGAATACCCCCCAAAAATGGGGTCAGGGGTCCATTCCCAGAAAATTTTTAAATATTGAACTAATGAAAATCACATTTTACGCTATTTTAGCACAGAAAAACTAGTTAGGAAATTTGTTTACCATACTCGATGACATGCCAATGTAAATAAGAAATCATTACCTAAGGGGGGGGGGGGTCCATCCCCGGAACTTTTTTAAGTCCTGAACTAATGAAAATCACATTTTACGCTATTTTAGCACTCAAAAACTAGTTAGGAAATTTATTTAACATACTCTTTAAGACCTGCCAATGTAAACAAGAAAATGTTACCTAAGTCGGGTGTCCACCCCCGGGAAAGTTTTAAATATTGAACTAACGAAAATAACATTTTACGCTATTATACCACTGAAAAACTGGTTATGAAATTTTTTTACCATACTCTAAGACATGCCAATGTACATAAGGAATCATGACCTAAGTGGGGGTCCACCCCCGGAAAATGTTTAAGTATTGAATTAATGAAAATCACATTTTACGTTATTTTAGCACTAAAAAACTAGTTAGGAAATTTGTTTACCATACCCTTAAGACATGCCAATGTAAAGAAGAAAATGTTACCTAAGTCGGGTGTCCACCCCCGGGAAATTTTTAAATGTTGAACTAATGAAAATCACATTTTACGCTGTTTTAGCACTGAAAAACTAGTTAGCAAATTTGTTTACTATACTTTAAGACATGGCAACTTAAACAAGAAATTGTTACCTAAGTTATAATACTTATTACTATTTATAAGAAAAATTGAATAACACATGGAACAGTGGACATAATAGGCCTACTCATTATGTTATGAAAAGAAAATAACTGCTATATCATATTTGACACACCAACAAATCTTGTTTAATTAAATAATTTTTTTAAAAATACAAATATATAATTTTAGGTTTTGACTTTTGGGGGTCCTAACCCCCATAGCCCCCCTTCTCTAATTAACTGTGGATTCTGCTTCCATGTTGTCAATTTGGTAAAACTTCTGCTAATTGTCTTAAAAGAAAACACCTGACTATAATAATTATTAATATACATTTTTTTCTTGCGCCCCCCCCCACCCCCGGGTATTGGCGCCCATGTCTGTCGAAATTCTTCATCTTTATCTTTATAAAAAATTAGAAGAGACCTTTTGAAGTTATAGAACTTGACTGTTTTTATTTTTAACATATAAAACTCTAATTTTGCAACAATTTTCAACCCTCCCCCCAGAAAATTCATAAATGATCGTATTTTGCCCCCCCCCAGAAATTTCAATGACGCAGTCTGCGTCTTAACCCCCCCCCCCCCCCTGTGGGCACCCCTGCTTAATCTAAAGAATATATGTAGGCTATATAAAGAAATGAGAGAGAAAAGTAACTATTTAAGAAGAAAGAAAAACAAAAACATTGATAACTTAATAATAAAACTAACTACATTAACTACAGTAAGTGTCGAATCCGGGATTTTTGTGGATTTGTGGTGATGAATGGGAGGTCGCGCCTAAGCATACCAATAATCACAGATGCAGTACACTCCCGCGTCCTCACTACTATCTCATCATCAACCAGGTGAGTACTAGTCGTCACCGGAATCCCTTAGTCTGGAAGCCAGACTTCAGGCATCGGCGTCGACCAGTAGGTCATCCTGGTATCACGAAGTCATGTCCGGGTGTTTGTTATCCTTTATTTGTAATTTGTCTTATGTCCTTGTATGTCTCATAGCATAGGCCTAGTCTCGTTGCCTTTGTCCGTGTCTGCTATTTATATCCTCTTATTTTGCTTTGTGGGAAATTCTATTTGTTGCTTCATCCAACAACTTCCACGAGTAGGGGTCTCTTATGATGTTCGCTATTCGCCTACCTTGAAGTAGTCTCTGAAAGGGCTCCCTCAACTGACCAGTGTTTTGGCATTCCCAAGGTGGATCAAACCTTGGGATGGCTGTAGATGTCGCAGTTCTAGTCTTTCATGTACGTTCATGAAAATATCGTAAAGTCCTACGTCCTGTGTTGCTTTCTTCCCATCTGGTTTGCCACATATCCAGTATCATATTCTTGACGTCCCTTGTTGTTTCAACTCGAGTCTCAAGTATGAATTCTGCACGAGCCTGCAATCCCTTTTTAACCCAGAATGTAACTTCTTTTTGCCTTATAAGGAGATCCAGTGGTATGACCCCAAGGACTGTGGTTAAGGCATCTGTCGCCGTTGTTCTGTAAGCTCCTGTTAGTCGTAGAAGGATTCCCCTTTGAAGACTACGGAGCTTCGCAGCTAGCTTGATGTTTTTTAACCGATGGGCCCAAATTCCTGCACCATCCCCCACTATTGATACCAGTATTGCCTCATGATACAATTTCATCACCCTTGGGGGAAGACGAAACTTGGTCATTCCAAGATTGATGGATTCGTTCATTAGTCTATTGGCTTTTGCGCGTACTCGTTCAATATGGGTCATGAAGGTAAGATTTTCGTCCAGGTCAATCCCTAGATATCTCACCGTTCTGCTTCTCCTTATGCTTTGTCCATTTATCTTGAGCGTTGGGTTACGTAGAAGCTTCCCTTTAAGAAAAATATAAGTTGTCTTTGCTGGTGCCAGTTTTAGTTTTACTTCTGCACACCAGTTACCTAATTTTTCTAGAGCAGGGGTGCTCAAACGGTCGATCGCGATCGACAAGTCGATCGCGAGTGCTTTTTGAGTAGATCTCGAGAAGAAAAAAAAATTTAATAAGTAGGTAGGTAACTAATAAAATAACACTGCTTGCGGCAAAAGGTGGCTTTATCAAAGGAACGCGCGGCACTTGTCAAAGAAAAGCCGCGTTGTTTCTAGACTAGACAGTGGAGTCTAGTCTAGAAACAACGAGAGACAGTACAGTCTAGTTTCGGGCGGCGCGTTTGACGGGAACATTCGAGACTTTCGTTCACGCCGATATAAATGTTGCGCCTGCAGGAATTGGAGTCATTCTGAATTGTAACTTGATGGCGATACTACGTCGATAAGTACAAAGTTTATTATTAAATAGTGGAAAATGAGTGCAGTGAAGAAATCTAAAACGTATCATTTTAATAAGGATTGGGAGGAAGAATTTTTCTTTTGTATGGTGAAGGATAAGTGCATTTGTGTTATTTGTCGTGCGTCAGTTGCAATACCTAAGCGTGGTAACTTAGAGAGGCATCATAAAACGGTTCATAAAAACTATGAAAAGGATTTTCCGCCACAGAGTGAATTAAGAAAACTAAAGGTACGTGATTTGATATCTTGTTTGAAAAAAGAACAATCCATGTTCACAAGACCAGTCAAACAATCAAAAGCTGCTACGATCGCGTCATTTAAAATATCTCATATATTGGCGAAACACAAGAAACCATTCGAAGATGGATCGGTGGTGAAGGAAGCATTTATTGAAGCGGGTGAGACTTTATTTGGAGATTTTAAAAATAAAACAGAAATCATGTCTGCTATTAGAGAACTTCAGTTATCTCGTCCGACTGTCACAAGGCGTATTGAAGTCATGAGCCAGGACATCGCAGATAAACTAAAACATGATATCATGGAATGTACATACTTTTCTTTACAGTTCGACGAATCCACCGATATGACAGACACTGCCCAGCTGTGTATTTTTATTCGGATGGTATTCAATGACATGTTGGCTAAGGAAGAATTTTTGACAATCATACCTCTGAAGGGGAAGACCCGTGGCGAAGATATATTTGACGTTTTCTTCAATTTTGTAAAAAACTACGAGCTACCAATATATAAATTAGTGTGCATTACAACCGATGGAGCACCAGCAATGACTGGAAACAAAAACGGTTTTGTGGCATTGTGTCGAGCTAATGAAGAATTCCCTTCATTTTTTTCATTCCATTGCATTATACATCAACAAGTTTTGTGTTCAAAAGTTTTAAACACGGAGGAAATTATGGGCATTGCGACAAAAATTGTGAATTCCATCCGTGCACGTAGCTTGCAACGGCGGCTCTTTCAGTTGCAGTTGGAAGATAGGGAGTCAGCTGAACACACTGATTTAGTTCTTCACACGGACGTCAGGTGGTTGAGTCGCGGAAAATTCCTAGAAAGGTTTCAAGAATTATTGCCCGAAATAACAGCTTTTCTAGACGAAAGAGGTGATGACACTCAGATTTTGAAAAACGAAAAATGGCTAAATGATTTGGCATTTTTGACTGACATCACAATGCACTTAAACACCGTTAACTTGGAGCTTCAAGGTAAAGGAAAAACTATTATTGAGATGATTAGCGCAGTAAACGCATTCAAAAGTAAATTGCAACTTATGATAGATCAACTGAAAAGAAAGGATCTGAAACATTTTCCGTCTTTGAAAGCAAGGATTCCTCAGTTGAATTATGATACGTATGAGGCTGAATTATCAAATATTTTGGGACAATTCGAAATGCGTTTTCATGATTGCAGTAAATTGGAAAATATAGCATCATTTATGAGTTATCCTTTTTCATGTAAAAACATTGAGGAATTAGCTACTGAAATAGCCAGTCAGTTTAATATGAACTCATGTTCTGTTGAAAATGAGTTGGTGCAGATTATATCAGATATACATCTCAAAGCTACAGCATCTGATACAAATTTCTGGTGTTTTATATCTGAAGATAAATATCCGAATGTAAGGCAAATCGCCCTTCAACTGACGGCATTTTTTGGGTCAACTTACTTGTGCGAGTCTGCATTTTCTGAAATGAAGATAATTAAGTCAAAATATCGCAATCGACTAACTGACGATCATATGTCATCATGCTTGCGATTAGCACTCAGTGGTTACGTACCATCTTATGAAAAGTATGCTGAGGACATGCAGTGCCACGCTTCAACATCCAAAGCCACTCCTTAGTTAAGTTTAACACCATATGTAACTCTTTTGTTTTGTAACAACCAATAAACTCGCAATTTTGAATAACTATGAGTTTTTTCATTGATATTGTAGAGAAGAACCTAACTAAACCTAACCCAAACCTTGACTAAAATAATGTACCTATACTGCGCAGAAAGCTAATATCTATATATGCTACGGTACGCCCTACCTAGGTAGGTAGGGTGTATCGTGTATGTACGACAACCCTGCATCACACACACTTGCAGTCTCTCAGAGTCGATCGTAAGTAGTCTAAAAATATTGAGGTAGATCGCCAGCAGTTCAAGTTTGAGCACCCCTGTTCTAGAGTCTTATTTGTTGTACATTCCAATTCTAGTCTTGTGTCTGCCTCAAACACCAAAAGTAAGTCGTCTGCGAAAGCGATAGAAATACGTTCCGAAAAACCGAGCGAGGTGGCCGCGTTCGGGAGGTCCCAGTTTCAAATCCCGGCCAATTTGACATGGGATTTTTTATGGTTTCCCTAGTCGTAAAGGCAAATGCCGAATTGGATATTTACATACCATGAATCATCCTCACCATTTCATCCTGCAGCCTATCATATGCCTTTAAATCAATATCAGTTGACATTTACTCCATTTAGGCCAGGTTTCTGAAACGCTAGATATCTATTAGATTGCATTAATTCGTCCATAAGTGTTTCTGTAACGTCAGATGACGGTTATTCATTCAATGAAACACTCTATAAATTATCGGTAGACAGATCACTAGATATCTCACGAAACTCCAGATAAACATTCAATATGGCGGACGTGCAATACATTTATGCTGGTGTATGTTTCGTTATTATTAGAGCCCGGATTTCCATGCAAATGCATGTTTTTATATACTTTGGTTAGACTTCTCAAACTTTGTAGTTACTCATTACATGACCTATGGATTCCAAATAAACATATTTTTTCCGTGCATGTTTGCATATTTCGGCCTTTTTATGGCAAAATTCATGCATAATGGATGTTTTGGATTCTTTTGGTTTAATGTAGCATATTAAGACGTTTTTAATGCATATAAACCCTCATTTTCTGGTTTTAGTGCATAATATCAAGTTACCATGCATAAATGTGCATATTGTGAATGTACCTCCCTAAAATCTTGGCTTTTCAATGAAACGTAAAAATGTTGTATTGTATTATCATTGTTATTTGATTGACTTGGCAACAGAGTCTGCCACCTGCATCAATTTGAGAGTGCAAACCAAGGCTTGTAAACTACAGAAAAGTTTACTGATCTTGAGTGCAAACTACTGTTTACCCTTAATAAACAGTAATATAATACACCAGGCTACTAAAGAAAATGCCGACTCGCCGACCTTCCATTGAAAGAAAACTGCTAAACAGAATGTTCACTGCTTGAATTCGTCAGTCACTTGCCATTGTTGAAGACGTTTAATTGTCTTTAGAATCGTGCTGTGGAGAAATGGGTGTGACAGTTAGGGAAAAACTTAAGAAGGTACTTAGTTCAAATCCTGATCTTAAACATCTGAAAACAGTGAAAGACGCATTATGTGGAAAAGAAATGTACAAGACATGGAATTCGATCTCACCCTCAGTCAAATTTCTTCCCTTAAGTATGCACCTGTTACTTCTTGTGAAGTAGAAATATCATTTTCTGCGTTCAAGAATGTCCTAACTGATAAACGCACGAGTTTAAGTGAGAAGAATTTCGAAAAACTCGTTGTTGTATGTTGTTTTAAGAGAAATTGAAATATATTGCAGAACATTGCGGATTTTTGATAGTGCATGTTTCGCCCTTCATTGTGCATATTTGGAGATACGATAGTGCATGAATGCATGCATGTTTTTAAGTTTGATAGTGCATGAAAATCCGGGCTTTAGTTATTATGTTAGCATTTTATGCTACATTATGTTATTAGCTTGTTATGGTATTAAATGAAAAGCAGTAATAAAGCTGGCATTGGTTATTAATTTGTGTGTGAAATTATTCATAATACGAGAAAAACTGTGGGTCGCGGAAGGGTTACAGATGGGTCGCGACTCGATCCTAAAACTATCAGAAACCATCGAATAAACCATCAGAAAAGATCCGAAAAATCGAAACAAATCAAATTGTGTTTTGATTGTTTTCTTGATTTTTGGCATCTGGGGCAGACAACAGAACCACTATATCCCTCCCAGATGACTCACACAGTCACACAGGTGGTGCACACTCTCAATCGAAACAGTCCCAAAAATCTCATTAATATAGTATTCTTACTTAAAAACAGCAATTTTGCCTGAAAAATTAAAATGGTCTTTGTGTACTTTTATAACTGTAGTTTTTATCTTTGAAGGAACACTTGTTAGTGAGTACGAAACACTTATATATAACACTTACATATATTGCAAACATATACCTATTGTTAAATAAATAAATGTTTTGCTGCAAAGTGCTTATATTTTGTCAACCATTTTAGAATCAGAACACAAATTGTTTATCAATGATCAATCTGTATCTTCAAAAAAGTATATATAATTTTATATATAGGCCTATATATGCAATATTTGATGGTAAATTATATATACATAAGGAAGGGATACGATACAAATAAGGTTTTTTACTCCACCATGGACCGATGGACCGTGGAGGTATTCCGATAAGGAAAAGTGGGTCACCAGCTGAAAAAGGTCGAGAAGCACTGGTCTAGGCTACTAATGTATCCATCGTTTACTTGTATTACTTTCATTTTCTGTTGTAACATTTTTATGAATACATTCACATCATATTTTCTTGCCGGTCATCTTCATTGCCAGATCGTATAAGGCCTAGGTTTATATAGAAGTAAATATTCCCTGAAAGAAATACTGCAGCCTTTCGAGAATCAAGAAGTACGATAATATTCAGTTTAAAAAAAATGTAGCTTAAGTATATTAATTTTATTTTTGACGCAATAATTTATTTAAAAAATATTGCACTTTTGCAGCACGAATATTAATACATAATCATCTTCTTTCTCGTCATCTTCATCCTGAGACTATAATTAGGCCTAGTGATGTATAAAGCAAAAATATTCCCTGAAAGAATTACCCGAAATATAGGTCTTTGGCGATGTTGAGTTTCGGAAAAGGATCAGGCTGTCAAAGCAATTACCTATTTATAAATAGTCCATAATGTAGAGTAAGGAACACCTGCAAGCATGCCTTTCTAAGCGTTAAATAGCCCATCATTAAGAATAGGGAATAAATCGAAGCATTCCTTTCTCAGTGGTAAATCAGCTGCAATTAATACGTTACGTTTTATGCATTACGTTTTCAGATTGTAATGCCATGGGTGACATTTTCTCGAATGCACAAGTCTCGAAGTCGAAATTGCCGAAGTTTCTCTCATATGTGTTACATTCATTTTACCAGAGAAACAGCAGACAGAAATTTCAGCCATTTTGAATACAATAGCTAGAAGCGCTCCCATCGGTTACTGTGGCTGTCGACTCAATCACGTCCAATTTGATATTACAGTACGCATCGTGTCTCCATCTGTTGACAAAGTGCTCATTTATCAGACATATAGCTCCTGATATAGCCTCGAAGCTAAAAGGAGCATAAACACAGCTTTAATAAAATAAAATAAAATAAAATAAAACTTCCTTAAACCGAGCCAAGATGGTAACGTCTGGTAACCCCAATGCCTGGATAGAAGACTGGTACTAACGGACGGAACGGTGGTTCACCTAAATAGAAGAGGAACGTCAAAGCTGGCAGCGTTATTTGCGAGGGTGGAGAAATGGAGTGGCAGCTTAGAGCAAAAGGAGCGGAGATGATACCAGCAAAGGGAATATGAAGGCACATAGGTAGGGGCTGATTCCTTAAGGCTGTTACAGGTAAATTGCCATAGTATCATGAGTAAAACT
The DNA here is from genome assembly GCA_964059195.1 of Ectobius pallidus. NCBI lineage: Eukaryota > Metazoa > Arthropoda > Insecta > Blattodea > Ectobiidae > Ectobius > Ectobius pallidus. The sequence goes on from CAXKWD010000002.1 coordinate 152,546,182, forward strand.
GTAGAATTTTGGAACTTAATAGATAAATGTAACCCGGACGTGGTTATCGTACGGAATCATCGCTAAACTCGGACATTTATGATTCGGAAATATTCAGACCAGATTGTAGAGTGTATAGGAGAGATAGAAATGGAAGGGGAGGGGGGACTTTTATTTGCACTAAATCAGAACCAAACAGTAGACTGCTTTGGATAGAAGAATGAGTAGAAATGATGGCAATCGAAATTAATGAGCATACAAATGATATAAACAACCTAATAATAATAGCTTGTTTGCAGACCACCTTGTGAGACTGGTTATAGAACACTTCGTAAACTGGTAGAGAAAACCTCATCAGAAAAAGGGAAAAACATAATTATTGCAGGAGATTTAAACTACAGATCCGTCAGCCCGGGTTCGATCCCCGGTACCTCCTCAGATTTTTCTGAGGTAGGGAGGTCTGGTAGGGGTGCACTCAGCCTCGTGATTCAAATTGAGGAGCTACTTGATAGAGAAGTAGCGGCTCCGGTCATGGAAACCACCATTAACGGCCGTGGGTGTCGGCATGCTGACCACATGCCCCCCAATCCTGCCATCTGCCTATAGGTAGATGACGCAGCGGTCGGGTGGTAGGCCTTCGGGGATGTCGCGCCACGGAGTTTAGTTTAGGGAAGCTAATGGGAGAAGCTCAAACCCTCGCAAACCTGCTGGTGTGGGATCATGGGTTAGTGCAGGCCGTCAAAGCAGGTACTCGGCAAGCAGCTGTACTAGATGTACACTAGTGTCCAAAATTAAAGCAACAAACCGAAATTTCATCTTTGGTGGTTTATTTTGCCACAAAACAGTATAAACAGGTGATAGTAACGTATACACAATATGAGGAATAAAGAAAATAAACTATTGCAACGTTTATGCATACCAGTAAAACAAAACGCCCTGTTTTTTTTCCGGCGTAATGACTTTCACACACATCCAGAAAAATGTGTTAATGTGCTCTGTACGGGGTGTAATCTCCTCTGGCAGCAATACTAGCCTCACAACGGCGTGGCATGCTGTGAATAATGTCATCAATATTATTTTGAGGCAATACCGCCCATTCTTCCTGTAGAGCAGCTCGCAAGGCCTGGAGAGTGGTTGGTGGATGTTCACGTGAAGCAAGTCGTTTCTCTAGTGCATCCCAGACATGCTCTATAAGATTCAAATCAAGAGAGCGAGCAGACCAATCCATGCGTGCGATATCTTCAGTTTCCAGGAAAATATCCACTACCTGTGCTCTATGAGGACGAAGTCTGGGCCCACAGCACCTCGAAACAACCGCACATGAGATGCCAAGATCTCGTCACGATAATTGACAGCATAAATCTTGTCGATTTACCCGTACAACTTCATGAAGAGGTGTTCGAGTAGTCAACAGAATTCCTGCCCACACCATTATTGATCCACCTCCATATCGGTCTCTTTCCACAATGTTTGCGTCCCGAAATCGTGTTCCAGGTTCTCTCCAGATGAGAATCCGTAGAGAATAATTTTCAAGACAAAATCTGGACTCATCTGTAAAGAGAACATTGGCCCACTGTTCGACCGTCCTGTTGGCGCGTTAAGGGTCCACATACAGCAGGTCTCCGACAATAAAGGCCTCTCTGCCGAAGCCTTCTGTACACTGTTTGCCTCGATACAACTGTTCCAGTGGATGCTGTGAGGTCAGATGCCAGTTGTCGTGCAGTACTACGGCGGTACTGTCGTGCCCTTACAGCCAAATAACCAGTGGTGGCTCGTGGCCGGAAAATTAGGTGAAGAGAAAAAAAAATGCCACATGCTTATGTTAATAACGGAATTCACCCAATAGCGGCTCGTGGCTCAAAACGAGGGTGTGCTGCAAATACCATTTCATACAGCAAACTTAAAATATTTTTAAAAATTATTAGTTGGCTGCTCGTCTCTTAATCCATCTCTGGGAACTCTCACGCGATTTTCTCTACTTTTTTTTTTTTTTTTTTTGCTAATTTCTCTCGTCTCGTCGAACGTTGTGTGAGTTGTGTCGCGAGAGAAAATAGCACAAAAAAATAATAATAACAATAATGATGATGATAGTAATAATAACAATAATAATAATAATAATAATTAGGGCAGGGAAAACCGCGTGAGAGTTCTCCGGAAATGGAATAAGAGACGAGAAAATAGTATTTTTAATGATCGAGGTAGAGGAAGTCGCTTAGTGTTCCCAGTGCGACAGAATACTTAATCGGGGTTGTGGAATCCGGGTTTTTCTGAATTTAACACATTCTAATTTGGCGGCGTTAGACCATCAGACGGTGGGAGATCTAACGTGCCCACCTCTTTCTCCGAGCTGACAGTGTGAGGTGCTGTCGAAGAAAATGCCTGAACAAGAGGGAAGGCTTTGTGGGTAGTCTGTTCTCGTCACCTAGCGGACGTGGGATAAGCGAGAAAACTGCTGCTTGCTGTCCTCGTTTGAGTGGATCAGACTACCCATTCAGCCGAGGGAATGGTAAACCAGTTCCGTTTCACTACGGCTGACTTGAAGCACTTGCAGGATCTCAGTGTCTCCTAGTTTTGACACCAGGTGGTGGCGTGGCGGGCAATTAAAAAATACAGATACATTTATAGTAAAAACCAATATTCGTGATATGGAAAATAAACTTTAAAAATACGTATTGTAAAGGAAAAATACTGGTGAAGTGCTACTTCACCTACTTCCCCTGAATAGCCGCCACTGCAAATAACGATTCTCTCTTTCTGATGTCACCCTTGGTCGTCCTTGCCCTGGTCTTCGGGATACATTTTCGGACCCTACAAACTGTTGCCACATCCGAGAAATTCTGTACCTGCAGTAAATGTTTACACAGAAAACGTTGATATTGGACTAAGCAACAAACACTATGCTGCACTGCCCTTTCGATTGGTGCACTGACGTCATCGTTTGCATGTTTGTAAGATGACAGGAATGCCATCTTCAGTTCAGAACACGACTGCACGGACATAGCTTTACATTTTATATGAATATCTCGCATAGGAAGGAGAAATATCAGCCTATATTTTTATACAGGCCGGAATCCCTGTGTTCTGCGTGCGAGGTATTGCCAATTATAAGCGACCACAATGCAGTTCAGTTAGAGATAAACTGAAAGGGACAAAGGCAGTCGGAAAAAGGTGATAATTAGCTGGAATTTCCAGAGAGCTGGCGTGAATGGTATTCAAGAATTACTTAAGGCACAATATCGGCAATTGTGCACAATCGGCCTCCAGTGTATAGCTAGCATGGGGCAATTTCAAAACAGTTGTGTTGGAAGCAATTGAAAAGCATGTACCATACAGAGTTATTAAACATAATGGTGATCCCGAGTTTTATACCAAAGCTATTAGAATACTCAAAAGAAAGGCTAGGCGCGCTTATCATAATAGGAAGAAATCAGAATGGCATTTTAATAAATTTAAGGAAATAACAAAGCAACTCGGGACGAAAAGCAGAATGCGCAAGAACGCTTTCTATAGCAGATACTTCAAGGAACAGATAGTAATAAGGGATCCTTTTACGTAAATAGACGGAAGGGTAATAGGGAACCTATACGAGATTTTAACGAACATATACCAGGTTTTAACGTCAACGGTGTTTCCAAACAAAGTGACAAGGACAAAGGAAGTATTTTCACAATTTGTGTCGGTTTTTAATAATAAAAGAAATTACAGGCTCAGGGAAATGGGACGGGGATGAATCAGTTTTTCAACTAAATACTGCCAAATTGCGGAAAAGAATAAAATTGTTGAAAAATCATAAATCTAGGGGACCTGATAACATTCCTACAGAAATTCTGAAGATTGGAGGAGAAGCCATGATTATTACGGGGAATTGCCGGAGGATTCGAAAACTGCTATAGTCGTCCCGATTTATAAAGGGGACAATAAGACAGAAATAAATAATTATCGGCTAGTGGGTTTAACTTCGGTTGTGTGTAAAATAATGGAACATTTACTCCCAGAATACATAAGGGGGACGCTAGAAAGCAAAGGGTGGTTCAACGAAAGCCAATGTGGCTTTCGATGAGGGTACTCATGTGAAAGCCAGGTTACGTCACTATTTCAAAATATAGCAGCGGAAGAGAATAAAATGACAAACAACACCAGTAAAAGTAAATCCATAGCGTTTAGCAAAAGCAAGAATAAAATCCAGCAAAATTATCACATGGGCAGGGAACTAATTCCACAGGTGGACAGCAGCAAATATCTGGGAGTATATGTGGCAAGTAATGCAGGTTGGGACGAGCAGATAAATGTGGTGTCAAGGAAGCATGGAAAACACTGCACTTTATAGTCTAGTGAGGGTACTGAAAAAAAGGAGCGCAAAATCAAGGGAAATAGCCTACAAAAATCTAGTAAGGAAATAATGGAATATTCAGTAGCATTCTGGGACCTGTATAGAATTAATCAAATAGATTCACTAGAAAAAAATTCGGAAAAGAGCAATAAAATTCATAAAAAGAGGTAAACATTGTGGAGAAGAGATGAGATGGGAACCCTTGCAAGACAGGCCTAAGATATATAGGTTATGTACATTATACAAAGCTTATCATGGTTCTAAGACATGGGGGACGTTAGGAAAAGACTAGAAAAACCATCGTATTACGGAAGAGGCGACCGTCCCATCCCCTCAAAATCAAGGGTAGAAGGTATAGAACATGCATAGGGAAGTTTTCATGTGTAAATAGAACCATTGAAGAATGGAATGAGTTGCCTGAAGCAGCTTTTTAGGGAAACCCCCTTCCTTGAAGAAATTTAAGGTTTAGGCCAGGGGTCGGCAACCTTTTGAGTCGAAAGAACCAAAAATTACAATTTACAAAATTTCTAAGTTTTTAAAGACCCACACATTTTTTTCTTGCTAACAATAAATAGTACTCGTATAATTAATTTTTTTTTTATAAAAAAACGAATCTATTTATTCATAAGAAAAAATGTCTATTTATTTATAAGAAAAAATATATATTTATTCATATATAAGTAGTGTTCTTCACAACAAATTAGATAATATGTATATGGCAATATTACTTATTATTTAAGTAAAAAATTAAAACAAACATTTACTTACAACACTAACTTGTACTTCAATAACATACATTTGAGCAAACAAATTCAATGGGAGCGTTGGCTTTGCATGGTTTTAGAAAGTTTGGATAAATTTGGCTCATAATTTGTTGTTTTAAGTTTCAAACACGACTCTAAATTTTCATTTGTTTGTTGGCTTCTTACTTTACTTTTAATTATATTCATGCAAGAGAAGGCTTGCTCGCACGAATATGTCGATCCGAAGATAGTCAGCACTCCAAATGCCAACTTCTTCACTCACTCTAGCAATCTGGAAGACTATTCCATGCGTCGAATATAAGTGCCTCAACTCGCGGCATTTCTTTTAAAGCTGTCCACTTTTGTTGCGTTACGTACATACATTTCTGACCTCCAACTCTTCCAACTTGCTTTTCAACTCTGTAAATTTTCCACTCCACAAAGCTTTACTTTTTAAATCGATCAATTTCATTTCTAGAGATCCAGTATCAATTCCAAATGGCCCAATGTGGATTTCGTTACTATTTGTGTTGAGAGGATTTACTATGAATGCTAGAGTGGTTTTGTTGGTTTTGAATTGCTTAAATCTGTCAGCAAATTCATCTTTAATTTTTTTTATAACTGTGCTGAAGTAATTCGTGTCAACAGTTGCACTGGTTTTATCGCGATATTGCTTTAGAAATTGAAAATGAAGTAATTTACCGCTCTGAATATCTTCTGCAAAAAGAATTAATTTTTCTTCAAAACAAACCAATTCTTCTACCAAAACATAGGCTGGGTTTCCCTTTCCTTGCAGTTTTAGATTCAGCTCATTTAATTTCGCTGTGATATCCACCATAAAGTAAAATTTTTGCAACCATTTGTCGTTCTCTAATTCAGGGTGATTAATGCCTTTTTCATATAGGAATGTATTTATTTCATTCAAGCACAAAGCAAAACGTTTCAACACCTTACCTTTGGAAAGCCATCGCACTTTATTGTGAAGAAGGAGGTCGGAATACTGAGTCTCCATTTCGTTTAAGAATTCTTTAAACTGACGATGGTAGAGTGCTTTTGACAAGATGCTGTTAACAATCTTGATTACCAAATTCATGACCTCAACTATTTTGGCCGGAAATGTTTGGGCACAAAGCACTTCTTGGTGTATTATGCAGTGAAACGTAAGAATTTCGTAGTTTATTTTGCTCTGAAGAATCGTTGTTGCCCCTTTATTTTTTCCTGTCATACTTCTGGCTCCATCAGTTGCTATTGAAACGATTTTATTTAAATCGATCTTATTGCCTTCAAAGCATTTCTCACGGCATTCGCTATAACAAACTATACGTCACAGCCAAAGCACTGGTGAAGACACCAAATTGTCTTGCGTCGAAAGCGAATTAAAACCTACATAGAAACATCCAACGACGGCGTCATTCGAGAGCTTCCGACGGACTGACGACAGTGACGACGCGTGTCACGGGGGAGGGGTGCGGTGAAAAGCGAGTACAAGTGGCTGAGAGATAGAATCAGTGCCTAATACTCGTTAATCGATTCAGAACGATTTTTTTTTTGATAAAATAAATAATATTTGCGTATGGAACTAAAGAGCCGCAGCTTCACATCCAAAGAGCCGCAGGTTGCCGACCCCTGGTCTAGGCATAATGAATAGAATGAGAAAGTGTGATGACTCGGCCGCTAATACAATGGTGGGTATAGGGAGAGCGGTGGCAGCACCTTCGTTTGCGTTTCAACTTCTCAATGCTGCATCATGAAAGTTTGGCATCTTATGATTAAACTCGCAATCTTTAATTAACCGCTGTCTGAATGATGTGGGACGATCGTGAAATGTTGAGGGTGGAGCAAATTTGACTATGCGACATTTATTATTTTATTTTTTGTCCAGAAAGAGATCAAGCGTGTAAGGTTTAGTGAAATATTTGGATCTTATTATAAATCGAGTACCACCTATACATCTATAATGGTTAATTCGTAATAGTAATTACTCTAAAGCTAAAGCTATCAGAATGATATTGAGGTATTAGCAGGCATCTTTTCCATAAAATACCAGCAATAACGTAAAATTGTTTACATAATTTATTCGTGGACTCAATAATAATACTATATTAACTGACTACTTGTACCCATACTGCAAGATTGACCCGCTGGGAAAAAGGAGTGAATGAGGCTTTTTTACAACTTAGTAAATCTGCACTACTTTTATTTATTGGATTATTTATCATATTTTCCGTTCACTTATGTTAGTAATTTTTATGTATAATTATCATAGCCAATGTCTTATTAGTTTAATATCTTGTTCCTTTTTTTAATAATATAATTTAACAACATAAGACGTACATCAGTTACAGCGAACGGCGAATGGTCGAGGGTTTGAGCAAATAGCGGGCTGTAGTTAAGGCAAGAGGATTTAATTTTTTAATGAAAAAATCAGGGAAAATGCTTTGAAATATTGTGTGATATATGTAGAATGCATTGCAAAACAATTTTTGCGTAAGTGCCTCTTTATCGGATGTTGAGACGCCAATTTTAAAGATCACGCGCCCTATTTTTGTAGTGCTGCTTATGAAATTTTCCGTGCCCTGCAATTCACAAACCATCCCTTAGTTTATATTATCTGTGTTCACATAATTTGTACACAGATCTACACTTTTGACCGTGTTTCACCTACATAACTTACCCCATACAGCCAGGAGAAAATTAATATTAATATAAATAATGTTACTATTAATACAATATTAATACAAATTAATACTCAGTAATATTCTATACAGTGTAATATTAATATTAATTTATAAAATATCCCTTAGCTGTTTTCTACCCTAATTATACGTTGTTATTTCTATACAAATGTACATTCTTTAACAAATTCTCATCAAATTATACTAACATACCCTCTACCCTATTTTCTAGGCAACAAAATATTAGATCAAATCATGCCTTAGCTGTTTCATACCTATATTATATAATTGTTCATTGCTTGTGAACATCTTCGATTTTTGGAAAGATGTGGAACGAAATGTTACGGTCAAGCTTCTTGCAATGTGAGAAATTACTGTTACACACGGCCATGTTTATTTATGGAGATGAGATCTTCCAAGACGTGTAAAGCAGCCCGAAAATTGTCAAAAGTATCTAACAATTCAATTTAGATAAGGTGAGTCATTTTGAAATGGATGAATGTAATATTTTGTTTAAGAGTGTTTGCAATTTTTCCTATACCGCCCGTGGCAATCTTGCTCCCGCGAATCTCAAGCAGAGTAACTGCTACCTAGCGGCGGAACCAGTGAACTACCTCAGTCATCACACTTATGCACTTAGAATGATTTAGCTTAATTATGCAACCTTCATATTTAATGGTTCGTTCTTATGAAATGTTACTGGTTCATGAGTAAAATTATAGTCTTAGTAATAGTATTGTAGTCTTAGGAAACGCTACCACCGGGTAGTAACCAGTGTTGGGCGTTAATCAATTAATTTTTCAATCAGCTCGTTAATTGACTAAAAAAGTAATTGCGGTTAAATTAATTGCAATTAAATTATTTGGATTAATGTATGTTAATTAAAATAATTGCAATTAACTTGTTTAATTGTTCTAGGAAACAATCAAAACTAACAATTAACTTACTTATCTTTACAAGATTTCGAAAATTTTACCTACATTAATAATAATCAATACTACTTATTGATAACAAAACTAATATCATCCTTCATTATACCCATTACCTATATTTTAACGTATGTTTTTCATTTGTGCAATGTTTTGACATCGTTTTTCTTTTGCGACAAAGACAAATCTGCCGAAGAGTCACAAATTGACCGACAGTATGTCCGATAAGAGAGTCGTGTTAAAATGCAATCTAGACTATTATAATAAATTATAATATGTTGTTTAAAATCATTGATGTTTATTAATATCAGTGTTTTATTTGTAACTAACATGCATATTTCATATCTTACTTACGCATTTTGTTATGATACCAGTCCACGCACCAGGCCTGTATAATGAACCAATTCTTATAACTCTATTTTGTATAAGCGCCAAGTTTTAAAACATTTTAACGTATTATGACTTATGTAACATTTAAAAAAATTAACATATATAACTTGAATACAGCCTCAAAGCGATCCTGATAGTTGGAGTCCGGATTATTGGTGTTTTACTGTATAATGATGTTTTAAATGTTTTGTATAAGTACTTATAATTAATAAGCCATCATTGTGGCTTTTTTTTTACGAAAAAAAAGAAAGAAAGTAAACGTTTGTGGAAAAGTTTGCTCGGCGTGAGTTGAAAGGGATCCATCAAAATTTGCTGCAAGAACTGATAGCAGAAGATCAAATAAGTATTTCAATTTTTTTGAAGATGGATGAAAAGACCATGTTCTTAGCCCTGAAAGTGGGACCTTTAATATCACGGCAAATGAGAGTAATTATTACAAGATGTCTGTGTCCTTTTTAATTGTTTTTATTTAAATTCATAAGACAATTGAAAAGTAATTAATTGTTAACTGTAGCAAATCACGATTGACAATTGATTAATTGTTAATTGCTACCACTACAATTACAGTTGATCAGTTGTTAGTTGTTATGGTGACAATTAACAATTAATCAATTGTTAATCTTTAATTGTCTTTAGAATTAAAATGTGCCCAACACTGGTAGTAACCCACTTGCAGTGAATAAATACATACATACAAATATACCATTAATGTCTGTCAACTTCCGGAGGAGCTAGAAACCTGAGATTTTGCACACTTACACTTTTTTTAGCTTGTAACCGACGGGATAATTCCCAAAAGTTCAATCTTTACCCCGAAAAAAAATTTAAGGTCTTCCTGCACTTTTTAAAAACTTTATTATGACTAAACGGTAATAGTCTGTAAGGCAGACTAAATACACTGACTCTATCTCCGATACGATGGAAGTTCATAAAAAAGAAGAAAAATCTTTCCCGAGAATCTCAGCGGGGGTTGGGGGGGGGGGGCAGAGCCCCCAACGAGCGAAGGCAGTCTAATATATAAAATTGTTTGTGTGTTTGTTCCCTATACAAATCCACATGCTTTGAGCAATTTCCAAGAAATTTTGCATTCGTACCCACTTCAACCCGGAAAGAAACGCAGTCAAATAATTTCTGAAAGAAAATAAAATACGCTGAATTCATCAAACGCATTTCAGTTCTCATGAGAGCAATATTGTTTGCAATGTTCACAGGTTGCTCTGGAAGTGCATGATACTGGACTTTGACAAATTAGAGATTATGCTATCGATATACAGTAATTCATTGGTGTAAATAAATACTGAAGAATGAAATACGCGGTGTGTAGAAGCAATGGGGTGCAAAATTCAAATCCTCTAGGAACCATAAAAACTATATCAAGCGTTTTCTGAGGGAATATTTTTGAGTTTTAAGTCGGTCTCCCTCGCTTCAAATTACCTATATACGGACCTAGAGTTTGTAAATCAAAGTCCTTCATAAGTTAATTTCGAAATACAAAACACAAAATCCGGGCGACGCCGGGCCTTTTAAGCTAGTCTTTTTCAAAATCCAATAAAACGTGTTATTTCCTTCTGTGAACTTGAATAATATGTAAAATTGTAATAATTTAGGCCTAATTTAATTTAATTTAATTTAGTTTACAGTCATTGAGTGCATACAATAACACTATTGACCAGGGGTCTCCGAAATACGGCCCACTGGCCCTATCCTGTCCCTTTGAATCCGGCCCGCGGCATATGGCATATGAGAAATCTAACAAAACGGATAATGAGAAAGTTATGATCATGGTTGCCATATTTTAACTGTACACTTTAACTACCCGTCTTCTCATGTTCACAAATAGGCCTAATTTAGGATTCATTAATTTTATATTTTTGTCTAGAATTATGAGCTTGTACAGATACAGTTGCATTTTCTCTCTCTATCGCGCTCGCTCTAGCACTTTCTCTCTCTCTCTGTCTCTCTCTCTTAAGAAACTTGAATGGGGGATATTTTAATCTATTCTGTTACTTTAAGTAGCCTGTTGTCAAGCGATAGGAAACTCATTTGATTGTTTGGTATATTATCTAATGACTTAAAACACCGTACTGGTAAGAACGGTCGGCCTTCTGGAAAAGGTGATGAACAAATTTCCTTTCTCGGCAGTGTAAGAGAATAGAAGAAAATGTCATATTATTTCACGTCTAATTTAATTCAAGTTGTTTTGTTAAAAAATTTCCTGGATCCTACTAAATTAGAAAACTGTCCAATGTAACGACAATGCTCATGTTATGAATAAGAACGGTATTGCCTACAGTCCTTAAGCAAGCGGAACATAATGAGCCCTGTAGCATTAAGAAGCTGAATTCTTTATTACCCTTGTAGAAAATAGTAGCGTTTGCTACCCCATTGCGCTTCCTGCATATTCTGTTGCCTCCCCTGTCCGCCAATAACTAGCAATTCGTCCTAGCTAAAATGTAGCTAGATTTATAATGCTGGTATGATTCTTTTAAAAATGATTTTGCAGTGCGTAATGCATCTATTCTGCCACAGAACACACATATATAAGACGAATGATTTTGCATTTTCTTGGAATAAAATAGTTTATTTACATTATATTTACAAACTTGTATACATTACATAAATTTTCCACTTCTAGTTGAATCTAGTAGAGAAAAAAAATATTTAAGTGTGCAATTAATAAGAATAAGTTTTCACAAAAAGCTGATAAAACACTATTCTAAATGTAAACATTATCAGAAATATGGTATGCAATTAATAAGAATAAGTTTTCACAAAAAGCTGATAAAACACTGTTCTAAATCAAAACATTATCAGAAATATGGAAAATCTTTTCCTGCCTGGTTCCATCGAATCTCGTTTTTGTGGTAGCTTGACAAAATTTAATACACAAACTAGTTTTGTAACGACAGAATTAAATTGTACAAGTCTTCCCCACGAATTAAAAATATTTCAGTACCTGCATTTAAAAGGACAGTCAGCTTAGCATTGTTGCCATAACCTTCTTTACTGTCTTATTTTTCTTTAATAGAATAATTTCACTAATGTTAATATATGCTCATAAACTTATATAATTTTTTTGCACGACTTAACTAATTAGTGGTACTTACGAATTTGTTGCCGTGGATCGTAAGTTAACATTCCCACACGCAATCTTGTTGCTATGTGCGGTAAGAGTTTCCGTGCGGTAAGAATTTACTTACGGCACATCATAATACAAGCCTTTATGGACAAGGGCCTCCAGGACAAATATTCGGTTCCCATAACAACAAACACATGCGAATCACTTTCTGAAATAAACATCTATCTTCAAGAATGTATATACATAACATTTTCAGGTAATATCACAATTAATATAATTAAATTGATATAAATAATCATCGTGCAAAAAATAGCATGCAATACTCGTGCCTTAAGCGCATACCGGATCTCGGAAAATTTAAAAAACTCGGCGCGAGCGCCTCGTTTTGTCAAACTATTTCCTCGATCCGTATGCATCGCTTACGGCACTTGTATCGCAATATACTATTGCATTATAAAAATGCATTGACAAATGAAGATAATTTCGAATCATAGCACTAACCACAGCTTTCTGTAATACTAGATATTGGATAGAGTGGGCCATACTAATATTAAGTATTAGTGTTTGCATGCTATCAAGTGGACAATAATAAAGTTTGTCAAGTACCAGCTGGAAAGAACTTCTGGAAATGAAAACATGTTCTTTAGTAAGTAATTTTGTCTATTGGAATACATCTGAGCTTGCCTTGTTTACCTTAGCTACGAATACTGATGTTTGTGGCGGCTTAGCCTCGAGAGCCAATCAAAATTCTTTGGGTCTTCGGACATCGCTCTTTATATAATAGACTAGCAATTCGTGCTAGCAAAAATTTAGCTAGATTCATAATAGTAAATGAATTTCCATTGTGGGATGTATTGCATCTAGCCTACTAAGACACGAAACTATAACACGAATGGTATTGCATTTTGTAATCATATAGTGTTTTATTAAAACTACATTTACAAACTTGTGAAAAACTAAATTAATAGTAGGCCTAGCTATAGTAGTAATATTGTGTTTGTATAAACTTGTTTATGGATTGAAATTAGTACATTTATCAGAACAATGCATAGAACAGCCCACATAGTTAATAATAGATATGCGTCTTCTTAACCTTAATTCATATACACTGATAAAATGAATTCTTAAAATATGTGAAGATTTCACAAAATGCACTCGCAGTAATATTAATGATGTAAGTGTAGTGCTACGGTCGCTGACATATTTTTAGAGATTTAAAGCAGCTGTATAGGTTATGAAGACTATCAGGAATTAGATACATTAGATCTATTAATTGATCATGAGGACAGTTTAAACTGAAAAATACTCACATTAAAATATCATGTTGATGTCGGTAGCCGTACATTTCGATAGAATGCACAATATTATCAACACCAGTTGCGTTTAATTGTCCAACGGCTAGATTTTTAAAAATATTTTATTTATATTTATTTACACTGACATCGTTATAAAGAAATGAATCAATCTAACGAGCTAACGATGTCGATAAATTGGTAGGTTATGTTTAGGATAGAGTGGGACATGCAATATTATTGTAGCACCATTATAATAAGTATTAATTGAATGTTTTATGCTATCAAGTGGACAAATAATAAAGTTTATGTAAAGCACCAGCTGGATAAAACTTCTGGAATTGAAAAGCATGCTCTTTAGAAAGTAATTTTGTCTATTATTTCTACTACTAACTGAAACTGATACATCTGAGTTTGCCTTGTTTATCTTAGTTACGAATACTGATGTTTGTGGCCGCTCGGCTGCTCATTGGTTGTTTTCGAGAGCCAATCAAAATGCTTCAGGTCTTCGGACATCGACTTTATTTAATAGGTGTAATTAATTTTTAGTGTATCATGAACGAAAATAATCACTGGACAACAGCCAAATTATTACGGAAACGAAATCAGTTATTTTTTACTAATTTAATGCTACTAATCATAAATATAACAATAAAAACGGCCACTATGGTCTGGTTTTCAATAAACAGCCACTATCTGGTGTATTCGTTTTAGAAATTATGCTCCATTTTCACTATTCCTCAGTCAAGGCTTCTATGCCTTAGGGAACAATTTTTAAAGATAATAATACATTATTCTGTGTTGATTTGTTAGACCTAATGGGAACCATAAATATTAAATACACACTAGAAGAATGTAGACTTTTTTTAATTCATCCATATTGAATCTTGATGCTGTATTATTGCACAGTTCAGTTAGGTATGCAGTGCACATGAAAGAGATATCAAAACATGAAATAGGCTTACATTTTTACATAAATTATGATAGAGTTAAGTAGCAAATATGTGGCGATTTTAAGACTGATACGGTCCTATTTGGTCTTGAACAGAGGTATGCACAGTATTGCTGGTGTTACAGTTTTCCCCCTGAATGGCCTAGCCATGCTATGGTTTTGTACTACAAGAGGAAAGACTGGCCTCTTCAATAAACTTTTGAATCAGGGATCAAAACATAACACAGCAGTCATTGCTTGATTCTAGTAAAATTTTGCTCTCTCGTCAAACTAGGACTGATTTAAAACTTCATAAAAACATTAGATCCTGATGGGCCAGCGATGAGATACTTACTCTCAAAATTTCCAAAACCAACCACGGCTAAAATTATCTTATAGTACTGAATATGTGTTTTAATTAAGGAAGCCGTTTTCATATGACTCCAGGTCAAGCCCAACATTTTGATGGGCTTCTGCTCAGAAAATATATGCCTGGGAATATTTTAGTGTCGTTGCTAGAAATTTCCTAGAGAACTGTCGGGCCCCAAACAATAAGAAAATGGTGGGTAACAGTTATATCAGTGACTTATTATGAAATGGATTGCAATATGTTACCGAAGATACACTTTTACACTCACACCTGGACTTTGTTTCCGAAAACTGTGGTGGTGCGGTTTCTGATTAACGTGGTGAACATTTTCAGGTGTCACTTCCAATATTTGAAAGACACCAGGGTAAATGGAGTATGTCCAAACTAGCAGGTTATTGATGCCCAATGGTGAGGGGATGTTCCCAAGGCTCACTGTACCGGACAAGCTAAAAAGAGATGAGCATGTTTGGCATTCTTGAAGTTAATTTTTTCCCACATCTTGCAGAGGAATACACTGTTATTTGTAAAGAAGCAGATGATAAGCTAGGAGGTCCACATTTATTTATATCTGGCTATGTGCTGGATGTCGAGATGTACATTTCGGTATTAAAAGATTATACCATCTTCAGTTCTACGAGTTTTCTAGATGTTGGTGCTCGGCTGCTGATTAGCTAGGAGGTCCACATTTATTTATATCTGGCTATGTGCTGGATTAGTGTACAAATCGAATTTTCACTTTGCCTCCTCGTATCTTTGCCGCTCGCGCTGCCATTTTGGAAAAATGGCGCCCAAAAACAGTTTTTTTGACAATCTCTCCTTTCAGACTCATTTTACGGTGAAAATAGTTATGTAATAAATTGAACTAGAGGAAATTTCTTATAATTTATGTAGTAACCTTTTTTTCTGTAACATGAATAGTTTCAGCGTACGAGCACCACAAACTCTATTCCAACACGCGTTTTGGTCAAAGCCATGGAACATGCGGATACGCTAATAACACAGGTCTGCAAAATTAAGGTAATTAAAAATTGTTTGCAATCTAATGACTGGTTTTTATGTTATTTTGTGTGCTGAATTCAAATATGACCACCATTTTCTCTTATCACGTAAGTTGTTTTCACAAAATAAGCATGGACTTGACACAAAAATGGAAAAATGTATATGTTTTGTAAATATACTATATGGAAAAAAACATTACATTTATAAAGAAATAATACAGTTATGTCTTGAATTTTGCTAAAGTTAAACAATCTATGAATAAATATATACCTTTACAACAGCTTATAGTTCCGTTTTCGTTTTCCTTCAACACTTCTTCTGCCACTAAACCTCTTGTGGTCAGCTTGCGGCTCGTCTCTATAGATGCTCCAACAGTAGTCTGCAAGCACGTTCACGTTACAACTTCCCTGGTATCTACGTTCCATCTCCTTTATGTCTTGATGAAATCTTTCTCCTTGTTCCTCGCTGACGGCGCCAAGATTTTCGGGAAAGTAGTCGATATGAGAATGTAGAAAGTGTACCTTCAAGCTCATTGAACAACCCAAGTCTTTGAATTTTGATAGCATGTTGTTTACTATACACTTATAGTTAGGGTCCTTATTGTTCCCAAGAAATTTTGTTACAACTTCTTTAAAAGCTTTCCACGCCTCTTTTTCTACTTCGTCCATTTTGGTTTCATTGTTTTCATCTTTTAAAAGTTTTCTAATATCTGGTCCTATGAAAACGCCTTCTTTTAGTTTTGCTTCTGACAGTTGTGAAAACCTGTGGCATATGTATTTGAAACACTCCCCTTCTTTTGACAGAGCTTTAACAAATTGTTTCATTAATCCAAGTTTGATATGAAGTGGAGGTAGGAGGACTTTTCGTGGATCAACCAAAATTTGCCGAATCACATTTTTGCTTCCAGGTTCTAATAAACCCCTAGGTGGCCACTCCTTCCTGATCCAATGCTCTTTTTTTTTTTATCCCGGCTGTCCCATTCACACAAGAAGCTGGTATATTTTGTATATCCTCCCTGCTGCCCAAGGAGCATTGAAATTACTTTTAGATCGCCACATATTGTCCATTCATGATCACAGTATTTCAGCTTAGTTAGAATTATTTCTAAATTTTCATAACATTCTTCCAAATATACAGAATGTCCTACTGGCACTGATGCATATTTGTTGCCATTGTGAAGAACTGCTTTGACACTTCTTTTAGATGAATCAATAAAGAGTCTCCACTCATTCACATCATATGTTATTTTCAACTGTTCCATCAGACCAGGAACATTGTTACAATAAGCTAGGCCTTCTTCTTGAGAAAAGTATGGAGTAAAATGTTTTTCTCTGTTCCTGAACCATGAGAAGGAGGTACCAGGGGCCAGTAAGTTTTTTCTTTTAATCTAGAGCCTAATAATTCTGCTGAATGTTTAGGAAGAGCCAAATCTCTGACCAAGTCATTCAGTTCATGCTGTGAAAAAAGTTGCTGTTCAGAACTGCCTAAGATATAGTCTTCATCGTCATCATCACCATCATCATAAGACATTGTTTCACAGTCATTCAAAATATCTTCTAGTTTTTCTGGAACTGAAGGTACGGGTCATTCCACACCAAATCAACCAATGGTCCAAACATCACGTCATCAGATTGTTACGATTTTTTAATATGAGGTAGTATTAGCTGAGTAGGTACAAAATTTAGATTTTTACCTTTTTTGGACTTATAGTTTTTGAGATAAAAATTTTTGAAAAATTACATAATGACAGTTTTTAGGAACGTTTTGATATATTAAAAAGCATGTAACTCAAAAACGGTTGGTCCTAGAAAGCTCAAATTTGTACCATTCTTTTTAGAATCACAAGGGCTTTAATTTGACATGTAACTTGGCTGTATCACATCACTGTATATTTCTTCCAAAAACTCAAAAAGTTTTTTTTATAAAAAACTTAAAATCGAGATTTTTAATTTTTGTGAACAAAATATATTTTATTCTAAACCTCTTTAGTGAGTTGTGTACAAATTTTCATGTTGGCATTTTTCTGGTTTCATACTAAAATTAATTTTTATATGAATTGAGGCATATAGAAATTCTGGTAAATTTATTCATTGTTATTCTATTAAAAATTAATCATACTGTTGTAATTAAACTTACTCTAATACTAATTTACTTTTTTACATTAGGGCCTGTACCCTAAAAGTTTGTTTGAAAAAAGTTAGGTCTATATAATAGGATGATGATGGTCCATATGGTAAAATAACAACTGGAACTAACAAGAGTTACTGAATCAGTGACATGTTTCTTTCCTCTTGTTGAAAATTGATATCTTATTTATTTTATTAAAAGACAGTTAAACTTACTTTAAATCATGGAACAATTTTCATCACACTCTAAATCAGTAGAGGTGGTTTTTCTTCTTTGCCAAAACTTGTGTCGCTTTGGCCATCTCCTCTGCTGGAACTTGGTAGGGTCTATATGATATTTTCCCGGGCTACTAACCAGGTGGTGAATTGGATTAATTCCGACGTTTCGAATTCAAAGCACATTGGTAGGTTCTACCTGCTGCTGTGGTTGGATTTAGTTTGCACAAAACATAGTTCATTGGCACTGCTAGGGTATCTTTTCTCTTAGGATATGTGAATGACGGTGATGGTCCTTTTGGATGAAGAAAGGAAACATGAATTTTCTTTTCAACACCATCTTTTGAGTCAACATGCACCAGCCACCACTCTTTATCATAAGCACAAGCAACAAAACCCACAACATCTTCAAATGGAATGTCTTCATCACCAGGGCTGATCTGTACTCTATGTGTTTCTGAATCATCAGAAAATGAGTATACTTTAGTTTTTACCCTATTTAGGTCTAGAGGAATGAAGGCATGCAATTTCTGGGTCCCCGAGATTGCCACAGCTTCTTCAACCCTTGATTTCAGAACTTTTTCTTCATCAGAATACTCTTCATTGGTTGTGTAGAAAAATGTGATTGTTGGTAAATGTTGCACACCCCACTGAAAAAGCTGAAAAGGTGTTAAAATTTGATTTTCTAATGGATTTTGGAGGCTGGCTTTGGCGGCAAGCCTTTTGACTGTACCCCCTACTCCATCACAAACTCCCTTTCCATGTGATGTAGCATAAAAATGCCACTCAGCTTCAAGTCCATCAAAGTCCTCTTTGTGATAGCAGAGGTTCAGAAAATTCTTACTATTTTTGTATTGCGCAGCTGAACCGTCTGAAAAATAGTACAGCTTTTTCAAGTTTGGTAGATAATTTCTTAGATAGAGCATTAATTTTTTCTGGAAAGCATGAACAAGAACAGTATTGTGTGCTAGGCAATCTTATATAAATACAAAGCTCCAGTTAACTAGCTCTTGTTTTCCTGTTTCTTGATTTCTTTCCTTGAAATATATTACAAAAGAGTGCACAGTAGCCAAAGAATTGTTCCAATGAAACCCTTGAGCCTCATCTTGTAGAACAAATTAATAATTCTCGGCAAAATCACAAGTTACTACAGCTTCATTTTCTTCCAATGAGGATTTTGTTTCAGAGAAGAAAAATGATTGTTGTTTTGCAATAAAATCATGTTTTTTAAGATTACTCAATTGACTGCAAAATTCTTGGACGAACTCATCAACTGGTTTTTTTAAATGTTTCGAAATTACACCTGTCTACAGTAATCCACTGTTTATAAGTAATGTTGTCAATCATTTCCTCCTTGAAACACTCGGTTAAAGCTTCCTTAAAGTCCTCAATTGTGGGACAATAGTCACATTCATTTAGGAAGCATGCCTGTAATGGTGGATTGCACATAATATTAGCCATACATTCCTTGTAACTCGTTAGAGGACTGTCAGATCCAGGCAGTGTTAGTTTATTTAATCTTCCTCCTGAAAACACGAGCTTCATATTCTGGTGTGCAGTGCACACACACACACACAGAGATTGAGTGCCAGTGGCACCAGCAATAATGCAGTTCTTGGGCCTCAGTTCTGCAAACTTCGAAAAGCCAATTTTTAAATCAGGGAAATTTGATTTGAATAGTTTGTAAATTTCACGCAAATTTCCAAAAATCAATCTTTTTTTAAATGGATTGGCTTTCCTTCGATATCCTTACCCATGGAGACATAATCTTTTTTCCCCCAGACATTTGCCTACTCACTTCATCATTATTATAAAATTCCTTTACCAAAACAGCTGTTTCGGGAGGTAGAGTTTTTCGAGGTTTTGGGTCAGGAGTCGATAGTATCCCCTTTTCTTCAAGAAGTTCTTTTGCTTTCCATGCCATATAGTTACTAATACCAAATTCACATTACATTCTTGCACAAGACCAACGTTTAGGTAAAAAAATCTACAGGCCCATATATAAAGTTATTTTGCCAGTTTTATTCTTAATTGAACAGTTATAATTAACGTTTCATATCATAAAATAATTAAATACGGTAGGCTAAAACGCATTTATAAAAATGACACAATGACTGTAGTGAGAAAGAACTGCTGACTGAGGGGTTGCAAGTTTCAACAGGAGGAAAGAAACATGTCACTGATTCAGTAACTCTTGTTAGTTCCAGTTGTTATTTTACCATATGGACCATCATCATCCTGTTATATAGACCTAACTTTTATCAAATAAACTTTTAGGGTATAGGCCCTAATGTAAAAAAGTAAATTAGTATTAGAGTAAGCTTAATTACAACAGTATGATTAATTTTTAATAGAATAACAATGAATGAATTTACCAGAATTTCTATATGCCTCAATTCATATAAAAATTAATTTTAGTATGAAACCAGAAAAATGCCATCATGAAAATTTGTACACAGCTTACTAAAGAGGTTTAGAATAAAATATATTTTTTTCATAAAAATTAAAAATCCCGATTTTAAGTTTTTGAAAAAAAACTTTTTGAGTTTTTGGAAGAAATATACAGTGATGTGATACAGTCAAGTTACATGTCAAATTAAAGCCCTTGTAATTCTAAAAAGAATGGTACAAATGTGAGCTTTCTAGGACCAACCGTTTTTGAGTTACATGCTTTTTAATATATCAAAACGTTCCTAAAAACTGTCATTATGAAATTTTTCAAAAACGTATAACTCCAAAACGAAAGGTCGAAAAAATTTAAAACTTTGTACTTTTGGTCATAGTGATGAACAGAACACAATCACTGAATATGAGCCATTTTGAAAACCTCAAGGTTAAAAATTATATTTTTATTGGTTGATTTGATATGGAATGACCCTGATGTGTTAATTGTCAACTTTAAGAATTTCATTTCCTTGATAAATGTGTTTGCAGTAATTGCAATATTTTGCACCTCGTCAGTCATGACTCGATTTGGGTAATGCAAAATAATACCAAAATTGCAAATTTAAAAAATGAAAAATGACACCGAAATTATCCTAATTATAAAATTTAGCTTACCTTGTATTCGCCTAAAATAGGATCCTTATCGATATGGCGGCAGAAGGGGAATATTAGTACATATTACATAATGGTCAAGTTCATCTTAAGCGTAAACAGAAAACCTGTTGTTTTTACTCAAGCAACAGAATTCCGAGTTTGTTAGGTTGGAGTCCAGGCAAATTCGGTAGGAATATGGAAGTTTAATCAGGAAAGCCTTGCTAACTTGTTCCGTGCACATTTTGTCCAGCGGGAGCCACTCGGGCACGTACTCACCTGATCGTTAGTGAGACGAAATGATTCGTGTAGTTTACTTGAAGCATGTCTGTATAATTGCATGAAATATCAGATTCCAATATGGACGCGAAAACATAAATTAATGATGAGTTCCAGCGCTCCAGATGACTTCCAGTTAATGTCCATCCGTGCTGTAAGTTTGATGTAGAATCCGAAATCACTTCTCAGCCTGACTCTCTCCTGTAAGAATTCACAAATAGATCCACATCATTAAGCTCTCATTTCACAACTTCAACATTTTTTCCCTTTTCAATTTAAATAATCCATATTGATATTTCTTTGTGTAGCAAAATTGCAGGGGTCTGAAAGGGATAAAATTAAGTCCCCATAGAGTCATTAGCGCTACAGTTGTTGCAGCTTCTGGCTTGCTTAATGGACCTATTTGCACACTTGGATTTAAACTGTAGCTAATTAAAATGAAGTAGATAAACATGACCCCCTCCGTCCCTCCGCTTAAAAAAAATATTTTAAAAATACATTCAGCAGAGTAGTGCACTTGGAATATTATATACAGTAGTATAATGGCTTTCCTCTACCCGTGCCGTAGGTAACTTACTACAGGTACTACAGGTAGAAGTGTATTTGACCCTGAAATTCGACATCAAGTTTTCTGCATTTACACTCGTTTTGATGTTCTCTGAATCCAAAAAAATATGATTTTTCAGAAACATATATTTATGTGAGTGGGAACACATAACTCTATATCGAAAAATCGTAATATGTATGTTTCCGGCAATGTGTGAAATCCGGCATTCTATAGAATGCCTAGGCAATGTATAGAATGCCTAAAATCGAATGTCAAAGTACGAAATGATTTATATTTTATACATTGCCTAGGCATTGTATACTTTGCCGGCAAAGTATATAATACGCATAATCCCTTAAGTTTTCCCCGCTACCAGTGTTTAATAATAAAGACAATGATGATAATTGATAATTCATTGATAATCGATTGAACGCAGATCGGAAGAACAAAATAGACTAAAAGCATAAAGAGGAACTGATACGTATGTCGATGGAGTAGAATTGAGGGTAAATTTGTATAACAGTTTTAAAAAATGCAAACAACCAAATACCCTGAGCTGAAATTATTAACAAAATCACTTTGTACGAAATAATTTCTACTATATGTCACAAATACTTAGTGTAGATTAACTCATATCTTTAAAATGTATTTAGACTTTTGGAAATAGGAGAATTAAATGGTCTGCTATGCGAGTTTCGTTATCATTATATTCTGATAAAATACGTTTTCGTATAAAAAAAACATTTTCTGAAATCAACATTCTATATTGAAATATGGTGTAATGAAAAATTACAACTGTGATTATGTAGTAGGACTTCTTTGTATGAATAAGACAGGCTGCTGAGAAAATTAGGTTGCAGTATCATTGGTAAATGAGTACTTACTGTAAAAAGTACTTCAATCTCAGTTCTGCTTTCATAGTTTTCCGGTAAGAATATCCTGTGTTTTATTTCGTCGTAGTTTTGTTCTTTCAGTTTCAAATGCGTATTAATTAATAATAATTGTTCCCTTTTAACACTTTGCCTAAACGGTACTGGTCATTCTGTATAATACCTAGGAATTGTGTAGAATGCCTATTAAAAGTATGTAATGTTTTCACAAAAAACTTTTATTTCATAGTTTGCCTAAAATCATCAGGCATTCTACAGAGTGCCGGGATTTCACACATTGCAGGTAACATATACAGTATTTGGGTTGGATATCTTCTGCGAATGTGATATCAAGATCGACTTTCTCTTAAGCCTACTCTACTACAACTTGACATGAATGAATTTTTATTTTTCTTAATTTTCTCGCAAACTATTTTCACAAATTTGTTTTATACATGAGGTGCTTTTACAACTCAGAGCTGAAACTTCTATTCGTTTGGAGCATTTTTCACAAAATTTTCGCTGGAAAGTTGTTGTATACAGCCATCATTTCCAAAAACTCAAGTTTTATTCTTGCGTGGCGAATACATCTTTGCGTTAGATTCAAACAACTGAATACTCACTGTCTGCAATACGACTTCTGTAGCTAATAATCTGAAGCGAGAAGGTTGTATTGCCCATGCTTATTGTTAGTGTAGAGAAATTAAGCTACGTTTATACTTTATACTAATTGGGCGGCGACAGACATTTCATTGTGAGTGTTCACGGCAACTCTTGTAATAAATGTAAATTCCTTGATCTTCGACATTCGGACTACACAAAAGACTGATCTACTATCCAGATGAGCTATTGGTATAATCTATTAAATGTTAAGTAAATGAACCTAACCATAGCTATATCTGTGTATAATATTTGTATATTTTGCAAAGGCTTTGGACTCAGTTGAACACGTTACCATCGTACAAACACAACAACGTCGAGGCGTAGGGGACATAAAAAAATGCTTCAGAATTCTAGGTAAACTGTACCTAAACAATGAAGCGAGAATCAAAATGGACAAGACGGGGGAAGAAATCCCGTTGCAACGGGGGGTCAGACAGGGAGACCTGGTATCTCCGAAATTGTTCATATCTTCAATGGAAAAGCTTTCTGTAGAATGAAGGGAGATTATAGAGTTCAACCTCCGCTTTTCAGATGGCAGATATATATGGGTGATTCTTCAAATAAGGGAAAATTTGGAGTGTGTAAAATCCAATTTTTTTTACTTTGTTTAAAAAATCTCAAAAAAATTACTAAAATACTTCAGGGGTTACTTGATTATAATATGACACCAGCAGAGCTTAAATGTTTAGATTTTTATTTATTTTAATTTTTTTAAAGCCATGTGAATGACATCCGTGTATATGTGGGTGGCAGAAGGCCACATTAATGACTAACTTTGGCAACAATATGCTTTTCTTTATGTGGTTTCATATTTTTCTCAGTGTGCTTCAGTTGATTATGCACCAAATTTGCAAATTTGTGTGCATACTCCGGAATTAATGTAATTTTAACTAGACTGTGTTTTTATGGTTTTTTGGGGGGGGGGGAATCAAGCAGAAATTCATTTAATCAGTTTTAAGATTTTAAGTACAGGTCACAGACACCTCAAACACAATAATACCCTACATTTATCATCTACATGACTTGAGAGTCATCCACATACCCCTTCATGAGGCATGTGGATGACACAAAAATCAGGCATGTGGATGACAAAAAAGGAGTTTAAGTGGTCTCAGCAAGCCATTCCTAAACCTCTGTAGGCTGAACTTTAATCAGGTACTTTGAATTGGTAGGTTTATTATAGTGCATAATCAAAATTAATTAATATTCACTTTCTGCCTACTTTCTAGAAGTCATGTTAATGACTGGGAGTAAAAACGCTTTCCTTGAAAATGATGCTAATCCCAAACTGTTTGAAAGCAAGCAAAATTCAACCTTACAATTCAACCACAAGCTGCCCTGTTGGCTTTCTAACACTGTTGCCAGTTATACAAATTTCTCATTTCTGCAGAAAAAATTCCATTCTTTTCAGCCATGTGGATGGCCAAAAACCCTTGGGACAATTCTTTATGTTCATTAGGTGGGGTGACAATTTTATTTCATTTTATTTTTGGGGGGTTAATATTCTTCACACTCTTCACTCATTGGCAGGAAAAAAGTTGAAAAGGAAATAACATTTTGTTTTGTGGAAAAATGCATTAGAATATACAAAACCGGGGTATGGGACAGGGCATGTGGATGACGTTTCATTGAATTAAATATGATTTTGGAATATCAGAATTTAAAATTAGTGACATTTCAAAGTGATAGTTGTAGTATGGAAGTAGTAGAAACAAACTTTTATTTTAATTTTTTTAAAAGTTGAATTTGAAGGGAAATATCACTCCGGAACACAAATTTTCCCGTATTTGAAGAATCACCCATATATATATATATATATATATATATATATATATTATTTTGATCGACATATTAATTATGTTCCATTACAGGCTGTGATAATACTTGCACTTATCTAACATATACAATGATTATGTTGTTAATATGTAACAAATTAGTTTAAAGGCCCGGCGTCGCCCGGGTTTTGTATTTTGCGTGTAAATTAAAATTAAACTATGGAGAACTATTGATTTAAAAACTGTAAGTCCTTATATATAGGGATATACAGTTTGAAGCGAAGAAAAAATGCCTAGTAGGGGTTGAAATATGAAGAAACAGAAATTGCTGTAACAACCATTTTACTATCTTTACGGGATATTTTATTTGCCACTTTCATGTTGCCATATAATCTTTTCTGGACTAAAATCAAAAGAAAATAAATATAACTTTCACATATTCTTTCCCAAAAAATCTGGGAAACAATCAATTACTGCGCACATAGGACTAAAAATTTTCCATCCTATTTTGTCATTTTTTGCATGCTTAGGGCATACAATAAACATCCCTATTTCTCAATTAATACAAAGTCTACAGCAATGAATAACGTATAAGTTGATAGAATTTTTGTACAGACTTCAGAAATAGCACTACTCGCTATCCATCGTTGGCACAAACGCAGGCTGTACCCGCAATACGACCTCTTATTCTACATCAAAATGTGAAGTGAGAAAAATTATTCTTCATGTCCAGGGTAAAAAAAAAAAAACTTTGTGATGCATCGCGCCCGATGATTTATTTGTCAAAGCCCAGTAAAATGCAACTGCTAATGTCATATGAGAACACTGCAAACAAAATTGTTGTCCTGAGAACTGAATTGCATTTGATGAATTCAGTGTAATATTTTCAGAAATTAGGCCCCTAACTTTCTTTCTACTGCTCACATCGAGGATTTCATTAGCTTTAAACCTTCTCCGGGCAGCGCGGGTATTTTGCAACAAACTGCACGTAAATCGGTCCAATAGTTTTTTTTTATTGTTAAAAGGCAAACATACTAACATTGCCTAACATTGCATCCTATAGAGATTAAATATGAAACTGAAATACAAATCGAGTAGTTTACAGTTTGCAGCATTGTTAAAATTTAAGTTATTTACAAATTTGCTAAAGGATTTTTGTATGTTTGTATATGTGTATTTCAATCCTTTTTAAGGCCATAATGTCATTTTTAGATCATTCTAAACTTAGTGTTTTATGTCGTTAAAATGTGGGCCCTCCTCATTACCTTGCGTCGTTACATTGCCTCATTGGCAATGCAACTAAATTTTATAAGTAAAATGTTATAACTTTATAAGTAGTGAATTAGGTTTTTTAATTTGTTACAAATTATGATTGATATGCTATTTTTAAGTCTTCCATTATTATGGTAATCTTCTTACAGAAATTAACGCACTCACATATTTTAACGGAAATTAATTTTTCTTTGTGAAATTATCAGTACATTTAGTTCACTACACTGTATTAATATTTAAAAGGGATTTAATATTTATTATTTAATATTTAAAAAGAGGTATGATTTGAGATAACCCTATCACGGAATAGCTCACCACGCTAGTGAACTCAGAGCTACCCTCTAATAGGAAGCCTTCGCCCTTCACTGGACATAAGAGTCTATTATTATCATTATCATTTTTATTATTGAGATTTATTCGTTTATAGAGGAGATTTTAGACAAAAACAATGTATTTCAAAATTCGAAATATTAACGTCTTAAATGAAAGTATCGTAGCATTTCCTTTTTTAAAGTAGCTTATGCTGTAAACAATCTTCTTCAGTTCATTACATGGCAGCAATAATAAACAGGATAAAAATACTTTCTTAGTACACGCTCTCTAAAACAGCTGCTTGTCGGACTGGTAATACGCCGAAAAAGTCCATTTTAGCAACCAAGGCCGCTAAAATTGCATCAAACTGCATTCAAAATGCAGTTTTATCGGCCTAGTACTTTAAAGTCCTCATGACAATCTAAAAACAAAATCAAGATGGCATTGACAAGTGACACATACTTTAACATGGATTTAGGCATATAGTTGGTCATAAACGACAAATTTAAGCCAACATGTTTCTTTATGATAATCAGAATCTTTACCAGGGTTTTTCGCAAAACAAGGTAGCCTACTTCATCACATAACAACAAATATAAGCCAACTTTTCACATCTTCGTTCACAAGAGAATCATTGCTTACAATCTTTGCACCAGCATTTAATTGCAATATATTCCTTCTCATAGTCTATTGCTGCCTTGATGTTGCTGGCACCAGCTCCAGTTCAATGCTTCTGACTTGCTATTATCATTCATATATTCACAAGCTTGTTATAAATACTATTTCGGATGCATTATTGTTTACAAAAAGCGACTCATATAATATAATGGATCTATACCGCATTTCGTATTGGTACGTATGGTTCATTGTTGTTCGGCGATTCAGGGGACTGTGAGAATAAGACGGTAACAAATGCCTTACTACCTTTCGTTATAATTAATTATACGGTATTTTTGTTTCATTTCATATAATTAAGAGAGGTTTTACTAAAAAATATTGTATGCACCACGTACGCAAAAACTTTATCGGACTCATCGGCCGCTGTACTAGATTCGTCCGCTAAAGCGTTAATTTTGCCTACTTGATACATAAATAGCTATTAATTTCACTGTTCATATAAGTTGTTCTTTATTAAGTGCCAGTACGGTACTCTATGAAATTGTGTGGGGGACGAGAAAATGTTGTCCGTCAGTCCGTCCGTTTGTCTGTACGCGCGATAACTCAAATACGCTTTATTGGATTTTAATGAAACTTGGTATACGCGTTTATAATGTCCATGGGAAGAACTCTATTGATATTGGACCAAATCGGTTGACCGGTACTGGAATAAAACCCAATTTAGTGTCTTTTAAAGGCGCCATAACTCAAATACGCTTTATCGGATTTTCATTAAACTTGGTATCGTGGGAAGACGTCTGTTGATACTGGACCAAATCGGTTGGCCGGTACCGGAATATTGCCCAATTTAGTGCCTTTTCATGGTATTATGTAACAAAAGGCGCGGTAACTCAAATACGCTTTATCGAATTTTCATGAAACTTGGTATATCATTTATAACATCCACGGCAAGAAGCCTATTTATTTTGAACCAAATCGGTTGACCGGTACCAGAGTAACAATTAATTAAAGGTCACATGCTTTCTTTAAAATCATGTCTATAGTACAATGCCGCATTTTTTATCATTGAGGGCTTTGATGCAATGCAGTCAGATGTTTGTTTACTTCGTTGATCTAGTTGAAATTGAGTACTACATTAATACTGTTATATACAGAAGGTACATTACTGTGAAATAATTACAGTGTTTTGCAGATGACAAGCCGTTTGTCCTTCTTCTGCATAGATACGCGGTCCAATCAGAGACGGCGAGACGGAGGGAAGCCTCTTACTGATAGCGGCACTTTGTTAGCTCGTACACGTGATTGGGGGTGAAGGAAAACGCTTCTCATTTGAGAAGTACTGTAGAGGAGTTATTTGCCACGGAATTTTGTGAAATGTTGACATAGGCCTATTTTAAGAATTTCAAGTTGCAATACATTTTAGATTTGACAAATAACACTATTCCTTCACATATGCTCATCAAACTAGACCGTCAAACTGACTGAGTTGGCCAAATGGTGACATCTTGGACTCGTAATCTGGAGGTCCTTGGATCAAATTCCGGAACCTGACGATTTTACATGGGTTTTTTTAATTTTATTTTTTATTTTTATGTGAGTGCGCGATTGTCAAGATATCACAAATCTGTAGTTCTGCTGACGCTGGTCGATTTTAATCTGATTTTTAAAAAAATTTAAAATTACGGAGTTTTGAAGTAAAACTTTAAGCATTATGCTTTATGCCTTATTTTTGTGAATTATGCTTTTAAAAATTATATATATCTAGGCATCTGACTGACATTCAAAGATAAGATAGCAACCATAGGTGAAAAATTATATTAATGCTTTTAACGCTTTTAATGTCTTTTGGTTATTCTGCTCATTACTCTGTTCAGTAAACTAGGAAATAGACTCATGTAATCCAAAAATTCGTTTATATTGATCGTATTAAAGCTTTGCAAGTATGTTGGTTACTATTAAATTTAATTTGTCCAATCCAAAATCATCTTCCTCAGGAAGTCTTTAAATGTGAAAATTATTTAGGCCTGATACTTGATTCGTAACCCATTGTAGTCGATTCAGCAAAGCAATTGCCTAAGGATTGGATGCCCCGGGTTTATTATGCGTAATA
The DNA here is from genome assembly GCA_964059195.1 of Ectobius pallidus. NCBI lineage: Eukaryota > Metazoa > Arthropoda > Insecta > Blattodea > Ectobiidae > Ectobius > Ectobius pallidus. The sequence continues at coordinate 152,575,722 of CAXKWD010000002.1, forward strand.
TGCCCAGAAAAATAGTTTGGGGTTTAGTTAGCCCTCTGCTGTAATTCAGAGGTGTTCAGAGCGGTTACGCGACCCGAAGGTTGAACACCAACACTTCCGTTGGCTGGCCGATGTCCTTGCATCTAATTGGCCATTCCCGCAGAGGCTTATCCAGTGCTACCAATAGTTCTATATGGGTGATTCTTCAAATATGGGAAAATTTGGAGTGTGTAAAATATAAATTTTTTATTTTGTTTAAAATGTCTAAAAAAAATTACTAAAATACTTTAGGGGTTACTTGATTATAATATGACACCAGCAGAGCTTAAATGTTTATATTTTTATTTATTTTTATTTTTTTAAAGACATGTGAATGACATCCGTGTATATGTGGGTGGCAGAAGGCCACATTAATGACTAACTTTGGCAACAATATGCTTTTCTTTATGTGGTTTCATATTTTTCTCAGTGTGCTTCAGTTGATTTTGCACCAAATTTGCAAATTTGTGTGCATACTCCGGAATTAATGTAATTTTAACTAGACTGTGTTTTTATGGTTTTTGGGGGGGGGGGGGGAATCAAGCAGAAATTCATTTAATCAGTTTTAAGATTTTAAGTACCGGTCACAGACACCTCAAACACAATAATACCCTACATTTATCATCTACATGACTTGAGAGTCATCCACATACCCCTTCATGAGGCATGTGGATGACACAAAAATCAGGCATGTGGATGACAAAAAAGGAGTTTAAGTGGTCTCAGCAAGCCATTCCTAAACCTCTGTAGGCTGAACTTTAATCAGGTACTTTGAATTGGAAGGTTTATCATAGTGCATAATCAAAATTAATTAATATTCACTTTCTGCCTACTTTCTAGAAGTCATGTTATGACGGGGAATAACAACGCTTTCCTTGAAAATGATGCAAAGTCCTTTGTTAATCCCAAACTGTTTGTAAACAAGCAAAATTCAACCTTACAATTCAACCACAAGCTGCCCTGGTGGCTTTCTAACACTGTTGCCAGTTATACGAATTTCTCATTTCTGCAGAAAAAATTATATTCTTTTCAGCTTGTGGATGACCAAAAACCCTTGGGGCTTTCTTTATGTTCATTAGGTGGGGTGACAATTTTATTTCATTTTATTTTTAGGGGTTAATATTCTTCACACATTCACACTCATTGGCAGGAAAAAAGTTGAAAAGGAAATAACATTTTATTTTGTGGAAAAATGCATTAGAATATACAAAACCGGGGTATGTGACAGGGCATGTGGATGACATTTCATTGAATTAAATTTGATTTTGGAATATCAGAATTTAAAGTTGGTGACATTTCAAAGTGATAGTTGTAGTATAGAAGTAGTAGAAACAAACTTTTATTTTAATTTTTTTAAAAGTTGAATTTGAAGGGAAATATCACTCCGGAACACAAATTTTCCCGTATTTGAAGAATCACCCATATACGCATGCTCTCCATTTAGTTATGTGGTTAGGTTCCCCTCGTTACTGTTTATAATAAGTACGTACCGCACTCAAAGATCCGGTGTGAAGGGGGTCTGCTGGAAGCTTGGAAGGGGGTCCAAGTGCGCAGCACAAAAACAGGAGGGAAACCCTGGGTAGATATTATGAAGTTTTGTGTCCCGTAGATATCTCGGCCTCGATAGCTACTGAGCCACCGAGACCAGTTTTTTACCATTAGGTTTTCAGTATTGGATTTTCACCACTTGACAGATTGCCCGACAATAGAACATCGGCCAGCGCACGGAAATTCGTGTTTTGACAGCAGTTCTTAGCACCGTTTTAGGTTAATTTTGTGTCTGCTTCTTCACGAGTTCACTAACATCTAGATCCTTCGTACAAATATAAGGTGCTTATAAATATAATATATTGGTTCTAAAGGATAATTTAACATCAAATTTAGACGTTTTCCTTGCTTTAAAATGACTATTCCACTCATAAGCCACGTGTTTGATATTGACCAATAACGGTTAGCAAGTCCTCGGATATACACCAATCACAGCCGTTTATCTTACAATATTCTTGTAGAAATCACGGGGAAGCCGTTTTACCCGATAAAACGTCAGCTCGTTACTGAACCGTAACAGTATCGCTACGCATTGATTACTAGATTACGTCGACCATTGTTGTCGCTAATGAAAACAAAAAATATATCAGGCTCAAGGTTTGGTAGTGCGTCTGTTGACGAAATTTATATTATCATAAAGGAAGCAAAACCACATAATACCCATAGAAATTTAAAATGCATATGGAATCAGTTACAAAAGTTCTATGAAGATCGTAAGTACAATTTATTGAGTTGAATTGAGTAGGCCAAGGGAATCTCAAACGCAGCAGATTGTGCCATCAATATGAGAAAATCCAAAAACAGAGCGCACCTTCGAATGGTGGTATCCCGCCCAACCCACCCACGATCTAGCGAATTCTTCTGTCCTCGTATTATGAATAAAATCAGGTAAACTGATGTAACAAAGTGCCAGTATGTTTTTGTTTAATCAGTTATGATATGCACAATATGTTTTTACTTCCTCTGCCCGTACCATAGGTACTATAGGTAGAGGAAGTATTGTTTTCGACCCTAAAATTCGAAGTTGAGTTTTTAGCATATATACACGTTTCAAGGCCCCCTGAATCCAAAAATACTATTTTTGGAAACATGTCTGTGTGTCTGTGTGTCTGTGTGTCTGTGTGGAAAATATCTGTGAACAAGCTAGCTCCAAAACGGAAAATCGTATGAAAACAAAATTTCGTATTTGGGTCAGGTACCTTCTGAAGATGTGAGGATAAGATTGGCGACTATTTTCTCTTATTTTTAAGGGGACTTTACATGAAGAAATTTTCGTTTTTCGCGATTTTCTCGAAAACGGCTCTAACGATTTTCTTTAAAATTTGCACATGTGTTTCTTTTACTGAGAGCTAAAACTTTTATTTGAAACTTTTTTTCGAAAAAATTCTCTGAGGGTAGTTACAATCCACCCACTGTTCACCCACTGTTTGTAGAGATTTTGTCTTGCGTGATGAACAACTGAATACACGCTCTTTCATGGCCTCTTAATCTATAAAAGAATGTAAAGTGAGAAAGTTGTATTGTTGGCCATGCATAGAGCAAATATATGAGGGAAATATTCGATGAAGTTCGGAAATTATTCTTTACGGCGGAAAGTTCAATAAACGTCTGCAGTCACTTGTTCTTTTTTTTAAGTTTGTTATATAGCCTTGCGCTTTTAGTCGCATCATTGAAAGAAGAGGTATTTATAGGATAATTAGCGTAAAATTGTGTTTTGAGATTCTGTAAAAGGATATGTGAATACTACTTTTATTTGGGCAGAGGAAGTTATGTGACATTCACATCAGATTTTTTTAAATTGATTTCCAAGTTAAGCTCCAGATTTATTCATTAAGCAGGGCTTACGGAAGAACAAATGTCTAGTTTTTTCTAATCAGATTAAAATCTTCCAGCATCAGCTGAACTGTACAGATTTGTGATATCTTCACAATCGCACACTCACATAAAAATACAGAAATAGTCAAATTGGCCGGTTTCGGGATTTGAACCACTGAACTCCAGAATGTGAGGCCAAGACGTTACCATCTCGGCCACCTGGATCAGTTTAACGGTCTAGTTCAGTGGTTCACAAACTTTTCAGTCCGCGGACCCCTTGAAAAAAATTAATATTTCGCGGACCCCCTTGAAAAAAATGAAAATTTCGCGGACCCCCTCTGGGTTTTGAAATAAGAAACTAAATAAATACTTTGATTCAAATGTATTAAATTCTATAGACAAAATAACAATATCATTGGTATCAAACATAGTTTACTCCTTAATGTGAACAGTGAAGCTGCTTTTGATTAATTAGCTCTGCAATGTTAGGTTTAATGTCTGATAATTTCAATATTAAGTCACTTTCAACTTCATGTTTATTTCTCAACTTTGATTTCAAGTACGTGAGGTGGGAGAATGCTGTTTCACATAGATAGGTAGTGGGAACCACAGTTGAGCAGTTCAAAATTACGGGATATCCTATTTCTTCTTAAACCGCCTGCGGACCCCCTGAAACACCATCGTGGACCCCCAGGGGTCCGGGGTCCGCGGACCCCACTTTGGGAACCACTGGTCTAGTTGGATAAGCGCATGTAAAACAATAGTGCTTTTTGTCATAGCTAACTGTAGTTTAGTTTCTAAAGCCTTATAAGATCACAGTAAAACAATAGGCTATGTTGTCAAGATAACTGATTTTCAATTTTTTATAAATTCTTTCGAATACGTATATTACCATAAAATAGGATCTAAATTGAGCATTACTCCGAAACAGGTCAACCGATTTTATCCAATATCAATAGACGTCTTTCCATGGACATTATAAATGTGTATACCAAGTTTCATAAAAATCCGGTAAAGTGTATTTGAGTTACCGCGTCTTTAAAATAGACACTAAAGTGGGTTTTACTCCGTTACCGGTCTACCGATTTGGTCCAATATTAGTAGACGTCTTCCCATGTACATTATAAATGGGTATATAAAGTTCCAGGAAAATCCAATAAAGCCACCCTCAAAAGGAAAATATGAAATTTATTAATACCAATAAAGCATATTTGAGTTATCGCGACTTCTTATTATATATTAACATTAAAGGCACTAAATTGGGCATTATTCCGGTACTGGCTAACCGATTTGGCCAAATATCAATAGACGTCTTCCCATGGACATTATAAATGCGTATACGAAGTTTCATAAAAATCCGATAAAGCGTATTTGAGTTATTGCGCCTTTAAAATAGACACTAAATTGGGTTTTACTCCGGTACCGGGCAACGGATTATGTTCAAATTCAATAGGGTACTTTTCATGGGCGTCATAAATGCGTATAATACGTTTCATGGAAATCCGATACAGCGTATTTGAACCATGGCGCCTTTCTAATATAATCTATTAAAATAGGCACTAAATTTGGCAATACTCCGGTACCGATGAACCGATTTGGTTCAATATCAATATGGTTCTTCCCATGGACATTATAAATGTGTTTTCCAAGTTTCATGAAAATCCGAAAAAGCGTATTTGAGTTATGGTGCGTACAGACGCACGGACGGACAGACAGACGGACAGACATTTTTTCGCCCCCCACACAATCTCATAAAGCACCATACTGGCACTTAATAAACTCGTGGTTGGACGTTGGAGGTGTGAAGTCATATCGCTAGACGACCGGTGACAGGCTGACAAATCTCGCGGGAGATATAATGAGGTGGGTGCAAGGCAAGATCAGTAAACTATACAGGTTGCGTATTCCGGCATAGACCAATCGCAGAACTTGAATGCGTGACGTCAACAGGTTTCCAAATCTCGCAATTCCAAGCTTTTACTCAGTCTAGAAAATCCTTACACCGCGTGATTAAACTCGTAACCTTTAATTAACGCTTGGTCGGATTCCTGTGAAATTTGTGCAGGAATAATCTACACACATCAGCCCTACTGATGGTTAAAACAGAGCCTTAAAAAAAAGCGGACACAAAGGTTTTTATTTTATTTTATAAGCATCACCCGTTACACAAAATTCATGGAGGGAGAAGCGAATTTCACTTTGCGACAACATTTTTTATTTTTGTGTCCCGAAAAAAAACTTCAAGCGAGAAAGTTTTAGTGAAATAATTGAATTTTAATACAAATGAAGTTCCAGCTCTATATCTCGAATGGTTTACGATTAATTGAGTGGTAATTATTCCGGGCGCTTCAGTTGTCGGAATGATTTGTGACGACCGTGAAATGTTCAGGAAGAAGCATATTTGACTATGCAATAAATTTGTTTATTTCTGTGACCAGAAAATGATTCAAGCATGTAAGCTTTAGGGATATATTTGAATTTTATTATACATCAAGTACCACGTTTATATCTTGAAAGGTTGACGAGTAATAGAGTGGTAATTACTTCAGGCGCTAAAGCTATCGGAACGGTACAGAGGTCTTTTTGTTCTATAAAATAGGCCTACTAGCAATTACGTAAAAATCCTTAAATATTTTAGTCGTGGACTCAATAATAAAGGATATTAACTGGCTACTTGTACCCATACTGAAAGATTGACCCGCTGGAGAAAAGGAATGAATCAAACTTTCTCCTAATCTTGTAAATCTGCACTACTTTTATTTAGATATTTGTTGAATTATTTTATTTTTTGGATTCTTTATGCTAGTAAGTTTTATGTCTAATTACCTTAGCAAATGCCTTATTGGTTTAATACCTTGTTACGCCCCTTTCATATTTTAATATAGTTTATAAACATGAAAACGTACTCCAGTTAAAACGAGCGGTGAATTGCCGAGGCTTTAAGACATGCTCTCGGGTTATAGTTAGGGCAAGACGATGGTACTTTTTTATGAAAAATTCATGGTAAAATCCTTGAAATATTGTGTGATTTATGTAGAATGCATTGCAAAGCAATTTGTGCGTACATGTGTCCTTTTTTGAGACGCCGATTTAAAGATCCTGCTCCTCTTTTCGTTGTGATGCTCATGAAAGATTCCCTGCCCTGCAATGCACAAACCATCCCTTAGTTTAATAGGTCTATATTATCTCTGTCGTCACATAATTTGTATACAGATCTACACTTTTGGCCGTGTCTCACCAATCATTACCTACATAACTTACCTCATATAACCCGGAGAAAATTATTATTAATATAAACGTACTGCTATGATTACAATATTAATACAAATTAATACTCTACAATAGTCTACACAATGTAATAATAATATTAGTACTGTACATGTTAATATTAATATATGAAAATTCCCGTACTTGTTTTTTACCCTTATTATAAGGTGTAATTTCTATACAAATATAGGCTACATTCTTTAACAAATTTTCATCAATGAAATTCATTCTAGAATGAAGAATATGTTGTGTATTATGTAATGTACTCACAGAAACAGAATGGATAATGTATAATGGAACTCAGCCCTCAGTGTTCTGTTTCCCTCTTTTATTTTTTCTCTCTGTTGAGATTGTTGAAAATAAAGATACGGCGAACATAGTCGCGGCAGTCTGTAAATACGAGAGAACACGAATAAATGTGATTATACAACTGCTCAGGAAAGCCAAGAAACCGTAGTGGCCCGCGTATCTATCAAAGTTCCGCCATTTTGGAAGCCTGATCAGAGGATATGGTTCATTCAACTCGAAGCACAATTCTGTAACTCGAAGATCACCCAGGACCAAACTAAATATGACATTGTGGTGAGTTCAATTGACTCAGAAATTCTGATACAAGTGGCCGATATTCTCACGAATCATCCGTCTTCCGGTAAATATGATGCAATCAAAAAGCGTCTTATCGCAGATAGTGAAACGCAACGAACACAGCGACTATTGACAGACTTGGAACTTGGGGATCGTAAACCGTCGCCATTACTTTGTGAAATGAGAAATTTAGCTTCAGACAGGGTAAGGGAGAATTTTCTTAAAAATATATGGTTACAGCGGCTACCAAGGGAAATGCATGCTATCCTGTCAGTGAGTAGTGACGATCTGACGAAACTGTCGACCATGGCAGACCAGATTTGGGAGCTAAAACCCACAAGCTCGTACCATGTTCTCCTATTGCTGTTACGCAAACAATGAACAACTCAATAGAGGAACTGAGGAAGCAAGTTTCTGAGCTCTCACTCCATGTTGCAGAGCTGAATAAGCATGTTTTCACTGACCGCCGCCAACAGGACAGTCAACAAAGGTAGGGAAATGTTACTACCACACTGAATTTTGGGAGGAGGCATACAGATGTCTACAGCCGTGAAGCATGTCCCTCCGAGCTACACCTCACAATGGACCGGAAAACTAGTTCCCCAACTCTCCACGGCGACAGGGAGCCAGGGGTTAGAGCTGAGTCGCCTTTTTATTAGTGACAAAGGGACAACAACCCAGTTCCTAATTGATACCGGTGCAGATGTCTCTGTAGTGCCACCAACAGACAGTGAAAAGTCACCAAATAAACTTGAACTTTTTGCAGCGAATGGTACTAGGATCCATACGTATGGTAAACGACTTATGACACTTGACCTTGGTTTACGTCGAACATTCAATTGGCCATTCATAATTGCAGAAGTAGGTAAACCTATAATAGGAGTCGATTTCCTGTCGCATTTCAATTTACTTGTCGACAGTTCTCAACATCGCTTAATAGACGGGAACACACACCTGACCGCGTATGGTACCTCTTCTCACAACTACAGACTTCAGGTCCAGCTAACGGAAATTAATCAATATCAGAGGATTATACATGAATTTCCTGACATACTGCGACCTAACATTGTAAACACAAAAATCGCAAGCCACCACATTGAACATTTCATCGAAACGAAAGGCCCACCAGTGTTTGCCAAAACTAGAACTCTAGAAGACTCTCGGCTGAAAAACTCTTAGCAGCTCGTAAGGAATTTGACTTCATGCTCCAGCAAGGGTTATGTAGACCTTCGAAAAGTTGTTGGGCTAGTCCTCTACACTTAACTCAGAAGAAATCTGGTGATTGGAGGCCTTGCGGGGATTATAGGAAACTCAATCATATCACAGTACCCGACAGATACCCTATACCTTTCTTAACCGACTGCAACCACATCCTACATGGAGCTTCCATATTTTCATTCATTGACCTTGTACGTGCGTACCAACAGATACCTGTACAAGAAGCTGACATACCGAAGACGGCCATCACAACACCTTTTGGACTATTTGAATTTCCATTCATGCCTTTCGGACTAAGAAACGCAGCCCAGACCTTTCAAAGATTTATGGACATGGTACTCAAAGGGTTAGATTTTGTCTTTGTTACTTAGACGAAATCCTGGTTGCTTCTCCAGACGATCAAGTACACCTTCAGCATATGAGCATCATCTGTGAACGACTAAATGAATACGGCTTATGCATCAATGTTGCCAAATGCATTTTCGGTGTGCAGCGGATCCAATTCTTAGGGTACGAAATCAGCCCTCAAGGTCTGAAGCCTCTACCCGAGAAAGTTAGTGCCATTAAGAATTTTCCAGAGCCACAGTCAGCCACTGGATTGCGTCGCTTCTTGGGAATGGTAAATTTCTACCACAGATTCATCCCAGAATGTGCCAAGTTGCAACAGCCCCTCTCGAAATTACTTAGCGGACACAAGAACAATAGCACAAAACTGCTGGACTGGAACGAAGAAGCACAAACCTCTTTTGCTGCAATGAAGGAAGCTCTCTGCAACACAGCGGCCCTGGAACATCCTACTCCACTCTCCTTGGTAACAGATGCGTCGGACGTCGCAATAGGAGTTCTTCAACAGGATACTGACGGTGCAGCCCGACCTCTCAGTTTCTTCTCACGAACTCTCACAAAAGCACAGTCCAGATACAGTGCTTATGATCGCGAACTATTAGCAATATATAGCGCCATTAAACATTTCAAGCATCTAAAGGCCAGTCTTTTGTAATTTTCACGGACCATAAACCCTTGGTGTATGCTTTTCAACAGGACTTGGACAAGGCATCACCCAGACAGGCTCGTCAATTACAGTATATTGCACAGTTCACGACGACAATAAAATACGTTGCTGGCCAAGACAATACCGTGGCTGACACATTGTTACGTTTAGCCACCATAGAATCTCCCTCACCTCTAAATTATGATCATTTGGCAGATGTACAATCGGATGAAGACCTCGAATCACTGCAACATAATCGAGGAATGAAAATAGTAAAACTCAGTTTGCCGGATAGTAGAAAGCAATTGTGGAGCTTGTTTCCAAAAGGTACCAAATCCACTTCAACAAATTTTACAGGAAATGAAAAAAACGTTATACAGTTAATATATTATACTGATACCGATAATTAGTTCCTTACATGTGCAGGTAGACCTAAGAATCATATTTACATAATAAACTAAGATATTCATTCATTATTATGCTGTTTATCAACAAAATAAACTTGGATTTGGTACTTTTTGCAAGCAACTTGGGATTTGGTACTTATTGGCATGAAAATATCAATTTTTGAAACTCACTAAAACATATTAAACTGATACTAAAATTTACTGGATTAGGCCTACCTAAATATTCTTAATTGCAGTTAATTATACTATATATTATAACTTACGGTGATACACCTATTACCATATAAAACAAGAGCAAAACAAACAAGAATTACTTGACTCTACTTGATTTTAAAAACAACAATCCACAACTAAAAGAATCAAGTTTCTGCAGCTTGTCTTAGCTTTATATGAACAATAAAGTTCCTAGTAGTAGTAGTATTCCTTGAGTCGCGGACGACTCCTGGAGATCCTGCCGGATTTACATATCAAGAAGAGTGTCTTGCCAGTTATGCATTAAGCCTCGTTCGATTTTCCACTGCTCTCCTGGTTACAGCTCTCCAATGATTCCTGTTTTGTGTTGCCTTAATCAAATTTTCCCATTCCATTTCCACGGTCTCCTGGATGCTTTGTATCCATCTTGTGTGTTGCCTGCCTGGCCTTCTTGTTCCCTCCATGAGTCCTAGCATCAGTGCCTTCTCCATTGACTCTTCTTTCCTCATTATGTGACCAAAATATGACAGTTTTAATTTTGTAGCCATCGTCTCCAAAGATTGTTGAGGTCTTATTTCTTCTAGTACTGACGTGTTAGTTCTTTTCTCTACCCATGATATTTTTAACAGTCTTCTCCAGGACCACAGTTCGAAACTGTCCAGCTTTCTTCTATCCTGTTTGTTCAAGGTCCAGCTTTCACATCCGTATAAAACCACAGGAAATACCATTGTCTGAATTAGTCTGATCTTCGTCTTCTTGCTTATGTCTGAATGTTTGAGAATTTTCTTTAGTTTGCCCAATGCTGCTCTTCCTAAGTTAATTCGTCTTCTTATTTCTTCCTTGCAACAAGCATCGTTAGTTATAAGTACACCTAGAAAGTTGAAACTATCTTTGGGAGAGTCTGATTTTGCATAATTTATAGTTATTGCATCTGGTGGACACTGGTTCATGTTGAAAGAAAGCTTTAGGTCTATGTTTGTGGACAAGTTTTTCTACAACAAACTACAGGCATGTTACGTCACTTAGCCAATGAGAAGCAAGAACGCTCTATGACGTAATTGTTCGGCCATGATATTTCACCAAAGGAACGTGAGAAAGGATTTGGTACTTTTTGTCACGAAACTGTGGAGGGATGTGGTACTTTTTGGCGATTTTAACCACTAACTATGATTGTGTGGCTAGACAAGAATATGCTGGCACCTGTAACTCATTTTTCGAATTTTTTTGGATTTGATACCTTTTGGAAACAAACTCCTCAATTATACTGTGACATATCAACAAAGCATATACGCCCGTATATTCCACGCAACTTTCGACAAGCAGCCTTTTCATCTGTTCATCGCCTTTCTCACCCAGGAATCAGAGCAACAACCAAAATGATCACTGAACGATTTATCTGGCCCAATATGAAGAAAGACTGTCAACAGTGGACACGAGCATGTATCGACTGCCAAAGATAAAAAATTCATCGACACACCAGATCTCCAGTTGGACAATCCCAAGTTCCCAATGACAGATTCAAACACATAAATGTCGACATTGTGGGACCTCTACCTGTGTGCCAAGGATTCAGATATCTCCTTCAAATATTTTCTAGGCATAATGGTTCAGTTATTTGCACTTTCTAAAGCACTCTCTAACTGCCTATCCTGTTCTATTAAAGCAATATGTGTTAGTAATTTCTATCCTATAAGACTGTGGTCAGCGGCCAAGATCAGTATACAAGCCTTGGTCAGCGGCACCATGCTCTCTAGTGTCAAGTCGTGCGCCAAATTATTGAGACAGCTAAAGCGCCCGGAATAATTACCACTCAATTACTCGTAAACCATTCAAGCTATAAAGACGGTACTTCATTAACAACAAAATTCAATTATTTCTCTAAAACTTTCTCGCTTGAAGACTTTTCGGGACACAAAAATACAAAAAATTGTCGCATAGTGAAATTTGCTTCTCCCTCCATGGATTTTGTGTAACGGGTGATGTTTATAAAATAAAATAAAAACATTTGTGTCCTCTTTTTTAAGGCTCTGTTTTAACCATCAGTAGGGCTGGTGTGTAGATTATTTCTGTACAAATTCACAGGAATCCAACCAAGGGTTCAATAAAGGTTACGAGTTTAATCATAAGGTGTGACCATTTTCTAAACTAAACTAAACTAAACTCCGTGGCGCTACATCCCTGGCGGGACTTGGCCTACCACCCGACCGCTGCGTCATCTCCCGTAGGCAGATGGCAGGATTGGGGGGCATGTGGTCAGCATACCGACACCCACGGCCGTTAATGGTGGTTTTCTTGACCGGAGCCGCTACTTCTCTATCAAGTAGCTCCTCAGTTTGAATCACGAGGCTGAGTGCACCCCTACCAGACCTCCCTACCTCAGAAAAATCCGAGGAGGTACCGGGAATCGAACCCGGGCCGACGGATCTGTAGTCAGCGAGGCTAACCACAAGACCACGCCGACGTGACCATTTTCTAGACTGAGTAAAAGACGGGAATTTCGAGATTTGGAAACTGGCAACGTCACACATCTCGCCTGCTCGCCGCAACCCCCTGTCCTATAAACTCGCCGGAATACGCTACCTCTGTAGTTTACAAGCCTTGGGTACAAGGCACTTGCGACAGTATACAAGTTCAGTGGGTACAAGGCACTTGCGACAATATACAAGGACAGTTGGTCACCCTGCTTCGCTAAGAAATAGAATACATCACACAGTCCATGCAAATGTGAATATCGAGTAAGCGGAGCTTAAGGGGCGACCTGTTTCTGGATTTCACCTTATTTTGTTCCGATTTTAGCTTCTCTTAATTTTGAGTTTAACTCATTTGTCACTACTTTGTTGGTAGCATTACTTAGTATTCCATAATGCCGTGATCTGACAGCTGACACTATTAACGATTTTATTTTAAACAAACCACAAATAACGATTTTGTTAGAATATAATATTGTTATTTATATAATCCTTTACGTTTTATTCGTGGAATAGTCTTAATAAATCCAACCCGAGCTGACGAGTTTCGTCAGATAAATTCGCTCGTGCTGCGCAGTCGCGAATCTATTGATAAACTCGTCAACTCTCGTGGGATTACCTATGAAAATATCACGAACAGTAGAGTGCTATACTATCCCCATTTTTTTATCTTTTGTTTTTCATTCTCTGCTATTTGAAATTGTTCATAAGCCTATTTGTTATAACCACAAGCTGCATGTATTACAAAGGTGCTTGCATAGACTTCCGAGAACTGACGAAGGCCATTTCTAGACGGATTAACTTGGGTTCCTGTGATTAAGGGTCAGCTATGTTGCTTTCCAAAATCTTTTCAAGTGCTTTCAAGTACTGACTGCATTTTATTGAGTCGAGGTTTGTATTTGTTTTCAGCCGGGGAGGTGGGGCGGCAACGCCATGCGCCCTTATATGGACGGCTGGTGGCCGAAGAGCAGCTCGCCGCGTCCATGGCGTCAACTGCGGCCACGGGGACGCCATCGGACATCCAGGCGATGCAGGCTCGCATTCCCCACAACTTCCGTGACCCTGCTACGGCCCCTCTCCGAAAGCTCAGCGTCGACCTCATCAAAACCTATAAGCACATCAATGAGGTATGGTATATATATATATATTATTTTTCTGCACACCTTCATTCTTGTTATTATTTAGATCAGTGGTTATCAACTTACGGTATGTGAACCATTGGTGGTACGCGAGTCAGTGCTAGGTGGTGGGCTTACTTAAAGAAATATTTGGAGAAACATCTGCTCATGATGCCTTACTTACTTACTTACTTACTTACTTACTTAATGGCAGTAGACAGTTTCTCAGCAAGTTAAGGGAATATTATCTATTTTATGGAACCCGAAGGTTCATTGTCGCGCTTACCTGAGCCCGTCATTCAACCCTATTCTGTGCTGAACTCTATCCAATCATCCCTCGCAGATCCTGCTTCCCTTAAATCTACCCTATTAGTGTCCTCCCACCGACGTCTAGGTCTTCCACGTGGTCTTTTCACATCGGTCTCCCAGTCAACACTTTTGAGATGTCTTTCCTCCCAAATGCGCGCAACATGTCCAGCCCATTTCATCCTCCGTGATTTAATTACCCTTCCTATATCCGGTGAAGAGTACAGGTCATGAAGCGCGTCGTTATGCAGTTTTCTCCAGTCCCCATTTTCATCTCTCTTAGGCCCAAATATTTTCCTAAACTCCCTGTTTTCGAACACTCTCAGATTATGTTCGTCCCGATCAGTAAGCGGCCATGTCCCACATCCATATCCAACCGGCAGGATAATAGTCTTATAAATATTTATTTTTAGATTTCTGGACAGAAGACGAGTAGATACGAGTTTCTGAACTACATAAAACTAGCATTTCCTGAATTTTAGTCGTGACTTAACTTCTGCCTTAATATTATTTGTGTCTGTAATTATTGTTCCCAGATATTTGAATTTCTCCACTTGTTTGAACGTGTTGCATTATTTTGGCGTTCCATGACCATTACCGTACTTAATTTTTTCTGTATTTATTTCCAATCCAACATTTCTGCAAGCATCGAACAGATTTTCTGCATTTCTCTCGGTTGTGTTTATGTCACATCCTAACAAGCAAACATCATCTGCATAAGCTAAAATCGGGTGACTGCTATTTAATTATAGGCCAACCTTGTTTTCCTGTACTTTCCTAATGGCATATTCCAAGCGAAATTATAAAGTAAAGGTGGTACTGCATCTCCTTGCTTCAAGCCACTTCTAATGGAAAACCTATCTGATACAAATTTCCCTACCCTGACTCTGCTATAGGTTTCAGTTAGACACATTTTGATCAGGCTAACTAACTACTTTGGTATCCCAAACTCAATGAGGATTTTGTACAATTTGTCTCGCCTAACTGAATCATACGCTTTTTTTAAAATCTATGTATAGCTGGTGAACAGACTTATTATATTCCCACTTTTTTCTCCAAGATTTGGCGAATACAAAGTGTATGATCAATGGTTGATCTATTTCGCCCAAATCGACATTGGTGATCTCCAATGATTTCGTCCGCATATGGGGTTAATCTTGACAGCAGGATATCAGATAGAATTTTGTATGATGTTGATAAGAAAGAAATTCCTCGATGGTTATTACTGGGGGGCGGATTTCTACGACATGTCTTATTTTTCCCCTTTGCATTATCTCAGGTTTCCGACTAATTAAAACCCGATTCCAAGCATCCTGGTGAAAATGGAACGACTTTTATTGTGCATATAACTGCATATTTAGGACATTTTCAACTATTGTAGCATATTTAATATGAATATACATATTTAGGTCATATGTTTGCATATTTGTGTGGATATTAAAGAAATTTTGAAGTTTCATATCATATTTTGTAAATTTTGCATTATAATGATACTTTCTGAGAATTTACAGATATTTTAAGTAATTAACATTATATTTTAATAAAATGAATTGTAATGAAACTTTAAAAAAATATAGACTATACAATGTGTAAATGGTAAAGTCATATTTTAAATTTTATTGGTCATATTTTAATGTTTTTAGGTCATAAATGCATGCATATATCCTATTTTTTAGGTCATAGAAATCCGCCCCCTAGTTATTACATACTCCCTTTTTATGGATCAGTATAATAATAGATTCTTTCCATTCCTTTGGCAATTCCTCGTTTCTCCAAATCGTAAGAATGGGTTTATGGATCTCTGTTTAATCTGTCCCCACCTGCCTTGATTAATTCTGCTGGAATTTGGTCTACGCCTGGAGAGTTGTAAGTTTTTAGTTTACCTATAGCTGTTTCTATTTCTGTTAGAGTTGCTTCAGCAACCATCGGCTCTACTGTGAATATTTCACTTTGTACACTTTGGACATCTCCATGTACATTTAATAACTGATTAAAGAAATGTTTACACCTATTCAAAATATTATTCGTAGCCATGAATATAGTGCCATCATTGTCCTTAATTACGTTATTCTAGGTTGAAAACCATTGTTCCCTTGTAGAGATCCCTAACATTTTTGTCTTTACCATTTTCCTCTAATTCATTTACTTTGTCTTTGAGATAGTTTCTTTTCTTTGTTCTAATGGTTCTAGAGCACAAGTGCACAACTGTGGCACATTGTGACGTCTCCCACTACACTCGCCCTTGATGTCAGTATAAACCTAAGGTATATTCCATGGACGTGATATGAAGACAGCGCAGCACTGTGTTCGATGTTCGGTCTTTACTTCAGTTCACTACACCAATAGTAATGAGTGCTGTAGCAAGCGTAAAAGCGCAACTTGTCATCAAGGCGACGATGTTTCCATGCTGACTGGGAAAAACCATTATTTTGTCGCACATGCACAATTACATAAAATAATCAGAGTATATTTCTTGCAGGACTTAACAGTGCCAGAATTACCACAGCCCCAATGGGTGTGCGACCTGGCATTTATGACGGACTTGTGTGGCCATTTTGATTCCTTGAACATAGCTCTACAAGAAGAGAATGAAAAAATTGTTTCATTAACCGCATCAGCAAATACATTTATAGGACACTCTAGCAGGTTCCCGCGGCTTCGTCCACGATAATTATTTCAAAAATTAAAAACATAATAGTCAAAGCATTATATTTATTATCACTTACACGCAAATCATTCATAAACTAAACGATTAATAATTATAACGAAACGGCTAAAATTCCCGCTTTGGAGTGCATTCTAAGATTACAAAGCCTGGGAAAAGGACCTCAGATTGGAGTTCTCTGGCCCAGAAAACCCCTGCATGGTGTGTTCCTTCCAAATCGATCGATGTTTGCCCATTTAGGCCTATATTCATTATCCCGCTTCCGTCTTTGTTGAAAACTTCAGATCTCTATCTTAAAAAAAAACGCGATGCTGTTATTTTCAAGTTACGACAAAAAATAGCATAGAATACCTGCAATTGATTTGACAACTGAAATGTATTACCGAAAACTGACGCTTCAGTAGCGCAAAAAATTAATGTTTTCTGCCAGTTTTCACTTATAACTCGCGAACGAAAACGAAAATTAAAAATCCAACTTCGAGGTGCATTCGGCCACCCTTCAATTCATATACATATAAAATTTCAGATCTCTGCATGCAGTAGATTATGCTGGGCATCGCGCATAGACAGACAGACCAACAGATAAACACACCATCTTATTTTCTTATTATTATAGATTTGAAATAGTGGGATGACTAACTATCTGTCTGAGATATGTGCAATTTTTGGCACAACATACTTACATTATGTGAACAAACACTTTCTAAAATGCTTTCATAAAATGTGATGTACGGTCTGCATTAACCGACAAGCATTTAGGTTCGTTACTTCGACTGTATACAACATGTTTATACTCTGCCATTGAATAATTAGCGAGATCCAAACGCTGAAAATGTCATCACAGAGAAGCAAATAAACTTATCTTCATATAAAACCATTTACTAAAGCAGTGACCTTTTTTTCACGATTTAGTAAACACACATATGCGCAAGGGCGAAGCAATTCGACTCTGAACATGAAGGGCAGGTTTCATTACGTCACAACACAGGATGGGGGACTGAAGCGTCTCCCTTCAGTTGCGCAGGGATGTTTTAGAGGTTTCTCGTTTAGCATTGTTGTGATTTTCGACGTAGTGTCATTCGGATTCTGCAGCCACTGTAGTTTTGCCTGCTTTCTTGCATTTATTAATTTCATGCACTCGTCATCGAACCACGGTTTATTTGGTTTCGGTCCTAGCGGACCTAATTTTCTTTTGCGGCTACTTTAATATTGTCTTTAATGCATTCCCAGGTTTTATCAATATTCATATCATCCGTAGCTTCTTGTTCTGCATTATTTTCTAGAACTTCAAATCTATTTGAAATCTCAACTTGGTAAGCATTCCTACTTTGGTCTTCACCTAGCTTTTTCAGACTGAATCTTTCTATATCGAAATTTTGCCTAGTTCCTTTGTTTTATGAAAGTTTATCCCGAACTGCCACAATTACCAGATAGTGATCCGAATCACAGTCAGCACCCTTAAAAGTTAGAACGTCGATTATACTAGACTGGCTCCTTGCATCTAATACCACATGGTCGATTTGATTATGAGTCTTTCCATCTGGCGAGGTCCATGTGTATTTATGAATATCACGATGTGGGAATTTTGTACGCTGTACGATTAAATTTTTAGCGGTGGCAAAATTCACTAGTCTAACCCCATTGTCGTTGCTCTGCAATTGGAGACTTTTTTCCCAGTCGTGGGCTTGAAATATCCTCCCTTCCTACTATCGCATTGAAATCTCCAAGCACAATTTTCATGTGATGTGCCGGAAACTGATCAAATTTTCGCTCTATTTCCTCATAAAAACGTTACTTGTCATCATCTTGTTTATCCTCTATCGGTGCATGGGCATTCATAACTATGATGTTACACCACCGTTCTCTTAGAATAACATAAGAAAGCCTATCATTAATAAACTCTACTTTCTTAATGGCTGAATTAATTCTCCTATGTATGAAGAACCCGGTCCCTAATTGATGGTTATCATTCCCTTTCCCATAGAAAAAGGTATACGCGGCTGAATGCATTGAAACTTCACCCTCCCACCTAACTTCCTGTACTACTACCACATCTAAACTGTATTTCTCTAATTCTCTAGTTACTGATTCAAGCGCCCCAGGCCTATATAAGCTCCTAACATTTCACGTTCTCAATCTATAGTTCCTATGATTTTTAGACTCTCTCAGTGTAGTCCCTACCCGGTGATCCGAACGAGGGACTATTTTACCCCCGGAAAATTTTACACTGATAGGATCCATAAGTCAGGCAGCATCCTGATTCCTTAAGTAGAAAAAAAATTCTTAATAGGGAACTTGTGGCGAATTTAAAAATGCACTGTAGAGGGTGGTTCTTATATTGGACCTAATTTTCAGTGCGAAAAATGGTTCCGTTTAATTTGAAAACATTTCTTTTTTATATCAGCATTTTTTAGGGTAAGTTCGGCTAGCATAACTTTTTAGCAGTAAAGAAATTAATACCGGTACAGAAATTGTTTTATTTCAAATACAGAATGATGGCTGCTGTTGTCCTTTCTTCTAGATTTGATTGATGTCACACATCCGTTTGATGGTAGCTGCTTTAGTGGCAGTATCATTGGTGACACGTAGTGCTGTCGATACTAGTATTTTCTGTTTGTTTCGAAAATGCTTAATTTTTTTTTGGCAATACACGCAATTTGGTACAACGTGCTAAGAACTTCGTTCCCAAAGAGTCGACAGAGATGAAAACAAAATTTCTTAGTTTTCAAAAATATAATTCTCTTTAAGTGGAAGGCTTGCTGATCCTCCATCCACTTGAATACAAACACGTCTTAGATGGAAAGCATGTTTTGCTCCCCCATCACCCTATAAAAAAAAGCAACACGTCTTACCCTGCAAACAACATTGCCAAAAGCATGGTTTTAATCACCAGTAGGTGTAAAATGGGTTGGCTAATGTGATTTATTAAATGTGTGTTCAGAAACAGTCGGAATATAAGTATTCACAAGTATAATACATATATTCACAGGGTGTCCACATTGTCGAAAGTCAGGGAAATTGAAAAATCGGTCAGGGAAAGTTAGAAAATAATGTAAAGAAAAAGTCAGGATTTGTAAAAATATGTAATTGTCAAGGAAGATAACAGCCCCAGTGAGCAACTGTGAGGAACGTGCGTTTTGCCCCAGTCTGCTATAATCCCGACTGTGTAAGCAATTTTTTTCAGTACTTGAGCTAGGCTAATCATTTCTTATTTTTGCTATGGGGATGTAGGAGGCTGGATTTTTTGTTCGTTTTGTTTACAAAGAACCTTGAAGACATCGATTTTTTGTGGTCAGGGAAATATAAATTTCTGGTCATGGAAAGTTGGGTAAATTTATTTTGACATATTATCTGTGGACACACTGATTCAGCTTGAATAAAATGCTTTTGCGTGATAAAATTTCCCAGAACACTCCCGCCAAGTAGCGTACTGAAATTGCATTTTTCGTCCAGTGCTCCGAGAAATGTTAAGCAAATATTACGCCACACTGTGATACTTTTCGGTCATTGTAGATTGAACCGGTATGCTTGTTTTAAGGGGATAAGTTACTTCTGTGAATAAGAAGCAAAAAATTAACAGAATTACATTTTTATTACGCGTAGAGGTCCTATGAGTTAGATTTAATCAATACAAAGAAGCACTAAAATATACATTTAAAAACATGACAAGACGTGCAGCAGTGAAGAAGCTGCAGCAGCTCGGCGGGAAGCTCTAAAAACAGATCGTAAGTTCCTGGAGTTCTCTGCAGATGTGGAGGACCTAAGAGGATGGCAGATAAACTGAAGACTGGAGTGACGAGCCTTATAGAGATCTCACTAATTAGAAAATATAGAATATTTCCTCTAGCGCCTTTGTTTCAGGAAACGTCCCCAAAATACTAGCAGCATTTCCTCTTTGAATTGCAAGGCTGATCTTCTGCCGTAGGAAATCTGTAGACCGTGAATCTCCAGTCAGGTCCTATTATTATATTTTGCTTTTTAATTACGTTTATCGGCAATTTGAAAGTCCTTGGCATGGTTCTGTAAGTGACCATAAGCTGTACATTCTTGCGTTTATCCGGCTTTAACTTCTAAACTCATTTTTCTACAAGAGAATAATATAGGAGAAAAATTCCTCCGACACTGGGACTTGAACCCAGGACCTTTGGCTATTTGCGCCAATGCTCTACCAACTGAGCTAAGCCGGAGTTCAATTCACAGCGCCAGATGGAACCTCTCTGCTATGACTGATTGCCCTAATGGTCTACCTCACAGACAGACAGACAAGTTATGTCATATGCAGTACTGTGAGGCACACTAAGTAGTGATTTTTGTGATCGGGCTCCCACTGTTATTGTACAGTTAACATTCAATGTAGATATATAAGCATTCATGAACACCAGATTATTGTCTCTGTTGGACACTACATGAGAATATTATAGGAGAAAAATTCCTCCGACTTAGCTCAGTTGGTAGAGTTTTCCGATCTGGAACTGCACCACGAGGGGGAATTTTGAAGTGAATCCGGAAAGAACGCTGGGCAGCGACAACGGAATACCAGTTTACCAGAAATGATTCCACAGCGTAAGCACGTTTCTCTCCCGTCCACGGCATGGTTGGATACTGTACTGAATGCCAATTCCGCGATTTAAATATCCTATTCTCAATTTTTGTTTACTGTTTATCACTTTTTTCTGTCATTATGGTAACACAGGTTGACTGCTACTCCCATTTTGTGCGAATGTTGCTGCGTGGATATAGTGCCTATGATATGGCGAACCTTGCTATAAGAGCACGGAGACAAGATTAAGGTCTATTTACACTTAGCAGTGAGGTGAACTAATGTAATATACTGAAAACCCTAAATTCCCACTGTGTAGATATCATTAATATTAATACAGTTGGGTCAATCCATTAGAAATGAACCAAATTTAATAAAATTTGTTGCTCGACATTTTTGATTTTCCTAAATTTTTTAGCAGTTATTTCCCAACTAAAGGTGAGTTCAAAACTATGGTAAAAAATTTTTTGGGCTCATACTTTTTTTTTGGCGGCCATTTTAAGTTTGTTTTTTAATCATATTTCAGTCGAAAACATGTTTTGCACAAATGTATGTAACTCTGTTAATTTTATAGATAACAAGACAAAATAAACACCAAAATTATCAGAAAGAAATGCTCTACATTTTTGTGTTAACACAATATTACCTAAGTAGTGAGGAAAGTGAAGAAAAAAATGCAAAACTACAAATTGAAAATTGACTTAAAACGGGAGTTTAGGGGCCGCAAAATTATTAGAAGGAAGAAAGACTCGCCCTTAATTTTTTTTCTGGTGTAGATCTACTATAGGACTACTCGCTGTAGAAGTTTAAAGCTTGAGAACTTTACAGGTTTTTTAATACAATGTTTCAAAAATGCCCAAAACCGTATTTTGGCAATATTTGAAGTAGAATATCTCAAAAGGGACTGAATGAAAAATTATGAAATTTATACAGATAACACCTCTTTATGATATAAAGATGTGTTATAAATTTGGTGACTGAGGCTCAACTGGTTCCCGAGTTACAGTGCATCGAATTTGGCCAAAACTTGCATTATACGCACATGAATTTTAACGGTAATTTAATAGTAAAAATCCACATTGTAATTTTAAATGCAAAATTTTAGTGAACCTAAGTATGTTACACAAAAGAGTTTTACATGTAGGCTACATTTCATCAGTTAACACGACAGATTTATAATTTCCTCAAAGCGTTGAAGAGCGTTGAAATTTCGGTGCATGGTTTGCAATTTTTGGCCAACTTCGATGCACTGTAACTCTGGAACCAGTTCAGTCTCAGTCACCAATTTATTATCACATCTTTATATCGTAAGGAGGTGTTATGTGTATAAATTTCATAATTTTCACTCAGGCCCTTCTGACATATTCTACTTCAAATAATACCAAAATTAGAAATGAACCAAATTGAATAAACTGTTTTGCTCAACATTTTTTATTTTCATAATTTTTTTAACAGTTACTCTCCAATATTAGGTGAGTTTAAAACTAGGGTAAAACATTTTTTAGACTCATACGTTTTTTGGCGACCATTTTAAGTTTGCTTTATAACCGTTTTTTGGCCAGAAACTTGTTTTGCACAAATGTATGTAACTCTGTTAATTTTATAGATAACAAGACAAAATAAACACCAAAATTATCAGAATGAAATGTTCTACATTTTTGTTTTAACACAATATTACCTAAGTAGTGCGGAAAGTGAGTCCGCCGGCGTGGTCTTGTGGTTAGCGTTGCTGACTACAGATCCGTCGGCCCGGGTTCGATTCCCGGTACCTCCTCGGATTTTTCTGAGGTAGGGAGGTCTGGTAGGGGTGCACTCAGCCTCGTGATTCCAAACTGAGGAGCTACTTGATAGAGAAGTAGCGGCTCCGGTCCAGAAAACCACCATTAACGGCCGTGGGTGTCGGCATGCTGACCACATGCCCCCCAATCCTGCCGTCTGCCTACGGGAGATGATGCAGCGGTCGGGTGGTAGGCCAAGTCCTTCCGGGGATGTAGCGCCACGGATTTTAGTTTAGTGCGGAAAGTGAAGAAAAAAATTCAAAACTACAAATTGAAAATTGACTTAAAACGGGAGATTTGGTGCCGCAAAACTATTAGAAGGAAGAAAGACTCGCCCTTAATTTTTTTTTCTGGTGTAGATCTACTATAGGACTACTCGCTGTAGAAGTTTAAAGCTTGAGAACTTTGTGGTTTTTTTAATACAATTTTTCAAAAATGCTCAAAACCGTATTTTGGCAATATTTGAAGTAGAATATCTCAAAAGGGACTGAGTGAAAAATTATGATATTTATACAGATAACACCTCTTTATAATATAAAGATGTGAAAAAAATTGGTGACTGAGACTCAACTGGTTTCCGAGTTACAGTGCATCGAATTTGGCCAAAAATTGCGTTATAGGCACACGAAATTTAACGGTAATTTAATAGTAAAGATTCACTTTGTAATTTTATATATAAAATTTTTGTGAGCCTAAGTTTGTTACACAAAAGAGGTGTATATGTAGGCTACATTTCATCAGTTAGCATGACAATTTTTTGGTTTCCTCAAAGCTTTGAAGAGTATTGAAATTTCGGTGCATAGTTTGAAGTTATGGCCAATTTCGATGCACTATAACTCGGGAACCAGTTCAGTCTCAGTCACCAAATTTATAACACATCTTTATATCATAAAGAGGTGTTATCTGTATAAATTTCATAATTTTTCACTCAGTCTCTTTTGAGATATTCTACTTCAAATATTGCCAAAATACGGTTTTGGGCATTTTTGAAAAATTGTATTAAAAAAACTGTAAAGTTCTCAAGCTTTAAACTTCTACAGCGAGTAGTCCTATAGTAGATCTACACCAGAAAAAAATTAAGGGCGAGTCTTTCTTCCTTCTAATAATTTTGCGGAGCCAAAACTCCCGTTTTAAGTCAATTTTCAATTCGTAGTTTTGAATTCTTTTCTTCACTTTCCTCACTACTTAGGTAATATTGTGTTAACACAAAAATGTAAAGCATTTCTTTCCGATAATTTTGGTGTTTATTTTGTCTTGTTATCTATAAAATTAACAGAGTTACATACATTTGTGCAAAACATGTTTTCGACTGAAATATGATTAAAAAGCAAACTTAAAATGGGCGCCAAAAAAAAGTATGAGCCCAAAAATTTTTTTACCATAGTTTTGAACTCACTTTTAGTCGGGAAATAACTGGTAAAAAAAAATTAGGTCAATCAAAAATGTCGAGCAACTTGGCCTGGTTCATTTCTAATGGATTGACCCAGTTTCTTTATTTTGATCCATCGGTTTTTCATTTGATATTTAAAATAGGGATGATGTTTTGCCGCACCCTGTATATCTATCCTTTGGTCAGGGTAAGAATGTACTTTGAAAAAAGTTTAGTACTTTTATCACTATTGGAATACATGGAACTTTAATTACATAATTTTTTTCAAATGCATTAAAATTAGACTTTTGAAAATGTCGCATATAATTCCTAATTCTGTATTACCATCCACGAGCCAATGGTATGATGTTACGAAATCTGTCATTAACGTCTGCTGGAGTAGACCACATTTGTACCCAGTCCTGCCATTTACCATTATATAAGTTGAAAGATGGAGACAGCTTTGGACGGCAGACCCAGTACCTCTAGTCTGATTTTGTACTTTAAAAATGTTAACTTACTCGTAAACTTCAGAATTAATAGATTACTACATATAAAACATGGTTAATCAACACTTGTGTGCTCGAATTTTGATTTAGCTGTTAAATTCCATTTTTAAATGCTGTATAGTACATGTTAATTTACCTCAGAAATATATTTCTACCCGTTATGAAATTTTGATATTTTGAGGGAGGGAATTTAAACCCTCTTGAGTTCATTTTATAAACATATATTTATAGAAAGATATAACAAACGTGCTTGTGTGGTGCCGCGGTAACACTTCACATGTTAAGATTGGCTTTGGACCTTCAGGATTTGGATCGCCACTGCGTTGGATTATAAAGTGTATCATGCATGTGATCAATTATTTTCTTGCGCGGTGAAATAAGTTTAATATTCTCTAATAAATAACTGACTAATTTATTCTAAATAAAATAAACAAAAATTATCTTTAAAAAATGATTTGGCAAATAACGATTTATTTCTATGATTTATGAATCATGATCTTGCCCTATTTCTGCCTTATTTATACTTATTTTATTTCAAGAAACTGACTTATTAAATCCTAATAAAAGTAATTCTGTTAATTCTGTAAACACTATAAATTCTTCAAAACTTAACTTTTTTACTTGAAACTGGTTATGATATTTCAATTTTATTTTGAAGTTAACTATTTAAACTTATCTTCATAACATTTTATTCTTGACAAAACTTCCAGCGTCACCATCTTTACACTTCCAGAATTACTTCATGCCGGTGAAAAGTTGAACAATAAGAATTTTGGCGGCATCCCGGGTGAAGAAACTTTTCATCGACGTGTCATGGAAGCCTGCGAAACCATTCGACACCATCCCGGAGTATTGGAAAGGTGCGACAGTCCATGATTCGACGAGTGCATGCATGTCTAGAAGCAAGAGGAGGACATTTCTAGCATTTGTTATGAGTAAAGCCCGGATTTTCATGCACTATCAAACTTAAAAATATGCATGCATTCATGCACTATCGTATCTCCAAATATGCACAATGAAGGGCAAAACATGCACTATCGAATTCCATGTCTTTTACATTTTCTCCACATAATACGTCTTTCACGTTTTCAGAAGTTTAAGATCAGGGTTTGAACTAAGTACCTTCTTAAGTTTTTCCCTGACTGTCACACCCGTTTCTCCACAACACGGTTCTAAAATATTCAAAGCCTTCAACCATGGCTAGTGACTGACAAATTCAAGCAGTGAACATTCTGTTTAGCAGTTTTCTTTCAATGGAAGGTGGTGGGGGTCTGCAAGTCGGTATTTTCTTTTGTAGTCTGGTGTATTATATTACTGTTTATTTAGGGTAAACAGTAGCTTGCACTCTCAAATTCATGCAGGTGGCAGACTCTGTTGCCAAGTCAATCAAAATATAACAATGGTAATGCAATACAACATTTTTACGTTTCTTTGAATAGCCAAGATTTTTGGGAGGCATATTCATAATATGCACAGTTATGCATGGTAACTTGATATTATGCACTAAAACCAGAAAATGCTGGTTTATATGCATTAAAAACGTCTGAACATGCTACATTAAACCCAAAAAATCCAAAACATGCATTATGCATGAATTTTGCCATAAAAAGGCCGAAATATGCAAACATGCACGGAAAAAAATATGTTTATTTGGAATCCATAAGTCATGTAATGTGTAACTACAAAGTTTGAGAAGTGTAACCAAAGTATATAAAAACATGCATTTGCATGGAAATCCGGGCTCTAGTTATGAGTTTTGTGTGTTGACGTGTTATGAGTGCACCAATGTGTTGAACAGTTCCTAACGAGAAAACAAAGGATTATGGGACCTATGTTTAAATGAACCTTTTTTCCTTATTTTGGTGAAAGGAACCCATGACGGAAGTTTGTATGAGTATGTTTCAAACACCCTGTATTATTGTTATGTCGTAAACTGCTGAGTCATGACTTGATATTGTATGGTAATGACATTTTCAACTATGACTTTCCATACTTTCCATTCATATGAATGGATCAAGTTTGACATATTACCAGGAGGCAGAAGGCTAGAGAGGTTAGGGAGGGAGAAGGAAAGGACCCGCGTGACACATAGGCAGACAAGCGGACTGTCGTTCTGTTAGTCAGACAGAAATGGAGATTAGACCAGCCACAGATAGATACGTTGAGAATTGACCAGAGACCGATTTTGTGATTTTATAAATCTTTCTTGTCTTGTAAGCAGAAGCTGTGGTCTGTTAGGTGTGGCCACACTAAATTGAAATCAACTTGACCCTTGCATCACGCCCTCGTTTACCATCCAAGCAAACACCAAATGCTTTTTATAAACTCATACCACAAGAATGAACGTTGGTACTTATTTATATGCTCTCGCTTAGTGTCAAGGTTGTATCAGGCAAATACCTTCACACTGACGTCTCAGTGTTGGCTCCGAGGAAATAATATTTAAGGAGACAAGTATCAGATTTCTAATTAAACGTTGTCAGAATACTTAATAACAAATATTACTTTTTTTCAAATAGGCTTATCAATAGACAACTTATTCAGATTCTCAACTAGTGATGTACGTGCAGATGTGTAATCGTATGCCACATGATTTCCTGATCTATCTCGAACTTTAAGATTCCATATGTTGCAATTCTCCAGAGAATTGAGTATAAAATGCTTTCTGGAGTACTGTACTTTAACTGACATCCATTAATTACAATGAAATTAACTCGACAACGGCAACGGTATCAACTGTAAGGACATAAAATTGCAGTTTGACACCGTGATAATAAACATCGTTGGACACTACAAAGTGTTTCAAACCGTAATATTTAGATAGATTACTTGATTGCCGCACTGTAAAAGTCCTATATAAATCACAATATAGGCTATAGCTAATTTAATACACGTCTTAAAAGAGAAAAAGAATACGGTAGTTTTATTCTGCAATTGAGTCCACAACTTAGGAGTTTTAAAGATTTAAAACAGAAATTAAACACGCTTTTATAGTCCACACAAAGATTTGAATTAAATGAAAGAAATAAAGTACGGTACTATACTCAGGGTGCGGCATTTATCGTTTCCCATTTTCAAAACCATGTAACACATTTATTTATCAAAGAAATAAGGTACATTGAAAATTTTTAAATGTCTTTCAGTCTTGGATTTGCAATTCTTAAATTAGTAAGGTATTAAACCTACTGAGAAATGCTAGAAAAATGAAGTATGGTTATCCTTTTTAACGTGCGAAACTATTACCATTCTCACCGTTTGTTGCCTCTGGTTGAATTTATGTGGGGGTAACTATAGTAGAGTGAAGTTGTATGGATCCCCTAAAATATAAGGTTCCATATGCGTTGAACGGAATGTACAGCAAAGTGGCAATTTCATTCCCTATACTGTATTTGAGACTAAGAATAAATTTAATTGAAACTACATGTCACTGCTTAACACGAGAACGGTTGAAGAATTAATTCAAGGCACGCATTTCAGAAACAACCCATCTTCCTAACGTCAAAGCACTACACACCATGACCAGGGAAGACGAAAGAAGACAGAAAACAAGAAAAACTACTCCCTCATAACAACGAGGAAATGATGAATTGGAGTAGCTACCCAGCTAACCCGCCATTCTCTCAAATGCCGAGACATGTCTCAAGTAACGATTGGTCGAAAGATTCTTAATCTCATTATACGAGGGTAAGTCAATAAGTATCCGCACTTTTTGTTTAGTATTGTGTAGATTGGCTACCACTTTGTGCTCGAGCACGTCGACATGTTCATTTATCCCCGCTTGTGGAATGTTTTATCGTTATGACTACACTGGGTGTTGCGTTGTTGCACATTAAACATGGCTGCACCGCTCAACGTTTACACCAAGGAAGAACAGCGTACAGTGATCCGTTTTTTTTTTTTTACGTCTGAAGGTGTATCAGAAGCCGAAATCCATCGAAGACTTTTCACACAATATGGGGCAACATTTTCCACGGCGAAGCGTGTACGAATGGATTAAAAAATTCAAAAATGGTCCGACAAGTGTGAAGGACGAGGAAAGAACAGGATTCCCATCCACATCCACTAGTGACGCCAACATTGAGCAAGTGCGTATCATGATTCAAACAATCCTAAGAGTGACTCTCGATGAAGTGGCAAACCATATGCAAATTAGCCATGGTTCTGGATATGACGTTATTCATAACAGACTTGGCTTGCATCAAGTGTGTGCAAGGTGGGTCCTGAAATAGTTCATTGAACAGCACAAGCACAATCGTATGACCATCTGCCAACGCTTACTGGACCGCCATGCTAAAGAAGGTGAAGCTTTTTTGGAAACGAATAGTCATTGAAGACATAACGTGGATCCATCACTTTGAGCCTGAAAGCAAACGCCAAAGCATAGAATGGAAACCCCTGCATCTCCAGTCAAAAAGAAATTCAAGAGTCAACACTCCGCAGGAAAAGTGATGCTCACACTTTTCTGGGACTCACAAGGACCAGTACTGTGATATTACTTGGAGAAGAGCTCAACAATATACAGGTATAATCAGTGCACGTTACAGTGAGATGTTGAGCAACGAGCTGAAGCCTGCCAATTCGAACCAAACGTCGAGATCTATTGTCGAAAGGAGTTTTTTTGTTGCATTACAATGCTCGCTCACATACTGCCGCCCACACTGATCAAACTATTGCGTAACTGGGGTTTGAGGTGGTAGAGCACCCTGCATACAGTCCCGATCTCGACCAGTCAGATTTCCATCTTTTTTGGCCCACCTAGAGATGCCTTTAGGGACAGTCAATTCAACAAGACGTGTCTTGCTACTCTGCCGAAAAACGTTTTCTGAGGGCATCAGGAAGCTTGTTACAGGTTGTCCACTGGTCGGGAAAATCCGGGAAAAGGCCAGGAATTTGTTAAAATATCCGGGAAAATTCGAAAAAAAATTATGGCCCATATAAAACCGGTGAAAATGAATACAAGTTTATCTTCTGCCAGCTTCCAAAAAATCTCAGCTGCTCTTGAAGATAAACTTCTCTCTTATCTTTAGCAAAAGATTACAACCATTTTTCTAAAAGAGTTTCATTGGCCCCTTTCCATGTCAATTCAGGCAGGGGCTTACCTTCATAGTCTCAGATGTTAATGAATTTAATGTATGTTAAAATCCAGGACAAAGTAAGAAACCCATTTTCTTTGTTTTGCCCAAAAATATATGTCATTCGATTCGTGAGGAAACACTAACTTACACACACGCCCTGTTCTCCTTCGCGATAGAAAGCGAATATTCTATTTCTTCCGCATCACTAAACTGACAGTCATACTAACCTGTAATTATTCTTTGTCCTCACCTCTGATTGTGTTTCTAAAGGGGAAATAGGTCTCATAGTGGACTCCACTATGACTGTCGCGTCTTCAGTGTATCTCTTCCGTACACTAGATAATCTTACATAACTTGCACGCAGGCTCGACCCCGAGATTTTACACAAGTCTGGTCACCTTGGTGGTTCATCTCATTAGCAGCCTCTAATCGCGTCCTACTTAATCCATTATCCTTTTCTGTACTCGAGGAGCAAGCTAGTATTCTCGGATAATTATCCCGAACACGACATCTGAACCTTTTCGCAACGCGACGATTCGTACTACGAAATTTACCAATACGATTGCATTACTCTCTCTACGAAGTTCTCGACAGGGATATAGGTACATATTTCATTATCCTGCCGTATCTCTCACAAGTTACCCTCCATTCAAGGGGTACTTCAACTACGGGTATCTTGACGGATCCCAAATTAATCATAACGTAATTACCATTGCGCACATTTCGCTTACTCTATTATTTTATTGCATCTAAATTTATAACAAACGCCACTGAATCAATTCAATTCTGCCGTTATGTTGCCGTGACCATTACTTCAGAGAAAATTTCAAGTTTGGATTGGTCTAATTCTATCTCAACGAGGTCCTTGGCCAGCTTCGGATATTTTCTTTTGGCATTTATATATCTAGTATCATATCTCCCTTCTAGTTTTCCTAAACCCTATTTCGTTCAAAGTTTATTACAAAATATCAAATTAAATCTTGAATATATTATTTTCCTCTTTTTTGTTGTTCATCTAGCCTGCTTGGTCGTTGTTAATTTCGGTCTTTCTGTACAGTATAAGAAAATTATTTATAATAATTAACTCAAATTAACAAAAAATTGTAACACACGAGTTATATTTTTATTTCGCTAGGCCTAAGTAATAGCAAAAAAACAATGTGAGTTTTCTTCGAATCACAATCTCTAATTGAACGTAATCATAATAAGTATTTAATAAGATTTCCTTACGTCTCTCCATAAATTCTAACCACAGTATATAAGGTTTATTTTGCTATAGAAACTAAAATTTTGCTTGCAGTACTATAACTTTTAATTTTTTGTCATCTGAATTTCATATTGCTACTGAATATTAACAAATTAACAAACATTTTATTTACAAACTAATAAGACCATGCCTTGACGTTTTCGTCCTAGTTTAATTACATAATTAATTACAAAAATACCATAGTAGCCTATATTCTTACACCACGGTAAATTAAAAAAAGACGAACATCATCATCTCATTCAACAATAAGATGAATTGCATCGATAAAAAAAAGGCATCAAAATTGTCCTATTTGATTCTCGTTGACTAATAAATCAAAATATAAAATCATTATAGGTAGCTATGTTTATCGGGAGTGTCAATATAATAATTATATATATATAAAATAATTGATGATGCATGTGAATATAATAAATTAACGATGGTGTTCTTGGTAACTCCAATCTATCGATTATAAATTTCCACTAACCAATTCGATAAATGCACGCTACAAGCTAGCATGGATCACTCGTTTATTTTAAACACGATGGACATTAATTTTAATAAACTTTTATTAAATTACAGAACTCATAATCCTGGAATATAAACCTGCAGAAATTAGTAACTCATCACAGATTGACTAAACGGTATCATTATTATTATTATTATTATTATTATTATGTAATACAATTTATCGCGCTACCTAATTTTCTTTATAAAAATTGAAAACCATTGTACTAATATGACACAATATTATTTCAAATATACCCGAATCTAATGACAATATTTCACATTAACTGTTTTAAAATAACTTCAATAATAAAAATAGCAATTTCTGAAATAACTGAAAAAGAAATTAACATATCGAATTGTTTTAAAAAAATTAAAAGATGGCTGCAACATTATTCGTGGTTTAATCAATAACATTTTTCGTCTGTCTCCCTTTTTCAAAAAAAATTAAGACGATTCCTCAAGACTTACTTCATAACTATAATTCTATGGGTTGGTTCTAAAAGGGTCAATGTCAATTTCTTGCAAACATGAGATCTATGCATTATTGAACTTGGCTAGTCTTTATCTTTCGTTTACTAAAAGTGCCGATGTCTGATGCTATTAATAGTTATAATAATACAGAATGCTTAGAGGCCAATGTCAGAAGTTCTCAGCAAAAATGTTACTTCTACAAAGGCTTCAACGTCATTTATTTCAAAAGAAAATTTTATGACATTGGCCCTTTTAGAACCAAGCCACAGAATATAAACTATAAAACTTATAGTATATATATAGAGTCATATTTATTATATTGTGTCTTTCTATCAATACAGATTTCCTGACATTTTTTGTTATATGTTTTACATCAGAAATAAAATATTTCTTCTAATGAAGAGGAAGGGGGAAACGTCCCCATAACACTAGCGGTTTATAGTCATATTAATTTATAATTTAATAATTTATAGTTTAATTTATAATATTTACGTTTGCAACCCAAAAGTGGATAAAGATCTTAGTTCGTTCAGAATTGTACCATGTTCGAAAATGTACCACCTTACCCTAATGTTAATTGTTAATCATGACTGACAATGTGGTTTTGATTGTTTTCATTGATTACCTCTCTTTAAAAATTAATGTTAATAACAATAAATATAATATTAATATAATATAAAATTATCCGTTCCGCACCCACTCTTCCTCTTTGAGAGATGTTCATTATGGAATCGACGAAAGTATGATCGGAGGCTTTTTATTTTATTTAGCACCGCTTTCGTTGTTCCCAAGAAACATGAAGAAAATTTCTTTTGTCGCGATTTTCTCGAAAACTACTCTAACGGTTTTGTGTAAATTTTATACATGGAGTGCTTCACTAAAGCCGTTTTGCATCCCCCTGCAGTCGAATAGTGAACGAGTTGATTCCCACTTTCGATAAATTCGTCGAACAATAGCATCCGTGTTGATTCCGCTAACTTTCGTCTGGCGGCGCTTCGTTATTCCAGGCTTGTAAGTAGTCAGTGCACTTGTAGGCCTATGTGATCGATGGAGGTTATTATAATGACAAGTGAAAAGGGTAAGAAACTGTTGGTGATAAACTATTATAAAATCCGTTTCCATAAGTGTCTCGACGATGGCGTTGACATATAGAAGTGTACGAAGAGAACATGTAAGTGTTTTGTGTAATTAAATTCTTTAAATTGTATTGTCGGTTCGCAATTAGACCATAATCATGAAAAGGATGACTCTTGTATATTAAATCGGCAGATAGTAGTAATATTGTGAAGAGAAATGCTGAAGAAAATTTGTGTGAGTGCCCCTCCAAACTTATACGGCTCGAGTTAGCTAATGGTGATATTGACACACTCACAACTGATGATTTGGTTAGAATAAGGAAAAATATTAATTCCACTCGATTACGCAAACTTCCGAAGTTGCCCAAAAACTTACCAGAATTACATGAAGCACTGGCGAAAATTTTCTTCCACACAAACAGGGAGGAACATTTTTTATTTGTCAACGACTCTGAAAAGAATATTGTGGATTTCTCATGCCAAACCAATTTAAATTTTCTGAAAGAGTCGAGAATTTTATTTGTAGATGGGACCTTCAAGAGTTGCCCTAATCTGGGAAGGGAAATGTTATGGCACTGTTGTTACCTGACGGGAATCAACACGCTATGGAAAAAAAAGATGACAACTAATGGGAATCAATACGTCCGCTGTCGGATAAATACGGTGGCAGCTAATGGGAATCAACTCGTCCGTTTCGGAATCAATTCGGTATCAGCCGGGTGCTTATACTACGACCTAAAATTTATATTTGAAACATAAAAAAAAATTCTATGAAGGGTAGTTATAAGCCATCCACTTTGAATACGCGCTCTTTGCAGTATATTTGTTCTGCACCAGAATGTGAAGTGAAAAGATGTGTTGGCCATGCTTAAAGTAAAGCAAGTTTCGTGAGTGCATTAATCAGATTTTATTTGGGTTATGTAGTCGTCAGGGATGCGATGTGATGTGGTAACGGCATTCTCTTCACTTTTACACGAAGAGAATGTCTTAAACAATAATTATAATAATTTATTTGGGCAGAGGAAGTTATGTGAGTTTCACATCAGATTTGTTATATACAGTATAATGAAATGCTAGCTGAACTCGCAAGAGAAATTGCGTTTAGTTTTTTATTCCCGTAAAGTCTGTGTGATACAAACTTACTGGAAGTTTTATCGTTAACATATTTTTCGCACTGTTAATGGAATTATTATAGAAAAAAATACTCAGACTTTTCTCAAGTTATTTTCTAAAAAAAATCACGATTTTTAAGTTGTACATGCAATCGATAGAAAATGTAAGTTAAAGGGGAAAATTCATTGTGAGATCTAACATTTGTGTCTTTTATTGCTGGTTCTTACCCCCTATAGCAGAGAGCGATCCCCCCCCCCCAAGATGCTTATATTAGGCAGCTAAAATTCGTTAATTTTTCCCTTTCCAGTGTTTATGTTCCAAATTTTATAGAGTTTAACAGAAATAAAACTATGCATGTAATGATTCCTTGTTTTGTAATGGAAATTATGAAAGGAAAAACATTTAGATCTTATACTGCGCGAACAAAATGGATGCGTTTCATAGTATACTATTATAATGTTGAACAGGGGTGGCCAACTTCTTTACTTACGAGGGGCAATATCACGGGCCGCACATTTTTTATGCAATAAAATTATTTATTAAAATCCAGTGCACATTAACGAAAGCACTTTGTTGGATGAAATAAAATTATTTATTAAAATTCAGAACACATTGGATGCAGTAAAAATATAATTTGTTAAAATGCAGTAAACATTACTGAGAGCACTGTGGACGCTCATGGGAAGTAACAAGTGCACCAAAGTCAATTTCCAAAGATGATTATGTTATTTGTAACGAGTCCTGAAGGTGGACATTTGTAAGTATGTTTCTTTGCGGTTATTTCACTGGCTTCATAAAGGATGGATTCACACCAAGTTCATGCTTCCAAATATTGAAGTAATTCAAAACTATCCGAAATATAAACTATAAATTAAAGTAACGTTTAAGTAATTTATTAATTGGCTTTGTCGCTGACCGCACAGAATGAGGTCGAGGGCCACCAGTTGTTCATCCCTGATGTAGAACAATACACTAAATGATTGAAATATAAAATAATATTATCATGTACGCGTAGTGCAATATAATTATGTATACAATATGTAGCCGAGCGAAGCCGACTGTTCGGCATTTCCTCTGTTTGTACATTATGTTTCGCAGTTACGACCAAACACGATGTAACTTATGTGTAAGGATTTTTACTTTTTGATTACAGTATAAGGGAAATTGGTACATTGCGACTCACCCGAGTCCCCCACTCCTACTCTCAATCCCTCCCCTGGCGGTGGCATTTGAACTACTAGAAGCGACGGTAGCGCCATCTCTTAATGAACTGATGAAACAGAAAAAATCATTTGTTTCTTCTTTATTCTCTTCTTTTCCCGTCTCCTTCTTCCCTTTCTCTCACCTCCTCTTCACCCTACCTACCTATTTGAGACCTATTCCTAATAGTAAATTTTGGACCGACCGGGATTCGAACCCGGGACCCCTAGCATTAAAGCTAGGAGTCTTGACCACTACGCTACGAGTGAATGTTGAGAACTGAAGGAAGCTTTCGTATATTAGAGTTATGTTAGGGGGATTTCATGAGTTTTAACGCAAGAATCGGTTTTTATAAGTAGTGTTGGTACAAGGGAAGTTTCCTGCATCAATTAAGCCACATTTTATATTATAATACGGCGTTTTTTTATAATTAAGAAATATTATGTATGGTACAAGGTTATTTTTCGTATTGTGTAATAGCCTATTTTGTTGGAAGGGTCGTTTTTATAATTGTGGAATATTATGTGGAGGTGCAAGGGGCTTTCTTTATTGTGAAATATTAGGTGACATATCAATTGCAATTATGCATTACCGGCGTTGAGCAACGGCTACAGGCATGATGGTATGCGTTGCGGGGAAGCGGAGCAGGCGGCACGCGGGGAGCAGCCAGGCGGGGAAGCGGCCAGGCGAGTGGCGAGTGGAAAGGGGAGCAGGGTGAGTCGCAAAGTACTAACTTGCCCAGTATAATATAAGATGAGTAGGTCTTAGTACGATGGTATAACATGTCCATAAAGTAAGAAATTTCCACCTCACAGAACAAAATATTTTTATTGTCATCTGACCAACGTGTAAAGCAGTTAAGTCCCTATAAATCTCCAAAGAAATGCAGGTCTACATCTAAAGGTCCACGCATAGGTCCTACAGTCCTACATTTAAAATATGCAGTTTTCCTTTTAAGTCGTTTTAGTTTCTGTAAGAATGTTCAGCAGAAGCTAAAATAAAAATAAAATACATCAAAAAAATTGACAACCCATTGTATGTAGCGGCAAGGAATTCCTGTGCAAAATCTGTTGGTCGTATAGGATAAAAACATCATTTAGTCGCACGATTCGTTCAAGTATACACGATGGTCAGTTCAGGGGCAACCAATGATTCTTGCCTGAAGTTGCACCAGTGTTAATTTCCCGGTGGATCGGTAACCTTACTCCTCTTAGTTCAAGTTGTTTACTTTATGCTTCCGTCACAAGCTGAGCAAAAAGTAGCTTTGATACTTGATAGGCCGTCCTCGCTCTCATAGTTTTCCTTTGTAGAGGAAGTTCCTCTTCGTGGAATCTCTGTGCTGAGTATTGATAAAGAAGAGTTTATATGCCACTAGCTAACAGCTATGTATTTTGGTTTCTCTGTACATTTCATAGTAGAAATGCTTGCTGAATTTCTCTCTCTGTTTAATCCTTTAAAGTTGAGATTTTGAAGTACACAAATACAATAATGCACATATGTATAGAAAATCCTGTATTTA
Source organism: Ectobius pallidus (assembly GCA_964059195.1). Taxonomy (NCBI): domain Eukaryota; kingdom Metazoa; phylum Arthropoda; class Insecta; order Blattodea; family Ectobiidae; genus Ectobius; species Ectobius pallidus. The sequence goes on from CAXKWD010000002.1 coordinate 152,612,729, forward strand.
AGGATAACAATAGTAATATCAAATTATGACTTTCGCTTAGACACCGACCTCTAAAATATGTCTCCCCCAGTCAATATTTTTGAGATGTGTCTTTCCTTCCCCATGCGTGCAACAGTCCATGATTTAATTATCCTTACTATATCCGGTGACGAGTACAGGTTACGAAGCTCGTCGTTATGCAGTTTTCTCCAGTCACCATTTTTATCTCTCTTAGGCTTAGACCAGTGTGGTTCAACTGGCGGGCTGGATCATTAATAAATCGGCCCCCGAACTCCTAACTTCGTGCATTTCTTTGTAGTCGACAGACATTGTATTTTCAATATTGCTCACTATCAAAGTTTTTCTGATCTTGATTGTAATTTTTTTTCTTCTGTTTAACAACCCTATAAAGGCTTCTCCGACTGATGATCCAGATTAAGCAGATGGAGCTCTGTATCCTACAGAGTAACAATTTTCTTATATTTACTTGCTTACTCAATGGCAATAGAGAATTCCTAAGCAAGCTATAGGAATATTATCTATTTTGTGGAACCCGGAGGTTCATTGCCGCGCTTATCTGAGCCACCCATTCAACCCTATTCTGTGCTAACTCCATCCAACCATCCCTCGCAAATCCGGCTTCCCTTAAATCTACTGTCCTCCCACCTACGTCAAGGTTTTCCAAGTGATATTTTCCCTTCGGGTCCTCCAGTCAATATTTTTGAGATATGTCTTGCGCGCAACATGTCCATGATTTAATTACCCTTACCAGATTGTAGAGTGTATAGGAGAGATAGAAATGGAAAGAGAGGGGCGATTTTTATTTGCACTAAATCAGAACCAAACAGTAGACTACTTTGGATAGAAGGAGTAGAAATGATGGCAATCGAAATTAATGAGCATACAAATGATAAAAACAACCTAATAATAATAGCTAATAATAATAATAATCTGTCACCTTGTGAGACAGATTATAGAACACTTCGAAAACTGGTAGAGAAAACCTTATCAGTAAAAGGGAAAAACATAATTATAGCAGGAGATTTAAGTCTTCCAAATTTAAACTGGAATGGGCAGTTAATGGGAGGAGAAGCTCAAACCCTCGTAAACCTGCTGGTGTGGGATCATGGGTTAGTGCAGGCCGTCAAAGAAGGTACTCGGCAATCAGCTATACTAGATGTATTTTTATAGGGCCGGAATCCCTGTTCTCTGCGTACGAGGTACTGCCAGGTATAGTGTTTGACCCAGCTGAACTCCCCTGGAATGTGGGGAAAGACCAATACATCCCCATATATTTCCCCACATTCCAGAGGAGTTAAGCTCAGTCGAACACTATATAAGTTAAGCGACCATGATGCAGTTCAGTTAGAGGTAAACTGGAAGGGACGAAGGCGATCGGAAAAGGAGATAATTAGCTGGAATTTCCAGAGAGCTGACGTGAATGGTATTTAAGAATTACTTAAGGCACAATATAGGCAATTTGCACAATCGGCCTCCAGTGTTAATGTAGCATGGGACATTTTCAAAACAATCGTGACGGAAGCAATTGAAAAGTATGCATCATACAGAGTTATTAAACATAATGGTGATCCCGAGTTTTAAACCAAAGCTATTAGAATACTCGAAAGAAAGGCTAGGCGCGCTTATCACGATAGGAAGAAGTCAGTGTGGCACGTTAATAAATTTAAAGAAATAACAACGCAACTTCAGGACGAAAAGCTGAATGCGCAAGAACGCTTTCTAAAGCAAATTTTTCAAGGTTATGAAGCTCGTCGTTATGCAGTTTTCTCCAGTCGCCATTTTCATCTCTCTTAGGCCCAAATATTTTCCTAAACACCCTGTTTTCGAACACACTCGTGCCCGAGTGCACCATTCTCTGGTATTCTCAGCTGTTTCGTAACCAGGGTAAAAGTAATACCGGGGTATTCTAAGAAAACCTGTGCACCATCGCTACATTACCGCGGTTTCCAAACATTCAAATATTTCGTGGTTACTCTGCTATGAAGCCATTCACATGGAGGAATTTGTGCCGATTTCTTCCTGGTTCTCTCTCGGCCACTAGGTTCTCTCTCTCCCTGCTCGTCTGCCAGTCACGGTGACTCAATAAGATGCAATGTTTACAACGTTTCTGCTCTTTAGTTGTGTTAATGTAATCTTCTTTAACAGACTGTAGGCCTATATGTAAATAAAATAATACTTATGTTTTAAAGAATAATTCTCATACGTGGACAATCTAAGGCAACCTTGACAAGGCAAAGCAAACACCACGAAATCTGGGTTCAACATAGCCTCGCTTTTATTCCCGTTCGAAAAGTGAAAACTTTAGGTGCAAAGTCATGTACATAGCCATGAAAGGGCTGTTATAATTTTATGTTCGTGTACGTGAAAGTATGATAAATTGATCACATACCCTATATATCGATATACAGGCTATATCGTGATGCATCCAGCCCTTCACTGTAAATTTGGCCTAGGCCCACTGGTTTTCCATATTTCGTTTATTTGTTGCCTTATTGATCAGTAATAAATATTCATAAGGATAAAATGGAATATTATATTGCGTACATTTGTCTGAATTCAAACACCATAGAGACTGTACTAATCGTTGGTTATGCCCACTACTAAATGGACCTAGTTTGGTTGAGGGAAGAAAGGAAGGTCATTTCAATCGACGTTACAGCACAGTATTTGCAAAGATATGTACCATCGTTCATTCTTCAAATAGATCCCTCCTTTCTCTTGTTATTAAGTGCCAGTATGGTACTTTATGAGATTGTGTGGGGGACGAAAAATGTCTGTCCGTCCGTCCGTGTGTCTGTACGCGCTCTAACTCAAATACGCTTTATCGAATTTTAATGAAACTTGGTATACGCGTTTATAATGTCCATGGGAAGAACCCTATTGAAATTGGACCAAATCGGTTCACCGGTACCGGAGTAAAACCCAATTTAGTGTATATTTTAAAGGCGCCATAACTCACATACGCTTTATCGGATTTTCATGAAACTTGGAATACCTATTTATAATGTCCATGGGAAGATGTCTATTGATATTGGACCAGATCGGTTGGGCGGTACCGGAATAATGCCCAATTTAGTGCCTTTTTATGGTAATATATCACAAAGGCGTGGATAACTCAAATACGCTTTATCGGATTTTCTTGAAACTTGGTATACGAATTTATGACGTTTTTGGGTACAAGCCTATTGAATTAGGGCCAAATCGGTTGATCGGTACCGAAGTAACGCGTATATCAATATTAATTTTGTAATCAATATTCTTTCAAGGCCCACAATGTATTAAAAAAACTTAACAAATTGCCAATCGTTTATTCATATTGTTAGCAGCCTTCATTGATTTGTTTCTTCATAACGATGTCAGTGTGGCTAAATAATAACTTAAATAAACGATTTATAACAACTAGCCGTTGAATATTGATATTATAATGTGTATTCTATGGTTATGTAGACTACCGATGTTTACATTAGGCTATATTTTACTGTGAGTATTTTTCTTATCGTTCCTGTGCAGCAATATACCTAATGTAATTCCTGACAGATAGATTTCATATGCTTATTATTCATTCATAACCTTTAAGGCTGCTTTAAATTGAAACAGAGATATCAGCGAATCGTAGGTCTATTGCATCATTATTATTATTGCCGGCACATTTTGTTTTTGGAGTTAACTCGGACATCTATTACAAAAATAACTTTTATGCATGGGCCTATCATAATTGCGTGTATCACTGATTAAAAAAAACATACTGGCACTTGGTTATATCAGTTTACCTGATTTTATTTATTATGTTCAATTGGCTTTTGGCATAGATATCGTAAATATGATACATTAGGCTGATCTCCATCTTGGAAAGAAAACAGCAGTTTTCTCACTTTTCAGCTCCTTCACGGCCGGTTAGCATTTTACCGCGGTAAAAGTCGAAACAGAGCACGGTGCAACGAAAGTATGACTTTACCAGGGTAAACTAAGCAACTTTACCGCGGTATTCTGAATACCAAGGTTGGTGCACTCGGCCATCAGATTATGTTCTCCCCGAAGAGTAAATGCAATGTCTCACATCCATATAATACAACCGGCAGGATAATCGTCTTATACATTTTTATTTTTAGATTTCTGGACAGAAGGTGAAAAGATAAAGAGTTTCTGAACTGCTTACAAACAAGCATTTCCTGATTTGAGTCTTCACTTAACTTCTACCTTAACATTATTAAGTGCCAGTATGGTACTTAATGGGATTGTGTGGGGAAGGGAATATGTTTGTCCGTCTGTCCGTGTGTCTGTACGCCCGATAACTCAAATACGCTTCATTGGATTTTCATGAAACTTGGTATACACATTTATAACGTCCATGGGAAGAACCCTATTGATACTGGACAAAATCGGTTGACCGGTACAGGAGTAAAGCCCAATTTAGTGCCTATTTTATGATAATATATTAGAAAGCATTTATCAAATAATCCAAATTAGTTATCATGACAACATATTGTTTTACAGCATTCATACACGGCTTTGGAAATTGCAATACAGTTAGCTATGACAAATAACATTATTCCTTCACATACGCTTATGAAAGTAGATCGTTAAATTGAGCGAGGTAGCTGAGATGGTAACGTCTTGGACTCACATTTTGGTTGTTCCTGGTTTAATTTCCGTAGCCGACCAATTTGACATGTCTTTTTTGTATTTTTGAGTGAGTGTGCGATTGTCAAGATATCACAAATCTGTCAAGTTCTGCTGATGCTGGACGATTTAAAGCTGATTAAAAGCTAGACCTTTGTTCTCCCTGAAGCTCTACTTAATGAATGAATCTGGAGCTTACCTCGGAAATTAATAATTTAAAAAAAAAAAAAACCATTTTCTACATATCATAATTGCAATTATAACTGATTAAACAAAAGCATACTGGCACTTTATTACATCAGTTTACCTGATTTTATTTGTATCTGTAATTATTGCTCCCAGATGGTTGAATTTCTCCACTTGTTCCAACGATTTACCAGCTATTCTAATATTTTGTAGCTCATTATTTTGACGTTTCATCACCATACACTCGTATTAATTTTTTTACGTATTAATTTCCAATCCAACATTCCTGCAGGCATCAAAAAGACTTCCTGCATTTCTCTCTATTGTGATTGTAGGCCTATCATCGCCCAGCAGACAAACGTCATCTGTGTAGGCTAAAATCGGGTGACTGCCATTTAATTATGGGCTTACCTTGTTTCCTGAACTTTTCTAATGGCATATTCCAAAGCGGAATTAAAAAGTAAAGGCTCCAGTGCATCTCCTTGCTTCAAGCCGCTTTTAGTGTCGGACCTATATGATATAAATTTTCCTACCCTGACTTCGCTGTACATTTCAAATATCCACATTTTGATCAGCAGGCTTTAAAACTTAGTGCCCGAACCCACAGAGGGAGTTGATTCCGGTTACCAACAACCTGAGTATAGGGGGTGGGGGTTGATTGCGTAGGCTGATAAGACAGTCATTGATAGTAGTACTGAGAAGTGAATGCGCTTGTGGTACGGTGCCTCTCAAATTGGTCAACAGTGTACCTTGTCATTGTGCGTGTTTAAATTTATAATAGGCCTACGTGTTCGGCATGCCGAAAGTGAAGTGTTCTAAAACGCAAACATATATTGAAACATTTGGGAGGGACTATTATACACAAACAGGAGAAAGTATCGTTTTGCATGCTTGTAATGTGAGTTTAGATAATGAGAAGTTAATTTGTGGTCTTCCTATATCTGTATTGCGGTTTGTTTACTATCACGTGAACTAGCATATGGTAGCTAGGGCATACGCCGAGCAAAGTCTGTACAGTACGGTTGCTGTTAACATATTCGATCGGGCACTAAGTTTTAAAGCCTGTTGATCAGCCTAACTAACCTCTTTAGTATCACAAACACAGTGTACACTTTGTGTCGCCTAACCAAATCATATGCTTTTTGAAACCTGTGTATAGCTGGCTTGTAATATGTTTCTACTTACCTTAATTTGCTGGCACTTTCAGAAATCGTGTAAAGACATTTTAAATTGGGCAGCGGCAAACGCAAATAGTATATTCTATTAATCAATACTTCTGTAGGCTAATAAGCAGGGCCCGGATTCTAATGACATGTCATCTTTTTATTGATGCTGCATAGACATTGCCAACTTGTAGATAAATCCTAATCATGGCCTCTAGTTTATAGAAATACATTTTTATTAGGTCATTTTTGTCATTTTATGCAATTTTATATTTTTAGGGCATATATTTCACTTTTAGGCCATTATTTTGTCATTTTCGTGTGACATGCTTCCTTATTTAGTCATTTTCATGTGACATGCTTCCTTATTTAGTCATTTTCATGTATTTACATGGAATGTATTAACTTTTTTTTCGTCGCTAGCGGTGCTGTCTTTGAAGTGTTGTTTGTTTAATGCAAGAAGGAAAAATTCGGCGTTAAATGTTGTCATGTCTCAGTCGGAAATGAGAATCAAAGAAACGCCAAAATTTTGTATTACTACTGTTTACCCTCAATAAACAATAATATAATCCGGCAGACCACAAAAGGAAATGCCGAATTTTGACTCGCCAGTGTCTCAGTGCCAGTATAAATTTCCGTGAGAAAAGAACATTCGCAACATTACAGTTATTTACAGTTTTTACAACTATATACTAACTAGTCTACAACTTTGTGTACAATAATTTTTTATAAATAAAATATCAGTTTTTAGGTCATTTTTTATAATTGTTAAGTAATTTTCTTTAAAATGTAGGGTCATTTTATAGGTCATTTTTCAAACAATTTTAGGTCATCAGAATCCGGGCCCTGATGACTGTTTGAATGGTTTACGGTGAATACCCCATTATGTTCTTCCTGGTGTTCAACTTTACTATGGCCAAACCGTTGGTAAGATCTTATTTGTTTAACTTACCATCGTCTACGAGGACACACGAATAACTGGGATTTTTTCGTCTCAATTGTTTGAATTTTTTGTACGTTTTAATGTTCGGAAAGAAGAATTTGTTAAAATTTTCGTTTAAAGAAAAAATCCAATTTTTATTATTTAAACAAAAATCAACGAAAATATGAAATTTCGTGTCTACAGTCATATTCTTCACAAAATTTAATATAGAGATACATGTTCCTATTTCACTCTGGTCATATTCTGGAAACAGACCAATCTGGCAACATAGCGCTTGATTCTCCCATATGAATAACATTGCCATATGAGCCCATTGTACCTTCACGATGTAAAAACCAGTATAGGGTCCAGGATCAAATTACATTGTGAATCACTCATTGATTGCTGAGGGAGGAAATTGAACTTAACAATTTTTTAGGTATCGAAACTCGTATTTACATCGTTAACGGATGGAAAAATCACTCTGGAAGCTGATTAAGTGTACAAATATGAATATACTTCGGTATATTTAAAAGCTAATAATGCTGCAGTTACTCCATGCGTCAGTATTTTGAGTTAAGATACAGTCGTCAGCATTCTCTATAATGTGGAGTTACTATAAAAGATTATTTACCTGCCATCAGTAGTTTTACTGTGTATGTGAGACAACTCTGTATATAATCTTGCCTTACTAACTACTGGAAGGAACTAAAATCATGTTAAGCCTTAACAATAACAACAACAACAATAATAATAATAATATAAAAACAACTTATTACCTTAATAATCCCGTGCATTGTTGCACAGATTTACAGAACTTTATTTATTCGCTTCAGAATACAAATCTACAATCTTATAAATTAAATTGATCAAAATAATATTTGTCTTGGTATTTATGTAGAGTTCACCGCTCCATGCCGTATTGATACAAGTGCAATATTTCTAGCAACGCATTCCGTTTTCCTGCCACCTTCTTTCTCGGTCCTCTCCAAAAAAAATAAAAAATAAAAATAACAACTAAAATTATGCTGTAAATTTAAAGGGCTAGCATTTTATAGGCCTGCAGGGTTGATGCATCTTTTGAAGAACGATGATAAACCACGGTTTAAGTAATTTCCATATTACCATAAAAAGACCATTAAGTGTCCCAGGAGAAAAATTGTTCAAAGGGAAAAAATAGGTCCCGGGACGTATAATTTTTGTTTCATGCGCCTGCAGGGGACAGTTTCGACTACACGCAGCACATTCAAGTCGGAGATGCAGCATTGACACGGCACCGCAGATAACGTCCGCGGATCTTTTTGAGCTCTTGCAATTAGTAAAGGAGATTTTGGTCTCATTTTTACCTGAATTACCCATAGTAAAGCGATTCAGTTTAAATATTTATAATCTATTCCTGGTCATTCTTAGGTAGACTTTTTAGAATGTAAGAAAGAAAAGAGAAATTGGATGAATGTAAGCGGAAGATAAAGTATTGTATTTATAATAAAACAGGTATGAAAATCTCTTATGCCTTTTTTCTACCATAAGCATATATATTGCAGTGTTCTTGGTCACAGTTTTTCCACATAAGGATTATCCTGGTTTGAGGTACTATATTACAAGCCGAAAGGTCGCTGGTTTGGTAGGTCGAATGCAGTACGTTTACACGTGGTTACTATTGTCAGGATCACTGCCTTCTACACTGTATTATTCGTGCATACACTGCCTGTCCTATACGGCTAATTTTGCGTACGCGGCGACATTACAGATGGCAGCACCTATCGCATTTTTTTTTTTTTTTTTTTTTTTGTGATGATAGTTAAATATATTTAAGTACCAGGTCGCCAACTGGACCCATGCCTTTACAGTGACATAATACACAATTTGAAAAAGTAGTAAAATGTAACAGTTATTCACAGCTTGTCTACTAGAAGTAGCGGCCGAGTAATGAGTGTAGAATAGTGTTTATGTATTTCTACAAGTCACATTGTATTTCCCTTAGTAAGGGATTAGAATGACGTTTTAAGGACTCAAGGTATCTGGATCTGATGCGCTGCAAGTAGACACTCAATAACTCGATGTCGAGATCACTGTAAAGTTGAGTATTACGTATGTAATAGTCAGCTCCCGTAATAGTTCTACAGACTGCACGTTGTATGCCGTCTAAACGTTTCAAGTGTCTTGAATGAGCCGTAGCCCAAACTTCACATCCATAAATTATATATGACCTTATTAGTGAAGTATACAACAAGAGTTTGGTCTTAAGTGGAATATAACTCTTGAACATAGGGTATAAAACCATAAAACGCTGAAAAGCCCTATCTCTCACAGTCTGAATATGTGGTCTGAATGTAAGCCTTTTATCTAAGATAACTCCAAGATATTTTGTCGTAATTTTGAGTGGTATTTGTTGGTTTTGAACAGTGAGAGATTGGGTTATGTGAGGGAACCTCTTTGTAAACACAACCAATTGGGACTTTTCACCATTCACTTTCAGTCGCCATCTGGTAGACCACTGTGTAAAATTATCTAAAGCGGACTGTAGTTGTTTACATGCAGTGTATATGTCCTTATTCCTTGTGTACAATACTGTATCGTCCGCATATAATCCATGTAAGCATGCAGGATGGGTAGGCAAATCTTGAACATATATACAATAAAGAGTTGGGGCTAAAACAGAACCCTGTGGAACACCAGCTTCAGCAATTTGCACATTGGAATGATGCCTATTATGTACAACCTTGAATCTTCTGTTTTGTAAGTAACTCGCTATTAGTTTAATATAGACGGTAGGAATCTTGACTTTGAAAAGTTTAAAGATGAGCCCCTCATGCCAGACAGTGTCAAACGCTTGTTGAATGTCTAAGAAAGTAGCAACTGTATGTTCTTTTAAGCGAAATCCTTCTTCAATAAATGATGTCAGCCGGTATAGAGCATCTCTAGTACCACGATGCTTTTTAAAACCAAACTGTTCATTTTGTATCCTTTCAGGTAGATAAAGAATTGGGAGAAGCCTTTGAAGAATAAGACGCTCTAAAATTTTACCAGGAAGTCAAGAAGGCTGATTGGTCTATAACTAGACGGAAGAACTGGGTCCTTACCCGGTTTAGCAATCACAACAATGTTAGCATTTTTCCATGCTGTTGGAAAATAAGCGAAGCGGGCACATGCATTATAGATTTTTGTCAAGTGAGTTATTCCTTTCTTTGGTAAACGTTTAAGAGCCATTGGTGTAATGCCATCTGGTCCAGGAGCTTTATTCAATGATAGATTTTGTATTGCTTGTTTAACCTCAATAGGCTGGATCGGAGGAAGGATTCCAGACAACGGGTGACAAAGTAGTTTATTAACTTGTCTTCTAATTTCTACTGCAAATTCTTCGTCATAGGGATGAAGCTGAGATTTGAACCTTTCACAGAGAGAATTTGCTAGAATTTGTGTTTTCATCTGTGGATCGTAGACATTGTCACCATTGTTATCTTGAATTGGTGTATTTTTTGTCTGGGGAGATTTACCCATAACACGCTTAGTGAAGCTCCAGAAGTCTTTACCGCACGGTTTTAAGCTTTCAACTTTTTCAGCGAAATTATCCATTGAAGCGCGTTTATGAATTCTCCTAATAGCTCTTTGGTAACGATAAAATGCTCTTTTGTATGAAGGGTCACCAGAAATCTGCCAATGTTTCCTTGCTCGTGTTTTGGCTCTTAGAAGGAATTTTAGTTCTAGATTTTCATTTTCCTCCGCAGTGAATGAAGATAAAGTTGTTACCTCTTCCAGCGTTGTTTGTACAGTGTCAGTCAAGAGCTTTACTGCAGTGTCTATATCACTAATGTTAGATATAAGTGGGTTTCCAGGAACACTAGAGTGTATTATTTTGCTATATTCATTCCAGTCGATTGATCTGTTAATCTTTCTGGATTTCGAGTAATTTGTGACACGACCCTTGAAGGACAAAAGAACTGGAACGTGGTCAGTATCAAGGGCTGTTAGACAGAACTGTTGGTTTGGTACACACGCAGTTCTATATAGACAAATGTCCAGAACATCAGGTTGATGGGCTGGCGCCCAAGGAAATCTTGTAGGTTCAAGCGGTCCAATAATTGCATAGTGAAACTTGTGTGAGTGGTCTAATAAAAATTCTCCCTTTTTTGTATTAATGCGTGAATTCCACGCCCTATGCTTAGCGTTTAGATCACCACAAATTATAAAATTTCTATGGACATTAACAATAGCATTCAAATCGTTTTCGTCCATATGATTATAAGGTGGATAATACACAGATGAAATTAATATTTCACTTCCATCGAAATTAATATATACAGCACTTGCTTCAAGCATGTTGAATTGAGGTAAGTTTGCAAGACGATGTGGAATTGATGTTTTTATTAATATAGCTGTTCCACCTCCATTTCTATTTTGTCGATCTGTACGGTAAATAGTATAGTTTCTTAAGCGAAACTTAGTAGATGGCTTCAAGTGAGTTTCGCTGATACAAGCTACATCTAACTTATATCATAATTTGTTAACAGTTGTTGCAATTCATAAACTTGGTTTATGATTCCATTAGCATTGAAGTTCAATACAGTAAGATCTTTCTTCAAGCAAGGAGAACTACTGGCCATTTTGTTCGGGGTCAGTATCTGTTAAAAGGGCAATGCCTTCAAAAATGTTGATTATTTTTGTTAGGGGGTCCTTTGCCGTCTTAATTTTATGTATTGTAGTACGAATAGTTTGTATTACATTTGTAATATTGAATCCTCTTAACAGATTGATTATATCTTTGATAGAATTTGTTAACGATTCTGTGGTTTCCACGTTATGAAGAAGTGAAGCGTTCCTTGTTACAGGGAGTGAAGGAAAGTCACTCTCTTTCCAAATCGGGGTTTGTCTACTAGCTTGAACCCGTTCTTGAACCTTATTTCTTAGCTTTTCTTGCAGCACTGACCTTTGTTTCATTTGAAACGGGCACTGTCCTTAACTAGCGGTATGATTCCCACCACAATTAACACATTTTGGTTCATGATTGAACCCTTTTACTGGGCAGTCAGTAAAGATGTGATCATTGCCACATTTTACACACCGAGTAGGCAAATTGCATCTACGCGATGTATGATTGAAACCTTGGCATTTATGACACTGTACCACATGCGGTTTAGGTCTGTAAGATTCTACTTTTATTATATGATTGTTAATGTCTTGTATTTGATAGATTGATCTTGAATGTTCATTGTTAAGGAGTGTGACGACCCATATTGGTATGGGGCGTCTGACAACATTTCCCTCCTGTAGCTTGGAGGGTACAATCATTTGCCGAACCTGTTCTACGTTGAAATTGAGAGACGACTTGCAACATTTAAAACTAAATTTTCTACAAAGAAGAAAAGTTTGCTTCTTTTTTATCTCTTACGGTTATAGAGAAAATGCCATTTCAATGGTTTCCGGTGAACAACAGAAGTATGACGTTCCTTGATGATATTTAGTATTACTAATAGTATAGGCACAACGTTGCCAAATGGACTATTCTTTGTCACCCCCCCCCAAAAATTAACAAACCAACTAAACAAAGTGCAAAGGAGAAGCGTAATACATGTATCTTCCTTACCCTAAATATAACAGCCTAGGTTAATAAGTAGAACGTATCGCACATGGTTTCTTTTTAGCAGGGCCCGGATTCTGATGACCTAAAATTGAAAAATTACCTATAAATGACCCAAATTTTAAAGAAAATGACCTAAAACTTATATTTTATTTATAAAGAAATTATTATTGTACACACAAAGTTATAGACTACTTTGTACATAGTTGTAAAAACTGTAAATATCTGTAATGTTGCGAATGTTCTTTTCTCACAGAAATTTATGCTGCCACTGAGGCACTGGCGAGTCAAAATTTCAAGCATATCACACGAAAATGACAAAATAATGACCTAAAATTGAAATAATTGCCCTAAAATATAAAATTGCATAAAATGACAAAAAATGACCCAATAAAAATGTATTTCTATAAACTAGAGGCCGTGATTAGGATTTATCTACAAGTTGGCAATGTCTATGCATCATCAATAAAAAGATGACATGTCATTAGAATCCGGGCCCTGGTCATCATCATGAAACTGTGAAATATTTGAAATGCTACAGTCAAGGGTTCTTTCCATATATGAAAAGTTCCTGCGAAATGTCAACTCCTTCATGTGTCGAATATCTCATCTGAGAGCCTCACCCTCTCTGAACCCTACGGGTTTCCATGGTCCATACTGGGATCACTTTACCTTACTATCTGGTTACCCGTCCTTCGTAGGGTAAAAAGGTATTTAGCACAGTTTTTAGCATTGCCAGAGAAACAGCACGATGAAATAACCATACTTCTTTTCACAGTGTGCCTGATCTTTCGAAGTTTGAGAATAACGCCTTCCTATATGTAACTCCGTGCGTGCGCCTCTTCCGGCGTCTCGCTAGATCGCTAAACAACAAATTATTAAGATATTATCTTGCAGCATCTAAATCTAATTCCGTTGCTGGCCTTGATTCTACTCATTTTCTCGCACACACGACATTGCTCTAATCTTTCTAGTCTTTGTAGAAAGATTACTGTGTCTTTTCCTGCCATATTATTTATTAAAAAATTAACGTAGCGACGCTAAATATAGGCAAGGAACACATTTCTTTTGTTCACCGAGAGCTATTGAAACAGCGTTCTCTCGACAGCCGTAAAACATATCGAAAAAGAGCCTTTTTTTATTGTTGTAGAAAATGTAAATTGAAATACTGCAAGGGTCTCCAAATTAGATTTGACCGACGTGTTGGTCATACTAAAGTTCAATATAGACCAGGAATATGATGCGGCTGTTACCATTAAAACGGCGACCATCATAAAATGATGAATTTTCCTTAAACTTCTAAGTTCGTTCCAAGTGTAAGACCTGTTACGCAAAATGTCTGATTTATCAGTTGAGTAGTTTTCGCGTGAAAGACGGACAGACTCAAGATAGCACTAGATTTTGTACAAAATACATATATCTGACATATATGTATAAGATATTGTACAAGTCAACTAATTATGTAGTAACTTCTTCCTTCTGGTTTACTGTATCTGAAGTGTTTATTTTGTTCTGTAGCATTAGAATAGGATCAAGAGGTTTGCCATTGGTAAGGTTAGCTCGTTTTAAATAAAATTAATTTATTTTGTTCCTTAGCACTGGCCTAAGTAGGTCGCTCACTAAAAATATCAACAGCTGATCCCACCTTCATTTCAAGCCAACACTTACATTATGCTTGTCTTCATTTCCTCTTTAACTGCTATTAAAGATCATGGTCATTCATGAGATTCGCGTAAATAGGATTGAATTTTGCATTATTTTCTTCTCATTACATATTAAAGTACTGCCCCATAGTTCATAAATTTATAAATTACTTAATGACATTGCATTATTTTGCATTGTTGCCAATTTTACTTTAGTTATTTTCTGGCAATATAGGCGCAAAGCTTGTTTTTCCATTCCATGCGTTTTAGAGTCAGTTTTAATGCAACGATATTTTGAGTTTTACGGTTAAAGCTTAATATGGTCAGACTTTTGCAAGTAAAGAACATTAGATATATTATATAAGTATGTAATTACTAATTTCCGGATTTTTAGGCTTTTATAAAAGGAATTTTAGCCTTTTATTTTTGTAAAATAGCCCTTTTTAGGTTTTAAACAAGCGATTTCAGCCGTCTTAACAAACCATACAACGAACACTAATATTAAACACCGAAAATTGTATTGTAATTTTGATACAGTTATTATTATTATTATTATTTTTATTTTTTTGCAAAATTAACAAGTAACTATTCCTTATATTGGCACTCGAAAAATAGCAGAAACAATTGAAATATTTACCCTTTAATGATACAATAATTATTCAATACACCACTCAATTCACTTCCGATCTACAAAAATAAGTAGACTCGAGTGTCACGAATTTGTTCTTGAATATACTTTTCTGTCGTCGGTCGGCAACTTGTTATTTTAAAGTTGAAACGACAATAGATTAGTTGCAGATTTCAAGTATTGCAGACGGCTCAGGTTTCTTTTCTTGCGGCGGCGAGATGGCACATTTTCAAGTTACAATAACAAGCAACAAAGCGACATATAGGTCTACATTGTTAATTTCAGTGAGTTGTATACATTTTTTTCTCTTTTCTTAAAATGCACTAATTCACATATTTATTTTCCTTTGCATTAATTGGAAGATGCATATTTAAAAATCGTGTTTTTCTGCAAAAGTCCTCTATAGCCCCTGTTTTTTCAGAAAAAGTCCTCTTTAGCCCCTTTTGGGCCATTCAGTCCGATTTAGCCCTTTTTAGGTTCTATAAGATTCATATATTCAGAAGCAAGGAGCATGAAACGGTAAAGTACGTTAAAATGTTCTAAGCTGGGGAAAAAATAGGATAAAAACCTTCAAATCCGAACCCTAGCAATTGCTGTACTGTTCTACTTGGTAACGAAAATAAATCGCAGCAAGGCTTCATGTAGACATGTGATAATTTAATTATATTTAGCAGTTAAAGAGTGCGCTAATTCATGAAAAAAAAAGTGTTTCCGTGGGAATTGAACTTACTCCCTAAAGCTTAAAAATTTCATTTTTAAACCTTACATTATTTTCCGTTAATTTGAAGCATTCTATTTTCTCCTTGCCTCGATTTTCCTTTAAGTCATTAGTCATAGCAAGCTCCACAATTGGCAGGTACACTATAACGAAATAGCATCCCATTCATTATTTACAGTGCCAACGAATATTTATCGATTTGGTTTAACTAATTGCTAAATAAACAGCTAATGGTTGACCATTTCTTTGAGTAAAAAGGTAAGAAAATACGCCCGAAGATAACAGTAGGTTCATAACTTTGGGCATGGCAAATAAAAAAAATCCCTTTAGGCAGGCCTACAGGCTGAGGTAGATTTCAAAGTGATTTTGGTTTAATTTATTATCGCTGCGCAGCACTCTTCTTTTTTAGCCTTGGCATGGCAAACCCGCAGTAATGAGAACTGAATTCGGTAAAGAGGAAGAGACTACAATAATTTGTTTTGACAACAAGAATAGGATATAATATTCTGGGAGGCCGTGCGCAAGATCAGCAATGAATAAAATTAGCAAAGCCGCTAAACAAGACAAAATTATGATATTATAATAATTCTTTTTTGCACTCCTTAGCTAGTAAGTGTTACTTACGAAAGTTGTTTACATGGATCGTAAGTTGACATTCCCACACATTCTTGTTGCTATGGCCGTTGCGATGAGGTTAAATTACTTGCGGTCCAAGCGCCACGTCATAATTCATTACGATACACTTCATAATACAAGCCTTTATGGACATGGCCCCCAGGACGAATATTCGGTTCCCATAACAACAAACACATGCGAATCACTTTCTGAAATAAACATCTATTTTCAAGAATGTATTTACATAATATTTTCAGGTAATATCACAATTAATATAATTAAATTGATATAAGTAACCGTCGTGCAAAAAATAGCATGCAACACACGGGCCGTAAAGGCTGCGCCTCGGGTTTTCAGTCTGTTTCCTCGACCCGTAAACGTGCCTTACGGCACTTGTATCGCAATATACTATTAAGTGTTATTATTTTCAATCATTAAAATCTCGCGTCATATGAGAGCTATCAAGAAACTAGTTATTGATTTGTAGAGTACTCATCAAGAGCTTTTCAACGATACCCCACAAGACGTGGTTTCAAAAGTTTCGAATTTTCATCCCCCACCTCATCCCCACCCCCACCCTCACTCGAACCCCCCGAATCGTTGGTGTCACTGTGAACTCCATAGGGAGTACTCTAATTTATTCAAACAAAGTTTCCTTCTATACTTCATAGGGGCCGAGATATACATTTTTAAAAATTTCGAGCCCCTCCCCCGACCACCCCCTTGGGCCAATTTTGCTCATTAACGAACTTGTCCGAGCTATTGGGCCTAGAAATGACATAATAAAATTTGGTTCAAATATCTTCAAAATTACGGCCGCTATCGTGTAATGTATCGTATATATATATATATATATATATATATATATATATATATATATATATATGTATATATAAATATCACAAAATTTTTTTTTGAACGGGCGGTGGTTTCGTACTTAGGAGAGCATGAAACGTAAAGATATGAAAGAATTTTTCGAAAATCATGACATGGTATCCATTGCAATAGGTAGATTTTTCTTCGAAATCTACCTAAAACGCTAAAAATTGTCATATGTATGTATCGTAGAGAGGTCTATTTGGGCGGAAATTGTATTTATCTGTGATAAAAATTTTATCCAAAAAATATTTAGGTAGATTTCGAAGAAAATTCTACATATTGCAATGGATACCATGTCATGATTTTCGAAAAATTCTTTCATATCTTTACGTTTCATGCTTCCCTAAGTACGAAACCACCGCCCGTTCAAAAAAAAAAAATTGTGATATTTATATATATATCTTTACACGCTAGCGGCCGTAATTTTGAAGATATTACAAACCAAATTTTGTTATGTCATTTCTAGGCCCAATAGTTCGGACAAGTTCGTTAATGAGCAAATTTGGCCCAAGGGGGTGGTCGGGGGAGGGGGTTGAAATTTAAAAAAAAATGTATATCTCGGCCCCTATGAAGTATAGAGGGAAACCTTGTTTGAATAAATTAGAGTACTCCCTATGGAGTGACACCAACGATTCGGGGGTTCGAGTGGGGGTGGGGGATGAAAATTCGAAACTTTTGAAACCACGTCTTGTGGGGTATCGTTGAAAAGCTCTTGATGAGTACTCTACAAATCAATAAATAGTTTCTTGATAGCTCTCATATGACGCGAGATTTTAATGTTTGAAAATAATAACACTTAAAAGAATTATTATAATATCATAATTTTGTCTTGTTTAGCGGCTTTTCTAATTTTATTCATTGCTGATCTTGCGCATGGCCTCCCAGAATATTATATCCTATTCTTGTTTTCAAAACAAATTATTGTAGGCTTTTGCTCTTTGTCGAATTCAGTCATTATTGCGGGTTTGCCGTGCCAAGGCTAAAGGAGGAGAGTGCTGCGCAGCGACAATAAATTAAACCAAAAGCGCTTCGAAATCTACCTCAGCCTCTAGGCCTGCCTAGAGGGATTTTTTTTTACTTCTTTGAGAAATTCGCTGAAATGTGAAAACAGATTTTTTGCTAAAACTACTGGCAATCGGCTAAAAGTGATCCCACAGCAAACGTACAAGTAGCTTTTTGTTCGCGTGGTGTTACTTTACAACTTCATACAATAAACCCTTAAAAAACCACTCCGAAAAGGAGCTATTCTGCGTCTCGGGCCGCCGAGCGAACTAGTGGAGGAGAACGGCCGTGGTGGGGCGAAGGCGAGGCTGCCGTTGCTACCAGTTATTCCATTAAATTTTTAAACTTAAAAACCTGCTGATATCATTTGGTGAATGCTTACATTAATATAAATTCAGCTATGAAAGGGTTAAAAATTTGTGACAAAAATATAGGCTACGTTTATTTTTACCCTAGAACAGGTAGAGGGGTGGATAGCAGTCTCTGAAATTTTAGTTTGTGCCCTAAGGCAAGGACTCTTGTTAAACAGCAGCTCAGACTTCAGTCAGTTCTCAGCGTGTAGTTGAATCACCTTGAAGTCTGAAATCTGAAATGTGTAGTTTAACGAAGGTGAAAGAAAGAAAACACGTGGCATTGGGCTCCATTTGAAAGGTTTTGTCAGGAGAAAGTGTTTCTGTTGTATAATTAATCCAGAGTTAAGAGTAAAGTGATATTATTCAGTTTAAAGTTGTTCCCATTATGTAGAATAGAAAAAAAGCTTTAAACCTTTTAAGTTCATCTTTATTTTGCCTATTGATTATACTTCTGCACACATACCCAGTTTAACCCTGAAAGTCACGCCGTCAATCCTAAAATTCAAACAAACCACTCCTTCCCTTGAAAATTTATGTAATTTCTGAGAATATTATACTGAATGAATGAAAGTGCAATATAGTTATCATGGCAACAGTGTATTGTTGCAGTGTTCACATAAGGCTTTGGAAGTTGCAAGTAAGTGGGATTTGACAAATTAGAAAAGCTGTCGATAATATAATTCATTGATGTAAATAAATAATGAATAATGAAATCCACGAAAATAATGCACAATGTGATGCAGTCACATAACTTTCTGTGCCTGGACATGGAGAATATCATTTTCTCACTTCGCATTTTGATGTAGAACAAGAGGTCATATTGCAGGGACAGCTTAATCCAGTTGTCTCAGCTTAGGTGCCAACGATGTCTGTAAAAATCCTACTTTGTATTAGTTAAGAAATAGGGATGTTTATTATAGGCCCTAAGCATCTGCAAAGAGACAAAATAGGATGGAACATTTTTAGTCCTATGCGCGCAGTAAATTATGTCCCAGGTTTTTGGAAAGGAAAGCATGAAAGTGATATTGAATTTCTGTTCGATTTCAGCCCCGAAACGGTTGTATGGTAACATGAAATAAAATATTCCGTAAATACAATACAATTTTATGTTACCGGTACTTCCGTTTCTTCTTATTTCAACCTCTCCCAGGCATGGTGTGTAGAAGCAACGGGGTGCAAAATTCGACATCCTCTATGAGCCATAAAAAGCTATATCAAGAGTTTTCTGAGGGAATAGTTTTATTGTGATAAGTCGTTCTTACTCATTTCAGATTGTAAATTTCTAAATAAGGACCTAGAGGTTGAAAATCGAAAGTCCTTCATAAGTTAATTTCAATTTACAAAATACAAAACCCGGGCGACGCCGGGCCTTTTAAGCTAGTCCCTGTAATATAAAGCCATATGGCTGGCTGACTGACTCACTCACTCACTGACATTAATGTTTGCCCACTTCCAGATGAGCTAGAAACTTGAAATTTGGTACACTTACAGCTTTTAGGCTGTAAACCACAGGAAAATTCCAAAAAAGTTCATTTTTTCAATTTTACCCCTAAAAAACCTTCAACAGCTCGAACTCAGCTTTGAAGTCTCTGTGTAGTTTCCATGACAACAATATTACCTACAGTGTTCACATAGAGCTTTGGAAGTTGTATAAACTTCGATTTGAAGACATGCTAGCGATAGAAACTATTATTTCCGTAAACCGAGCGAGGTGGCCGAGATGGTAACGTCTTGGAATGGGGGCGGAGCCCCCAACGTGCGAAGCGAGTCTAATATATAAAATCGAAAGCGTGTGTGTGGATAAGTATGTTCCCTATACAAATCTACATTCTTTTACCAATTTGCACGAAATTTTGCACACATACCCAGTTCAGCCCAGAAAGTAACGCGGTCATCATTAAAATTCATAAATGTATATACTTTCTGAGAATGTTTTACTGAATTAATGAAAATGGAATTCAGTTATCATGACAAAAGTGTATTGTTTACAGTGTTCACATTGGGCGTTGGGAACTACTTGGTACTGGTCTTTAACAAATTCTGATGCTATCGATATTGGTGTAAATAAATAATGAAAAATGAAATCCACGAAAATAATGCGCAATGTGATGCAGTCACATAACTTTCTCTACCCTGATCATGGAGAATATAATTTTCTCACTTCACATTTTGATGTAGAATAAAAAAGCGTATTGCAGGGACAGTATTTTCAGTTACCTCAGCATGAGTGTGCCAACGAGTATGCTATATCAGAGGTCGGTAAAACATTCTATCCACGTTATTCTTAGCTTCGTACTTTGTATTATTTGAGAAATAGGGATGTTTATCATAGGCCCTAAGCATCTAAAAGGAGACAAAATATGATGGAACATTTTTTGTCCTATGCGCGCAGTATACAATGTCCCAGGTTTTGGGGGAGGAAAGTATGAAAGTTAGATATATGCATACGCATTCATGAACCACAGATTATTGTCTCTCTTGGACATTACATGAGAATATTTTAGGAGAAAAATTAATCTGAAACTGGGATTTGAACCCAGGACTTTTGACTATCCGTGCCAATGCTCTACCAACTGAGCTAAGCCAGAGTTCACTTCACAGCGCCAGATGGAACCTCTCTCCTAAGACTGATTGCCCTTAATGGTCCTCACCTCCCAATCAGATGAATTTTTCTCCTATAATATTCGCAAGTATGAAGTGATATTGAATTTCTTTTTTATTTCGGCCCCGAACGGTTGTATGATAGCATGAGTGAGAAATAAAATATTCCGTAAAGACAATACAATTTTGTGTTACTGGAATTTCTGTTTCTTCTTATTTCAACCTCTCCCAGGCATGGTGTCTAGAAGCAATGGGGTTCAAAATTCGACCCCTCTAAGAGCCATAGCTATATTAAGCTTTTTCTGGGGGAATAGTTTGAGTGTGATAAGTCGTTCTTCCTCATTTCAAATTCTGCATACCTGTATAAGAATCTAGATTTTGAAAATCGAAAGTCCTTCATAAGTTAATTTAGAATTACAAAGTAAAAAATGTTAAGCTATTAAGTAATATCAAGAGAAGTCCTAATATGTTCTAGGCCTATAAATTCACGAGCAATGAAGAGAAGCCGGACCTCGAGTTTTATTTATTGTGACTGTTTAGCAAATACTTACGTAATTAAGGAAGTAATTGAAACCACAAATTGAATAAAACACATCTATTTTTGTCTATGTAAGCGAGATAGTCGATTGCGAGACACTCGATATTTCGCGATGGTCGTGCTGTTTGCTGTTATTTACCAACACTTTCTGTTAAGAACAGCTGTCTATTTTTTAGATTAAATTCTGGCGCTACTAATAATATATAGTATTATTAATATTTTTATTATTATACAGGAGTTAAAATGCTTCGCAAAGTGAAATTGTTTATTATTTTCATATATTAACCCAATCGCTATGTTCAGTAATGTTTTTTATTAAAGAAGCTGCAGGTATGAAAATGTTTCAGTGTTCAGTTTTGTGAATTTACATTTTAAAAAACCAAGTGCACGTAGGTGGGATGAAATAAGTGATAAAAATAAAACGATAAAATTATGACGACAGATCTTGTAATTGATTGAAATTCCACAAATCCTTATACTGGATTGGTCACTGATTCATGAGCTAAATGGTTTAAAGTAATTATGGGGTTAAATAACGTACCTGCCAGTTATTAAGTTGTTTCAGGCAGACTGACCGTTAAAATTGATTGATTTTTCGCTTTAGCTCTCTCTCCAGTCATCTCCTCTCTCACACGAGTGTGAAGAAAGAGTTCTAAAAATACTTCAACCAGCATCTGCTGTGCTTTGTTACAGGGCAAAGAGGAGACACACTTTTTATTGACGAAATAGATAGAGACCGTAGTATGTGCATGTTTGTGTAGGCTTCTGCGGACATTTTAAGGGGTAGGAAGATCAAGAAGCAGAACTGTTCAACCAACATAGCGTTTATTGAAATTTTTGATACGTCTATGTGGAAACTTTATTTTAAACAAAACAAAACAAGGTTTAGAAAAAATATAAAACTTGCATTAATGGTGTCGAACTTTCCACAAAACACGATTCTTCAGGATTCGACTCATACTTCCTTAACCGGAGCTTCCTTTCTCTGGGATGCCCAGAAGGAAGAGAGACCACAGTGCGTCATTGAAATTTCTGGGGGAGGGGTTGAGATTTTTCTTGCAAAATTAGCATTTTACATGTTAAAAATAAAAACAGTTAAGTTTTATAACTTCAAAATGCAATAAAAACTTTCTAATTATTTAGCTAAATTAATAAAATAACTGTACAACTAGTATCAGTTATGTATATAATGTAAAAGCAGCCTCATTAAACATTGTTTTCTATTGACACTGTTTTTAATTACAAATTCAGCATTACTTTTCCATTGGGAAGAAGTTTTAGAGTAGGCCTACTGTTACGGGTGCTACTTTTCATGGTGCTGGGGTGATACGCAGTTGGGGGTTACTTTTTATGATGATGAGGGTCAGGGCCAGCTCGCCTTTTATGAAAGCTATAGGCCTAGAGGAAGACATCGGATTTGCGTGAAAAGCCTGTAATTTTGCTCAGAAACCCTTCTTTCATTGTTTGTTTTTAACATGCCATAGATCTACGAGTCAGATTTCTCTTGTGAAGGAAATTAGTAAAAAACTTTCATTGTTGAAAATTGATTTCGAACAAGTATGAAAGTCGAAGATAGTACACTATCTTAACTTATAGGCTAACATTCCCATGCCTTCTTCATGTTATTACTGTAAATGGGAACGTTATGTCCTTTTCTGTATTTTACGTCTAAAGCAGTACGTGTTCATCTTGTTTACGTTTTGCTAAGTCAGGTCATGAACACACAAATATATAGGCCTATTGTAAGTACTAGATTCATTTCAAATGTGAATAACTATTGTATTACAATAAGTGCACCAGGACAGTACAGTGGCCAGAAATCTTACCACCTCGTTATGCCTATAAGCGAAGTTGTAAAGGAGGTTAATGCTATCTTAAGTTTTGCTAAAAATAATTAAATGATAGCCTATGTTTTGGTTTTATACATTCACTGCGATGAGACCTCTTCGGGTTGGAGGATTGTGATGGAAGTGTCAATGTTACTTACTCTTCAGATCATTACAAATTATTAGTGGAACCAGTTATTAGGCAAAATTGTCCCTTTCGACCATATGTGTTCCTGATAAATACTGAACTTAGCGATATTCATATAGATGACTTAAGTTTTGTTTTCATCTTCCCCTTAGCTGAAACTACCCTAGTCATTCATTAATTTCTCATTCGAAAATCCCCTTACAGCATTTAAAAAGACAGAAAAAATATATGGCAACTTGATCAACTCCCCGCAGATTGCAAGGATAGAGCGAAACTATGTCTTCCTATTTTTATTTCAGATGCATAATGTAGCTTAGCGTCCACAGTGCGAGTCTCGATGAAGGTCTTTGTATACTAGCGGCCCATAACCTCGCAGTGGCCTCTGTGTAGGTCCGGGAAAATCTCCAGACTATAAATAGTAGAAGAAGCTGTTTGCAATCCAAGCATAGACGTGGGCCCGCTGGCTGACCTACCGTAATAGGCCATCGCGACTGAGCGAACCGATATAACTGCACAGCTTTGTTGCGCCTACCATTGACCTATTCATTCAGTGGCACATTAACCATAGCTAGGGAGACAGCTATATACCATCCAGCTCTGCGGCAAGTCATTTTCTTGGAACTACTGACTGGAACATTTTGCTAAAAGACTTAATGCAATAGTTTCTTACTACAAACTCTTTGAGTAATTTACTTAAGTACGCTGTGTCCGAATCCGACTGACATTCATATGGAACTGATTATAAATTTATAACACATGATTACAAGTAGGCTACCGGTGGCCAAACCAAGCTAAAATTATTTAGTTTTGACAGAAACCATAAAAGTGTTCTAAATTGTTGGGAATAAATCCTGCAGTCGTGTACAATAGAGTTGTCATTTGCCATTAGACCGAAGTTCCACGGTTTCAAACCCTGAGGGGCGTGATTTCAAAATTGGTTGAAGGTGAGGGTTTATACGGCATAAAAACCAGCAATGTTCCTTCCATTGGAAGAGAAATAAAGGTGCTGGTTCCATATCATAGATAGGCCTACACACATATCCATACTCGTAAGGTGTAAGTCGCTGCACAAAATTACCGGCTGTTTCATAGCTTACTTTTAATAGGCTATAATAGACTATGGGTAGATTTGTTACCACTACGAGTCTTGAAGAAAGTAATAGACTTGTTTTGATTACAGAGAGAAATGGTCTGCAGCTTACGACCCCCGCTTATAGGGCAGAGGGAAAAGAACGGAACATTTAAAGCTTTAAGACGTCATAAATATTCTTCCCCTGATTTAAGTCATTCTACAATCACTTTAAATTAACAGCTTAGGTGAATTACAAAGATGAGTAGAATGATTTCTCATTCTATCCCTATGTTTCCAATTTAAATACAATATAATGGTGCAATTTTCTTAAACTGTGTAACTTTTAGCCGTGGGATATCTTACCACTTTCCTGTTGAATTTATGGCATCTGTTTTAATTTCCGAATGCATACATTTATGCGGGGTACGCCGTAGCGTAGTGGTTGAGGCGCTGCGCTACAAACCGGAAGGTCGCGGTTTCGATCCCGATGAGGTTGTTGGGGTTTTTCAATTGGCCTACTCCTTCTGGTGGCACTATGGCCCTGGGGTCGACTCAGCCTCTGACAAAAATGAGTACCAGGAGCAATCCTGGAGGTAAAGGCGGTGAGTAAGGCTGATAACCTTTCCACCTTCACATGCCCAATGTTTAAAAATCTGGGAGCCTCAACCTCCTGGAACCCTCTGGGCCCCCATGACCTGTATAGGGAACACTTTACTTTTTTTACTTTATACATTTATGCACATGTTTCAAACTATACTGCTGGTATAAGTAAATTGTACGTTTCCTAAGCAGTTAAAGTATTCACCTCTCACTCCTTTGCTCAAGAGAAAGTTTTTGGATAATAAGTGATAAGTGAGTTCGTTGTAGAGAAAAGGCCATTCATCTTCCCAGATCTTATTTGACATAATATAGAACACCTTGTCAGTTTCTTCTTGTTTTGGATTAATGCACCTATCTATTGTAGGCTGTTTAAAATTGCACGATTTTTTTTTTTTTTTTTTTTTTTTCATTTTTCAGATCGAATTGAATATTGATCATTTGCTGTTGAAGGAACCTTATCTTCCACGAAGTAATTTATTGACGGATACAGTAGGTGGATACTGACTTATTTTTAGTTCACGGAATTGTACTTCAAAAACGCACGATCGGGACAGTAATACCTTAAACTTTTCCCACAATCATTGCATGCCCTGGTCTCTCCTACTAGGGGCGGAATTCTGGAACAAGCCTTCAACTCCTCCTGAAACCTTCCTTAGTAAAGGAGAGTAAACAGAAGGCACCTTCTTCAAATGCAAAATCAAATTCTCGGTTCTTTCTTATAGCGCCCTCAATGGACAGCTTATAATTCCTCCTTCAGTTGCCACGGACAGTGGGCATCTGCATGGAAAACAAAAATGTTCCCATATGTTCGATTATACATTAAATGTCGTTGTGTAATGACTGTTTATTTTATGAAAATTGATGACAATTAGATTACAGTATTGAATTTTACTTCATTTTATGTCAGATCAGTAATTCCCGACCTCTTATTAAATAACAACATGAAGCTCATAGAATAGACTTACCGTATGGGCATTGTGCTTTACTTCGGAGCCCTGCTAGTTTTCTTATGTAGACATTGTAGACCACCATTTTGTAGACATTCATGTAGCCTTAAAGTTTTCCGTCGCTCTCATGAGCATGTCGTTCGGTATTGCCGCTATTCGTTGTGAATAGCTAATTTAAAGTCATCCAGTTTATGAGGTCATCCAACATACACTTTTGACTTGAGATAGCCCCAGAGAAAATATTGACACATGGTCAGATCCGGGGAGCGAGCAGGCCAGGGGAGATGACCATTTCTTGACAGAAAATGCCCAGGAAACATTTCCCAGACCATGCCCATTGAGTGTTTTGATGTGCGCGCTGTAGCACCATCTTGTTGGAAACAAATGTTTGGAGCATTAATTCAACATCTAACTAATTCAGAACGAAATAGCGGCATGCGACACGATAGCGACATGTTCATGACAGTAGAAATCTTAAAGGCGACGCTACATGAATGTCTACAAAATGGTGGTCGTCATTTATCGGACACAATTTTCAATTCAAACAAAAACTAATGGAAGAACTGTAAATGGCAATTATTGCTCCAACAAATCTGATAATTAAACTTTGCATTACATTGATGTTTATTATTTTTACATGCATCTCAAAATCGTCAGATTATTCTGCCGGTCCCTGTACAATAATGTAACATAAGAAAATTAGCAGGGCTCCGAAGTAAAGCACAATGCCCATACGGTAAGTGATTTTTCTATTCTATGAACTACTGACGCGATAGCATTCTTTGCTACTTGTATGGACACTTCCTTCTCGCAATGTGTTCTTGGTCTCGGGGTAACATGCGTGTCTAGTGTTCAAGAAGTCTCACGTTCAAATCCACCCCAAAGCCACTTTTTTTAAAAATTTATGTGAAATTATGCCGATTCCATTCTTGTGTTCTATATTATCAATGTGCTTGAATAAGTATTACATTCTTCTTAAAAAAAAAAAAAACTGGGAATTCATCATATTTCATTGATTTGTGCATTTTCTTACATTGACCTGCAACATCAGCCCTAATGAATGTCAACATAAGCCTATAAATGTTATTTCACGAACAGAAACTTGCTTTAAAGTTATTGCGTTGCGTTATAATTGCATAGGCCTATACTCAGAACAAAACTGCATACCGCTTGGTGAATCTGTCTTCTTTTTATTGGCATACTGTACTATTTTATTGAGAACATAAGACTGTGTAGTCTATGATATGTAAAAAGTGTCTTGCGTTTTTATAATATAACAGCTGCTTCTATTACCGGTACTCTTGATTAATATTCTTATTATTATTAGTACTATTATTATATTATATTTTTATTACATTATTATTAGCCTACTACTACTATAATTATTCCTAATGCTATTGTTATCATTGTTAGGCCTACTGCTATTATTTCTGTATTATTATTATTATGTTCCTCTTTGTTTTGTCATGCATGCTATGAAATAAGTAATGAGATCAGACATACTTGCAATTAAACAGTTGTAGGCCTAATAGTTGGCTTTCAAAAAAAATATTTGTATTCCTTACCTCTTTAAGGTTAATTAGACAATATACCTACTCCGTTCCTTTGTTATATGGATATGTTTATAATTTATATATTTTATAGCCGCACTTCAGTGTCAAATATCGTGACATTGATCACTTTACACTACATCCATTTTTAAATTTTTTAACAAAAGACAATAATGAACTACATTCAGTACTCTACTCTTTTCCAAGAATAGTTATTTATGGAGCTTATTTAATAGATATTCTGCGCACCATGGAATGGTATTTTGAAATTCACGGCTTTTTTGCACATAATAATGAGTTCAAGTTGTTTGTGTCGTATTTATGTAGTCATATTTTAATTTAATACTTCTAGATTTATTATATTTCGTAACATTATCGTTAACTATACGTTGCTGTAGTATATTCTGAAATTTGTTATAAGTTGCATAAACTCAATAAATCCACCATCTAATATCACAGAAGTGAGAAAACTGACATCTGAAAACTATAGAGGACGGAAAAAGGTGACCACTTGGCTTCCTTCAGTATTTAAGATAAGGAAACTCTCTTACTTGCTTCTTTAAACTAACAGGGAGGTTAAAGAATAAGAAAACGTGCTGTTTAAGGAACATCACAGGCACCCTTTCACCTTTAAGGAGCCATCTTTCCTAAAATGAAACAAGGAAGGTTCCAGAGTACGAATGCCTATGTAAGGAGGATTGAAGGCCCGTTTTAAGTAAAGGAGCTTGAAGGAGGATTCCAGAATTCCGCCTCAGGGCTGTTTAGATTTTTGACACCAATAGATGTATATTTTAAAACATTTTCTCCAGGAATATAATTTGATCCAGTGGAAGCTAGATTCCTTTCCCATACTGCGTAACTGGCAGCTGATAACCATAACTCAGCAGCATTGACACCCTAGCTATGTCACGCTGTAAATATGTGAGTAGAGTTGTTAAAGATTTAGGTGGAAGGGATCATGCTAATGGTGTAGTGTGTAACATCTTGTTCCTAAATTCCTTCCTAATACTCGTGTTACAATGAATGACCTGTCCGTAATGTAAAAGCTACTAAGGTACTATTATTACTGGTAGTAAGTATTGCTCTAGTCTTGTGAACTCCTTGGTTTCCAGACTCATATTGATGTTGTAAACATGTTAATTGGCTAACCATTTGTTATATAAGACAAAAATAAATCGTATGTATAAATATCTGATGTGTATCTAATCTTTAAATGTTTTGCTGTGATTGCGGTTGAAGTATTGCAATAGGAAAGTTTTCGTTGCTGGCATAAGAATCTGGTCCAACAGTCTTACTAGATTTTCATATTTTAGTAGCGTTTGCAGTGGTGAATAGGCTGGGGAACAGGATTTGGTAGGACGGATTTGTTGTGTAAAAGTACTTGCTTCGATTCGCCGTCACTATTGTTCTTCTTTGACGCACCACTTCCAATGACTAACATACTCAGCGTAGAAACACGAATCATCTCAGGGTTTTTTGTTTTATGTATACTTATTTCTTAAAAATGACAACACCTGATTTACCAGTTCACTATTGTTTTATTTGGTACTTTATTATTGCTTGTGAGTTTTGACTGTGAAAATATGTGTTATTTCAAACACCACTTGTATGTTACATTACATACAATACTTACGTGATAACTGAATCACTTTTATGTCACTAATATAAATAAACTCGCACGGTGTTATCAAGGTGTATATTTAATAAGCTTTTCAAAATTTTTGGGGTAAGTACAAGGCATATTCGCTAGCGCGGAGACGTTGCTTGTAACCACGACCCAAACCAAAGATGAAGTAAGTCAGTCTAACGCAGGGTTGCCAGATCAGAAACGTAAAACAGTCGTACCAACAATTGAAAATAGCCGTACGCTAGTTAAAATCGTCGTACACTTTGCGAATTGTTAGGATGATGATGATGATGATGATGATAATAATAATAATAATAATAATAATAATAATAATAATAATAATAATATGATTGCCAAGTGAGGTACTCTGTACAGACATTTTTTCTATAAATGCAAGCCTGGTGGTTAAGATATGCTTTTGCAAGTTCTATAACGTGCTACTACTCCATTCACGCATGCTGACTTTGCTGTTCACAGCTACTACTCAGCTGAATGGTCTCTCGTAACTGTATACATATACGCATTGTTGTTGGTGTTCTTTGTCATCGGCTACCTGCAGATGTTGCAGGAAGAAATAATAATAATGAAATATTAATAAATTAAAAAACACAAGAATGTAAGATTTCTAAATATTATTTAAAGAAAAGTATACAGCCACTTTTGATATGCACGTGTACATAACGTAACACGTAACAATGATATTATGATTATTATGTTTGGTCAAAATAAAATAAAAACAATAAGACCAGCTGCTCTTTATCGGTATAATTTCTTTGGAGGTTTGGACTGCTTCGTTTTGCACAAGTGCGGCTAAAATATAAAACGCTTGGGAAAGAATACTGAGAGAAGTAGAAGTAGCAATAACAATACAATAATACAACTTAAGCGAGGTGCGGCACCGGCCCGTGAAAGCCTGTATAATGACCGAGTTTTATTTGACAATGGCTATTATAACATTCCGCCATTCAATTAGCGACATGTAAGCCTAAACAAAATAAACTACGAAAAAAACAAAAATAGCCACGTTTAACCAAATTGAAAATTCTACAGTAGATTGCTAAAAATAAGTAGAAAATGGTAGTATAAAGTACTAATATTAAAAATAGTCGTATGAATAGGCATACGACACATGGTTGCGTCGTACGTCGTACAAATATATGAAATAGTCGTCTGTGTACGACTATAGAGCTCTGGGCTTTTTTAGTTTTTCCTCCTGCCACTTGAGCGCGCTGCTCTCCACATTCAGGTATTGTGAACTTCCGGTTTCCTCATTCTTGTGTGTTTTCAGTATGAGTTTGGGACGGTTCTCCAATTTTACAGTGATGGAATTAAAAAGGATGTTATTCGAAGATGGTGCAGCAAATATTTCAAAGTTAACGAAGCAAGAGTTGATTACAAAGTGAGAAATCAAAGCTATCTGTCTTCTGAAACGTTTGCTAACTGTTTTAATATGGTGCAGTATGCCTGCGGTCTCCAATATTTTTTCGATTTATTTTCATGTTTTTTTTTTTTTTAAGTGAAACTTCTTTAGCCGCGGTAGGGGTAAATCCAGAGTTTGTGTCACGCTCAAAAATCGTCACGAAATTAATGTCACATTCAAAATCGTCACGAAATTAGTGAGGTGTGACGGAACGGACTGCACAGAAAACAATCAACTCATTGATTAGGAGTAATCAACTGCTATTAGATTTAAAAGATCAAAATTTTAAAAAATAAAAAATAAAAAAATCCAAAAATAAAAAATTTAAAAAATTAAAAATTGAAAAAAAGAAAATCGAAAATTGAAAAAATCTAAAATCGATAATCCAAAATTTAAAAATCCAAGAAATAACAATTCAAAGATCCAAAATTTAAAAACTCCAAAATTAAAAATCCAAAATTTAAAAAGTTCAAACGCCCAATATTAAAACGTCAAATAATGCAAAATTGAAAAATCCAATTATCACAAATTGAAAAAATAAAAACAAGTTTCACTTCTGTCGCGTGGCGTTTACGAATACTTTTTTTTTTTAAACAAATATGCATGAACTTTTTCGTATCATAGCTTATTGAACACAGTCTAATATACGACGCTGTTTGTTCTGGTTGCAGCTTGCTCAGGCGAGAGAAAAATCCGGATAGGAACTTTGCCTTATTCGAAGTTCAGGTTATAGAACCAGAAAGTACCCACGACTTTCCTTCGACAAATTTCTTGCCGATAAATTCATTCAAGAAAGAACGGCTTAAACTTTTCGACGAAGACTCCATAACCACTTGGTTCGAAAAGCGTAGGGCAGGCAGCAGTATGAAAGCTGGCCGGACTCTAGCAATTAGAAAATTCATCAAGTGCATTGAAGTGAACGTGTTGATGGACAAAAACAACGTTGAGTTTGCTATCTGCAAAGCACATAGTCTAAAAATTTGTATGTGGTTTGTTTTTTACTCAATTACAATACAGATTGGCCATTTTATCGGTTACGGGAGAAATTTCGATTGACATTGACATTCTTAAATGTCAAAATAAATTGGCAAC
This sequence comes from Ectobius pallidus, assembly GCA_964059195.1. Classification (NCBI taxonomy): domain Eukaryota; kingdom Metazoa; phylum Arthropoda; class Insecta; order Blattodea; family Ectobiidae; genus Ectobius; species Ectobius pallidus. Next base: position 152,644,457 of record CAXKWD010000002.1, read on the forward strand.
AAAAATTACACTGAAAAGATGAAATGCTAATTTAACATGCCTAAACGAGGTTACGTTGGTTGGGTATACTTATTATTTCATAGGCCTATATATTTTTCTCAACATCTACTATATCAAAATTATTTTAATCACTCTAGAAAACATGAAATGCTCACCATAACTGCTCAAAGGAACGTTAAAATCATCTTCTGTGAAGTGACAGCTGCAAACACGAGAAAACTGGGAAGGTGTTTTCCATGGCGTAATTTTACCATCCATTCTTGAAAAATAGCCTTTTCTTTTGGAAAACTGTGAAAACTATGTCCTCAATTTTTGTTTGCAACGGCCGAACAGCCGAAAACATAGCAGTTAATCGGCATAATTACTTCCAAAACAAGATACAAGCACAGAACTGTAGTGTAAACACGGGCCTCTGAGATAACCGGAAGTGGATAATACCTCATTCTCGGCGGCCATCTTAAAAGCGCAGAGCTCTATAGTCGTGCGTATGGCAACACTGGTCTAACGGATATTACCGCGCGAATGCTAAGCCTGCATCTTATTGGTTGAAATGCTATTACGTTTTTCTATATCAATGGCTGAAATAAATCGTGCGCTTATTATTTAAAATATTTACGTTATAGTTTCAAATGTTTCCGTCATAAATTGAATGTAACAGTTATGTTTGGAATTTCCGCCATAGTAATAATAATAATAATAATAATAATGATAATAATAATTTAGATAGTTTCCAATACAATTCTAATTCCGAAATATGTTTCATGATAATTTATGTACTACTTTATATGACTCATATTAATGATTATTCTATTAAGACAATATGGGGGGAAAGGGTTTCTGTTTCAATGTGAATATAATTGTCCCAAAGGTAAATAACTAAATTCACACATCACAACCCAGAATTTTTATTTACTTATTTCGATTTTACGCGTAGCGGTGTTTGGTGATGTTTGTAAGTATAGTGTTAATATGTGAATTATACCTTCTCATTAAGAGTCAGTTAACTTGTACATTCTTGAAACATCGAATAGGACAATCAAATCTTTACAAACTAATTGAATTATAACTTCCAGTAATAAACAAAATACATACTTACAACATATAAATTGACATTTTACAATTGTTGTAAAACATTTTAAACATTACCTTCCTTTTTAACAACACTATACAATACATGACACTTCTTACCAACATTATCATTTTTGAACAACAATATATTATCAACATTTTTTATCATTTGTGTTCAGTTTATATCTATTAGGTGTATGTACATTTTTCAAACCTAATAGGTATAACTTACCTATATAATACAATTATTTATGTACATCATTCTCTTCTCAGGGTTGGTTTCAGATAATATTGGCATTTTTCAGTAATCCCCATTTATCTATCTTCAGCTTATTTTTTTTTTATCTTACTATCTTTTATTTTCATCTTGGAATCCTCATTTGTTAATTAAATATTTCATAATCAATTCTTGAAAATATTCCTTTCTTTTTATTTGACTTGGAAATTTCTCATATTCATACATTTACAATATATTTATCCTTTTTTTTTTTTTACCATTGTAGCGAAACAACTTATTTCTCTTATCAAACACTTTTTTTAAAGCATAGCTGTGTGGAATATTTTGACGCAAAAATTAATATTTTTCATGAATCTATTATTTATATAGGCCTATATATATATATACAGGGTGCGGCATTTATCGTTTCCCATTTTCAAAACCATGTAGCAGATTTATTTAACAAAGAAATAAGTTACATTGAACATTTTTGAATGCCTTACAGTCTTGGATTTCTAATTCTGGGCGTACTTTTTTAATACGATGTCTTTGAGATGACCTCCATTAATTTTAACACATTGCTGCAATCTCCCTCGTACACTGACCATTACGCGATGTGTGGTGTCTTGCGTAACATTGGAAATTTCCTGCTGAATTGCATTTTTAAGACTGTTAATGTCAGGGAGGGCATGAGCGAAAACTTTAGGGAGCATTCACACCGAAGTAGCATGCCACTTGCGACGTGCTACCTGGATGGACGCTACACGTTACTCACTTTAAATCCCATATAAACAAGTTCAAGTCTTCACACGAAAGTAGCGTGGCAATAATGAATCTCGCAGAGTGCGACATTCATTTTTTCAGATAGATCTGGACTCATTTCATGCGACGCTACTCGGGATGACGCATGCGTACAGTTGCCTTTTCAGCTGTTTTCTAATTGTTAAGAAAATTAAACACATATTCGCTTGTGTAGCCGTAGATCAGGGCCGTGGAAAGAAAGCAAGGGCCCCAGGGACAAATTTTCCCGGGCCCCCGTCAAATATTAAATTCACTACCCAACTCGCCCTTTATAATGTATGCAACAAAACGATTATGTAATGATATTACATAATTATTAATTGCCAGAATGGTACCGGTACTTTATGAGATTGTCTGGTAGACCGGACTGTCTGTCTGTCCGTGTGTCTGTAAGCACGATAACTCAAATACACTTTATCAGATTTTCATAAAACTTGGTATACCATTTATAACGCCCATGGGACGAAGCCTATTGATTTTGGACCAAATCGGTTAACTGATGCCGGGCAGGAAACGGAAAAGTGCATTAAAATGTTCCAGTCAGGAACAATTTTATCTGTATGTAGAGCCTACCAGTTTAATCTTCTGAAAATTATGATTTTAAATGCCGAACGTTAGTTAGGCCTACTGTTGAGTCCAAAAGGATTGGTGCTTCTACTTTTGAAAAATGGCATTTTTTCTTAGAGATTAATCCGTTTTTGATTAACTGATATTCCGTGTCACCGTTATACGACAGAACAATGCAGATAAAATAAACACACAAAACATATCTTAAACTGTTTATTGACTTTAGGAATTATATATAAATTTTTAGAGTAAATTTAGAATGTAAAAAAATAAAACCTGGTCGGCCGGGCCCCCTTTGGGGCACGGGCCCCGGGGCTGGAGCCCCGGCTGCCCCTCCCTCTCGTCGGGCCTGCCGTAGATTATGGCAAAGACGTCATGAAAAATGCTAGAAAGAGAGCTATTTAACATACAATTTGTACATGCGTAGACTATAGGATATGGCAATCGAAACTAGCAGGAAAAAAGCCGGGATTAAAATTGCTGAAACTACATCCTCTTTAGGTAAATTGCATTATTTTAAATGGGTTTCTCAATTGTTCAAGTGAAAATATATAATTTACGTTAAACTGCAGATCGCATTCGCTACTTCGGTATGAATGCAAAACTGTGAACCATGCTACTCGATGTGCAGCCTGCTTCCATGTAGTGCGATTCGCATGCTACGCTACTTCGGTGTGAATGCTCATTTAGACTTCAGATAGCCCCACAGAAAGAAATCTGATGCAGTAAGGCCGGGAGATTTGGAGGGCCATTGGATATCACCAAACCTGGAAAGAATTCGGGCTGGGAAAGCAGCATGTAGCGTGTCTATTGAAGGACCTGCAGTATGTGCTGCAGCACCATCCTGTTGAAACCACAATCTCTCAATATCCCAGTTACGATGTGTCAACTCTGGTAGAAGAAAGTTTGCAGCATGTTATTGTAACGTTCAGAGTTGACACCGAAGGACCATTACCGCTCTCAAAGAAAATAAGGGCCAATAATACCCTGCGCTGCAGTGGCACACCACACCGCGATCTTACGACTGTGAAGTGGCCGCTCTTGAATTATGCGTGGATTTGCAGGAAATTGCAAATGTTAAGCAAGACACCACACATCGCGTAATGGCGATGTGAAATGAATGGAGGGCGTTGAAATGAATGAAGGGCATTTCAATGACGTCATATTCAAAAAGTAAGACCAGAATTGCAAATCCAAGACTGTAGGGCATTCAAAAATGTTCAATGTACCTTATTTCTTTATTAAATAAATGCGTTACATGGTTTTGAAAATGGGAAACTTTAAATGCCGCATCCTGTATATATATATATATATTAGCATGTTCTTGCAAGTGATTTACTTATCGGTCGGATGTCAAACTTATATTTGTGTACGTCGAAGATAATTACATTCTCGTAGACTACTTGTTTATTTTTAATAAATATTGATAACAATTTACTTCGTTGATCATCATTCAAGTTACATGCCAGTTTGACCTTTTCTTTTAAAATCTTCAGATTCGGATCCGCGCTAGGGTCGGCTTCTCTCACTTCATCTATCGAGACACAATTTAATCTCGCTCGTCCTACATTCATATTCACATTATCCCTATTCTCGTTCCTTTAATATTTCTCAACGCAGTCTTCACAATTTAACATCATACATTGAAATAATTCGTCGTTATCCCTCACTTCATCATCAAAAGGGCCTATCTTCATAACCATATTATTTATACTAACATTCTCCACGATAAAGGTCTCGTATGGTATATAATTTTCTCCAAATCCACTAGCCGCGTCTTATGAAATAGCATACCCATTTTCCTATCTGGCAATTTCAGTATAAGATTGTTTTCTTCGAAGCTAATAACACTATTGTATTCTGTAAACATATCTACTCCAATAATAACATCTGTGACTAATTATGGAACAACCAAAAAATAATATTTCAAAATCAAAATCTCCGATAGTAACTGTTTAACATGCATTGAAATCTGACCGATTGTTTCGCCCTTTTAATTGCTACGGTACACGCTAACCCACAAATTGGTATCGAAATTAATTTAACTTTGTTTAGGATGAGCCTATTGTACAGTGTTTCATTTATTACACTATTCGAACATCCGGTATCAATGCGGTAGTTTCAAAATTTCCTATATTTATTTTGATTCTGGGAGGATCCATTATTACATAATTTGTTCTTCCATTATTTTTCCCACTATTGCCCTTACCGTTCTGAAGAGTCACTATGTGCTTGCGCACTGTATATGGGCTCTAATTGCCTATCAGAATTAGCTGATACAATGCCAATACCACCCGAACACTCGAGATATCGGTTTTCTAGTTTAACGTCTGACCATCATTTGGATTTTCTTGTAAATTAGGTTCATCAACATTTGTAACATCAGAATTATTTACATCTCTTACCTAGACCTTGGATTCAACGTCTGTTGTTGACCTTCCACACTCTTTACTCTCCATTTTCCATTGTCTGGTATCGTTTCCTATATCCTTGGTTTCTCATCCATGGTACATTGTTCCATGAGTTTGGCCTATACCCGTTATTATTTTGCCTATTAAATGTCACATGGTTTACTTGGTTCCTATTTACATTATTTCTATTAAAGGATTTATTATTCCCTTGCCTATTTGAATATTGTTGTCCATTGTCTCTGTTTTGCCTAGGCATTGGACCTCTATACGTATTTCTTGCCTCATAACTTCTGCTATTTTCATTTTGGTGGGCTTCTGCCACCACCCCAGACTTTGTAAATCTATTTGATGGTAACATCCTGTCACTTGATTTATTATTAAATCCATACCTACCATCATAACTACTTCTATAGCTATTCGACTGTTCGAATGCTGCTAACAATTCCAACATTTCAGCAAAAGTTCTAGGTTTAGCAACTATCAAGTTTAGCCTTACATTTTCAGGAAAGTGACTTGTAACAGTTTCTAAAAGCTCAACCAACTCTGCCATTTCTAACAAATAGTCCAACATAGACTGTCCTGAGTGAGAATCATACACACCATTGGCTAGTTGCATCCTAATGTTGTTACGTTTGGTCAGGCTCCAATACCTTGCGATAAAATTTCTTTTAAATTCCTCAAATGTAGTATGCTCGTTGGTAGTGAGGTTAAACCAATTTAAGGCTCTACCCTGTAGTGCTTTCCTAACTGTCATAAGGTACATGCTAGGGGGAATTGATCGTAATCTCAAGTAGTCATGTAACTCAATTAAACATTTTTGTGGATTTGTGTTCAAACTCTCATAAAAAATAGGCAGCTTTATCTCATTCATTAGATAACTAGGAAAATTTACATTTGAATTAGAATGAATAGTTCCTGTTGAGAAAGGCACATTTAAATCTTGCAAGTGGGAACCAGTATGATTAATAATCCTTTCAAAAGATCTAGGAGACCTACTTGATCCTGGGATACAATTAGCCTATCCTCTACTACATTTCTATCTATAGTGCTTCTCACTTGCGTAACATTATTTACATCATTACCAATACTCATATCTACTGGTAAATTTATTTTACTTTCTAGTGCACAAATTCTATTTGTCAGCATTTCCTCGTCCTTGTGTACCCGTCTAGATAACACAGTAAGTTCATCCTGAGTTTCCCTAACTTGAATCTCAATATCTTTTTGAGTAAGCTTCAATATTTCATTCTTACGTTCTAAATCATTTTTCTCATCATCTTTTATTTTAGCAAAACCCACTAAAGTTTCCTCGAATGTATCTATCTGCATTTTCATTACAGCAACATTTCCTTCTACTTCTGCTACATTCGAAATTACTGACTTAATTTCCTCATTTACAGACACTATATTTCCTTGCATAGTTTCAATATTACGGATAGATAAGCATTCATGAACCACAGATTATTGTCTCTGTTGGACATTACATGAGAATATTATAGGAGAAAAATTCCTCCGACACTGGGATTTGAACCCAGGACCTTTGGCTATTCGCGCCAATGCTCTACCAACTGAGCTAAGCCGGAGTTCAAATCACAGCGCCAGATGGAACCTCTCTCCTATGACTGATTGCCCTAATGGTCTACCTCACAGACAGACAAGATATGTCATACGCAGTACAGTGAGGCACACTAATTGGTGATTTTTTTGTGACCGGGCTTCCACTGTTATTGTACAGTTAACATTCAAGATAGATAAGCATTCATGAACCACAGATTATTGTCTCTGTTGGACATTACATGAGAATATTATAGGAGAAAAATTCCTCCGACACTGGGATTTGAACCCAGGGCCTTTGGCTATTCGCGCCAATGCTCTACCAACTGAGCTAAGCCGGAGTTCAAATCACAGCGCCAGATGGAACCTCTCATGTAATATTCTCATGTAATGTCCAACAGAGACAATAATCTGTGGTTCATGAATGCTTATCTATCTTGAATGTTAACTGTACAATAACAGTGGAAGCCCGGTCACAAAAAAAAAAATCACTAATTAGTGTGCCTCACTGTACTGCGTATGACATATCTTGTCTGTCTGTGAGGTAGACCATTAGGGCAATCAGTCATAGGAGAGAGGTTCCATCTGGCGCTGTGATTTGAACTCCGGCTTAGCTCAGTTGGTAGAGCATGGGCGCGAATAGCCAAAGGTCCTGGGTTCAAATCCCAGTGTCGGAGGAATTTTTCTCCTATAATATTCTCATGTAATGTCCAACAGAGACAATAATCTGTGGTTCATGAATGCTTATCTATCTTGAATGTTAACTGTACAATAACAGTGGAAGCCCGGTCACAAAAAAATCACTAATTAGTGTGCCTCACTGTACTGCGTATGACATATCTTGTCTGTCTGTGAGGTAGACCATTAGGGCAATCATTCATAGGAGAGAGGTTCCATCTGGCGCTGTGATTTGAACTCCGGCTTAGCTTAGTTGGTAGAGCATTGGCGCGAATAGCCAAAGGTCCTGGGTTCAAATCCCAGTGTCGGAGGAATTTTTCTCCTATAATATTCTCAATATTACGGGTATAGTGCAGTTACTCATTGGATGGCCAGGCGGCTTCAAAGGTTTCGGTGTTTCTTTATGTTAACTGATCTGACTAAATCGGTCTTGGGCTTCCGCTTTCCAAAACAAAAGCAACGTTGCAATATTCTCTCATTGTTATCACTGACCTCAGTTCTTCATTCGCTTTATTTAATTCACACGTGTTACTGTTTACTGTAACTTGATCTTGCAACCATGCATTTAACTCCACGCGGAGTAGACGAGTAGCTGTCAAAATCGCCACAGGACATTCTTAGATTTTGATTGGCTGGGGTAACTAGCTGATTGGTGCGGTAAAACAAAGAACATGGGTTGAGCTGTCCAAGGCTTGTAAACTACAGAGGTAGCGTATTCCGGCGAGTTTATAGGACAGGGGGTTGCGGCGAGCAGGCGAGTGTGTGACGTCACAAGATTCCAGATCTCGCAATTTTCAGTTTTTACTCGGTCTAGAAAATCTTACACCGCGTGATTAAACTCGTAACCTTTTATTAACCCGTGGTCGGATTCCTGTGAAATTTATACAGAAATAATCTACACACATCAGCCCTACTGATGGTTAAAACAGAGCCTTAAAAAAGCGGACACAAATGTTTTTATTTCATTTTATAAACATCACCCGTTACACAAAATTCATGGAGGGAGAAGCAAATTTCACTATGCGACAATTTTTTGTATTTTTGTGTCCCGAAAAAACTTCAAGCGAGAAAGTTTTAGTGAAATAATTGAATTTTAATACAAATGAAGTTCCAGCCCCATATCTCGAATGGTTTACGAGTAATTGAGTGGTAATTATTTCGGGCGCTTCAAGATGTCAGAATGATTTGGCGCTTCAAGCACGACAGTAGAGAGCAGGGTGCCGCTGACAAAGCTTCTACTACTACTGATCTCGCAGTCTTTTAGGATAGATATTACCAGTACATACTGTTTTTAATAATACAAATGGAAGGTGCTTTAGAAAGTGCAATTAACTGAATCATTATGCCGGGCCAGATATGTGCTGTGGCAGTGTGTAACAGTAATTTTGTAGATTGTAGAAAACAGCTAAGATGTGAACTGTTCTGTTATTCAAGTTACTTAAAATGTTCTTCTGATTCTACAGCATTTGTCTTTAAAATCTTGTAAAAATCTCCCAAAGGATCTAGATTTGAATAGAAATTATATAATACAGGTAGGCCTATATAACAGCTAAAGGGTGATTTGTTCTAATATTTTGTTGCCTAGAAAATATTCCTCATTCTAGAGGTTATGTTAGTATAATTTGATGAAAATTTGTTAAAGAATGTATCCTATATTTGTATAGAAATTGTACCTTATAATAAGGGTAGAAAACAACTACGGGAATTTTTATGTATCAATATTAACATGTACAGTACTAATGTTATTATCATTGCGTAGACTATTGTAGAGTATTAATTTGTGTTAATATTGTAATCAAAGCAATACATTTATATTAATAATAATTTTCTCCGGGTTATATGGGGTAAGTTATGTAGGTAATGATTGGTGAAACACGGCCAAAAGTGTACATCTGTATACAAATTATGTGACGACAGAGATAATATAGACCTAATAAACTAAGGGATGGTTTGTGAATTGCAGGGCAGAGAAACTTTCATGAGCAGCACAACGAAAAGAGGCGCAGGATCTTTAAAATCGACGTCTCAACATAACAAAAAGGACACAAATTGCTTCGCAATGCATTCTACATAAATCACACAATATTTCAAAGGATTTTTCCATGAATTTTTCAATAACACAATATTTCAAAGGATTTTTCCATGAATTTTTCATTAAAAAGTATCATCGTCTTGCCCTAACTATAACCCGATAGCATGCTCTTAAAGCCTCGGCAATTCAATTTTAACTGTAATACGTTTTCATGTTGATAAATTATATTAAAATATGAAAAGGGCGTAACAAGATATTAAACTAATAAGGCATTTGATAAGGTAATTAGAAATAAAAGTTACTAGCACAAAGGATCAAAAAATAAAATAAATAATTCAACAAATATCTAAATAACAGTAGTGCAGATTTACAAGATTAGGAAAAAGTTTAATTCATTCTTTTTTTCTGGGGGGTCAATCTTTCAGTATGGGTACAAGTAGCCAGTTAATATCCTTTATTATTGAGTCCACGATTAAAATATTTAAGGATTTTTACGTAATTGCTAGTAGGCCTATTTTATAGAATAAAAAAGACCTCTGTACCGTTCCGATAGCTATATCGCCTTGAGTAATTACCACTCTATTACTCGTAAACCATTCAAAATATAAACGTGGTACTTGATGTATAATAAAATTCAAATATTTCCCTAAAGCTCACATGCTTGAATCATTTTCTGGTCACAGAAATAAAATAAGCTCACATGCTTGAATCATTTTCTGGTCACAGAAATAAAAAAATTGTCGCATAGTCAAATGTCTTCCTGAACATTTCACGGTCGTCACAAATCACTCCGACACTGAAGCGCATGGAATAATTACCACTTAATTACTCGTAAACCATTCGAGATATGGGGCTGGAACTTCATTTGTATTAAAATTCAATTATTTCACTAAAACTTTCTCGCTTGAAGTTTTTTCGGGACACAAAAATACAAAAAATTGTCGCATAGTGAAATTTGCTTCTCCCTCCATGAATTTTGTGTAACGGGTGATGTTTATAAAATGAAATAAAAACATTTGTATCCGCTTTTTTAAGGCTCTGTTTTAACCATCAGTAGGGCTGATGTGTGTAGATTATTTCTGTATAAATTTCACAGGAATCCGACCACGGGTTAATTAAAGGTTACGAGTTTAATCACGCGGTGTAAGATTTTCTAGACTGAGTAAAATCTGAAAATTGCGAGATCTGGAATCTTGTGACGTCACACACTCAAGTGCTGCGATTGGTCTATCCCGGAATACGCAACCTGTATAGTTTACTGATCTTGTGAGCTGTCGGCAAACTTTTCCTCCTAACGAAAGGAAGCCGCCTGGGTATGCAATGAGTAACTGGACTATAGTACTGAGATTATTAACAATCTCTTTTACCTCACTAACTTAATTGTTGAGAGTTGTTTGTACATTTTGCAACGTTGTTGCAACATCACTAGCTACTTGTATTTTGAAATCATTCAACCGTTCTTGAACTTCATTTGATACTTCAGACTTTAGCTCATCTCTCAGTTTTACTAAATTTTCATCTACTTTATTAAGCTGTAAAGTAATATTTTCATTAATTTTAGCCATCTGTGAATTTAATTCATCACTAAGTTCAATTTTGTGTCCATTAGCATCAGCTTTTACGCTGCTAATCTCTGTACTAACATTATTAACATCAGTTTTTATGCTGCTGACCTCTGTACTGACATTATTAACATCAACTTTTATACAGTCAATCTTTGTGCTTATTTGTTCAAACATTTCCTGCATGAATGTTTTAATAGAGTTATCTAACTGTTCATCCGAAGATTCACTGTTTTCGCGCCTTTTACTATGGTCGCTTTGCATAGAAGCATCTATTTCTAACTGCATTTCTACATCAGTACCATTTAAATTTAACGGTTGTGGACTACCTTCTGCAGCAATATTACTGCTAACACATTCCATTTCTGCACTAGTTCTTGGCCGTTTTGTTGACACATTTCACTATCTTCTTGTGACTGCATGATGCTCATATTCCTTAGTTTCATTGATGTTATTTAAATTGAATATCTTATCGACAATTAATTGCTTGCCTAGTAGTTGTATTGTTGTCGGAAGCCGCTGTCTTCAATTTGCCTGCACACCTGGACGTCTCGGGAAAAACCAAATATAAGGTGCAGCGTCGCATGAGATATATCCCGCCCATAGCCACCCCCAGCGAAGCACTTTCTTTTATACCATGATCTAGCGAATTCTTCAAGGATAAGCAGGCTGACCAACCGTTGGGTACAAGGCAAACCTGTGGGTACTCTCGAATTTTTAATATTTGGTACAAGGGGCACTCTCGAATTTTTAATATTAGGTACAAGGGCTACTCTCGCAGTTTTAATATTTGGTACAAGGGGCACACTCGCATTTTTAATATTTGGTATGGTCGGGAGTGTCGGCGACAATATACAAGGATAGTTTGGTCACCCTGTTCGCCGAGAAACAAAATGCGAATATCGAGTGGGCGGAGCCTATTTGGCACCTTATATTTGGTTTTAGCCGACGTCTCCTTCATACGACCGAAATAAGTAAGCGCGCACGATGCCTTGCTTATGCAGTATCACGTACCCACACAATATTATATTTTTCTCCCAAAAGTTCACTGACTTTCAATGTCCACTTTTGTTCATTAAAACTGAGATATCAATAGCCACACGATTGGGCGACCAAATTGCAGCGGTCAGTAGGCTGGGGAACAGGATTTGGTAGGACGGATTTGTTGTGTAAAAGTACTTACTTCGATTCCCCGTCACTATTGTTCTTCTTTGACGCGCCACTTCCAATGACTAATATGCTCAGCGTAGAAACACGAATCATCTCAGAGTTTCTTGTTTTATGTATACTTATTTCTTAAAAATGACAACACCTGATTTACCAGTTCACTATTGTTTTATTTGGTACTTTATTATTGCTTGTGAGGTTTGGCTGTGAAAATATATGTGTTATTTCAAACACCACTTGTATGTTACATTACATACAATACTTACGTGATAACTGAATAACTTTTTTTCTCACTAATATAAATAAACTCACACGGCGTTATCAAGGTGTTTATTTAATAAGCTTTTCAAAATTTGTGGGATAAGTACAAGGCATATTCGAGAGCGCGGAGACGTTGCTTGTAACCACGACCCAAGCCAAAGATGAAGTAAGTCAGTCCAACGGATATTACCGAGCCATGCTAAGCCTGCATCTTATTGGTTGAAATGTTATTACATTTTTCTATATCAATGGCTGAAATAAATCGCGGGCTTATTATTTAAAATATTTACGTTATAATTTCAAATGTTTCCGTCATAAATTGAATGTAACAGTTATGTTTGGAATTTCCGACATTATAATAATAATGATAATAATAATTTGGATAATTTCCAATACAATTCTCATTCCGAAATATGTTTCATGATAATTTATGTACTACTTTATATGACTTTCAAATTAATGATTATTCTATTGAAACAATATGGGGGAAAGGGTTTCTTTTTCACGTTTTAGGTCTGTCTGTGTATACTTTTTTTCGTTGACATGTTTTGTCAGTTCTGTGGGTATAAGAAGTGGAATTAGTTTTTACGTAAAACCAGTTGGTATTGTCACAGCGCGATTTCTTATACGACCTTACAAGCCAGGATTTTCCCACATCTCGCAGGTGAAGTTAATGAGTTGCTTTAAGGAGTTGACACCCACTCACAAAAGTATGAGTAGGTCGGACTTGTAGTATCACCTATATTGCGATAAAAACTTTAAAACATATGACGGAAATTTCAAAATAAAGGCACAAATTGTTGACGATGAATATCTCTAAGAAAATTAGTCCCGAGAATGATACGTTCCAATACCTCTCGCAAAAACATATCCAGTTCCGTAATAACATTTCATTTTCACTAAATATCAGCTTAAGTGTGTAAGGATATATGTTACTAAAGCAGCATAGTACAAAATCTTTCAGGATAATGTTTAGTCTTCACGCACAGTATCATTTACACTTCTCAATAAACTGATAAACCAGAACCTACATTTATTCTAAAGTTTTTTTGTTACAAGTCCACAATTTACGGTGGAAGCTACTTGACCTACAGGATATGTCGATACTTATACAATCAGATGCCAATAATATGCATAGCCTACATCAGACATACATAATTAGGGACCGGATTTTTAGGTTCTTAAAAACACTGTTTTAGGTTTTCCATTAGGTGAAATAGGTTTTTTAGGTTTTTTGTCCAAAATAACGTTTTTGGGTAGAATAATTGGTGTAACAAATTTGAATGTCCTAGGCCTACATAGGATTCAATACATAATACTTGTAAAATTTATCTTTAAAAATTTTACTTAAATTTGTGTAAACTTGCTTTAGGACAATATTATACAATCGAAGAAAGAAAGCATAAACAATGAAAAGAAGCAGTGAAAATAAGATTGCCTCACATTTCCTGGTTACAGTATATCACTAAATATCTTTCAAGATTCTCGTCAGTCGTATACAGCAGGAGCAATTTGGAAAACAACAGAGCATATGTAGAAACCCGCGGGATGCAACGTCATAAAATGACCTCAGAAGAAGAAGAAGAAATTCAGATCGTCGCCAATCCACTGCCGTAATAAACGCAATTTCATTTGCTTCGGCATAATTAACACGTCTTCTTAAAACTCACAGTGTGACCACTCAGTATGAATAACAGGGGAGTACTAAAGGCAAACAAGCGCTTTAAAACACAGAAATCTATATCCTTTTTCAAACACGGCAACAATAGTTGTTCGTACGGATATTTTAAAAGGGATACGCCGGTACTCTTACACTTCCTCTCTTGATACTGTCCATCCTAGACGACAATGGGTTGAACGAAACGCTGGTGGTATTAATTTCAACCCGACAAAAATTGTCTCTCCGCAAAATATCGATTTCTCAACTGAGAAACAAAAAAGAAAAAAAGTAGCCTAAATTAGATATTTTAGGTTTTATATCCCGTTTAGGTATATTTAGGTTTTTATACCCCATTTAGGTATTTTTAGGTGCCACAGAATTAAAGTGGGTGAATCCTATGGACATGATTCGAAAATGTGTATGAGCGCTTTTTGTTTTGGAAGTAAGGAAAAAAATAGGTAAAAACCTAAGAATCCGGTCCCTATACATAGTATATACATATACATAATTACCTACACACGTAAATACAGACATCAGCAATTTTTCTTCTTTTTCAGTCTTACCTGCAATTTTTTTTTTTTTTTTTTTTGCTTTCTTTTGTAAACAGCATTCGTATGAAAATATGTGCGTATTTAATTTAAACTCTTCCTGGTTTAATCCGTATACCGTGCAAGAGGTACGGTGGGGATTAAAGGATTTATTCGGGAATGGTACTTACTTCAATTCTCATGTTGGTTTTCCAAGCGACGCACCTCTCTCTTCCCGTGACTATTCTTTCTCAGCTTCAGAACATGATTTCACCTCAGGGCCGTGTTCCTTACAGTAGCCTATGTGGACTTACCTCTTAGAAATAAATATACTCCAAGTAGTCGTCCTGTCAATTATTATAGTTATCGAGAACTTTGTTTCAATCATCCGATGATAAGAATATAAATAATTTAATAATATACTTCATGTGCTCCCTTAAATAATAGGAATTTTCCATAAATGCCATGTCTTTCTCACAATTCATAAATATTCTGAGCCCTCAATATTATAGTAAAAATTAATTGACTAACAAGTTTTGAACTGCAGTGTAAAAACTGAAAACAAATATCTGTGTTTAGGAATAGCTAATTTGTACAGTTTTAGCATTCTTTACCTATTAAGGTGAACCCAACTTAGCTTCCTGGAATTATTGCACTTGTCTGAAAAAAAAAAAAATTCCACACAAAATGTACATTAACATGTCTATCTTTCACTAATGTTGTAATTTAACATGCGGCAGTAAATCTCTTTCGCAGCTGTATTGCTGTGAACTTACCTCTTTCGGTCCCACCCAAGATCAGTAAACTATACAGGTTGCGTATTCCGGGATAGACCAATCGCAGCACTTGAGTGCGTGACGTCACCAGATTCCAGATCTCGCAATTCCCAGTTTTTACTCAGTCTAGAAAATCTTACACCGCGTGATTAAACTCGTAGCCTTTAACTAACCCGTGGTTGGATTCCTGTGAAATTTGTACAGAAATAATCTACACACATCAGACTAGAGATGGGTCGCTCCTGAGCGAGTCGTTACAAATGAACGACTCTCTCTTTAGTAGAGATGGGGAATATTTCTTGTAACTGTTACTTTGTAACTGTTACATGTATGTAACGGTAACGACCTGTTACAAAAAAACAAAAGTAACGGTTACCAAAGCTCCTCCTAGGATATCTTATTTTCGTCTCAACCAATGGCAGAACCAGAAAATACTGAAAGGAGGGACCGACACAGACGAAAGTTTGCTACTATTTGGGGTGTGGGGTATGGAATATCCCAAAAATGGGGGTCGGAGGTCCTCCCCGGGGATTTTGATTAAAAAACGAGGGAAAAACAGGTCGTCCCTTTAGCTCCTCCCACTCGTGACATCTACATGTGAACATAGGCGCCGACTTAGGGGGGGGGCGTATTAGTTGAGGCGCTGCGCTTCAAACCGGAAGGTCGCGGGTTCGATTCCCGATGAGGTCGTTGAGATTTTTCAATTGGGCCTAATCATTCTGGTGGCACTATGGCCCTGGGGTCGACTCAGCCTCTAACAGAAATGAGCAATCCTAGGGGTAAAGGCGGCCGGTGCTGTCAGCCACCATCTTCATGTGCCGAGTGTCCAAAATCTGGGAGCCTCAAACTCCTCGAACCCTCTGGGCCTCCATGGCCTGTATAGGGATCACTTTACTTTACTATTCAATCCCTTTTCTCCTTTACCCTACCTATCTATTCCTATCCTTTAAATGTTCAACCTAAGGAGATTCGAACACGGGACCGCTAGCATATTACCCACTACGCCATCGAATAATCATTACGATAAAAAGCGAAAATTCAACTACTTAAGTTTAGAGATCTGCATGAAATGCGGAGAATTGCATTTGTGTGAAGTGAAATAAATTCCCTTTAGGCAGGCCTACAGGCTGAGGTAGATTTCGAAGTGCTTTTGGTTTAATTTATTGTCACTGCGCAGTTCTCTTCCTCTTTAGCCTTGGCATGATAAACCCGCAATAATAACTGCAAAAAAGAGGAAAGACCACTTTTTCAAACATTCAAATCTCGCCTTATATGAGAGCTATCGAGAAACTAGTTATTGATTTGCAGAGTACTCATCAAGAGCTTTTCAACGATACCCCACAAGACGTGGTTTCGAATTTCCATCCACCACCCCTACTCGTACCCCCAAATCCCCCGAATCGTTAGTGTCACTGAGAACTCCATAGGGAGTACTCTAATTTATTCCAACAAAGTTTCTCTATACATCACAGGGGCCGAGATATATTTATATATTTTTTTTTTAATTTCAACCCCCTCCCACGACCCCCCCCCTTGGGCCAATATTGCTCATTAACAATTGGGCCTAGAAACAACATAATAAAATTTGGTTCAAATATCTTCAAAATTACGGCCGCTAGCGTGTAAAGATATATAAATATTTATAGGAATTCTGTATGGTTTCTCCAAATTTCTCAGCAGCTCCTTTTCTCAGGGTTTTTTAATACTTTTATTTTTTTATTTTTATTTTATTTTTTAATTATTTTTTATATATTTTTTTTATTTTTTGTATTATTTTTTTATTTTTATTATTATTATTATTATTATTTTTATTATTATTATTATTATTATTATTAATATTAGTTGTGTTGAGAAATTTGTGGGTGTCGAGCGAATGTAACTGGTCTGGAACAGAGTAACATAATTATCGAGAATTACACCAGTTACATTATTTTCACCTGCTCCAGTAACTCTGACCTGTTACTATTACTCTCACTGCTCCAGTTACTCGAACTGTTACTAATACTCTCACTGCTCCAGTAACGCGATCTGTTACTGGTACTCTCATCTGCTCCAGCTACCTGACCTGTTACTGTTATCTCTCCTGTTCCAGCTACCCTGACCTGTTACTAATACTTTCACCTGTTACTGTTACTTCCCCTGTTACTGTTACTTCCACCTGTTACTGTTACTTCCACCTGTTACAGTTAATTCTAATATTTCTGTTACAAGTGTTTTATCCGTGACTTTCGTCTCGTTCCGTTACATCTGTTATTTCCAATATTTGAAAACAAATTAATTAAAAAAAAAATAAAAAATAACAAAAAATATTTTTATTAAATAAAAAATAACAAAAATAAATAATAAAAAATAATTTAAAAAATGTAATTTTAATGTTTGCCCACTTCCAGATGAGCTAGAAACTTTAAATTTGGTACACACATAGCTTTTAGGCTCTAAACCACAGGAAAATTCCAAAAAGTAATTTTTAAAATTTTTAGTCCTAAAACCTCCGAAAAAGGGCTCGCTCACTGAAATCAATGTTTGCCCACTTCCAGAAGAGCTAGACACTAGAAATTTGGCACACATATATAGCTTTTAGGCTGTAAACCACAGGAAGATTCTAAAAAGTATTTTTTTTTACTTTTAGCCCTAAAACCCTCCGAATAGGGCTCGCTCACTGACATTAATGTTTCCCCACTTCCACATGAGCTAGAAACTTTAAATTTGGTACACATATAGATTTTAGGCTGTAAACCACAGGAAAAGTCCAAAAAGATTTTTTTATTATTATTATCCCTAAAACCCCCCGAAAAAGGGCTCGCTCACTGACATTAATGTTTCCCCACTTCCAGATGAGCTAGAAACTTTAAATTTGGTTCACACATAGCTTTTAAGCTCTAAACCACAGGAAAATGTCAAAAAGTAATTTTTAAAATTCATAGTCTTAAAAACCTCCGAAAAAGGGCTCGCTCACTGAAATTAATGTTTGCCCACTTCCAGAAGAAATTTGGTACACATATAGCTTTTAGGCTGTAAACCGCAGGAAAATTCCAAAAAGTAATTGTTTTACTTTTAGAGTAGACCTAAAACCCGCCGAAAAAGGGCTCACTCACTGACATTAATGTTTTTTTCACTTCGAGATGAGCTAGAAACTAGAAATTTGGTACACATATAGCTATTAGGCTGTAAACCACAGGAAAATGCCAAAATGTTTTTTTTTTATCTCTAAGAACTCCGGAAAAAGGGCCCACTTTCAGAAGAACTAGAAACTAGAAATTTGGTACACATATAGCTTTTAGGCTGTAAACCACAGGAAAATTCCCAAAAGTACTTTTTTTTTACTTTTAGCCCTAAAACCCCTCGAATAGGGCTGGCTCACTGACATTATGTTTCCCCACTTCCAGATGAGCTAGAAACTTGAAATTTGGTACACATATAACTTTTAGGTTGTAAACTTCAGGAAAATTCCAAAAAAGTTTTTTTTTTAATCTTAACCCTAACACCCCCCGAAAAAGTGCTAGCTCACTGACATTAATGTTTTTTCACTTCGAGATGAGCTAGACACTTGAAATTTGGTACACATATAGCTATTAGGCTGTAAACCACAGGAAAATTCCAAAATGTATATTTTTAATTTTTATCTCTAAGTACTCCCGAAAAATGGGCTCGCTTACTGACATTAATGTTTGCACACTCCCAGATGAGCTAGAAACTAGAAATTTGGTACACATATCTTTTAGGCTGTAATCTACAGGAAAATTCCAAAACGTTTATTTTCATGTCGATTTTAGATGTTTTTTACATCGATGGAAAACAACTGATGTTTTTGCTACATTGATGTTTCTCCCCTACATCGATGTTTTTGTAACAAAAAGAAGATTAATAGGCTACCTTGGTTCTACAATATAATTTTAATTACAGGGGCTTAATTTCCCAAAACATCGATTTTTTACATAGGTTGTTTTCATGGAAATACTTTTGTTTATTTATGAAATTTGCCTAATTTTCTGATACCATGGCATTTTTTAAATTATACATAGATTTTTTTCTAAATACATCGATGACTTAAGATCGATATTATCATCATATCGATGGTTATCTCCGATTTTAACCTCGATATTTTAACTATCGATTCTCTTTCCTAATTGAAAGGTTAATTTTACAACGGTTATTTGATTTCGGGGGGTTCCTCCCTTGAGCCCCAGCCTTGGCTACGTCCCTAACGGGGGCGGGGAGATAAAAGGGTATTCCCCTACAAGTGGGAAGTGATCTGGCCATTAACTACGTAATATAAAAAAAAGTAACAGGTAACGGTTACAAATAACAGTTACTTTCGTGTAACTGGAACAGTAGCGTAACTGTTCCAAAAAAAGTAACTGATTCCCATCTCTACTCTTTAGAGCGCCTCTCCGCTCGCTCCTTACAAAAGAGCGAGTCGTTCAAACACCTCCTTCGCCTCCTCGCTTTCACGACTCTTCGTACCGCTCCTCTGAACATCCGCTTTACTCCAACCTGAGAATGAGACAGGGAGAAAAGAATGACCGGCGAAAAGAAGGAGTCTGCAATGACATCTATCGACAGCAAACGCATATGGGTAATAGCGAATCAGAGTAACAGGCACTGTTACACCGCTTACTATTTTGCAAGTAGAGATAGTACGAGCCATTTCATTGGCTGACGTTTTCTAAACTGGGAGCACACATTGCTGGAGAGCGAGAATTGATAGAGAGTGATGAATGAATGGTGAAAGGGGAAGTTGAAGGAGTCGTTCAAAACACGCTTTGCCTCCTGCACTGCAACACGTGCGCCGTGACTGCAATGACATCTATCGACAAGCAAACATCTTAAAGACATATAGCCAATCAGAGGAATCGGCACTGTTACACCGCTTACTATTTTCCAGTTTGAGATAGTACGTGCCTTTTCATTGGCTGACGTTTTCTAAACTGGGAGCATGCGTTGCTGGAGAGCGAGAATTGATAGAGAGCGATGAATGAATGGTGAAAGGGGGAGTCGAAGGAGCGCGTTGAAGAATGAGCAGAGAGAAGGGGAGTCGAAAGAGCGCGTTGCCATTAGGAGCGTTGTGCAGGGAGGGTACGCTCCTGAGAGTTTGGAGCGAAAACGCTCTTTGAACGACTCTCAAGGAGCGCCTCCTCACAAGGAGCGGAGCGAAAGAGCGCGCTCTCAGCACCGAACGGCTCCGACCCATCTCTACATCAGACCTACTGATGGTTAAAACAGAGCCTTAAAAAAGCGGACACAAATGTTTTTATTTCATTTTATAAACATCACCCGTTACACAACATTCATGGAGGGAGAAGCAAATTTCACTATGCGACAATTTTTTGTATTTTTGTGTCCCGAAAAAACTTCAAGCGAGAAAGTTTTAGTGAAATAATTGAATTTTAATACAAATGAAGTTCCAGCCCCATATCTCGAATGGTATACGAGTAATTGAGTGGTAATTATTCCGGGCGCTTCAGTTGTCGGAATGATGTGACGACCGTGAAATGTTCAGGAAGAAACATATTTGACTATACGACAATTTTGTTTATTTCTGTGACCAGAAAATGATTCAAGCATGTAAGTTTTAGGGAAATATTTGAATTTTATTTTACATCAAGTACCACGTTTATATCTTGAATGGTTTACGAATAATAGAGTGGTAATTACTCCAGGCGCTAAAGCTATGGGAACGGTACATATGTCTTTTTGTTCTATAAAATAGACCTACTAGCAATTACGTAAAAATCCTTAAATATTTTAGTCGTGGACTCAATAATAATGGATATTAACTGGCTACTTGTACCCATAATGAAAGATTGACCCTTTGAAACTAAATTAATTTGGAAGACTTCAACAGACGCCGGCCGTGAAAGCCTAAATACTTATAATTAATTATTTTTAATAAATCATTAAATTATAAAAAGAGTGCCGACATGAATACATATAACAATATAAGTGGATAATAGTCGCAAAAAATTTAATAAAATATAATTTAGCCTGGTTAAATCCATGGGCCCTTTACTCCGTGATCTACCGAGAGCTGTGAATATTAATCTTCAATAATTTCGTTCAGAGGAAACGCCAAATAATGCCTTGCTGAAGACTAATTTCCATTCCTCAATAAATATACGCTTTCCAGTGCAATTAAAGAATTAATGTTCAATAATGATATTCTTCGGAGGTACCTTTTTATTTAGTCATCCCGACATAGCTGCGCATATAAAGCCAAACAAAGTTCTGTAGTCCTAAAAGCCCATGTAAATATGATTAATAACAATTACAATAATACTAATAATATTTGAAGAGTCCACTGCAAAAGGGGGGAATGTCAAAATTTTGTGAAAACTGAGATAAATGTGTATTATGATAGACCAAATGGAGTAGAATACCATAGCCTTAAATGCATTACAAAAAAGATGATAGTCTCTCACAGACAGAAGTTTAAAGTTTTGACGCCTACACAAGAAGGGGGAATGTCATAGGAAAACAGAGGAAGAAAGGGGAATGTCATGTGTTTGCTGCATTGCATTAGGCAACATTAATGTTGGTATCACTGCAGTAAGTGACCATTCATTGTTGTGGCTTCAATGATTAATGCCGACTTTTTCTTTGTCATAATATAGTAATTAATAACATGGCACTCATTAACCAAAGATATCCAGCTGAATTGCCAGAACACTGAATAGCAGTATTTGAGAGTGCTCGCATGAAGCCATCTCCTTATCATGTTGTACATGTAGATCAAGCTATGCTAAGGAACTGGACATTGTACTTGACTCCGATGTTCAGCAAGACCTATTACTGAAATTGTCTTTTCATTCAACCATCCTCGTCTGGTGGAGCACAGATCTTCATGGAATGGACTATGGGAAACTTCAGTCATGGTTCCCATTAACAGCCCACTGACACAAGAGAAGAATATTCAACTACAGAGTGGAGAGTTTGTGCTGCCTGATAAGCTGCTGCACTTAAATTTTAGTGATTCCATGAACAGCTCATAAGCAGTGATAACATTACTTACAGTATTTCTGTTTCAGATTTGTTACAAATTTCATGGGAAAAGTTCAGTGATTTGCAACAACTAAAGTAGTTCTGTAGTTCAGAAGCAAGAGAATATTACAATGCACTATCTCATAGGAAGAAGCCTGAGAAATGAACATACTGTAGAAGTTCAGTTACCTGACATTCCCCCTTTTTGTAATTTATTTTTGTACATCAGTTAACAAAGAAATTATTTTGATAATGAAGACGGAGTATGAAGTGCTTCATTTTGTTAAGAATCAATAAAGAAATGTGTGTTCAGTTATGTGAAAAAAAATGAACCACTTCTTTTGGTTTAATATAGTGTGGTATGGTTTTAAAGTTTAAAATTCATTTTACGCAAAACGAAAAAAAAGTGACATTCCCCCCTTTTGCAGTGGACTCTTCATTTGTATAATATATTATTTACCTTTTTCTCTTAGTTTTTTTCCCTTGGTAAATTCAGCAGTTCAGCTTTGAAATCCCGTTCGTAATCCTGCTCCGTGAAGTGCAACGAAATGTTACAGTCAAGCTTCTTGCAATCTGAGAAATTACTGTTACACACTGGAAATAACTGTTACACACTGCCACAGCACATCTCTGGCCCGGCATAATGGTTCAGTTATTTGCACATTCTAAAGCACTTTCTAATTGTACTATTATAAACAATATGTATTGGTAATCTCCAGTGCTTTAGTTGGGCCGGAGCTCACCGGAGTTGGGCTCCGGGAAATATTTGGTCAATGTTCCTTATTTCTATTTTTTTTTTTTATTTTTTTTTTTATTTTTATTTTTTTTTTTATTGGAGATTTCATATTTTCCAAGACATGACTAGCGGCGGTGGCGGTGGTCAGTTTCTAGATAGATCCATGCAAATATACTCTGTATTTGATGTTACGCATTTTGGTGAGCTACCCAAATATTTTTTTCCAACTAAAGCACTGGTAATCTCTATCCTAAAAGACTACGGTCAAGTGACCGAGATCAGTAGGTACAAAAGCCTTGTCACCGGCACCATGCTCTCTACTTGTCCTGCTCGAAGCGCCAAATCATTGAAACAGCTGAAACGCCCGGAATAATTACTACTCAATTACTCGTAAACCATTCGAGATATGGGGCTGGAACTTCATTTGTATTAAAATTCAATTATTTCACTGAAACTTTCTCGCTTGAAGTTTTTTCGGGACACAAAAATACAAAAAATTGTCGCATAGTGAAATTTGCTTTTCCCTCCATGAATTTTGTGTAACTGGTGATGTTTATAAAATGAAATAAAAACATTTGTGTCCGGTTTTTTAAGGCTCTGTTTTAACCATCAGTAGGTCTGATGTGTGCAGATTATTTCTGTACAAATTTCACAGAAATCCAACCACGGGTTAGTTAAAGGCTACGAGTTGAAACACGCGGTGTAAGATTTTCTAGACTGAGTAAAAACTGGGAATTGCGAGATTTGGAATCTGGTGACGTCACACACTCGCCTGCTCGCCGCAACCCCCTGTCCTATAAACTCGCCGGAATACGCTACCTCTGTAGTTTACAAGCCTTGGGTCCCACCAATCTCATCCACGCTAACTCCTATTATGGTGAAAGGTGTTATGAATTTTCATTAATTTACATCTTTTAACTTGCAGGTTCTAAAAAATTGGTGGAAATCTTGATTCCGAATAACTACGAAACCGACTAATAAATATATAGGCCATTTGCGAAAGTAACTTTTTTCTGCTTTAAAAACATCTGTCATGTTTTCATAGAACGATTACATCTAAAAAATGGTCTCCCGCCATTAATGCTTAAGTCATATGCAATTTCTTGCTGATAGGTTTAAATGTTAGATGCCAGAGAGGCGAAATACATTCCAGAACATACTTTTAAGATTGGATGTAGATATTGTACGATGGTGCAATTAGTGAGTGCAGTTTTAAGAAATATAATTGTTTCCTTATCGGCGAAAATTGTGTTCTAAAACCATAAAAAAATCAATTTTCAGAAAAGTGTGCGCACGTGAACAGCATTGTTTAAAAACGAGAAATCGCACGAAACCTAAATTTCATAATCAAGTTTATTATACTATCTTCAGGGGATGTGCTATGAAATGTTTAGTTCCATTTGCTTTTCCTCCAACGAAAAATGAGTAGCGTTTTTTTTTCAAGCTTTCAATAAGTTCTAAAATATAGATTATCTTATTTTTTAAATTTACTCAGTTATTATTATTATTATTATTATTATTATTATTATTATTATTGCATGTTTCTTTCTTTTGTGGTAGTACTTATTTTTATGAAAAACAATCCAAGATCTGTTGCAAGAGGGAAGAGTTGGCTTGGTTGCTTTCGATTAGAAGAAAATAGGCTACCCAAATACCACAAATATTGAAAATAAAATATTACAGTATTAGTTTTAATAATTTAAATAAAATATTGGTACTTGTATGGAAACCAAAATTTGGTTTACCGGTTAAAACTTCAGAGGTCTTACTGACCTAATGTACCAAAGTATGCTGGCTTGATCCCGGCCCAGATTTGATGGTATTTGTATTTGTATTGCACCATGTATGTGCATAAATGCGATAGTCCATGTCGTCACTATGCTGATTGAATGCTTGATATGATATTATTTTGCCTGGTGGCTTGAAGGAATGGAGTTTGTCATTTTCATAGCACGATCACATTCTGCGCCATTTTCGGGGATGTATTTTGCTGAGACTATTCTAGTCGCCAGTGTTTGATATTGACCAATAACGTTTAGCAGTTCCTTGGATATAGACCAATCACGATCGTTTATCTTATAATATCCTTCCTCGGGCCGCAAGGATGCGATTTTATCTGATAAATCGACAGCTCGTTACTGGACACGTAAGGTGATTAGACGTCACATGCTGCCATTAAGTAAAATGAAAACACAATATTTAATACAACATAACTGTTTGGAAATTGAAATAATATAAATGTCCTTTGATTAAAAACGCAATTTCGATTCGGTGGAAGCCAGTTCGTGTGCATTTATAGCTTTCTGATGTAAGCAACTACCACGACGCCCTCAATCTTGTGATGCGCGCTATTGGTAGCAATGGGAATTCGGATCGAGTCATCGAATCGATTCGTGGACTGTTCATTCATCTAGTATGCAGTGATCTTACGGCTTACAGACTATTGACAACATAGCAAGAAAATAATTATTTTTACATAATCCGTTAGATTTTATTCATGGAATTGTCTTAATAAATTATACTCGAGATTACGAGTTTCATCGGATAAATTTGCTCGAACTTCGTTCGCCCAAACATATCGATTAACTCGTAATTAGCCTATGGTAATCCCGGGTATGTTTGGCGTGCAGAATATACTTATGTTCAGTACTTTAAATAAGATAATCTTTCCGTCGGTAATAGATATAACTTATTATTGAGTAATGTCTGTTTTTTCTGCATTAGATGTTTTGCAGTACTGTCGTACACTAAATCTTGTTCTACGCCAAGTTAAGATTATTTTCCCATTTGACTTCCATGTTAAATAGGTTTTCCACATGGGAAGTACTATTACGCGTTGGTATGTTTGACAGATATCTTCCAAGTACAGTATTAAAGGCATCCATCAGATCCTTATTTGCAGTCCTCAAGGTTAGAACGTTGGCTGTAAATGATATGAGACTATTCTCTGATACTTATTTTCCTTTACGTTATGCAGAGCGGGCGTCGGTCCAGTGCATGTCAGCCCTCTCGTGGTAGACGCCTCCAACCAGAGTTGTGACGCTACTATCGATTTTCGTTACTATTCTTGCTGCATCCCCTTTCCGCCATCGCGTCTTTTTATCCTGAACCCTTCTTCTTCGCCTCCATCTACCTCTTTCTTTCTCCTCCTTCTTTCTCCCTCTCTCTCTCTTGCCCCCTCTTGTTTCTCTTCACCCTTTCCTTCCCTAGTCATCATTGCCATTACTGCAATGAAGACCGATAAAGGGGAGTAGGAGTTGTTCTCACATGTCCGTAATCATCGTCTAACATCAAACTTAATAGCTTAATCCTGGTATAGAACATAACTTCTAATAAGTATAACATTTTACTTCACTTAAAACACATGCATGTGCGCTCGTGCAAATGCACATGCAGAAGAAAATTTGTGTTGTTCCTACAGTATTAGATTAGACCACAAGCGCCACACTCTTGACGGAAAAGTTTCCGCACAGTCGCGGCGCTCCTTTACGGAGCTCATGTACATTAATATGTCAGAGTGTCTCAACGGCGTGGTGTGATCGAAGGTCACGCGCGTATGACTACAGTTTCATTGTTTCTTGATTAAATAAAATTAAGCTTAAATCCTCTTTTAATTGCAACCTGCTGAATGTACCATTTCATAGATATCTCTGTAGTAAATGAAAGAAATTAAACTCATTTTATTGTTATAAATCATGTTACCTCCACCGAAAATCACTATTAGTTTCAAAGACAGAGGCAGTTTACTGAATTGAAGAAGAATGAAAGAGTTGATTTGATCTTGTAGATCTTGTAGATTTGTTTTATTGTGTTTCATATTATGACTGTGCTTATTTTCTTATACTGTATCCCGACCGCCTCTAGATCCGAAGGTCGCGGGATAAATCCTGGCCGCGGTCAATGGATTTTTCTGGACGTAAAAATCCTGGGCAAGGGTAGATTTACGTCACGTAAAAGAACTCCAAGCCTAAATTACAGCCTACGCTTTAGCACTGGGAGCAATATGAAATATGATCCCTCTCGTATTTCTTATTGATTTTGCAAGGTGTAAAATATGTTCCATGCAAAAATATACAATTTCATATCAAATTCTTTTAATGTTTTGCATATTAACTAATAAATATTAAATTGAAACGTCCTTGAAGTAAGAAATCATTTTGGTGGAAGATTAAAACATAGAAATAAAACATAAAAAAAACACTCATCATTGTGCCATCCTGTTATTTTGCACTAAACTGCTCTCTTGCATGGGGATAATTCACATTTCATGAAAGAATCTTTGAGGTAGACAACATTCTGTGATTCTATACCTTCACTTAATTGAGCTTTCTCGTTATTTCCTAGTATCCCATATTGAACTAATATTTGAGAGTGGAAGCTTAAGTTTTTTAGAAAAATTCAAACAAAGTTTAATCAAATATAAGACAAAAATTTATAAACTCCTTGCTTTTTGTGTTTGTATTTTGTAGCTGGAACATTTCGTGGTTGACTAACTTTTTATTTTATGTCGTCAGATAAATTCTTTCATCGTTGTTTCATCACTATTCTTGCTGCATCCCCTTTCTGCCATCGCGTCTTTTTATATGTGTATAACTTAGTTTTATTGAATTCTGACATTTATCATCTCCACCATGATTGGCAACACTTTTGTTTGGGAGATATTATCTGCACAGGTATGATTTTTAAAACTAACATAGAAACCAATAAGGGAGCAATTACAGCATTAAATTCCCTTTTAAATGAAGTTAACTATTTTCGTTCAAGTAAAACCAAAAACAAAAAAGTGGATACCGGTACTTCACTGCCTTCTATAAAATATGCAAATAATTCTTTATGAAATTTATATTAACATTTGGAACTAACTACATTAAGTATCCTTCCAATAAGAAGATATATAGGCCTAACTAATTTCCCATTCCATACAATATGTCCATTGCACCACAAAATTTTACATTTTTTCTTAAGGAGGTACAACAGAAAAAAGAAGAAACTTATAGGATTTTTAAAACTCTGTAGCATACACAAAAATGGAGAAATTATTACCATTTTTATACAGAACTGTTCTATTATATGACCACTGTGTTTTATCCCTCTGGCTTGAGTCTAACATGCATGACAAAATTTTTACAACAGTTTTTTTTTTCAAAATTAAGAATTTTTTTAAAAAAGATTATAAACTTCTTAAAATTATGAGTTGCAAACAATGTGATTTGCAATGTAGCGTGTATGGAATGTTGAGAAATGAAAATATTTTTCGTTTTGAGAAAAGTGATAAGAAAATTGTTTTATTGCAATTTAGTTCAAAGATATTTGATTTTGACATTGCAAATTTCATAAACGTTAATTACATATAATAATAGAAGTACATCACTGAAATCTTTAAATCTATATTAATAAAAATGAATTTCCAAAATGTATGACGGAGCATCAGTTGAGAACGGCTCGACCGATTTGGCTGATTCTTTTTTTGTTGTGTTCGTAATTGTCAGGACAAGGTTTGTATGAAAGAAAATTTTTGGAAAATCCACGGGAAAAGTAGGGAATGTGAAATGAGGCAAAGTTAGAGAGTTCTGCTGTCAATTGTTTACATAAAAAAGATTTAAAAAATTGAAGTCTGACAAAAGAAGTGTGACATATTCACAGTTTCATAGTTCCGCTTTCACATGTTTTCATAACAAAACAAACAAACAAACAAACAAAAAAGTGTGAGTCTTGCAACCAAGCCAAATCAAAAGTGTGTATGTACAGTATGTATGTATGTATGTATGTGGGTATGTATGTTCCCTATACAAATCTACATTTCTTGACCAATTTGAACGAAATTTTGCACACATACCCAGTTAAGCCCGGGAAGTAACGCGGTTAACACTAAAATTCAAACAAACCACTCCTTTTCTTGAAAATTTATATAGTTTCTGAAAATATTATACTCAAAATGAAATACAATTCAGTTATCATGACAACAATGTATTGTTTACAGTGTTCACATAGAGCTTTGGGAACTACATAATACTGGGCTTTAACAAATTCTCATGCTATCGATGTAATTAATACATTTGTAAAAATAATTATTGAAGAATGAAATCCAAGTAAATAAAGCACAATGTTAAGCAGTCACATAACTTTCTCTACCCTCGACATGGAAAACATAATTTTCTCACTTCACATTTTGATGTAGAATAAGCGGTCGTATTGTAGGGACAGCTTAAGCGTGTGCCAGTGAGTATGCTATATCAGAAGTCGGTAAAAAAATCCTATCCACTGATACGTCACTCATATCTGTAGGATGTTTATCATAGGCCCTAAACGTCTACAAGAAGACAAAATAGGGTGGAACATTTTCAGTCCTATGCCCGCAGTATATTATGTCCCAGGTTTTGGGGGAGGAAAGTATGAAAGTGATATTGATTTTTTTTTTTAAATTTCAGCTCCGAAACGGTTGAATGGTAACATGAGAGTGAGAAATAAAAATTTCCATAAAGACAATACAATCTTATGTAATCGGAATTTATGTTTCTTCTTATTTCAACCCCTCCCAGGCATGGTGTGAAGAAGAAACAGAATGCAACATTCGACAACCTCTGTGAGCCATAAAAAGCTATAACTAGCGTTTTCTGAGGGAATAGTTTGAATGTGATAAGTCATTCTTCCTCATTTCAAGTTCTACGTACATATTATGCAAGGCCCTATAGTTTGAAAATCGAAAGTCCTTCATCAAGTTAATTTCAAATTACAAAATAAAAACTCGGGTGAAGCCGGGCCATTTAAGCTAGTGCTGAATAATAATTTAATGTTATGAAGCATAGACATTTTAAAAATGAGAAATTTACCTTAATAACATACATGTCCATCCCTTTAAATGCTTTTTAAATATGGTTTCCAACATGGTATGGTCATAAATAGGGCCCGGATCCTGATGACATGTCATCTTTTTATTGATGCTTTATGGACATTGCTAACTTGTGGATAAAAACTAATCGTGGCCTCTAGATTATAGAAATACATTTTTATTGGGTCATTTTTTGTCATTTTATGCCATTTTATATTTTTAGGGCATTTATTTCAATTTCACATCATTTTGTCATTTTCGTGTCATTTGCTTCCTTATTTAGTCATTTTCATGCATTTACATTGAGTATATTAACTTTTTTTGTCGTCTAGCTATCATCGCCCCCAATAGTGATGTCTTTGATGTGTTGTTTGTTAAATGCAAGAAGGACACTCGGTGTTGAAGAGTTGTCATGTCTCAGTCGGAAACGAGAATTAAAGAAACATAAAAATTTTGTATTATATTACTGGTGTTATTAGAAAGACTCGGCACCAGAGTGTGCCACCTGCTTGGATTTGAGAGTGCATACTACTGTTTACCCTCAATAAGCAATAATATAATCCGGCAGGCCGCAAAAGGAAATACCGAAGTTTGACTTGCCATTGCCTCAGTGCCAGCATACATTTCCATGAGGAAAGAACATTCACAGCAGTTACAGTTAGCAGAGTGATTTTATTTTTTACTTTTTACCATATTTCAAGAATGCACCCATTTTTCGGCGGATGTGGAGAGGAGCTTCTCCATGTATAAGTGTATCCTTTCAGACAATCGGAGGTCACTTACTTTCGATAGTCTCCATATGCTGACAGTGATTTACTGCAATCCTGAATAAGGTAGTAGTCCAGTCATTTGGTGCTCAAAAAGGGGGTTACCTGGAAAGTTTTCCGGGAGTTTTGAAAATTGGTGATTTTATAGATTTTGACGTGGTCGATTCGAATTTTCACTTTGCCACCTCGTATCTTTGCCGCTCGCGCCGCCATATTGAAAAAATGGCGCCCCAAAACAGTTTTTTGACAATATCTTCTTTCCGACTCATTTTACGATGAAAATAGTTATATAATAAATTAAACTTGCGAAAATTTCCTATAGTTTATGTCCTAACATTTTTTCTGTAAAATGTTTAGTTTCAGCGTACGAGCGCCGCAAAGTCTACTCCAACACGCGTTTTGGCCAAAGCAACGGAAGATGCGGATACGCTAATAATAATTAATCAATACGGCAATCAGCATTTAATCTACATTTGATTCCGTAATAGTTCTCGGCGAGATGTAGACCTTCTTATTATTTTGACGGCTCTGTCTACGCGATCATACATATATATTCTCAAACCAGGAAAATGAAAAATTTCGCAACGAATATATTCAACTAAAAGTATTGTAGATAAAACAGCCGCAGACAACATATTATTTCTGCACGCCTTCAGTGGCTGTGATACATCAGAACTCTTTAATCAAGAAAAAATAAAATATGCTAATGTACTCCGAAAAAAACCCCAGATTTAAACGAGCTTGTACAGGTATTCAAAAACCAAAATGCTGATCCAAAGATCATTGCTGATGCTGGAGACCGCTTCCTCCTTGCATTGTACGGTTACAGTGCCGTGAAAAGTATGTCGTTAAACAACTATAGATATACATGCTTCACAAAGTCAGCATATGAAAATAAATTTAACATTGCATCGCTGCCACCGACAGAAGCAGTAGCACGACAACATTCGTTCCGAACCTATCGCCAGGTTCAGCAGTGGTATGGAGTTGAATATTTTCCTTTTCCTGGTTTGAGAATATATATGTATGAACGCGTAGATAGAGCAGTCAAAAGAATAAGAAGATCTACATCTTCGCCGACAACTATTACGGAATCGTAGGTGAATGCTTATTGCCGTATTGATTACACTAGCCTGCAAAAAAGACAACAATTTCTGCGGTAAAAACGAAAATAGGTGTATTTGATTAACTTCGCTGTGCTGAATTCGAAAATGCATTTCGTTTTTCTCTATGATATCTGGTTAATTGACAATTGTGAAAAATGTTATTTTGACATTTCGTATAATGAAATAACTGTATGCTACATTTTGAAACTTTTTTTTTTAGCAAGTGTTGTGATAGGTGATCTTAACTAATTTTGGCTCGCTGAACACGAATCCGTTGAACGTTTCTACGTATCGCGTCACGTTTTCTTGCAATAGGTAAGCCTATATCAAAACGAATGATTTCAGTTATTGCATAGACTAGCCTAAAGGATAAAGATACTGAAAAAATTGGATGATTTTGATAATATTTAGGCCTACGGAAAAAAAATAGTTTTGAGTCCAACACATATGTATTCCACTATTTTTTGTGAGCGTAGGCCAAATAAATTTAATTTTGGTAATCATTTGAAGGCGTACAAACACGCAGTGCAAAAAAATTCATAGTTTATTTTGGAAGGGAAAATATTAAAGATTTGAAATTTTTGGAATTTCCCCATTGATTATAAGCTGAAACCTATAAGTTTGCAAGATTTCAAATTTCTAGCTCAACTGGAAGTGAGTAAACATCAATATAAGGGGAAGGGAAGATTAGACTGTCCTAAATGTGAATGACGTCACGGCTATCAAGCACGTTTTTCTATACTTATGGGGCAGCTAGAAACATCACATTTTGCACACTTATGGGTGTTGTACGTGCAAATATTCCTGCCAAATTTTACAATACTCTCAATATTTTGGAAGGGAAAATATTAAAGATTTGAAATTTTTGGAATTTCCCCATTGATTATAAGCTGAAACCTATAAGTTTGCAAGATTTCAAATTTCTAGCTCAACTGGAAGTGAGTAAACATCAATATAAGGGGAAGGGAAGATTAGACTGTCCTAAATGTGAATGACGTCATGGCTATCAAGCACGTTTTTCTATACTTATGGGGCAGCTAGAAACATCAAATTTTGCACACTTATGGGTGTTGTACGTGCAAATATTCCTGCCAAATTTTACAATACTCTCTGTCCTATGTGTGTCAAATATTACGTAATGTGAGGAAAATGTACAAAATTTACTTAGAATAAAAAAAAAATTCTAACTCAGTCTAAGGGATAACCGATGGAGATACGACAAAAAGTCATATAAGACCAAACTTGTAGATCTCTCAAAATCCGTTACTGCTGGTGAAATCGGTTTTTTGATACGACTTTCCGTCCCAAGGAGGTCTACCCGGACCTTAAAGTTGCGTTCGCCATAACATATTTTCAGACAGCAAACACGAAAACTAGATGTGATACAAAAAATATAGTCACATTTCTGAAATTAGGAGACCTAATTTAGTTCAAACCACTTATTAAACACTTTAACGCAAAATGATGCAGGGTAGTGTTAATAGCGTATCCGCATCTTCCGTGGCTTTGGCCAAAACGCGTGTTGGAGTAGA
This sequence comes from Ectobius pallidus, assembly GCA_964059195.1. Taxonomy (NCBI): domain Eukaryota; kingdom Metazoa; phylum Arthropoda; class Insecta; order Blattodea; family Ectobiidae; genus Ectobius; species Ectobius pallidus. The sequence continues at coordinate 152,677,686 of CAXKWD010000002.1, forward strand.
CTTTGCGGCGCTCATACGCTGAAACTATTCATTTTACAGAAAAAAAGGTTAGGACATAAATTATAGAAAATTTCCTCTAATTTAATTTATTATACAACTATTTTTATCGTAAAATGAGTCTGAAAGGAGATATTGCCAAAAAAAACTTTTTGGACGCCATTTTTTCAATATGGCGGCGCGAGCGGCAAAGATACGAGGTGACAAAATTAAAATTCAAAAAGAGCACATCGAAATCTATAAAATCACCAATTTTCAAAACTCCCGGAAAACTTTCCAGGTAAAACTACCAAATGACTGGACTATAGGGTGTACAAGCATTTTTTTTCCATACGGGTAATATTTAAATAAATTACTAGGCTTTTATAATGCCACATTTTTGTAGGATAAACTCCGTGGCGCTACATCCCTGGAGGGACTTGGCCTACCACCCGACCGCTGCGTCATCTCCCGTAGGCAGATGGCAGGATTGGGGGGCGTGTGGTCAGCATGCCGACACCCACGGCCGTTAATGGTGGTTTTCTTGACCGGAGCCGCTACTTCTCTATCAAGTAGCTCCTCAATTTTGAATCACAAGGCTGAGTGCACCCCTACCAGACCTCCCTACCTCAGAAAAATCCGAGGTACCGGGAATCGAACCCGGGCCGACGGATCTGTAGTCAGCGACGCTAACCACAAGACCACGCCGGCGGACACATTTTTGTAGGATAAAGTTTAAAAACAATTTCTTATTTTTCTTCTCAGATGCTTCAATCAAGAACAAAGAACACAGTTTTTAGACCTACAATATCCTTTCTGCATTTACAGGTTTTACAATTATATATAAATTAGTCTATAAGTTTGTGTATACAATAATTTTTATAAATAAATTATCACTTTTTAGGTCATTCTTTATAATTATTAAGTCATTTTCTTAAAAATTTAGGATCATTTTATAGGTCATTTTTCAAACAATTTTAGGTCATCGGAATCCGGGTCCAGGTCATAAATGATAATTTTTTTAAAACTAGAATGATGGTGCTTCAGTAAGGAATCAAAAAGTAAAAATCCAAAATGTGGCCATAAAATATCATTTCAAATGTATATACATATCTTAAAATATTTGATCGCATATGCTTTTTTTTTTATGTGACTCTTCATTGGCTGTAATCAGCAGTGAAAGTTTCAAGTATGACATCTTGTTGCTTGCATATCATTTAACAAGAATAAACATGTGCTGAAGAGAGGTAGGCCTACATTTTACTTTCCTATATTAGCAAAGTGCCATCTTGTAGTGCAGACAGATGCAGTAATTCAACAAGAAAAAAGGATAGTCGGGAAAAGTACTTTTTTCACCTATTTTTTCATTGGAGTTATTTATGGTTCAAATTATTGTTACTTAAGTTACAGAGTTTAGGGTAATGTAAATGGAAAAATTTGAATCCTGGATTTGACGCTGCATTTGCTCATTGCATTTCACTGCTGAACTTTAAAGAATTGTTCAAATTATTAAAGTTATTGTAGACAGATAAATTGTATTTACCTAAACTAAAACGAATTGTGGTTCCCACTGTCAAGTTGAATAAATTGCTCATGACCAGTGTGGTGATTAAGATGTTTATGGTTGTAATTCTTAGGAATGTAACATATCTTCTTCTTCTAAAAGCGGGCACTCTAAGTAATTTCAATAATTTTGTTTTAGTGTCTATTTTACTATCTCCAATGATGATAGCAAAATATCAGACAGAAGAAATTATGTAATGAGCTTAAAACCTACATAATTTTTTGGTTCAGGAAAATATTGCAAAATTTTGCTTGCTATACTGAAAGGTATTAAGACTACTAACGTGGCATAAGGATGTCCAAGAATTTACCCAGATATGTTGTGTAAGCCATGTAATGGCAAGTTTTTTAGAATGATTTTGTGAGGTTAATAAGCATTTTTATCTTTGCTGCTTGTTTTTATACTCAAATTACGACGATTCAAATTTAAAACTTCTAAATCTTTGAAACTACAATGGTTGCAGAATCCAAATGAAACTACTGTCAAACATCTGAACAATGCTAAATGAGAAACCCCCAGATCCGTAGAGCAAAGAATATAAATATATACATATACAGGCAACTTTTATTAGGAGATTTTTGCTCTATGACATAAAGTGTGTATGCTACAGGGCATTACGGTCATTACAATTTGGTGCTCATAAATCAATAATTTAGCAAAATAGGGTTAAAATTTTCATTAAATTGACTTCATACCTTCTTAATGATCGATAAAAACTTGATTCTTAATCATTCATTAACAGTTATATCATAATTTAGAGTTTTCATAAATCGCAAAATTTACAGACTAATCACATGGCTGACCGTCACTGCATTATTTCTTTTATACCTAGTTCCAGCGCTGCCAAAAATGTTTCGTTCGTGTTTTTTCCCCCTCAGTGTTGCAAGATATAGATAGTCATTTTTTTCATAGTTGATCATTCTGTGTAAAGAATAAGTAAATAGTAAGGTTTTACTACGTACAAACATTTTAAATTCATTTAAAGTAAAGAAAATGGAGAATGGTTACACTTTCGCTGAATTTGCTGATATGCATCTTATTTATGGAGAAGCAAGAGACAATAGCAGCTGAGCTCTACAGAGAAAGATTCCCTAATAGACCGCATGCACATCTTTCAACTTTTCTGTCTGTTGATTTGCATTTGCAGAATTCTGAAACCTTTAAAGTAAACAGTGGGTCACGGAAGGATTACAGGTGGGTCACGACTCGATCCTAAAAGGAGAAAGATTTAACAACATTTTGAATGGAAACAAGGACAGGATATCCAACAATATCCGTAACTGCATTGAGGTTTCTGATGGTATTCACCACTATGTATTTATGTGAACGTACTTTTTCAATTTTGGTTTTCCTAAAAATGTGGAAATGTGGAAAGTCACTTAAGATTAAAAACATCATCATTCAGTCCTGACATTGACGTGTTAGTTCAATCGAAACAGTCCCAAAAATCTCATTAATATAGTATTCTTACTTAAAAACAGCAATTTTTCCTGAAAAATTAAAATGATCTTTGTGTACTTTTATAATTGTAGTTTTTATCTTCACCTAGGAACACTTGTTAGTGAGTATGAAACCACTTGTTGCATACAGGGCCGTAGCAAGGTCCTTCTGCGCCCTTGGCGAGTTTAAATCTGCGCCCTCCAATACTGGGGTGATCTGAACAATTTTTTTTTAAATTTCTGTAAAATTGTTTATTATTTTACTATAAAAACACTGTTATTATCAAAGATAACCTAAACCTCATTTTGAAAATGAACTAGGTGTTGGACTTTCAAGGTACTAAAACCTTATTTTCAGACGATTAAACTATTTAAAAAATAATTAAATCATAAAATCTAGTATCAAAAGTAAATTACATAATACATAACATAGGTAAAGTATTTTTTCGAATAGGTGAACCATTTTCATCTCAATAATAACGGACTTTTTAAATTTTTATTGTCGTTATATCTTTCCATACTGTTCATGATTTATGTTATCATACTCTGTCAATAAGAATCATGTTAATTAAAGAATGTTGCATGACTGCTTTTTGTTTGTAGACAATCGGCATAATACTACAGATAGTTCACGTGCAGTAATTTTTAAAAACCTGAAATATTTCTTCCATTAACGTGGAATTTTTATTGCTTGATAAATTGCATCAGTCTAAAAAATACAGGATTTTTCATGGTTAATTTTGCGCCCTCTTCGTACCTGCGCCCTTGGCGGGGGCCCACCTCGCCACCGCCTAGCTACAGCCCTGGTTGCATATATTGCAAACATATATCTATTGTTAAATAAATTTTTTGCTATAAAGTGCTTATATTTTGTCAACCATTTTCAAATCAGAACACAAATTGTTTATCAATAATCAATCTGTATCTTCAAAAAAGCATATATAATCTAATCTTATATATATTTGCAATATTTGATGGTAAATTATATATACATAAGGAAGGGATACAATACAAATAAGGTTTTTTACTCCACCGTAGACCAATTGACCGTGGAGGTATTCCGATAAGAAAAGGTGGGTCAGCAGCTGAAAAGGTTGGGAACCACTGTACTATCGTATTGTATTCATAACTTTGACAACAATGAAATTCCATTTGTTTTCTTTTTCTAGTGTTGGAAGATATTGATCGTCATTTTTCACAATTTTCCCGACCACTACACAGTATTCACTGTTCTTTGTTTCGCATTATTTCAAATATTAGAAGGGCATACCTTGGGAGATTTTGTTATAACAAGAAGGATTGAATCCATTGAGTAAAAATCTCTTAAGTTGCTTGTCTATGTCCCCTCTATACACATGTAAAATATTTCGGTATTATTGAATCTTATCCATTTGATGAAGATATTGAAAACTTGACCTTCTGTTGTAGATAATGAGAATACTACTTCTTTAAGTTTTATTCAGAGTAAAAATGATTAAGAGAATGAGTGATTTCTAAAGGATCTGAAAGTGTTGAGCAAGGAGATTTGAAGGAGCTCATAGACTATTAACTATTACCGTCTGATTAATCTTCCCAAAGGTCGGTACACAGGAAAAATGCCCTTGTTTCTTCCGATAACAATTAATATTCAAAGCTAAACAATACATTAATAATAAACATCAGATACAATTACATACATGTTAATATCCTGCCCTGAAAATAAAAACAAATTTACAGCATAGATAGTCAAAGATAAAATTTCATATGGTACATTAATTTACAAGCTTGCCGTTTATTTCTTAGTTCATTCTTTTCTTAGATACATTGACATCATGGCCATAATTTCATTTATAATTGGTAATCACTATTGAAAATCACTAAAATTGTAGGTTGGTTCACAGGCCAAATTAATTGTTATACAACATTATTTATTAATTTCATTTAAAATATACAAGCACTGGGACCGAAGTATTATTTATAATAATATTGAAAAGAGATAAACTTAAAAGAGGAGAGTTTGAACCTCTCCACATTCAAACTATGGGAGACCCCCAATGACCATAATGAGGGAGCATTTGCCAGGCTAAGTAGTTACAAAATAAAACAAACTAAGGTGGAATTAAATCATTTTGAGAGAAAACACAGTTTAGCAAGTAAGAAAAAACCCAATCAATAACAATCCCTGAACACAAGCCGTAACGGCAACGAGTTCCCTGGATAGCAGCCATTCTTGATAACCTCGAGAGTCTCTTTCCCAGAGTGTAAGTCAGTAAAACAGATCAGTTGGCTAAATGAAGCTGTATGCAGGCACTGTCTATTGAGCACACATAGAACTACCAGGGCAGCCGGATCAGACTTAATTTATTTGTAACAAAACAGTCTCTCAGAAATAATGCTGGAATTTAAACAAATTAATGGATTCTTCAGAATTTCTTAAAGAACAACTATTTTGCCTTAATTATTATTATTAATAATGTTACTTCTGCTAGTAACAGCACACTTTCTAGGCGGCCCGCTGAACTACAGCTGCCCCAGTGTTGCCATAACAAAAATATAGAAATTTACCTTTGGGTTACAGCACACATTTCACCAGACAATGTTGAACTGTTGCTGTTGCATTGAACTCTGTTCACCATAGTAGCTTCACTATGTGATGCATATATCAAAAAGCTTTTTGACATATCTTACAATGCATGTCCTTTTGTAGGTGTATTATGCCAAGAAGAAGAGACGTGCTCAGCAGACGCAAGGAGAAGACAGCTCCCACAAGAAAGAACGGAAATTGTACAACGATGGGTTTGATGATGATAACCATGATTACATCATCAAGAATGGGGAGAAGTTCCTTGACCGATATGAAATTGATTCCCTCATTGGCAAAGGATCTTTTGGTCAGGTTAGTTGATTAGTTTCAGTATTGTTAAGGTTTGATTGTTTATCTGCAGAATAGTTATACACGTTTAAATTAAAATTAATTTACTTATTCTGTAGTTCATCCCACATTGAGTTTTATAAACTGGAATATTACAATGTTACATCTTACAGTCAAACTTGTCACTTTCTCTTGCTATAGCATTGCTATTCAAATGTATATAAAATATGGTAGCATTTATTATTCATATATGCAGATCAGATTAATGGTTTTGGTGCATGTTTCTGAGTTGTACTCATTTATTACATTTCTTATAGATATTGATCAGCCATTGAAATGAGATTTAATTATGCTTTATTGTAATATGCAGGTAGTAAAAGCTTTTGATCACGAGGACCAGTGTCAAGTGGCTATCAAGATCATCAAGAATAAAAAACCGTTCTTGAACCAGGCGCAGATAGAGGTGAAACTCCTGGAAATGATGAACAAGGCGGATGCTGACAACAAGTATTACATAGGTAAAGACAAAATAGGTGCGTAACCATGTTTCCGACTAGCCTAACCTCACTCTTACTCTTGCCTTCCGTCTCATAGTTTATGTTTAGGTTCATTAAGGAAGGAATCTGGTAAGATTCATTTGGATCTAATAACCTATGTGAGAGTGAACTTTTTATGGAAGCACTGCTATTTCCACACTCCCTTATATAAAGTAGCTTTTGCAAGACCCAATTTAAATTTCAGAAGGTAATACCACAGTATACGTATTAATACAGTAAAGAAACTCAGCCCGTTTTTCTGCCATACGGACATGCGCGCGCAGATTACTAGCGATCCTACCGGCCATTGAGTAATACTACAATCACTACTGCGGGAAGAATGGAAATAGATAGGAGTCTTGAATTTTTATAGCAATGCGTGTTTCGAAAGGATGTTATTGTTCTGCTATAAATTGCAGTAACAATAAAGGAAGAAATCCTGAATTGCAATTTCTTCACTTTCCCAAAAGATCCAGAAAGGTAAGAAGGAAAATACGTAATATTTATTGTATGCCTGCTGGCTTACTCTTGACACATGTTCTGGTGTGGTTATGTTTACATTTACTTTCATGTAATATTTTTATCCAGTGCTTTAGTTGGAAAATATTTTATGGGGGTACTCACCTTCCATAGAACGCATATCTATTGTGAATTTAATAGTGTTTGTCATTATTAACAAATACACTCTCGTGAATTGGACATTTAATAAGTATTTTAGGACAATATCGTTCCTGTACTGCCAGTACGACGTACCGGAGCACATATTTTTCCCGGTATGGTAGAAGGAAAATAATTTTATACCGGTTTGCAGTACCGGTGCGTACCGGCCCAACTAAAGCACTGTTTTTAACTTTAATTATGTTGTAATTTCTAACAATAGATACTAATGAAATGAAAATGTCAGCAGTCTATATATTTAGGATGTCGTATTGTGATCGCTTAAGATAACACAATATTTGCTGCGGTGCAGCTTATTTCCTATGTGCATTGTAATGTATATGTCAGGGCCGGTTATGTATACAAACATGTGTGCCGTGTTGGCAGTCAAGAATGGCTATGTGAGCTCTAATGCACATGGCCATTTTGCAGCATGTAGCCGATTTTTTTTCTTTGCTTGCACAAACCTGACAATCAAAGATCCACATGCCCGGCTGTAAGGATCAATGCTAAGGAATATCAGTGCACATAACTCAATTTCGTAAAAAAGTGCACATAGCCGATTTTACAGGCGGTACGATATTTATTTTCTCGAACACGATGTAGGCGTAAAGATGACGAAAACATAATCTTACATCATAAATTCTCGGATACATGTGCCATTAAGGTGTTTGCAACAGTAAACTAACATGACATCATTATCCAAACCTAGGCAAGCCTAAAATAGGCTTACCTAAAATAGGCTACTGTTAAGAAGCGTATCTAGTCCAAGGTTTTTCCCACCTTTAAAATCAACGTTTAAGTTATAAATTATATTAATGAGTGACCTTTGAATATAGGTTTGTCACACTGCTCGTCCTCAACTTCATTGTTGAGATTGTATTTTGTTTCTGTATCTTACGGCTTCGTTCTACCTTCAATTGTTGTAATGATTTCAGGTGTAAAAAATCCCTTTAGGCAGGCCTACAGGCGGAGGTAGATTTCGAAGTGCTTTTGGTTTAATTTATTGTCGCTGCATAGCACTCTTCTTCTTTAGCCTTGGCATGGTAAACCTGCAGTAATAAGAACTGAATTCGGTAAAGAGGAAGAGCCTACAATCATTTGTTTTGACAACAAGAATAGGATATAATATTCTGGGAAGCCGTGCGCAAGATCAGCAATGAATAAAATTAGCAAAGCCGCTAAACAAGACAAAATTATGATATTATAATAATTCTTTTAAGTGTTATTATTTTCAAACATTAAAATCTCGCGTAATATGAGAGCTATCAAGAAACTATTTATTGATTTGTAGAGTACTCATCAAGAGCTTTTCAACGATACCCCACAAGACGTGGTTTCAAAAGTTTCGAATTTTCATCCCCCACCCCCACCTCCACCCCCACCCTCACTCGAACCCCCGAATCGTTGGTGTCACTGTAAACTCCATAGGGAGTACTCTAATTTATTCAAACAAAGTTTCCCTCTATACTTCATAGGGGCCGAGATATACATTTTTAAAAATTTCAACCCCCTCCCCCGACCACCCCCTTGGGCCAATTTTGCCCATGAACGAACTTGTCCGAACTATTGGGCCTAGAAATAACATAATAAAATTTGGTTCAAATATCTTCAAAATTACGGCCGCTATCGTGTAAAGATATATATATATATATATAAATATCACAAAATATTTTTTTGAACGGGCGGTGGTTTCGTACTTAGGGGAGCATGAAACGTAAAGATATGAAAGAATTTTTCGAAAATCATAAAGTGGTATCCATTGCAATAGGTACATTTTTCTTCGAAAATCTACCTAAAAATGGGTCATCAATAGTCGGCGACAAGACCTACTAACAAAAACTGTAAAATATTTAAATGTAAATTGCCGCCTATGTTTGGAACACTTCGAAAACAGCCAGTTTATGAATTCCAATAAGAACTCTTTAATTAAAACTGCTGTACCGACTGTATACTAAAAGCAGTTTTGGAGTATTAGAAATTGAGAAATATTGATAGAAACCTATATTTTTATTTGAATTTTGTATTGTATTTTATGTAATATTGTATTATTTTTGTAAAATGATGACATTTCTATTCTAATGTAATATTAGGCTACTTTTAAAAATAAAAATGAGTTATAATTGGTTTTCCAATAATCATCTTGAAGTTATTAAAACTTGTAATAAGAATAGCCCTAGGAACTGCAGTGCAAGTTAACTATCCGTCACAGGTAAGTGGCATTTAAAAATTGTGCCTGATCTTAACTAAAATATAATACATGCTTCATTGTTTCTTAAATTTAAAATTCAGTTTTGAAAGAAGATTTTTTTCTCTTATTATAACATATTTTGTTATGTGTTTATGCATTTTCCCAAGTTATTTTGTATGGTGAGAATGCAGTTTTACTCAACCGCCGCATGGAGCGCTAGTGTCGCCCAGCTAACAAGTTGTCATAGGACTTTTAACACACAGTTTCCTTACTGTATTAATACTTATACTGTGGTAATACCATACTGTACTATATATATATAAAAAAAAAACTATTTTCTGTAATTATTAAGATATATCTGATATCTGATCTGTCAGAAAATAACTTCTGATATCAAACACCATTTTACCAAAGATCCTTGATCTCTTTTTTTATCTAGTTATTAGATATTACTATTTTTCATAAAAGTTGTAATTAAAATTTCAAAACAGGATGAGCCTGTCTGTATTATGTCTCCTTTCGGAAAATTTTTTCAAAAGAGTAGGCCTACACTTTTTTCTGAAAATGTTTCTGTGAAAATTGTAAAACTGATTTTATTTTAAAATTCAACAATAAATGGATTGGAACCATATTAATTACAATATAATACTGGTAACAATACTTTTCTATTGTCATTATTACTATTAGGGATTCATTCATGACCCTACATTGGAATTCGAAAAGAACTGAGATCAAATTAAGGAGGTGGATACAGAAAGGAATCTACACTAAAAATCCTACCTTTCTTAAACCAATACCAAATTTCAAATTGGGAAGAATTGGCCTCTTTTCTTATACTCGTGGAGTGATCACTAAATTTACTGTTAATCTATTCAGACAATTTGGAATGAAATGTGACATGAAAGACATCGGACTAGAATTTATTTCAGAATCCTTGAGAATTTTACACAATCACTTGCATAATCATAAACAAGAAATAAATGAAATCTTGTTCGGCTGGCTATCCTGTTTCCTACAAATTTAGACATTCTGTCTCTTTTTTCATTAATTATATTTCTTTTGAAAATAAGTTAGTATTTCTTTATACTATTTGGTTGTTATACAAAATCCTTTTTTCAGATTTATTAGCAAGCTGTGTCTTGATGTCAGTCCTAAATTAGGATAGCTATTCATATATTGGACACCCCTCAATTGTAGAGCCGTATATCATTAATTTAGGCTTTCATAATTCATTCATATTAAACAGGTTTTGAATGTATTGGCCAGTTTTACCTCCTATCTGCATCCTGATTAATAGCTTAACTGTTTTATTTGAAATTACGAGGGTTGATCCAGAAATAAGGTTCCCATCAATTTTACAAACAGACAACATTGTTTATTCTCATAGTAATGTGCATCATTGGAAAGAAGACACTTTGCTCTATTTTTCGACATAATCGCCATCTTTTTCTAGGCATTTTTGTAGACGGTGCTCCAATTTTTGTATCCCAATGTTGTAGAACTCCGCCGCCAACCCGTTGAGGAAGCGTTTCACCCCGTCTTTGACTTCATCGTCGCTCCGGAAGCGTTGGCCACCCAAGTGTTCCTTTAACTTTGGGAGTGAAATGAAACACCCACGTTTCGTCTCCCGTAACAATGGAGTCCAACAATCCTTACGGAATGAATCTCGCACTTGGCGGGAGCAACAATGAACACCTTCATCTCGGACGGCTGCTGAGCCAAGGCTGAGTGGCGCAGCAAAGCGCGGTCAGGTGGAAACGAGAGTGCAGGAACAGCCGTGCACAGCGGTGTTGCCGGATTTTGCCTAGCACTTTCCCGTGTGGCTGGAGCTCTTTGGGAACCCTATTTCTGGATCAACCCTCGTAATATAAGTTATTTAAATTAATACCCTAGTATTATTTATCAAATTCAAGCAATTCATTTGGAAACAAGGCAGGGACTTCATTCTTTGTATATATCTACATTTTATTGCTATCCCTCACGTTTCATTTTTTTGAAAAGTTACTATTTTGATTTTAATATGAAAGCTATAAATTCATTTTCTTTACCAAAATCTTCTGGTACATAGATTATGCTGCATCTTTGAGCTTCAGCATCTTGTCATTAGAATTCTTAAATAAATATGAAATTATGTTTTTTTAAACACACATTAAAGTTAAACTATTAAACAGAAACACTGACTTCAACTTCTTTCTCCTTTTTGATTCTTAATTTATCTTCGTTGCATAATTTTTCTTTAAGTATATTTTCAAAGTTACTAAGTGCCTTAAAGTACATGTTGATATAGAAAGTTGTTTATGTTTCGCTTCTTTTACAATTTCTGACAAGTTAAAGCTTAAGTACATTCTCCCAACAAATTGAATTTAGAATGAGTTCTGCACTTCCGGGCTGTGTGGCTGTGGTCTATGAGTGTCTTGTGCTGACATTTCGCCGCAAGCTGCATCGGGCATCTTCAGAGCGATGTATCTAGCTGGATGGTCAGCTGTCAACTGCTGGCGCTTCACTCTGTCCCGCTGATATTTATACTTCCTCCTCGCGCTCCGATTGGTCGGCGCTCTGCTGTTCCTTCTCCTCTGATTGGTCTGTGATTGTGGGTTTGCATTTAGTTTTTGTGATGGCTGGAATCCAAGATTTGTGTACCCTTTGTAATTCTTCTTTTCTATTGAAGTTATTTTTGTGTTTGTGGATTTCTATAGCTTCCCGGTATAACCGAGGATAGTAATGTGATGTGGTGCTGAGGACTTCTGTTCCCTGGAAGCAGATGTTGTGGCCTGACTGCAGTGCGTATTCTGCAACTGCAGATTTTTCTATGTTTCCCAGTCTACGTTGGCTAATGTGTTCCTTTAACCTGGTGTTAATGCTTCTTTTTGTGGTTCCAATGTAGACCTTTCCGCAGCTGCATGGTGTCCTGTACACGCCTTGCTGTTGAGAGATGGTCTCGTTTATCCTTTGCTGAGTTGAGAAACTGTTTTACTTTCTCTGTCAGTATGTAGATCGCCCTTATGTCATGCTTAGCCAGTGTTTTGCCAATGCAGTCCATGACTGTTCTTACGTATGAGAGAAATGCTGTGGCTCTTGATACTTTTTCCAATCGGGCCTTTACAGGACCAATAGGATTGGAGGCTCGTTTTATTTCTTTTGCGCTGTATCCATTAGCCTGAAGTGCTTCTTGCAGGTGATTCATTTCTCCTTCTAGTAGGTGGGGGTCGCAGATTTTCTTAGCTCTTAGTGTTAGGGTCTTGATTATACCAATGAATCACCTGCAAGAAGCACTTCAGGCCAATGGATACAGCGCGAAAGAAATAAAATGGGCCTCCAATCCTATTGGTCCTGAAAAGGCCCGATTGGAAAAAGTATCAAGAGCCACGGCATTTCTCCCGTACGTAAGAACAGTCACAGACTGCATTGGCAAACCACTGGCTAAGCATGACATAAGGGCGATCTACAGGGTCTTTATTATAAGTTGAGACGGGGCGACCGGTGTTTTCACTCTCCGCTGCGGAGTCTGCATTAGCCGCGGGTGGAGTGCGCGCGGCTTCCCTGCTTAAAGTGTAGGCTGTATAAAGTATTACATATCTTACCTTATAACATATGTTGGAAGTGTCGTCCTTCCTGTGTTATACAGGCATTGTATCTGGAAACCACATTCTGGCTGACGCGAGTGAGTTCTTCCACTGTAATGCCCCTAATTTCATTTGTAATGTTTTCTTTCAGCTCCTCCAATGTGTGAGTATTTGTTCGATAAACCTTATCTTTAAGAATGTGGTTTCCAGATACAATGCCTGTATAACACAGGAAGGACGACACTTCCAACATATGTTATAAGGTAAGATATGTAATACTTTATATAGCCTACACTTTAAGCAGGGAAGCCGCGCACACGCCACCCGCGGCTAATGCGGATTCCGCAGCGGAAAGTGAAAACACCGGTCGCCCCGTCTCAACTTATAATAAAGACCCTGTACAAACCGCCGGAGAAAGTAAAACAGTTTCTCAACTCAGCGAAGGATAAACGAGACCATATCTCAATAGCAGGCGTATACAGGATACCATGCAGCTGCGAAAAGGTCTACATTGGAACCATAAAAAGAAGCATTAACACCAGGTTAAAGGAACACATTAGCCAATGTAGACTGGGAAACATAGAAAAATCTGCAGTTGCAGAATACGCACTGCAGTCAGGCCACGGCATCTGCTTCCAGGAAACAGAAGTCCTCAGCACCACATCACATTACTATCCCTGGTTATACCGGGAAGCTATAGAAATCCACAAACACAAAAATAACTTCAATAGAAAAGAAGAATTACAAAGGGTACACAAATCTTGGATTCCTGCCATCACAACAACTAAATTCAAACCCACAATCACAGACCAATCAGAGAAGGAGAAGGAACAGCAGAGCGCCGACCAATCGGAGCGTGGGGAGGAAGTATAAATATTAGCGGGACAGAGTGAAGCGCCAGCAGTTGACAGCCAACCATCCAGCTAGATACATCGCTCTGAAGATGCCCGACGCAGCTCGCGGCAAATTTCAGCACAAGACACTCCTAGACCACAGCCACATAGCCTGGAAGTTCAGAACTCATTAAACACCGGCCGTGAAAGCTTAAGCACATACATTGAATTTAGAATATTTGAAAGTTAGTGTTCAGTTAGAATCATGTTACCAGTTGTAACTTTCCTGACAAAACATAAATTGTTTATGACATATCCATTTAGTTAGGTAATTATCCACTATAGAGATTTTAGAAACTACTTATTTCCTGTGTCAAAATTTGTCCCTAAGAATAAGTTACCTTATGGATAACAGTATAACCTTTAAGAGTTCATATCATAAAGGGTATTACGACGTCAGTGTTGGATTAAGATTAGTAATGGGTGAAGAAATTCATTAAATTAATTAATTTAGTTTTTAATTAATAATTATTGTTTTTATTGCCAGCAACTGCGGTATTACATAGGATGAACATTTTGATGAATTTGAATAATCCATAATTTACTGTAATGCATATTTACAAATTCTGAAGTCTTGCCTAGTCCAACTTAATCTAATGCAGTTAGTAGTACGATAATTGTATTATTTTCTCCTTAACACTGGAAGTGGAATCATTGTAGAAAATTCTCTTGGTTGGAAGGTCATTTATTGTATTTCTGAACCGAACTGTGTTCAATATTAAATTGTATTGGAAGTTTACACAGTGAAGTTATATAACATAATAATTATATAAGAGTTGAATTTTTGAATTGACAATGGTTGCGAAGGCGCCGAAAGTAGTACATGTAAACTATACCAAAAGTGAAGTTTTTGTATAAAAATTCAACTCTTATATAATTATTACGAACTGTGTTCCATTTTCAAGGAGCAAAGTGACGAGTTTGAAAGGATTTAGATAATACAGGAAAGCAGACAGCATGTAACCTCGATATAGGAAAGCAAGCTACATTTAATTTCGACATTTCGTTTCTTGAAAGTGGAGACATAATTTGATTCTAAAGCATAGGAAATGAATAACCTTCTAAGAGACTGTTCTATATCAACAGCACCAGGAAAATCTCATGATATTTAAAGTTGAGTCATTATGTTGCTTGGATGATAATGAAAACAAATAGCACCAAATTACTAAAGCCTTTTTTTCATTCATTTGAAATGCTACAGTGTAATTGTTTGTGTTATAGTGAAACTGAAGCGACACTTTATGTGGCGCAATCACCTGTGTCTAGTCTTCGAGTTGCTGTCATATAACTTATATGATCTGCTGCGCAACACCAACTTCCGAGGAGTGTCATTGAATCTAACCCGCAAGTTTGCACAGCAGTTGTGCACGGCATTGCTGTTCCTTTCCACCCCTGAGCTCAACATCATTCACTGTGACCTCAAGCCTGAAAACATCCTCCTCTGTAATCCCAAGAGATCAGCTATCAAAATAGTTGATTTCGGAAGCTCGTGCCAGCTAGGTCAAAGGGTAAGTTTTCTGTGACATTTGTCTATTATGAAGCCATATTGTAGGTTCTACATCCAAATTTTTACTACATCCAAATATTGTTTTCAATTAAAATGAAAAATTATTATTTTGAAGCCCATGCCTGAACTACACTCACGGCTGTTAAACAAACTGCCTGCAGCCAAATACTGTATACATATTGTTGATTGTAAATAATCAACCTCGGCTGGTAGGCCTTGTCCCTTCAGGGATGTCACGCCACGGAGTTCGGAGTAAATAATCAACCAGTTATTGATTCCCTCTACATTCTCACATTGAAATTGTTCTTCTTATTAAAAAATTAAATACTTAGTGAAACAGTTCTTTTTACATATTTTCCGTCAACCATTGTTTCTCCGTTATCGGACGTATATAACTCTTTCTGATCTCACTTGTCTTTCTGCTGAGTTTAGCCCAAACTTATCAGGTTTCATGAAAAATATCAAGATTCCTCTTTGAAAAAAGATATGGTACAATTATTTAGAGGCTTTAGAAGATGTTTAGATGATTCCTTGTATCATCTTAGCTTGTATCCAGTCGATCATCTTTCATATAAATGGTCAGTTTTATAAATAATTCAGTGAATTCACCAGATTATTATTATTATTATTATTATTATTATTATTATTATTATTATTATTATTATTATTATTTGAAGCGTGGTGTGGTGGCCAGGGATCTCAATTAATCAAATTCCAAGCACCAAGTCCGAAGAAATAGGTTCGAATGTAGAAGTTGAAATGCCTACTAAATAAATAAGTTAAAGCCCAAATATCAAAATTGCGTTTCCCTAAATAAATATGAATATCATGTGCATCCAGAATATAGAAAAGGGACCTATGTTTTAGCAAATATTCTAGACCTGAAAAGCAAAGTCAAAGTTGGGGAGAGATATTGGCAAAACCACTATAAAGTTCGAGTTTAATTTATAATTCAAATGTGATAATATAACAGGTGAATCAGTAGAAATACATAAAATATAGTAAAACTATATACATTGAAATATTAATAACACTAATTCTGATTTGCATGAAAATCCAGACTAGGTCATAGGCCTAGAAGTTTCGACACCAATATAGAAATAGAAGTAGGTCGAAGTTGACTGAGATATACTGGAAATATACTAGAAATATTATATAGCAACAGTCTTGAATTATTTCTCTAAGAGCAATATTAACTGCCAAATTGAATAAATAAATAAATAAATAAAGGCAAATAAATATAGAAAAGCTAAGCAATAACCGGAAGTAGGGATCTGTACTCTATACGGACATAGGCGTTCTAGTATAAATAGCACTATAGATAACGAAAATAACTTTAAAGGGACACTGAAGATTTTACCAAGAGAGATAAAAAACTAACAGAGAATTAATAATTTATAGAAACAAAACGGAAAGATATGGCTTGAAAATTACTTTCCCAAAATTTCAGAAATACATGTAAAATTTACGAAACTTCAAGTTAAGTTAAGAAACATAATTTTCCATGGACAAGAGACCTGTTTTCATCACATAACGAGTATATATTGCGTGCTATAAACTGATAATAACCGGAGCACAAAATGTAATAATTTATGTACCAAATGAGAAATAAGCCTAGCACCTAAATTAGCTTACAATTTAATAAAACCCATAACTTTATGGCTCATATAAATTCAGAATAAAATCCCTAGGAAATTCTTCTCTCAAAACTTATATCAAGATGAAAGATATTGCAAATTACATAAATATTATTTCAGACTATGCACTCTATATTGCAAATAGTATTGCATTTATATTATTTCTGACTATGCACTCTATATAACAGCTTACATAAGGCTGCATTATATTGAAAACTGACGAACAAAGTTTCATTCATTTTAACACGGCCTATAAATAGTTACTACCTGTCTGGGAATCTCACGATTGTAAGCTTATTTATTTTAAAAACAACTTTCAAAACAAGAAACAAGAATTACATAATACGTCGTGGTCATACTTCATGTAATTAGATCAAGATATACACGACTGATTTCATGGCTGCCTCACTACTAGTTGAATGCTTCCTGAACATGGCTAACTAAACTGGCTTAACATGAATGATACGTGAATAATATTTAATATAATGGACATGTAGAAAAGTGATTCAAACATCACCAAATAAAACCCCAGACAGAAGGTCTTGGGCAAAAAACTTTAGGGACATATTTAGAGAACTTACATGACGGAATCGCAGCGGTAAACTTCATCGAGGCTCCCAAAGCGACGGCACATAACTACTTTATCAATCTTGACTGCTCTGTACGACGTCCAGCTCCCGACTGACTGACATGGGAGAAAGCTCCAAGCGAGCCGCAGCGCGATCACACGGGAGAAATAAAGTAAGAATGCGCACAATGCACAGGAAAGAAATGTAGCGTTCTAGAACGCTACATATTATTATTATTATTATCATTACTACAACTACTACTAATAATAATAATTCAGCTGTGTTTACACTCCTTTTACCTGCGGGGCCATATCGGGAGATCAGGATGGGCAGGCCATGGAACTATTTATTGTCAATTGTTTCTATTATTGATGTTTATTTATTTTTAAATTATTTAGCAATCCTATAGACCAGCAGTACTGGCATAGGATAACAATAAGAATAACAATAATAATAACAAAAATTATACAATAAATTAAGAACTAAAAAACAAAAACATAGTGTGAGTCTTAGAGATATAACATAATTTTTATCAGTATACTTATAATCAGGGCCCGGATTCTAATGATATGTCATCTTTTTATTGCTGCTGCATAGACATTGCCAACTTGTGGATAAATCCTAATCATGGACTCTAGTTTTTGGAAATGAATTTTTATTAGGTCATTTTTTGTCATTTTATGCAATTTTACATATTTAGGGCATTTATTTCAATTTTAGGTCATAATTTTGTCATTTTCTTGTCATTTGCTTCCTTATTTAGTCATTTTCTTTATTTACATTGAGTGCATTAACTTTTTTCGTTGCTAGCGGAGCTGTCTTTGAAGTGGTGTTTGTTTGATGCAAAGAGGAAAAATTCAGCGTTAAAGTGTTGACATGTCTCAGTCGGAAGTGAGAATCAAAGAAACGCAAAAATGTTGTATTATATTACTATTGTTATTAGATTGACTTGGCAACAGAGTCTGCCATCTGCTTGGATTTGAGAGTGCAAACTACTGTTTACCCTCAATAAACAACAATATAATCCGGCAGATCACAAAAGGATGTGCCGAATTTTGACTCACCAGTGCCTCAGTGCCAGTATAAATTTCCGTGAGAATAGAACATTCTCAACATTACAGTTATGTACAGTTTTTACAATTATGTACAAACTAGTCTATAACTTTGTGTGTACAATAATAATTTTTTATAAATAAAATATCCGTTTTAGGTCATTTTTTATAACTATTAAGTCATTTTATTTAAAATTTAGGGTCATTTTATAGGTCATTTTTTAAACAATTTTAGGTCATCAGAATCCGGGCCCTGCTTATAACACAAGTCAACAAAATTAATAAAGTTTTTTTGTATCCGAAATGAAATGTATCAAATCTTATGTAATTTGGCCTCCTAAATTCGAATATGGCAGTATTTTTTTTTTATTAGTTCTCGTTTAGAAGATATCGGCTATTTAGCCTTCATTGTTGTTCGCGCAAGAAAATATACGTAGTCTTTAGTCACATACCTCATAAACGTGGTCTTTTGGCCTCTCTAGTGTACTTTATCTTAGGAGCATCTCTTACTACAGACCAGCAGTAGTCAGCAATCATAGACGTGTTCCATTTCCCCTGATAACGTCGTTCTAGAGTACCGATGTCTTGGTGGAAACGTTCACCATGCTCGTCGCTTACTGCTCCAAGATTGTCAGGGAAGAAGACCAGGTGAGAGTGAAGGAAATGCATCTTGAGAGACATGTTGCACCCCATTCTATTCTAAGCCATCAACATATTGTCCACTAATGTTCTGTAATTAGACGCCCTTTTGTTGCCAAGGAAATTAAGTACAACTCTAGTGAACGCTACCCATGCAGTTTTCTCCTTGCCTGTTAGAAGTTCATGAAAATGTTCATGAGCCATTAGTTTTCTTATTTGGGGACCTATGAATTTTCCCTCTTCGATTTTAGATTCACTTAATCGTCGAAATTTATGAGAGAGATACCTAAATGCTTCTCCGTTTTGATTCATACCATTTACAAAGTTTTTCATTAGTCCCAAATTAATGTGCAACGCAGGTAATATTATTTCAGTCTTGTCAACCAGTGGTCTGCAAACAATGTTTTTAATACCTGGTTCTAAGTTTTGTCTGAGAGGCCATTGCTTTGTTGCGTAGTGTTGTCCTTCGCACGTTTATCCCATTCACATAAAAAGCAACAATATTTCGTATAACCCTGTTTCCATTGGTATAGCAAAATACATATATCGCCCGTTTCCATTTACCCACTCGCGTAGGTTTGTGGAACAAGTACAACAACAAAAATGGGGTGCAAAGCATTTGGCCTGATCACCAACCTTGAAACCAAAATAAAGAAGATAAGCCTTTTTAACAACAGGAGTTAACCATACCTTTTGCGATTTAAAAGTCAACTCTCCACAGATAAAACAAAAGTTATTTGTGTTGTTAACACACTTACGCGGCATTATGTGCCTTTCATGCCAATTCTATTACAGAAAGGATAATATATATGCATATTTGTTATTTTATAATTACAATTATAATAACTCACAATAACAATTAAACCACTCCCTATTTTAACTATTTCAAAGCACACTGATAGACAGTTTTCTCACTCACAAAGCAAGAACTGAACTGAATTTATAAAGGAATATCAGTTTGAGGGTTGGACTTACCTGCTAGAGCCATAAATTTACCATTAAATTCCCGGTACAGTCTGTTTCAAACAAAGTTACTTGGCTAAAATCCTGTTTTTAGTAAAACAATCTGACCTGTGTATTTTAGAAATGAGAACTAATAGACAAAAATGGATGTCATTTTCGTGTTTAGCGACCCCAAATTGGTAATGTATGGTTAATTTTATCTCGAATACATTTTGGCTGTTGACTTGTGTAATTGATATAGTTCTCTTATATCGTCTAGGGAATAAGGACATAGTTGAATAAGCCGTTTTTTAAATTTTGTTTTAAACCTTTCACCTGTGAGTGATTTTATTTCCTTAGGGAGTGAGTTATTAAATATGGCTCCTCGAACAAATGGACTGTTTGATGTGAATTTGAATCGTCTAGGAATTATGTATTTTTATGTAGTAAATTTCAACTGATATTAATTTAAATGGATATGATAAAGCAAGATGAAATGGTGAGGCTGATTCATGGTATGTAAATATCCAATTTGGCATTTGCCTTTACGACTGGGGAAACCATGAAAAAACCCATGTCAAATTCGCCGGTCTTGGGATTTGAACCTGGGACCTCCGAATGAGAGTCTAAGAAGTTATCATCTCGGCCACCTCGCTCGATCAGATAATTATTTTTAACTTTTTTCATGCGGTGAGCCGATTTGCTTGTGTTTCCAAAGTCATCTGGAGAATGGCAGCAGCCTGCCAATCTTTACCGGTGTAAAGTGCGAAGGAGTTTTAAGTGGAAAATATGTATTATGAAAAAATGCGTATAACTAACAATACTTAATAGATAAATTCATGAAAGTTTTTTTAAAAATAAATACACCAGTCTAGCTTATTTGTTTATAACATTAATAGATACGATAATTTAGCTTCAAAATGTACCAACAAAAACTATTTTTTTAATATTAATTTTATGCTTTCAGTTTAAATGCAAAAGTACAGTCTGTAAAACAATAACCTGTAGAAGAAAGAAAAATAAAATTTTTAAGGCCTACCCCCTAAGCAGCTGAAATGAAGATTATCATTTTAGAGCCATGAAACATTGTTCTGAAACATTCCTGTTGAAGTGTACACATTGTAATTTTTCATACTAATTATATTTACCTTTGTAATATTAAATATCCCTTTAGGCAGGCCAACAAGCTGAGGTAGATTTCGAAGTGCTTTTGGTTTAATTTATTGTCGCTGAGCAGCACTCTTCTTCTTTACTATCCTTGATAGTAGCATTAAATAGTCAGCTATTTTAAATTGAATGAAACGTTAATAGTTGCTTATTTAGCGCTATTCAACAATGATTAAAAACACACTCCCATTGGTTCTTCATCAATGAACGACTCAGCAGTCATATTCTTAAAAGATAAGACGTAGATTGAGAAGCAATCTGACAATCACATGATGAGAGGATAAATAGAATATATTCATAATTATTGCTTAATTAAAATATTTAAAAAAATTGTAATTAAAAATAAATGTTGAACTGAATTCGGTAAAGAGGAAGAGCCTACAATAATTTGTTTTGATAACAAGAAAAGGACATAATATTCTGGGAGGCAGTGCGCAAGATCAGCAATGAATAAAATTAGCAAAGTCGCTAAACAAGAAAAAATTAATGATATTATAATAATTCTTAAAGAGAGCCATGACTGTGATAACTCTATCAAACTCAAAGTATCAACATAACTGAACAGTAGTCCCAATGTTCTTTGAGGACAAAACTCTTCTTTTTTTTTTATTGAGCCGTAACTTTCATATTAAACTCCTTTTTACTGAGAACTATTTTATCACAGCAATATCAAAGTGTACAATGCACCATATGAAATATAAATAAATCTGAAATCTTTTTTTATAAAAAGAGTTGTTTATTATGTTTTAAATTTATATTATATTTTATGATTTATTTTTTATTTTGCCATGCATTATTGTTCTAAAGGTTTGTAACTATTATTTTTAATATTTCAAACTCTATTACATTGGTAATTTTATCCTTAGTCGGTCCTCACACATTCCTTTCGGCAGGCCTTCTGGCTGAGGTATATTTTAAGTGTTATTGTTTTTCAAACATTCAAATTTCGCCTTATATGAGAGCCATCAAGAAACTAGTTATTGATTTGTAGAGTACTCATCAAGAGCTTTTCAACGATACCCCACAAGACGTGGTTTTAAAAAATTCGAATTTCCATCCCCCACCCCCACTCGTACCCCCAAAACCACTGAATCGTTGGTGTCACTGTAAACTCCGTAGGGAGTACTCTAATTTATTCAAACAAAGTTTCCCTCTATACTTTTTAGGGGCCGAGATATAATTTTTTTTAAATTTCAACCCCCTCCCCCGACCCCCCCCCCCTTGGGCTAATTTTGCTCATTAACGAACTTGTCCGAACTATTGGGCTTAGAAATAACATAATAAAATTTAGTTCAAATATCTTCAAAATTATGGCCGCTAGCATGTAAAGAGATATATATATATTCATACATACAAAAATATTGAACGGGTGGTAGTTTCTTACTTAGGGATGCATGAAACGTAAAGATATGAAAGAATTTTTCGAAAGTCATGACATGGTATCAATTGCAATAAGTAGATTTTTCTTCGAAATCTACCTAAAATATGCAGTCAAAATCATAGGACATTGTTCTTTTAAGATTTATGTAGATGATTTTTCTACTCTTTCACTATACTACGAACTAGCGAGAAAGTGAAATAGTAAAACTGAGGTCCATCTGAACCCTGCCTAATAGTACAAAATACCAAAGCATTTTGGATTAACCTGTTTAGTCAAACAGCAATCTAGTTCCGCTTGAAGGGAGGAATTTTCGGATTATAACGCCTGGTGAAGGTGTTTAGACTACACGCACTACACAAATGTCAGAGAAGTTATCGCGGAGTCGTGGTGCTAAAGTACAATATTATTAACCCTAGCAATAGGGGCTGTTTTATTACCCTTTCTCGACGGAGGGATGCTCCAAGACCCACATATCAAATATAACTCATTACAGAAAGTACCTTACCCCCCCCCAAATCTGCGGCATTGTTATTTGATATAAAAAAGAGATTTATAATTGCTCTACAGTAGAACCCCGATAATTCGAGCTGATTAGGGCTGAGGCTACCTCGAATTACAAAAAAACTCTGATTATACGGAAATATCACTAAATCAATGGGTAAATCATAAATAAATGTTTCATGAGCACAATACTGTTTTAAAAATAAGTAAATAAATAAACAATATAGCAGGCCTACATACCTGTGTTACGCCTGTATGTATATTGGCAAACATTTCCAATTTGCTACATCAGCATCCTTTAAGGATTGTCTGACCCTTAATGGAGTGGAACGGGGAAGTGACGCTACTAGGAAAACACTTTTAATTACCATTGTTGCTGAGTAGGGATTACTGTAACAATACAGTATTATTTTCTGAAAGTATTGTATGCACTGTACAATAATTGATTGACACAAGGTCCCGACAAAGAAAGATCGAACTTAACGGTTTCTGTCAATCTGTTATAGAAATGCATTAGCAGTCTGAAACCAAGGTTATTTCTGTGTATTATGAACGAAAACCCTAAGTGGGACAGTTTTACCTGCATTTTTGTACATGGAAAAACTGAAAGAAAGCTCAAAATGTAACACATTCGGAAGTGCATAAAACTTACATGCGGACACCTTATAAAAACGGGATATTACTCTAGATTTATGGAAAATCTTAATTTTCTTAAGACCAGCTCGAATTACACGGAACCTCGAAATACCGGGGCTCGAATTACCGAGGCTCTACTGTATTCTGAAGTAATTTTAAGGCTTGCAACTCCATTCTATGAAAAAAGACCACAGATAAATATAATGTAAGCTATGTGAGACTGGATTGATATTTTCAGAAAGGTACATAATTAGGGCTAAGAATTTGATGACCTAAAATGCCTGAAAAACAGCCGCTATTGCTGGAGTTAAATAATATTGTAATTTAGCTCCTTGCCCCTGTGACAACTTCTCTGACATCCATGTAGGGCGTGTAGTCTAAACACCTTCACCAGGCATTATGATCTGAAAATTCCTCTCTTCAAGCGTAACTAGATTGCTGTTTGACTAAGCAGGTTAATCCAAACTGCTTTAGTGTTCTGTACTCTTAAGAGGGTTCAAATGGACCTCAGATTTCCTTTCTTTCTTCCACGCTTGTACGTCATTTCTTTCTTCCACGCTTGTACGTCATATAGTGAAAATATAGTGATTTTAAAATTATTTAAATTGTAATGAATGGATTTTCAGATAATTCTTCCTAACATTTCAAAGAAAAGTTTTAGCCCTTAGTAGATTTAGTCTGTGGCACTATATCCCTGAAGGTACTAGGCCTACAACCCGACCACATCGTTATCTACCATAGGCAGATGGCACGATTGGGGGCATGTGGTCAGCATGCCGACATCCACGGCTGTTAGTGGTGGTTTCCGTGACCGCAGCCGCTACTTCTCTATCAAGTAGCTACTCACGAGGCTGAGTGCACCCCATTCCAGACCTCCCTACCTCAGAAAAATCCGAGGAGGTAACGAGACCACGCAGGCGGTGACCTCGTGTACATTACTTAAATTGTATCTTAGAGCTTATACACGAGAAAATTGCAAAACCTTAATTTCTCCTTAGTAGGGCTTGGAATTGGATGAACAAAAAAGGCCTGAAAAATTACCCTTAAAGTGGCCTTAAATTTATGAAACTACGACATGAAAAGTTGAATAAAACCCCTTTAGGCAGGCCTACAGGCAGAGGAAGATTTCGAAGTGCTTTTGGTTTAATTTATTGTCGCTGCGCAGCACTCTTGTTCTTTAGCCTTGGCATGACAACCCGCAATAATAACTGCAAAAAATAGGAAAGAGCACTTTTTTCGAACATTAAAATCTCGCCTTATATGAGAGCTATCGAGAAACTAGTTATTGATTTGTAGAGTACTCATCAAGAGCTTTTCAATGATACGCCACAAGACGTGGTTACAAAAATTTCGAATTTCCATCCCCCACTCGTAACCCCAAAACTCCCGAATCGTTGGTGTCACTGGGAACTCCATAGGGAGTACTCTAATTTATTCAAACAAAGTTTCCTTGTATACTCCATAGGGGCCGAGATATAAAGTTTTCAAAATTTCAACCCCCCTATTGGGCCAATTTTGCTCATTAACGAACTTGTCCGAACTATTGGACCTAGAAATAACATAATAAAATTTGGTTCAAATATCTTCAAAATTACGGCCGCTAGCGTGTAAAGATATATATATATATAAATATTTTTTTTTTTTTTTTAACGGGCTGTGGTTTCGTGCTTAGGGAAGCATGAAACATAAATATATGAAAGAATTTTTCGAAAATCATGACATGGTATCGATTGCAATAGGTAGATTTTTCTTCGAAACCTACCTAAAAACATTGTTAATGATAATGATAATATTCAATTAATTTAAGCTGAAAAAAGATATAATTATAAAACATAAATCAATCACTATTCAATAACAGTTCATCCATATTAACTTCACAGCTGACTATACTGTAATAACTTTTTCTCATCCCTTAGATTGAAAAAATCACCACTTTTCAACATAAATTGAGTAAATACTCATTATTGTACTTTGGTGTCAAGAAAAGACAAAGAGATAACATTTACTATTACAAATCGGTCTGTCAGTGCACAAAGGTTTGGAGATTATAAGGGTTTGCCTTCCATCGCAATAATATGTTATAAAAAATATGTTAACTGTGTACTTTCTGCAAGCCGATAGTGATGTTGTCTTCTTATATCATGTCTCAATATCAGTGTCAGTGTCTCAAGACATTTTGATTACTTAAAAGATGATGTATTATATATAAGTAAGTACTTTGTGTGGGTTTAGTCTTGCAGTTTGTTTAAACCCCTTTTTTGTAACTAATTCCCATATTGGTTATAAATCAAAATCACACATCTCTAATCACACAATTGTTCTCATGTTCTTCTACGTATTTTTTTCATTTTTTACAACAGATATACCAGTACATCCAGTCAAGGTTCTACCGGTCACCGGAAGTACTACTGGGCATCCCATACGACTTAGCAATAGACATGTGGAGCCTAGGATGCATTCTAGTAGAGATGCATACAGGAGAACCATTGTTCAGTGGGGCCAACGAGGTAAGCATAATACTCTTTAATATGTCTAAATGTGAAACATTTTCATAAATAACTAGATTGCATTGTAAAAGAAAGAAAAAAAAAATCTAGTTCTTCTTAACTTTGCTCTTATTTTAAGAATATTCAAAGAAAGAGTTTGCAGTGACTGTCATTTTTATCTTGGAGAAATGCAGTCCTGCTTGAAAAATTGTCTTAAGTTCATTATAATAATCTCTGAAACAAATTAAATATCTTAATTTTACTTGCATTTTAAGAAATTGAATTTTAAGGGGTCATGTACAGTGCGCCCGAGAACAGTCTCCGCAGTTGCTATTTGCTGGAGAGAGGGCTAGGTGCAACAGTTACGTTGGCAACACGGGCTTTTATAAAAACAAACCGCCAGCTGTGTATGCAGGCAGGCAGAGGTCACTGTCACTTTATCAATGGGTGCATTGTCTAATTACTAATCAGTGCATGTTGCAGTGTGCAAGCATTTTAGATCGAATATTGTGACAGGACTTCCAGCACCTGCAATGATCAGCTGTGGTGAGTACCAACTTAACTGCTGCAGCTAGCTGCCTCTCCAACAAGTAGCCGCTGCGGAGAATATTCTCGGGCGCACTGTACAACATTGAGGTTTTTCCCCTAATGTATTGAATGGACTTTCCTCTTTACTTTAGTATAATATAATACTTTAATTCTTTTTGAGTTACAATAAAAAATGTGAATGTTTATATTATTAATTAATTGAACCTTCAAATTTACTCCTGTCATATTTTCTTTAGTATGTTTGTTCCTCGTTTCCTGTATCTTACTTTTAAACTTTTTTCCTCATATCTTGAACTGCTTTTAGATAAATTAATGATATTTGGGAAGCAACTGTACTTAATACCAAATAACAAAATTCCAAATAACTGTGTGACTGTCATCATTTATTTATAGTCCAGTCAATGAATGCTGTAAAAGGGTTGTTAGAGGACATGGAGAGGGGGAGAACTTTTTTCTTCAGGAATGTGTTGGGAGTAATTAGGAGGTAAACATACTAAAAGCACCGGCCCTACCCCTTACGCTTCATGGATGAGGGGGTGGAAAGGTCCCATTTTTTGTTTTTTCGCTTATAACTTGAAAAAGGACTTCAGGGGATATGTGGAGTGGCTCCATTTCTTCCTCATTGTGTTTATTCATTACAGGTATCTTGTTCAAACAGTTTCCCTGTCAGTTTTGGCATATAAAGGGGAATAGTTCAATGAAACATTCTTGCAGCCACATTTAAGACTGCTGCAATCCTTGGTGCACTTACAAAAAAAATCTTGCTTAAAATTTCTTGTGGTGCTGCTGGGTCTTTGATCAGCACTGGAACAAGATGATTTCCCTTGCGTTCCAACCCCACAACTCTGGGGGTAATTGGCTTCCTAACCAGAGCTGCACCTGGTGGTATGTCCGGAAGGCATGTTCTTTTGTTGCCCCCTTGCTTGGTGGAAGTGATGAGATATCAGGTTTTACATTAGTCATAGATTTTAGAAATCAATGGTAATGGCAGGTGTTAAGGGAGCTCTCCTTTCCTGGAGCGCCTTACCATCTTAACATGCATGTTCATCCAGCTTCCTCAACATCAACTTGTGAGGAGGAGGGGTTATAAAATACTTCGGCTGTTCTGTGAATAACTGGGTGATTTTGGTAAAGTTTGACAAAACCAAGTTTACTCTTTTAGAGTGTTGCTGAAGTTGAATCGCAGGCAGTAAAAGCACCCAGGAACAGAATTTGTTTCTCTCCCAGCTGCTGCATTTGGTGGGTGGAGTAAACATTGGTTAGAACTTTTCCGCTCCCTGGTTTGATGAGTAAAATTATGTGGTCAGATGGAGTATTTGCGGTAAATATTAATGCGAGATCAACATCTTCCCCGGTGACAGCCACATTAGACATTTCTCTCGTTGACTGATCAATGGCTGTACGTCAGCATCGTCTGATGCTTGATGCCGTTTTCCTCGAGTTTAGAACTTAGTAGGTTGATCAGTATTATCTGGATTGGAGAGGAATAGTTCTTCATTCTCTGTTATTTCGGTGTCCAGATTAAAATACATATCTACGGATTTTCTCATTCGGCCACCTTAGTGCTGTTTGGTGAGTTTGTTTCCATCATCTCCTCCTTCCTGGGTAGTGGGTCTTGACAAATTTCACATATTCGTCGTCATGTATCCATTCATTTCTAAAATCTATGACCAATGTAAACCCTGATCTCTCATCACTTCCACCAAGTGAGGGTGCAATAAAAGAACATGCCTTTCGGACATACCACCAGGTGCATCTATGGTTAGGAAACCAATTACCCCCAGAGTTATGGGGTTGGGAACATAAGTAAAATCATTTTGCTCCAGTTCTGACCAAAGACCCAGCAGCACCACAAGGAATTTTAAGCAAGAATTTTTGTAAGTGCACAGTCTTAAATGTAACTGCAATTAAGTTTCGTTGAACTGTTCCCCTTTATCCCAAAACTGCCAGGGGAACTGTTTGAACAAGATACCTGTAATGAACGAAGACAACGATGAGGAAGAAATGGAGCCCCTCAAAACATCCCCTGCAGACGCTGAATCCAATAGAAAAAGGTGATGGAAGATGACGTGGGTTCTTAAATGTGGATTCCTAATATATATATACATATATATGTATATGTAGCCTATATATAGTATATGTGTATATGTGTACTTACATATATTGTTATAGCTCTTGAATTAGAAAATAAAATCAGGTAAACTGATGTAACAAAGTGCCAGTATGCTTTTGTTTAATCAGTAAAAAGTTAATTGGAATTATGATATGCAGAGAATAAGTTATTTTTGTTTTCGATTTCTGAGTTAAGCTGCAGATCGATTCATTAAACAGGACTTACAGAATAACAAAGTTCTAAAGTTTGATACTTAACCTTAATTCAAACTCATTCTTAAAATATGTCAATATTTCACAAAATACACTGGCGAAGAACTCCACTGAATGTATGTAGGTCTAATTATTTCAGAGTTTATATCTTCTGTATATAACAGTATTCAATTTGATGAACGAAATAAACATCCGACTAGTTTAATAATCAAATCTTCCAATTTACTTCGTTATTGTCACCGTACGTCTCAGCTTAAATGCGAAGGGATGTGTCATGGCTATCTATTCCAAAGCCTTATATGAAGAGTGAAAAACAATATGTTGTCAGGAGAACAGATTTGCATTTGTTAAATTCTTTAAAATATATTACCATAAAATAGACACTAAATTGGGCATTACTCTGATACCAGTCAACCAATTTTATCCAAATTCAACAGATTACTTCTCATAGAATGCGTATACCGTGTTTCATGAAAATGCGATAAAGCGTGTTTTAGTTATGGCGCCTTTCTAATATATCCTATTAAAATAGGCACTAAATTGAGCATTACTCCAGTACCGGTGAACCGATTTGGTTCAATATCAATAGGGTTCTTCCCATGAACGTTATAAATGCTTATAGCAAGTTTCATGAAAATCTGATAAAGTATATTTGAGTTATGGTGCTTACAGACAGAAGGACAGACGGACAGACATCTTCCCGTCCCCTACAGAATCTCATAAAGTACCATATTGGCACTTAATAACAAATGTACAATTTTCTTGAGAAATCACAAAATTTACCCGACAATTTCAAATTGTTGTAACTTTTGTTTTGTTGAATATAAATTAAATTATCTATACACATATTTAAAGGACATTTAATGTTCTACAACTCTTTTCCTGACGACTTTGCTGTAAAATGAAAGGCTGAGGAGTTAGAGAGACAATGAGGTAAATATTAGTTTTTGAAAAATTAGTGATATCCAGCAGCCTATATCTCGAAAACAATTATAGAGATGACAAAAGTGTATATGAACCAACTTGTGGAGAATTATGTGAGCTTTAATTTGGTATATGAAAATTTTTTCCCTACGATAGACCTTTTTCAAGTTATAAGTGAAAAACCAAAAAATGGTCCCTTTCCATCCCCCCATGAAGCATAAGGGGTATGGGCGGGGAC
The DNA here is from genome assembly GCA_964059195.1 of Ectobius pallidus. Taxonomy (NCBI): domain Eukaryota; kingdom Metazoa; phylum Arthropoda; class Insecta; order Blattodea; family Ectobiidae; genus Ectobius; species Ectobius pallidus. Next base: position 152,707,909 of record CAXKWD010000002.1, read on the forward strand.
TTTTAGTATGTTTACCTCCTGACTTACCTCCAACACATTCCTGAAGAAAAAAATTCTCCCCTCTCCATGTTCTCTACATCCCCTCAATTGACTGGACTATTATTTCTTTAAGGAAAATTTACAGTTCTTGACAACATCAAAAAAATATTTCTTATTATCATATAGATGATAATAGTCATTTTGTTGACTTGATTGTTATAAATACAGCAAACTCCCGATTATCCGTTGGTGCATTATCCAGTCTGCAGATTACACTACGTAACAAACAATTTTTTTTGGTCCTTTTTTAGTGTTTATTGAATAAAATCAACGAGCTGAACATGAATATACCACTAGTTTTCTTCAAATGTAAGGTTGGCTACGTGGAACAAGAAAATCTATGCCTCAAATATTGAGAGAGCCAACCAACCATCACGACAACTGTTAATTTTGTATGGTTGACATTACACATTACAAAAGTACCAAGAATAGAAAACATATTCCATATCCCAGCACATCGTCATCTATTGCTCCAGTATTGCACTCTGAGGTAGGGTGGCCATATGTCCGGCATTGTGCCGGATAGTCCGGATTTTGAGCTGATTGTCTGCCGACTGCCACCAACTCATGCCGGACGTTAATTTGTCTTCCTTTTTGACGGTGAACCATAAGTACCGTCCACAGGTGGAGTTGCTTAAAACAGATCTCAAAATTTTCAACAAATCACCAAAATGCTCAGCCATGTAGGCTTACATGCCATGTAGGAAAGAATGCAAATAAATTACATTCACATTGTCAGATCTTCGTAATTATTAAGAACTAGCAAGTGCCCGCAGCCGCCTGTGATTATTTACTCATGGTGCTAGATGTTTTATTTATATAATAAATTCAACAGAAAGTAATTAAAACATAATATTTATTCACACTTATATAGTTTCTACATAAGTTGCATGAATTACATAATTTTGTTCTTAATTATATTGTTTTACACAATAAATATAATTCATTAAACGAACGGAACAAATCTTGTTCTACTGAATGGACATAGCCTACCTATTCGAAATGAAACGATTGATAATTAAAAAAGCTAAAATCCCGGTTTCGATTTGTATTTCATGATTAAAGTGCGATTCCGGGGCAAAAACCATCTCAGATTCGAGTTCCCTAGCCCAAAGAAAACCCCGCATAGTGCGCTTCGTCCACATCATTCATTCCTCTTCCCCGCCCGGTTGCTATGGCAAACCCAAGCCAGGCCACCTTCAGTATTAATTTCACAATATTGAAGGGCTCAGAGCCAAAGTGGGCTTTCTCCAACAGCAGAAATGAGGAAGTGACATTTTGCGGCAGTGCTTTGAATTGTGCATCTCTTATTTAGTAATGTGGTCCATGTCCATGTAATATTGTGCAGGTATTGCAATACTTACTTATAAGTAATTAAAGTGTGCTATTCATTGAACTTTACTCTTTGGTTTCTCCTTTCTGAAGAATGGCACATGGCCCACTATGGCTCTGAACCCTTCAACTATAAAATTTGATACTGTCTTGTTAATAGGGGATGTACACGGAAAACGAGTTTAAATATTAAGTTAGATTCTGTAAGTTCCTTTTAGGTTCATAAATGTTGAAACCTCTGCTGTTTTGTCTGAAGCAATTTAAGGTGGGCTGAGAGGTTAAAAATGAATGAAAGAAAAAACACATGATATTTAGAGGAGTCAAAATTTGATGTATCCTCCATTTACAAAGTTTGGAAGTGGCCACTCTACTTTCAGGAGCTGCTAGTTCCATTGCCACCATTTCATTCTAATACTGATGATGAAGTACAAAAATCTAGTGATGACAGTGATTTCTTCAATAGTGATGAGAGCAATGGAAAAGAACCACAGCTGTTCATTCAAAAAAAGTTGGATAACTTAATATGGGAGTTGGAACTACCCAAATCAAAGGCCAAACTTCTTGCATCTCATCTTAAGGAAAATAACTTGCTTGCTGAAGGATGCAAAATAACAAAATACAGAGTACGGCCGAAGGATTTTGCCTGCTTCTATGAAATGTCAGAACATCTGTGTTTTTGCAGCAGTGTTAATGCTCTCTTTCAACACATAGAGATTGCTTATGAACCAGACCAGTGGCACCTTTTTATAGATAGCTCAAGCACATGTCTTAAAGCTGTCCTGCTACACAATGGGAACAAGTTTCCTTCCATCCCAGTAGCTCATTCTACTCACCTGAAAGAAACATATGAAAACGTCAAGCTGGTCTTGGATGCCACAAGTGGGATATCTGTGGTGATTTTAAGATGTTGGGGTTTCTTCTGGGGCTTCAAGGTGGCTTCACGTATACCATATCTCACAATGTTTGAGAGCACAAGAAAACAACTCCCCACCCTCTGCACATTGGCCCACGTACTGTGGCTCCGAGCTATTACTGATCCTACAAACATAACCATACCACTGAAAACCATGATTTTAAAATAATGCTAAGGGAACTTACCAGTTAATCGTCCATTTCTAGAGGTTCAATTCCGGACATGTCAAAGTCACCGGAATCATCAGCACCATCACCATCATCATCGTCGTCGTCATCACTGCCATCGCCTACGTTCCACCAGCTCCTCTGTCAGGCAATCTAGACGCCACATATTTTCTTCTTCCCCACGCATATGACGGATGCAATCTTCCCATTCACGCGACAATATATTTCTTACTGCCTCGAGCATGAGTTCTCGCACTTCCGAAAGTTTGAAGGTTTTATTGTTCCTGGCCACATGCCCTTTCAGTTGGCTCCAAATTAATTCAATAGGGTTAAGATTGCAATGGTACGGTGGTAGTCATAGAACCAATCTTCCAGAATTTTCGGCAATTTTGTCGACTCTGTACTTGCGGCATTCAGCTACGAGGTGACTTGGGATACATTGCAATAGTTCCAGCTTGTGGTAATTCTCCTCAAAATGCAGTTCTTTTGAAATCAGCCACTCCTTGATTTTAATATTAGTCCACGATTTGTTGGGAATTCTTTCCACCATTACACTGTGATAAGGAGCGTTGTCCATAACTATAACAGAGTCCTTTTCCAGGCGTGGAAGAATTTCACAAAACCATTTCTCGAATCTGTCCCCATCCATTTCCTCGTGGTAATCTTTAGTTGACTTGGACTCGAAAAGAAGAAGACCCCCATCCACAAACCCTTTCTCACTACCAATATGAAGCACTATCAGTCTTTTCCCCTTTCCGGTGGGGTTCTTTAGTCCAGTCGATAGCCCGGACAGGAATGCCTGTTTTCGGGTTTCAATAGTTTTGTCCACTAGAACTATATTAACGGTGTGGCCCGCATTCACCCACGTTTCGTCTAAGTAATATATTACCTTGCCTTGAGCCTGGTGCTCTTTTATTGCCCTCAAATATTTCCATCGCCACAGCACAATGTCATCTCTGTCGAGCAACAAACACTGACGATTCCGTTTCTCAAATTTAAATCGAAGCACTTTGGTAAGCAGTCGATGCAGGGTGGCACGCGAGAAATTAGGCAAATCTTTGCCATTACGCACCACGGCAAGTATTTTGTCTACAGTCGGTATCTCATTACAGAGATAAAACTGATGCACTATGCTACGAATTGCACATTTCGTTGCTTCATCATGTCTTTCTCCTAGTTGTTTAGCCCGGCGAATTTTTTTAGGGGTGGTCAACTTTTCCCCCGACTTCACCTTACTTCGTAGTCTTTAAACACTGGCTTTAGACACACACTTGTTGGCCTCGTTGCAGCGGTTTGCCTTTCGAATGCTTCTTCACTGAAAGTTCCTCCATTACAATTATTATTTATATACGCACCCAGGTTTATATACATACAAACAGACTATAAAACACTATATTACTTAAATAAAAAGATGGCATGCCATCAGAATCCTAGCCCTGATTATTATATACAATAGCTCTCAGTAAGAATCTCTGCATCAGTCAACGTATTTAACTGTGTTAATACACAACGCACGTGTTGTCTTGAGAAGGATTCGCTGTTGATTTTTTGTGTTCGCAATCCCATCCAATGTTAATCTGCATCCTCAATTAATTACATTTTAAAAGCATTTTATGCTCTTCATAAACCCACCAAAAAATATAATATGTATATCTAGCTTCAGTTCTCTACAATATCATAAAAAATTAAAACATTACAGAATTGTAAATGACCGTAAACAGTACGAACGACTACAAGGACAGGGGGTGAGATCCCTACAGTAACAACCACCGGCAGGCAGGCAAAGCTCGTCTGCTGGGATGTCACCGGGTGGGGGAGTTGTTTACCTGCACTCTCAAACACTGTGAGATATGGTTTAGTATTCTTGTTTCCTCTGCTTATGGGACAGCAGGGCAGACAATCAGCATTACACCAGGAGAGACTGGCCAACCAGAAAAGAATTGCTTCCAGGCGCACACAATGTAAAACATGAACCTCTTGTGTCTACCGAGAAGATTCTGATTACCCCTACTCCATATCAAACTTGGACTAATCAAACAACTTATCAAAGGTTTGAACAGCAACTTTGAGGCTCTAACTCTCATCAGACAAATGTTTCCAAAGTTATCTGAAGCAAAAATAAAAGGTGGAATTTTTACCAGACCTCAGATTTGTATGATGTTACAAATTGATTTCTTTTGACCAAATTTAGGAGATGTGAGTGAGGAACATGGAAAACGGTTCCACCAGGACATCCAGCTTATGGAAAGAAGGTATCAGGGACGTTGGGATTGTGCAATGATGGGATACTATGTGTGGGGAATAGTATGTGACGATGGATCCAAAGAACATAAAAGGAAAAGCTGTTCTCATTCTTTACATTTTTGAGTGAGGGCATTGTTGTATTGAAAATGAGATATTATTCAGTATTATGTGAACCATTATAGAACCATTGTTCTTAAGAATACTGAAAGATGGATTATTACATCAGAAATATCGACAGCAGGGGAAAACCATACACATATCCATGATCAGCATCATCAAATTAAGCAACAAACACTAAAAAAATAAGATAAACAAAAACTTGGGTCAAATTTTATTATGTAGTGTTATCCATATGCAAAAATTTGAATTTTCCACACTTGATTTTGAATTTTTTTGCGCGTCTTTTCGAATTTCCAGCACTTTATTTCATCAGGTTTTGAATTTCCTGCACTTAATTTTGTCATATAGATGCAATATGGCAACAAAATGCAGGTGATTCGAAATTAAGTTTGGGAAATTCAAAATCTTGCACCCAGTTTGGATTATCCATGTTTATTATTCTTGTATGTCACAATCCCTATTAAAACAGATAATCGGGAGTTTGCTGTAAAATTACAAGGTGCCAAGTGGAGTTAATAGGCCATATTTCAGAAACTATTGCGTTTTAGACCATGGTTTCTTGAGAACGTTTGGTAAGTATATGTGAAGGAATATGTGGAATAACTAGAAAATTAACAGAAATTTGCAACAAATTCCTCATGTCAGCAATAGACCTATTATAGTCTATTTTTTGTGAAAACATACGAAGCCTTACAAATAATTTGTCAGAATATTTCAAATTTTTTTGGGGGGGTAGAAAAAAAATTGAACTTTTTGGGATTTTCTCATTGGTTAAAGGCTAAAACTAGAAGTCTGCCAAATTCCAAGTTTCTAGCTCGATCTGGAAGTGGGTGTTTAGACTATCGTAAATGTGAATGATGTCACAGCTATCCAGCCAGTTTTTCAATACTTATGGAGCAGCTAGAAACACCAAATTTTGCACGATTATGGGTGTCGTATGTGCCAATATTCCTGCCAAATTTTATGATTATGTTTGTCTTATAAGTGTGTAAAAAATTATATAATGTGAGGAAAATTTATAAAACTTTACTTGAAATACAAAAAATCTAACTCAATCTAAGGTAGAACTGATGGAGCTAGGACAAAAAGTCACAGGATCAAACTTGTAGATCTCTCAAAATCCATTACTGTTGGTGCAACCGGTTTTTTGATACGACTTACCGTTAGCTACCATAAACCTCCAGAGAAGGTCTACACAGACCTTAAAGTTGTGTCCCCCTTTTTGAATTTTTTTTTGGGGGTGAAAAATTAGTGGAATATTTCTTTCAACTAAAAGCTATAAGTATTCCAAATTTCAAGTTTCTGGCTCATCCAAAAGTGGGCAAACAGTTATGTGAATGCGCAAGTTAGCCACACAGCTTTGTTGCATAGTGATTATTTGCTATTTTTAAATTGTTAGTTTGGCGTTATTCTGGTACTGATCAACTGATTTGGTCCAGAATCAATAACGTTTGTTCTTTGAACATTAAGCGCATATACTAAGTTTCTTGAAAATTTGCTAAAGCGTATTCATGTTATCGCACGAACAGTCACAAGGATGGATGGACATTTTTCCTGTCAACCATACAATCTTAGAAAGTACCATTCTGACACTTAATAAAGCAAAAATCATTTTAAAATAATTGAAAATTGTATGAGTTTTGAAGAAAAATTATTTCCTCTGCAAAGGATTGCACCCCCATTAATGAAATATATATTATATACCATTCACGATAAAAGAATTTTTATATTTAAAAATTATATGGCTGCTGCAGAAGTATTGTTTAATCCCAAGGAAAACTTTTAGACCAAGGAGGGACGTGAAGTAGATTTTCTTAGTATGATGCAAGTCTTCGAAATGCTGCCTCTTAAAAATGTTTTTCTTTAAAATAACCTTTGATTCTGATTTTTAAAAACTACACAGAATGTATGATATTTTTCTTTATTTTAAAAATATAATCTACTTTAAAAGTAACAATATCAACTACAACAAACTACTACAGTTTTATCCTTCTAAGTTTAACTTTAGTAAATTTGTTAATTAGGAATGTTTAGTGTAGAGTGTTAATCAATGTAGAGTCAATAGAAACTTCTAATTCTTTATGTATGATTTACTGATTTCAACACAGCACAGCCACTTGCCACTTCTCTAGACTAACTAATATTAAAATCAAATATTGTCAATAATTATTTTAAGCTCAAACCAGAACTATCAACCGTAGCACGTGCAATTGTCTTTTGTGATAACACTAGTCGCAAAATTTATCTTTTTTCTTTATCAAACACAAAAGTAACCATATTCAATTGTATTGGAAGTTAACACAGTGAAGTTATATAACACAATTATATAAGAGTTGAATTTTACACAAAAACTTCACTTTTGGTATAGTTTACCTGTACTAGTTTTGGCAGAGTTTACCTGTACTAGTTTTGGCAGCTTTGCTGCCATTGTCAACGACTATACTTCAACTGCCATGGTACCCTCCCACAGATGTGGTACAAACTTTGAGATGAGGTCCTCATTGGTTGGGATATCGAAGTTCATCAGTTGGTTCCCCTTCTTGTGAATAAAAATCCTCTCCCAGACTGAAAGCTCCTTGTGGCCATAGACACATTTTAGTAGTTCTGGATCCCTGTCAACTTCATGTCCATCATCCCAAAAGTGTGCCACTACCACTGATTTGTCTGTGTTTTGATATTTGATGTGTCTTATGTGTTCTTTAGTTCTGACTTCTAATGTTCTCTTGGTGTTTCCTACATAGACTTTTTCACAATCATTACATTTAAATTTGTAGATGCCTGATTTTTTTCTTTTACTGTAGGGGGGTTCTCTAAATTTGTAGATTTGAGTAGGTTTTTTAAAGAGTAGCTGATTTCTGAAAACCTTTATGAATTTATTATCAGCCCAAGGGCGGAATGTAATTTTCTTATATGCCAAGTTTTCTTCTATTTGTTTCAAGATGGTGATCTCTCTTTTGTTTTTTGCACTTGTTGATTTTCTTGTCAGTTAAGGCTAGTTTACACGATGACACTAGGTTTCGTATCTAAGGCATTTCACAGTTTCCTCACTTTCCCCCTTCATTTTACAAAACTCGAACAAGCTAAGTAAGCGTGTACTCTCAAAATTACTATTATAGGTTCCTGAAAAGTTGGAATCAGCCAAAACTGCAAAGTGTAGTAACTCATTGTCACCAGTACATCTCGTGCTTGTGCATTCAAGTAAAAAAATTGTGAAACATAGTTACGAAACCTAATTTTGTCATGTAAATTAGCCTTTAATTCTCAGCTGTACCCATTGTTTTCTGCAGTGATGATTGTGTTATAATCCAGGTCATATTCTAATTTTCTGAGAGGCATATTGACCAGCCTATTCTTGAGGGAATTGAATGCAGCTTGTTTATGTCAAGTTGGATTGAAACTAATGGCTTTGATATATGAATCAGCGAGTGGGCTTTCTGTTAATACCAAATTCTATCTTGTTTTCTTGTTTTATTATTTTAATATCCAGGAATGCGAGATAGTTGTCTGTTTGCTCTTCTAGTGTAAACTTCAGTGAACTATCTTGTATATAAAGCAACTTAAGGGTACCGGAATCTTGTGTAAGCTTTTTGAGGGTTATGGCAAAAATATCATTAACGTATCTTTACCATGTTTCAAATATGGAAGGGAATGCAGCAGTGATTTGCATTTTCAAGTGACTCATGTATAGGTCTGCTAAAAATGGAGATAGTCTGTTTCCCATGGCTAGGCCTGATTTTTGTTTGAAGAATTTGCTATTGAATGAAAAATATGTCTGATCTATGCACAGAGATGTCAGATCTGTGTATTCCTTTATAATTTTGTCATTTAGTCCGAGATTTTAGCCATTTCCTAAGTTACACAATCAGTTTCCCTTTTTTGATTCTTGGGAATAATGCCACCACATCAAATGAGACCAGATTATCATTCGTGGAGAGTTCTGTGTCATTTATTTCTTCAATCAATTCAAAGGAGTTCCTAATGTTCTTGCTTTCAAATTTTGGGAAAATGTTGAACCTGACATTAAACCATTTGGTCAAATAGTAGGCCTATGTGGGTGCATTTAAATATTATTTATTATAGGCCTTAGCTTATTGCCTTCCTAGTGAACTTTTGGTAGACCATATAGTTTTGGAAGTACTGGATTGGATGGTATGATTTTTCTTTTTTCTGTTTCTGGAATTAGGCCTACTGTGCTGTTCTTTATGGCTTTAGGGCCAGTTTCAATCCAACTTCACATAAACAAGCTGTAACTTATTCAATTCCCTCACGCATAGACTGGTAAACATGCCTCTCAGAAAATCAGAATATGACCTGGAATATAACACAATCATCTATGCAGAAAATAATTGGTACAGCAGAGTACTAATCGACAAGAAAATCAATAAGTGCAAGAAACAGAAACTAACCAGAGAAATCACCACCTTGAAACCAATTGAAGAAAACTTGGAATACAAGAAAATTACATTCCACCCTTGGGCTGATAATAAATTCATAAAAGTTTTCAGAAATCATGGCAACACAACAGCACCTGTAAACAGATACTCTTGAATAAACCTACTCAAATCTACAAATTTAGAGAACCCCTACCACAGTAAAAAAGATCAGGCATCTACCAATTTAAATGTAATGATTGTGAAAAAGTCTATGTAGGAAAAACCAAGAGGACATTAGAAGTCAGAACTAATGAACATAAGACACATCAAATATCAAAACACAGACAAATCAGCGGTAGTGGCACACTTTTGGGATGATGGACATGAAGTTGACAGGGATCCAGAACTACTAAAATGTGTCCATGGCCACAAGGAGCTTTCGGTCTAGGAGAGGATTTTTATTCACGAGAAGGGGAACCAACTGAGAACTACAATGTCCCGACCAATGAAGACCTCATCTCAAAGTTTGTGTCACGTTTGTGGGAGGGTGCCACGGCAGTTTAAGTATAGTTGTTGACAATGGTAGTGAAGGCACCAAAACTAGTACAGGTAAGCTGTACCAAAAGTGAAGTTATTGTGTAAAATGCAACTCTTATGTAATTATTATATACAAAAGTAACTGATTCTAGAAGTATTTCTAATGCTGAATTATTCAGATCTACTTTCAGACTTTTTCTGTCAGGCAGGAAATATTTTGTGATACTCGTTTGAAATTTCTATAAAATTAGTACGTAGAAAGTGGTAGATAGTTATTTTTGGGCATATTTTGCATCTGGAACATCTCTCTTCTTGGTTGTAGTGGTCGCAGTAGTCAGCCAGCATGTTAGAACTGCTTTTGCCTTAGAACCTTTATTTCCATTGTAGAAATTTGCTGATGCAAACATTTCATTGCTCACTGCTCCAAGATTTTCCGAGAAAAAATCTAAGTGAGAGTTCAAGAAGTGATTTTTTAATAACATTTTACATCCCACATCCCATAGCTTTATATGAATTCAGAATTATGTCACGATAGTTTTCCACTTTAAGATTTTCAAGAAAATTGCAATATGGCAATATAAATTTTTGAATGACTCCCAGGCTGCTTTTCCAGTGGATTTAATAATCCATCGAAATGTTCATCAGTCATTAGTGATCATTTTTGTGGCCCTATAAAAATCCCTTTTTTTTAGCTTAGCTTCACTGAGTTTGAAGAATTTCAATTTCAAGTAAAAGAATCCATCAGAGTGTTTATCCACTGCTTTTATGAAATATTTTAGCACTTTCAGTTTAATATGCAATGGAGGTAATTATATTCTCTCAGGAATCACACGAATCTCTTATCCCTGGGGAGAAAAATATGGCATGATTATGTCCCTTTAGTAAATCCTCACCTCCGAGACTGGAAGGCCAGTTCACTGCAAATGTAGTGCTGCATGATTTAGACACTTTCTTGACATAGTGAAAAACCAAAACACTACACTTCTAAATAAAAAATAAGGAAATATTTCACTAGTGATATTTGTGCTAACAGGCTCATATGCAGTTCAATGCTGAAACTTGTAGCACAACACAATTCAACACAATTCCAAATAAGATCTGAACATTCCTGGACAGTGTTGTTTTTTGTGCCTAATACAGCAAGCATATCATTTCTTTAAATATATCTTGAATAAAACCTCTAAATATAATGTTCAGTTTTTTGTTGAACTGTTCCGCCTAACTGATCATTAAACTTATTTAGTATGCGCAATATTTCTATAAGTTTGTGATAGGCCAAAGAGAACGCTAAAATCCGATTTTGAAAAGTAGCTGTCACAGGCAAACTATGCCTGATGGGAAAATTCTGATTATGCATCTAAATTTAGGAGGAAAAAATATACTATATTTACCATTTAAATATCTTGTGAAAAAAAAATGTCGACCACTGTAACTGCTGCCTCAGGTTTTAGGAACGGTCTGCGCTGTATATTACAAACAAAAGGCAAGTTCTCATCAATGATGACCTGCACCAGAATCAGAAATCAATAGTCATAAATCATACATCAATATCGTAGTAACATAGACCAGTATAGGAAAGTGTTGTGTAAAGTTTTTTAATTACTGAATGGTTCAAATTATATTTTGATTTCACTGCTTATGTTGCCCCCCTTACAGTGCTGCCTGATGCGCCTGCCTCTCCATATCACAGCATGGCACAGCCCTGGCACCAAGGATTAGAGGAAATGAAGAAATTAAATTCTTACATTTATGCTATGTGTGCGAGTTAAAGGTGTGCATGCCCTCCTAAGATCTTGTAAATAGATATGCGTGGATCTTAGGCATTTTTAAAGTTTGCATTTCATTACTTGTAAAGAAGTTTCTTTTTTGATGTAGGTGGACCAGATGAACAAGATAGTGGAAGTTCTGGGAATGCCACCCAAGCACATCCTTGATCAGGCCCACAAGGCCAGAAAATACTTTGACAAGCTGCCTGGTGATGGATCTTATGTGTTAAAGAAACCTAAAGATGGGAAAAAGTACAAGTTACCGGGAAACCGGAGACTTCATGACATATTAGGTGTGGAAAGTGGGGGCCCGGGTGGGCGGAGGCTAGGTGAGCCAGGTCATGCGGTCTCGGACTACCTCAAGTTTAAGGATCTAATACTGCGCATGTTGGACTTTGATCCAAAAACTCGAGTTACACCTTATTATGCACTCCAGCACAACTTTTTCAAGAGAACGGCTGATGAAGGCACCAATACAAGTAGTAACGCAAATAGTGGTAGCACGAGTACCAGTCCTGCAGTTGCCAACCTCGTCGATACAGGGAGTCCTGGTGGAGGTGGAAATGGAAGTTCGCAAACAGGTAGGTTATACATGTTTTTAATTTTATTGTTGAGACATATAGATTTGTTGTAACATTTTCCAGTTGTTATTGTTCCTTTTATAAAATTGTTCATGTTAACGCTTTCAGAGCTGATTTGTATATAAGCAAGCAAGTGAAATCATCAGTGGACTCTTTAAGTTTGAAATTATTGAAAATTCAGTAGAATAGCCAGTTTCCATGTATGATACGGATAAAAATAATATTACTTAATAATCCTTTATCTCTGCTTTTATACAATTTTATTAGGTGAAGCATTTATATGTCAGTGGCAGTGAAAAGGTTATGTGTATAACTATGATGATATATTCACTGTACTCGTTCTAGAATATTCAGTCAGTTCTCCTCTGAAATAAAGAATATGACATAATACTAGTATATTAGCCCACTGTTGTAACCCATTGGAGAAGGAACTTGACTCTTGTTTCTGTCTAACTGTGACCATTGTTCAGTATTTAGCTCAAGGCAATTTACTGGAGAAGTTATTTCTCAAGTTTTTCTTCACCCGCTTCCTTCAAAGCATTCAGACTTGAACCTCACATCACTATGATTTTCTTCTATTTCCTCCAGCTAAGACTTCAGCCTAATGATAATTCTTTCACACTGGCCATGTGTAGGCCAAGGTGAAAGGGTGAAGTCAGACTGAAAAATTCAATGCCATAGCCAGGATTTGAACCAGAATCTTTGGCTCTCCATGCTGCTGCTCTTACTGACTGAGCTACCACGGCAACATGCCAGTACAACACTAAATTCTCCAACTGACTCACATATCCTGGTATATCACCAGGCATTCTCAATGAGATACAACCCAATGGCAACTTACAGATAGATAAATGCTTTAAGTAGCTCAGTTGGTAAGAGCAGCAGCACGGAGAGCCTGGTTCAAATATTGGCATTGAATTTTTCAGTCTGACTTCACCCTTCCATCTTAGCCTACACACGACCAGTGTGAAAGAATTATCATTCCACTGTGACCTACTAGTGGTTTACTGTGAAGCCCAGGCCTTAAATCATTAGTGGGGGCATTAGAAAGTGGAACAAGTTGCCAGTTCCACTGGGTGGAAATGCTATTTAGATGGGGGCCAATAGGAAAATCAGGAAGTAGATATGGCAATTGGTAAATCGGGAAGTAGATTTGGCAATAGGTAAATCGGGAAGTAGATTTGACAAGTTGCTCCACTTCTTGACCCCACTCTACCGAGCATTTCTTCTTCTGTCGTACGGTATTTAACACAGAGCTTTTCCCAACTAGCTCATTTTTCCAGCCAGTCCTACTCACACCTCCTGCTCACCTGATTGGACCACCATTATCCTTTGTAAACACTGGGAAAACCTCAAATCACACATGTTGCCTTTTGCTTATAAAATACTTGTCTTAAATGAAAGTACCATGCCACTAACTTATTGTTACTTTTGTGAATTATAGTCTTCATATTTTTAACCCATTATTTAAATTACAGTAAGTGTGATGTTATTCATATAGTAATGCCTCCAATTATTGTCAGCTTCCACTCCCTGGTCTCTCTTGCCTACTATGTTGGATATTTTGGGAACACTTTCTAGACAAATTCCTTTATTCTCTGAAATATTATTATGAATGGAAGATAAACGGGCATTTAGTGAGGAACCAGGAAGATTTAGTAGAGTGAAAGGGGAAAAAGTTATAGATTGATAATGAATTGAACACTTCACTCCTTTCATTCTTAATCCTACTTCAAACTTTTAGTATTGTATCGTATTTTTTGATCATGTAACTATCAAGAACCCAGCACTTCCCATAATTTAATTATGAATGAAATGGATGTTTTTAATGTATTCACTTTATAAAACCTGACAGTTAATCGTAAGTAGGAATTCTTGTGATAAGTGGAGTTTGATTTCAGTATTATGAGATTTGAAAATAGCAGTACAGAGAAATCATAACATGAATGCTACATCCATATTAAAAATATTACCGACACAGCTCCATATTTTCATGAAGGATTAGTAAAATGTATTTTGGCTTAGGGAATTAAAAAACAATTTACCTTGTCATATTTCAGCCTTAGGTATAAAAGATATATATGAACATTGAACACAGATCATAGAAAAAATGAACATGCATTGAAATGAAATAAAAGTCAGGAATGACTAATGTTAACACTAATTGAATTTCATCCTGTGGAAATGTTTGAAAGCTCTTCTTTATTCAGTGAGATAGACATTGCAACTGAACGTGCATTCAGCCAGTTGAGTACATTTTACAACTATTGAAATGTCTTATGTAAAATATGTTTTCCATAGTAATGAATTGCTGCTTTGTTTCCTTAACAAATATTTTAAATTTTATGTGACTGCTGGATTTGTAAGTTTTATACTTCCACCTGTAAAACACATCCCCTTCATTATATCACACGGTTGTTGCTGGATGTTCCAGCCTTCTATTAACTGATGGTATCAACAAATGTAACTTTCTTTTGAAACCTTGGTGCTTTGTTTGCATACTCTTCCCTTATCTAAACTTGCAGCTTAAAAAAATGGGAGGTGGGAATCAATAACATGTCCTGGAATGTACACAGTTATAAGACCCCTGTTGAATAAGCAGATGAACCTACTGTAATGAACTATACTGACAACTAGAGTAAACACAGAACAACTCTGAACATGTAGGGAGCAGGCAGTGTCATGTGTCAAGCAAATGGGATTGTTGCAGTGTTCTGCCTCGCTAAAGAGTACTTCACTCATTTCTTTGCGGTATTTATTTGGAAGCTGACTGTCCAAACCCCATATCTGTAGGACCCTCCATTAGGAAGATAGCTGCTTATCCTGCAAATGTTATTACAAACAACAGAGAGATCCTTTCTTATTTCTACCATAAAATAATAAGATGGATACATTACAGTTTCTGTCTATCTGTTAATATAAACACCAACAAGCCCCTCTCTCACTTCCACCCTAAGGTTATAAAACACCAGCCATAGATACAACATAGAGTGCAGTTTCAGTTTTTATGTGTTAGCAATCCAAGAGCGTATCGTGTTTGTTATATTATGAGAATTCAGTGTTCGTAATGTCGCTTAGCAAGCCTAGTATGAGTGGTGAAACAATTTATACCCACACAGCTATCATTCTAGGCCAGGAGTTTCCAGCTAAATGCTCAGTGACGTCATAGCGAGCATCTCTAGTGCTCCATAGCAAGGCAGGTAGACAACACGGAGCAGTAGCGTATAATAAGGAAATACAACGTAGTGTAGTAGTGATGCATGCTACTATAATATTAATAATAATATGTTAATACATTTAATGCATAGCATGTTGAACTTAAAAATAACTGTAAAATGGTACAAAATGTAACTAAAAGGAAAACACTACAACTTCTTTTGCAAATAGCAAACAAACAAAATTGAACGAAAAAAGAAATGAAACAACAAATTAAGTTGACCAGTCACATTCCTGTGAATTATTTTTCATTAGTTTTTGGGACTTCTTTAAATGTTTCAACTTCATAAGTTCCTCAATATTTGGATAGAGAGATTGAGTCACAGATAACCTAAGTGCGGACTGTAAGCTCTTATCGGGCATTTGGCTTCTATAGCGAGATTTGTTAATTTTCAGACATATGTGGTTCCAAACATACACAGCATTCTAGCGGCCAATTGATGTAGTCTTGGGAACTGTTTTTATTCTTGAATTTATCTTTCAGCTCTTCATCGCATTGCAAATCTGTTCCAGCTGTAGTGTGGGCACTACAGCATCGACATTTAAAGAGTACGGAGTGGAAAGAATCTTGAATTCCGAAGTCATGTTTGTTCAGATCTTGAAATCTAAAAATAAATTCCTCATTTAGAGCACTCAAAATCTGTGTGAAATCTTCAAAGTCATTGCTAGTGGCGAAGTCCAAACACATTGCTAATCTGGGAAAGTGTGAAGTATCTTTGTTCTGTTACTGACGTTCCATAAAGCCTTCACTTGATATGACATCTGTTATTAAAAGGGATTTTCCTTGTAGCGAAAGATTCAGATCATTGAGATGATGTGTCAGATCTGCAAGGAAAGCCAGGCTGCATATCCACTTGTTATCTTTCAGTTGTGGTATGGGTTTGTTCTTAGCCTCCATGAACAAAAGATATTTCTTCTCGAATGTCAAAGAATCTTTCCAAAACTGCACCTCGTACGTCACAGTCACAGTGATAAAGTATATTGCCATATTGATTATCACATTCTGAAAAAATGCTTTGAACTGGCGGTGGCTTAGTCCTTTCGATTGCACAGTATTTGTAGCCTGAACAACTACATTCATTACATTATTCAGTTTAATGCTTTTAGCACACAGAGTTTCTACGTGTATGATGCAATGAATAGCACTTATATCACGTTTCATTTTAAAATTCTTCAATATCTCCTTCAGGCGACCTATAAGCCTGTTCCTACTTCCGACCATTGCAGGAGCTCCATCTGTTTTAACTGATACTAATTTATCCTAAGGTAAGTTGAACGTGTCAATTGCTTTTTCAACACATGTAAGAATATATTCTAAACCAGTAGTTGTCTCTTCCATTGGAATCAGGTCTAATAGTTCTTCCCTTATTTCAAGTTCACTGTTCACCCCCTAATAAAAACAGCTAGTTGGGCTGTATCTGTGATGTCTGTGCTTTCATCTATCGCCAAAGAATAACATATAAAATTGTTTGTTATTTCTTTTAAAATCAGGAAGAAGTATATAAAGTATATCTATTACAAGATCAAAGTATCAAGCAACAATATGAAAGAAGAATGACAAAATATATGTCAGAAATAATGACATCAGATGATGTCAACACTGAATATATATCAAAGGTAATACTTAAAGCTGCAAGTGAGGTATTAGGAAGAAAGAAAAGAATAAGAAATAGAAAGGGATTGAGAATATGGAATGAGAATATCAGAAATGCAGTGGATGAAAAACAAAAAGCATATAATACATATCTCAGATCAAAAACTGATGAGGCTTATGAAGAATATAAAAGGAGAAAAATGAAATGCTAAAACCATGACAAGGAAAGCCCATGAGGAGGCATGGGATAAATAATTCATAAGTATAGTAGAACATGATTTGTATGGAAGACAAGAATTAGGATATAGGCTAGTGAAGCCCCTAAACCAAACAGAAAGAGACACTGCTAGACTGCATATAATCCCAGAACAAGAATGGATAGATCACTATGAAAAACTTTGGAAGAAAGAAGTGGAAGGAAATCAGAATATTACAGGTAAAATATGATAATGATGTAATAGATATTAAAGAATTAGAAGAAGCATTAAAATCCATTAAGAATAGGAAAGCCCCGGCATTGGATAATATAAATATGGAATTAATGAAATATGGAGGATTAATGTGTAAATTAAGAATACTGCATTTATTCAACAGACTTACATACTTACAGAATCCCATCTTCCTGGACAACTGCAATAGTAAAAAATATATTTAAGAAAGGTGATCGAAGGAACTGTGAACATTATAGAGGATTCACCTTGATGAATACATGTTATAAGGTTTATACAAAAATAGTAAATAACAGACTACGGAATATAACAGAAGCAGTAATAAAAGAAAACCAAAGTGGATTTAGGAAAGGAAGATCGTGTATTGACAATGTTTTTACATTGAAACAACTTATAGAGAAGAGAAGGGAGAACAACTTAGAAACACATATTGGGTTTATAGATTTCGAGAAAGCCTTCGACCGATTAATAAACAAATTATGGGAAATACTATCAATTAAAGGATATCCACCGTGCCTTATCGAGCCATAAAGGAATTATATGCAGATACAAATATAATTATAGACAATGAATTAAGAAAAACAGAGGAAATTAAGATTAATTCTGGGTTAAGACAAGGGTGTAGTTTGTCACCTACTTTGTTTAATATATATATTGACAACATTTTAGATAAATGGAAAATTTTAATAAACCCAGGAATAAGAGTAGATAGAAAAGCATGTATAAACAGTCTTGTATTTGCAGATGATCTGATCATAATTCAGGGCCATCACTGAAAGGATGAAGTTTCCTTGCAATGTTTAAGCTGATCCTGTAGCTTAAACAAATGGCAGATTCACTGTTTGCTTGGTCTGATTCATCTTCAACGCCATATAGCAGTTGTTCTTTAAGTTTTATGATAATATTAGTACCTTCTTCTCCTTGATGTTTATCGTATTCAGCAGCATGGCACGAGTAATGTCTCTGTAAATTGAATTTCTTTACATACTGCATTTCTTTGGAACACACTAAACATTTTGCTACTGTTCCAGTATCCGTAAACATAAATAACTCTTCCCAAGTAGAAAGAAATTTACGTTGAACAGATGGCTTTTCAGTAATACTACTCATTGAAGCCATGACTGTATACTGGAAATACCATGATACACTGACTAAACACACTACCGCGCCACTGCTGTCTCCATGGCTCTCGCATGTTGCTCCGTACCGGTTTTATGCAAGAGAAACAAGCTCTGACATCATTCCTCAGGCAGATGGAAATGCCTGTTCTAGGCTATTAAATAAGTTACCAACAACAAATTCACATAACAGAGATTCAGGATTGGCTTCAAGAACACAACATAACATACAGTCCCACAAAAATTAAATCAGAATTGCTAGCACGGAAAAGTCTTCAGAGCTAAAATAGTTTTACTCTACGTTTCCATCTTGAGGGTCTGCTGCTCTGACCTTGAATTCTACAAAACCTGCTTTGTTTTTGTATCCTTTTATTTTTAATATAGGCATTTTTTTCAAAATCAATTTTTAATAACATGGAAAAGTTGTCATTTGGTACCATAAAGACAGAGCCAAAATAATTTTACTCTACGTTTCCATCTTGAGGGTTTACTCTAACCTTGAATTCTAAAAAACCTGCTTCCTTGTAGTAACATTTTATTTTTAATATAGGCATTTTTTCGATATTCAATTTTTAATAGCGCAGAAAAATTGTAATTTGGTACCATAAAGATAGAGCTAAAATATTTTTACTCTACCTTTTCATCTTGAGGGCCTGCTCTGAAATTGACTTTTAGAAATCTTGCTTTACGTTTATAAGTTTTTTACCCTCCCGAAAATAAATTTCAAATATCACACCAAAGTTTTAATTTGATATCACTAAGACAGAGATAAAACAGCTTTATTTTACCTATTCATTCTTGCCGAGGGTATTACCTATTCATTCACGCCGAGGGTACGCTCTGACCTTGAAACCCTCAGAGAATGGAATTTCTGTTGATAACATTGTAGATGTTGGATGTGACGGGGCCATTGTAAATCCTAAAAGAAATGGAGGAGTATTAAGGCTTCTCGAACTTTATTTACAAAACCCTGCTTACAGTGGTTAGTATGTTGACTCCATTGAAATGAACTTTCATTACGACACCTACTGGAACACTTAGACAGCAAAACTAGAGGACCAAGTGCATTCTGTGGTATCATTGGCTGTTTATGAACAGTTGCCAATTTTACCATTTGAGCAAATTAGAGTCAACCTTCCAAAAATAAATAGAAAAGCACTGAGCAGTAGTACTTATTTGATGTTTGCAAAGCTGTGGCTAGTGCCCAGTGCTCTAAAAATTTGGGAAAACGAGAACCTGGAACATTATCACACTCAAGACGGTCAACGACGGCAAATCAAATTTTGTGATTATACATGAAACCTATTGTCCATTACAGAATTTATACACACTAGCAGAATACATTATGAAAGTGTATGCACCACAGGATCTTTATACAATTAAGATGCACCACTCCTGCAATTATGGTTCCAAACATGTCTTTGAAACAATAAAGAAATCACGTTATCTCTCTGCTGAAATGAAAGCATGATCGATCCTGTGATTCAGCACAATGGTTACTTTGGGAATAAAGAAAATACACTAATAACGATGATTAAAGATGATCGAAACTTCATTAGAGAACTTGGTTTGGGTTGGATTATGGCGGCAAGAACAAGGAAATCGATTGGACTACGAAAATTTACAATTCCAGATTTTAATTTCAAAGCTGAAGACTACCATGAAATCATCGACAGGCAGAATTGGAAAAAAGCGGAACCTCCACTTACAATGGCAATTTCAGTTGAAGCTTTGAAACAATGCTGCTTGGTGACCTGCTTGATGGCATACATGCTGAAGTGTTCGATTTTCAAAACTACCCATGTCATACTCAATCTGTGGAACGAACACAGGAGCATGAGCTACGGTTTGAGGTGCAACCAAGAGAGATGGATTTATTAGTCAGATTGGAGTCCAGACAACTTATGCCACAATTTAACACTAAAACTGAATATCGCCAATAGTCAAACTAATAGTCAAGTAATATACTAATAGACTAAATAGACTAATAGTCAAGTCACCTATGTATAGTTGTTTGCAATGTGGTTACAGTTTGAGGTCTGAAAAGCATAAAGACTTATTTAGCAACCTCTTTAGTTTCAAGGTGTAACGTTCGTGAGACATTTTATCCTCACAAGCTGGAGTCATAATTTCACACTTTTATATTTAACCTTTGTTCTCTATCATTTTGAAATTTCACGTTTTGCTTTAAAGCTCATACACGGAGCAGAGGCTCAAGTTATCTTTTACTATGTAAGTAAATGTTTTTACTTGTCAACTTGTGTATTCATACAAACTGAATCTATATAAAGCTCATGTTTCCACAGCAATAACTTCTAATACTTTTTTCTCATACTACGGTGCATTATGATGTTATTCAATTTTTACACATTATTGGTCAATTTCATGGCATGAGTGGAACCTTTAAATATAGTTTGTTATTAAGATGCTTGTATAAGTTGTTATTAAAATGCTTGTATAAGGTATATAATATAAACAAAAAGTCAACTTTTCTATGATATTAACCAAATTTATCAAATTTTCATTTTCAAAATGGTAAAATGTATATACGAAAGGCAACTCTTCTACGCTATTACTTAACATTCATCAAATTTTGATTTGTCACTTCACCCTACTGCTTATCACTGCCAGTATAACCCTTTAGAGATGATTTGGGCAAAAGTTAAAGGTGAAGTGGCAAAGCTAAACAACACATTTTGGCTTGCTGATGTAGAAAAACTAACAAACGAAGCACTCGATAGGGTTACGAGAGAGGACTGGGAATCACGTGTTGCTCATGTGGAAAAATTGCAAGAGAATGATTTTCAGAAAGAAGTTACTAGGGATGACAATGTATAATTATAAATCTTAGAGACAGTGAAACCGATAGTGACACAAGTGATGAAAGAAGTGATGAAGACGAAGGGGTTTTAGCTCTCTCTTTGTATAGGCTTCTGTGTATTTCTGCACCTCAATAAGGTAAGCCTGTCTTCTCTTTCTTTTAAGTTAATTCATGTTGTATCTTACGCAGGGCCGTAGCTAGGCGGTGGCGAGATGTGCCCCTGCCAAGGGCGCAGGTACAAAGAGGGTGCAAAATTAACCATGAAAAATCCTCCCTTTTTTAGACTGGTGCAATTTATCAAGCAAAAATATTCCATGTTAATGGAAGAAATCTTTCAGGTTATTAAAAATTACTGCACGTTAACTATCTGTAGTATATCCGTTCCAGACCTCCCTCCCTCAGAAAAATCCGAACAGATCGATTTAACTGTTAATAAAATATACTATGCATTTTTCATTTTCTCATTGCATGTTGCAGAAGCTGTTTTAAAAAGTTTCTATTCGAAAAAATACTTTTACCTATATTAATGTGTTAAACATTTTAGTAAGCCTTTGGCCTATTATGTACTTTACTTTTGATACTAGATTTTATGATTTAATTATTTTTCAAGTACTTCAATCATCTGAAAATAAGGTTTTAGTACCTTGAAAGTCCAACGCTTAGATCATTTTCAAATTGAGGTTTAGGTTTTCTTTGACAATAACAGTGTTTTTATATTAATATAATAAACAATTTTACAGAAATTAAAAAAAAAAATGTTCAGGTCCCCCAGTATTGGAGGGCGCAGATTGTCAAACTCGCCAAGGGCGCAGAAGGACCTTGCTATGGCCCTGATCTTATGTGTAATAGGTTTCAAAATTTCAAACTACTTTTGTTCGCAATTTTTCAAAAATGAAATGTGTTGAAATAGTGAATGATTGTTTGACGCAGTGAGTAAGCATGCATATCCCCTCTCTTTCTCTGTTAGACAGAGACAGTTGCACACTGCCGACTCATCAACACTGCAAGCTGCATAACATTCTATTGGCTTATTTTATGTTCAGAGTTGATTTGTGTTTAGTTATAATGAATAAACAGTTCACTTTGAACTTCCTTGAGTCACTGTTTTAGAACCATGGCAAAGGCCATAACATCTTAGTCTACCAATGCTTTAATTATTTCCCTTTCTTTTAAACGTATTAAATTGTGGACCCAACTCACAATAAATACAGTAGGCTTAAATGGTTGTGATGCACTACCGCCTAGAGATAAAATTCTGTCTGGCAAGTTTATTACTAATAAAAATTGGGGTTTCTGATTATGGTGATATTGCACATTACAATTGAATGATTTGTATTTCTTTCATAACACCATCAAGAGCTAGCAGTTATATTGGTTAATACTATCAGAATATATTAGATTTAAAAAAAATTATTCAAGATATGCTTTACCCTCATCGCCACTAATAAGAGATCATAATTTGTTTGGTGTGACTTTTTCACTACAAGGTGAAATATGTTAGCTTCAAGTTCTTTATTTGGGAGATCCAGGTGACAGATTTAACAGCTTGTACATAACATACATAAAGGCTTCAATTTAGGGCTTAATATGTGTACCAATAAAATGTTTAGAGTTCTTTTTAATAACTTTTATTGCTGTATGAAAATATAATTATATCAATTATTTGCTTTTTAAAAATTCAATTCCTAAACCTGCAATAATTGTATGCTACAAAGAAAATTTTATATTGTGTATTGGATTATATGTCTTGGGCTTTTTCAAGAAGAAGTATTAATAACTTTATTAATTATTTATTTATTAGGACAGTCTCAACTCATCATTATATTATATAATTAGTGAAGGATTTATTTTCATTGTGATAATTGTCATATTTTACATTTACAATTAGTGCAGATTGCTCTTTGTAGTTTCAAGAATGGTGTGTATTGTGTGCAATGTGGATTTGCTTGGTGTGCTTAGTTTTGTTATGATGCTGGTTTGGGTTTAAAATGTTGATACTGCAGTACAGTAGTGCAACACCTAAAATTGAATAAGGCCCATGCAATAAACTAAATCATATGCTGAGGACGAAAACTACTGTACATTTCCACAGATAAGATGATAGTTGAATCATAAAAAAGCAGGGGTCGTCTTGTAGGACAGATACAAAAATAAAAATAAAAATTAGACTGAAGTTGTTTTGTAATTAAAACCATTGTAAAATGATGTAAACTATTCTGATGCCAAGATTATATTACCTTTATATATTAAGATGTTAGATACCATTTGCAGGCAAATGTAAGCCGTGAAATAATTCAAATTTTGAAAATAAAACCACGAGACAAAACCTATTTTTGGTATTTTTTCACTTATCCCTATATACTGGTACAAGTACATGGCTCGTACACAATTAGGGTGGCCAGACGTCCGGCTTTTGGCCGGACTGTAAGGCTTTTTGCTAAGCAGTCCTCCATCCGGCGCAACTTTATGCCGGACGTTGATTTGTCCTCCTTTTCTAGACTCTGATGGATCGGTAAAGCGTATTAATAAAATTTTTATTTTCCCGTATGTTCCTGCCAATCCTAAGGTTGGCATGCTTGCCGATACTATCATTTGTTTAGTTGGTACCGCGGAAAAATCTGAATCTATTCCTAACGTTGGCACGCTTGTCCATACGATGATAGCGTACTATCATATTTTGTTTGGTGCACTACGTGTCGTTGGCCGTACTGTTGATTGTTATTCAAGTCTCCATTTGTATTGTACATTCTTTGCAGTTTGCCGTGTTTTTCTTCAATTACCAGAATGCCAAAACGAAATACTTCTTTTAATCCTCAGTGGGTCAAAGAATTTCAGTACATTTCCAAAAGCAGTAAAGCAGTGTATTATAATCATTTATTTTATATAAATGCAGTTATTAAGTAAAATTAGTCAGGATTATACCATGTAATATTTGCTGTCCAGCCGTCCATGCCCGAAGTTTTATACAATGCTAGATTACCGAAGAAGTGTCCTCCTTTCTGACATTTTAGAAATGGCCACCCTATACACAATGCACATATCATTCTGTTCCATTGTGGTGTGACTGTGCTCAGTGATACCATTTTGAAAAAAAGATTGAGGAAGCCACCATGGTTAGGTCGTCTTATCTGCGGAAATATATGGTAGGCCTAAATACTAACTAAATACATTCACATATTAAATTAAGTTACACTAAATATGCCTTGTAATATTTTTAGCTCCAACTCTTTAAATGCCAGATACTAATATTTAATACATTGGCTTTGATATTAAAACATAGCTTTAGATAATATATAAATTTTCTTTTGAAAATTCTACTTTGGTAATTAGTATTTTTCTTACATATTCCTCCATTGGACTCATGTTCTCTAATATGTAATGTTTAATAAAGTAAAATAATATGCTGCTGTGCTAAGGATGAAAGCAGTAACTGTATAAATTAAAAATATGTAGTTTTTGGTATGATTGGAATTGATTCAATGTTCTGCATCGTAATATAACCTTAAATAACCTTAAATCACTTCCACTTACTGCTTTAGCAATAAAAGCCAAATCCACATACACTGTGTAAAAAGGCAGTATGTGTCAAAATTCAATAATTCAAGAAAAAAATACTTTTTGATGCCAGATATAAACTTTCCTGCTTGTTTTATGGTTACTGTGTCAATTTCAACATCAACCATGAAGTAGAATGTAAACAGAATTTGATTAAACTTTGATCTCAATTTTCTCCATTTTCAAGTTCATGTAGTTACTGCCATCTTCCATAGCATTGCAGTACGCTCCTTGTATAATCCATGCAGCTCCTTACCTTTCGTGCACCAGGATTTTTAGACAGTTGTTAAATGTCAGCATTACCACACCAGCTGAGTTGACTCCAAGTTTGTTCCTGATATTTCTTTCAGTTAGAGAGTGAGTCAGCAGTTTATTACAGAAGATTATTTCATAACCTTGCAAAGTTTTTTTGGTTAGTAACTGAAAATTTACATTCATAATAAGCTGAGGTTGGAACTCATTTTATATGTTCAAGGGCTTTATCTCATATTTTTACTTGATACAGTACTGTGCTAAAGTATCAGTTTTCTAGAGAGTCTTTTAAGTCATGTACAGCAATTATAAAACTTTTATTTTGGATTCTTTTCTTATCGTAAATGGTTATACATAAAGTAAAAATATGTTTCAAAATACAAGAAAGTTTGCAGCAATTGTACACTAAAATGTGAAGGAAACACCTTACTAGATCACAGTTTTCTACTGCTTGTGCTGAAGTTAACCAATAAGAGTGCATACAAAGCAAGTTATTTGATGTTCTTTGTGATACTGATTTGCCACCTTTTTCATACCTACAAGTAGATCGTATTTAAAACCGTCAAAGTCAAACACACACATACACAAAGATAAAACATTTGAAAGAATCAGTGGATAAAATACCTCGGTGCGACGTTTCGACCTTGTCCTCCAGGTCTTCCTCAGGCAACTGACTGCTCCACATCGACACCGCTGACCGTGTCGTCCTCCATTGGCGCTGCCGTCGCTGTGGAGCAGTCAGTTGCCTGAGGAAGACCTGGAGGACAAGGTCGAAACGTCGCACCGAGGTATTTTATCCACTGATTCTTTCAAATGTTTTATCTTTGTGTATGTGTGTGTTTGACTTTGACGGTTTTAACAAGTTACAGTGGAAAGATAAGGACCAGTTACTATCATTACACTAGCAGATCGTATTTGTTTTACATTTAATTAGTATTGAATTTCTGGATAATTATCATGTCATATATATTGGTGAGTAATATATAGAGTGATCCGTTTGGGTATGGATAAAATAAAAACACTAAAACATTTCCTATTGAACTTTATTTGTTGAAATTTTGTGCATACAACACTGAAAGATGGGAGATTCCTCAGTGTTGAACTTGACCCCCTTACCACACTCTGCATAACTCATAACAGTGATGCAGTTCAGCCCATGTCTATTGTAACATAAGAGGGGTGATTTGTTGAAACGCTTGAGTAATTTTTACTCTCAGATCATCAATGTTCCTGGGTTTCTGTGCTTAGACAGTGTCTTTAACTAAACCCCACACAAGAATTAGGAGGCGTTAGATCTGAGGAGTTTAAGGGCCAAGCAATGGGTTCACCACGACCACATCACATACCATTGACAAGGGCGCCCATATGATATTTTCTAGGGAGGGGCCAATTTTTTTAAATGAATTAATTTGTTGTCGCTGTAGCTTTTTGGGTCACTTTATAACATTCTGTTAATAACATAAGTGCAAAATTGAGAAAGACAGAAAATAACTTCGTGGAGGGTCGAATGTGATGGTGGAGTTGAGGGTATTGAATACCCCCCAAGAAAGGGGGGTCAGGGGTCCAACCCCGGTAAAATTTTTAAATATTGAACTAGTGAAAATCACATTTTTCGCTATTTTAGCATTGAAAAACTAGTTAGTAAATTCTTTTACCTTA
This sequence comes from Ectobius pallidus, assembly GCA_964059195.1. Classification (NCBI taxonomy): domain Eukaryota; kingdom Metazoa; phylum Arthropoda; class Insecta; order Blattodea; family Ectobiidae; genus Ectobius; species Ectobius pallidus. The sequence continues at coordinate 152,734,645 of CAXKWD010000002.1, forward strand.
CTCTAAGATATGCCAACATAAACAAGAATTTGTTAGGCCTATTAAGTTGGTGGTCCAGCCCAGGAAAATTTTTAAATATTGATCTAATGATACATTTTATGCTATTTTCGCACTGAAAAACTCGTTAGCAAGTTTCTTTACCATACTCTAAGACAAGCCAACGTAAACAAAAAATCATTACCTAAGTTATAATACTTATTACTACCATAAGAAAAGTTAAATAACACATGTTACAATGGAAATAATAATCTACTCATTATATTATGAAAACAAAATAACTGCTATATCATATTTGACACACCAACAAAACTTGTTTACTTTAATATTTTTTTAAAATACAAAAATAGAATTTTAAGTTTTGATTTTTAGGGGTCCGGACCCCTTGGACCCCCCTTTCCTAATCCACTGTGGATTCTGTTTACATGTTGTCGATTTGGTAAAACTTCTGCAAACTTTTTATGTCTCTACTGACGTTCAAATAATTGTCTTAAGAGAAAAACACCTGACTATAATTATTAATATACATTTCTTTTCCTTTCCCTGAGAGCTAGAGGGGGGCCGTGGCCCCCCCTTGCCCCCGGGTATGGGCGCCCATGACCATTGAATGTGGCATTTAGAAAATTACGAACCTCCCATGCCCGGTGAGAGGGTGCACCATCTTGCTGGAATACGCACACCATACTCATGTCAAAATTCCCTTTGAACTTTTTTCACACACTCAAATTTAGCACACCAAAGAACACATTGTGCCTGCTGTTGATTTGTAGTATCCATTTTAATTATCTATGATTTTCATTTGTCCTTTCAGGTTATGCATTGTTGACTGTCATATATCGAATCTCCCATCTTTTAACTGTAATGTAACCAGCAAGAAATTTGTCCTACAATCATATTGGCTTTTATGATAACATTTAATTTTATCCATAGCCAAACGGATCACCCAGTATTACAAGAAAGTCACATTACTGTATTTAACTCTTGTTGGGAAAACACGGCATTGTTTAACCCTTTCACTGCTACAGCCATATATATCCATCAGCGCACATCACTTCTGGCCATGCTATTGTCTGATATATCTGATGCAGCACTTTGCATGCCAATAGACGAAATATATTTTTAGTAGGGGAGATTCCAACTGAGTCGGCTTATAGGGTTATCTGTTGTCTACTTCCTGACACCACAGTTCCCGTTAGCTTAATTAGATAGATAGATAGATAGATTTTATTTTGTCCATATCAACATGTACATGTTATGGGACACGTCAAAACAATTACATATGAGTCAAAACAATTACAAATGAGTCAATACAGTTACAAATGAGTCAAAGCAATTACAAATGAGTAAAAACAATTACAAATTAATCAAAACAATTACAAATTAATCAAAACAATTACAAATGAGACAATACAAATTCAAATTAGTCAAAGCAATAACAAATGAGTCAAACAATTACAAATGAGTCAAAACAATTACAAATTAATCAAAATTACAAATGAATCAAAACAATTACGACTGAGTCAAAACAATTACAAAATTACATATTACAAAAAATTACAAATGAGTCAGAAATGAGAGGAGAAAGAATATGCTCCACTGCAAGTGAATGCAGCATGGAGGATGTGTCTGTTTTACCTGAATCACTCTAACGGGGTAATGACTACCTGCTGTATCTGTTTTCCTGTCTCTTGCTTATCTTTCTCTTTCTAATAGGAATAAGGGTATTATAGTAAACCCTAAAGGAGGGTAAAGAATTTGCCAGGTTGCCAGATTTCAACATCAGATTTCCTAAAATATGTAGGATCTTGGAAAATCTTATTGCAAGCTGAGGCTGAAAATGACGTTATATGCAAGGTAGATGCATATACGATTGTTGAACTAAGCAAGGCTGAGAGATAAATGTTTCAGGCGATGTGTTGCACCATCCATTGAAGCACAGGGTATCTTACTATGCTGTATTGTGATGACAGCTCCAGGGTTGCTTAAATCAGTCTAAACTTCAAGAAATAAGTGCTATTTCTTGTTTCATATGGAACTGACAGATTATTGGCAATTGTTTGTCCATTTATGATTACAAAAGAAATTTGAAAATTATTCAGCACTGCCAGTTTGCAGTGAAAAGGTTAAATTTCAACTCATAAGTACATATTAAAAGGACACTACTCTGTCAATATTTTGCTGTCAATTTTTGCTAGTACATGTTTCTACAGATTTTCTCCACATCTTCAGTTCTAACTTCCAACTGCCAAACTTCCATTGTTGCTAGAAGTTTTTGTTGTTTTTTGAGGTTTATGAATTTCCCAGTTAGACCTAAGTAATTCTCACCAGAGGTTAAAATTTTTGAGTTTTTTCCTATATTTGTGTAAAAAATTTCTCCCATCATTGTCACCTGAATAATTGGATTATGCATACTCTTCAGTAACAATGCCTCAACAGTTTTTTTTTTTTTTTTTTTTTTATTTAAGCTCTGTACATGTTGACTTTGCAGTTAGAAACTAATCTAACATTTATGAACTTTTTTAATCTAGTTTGTATGTTTTATTTTACCTACATATACCTTGTTACTAGGGACTGGATTTTTAGGTTTTAAAAACCACTATGTTAGGTTTTTCATGAAATGAAATAGGTTATTTAGGTTTTCGTTCAACTCTCCATTTTAGGTTATAATGAAATTGAGTTAAATTTCCTAAAATTTGTTTTTAAGATACTAATATAGAATTGAAGAAAGAAAGCCTAAGCAATCAAAAGAAGCAGTGAGATGCAGTTTCTTTGTGCTGCCCAAATGAAATTTCTGCTCTCATTTCATCTGTACAATAAAAATAAGCCACAAAATTATGGAGAAGTTAAGCACAAGAGGCCAAAAAATTTAATACTATGTCTATAGATACTAGCCTTTCCGGGATTTGAACCCAATGCTTCTAATTGGGTGAATAAAAGATGCTTTATGGTTGGCTCTGGATAATGTGAACTGACTAACTCTGTGGCGTAAACATCCCAGAAGGGACAAGGCCTACCACCCGACCGCTGCATTATCTACCATAGGCAGACGGCAGGATTGGGGGGCATGTGGTCAGCATGCCGACACCACGGCCATTAATGGTGGTTTCCATAACCGGAGCCGCTGCTTCTCTATCAGGTAGCTCCTCAGTTTGAATCATGAGGCTGAGTGCACTCCTACCAGACCTCCCTACCTCGAAAAATCTGAGGAGGTACCGGGGATCGAACCTGGGCCGACGGATCTGCAGTCAGTGACGGCAGTCGGATAATGTGTAACTGTTACTTTTCCCCCCCTTCCTTCAGTTGTTACACATACTAACCGCACATTAGATCAACAAGGGATGAAATATATTTATATATTGATCCTTATAACACTCCCCCCTTTTGCAGAATGGTAAACAATACTTGCATGGTTTTGGCAGGCTTGACAAAATATCACTTTGTCATCTCTATCAAAATTCATTCCACTAGATGTAAAGGATTTTTGTCTCTGAAAAAATTTGATTTCTCAGGTAAAAAAGTATATTGAATTAAAAGGATCAAGAAAATAAGAACAAATTAGATAATTTAGGTTTTTGTATCCCTTTAGGTGTTTTTAGTTCCATAGAATTAATGTGTGCAAGTCCTGCGAACATGACTCAAAAAAATATTTGAGTGTTTCTAGTAGAGTAGAGTAGAGTAGAGTAGAGTGTTTATTTTGTACATGGCCATACATAATATGGATATACACGTCAAAGTAAAAAAAAAAATCACAAAAAATACACTTACAAACAATCGTTCATAAATTCAGGAACTGAATAATAACATTTTTTTAGTAAAAACTTTTTCATATATATTTTAAAACAATTGTAAGACATGACTTTAACTTCATGCGGTAATTTATTAAAAAATGTTATACCTGCATGAGCTGGCGATTTTTCAAATTTCGCCAGTCGGTGACTTAAAGTTGAGGTTGAATGACAATTCCTAGTCTCATATGAATGATAATGAGATTGTTTATAAAAATTATGTTCGTGTAATTTAAACAAAGTCAGACATTTAAAAATATATATACATAGAAATGATAAAATTTTGTACTTAATAAAATAATCTTTACAAGACACTCTACTATTAAGATTAAAAATTGTTCTCAAAACTCTCTTCTGTGCAATAAAAATCCTATTGAAGTTAGCATTATTGCCCCATAAGAACACACCATAGTTTAAATAAGAAAAAACTAATGCATAGTACACATCTATCAGGGGTTTACTATGAAATATGTCTCTCAATCTCAGAATAGCAAAATTAGCATTATTGATTTTATTAATGACAAAATCAGAGTGATCATTAAAATTTAATAAATTATCAATATTTATGCCTAGAAATTTTGAATTCTTTTGATCATTAATAATTGAGGAATTGAAGATGAAGCTAAAATCAGTGTTGTTACTTTTGTTAAAAAAACTTCAGGCAGACAATTTTATCAGTATTTAATAATAATTTGTTTCTTTGACACCAATAATTGAGTTGTGAAGCAGCCAACTGAGTCATAATAGTAAGATTTTGTAAATCAGGATCATTGATAATGATAGATGTGTCATCAGCATACATTAAAACCTTACCAACTGTAATAAAATTTGGTAAGTCATTAATATATAAAATAAAGATCAGAGGGCCCAGGACAGAACCCTGAGGTACACCTCGGGTAATACTAAACATATCTGATATTACATCCTTAATTTTAACACAAATCTTGCGATTGGTTAAGTAAGATTCAATAAAATTTAAAAATTCACCTCTAAAGCCAAGAGCTTCAAGTTTGTTAATTACAAATTTTATATCCAGGCAATCAAAAGCTTTGGATAAATCGAATAAAAGACCAATAGTTTGGTTTCCTTCATCTAGATGCCTATAAACTGAATTAAAGAAGTCAAAAAGTGCAGACTCCGTGGATCTTCCAGATACAAATCCATGTTGAGCTGAGTTTAGTAGATTATGTTTCGAAATAAATTTTACCATTCTGTTGTAAATAAGACGCTCAATAACTTTTGAAATAGTATTTAGAATTGAGATAGGCCTATAATTAGTTACTGACTTAGCATCACCTTTTTTGTAAACTGGTATAATGAGGGCAATTTTTAATATACTTGGGAAGATTCCCTTAAAAACACACTGGTTAATCAGATAAGACAGTGGTTCAGCTATGATGTCAACAATACTTTTTAATATTTTGATAGAAATTCCATCCAAACCAGTGCTGTTAGATATCTTCATACTATTAATAATATTAATGACTTCGTTAGTTTCAACAGTATCATAACAAAAGCTATAAGAATTATATGGCGTAGTTGTACAAGAAGATAAATTGTTACCAAAGTGGGACTGAACAGCAAGATCAACATCTGGTAGTAAGAAAAAAATAGGTAAAAAACTAAGAATCTGGTCCCTACTTATTACAGTTCTTAGACATCATTGTCTTTCTTTCTTGATTTCTTCTTTCATCACTGGGCAAGTCAGTCTTATTTTTAGCACAAAAATTTGGCATCACAAAATCAATTTTAAACTTAAGAATGTGTTAAAATCTGAACTAGAAGGTAGAATCCTTTCCAGTAAAAAAACAGTTATTGAGAGATTGCTTGTAAGAACTGTAATAAAGTACAGTAGAAGTTTATTATAATGACATCGGTTTCAGCATCTACATAGCATCATGTTTTCTTTGGTACGAACTTATTCCGCATAAGGAGTGCATTTCTCAGCCTTGCTTAGTTCAACAATCGTATATGCATCTACCTTGCATATAACGTCATTTTCAGCCTCAGCTTGCAATAAGATTTTCCAAGATCCTACATATTTTAGGAAATCTGATGTTGAAATCTGGCAACCTGGCAAATTCTTTACCCTCCTTTAGGGTTTACTATAATACCCTTATTCCTATTAGAAAGAGAAAGATAAGCAAGAGACAGGAAAACAGATACAGCAGGTAGTCATTACCCCGTTAGAGTGATTCAGGTAAAACAGACACTTCCTCCATGCTGCATTCACTTGCAGTGGAGCATATTCTTTCTCCTCTCGCCCAACCAGAAAACATTTTAAATTTCACACTACACACAGACTTCACAAGCGTGCTCAGTCAAAATCTAGTTGCCATTGAAACATGAATTGGTATGCGACTACTGTTGAGTAGGCAGGGGAAATTTCTTAATTTTTGTAAACAAGGAGTGTTTTTCCATGCGGTTGGAATAGGACAGTAAACATTTCCTACTGTTGTCTCTAGAATGCAGGTAGATTCATTGCCTCATTGCACATTCATACTGTTGATAATAACCACAAAACACATTAAGAGTAAGAGCCAGTGTGACAATGAAGTGAGGGAGGTAGTTGAAGAAGAAGATAAAGAAATAACTAAAGTGCCTATCCCTACAGTGATTGACGCTTTAGAAGCCATTAGAATTGTGAACATGTTCTATGAAGCTAGGGGAGGGAGCAGTGAAATTGCAACTGAAATGATGAAAATAGAACATAATTTAGAAAGTGTGTATTGGGAAAATAGACAACAGAATAAAATTACTGATTACTGCACTCCTAAGTAAAGAAGTGTGGTGAGTTCTTGACAAATTGTTTTAATTGTACAGTAAGTTAAAAAGTTAGTATATAAAATAAAATAAGGCCAATTATGTTTGTTCTTTTTCATTTTCCCCCTCACCAGGCTGAAAATATGAATCTCGGTTACAACACTCATAATGATGTAATTTTCCTGGTCTCTTGGGATATCACTATAACCAAGTTCTACTGTATATGTAGATAAAACAAAAAGAAAAGTACAGCAGGGGCGTCGCCAAGAATTTTATTAAGGGGGGCAAACTCAACATAATTCTGGTCACAATGATTCTTACTTATTACGCTAAATTATACACTAATGTACAATAATAAGAATTAAGTTAATATCGTGAACAATTAGTGGTATTACGACAATAAGTTTAAATAAGTGTGCTGTGAGCTAATTCCTAATTGAAGTTAATCCATGATCAAGTGATACGAATTAATCCATGATCAAGTGATACGAATGATCAACTGAAAATCAATGTCAGAACTCAATTTGAAATGATCAGGCTAAATACATTAATGTTCACATAGTTTCTTGTCTCGTAATTTTGAATCCCAACTGAATTCGGTGAGGCAGCAAAGTTTTTAAAGTAATAGATTATGTTCTTTTGAACCACAGCCTTATTATAAATATATTATTATTACACGGATTATTACAAATATACTGAGGCAGAAATGATCATAAGTTAATACTTGCTAAACTCATTATTAAATATTATTTTATATATTTTAATCTTCTTGCAACGACTACAGGTTTACAGAGCAAGAGTACAAAAAACAAATAAATGAATCCATAAGGCTTTCCAGAGGGGGCAGTTGCTCTCCTTGCCCCCCATGCCGATGCCCATGAAATACAGATCAGGTGGAGAAAACATTTCAGAAATGTTAGACAGGACAAACTGAAAAGTTAGCAGTCTCAATGCATGTTTCGGGTCTAGGCCATGTAGGCTAATTGATGAAGCATTGTTAATGAAGAGTATGCAGAAACCAGTCTTGCTGACTGTATGGGAGAAAATCTCCTAAATTTCAACATCTGTGGTGGTGAGACTAATTGGGAAATTCATAAAGCCACATCAGACATCTTGCAATACATGATGGAAGTTTAGCAGTTACAACTTAAAAAAAACACACATTTCATGTTCATGGCTACTTTCCTGTGTTCCTAACTAAAATTAGTAGTGGCACCTATGGATGTTTTACACAAGTAGTGAATTTATTAGGAAGAGAAAATCTTTTGTTTTTAACTTTTATAATCAGCATTTTAATTTTTCCAAATCTTTCATACAAAAACTATGTTTTATGACTCTCTAGATTTGCTTCTAGTTGTTTGTTATATCAGTACTGTTAATTTTATGTTTACAACAGCATCATGAAATTGCAAAGTTTTGATGTTATGCATATGACTTACAGCGTTTAGTGGTTTGTTTTGAACATTTTTGGTACTAATAAACACAATCCATAGTTGTGGTTATTAAAGCAACAAGTAATGTGCAAAGATAATCTTGACTGGATTTTTTTGTATGTTATGTGGAACAACCAGAAACTGCTATTGCCAGTTAAGTGGGGATGGAAATTGATTGCTGAAGTGGCAGTTCATTAAAACTCATCAGAATAAGGAGAAAGCATTTTATAAATAATGATGAGAATGTTATAAGTGTATATTTCAAACTTACTACCAGAATTTTGATATCACTTTGTTTAGAATTCCTGGAAATTGAAATTATAAAATTGTGTCAAAGCAGTCTCTGACTGATTGGAATTTCTTCCAGCCCTATGTTGCTTTAATAAGAACTGCTAATCATTTACAGCTTCATTTGCAAGAACTGAAGGTTTTGCTCTCTATGTGTGATTAATTCATTCCGCACCATTTCAGATTATTCACCATTGTCAGCATTCCCTGCAGCTCCGCATAACCATAGTGTCTTAAGGTTTTGAAGTCTTGTCTTCATTTCCTGTCAGAGATTTTCCTTAAAAACTACTCTATCATTCTAAACCCCATGAAGCATTTATAATAGATATTTCTGCTTTGAGCATTAAATTTAACACTGAGATAGTGCACATTCATTCAACCTACATCCTTTTATCATGTATCATCATCATCTTGCATTAATCATTCTCTATTATAACAAAAATGCCCTTCCCATAAGAATCTAATTTCTTAATAAACTATACTTAAAAAATACTATATGGTAGAGAAAATTATTCCCTTAGTTTTCAGATATTTTAAAATAAGGGGATATTCCTCAGGGCAAAAATACCAGAGCTGTGCATTTTTATGTATTCTATATAAGACTGATCAATTTAAGTGCAAAATCTTATTAGAAATGCACTAAAAGAACAAATTTTAATTTTATATTATTCATGCACCGAGCATTTGCTTTTTATAATATTCACATATTCATGAATTATATCATCTTGTGATATTGTGTTATGGAGTACGGGTTGGATGTTTAAAAAGGAATTGTAATAACAAGAAAATCAGAATATTTAAATTGTTACTTCAGGTGTCTATATTATGCTAATTTCAGCATAAATTAACTAGTGCTTTAAAATTATGCATTATCATATTAATGATATTGGCTACAGTTGTCTAAAATTATTCTTCCATTGTTACCTTACAGTTCTGTTGATAGTTATATCTTTATGAATCACATATTTTCTTGTATTTATGTGTATTACAATTAGTTTAAAATTTAGATCAAAATGTGGTTTGGTAAAAAATATTTGTGTTCACAAAAAGTGGTAAGAAATATATTCAGAACTTTTTTCAAATAAGCATTATGCATATAATAAAATTATCAGTCTGTATAGATGGCCATAAAGTAAGTAGATGCTTCAAGAAAGAAGATGGTCCAGTACATAATTTGAAAATGTTTTGATGTACAGATGTATTACCTGCTCAGTTTGTGACTCGATGACTAACTCTAAGCGGGGGCTCAGCTAGCGCTATTGGAGTTCCTCCACAAACTTCCTAGTACCTCCAGTAAGTGGGAAGCTCAGCTCTGTGCCAGCAGAAAGCAATGGGACTAAACATGACATGGCATTATTGCATTTATCATAATGGTATACTTAAGTGAACCTAGTTTAAAGTAAGTTCATTCTGTTTGTAGAGAATGGAGTATGTTAATAAAACGGGGTGTCATGTCCTCTAAGGTGCAATAGGCAGTTATATTTGCATAATTTTATATATTTGACAAATTACTGCAATTACTATAAGCTATACATACAATATGCGAATTAACAGGAAAGATGAGAGGAATTCCTCAGCTGGTAAACTGTTTCCCTGATATATGGCAATACAGTATTTAGTATTTTTCCCTTTCAAGGAAAATTATTTTCCCCCTCTCTTGTCGTAACCTGTAAATCATATCAATCATTATAGGCCATAGGAACTGAAAGTTACTTTCATAACTTCAAATATATTCATTAAAAGATAACTTTCATAAACTGATTGTACTGGCTATCCGGGTTGAGCCGCATCGTGTTTTTGGCATCTAACATTTCGGACATCCTATTGTATCCTTCTTTGGAGAAAGGTTCACATTAAAAAGAAGGTGCCTGTGAGGAATAAACAGTCAGAGTTGTCATGACGTCAGTGGGTGCATTCTTTAAAGTTTTAATTGTTTCCCACCAGATGTCACTGATCTTGTACCCATCTTCCCTGTTTATGTTATGGGGATGTTTAATAATTTATATTGCTTCTGTAACAAGGCTAGAGAATCTTCTGTTTTCATGTTTTAGTAGAGTTATATCATTGAAAAGTATTTTGTGGCCCATTTTGTCCGAATGAGATGCTATGGCGGAGTAGTTAGTGTTGTTTTGTTTCTGGTGTCTGATATGTTCTTTTCTTCTGGCATCCAGAGTGTGTCCCATTTGTCCTATGTATACTTTTCCACACACATATATGGAATTGATTAGACCCCCGCTTTAAGTAAAATGTTGATTTCGTCTTTCTCTTTTCTTAAAAAGCCTTCCAATTTGTTAACAGGAGTAAAAATTGTTTCAATGTTATGTTTCTTTAAAATTTTCGAATCTGGTCCGTGACTCCAGCGATGTAGGGAAGATAGGCCTTAGACATCTGGCAGGAAACAATTAAAACTTTAAAGTATGCACCCACTGACGTCATGACAACTGCAACTGTTTATTCTTCACAGGCACTTCTTTTTAATGTGAATCTTTCTCCGAAGAAGGACACAATAGGATATCCAAAACGTTAGATGCTAAAACACGATGCGGCCCAACCCGGATAGCCAGTACAATCAGTTTATGTATGACACTGGCCGTGGAAGCCTACAAACTAAAAGATAACTTTGTTTTAATACTTAGTGTATAGCATGGGCTTTTATTTATGAAACAAAGATATATTATTTATTTTTGAAATTTCAGTGGACGAAGAATAATGATGCAGGAGAAATTTAGCTAAATATTTCCTCCCCCATCATGAAGAAGTTTGATTTGCACTCTGTATACATATAATTGTAGTAGCATTGAATAAAAATATTGCCATACCCTTAAAGGTCTCACTTTCTAATCTGTTCTATGAGTATAAATAATTAGTGTTGGACACATAAATGTTCTCAGCAAATTGAAGAGAAGTTATTAGCAAAATCTTCAGCACCTATGAGCTACAAAAACAGTGAAACTGTTTTAAAATTGTAGTATTGAAATATGTTTGCTTAGATGGAGGAAAATACTTGTTCTTGCCAGTATTATGTTTCTTTGCAAATAAATCTTACTGAAGTTGTAATAAATGCAATATGGACACAATTTGTTCCCCATGTCATGTCATACATAGCCTTATTGTATTCTGCCTGTACTTGGCTGGGAAGTGACAGAATAGAGAATCTGTGTACCTTTGCACCTTTGTTGCTATGCAGTCCCGTGAGCATCTTTGTAATTTGAATTTAATACAGTATTGTTAAATTTGGAAATCATAACTTCTTAATTGTTCCTTTGGAAGATGAATCGAATTGAATTTACATGTTTATCTAGGCCAGAGTAAAGCAAAGCCATTCTTTTGGATGTGTGTAGAGTAACTTTGTAGTTAAGAATGTCTCATTTCTGTGGGAAATTTAGTGAGAATTGCTACTCCAGTGCATGTTATATTATTAAATTTTGATCATTTAATTGTATTTATTTACATGTATGTCATTGAATTACCAAGATTTATCTGCCTAATTTCTAAAACATTAAAATATTGTAACAGTCAAGTCTTTTCTGCACCAATTTTTATTTAATATTTTTTGCTAAATGAACTGAATTGCCTACATAAATTATGTGTCTTTTGAGGTTCTTCAGTACAATTATTTATACAAGTGCAGAGTTGCTCACTGGATTGTTTTCTGAAAAGTACTTCAAAATTATTTTTCCCTATTCAAGAAGATCACATTTTTATTTCCTTTGAATGAGACTGTCGAAATTCTTTGTTTTATCTTTGGTAGATTATACTGGAATGTTAATTCTGTTCCCATAGCCCCTTCCCTATTCACTTGCAGAATTAGTAAATAGAACATATTCCCTTTGCTCTCATCTTCACCCATCGTCACATTCAACACTTTTAGTAGTCATCTTTCACTCTAGCACTCAAACCCATCTACATTTAGAATATTTGTGCAATAGAAGTAGATATTTTCACTATTCCGTCCAGTTTGTGTATGAGAAGTGAAAATTTACAACTGTGTTAAGATAAATTACATAGAGGTGTTTTTTTCTTTCAGAAATAAATCCTTTCACTATGCCCGTTATTTATTTTTTAACATATTTTATATCAAAGTAATTTCAAAGAATTTTCAATAAATTGAGTACTGTAGTTCTTAGGTATTTACTGTATCAAATTGTTTCCTTAAGAGGGGACATACAGGTTTGGGTGCTAAGAAATAGGTGAAATTAGTTTTTTCCCCCCCCTCAGCAATGAATTATTCTGTAACCTTGTAATCTGACATGCTCTTTATTGACTACTATTACAGTTACATACTATTTTCTGAATTAATAAAACTGTTACAGTTATGGATAAGTATAGTTACAAAATGACAGCCATGTTTCGTGCACTAAATGCCGTTTCCATGATAATTTCCACAAATGTCCATATTTCTGAGTTATTCTTTTTCTTTCTATTTGTAAATGTCATGTGAACGTCATCTACAATCTTTGGAATATCTATGTACAGTATAAGTATTTTTAAAGAATTAAATCCATCAAGAGTAATTTTTTACATTTTCTTTTACATTAAAAATAATTGTTTTAAATAACTATTAATGTTAAATCGGGGTACGCCGTAGCGCAGTGGTTGAGGTGCTGCGCTACAAACCGGAAGGTCGTGGGTTCGATCCCCGATGAGGTCGTTGGAATTTTTCAATTGGCCTAATCCTTCTGGTGGCACTATGGCCCTGGGGTCGACTCAGCCTCTAACAGAAATGAGTACTAGGAGCAATCCTGGGGGTAAAGGCGGCCGGTGCGTAAGGCTGACAAACTTACCACCTTCCTGTGCTCGTGTCTAAAAATCTGGGAGCCTCAACCTCCTGGAACCCTCTGGGCCTCCATGGCCTGTAATAGGGAACACTTTACTTTACTTTTTTATTAATGTTAAATCAGTGATTGTAGATAGCATTGTTCATGTGGTATTAACAAATAGATAGAAAGAAAGAATCACAGAAATATTGATATTTGTAGAAATTATCACAGAAAAGGCATTTCACTGCACAAAATGTAGCTGCCATTTTGTAACAATAATTACCTGTATCTGTACTAGTTAGATTAGTTTTAAAAATAATATCCAATTATAGAAGTAGTGAATATGGAGCATGTCAGATTGCGAGGTTGTACAGCATTCATTACTGAGGAAAAAAATAATGAATTTCACCTATTTCTCAGTACTCAAACCTGTATGTCCCCTTTAAGTTACCAGGATTCATTTGTCATTTCTTTACTACTATTGCACAATACTGACTTAATCATAAAATGCACATTAGAGTTCATACTAATGAACTAGGAAATTTTTTTTTAAAAATAGATACCAAGCTTGCTGCTTAAAAATGTACTTATAATTTCTGCTTTTATTGTTTGTGACTAGTGTCTGTTAAAAATAAGAAGGGTTGCATGATGAAAAAAGAGGTCACACTTCATAAGTGCATGGAGAAAGCTTAATTGTATGTTTTTATTATTGCATGCTGCAAACTTGATGAAGGAGCTTTAGGTTCCATTTAGAGTGTGGTTACAAAATGTCTATGAGGGTGTACTTCTAATCTAGCTCATGTTATGTACTGTATAACTTGATTGCATTATTTCTTCTTAAAAAAAATTTTAGTGGTAGGCCTACTCTTATCTTGTCCTATCTTATTATACACATATATGTTCCAAAAATAATAATTAACAGTGAAACCACAGTTCTATAGGTTCAGCATAATTACAACGTAGTATGCAAGTTACGGGATAAAATTGATCTTTAAATTATTAACTTATACAATACTAGCAGGCGCCTGCGGCTTTGCCTGCGATTATTTACTCAACTGCTAGATGTTTTGTTTAAATTATTTATTTAACAGAAAAATAATTAAAACATATTTATTAACACTGACATCATTTTTACATAAATGTTCCATCCTATTTTGTTTCCTTTTACATGCTTAGGGCCTATGATAAACATCCATATTTCTCAACTAAAAATACAAAGCGTACAGCTATAAATAACGTATCAGTGGATATAATTTTTTACCGACTTCTGATATGGCATGGCACACACTCAAGACTGAAACAACTGAAAATGCTGTCCCTGCAATATGAACTCTTATTCTACATCGAAATGTGAAGTGAGAAAATAGTATTTTCTATGTCCAGGGCAGAGAAAGTTATGTGACTGCATCACATTGTGCATTATTTTCATGGATTTCATTATTTTTTTATACCAATGAATTATCATTTATTTCACAGCTACCTCTGACCACTGCCAACAATACACTGTCGTCATGAGAACTGTACATGGAATGTGATTTGAATTTGATAATTCTGTGTAAAAAGGTAGTAAGCATCTTCAAAAACATTTGATTTTTGGCATTTAAAACTAAAATTTTTCAAAATCCTTTCTTAGTGAGCACTTACATTATGAAATAAAGGTACTGTCAAAATTCCAAGTCTCTACCTATTATAGTTTAGGCTCTACGTTGATTCTCTGTCAGTCAGTCAGGACAATGCCTCTTATGTATAGAGATGTTGAGTTTTATTCCCACCTCTTTCTATATCCATAAATTGGTATTGTTCAACACACTGTTAAATTCTTTTCTCTAGCTGCAGCATCATCCAAAATTTACCTAAGCAGACTTCCGTATAATTTATGTAAAATAAACCACTTTAATACATTTTATCACGGTAGCTTCTCTTCATGTCAGGCACTATAGTCAAGTGTACTTTTTATTCCAGACTACACGTTAGATTTACTGTTCACATTTTTTAATTTTATTTTTTGCTACAGAATAAGCTTGAATTATTTTATTTGTATTCTAAAAATAAGTACAATCAGTTACAGCCATTGTTGATTTAGTGCCCTAACTTTCCTCAGGCCTTCATACTTGCCTATATAAGAGAAGTTCATAAGATTGCAATATGCACACTGGCCTTGTACCATTAGAGAGGAGGGGAAAATACCTATAGTCAGCCTAATATAGCCTATATAACCTATAGAGGATTGCTTACTTAATTATAGCCTTTTTCTTTTCTGTTACATAGTGCATCAGACTGTATTAAACTTCAAACTACTTTTCATGCACTTTGGTTTGGTGTCTGTTATCTTCACCTGATCCAGAGAGCTTCAAGAAAGTGTAGATTTTCTTTCAAATATACCATATTTTACGGACTATAAGACGCTCCGGACCGTAAGATGCACCTTGATTTTAGGACGGAAATTTAAAGGAAAAGAAATTTAATGTGACTCTAAACGAAAAATTTTAAAGGGAATAAAATACTTGATCGCATAAACAAATTATAACCTTGTAGAATGGGTCTGTGTAAATCACTTTTAACTTAAAACCCGCGTTGTACAAAAATCTCTTCTGTACAGGTGGCTTCATGTGAATTTTAACAACTGAACTGATTTCTCATGAAAGACTGAAAATACCTTTACACCCTCTGACCCTCAGTTCAGCCTAAGGTTAGTGTAACGGGACAAGGCTGTTTAGAGGTCATGCCCTTCATTTAAACCACCTGGCGGAGACATCCTTTTGTATAAAAGAACTCAACATTACTTTCCTTTTCGCATTGTATACCTGGCTTCCAGCTACCCTCATTTTAAGATTGTGACAAGTGCATTGTTGTACAGTCTGTGCCACCTTGTTTATAATTATGGTATTCCGGTAATATTTACCATTATTTTAACTTTTTTAGTGTACTTCGGACCATTAGATGCACCCAACTTTCAAGGCTCTGTTTTCAAGATAAAGTGCGTCTTATGGTCTATAAAATACGGTAATTTTATTTTTCCGTTAATGAGTAGCAGTGTATTTTTAATTTCACCAGATTTTTCCCCCTTCTCCTTATTTTGAATTATGATCATAATTTATCCTGCCTACCTAATAGAACTTTACTTTTTCTCAGGTTGCACCCTCCATGACTTAGGCTATATAATAATCTCTCTCTCTGTACCTGGTACCCTATGATCCCCAGGTGGGGCGAAGGGGCCTCCAATGGAGGTTTCATTACCTATACTAATTTTGATATGCTTATTTTCTGAGAGAGGGTAGAGGGACAGGTGGTAAGCCCATCGCCTCGCAACCCCCCTCTGGAAACTAAGTATTTCTTGGACGTGAAAGGACCGAGAAATTTTGTCCAGAGGCTCTAATTTAGGCTTGGAGTTCTTTTACGTGCCGTAAATCTACGACATGGGACCCCCAGCTTAAAGTCCCTCCCGGAGGACTCCGTGCCCAGGATTTTTACGTCCTGAAAAATCCATCGACCGCGGCCGGGTTTGATCCCACGCCCTGCGGATCTAGAGGCGGGCACGCTACCTCTAGACCACCGCGGCTGACTTATATAATAATAATAATAAATAAATATATAAATAAATAATCTTAAACAAAAGTACGAAAGAAAAATTACAGACCTTAAAAGGGACTCCGTACTGAAACAATGAATAAATGTTCAGTAATCTAATGGAATAAAATAATTTTAAAGTTTTCTGATTCAGTTTGAGTTTTATATTGTTAATGAAATTATTTGCAGCACTCATTCTCTTTCTGTTTTAAACAAGAGTTTATCAGTTATAAGCAGAAAATATTGCTTGACAAGAATGGGTTATGGATATATTGTTTTACAGAAGTGATGGTTGCCTTATTGATTCTGAATGGCCAACATGAGTAATTCAACCCATCTTACTCTTGTGGATAAAATAGGTATTGTTGGACTCGTATTTGTGAACCTTAAAACCTGAGGATCATCATTTCAGAGCTGAGCCTAGCTCCGTACATAGGCTCTCCAAACATATCAGCTTCAAAATATATCCCATAAGCCCAATTTTTTAAAATATAAAATTATAATGATCTGGGTGAAAACTGATGGTTACTTTTTCTATACCTGTTGTCTCATATATTCCTCAAATTGTTATCATTTCTCATAATTTCTTCAATACGTCAGTCAATAACTTTTTCCAGGACTTTCACTTTTTGTTGTTTATTGCCTTTGGGCTGAATAGTTTGGAGACTCTTGTACAGTAACATGTGATTGCGATGTTGCTACTCTGTAATGCTGTTACAATGTATCGAGTTTTCTTGAAATTTTGCATGTCATTGGTTGTCTTTTGTATTTCTTTACTATAGCTTCTAATATGCATGAAATTGAATTTTGTGGTGTTAGTTGTCTAGTGTAAAGCTGCTAGTGTAATTGATTATTGAACTTTCATTTTTGTATTGGACTTCACTGTTCAATCTAGTACACTGTTTTAATGCAAATGACTACTTCCATTACATCATTATGCAGAAGAGTCCCACAAATTTGAAGGGTAACAAATTATTGAAAATGGTGAATTAGACTGAGGAATTGGATATTCATACTCAAAACAATTTTATTGTTCTGTATAATGCAGAGATACATTTTTAGAATGTTGTCAGTTTTGTTCATGCACACACGCACAACATACATATAGTTATCCTATTTAATTTTTTTTTTTTAAATCTTTCTTCAACATTACAACCTGTTCTACAATGAACAATAAGTAATAATGATACAAGAATGAACATGTTACAAATATAGCCCAGTGGCTAATATTTGCATAACATAACAAATCTGTTTGACATTTAATTAAATCTGTAGATTAAGTCCAAAACTCTATTTCTATTGAGCCTGCACGTGTTTGTCCCATTCGTATGTTTTTAGTGTAATCAGAGTGGAAGGGACTCCACACTCTAATCTAGAATACCTCATATAGGATTTTGTGTACATACGTAAACCTGATGATTTTGGAATATGTTTTATTTTCATTCTTATTATACAAAACAGCACAAAATTAGTGTGGTCTTCTATAATTTTCTACAAAATAATTAATGTTCACTCACTTATTTAACAGTAAGCTGACAAAAATTGAATTCTATTCAGCAGGTATGTTGTATCAGTGGACTGTTCATGACAAGTTGCAGTTGCTGTGCATTCTTCGCTGCTCTCAGTATCTTTTGTCTTTTGTTAAAAAAAACACCCTGTAACCATACCCAACCCACAGAATTATGATGAGTCAACATTCAATATTATTTGTGAGTTACCTTCTACTGCATTAAGAAAAGAAACACACCAGAGCATATGATGGATACTACTTTGTTAAATTCCAACTAATTGCCTACAAACAAGTATGAATTTGGTGAAGGGAACAGTGCTACAGCCAGATTTCACACCTATAGGACTCGACACTGGGCTACAAAATCATCATTTCTAATCACCAAACCAAATAATTTACTTTGGACTGTCAATAGTGTCATGATACCTTGTGAGCAATAAACTTGATTTTGTAGAATTGTTACCAGCAGCTCAGTCTTCTTATAAAATATGCATTTGTCTAGGGCTATATTATTGTAATGTTTGGCTCCTTATCTCATTCATTAGTAATTCCTACCAGCTGTTTCAGAAGTTGGAAATGCCACAAGAAAGTCAGATGTTCATTAACTATTATGAGGGCTTTCAGTTTTTGTTGCTCTTGTTGCACATATGGTATGGTATTACCAGTGCTGTTGAAAACAGTAAAACATTACATCATAGTCTTAACAGTGCTTTCAAGATTTCTTTTCCTTTTCTTCATAAATATTGATGATCTGGTTTCTGCAGGTATAACGTAAGTATAATACAATTACCGGATTGAGTCGATGAACTGAAACTTAGATGTCTTTTTTCAAATAATTTGATAATTTGGGCAGTGCATCCAAAAAAATTTGTGGCAATCAGGAAGGTTTACTATGTATTGTGTCTTCACTTGTCTGCATTAGAAGACTAAAGTGAACAATAATTACTGTGATAGAGAGGCTTTCATTCTTATATCACCAAAATTAATATTCAGTTCTTTAGAGGAAAATTTGGGGAAATGGGTGTCTGACCATCAGCATACAAAGCTAAAAACTCAGATTTGATTCCTATCCAGGTCAAATTTTCCTCTGAAGAATTTAATAATTAATATTATTATTAAAAAACAAACTGTCATGTGGAGTTATTATTTTACTACCCATTCCCAACCTCTTCATTGTGGTTATCAGTAACCAGTAGGTTGACCAACAAACTTCGAATCACTCTCTGCATTGATATCAATATATGAAACTCTGTTCCTCATAAAATTATTATTGTAGCAGTCACCACACAGTCTTAAAAATATCTTCAAGTAAAAAATATATTACTGTTATAGGGTTAAAAATTATACTAAGGACTTTTATGAGGTTTGGAGATCTGGAAAGGGAAGCACTCAATCTCATGAGAAGTATTCTGAAACTTACTTATTATAAGTAATTAATAGGGCTCGGATTCTTAGGTTTTAAACTATTTTGTTCCTTGCTAGCTAACTGTGGTCTTTCAACACAATTATGCATTTCGTTTTCTAGGCAATCACGTAGTCCAATCATATAAAACCTAAAAATGGCTAAATAAGACGTTAAAAACTAAAAATGACTAATACTGCTTTTCGAGTGAAATACGATAAAATAACAGTAATAATTATAATCTAATTTTTATTGTTCTACTAAAAAGTACATTTTAAATGCCTATATTTTGCAATTTGCTCACTGTTGCCAGCATAAATTATTTTATAAGATAAAATATAGCATTGCTTTTTGTAATTTTGTCATTTCGTACCCCAATGTCCCGGTAACCGAAATCCCCAGTTTCTTTGTAAGCAAATCAAAGGCATTCTTAGGAATCTTACACTTGCATTTTATTCACAGTAATTTCTCCAGCCGAAAATGATGTATTCTAAAAGTTGATTAATTAATTGAAAAATTTTCTTGTTGAGTTATATGATGGAGTTGGAAATTACAGGGTTAGTTCTAAAAGTAAGCTAAAAGTATTCCTAAAGTTTTGTGGTTCAGAGACATGGAAATATAAGTGAAAATAAAATGAATTAAGCTATTTTTCAATGTGTTTATTATACTTATAAAGTGAAACTTTAAAAAAAAAAAAGTCTCAACATGGTAAAAAACTAAAATAAAATCATTTTAATATGTTTTGAAAACTAAACCTGTGTTTATAAAAACCTAAAGATCTGGGCCCTAGTAATAAGTTATAGTGAAGTAGCCAGTGTTTTGGAGATATTATGTGTTAATAAAATTTTTCAGAAACCAACATAAAGTAATAGTAGACCCCAAGCATGTGAAGCATGCCTCATAGTTTCTTTGGTATAGTTAACTGATGAAAAGGCAAGGCAACCTCATGATGTCATGCTTTGGTTTATTGCTTTTCTTTTGGCATCCCAGAACGTTTCCCCTGTATTTCACCCCCTCCTAACATGAGCAAGATAATTTTCACTCTTAAAAAGTTGTGTTTCATCATTTATGATTTATACTAGACAATCCTATTATTTTAACATTTAAGATTAAGTTGTGAACAAAGCTTGTTCTTGTGTGTCTTTTTAAACACTGATTTTTCCTCCATGTGGAAGACCTGGAACACTGACAAAATGTAAATAATCTCCATTATAGTTAATGCCTGTATTGTTGAATAGAGTGAGGGTGTTCTTCATTAACTTTCTATTATTGTTTTTTGTGCCAGTGAAGTTTGGAGGTTGTTGATGTGTGTGTTGTTGTGTTACACAGTGCTGGTGTCTGGGAGTCGCGCTCGATCTGACCCCACTGTGGTGTTGCCTGGAAGTGGGCACCATCATGGCAGTGCAGGCTCAGGAGTTCCTTACAGCAACTATACCCAGAGTGCTGCTACACAAACAGCAATGGAGTGTGAAAGCTTTCCCCCGTCAGCCACCACCAACTCAACCTCTTCTTCTGTGGTTCCCCCCCCACGCCCCACACACTTCCACCATGGACATGCACATCATCGGACAACCCGTTACCAGCAGCAGCAACGCTCTGGGGGGCTCCTTCCCTCATACGCTCCTTCATCCTTGCCGCTGGAACTAGTGGGGCATCCGCCAGGGCTGGAACATACAGTGGGCAGCTTTATGCCAGCTGGACCTAGCTTGGATTGCACTCAGACCGGTAGCCTCAATCTTCCCCTCGTGTCGGCGACGGGAGGCTTTTACCCTGCCACTGCCACGGCCTATGGTGCATCCTCCAATCCCATGGGCTACAACTTTGCTTCGGTGATTCCAGGTGGAACTGGAAGTACCCTTGTGGACTCGGCGACAAACAAGTTGGGGAGACAAGGTTCGACTGGCGGCCCTGGCCCCACAGGGCAGAGCAATAGTGACAGAGAGGACAGCCCAATGATGGGAGTCTGTGTGCAGCAAAGTCCCGTTGCCAGTCATTAACAGTGACTGGACATTTAGGTTCGCACGCTCGCTTGCTTGCATAACTCTGTGTTAGGGATGGAAGCAAAATGGGCCGAAAAGTTGTTATAAAGTGTTTTAGGGAAATGAGTTATTAAAACTGGAGTTGTAATGTCCTGCATTTGCATGACAGTAATGATTGTGTGATCTTATTTCCGGCAAGTGTACAGTATCGTGAATTGTTGACTCAATGATTTTCTACCGGGGGTCTGTCTGTGTTTTTTAAAGCTATTAAAACAAAAAAGAAAAAGAAAGAAAAATAAAAGTTATGGCTGGTTTTATTATATCTTTTTAAAATTTAAGGCAGTTATGAAATCATGAAACAGACATATTTCTATTTTTTCTTTCTTTTTTTCTATTATGGATTTGTTTTCAAATGTATGCTCAGATAAGTGTTTGAACTGAAGGGAATTGTAACTGACAGTCATTTTCAGTCACGTGACAATGACTTAACCGTAGAGTATATAGACATTCAATTGACAAAAGGTTTCTGGCCTGCAATTTTGGTTTTAATATAATTACTCTTATCGGGTTAAGCAAGCACAATAGTCAAATACCGCTCTGGCCAGCGTGCGAAACACAACAATGGACCCTGCGTTATTTCTCGAAAAGGCTGTATTGTTTTTTAATCATCGGCTGTCAATATTTCTGTCTCTCATCTCATACGATAAGTATAAAACCCTGCGTTAAAATCTCCTAATGGAATGGGTTCAAGAAAAATGTTATTATTGGTGTATCAATGATATCAATTTCACATTTAAGCCAACTAAAAGTTTTAAAATCAGAAGTGTGCTAAGATTTTTAAAATCTTGTGTTATTAATAATGCAAACAGTGAATGTGTTCAGTTAAAATACTCAGTTACTGAAGTGAAATAGAAGCAGTCAGCCCCCTCAATGTTAAAAAAATCCAGACACAGACCACAGTATGATTTGAATCAAGGAAATAAAAAAAATGCCTTTCCTATGAAATATTTTTATCTAATGATTGATTGTTAGCTCCCACTTGTCTTCAGTTCTGTCTCGGCTTATTCCTTTCATACAGTTTCTGATGCCATGTTAGTAAGAACTGTTTCCACTGCCAAGTCAAGGTGAAATCAACTTTTATTACTGTGAGGTCATGTAAACTCATTTTAGTAATGCTTCGTAGAGACTCATTAACTGTGCAAGATAATGAAGTTACAAAATGTTACAATTAACATTTTCATGTATGTTGTTATAAATACAAGACATGCATGTACTGCAATTAACAAGATTACTGAGTTGATGTGAAGTAAAATCCCACTAGTGGAATACATTATTCATCAATTGAATCATTCATTCATTAACTTCAAGTCACCATCCACTTATGCAATTAACATAGTAAAGACCCATTGGTACAGAGGAAGATGTAACTAAACATTTTTCATAATCATAAATTTAAAATCATCATCAGAAGGCTGTGAGAGTTCATTTATATTAGAAAGTCATGTTTTAAGTCATTTCTCCATTTTCAATTTGTTATAACTAATACGCCTAACACGATAAACAGTAATCCACAACTCCTTATGTGTAAGTTTACAATACTCTTAGTAGAAATAACTGAATAGAAGGTGATTGCATTAGTAGTGTTCATATCTGTCTACTCTTGTGTCCTGTACATTCCTGCTTCATTTACCACACTAAATTTCACAGCTCTTTGATAAAAAAATCAGTTTAAAAATTTGAAGGCTCTCCATTCACCCTTATAATATGTGTTCAAGGGACTAGACTGAAAGTTAAAATATGGACTTTCTTGTATAATGGTTTACAGAAGTTTATAGTAATTTTATTTATGTCAATGAATATTCAACATACGACTTCTGATTATTTTTTGGTTATGGTAGAGGAAGGAATTTTTTTGGATACATAAGACAAGTTTAATATCTTACCAAGCAACAATGCTAATATATGTTTCCTCATTAGAAATAGTTTGGTTGTATCTAATTTCTCTTTATATCAAATCTATCTACTGCTAAGTACCAGTATGCAGAATCAGGGATGCAGGCTCTCAAAATTATTATTCTCTTTAAATGCCCCCCCCCCCCTTTACACAAGGAAGTGTCAGTATACAATTAATCTTAAGCAAAGGCTGTGATAGTGTTCAATAATATTAATTTCAGTAATAGCTTCCTTCTCCCTAGCATAAATCTGGTTGCTTTTTATTGGTCCTAAAATTAGCTTTAAAATATTCATTAGATTGTAATTTTTTAGATGTACCGATCCAAACATGTTAGAAAAGAAATAGTTTATACATATTACAGATAATACGTAAGACTGTATGGGATTAGCTAAAAAAAGGTTTTAAATAAAAATTAAAATTGGTCCTAGGGACATCTTTGGGTCCAAGTAGATATCAACGGAATTCATATAATACACATTTCATACTCTCTATGTCCTGTGTGTCTTTGGTTGGATGTTGTTAGGCTCTTCTAATATTTCATTTAAGTTCATATTTGTTTTGAAGTAAACAAAAATAAGACTGTTTGCTCAGTAAGTTATTGAAAAGAGTGAGTAAGTTTAATATAATACATTCATAGAAGATATAATCTTCAAACATATACTGTATGTTATGCATCTGTACAGGATATAATTTAAAATTAAAGTAAACGGTAAAATAAACACTATGTGGCAAATTCTTAAAAGCTTCAAACTCGCAAAATTAAGTTTCCAATGGAAATACCTAAGATTGTTAGTCTTGTAATGATATTTTAATGACATATTTTCAAAACCTTTTATAATGAGTTAATGTTTTTTCTCATTTTGTCAGCAGTTATGCAAAATATTATTTTCAGTGTAAACTCAAGTCACACATCTACTTTTTATCATAAACTTAATTCTTTGTTGTTTAGGCTGATAGAGGTAGAAAGGAATTTTTCATCATTCTGTGTGTCAATAATTATTATTCAGGTTGTCTTATATTTATTTATTGGTCTCTCTCTCCTACGCCATAGAAATTATAGGTAGAGGAAGTATTGTCTTGTTTTCAAATTTGAAATTCAATGTCAAGTTTTCAGCATGAATAAAAGTTTTGAGATCTTTTAATTTAAAAAGAAGAAACATGTATGTGTGTCGACTGTCTTGTGTGTGTGAACAGCGTAGCTCGAGAACATGGAATCTTAGGAAAAAATATATATATTAGGGTTATGTATTTTCTGGGAAGTGACACAAAGATTAGCTGTGACTTTCTCTTAATTTTACTACTACTTTACATGTAAGAAATCTCTTTCTTCATGATTTTCTCAAAACAGTTTTGTATAAATTCTTATACTAAGAGCTAAAACTTAATTTAACCCTTCGCGAGTACAAACCCATATATGGCACACCTGTACTCTTGCTCGCAGGTGGAAACTCATATATGAGTTCTCTGACCAACTCATAATGCAACCAGCTCTTCTCATGCACGAAGTACATAAAAAGTTCAAAAGATAGCAGGAAAATGTTTTTTTAACCACTCTGACTTAGGAATACCCTTATACACGTGCCCAGGATGATTTTAATAGACTATTTCACTGGTTGTGTGTATCTAGTGAATAGCATACTTTCTTTGTTTCGTGTTTTTCCCTTATTTTCGGTAAAATGGCAAAAAGAAAGTGTCTTAAGATTGTGAACTTGACGAATTAATTATTAAAAGTCATAGTGAAGTGTCAGAATTATCATTTAGCAATAGTAAGGGATGTTTTTCCAAGATCGCTATCGGCAGCATTAGTGAGAGTGAGAGTTAGTGACACCGGAGGTAATAATGCATCCAGCTGAATAGAAGTGATTTCGATGCAGGCCCATACAATATCCAGGATGTGCCAGTTCTGCTTTCTAATTTTTATCAAGATACTGATCTGTTTGAAAATAATAGCCTATTGTAGGCCTATATAAACTTATAATGAGACTTGTGTCGTTTCTGCATAAACATTTTCATGCAAAATAATAAAAGATTAGTTTTATTATGGAGCAGATTAGTGGCAGAATTTGGCAAAATTCAAGGTATATGTAGTTTTTAAGGATGAATGCCTGATTTTGAGTTATTTTCAATAGGGTTTTATTAACTTATTTTAATTTTAAAATGCCTTCCACCTACAGTCATAAAACATCACCGCTCACAAAGGGTTAAAACATTTTTTCATAAAAATTCTCTGAAGGGTAGTGATCAGCAGTGATTTAATTTAAACAAAATACACCGTTAAAGTCCAGTAACACTTTTCATAATTTATTACACAAAAACTACAAATGATACAGCTTTCATTATATACTGTATATGACACATTAAAGAGGGACTCAGATGGTTTATTTTTCAATGTTTGGTTTCACGTGACTTGATATGGAACCACATGTAACTCATATATCTACGGTAATCAAACTCTTGCCATATTCTCAGTTACAGTGGTGCCAAATTTTTCAATCCTACACTTCAGTTCTTCTAGGTTTGGTGGTAAAGGTGATGCATACACACAATCTTTGATATATCGCTATAGGAAGAAGTCACATATCTGGAGATCTGGGAGGCCATTTTTCAAAACGTCTGCTCGTCCATTCTGGATCACTGAGATCTAGGAGGCCATTTTTCAAAACTGTTATCATTATTCCTTGCTCATCCAGTCCAGATCCCTGGATATTACTCCATGAGACTTCTTCTTATGTGGATACATCAAAGATTGTGTGTATGTACCACCTTACCACAAAATCTAGAAGAACTGAAGCGTAGGATTAAAGAATTTGACCCAAGAGTTTGATTACCATATAGGCATATGGCGAGTTACATATGGTTCCCATACCGAGTCATTTGTCATATATATATATATATATATATATATATGAAAGCTGTACCATATGTAGTTTTTGTGTAATAAATTAAGAAAAATGTTAATGAACTTAGGGACATGGTGTATTTACAGAAACTTGCCTTTTTAATTCAACAAGTGTCAAATGGACTTGTGCCTTGGAATGGGTTACCATATGTCCTTGATTGCCCGGACTATTACACAATTTTACATTGTGTCCAGGGAAAAACTTTAAAATTTTTTAAAAAAATCCACGATTGTCTTTGATTTTTAGAAAGGTATTACATAGAAATAAAATTCAGTTGTAACTGTTAGCAATTTTCAAGTTATACCTGTATGTGCATGTATGGTCTTTTTCCTTAAATTTACCAATTTTAAAATTTGTAACAGGAACATCATATGGCTGTGAAACTAGCCATGTTAGTTATTTTCCCACCCGCTACCCAGGCAGTTTTGTCTCAGCACTTGTTGTGTTTCTCTTGTTTTGAAATTATTATCTTAATTAAGACGATTGATAGCTGAAATGCAGGAAGAATTTCCATTCTTGATACAGTACTTGTAAGTACTTATATAAATTCAAGAGTTACACACCAGTTATCGAATTGATTTCCTCCTGTTTGATAAAATGACTGTAATCAACATCATCCTGAATTCAAAATCTGAAAAAATCGCTGAATTGAAAACTCATGCCTTTTACTTTCTTGCATATACGTAGTATAGAGAAAGTATTGTGATTGTGACAAAAAATTGAAATCTAGATAACACCGGGAAAGCATGTTTCACGATGCCAAGAAACTAAAAAAAGTATTTTTGGAATGACGTCAGTCCGTCTGTCTGTAGACAAGCACAGTGGGTAAACGGTTCATCGTATTTACTTCATTTTTTTAATTAAGGACTTTTTCGGAATTTTATCAAGCCTCCCAGAAAATGAGTTTTATAACTGAAATATTAAGGTGACTTTTCAGATTGATTTTTGAAAAATTGGCTCTAACGATTTTAATAAAAATTTAAAATTGGAAACTCTTATCTATGACTAACAAAACGGCTGTATCCGTTTTCTGAAAAAATGACTTAGAGGGTACTTTACTCGTATTCATTTTAAATTTTTCTAGGCTATTTCCATTACATTATACAATACATGGAAACTTAGTACAGTCAAGTTGTAGAGAAAGTTAAACAGAACATTTTTTGTAAAACACATTTCTTTATAAAATTAATAGGTATTAAGATAAAAACGAAATAACATGACTTAAATGCAAATTTCAGAACAAACATTTTGATTAAAATATGAATATTCTTTTGTTGCCCATAGTAACAAGAATACTATAATCTAGATATTGTTGTGAAATGTAGTCAGTTTACGACAGTTGAAATGAACACACCAAAATCAATTAGAGCGAGGTGGTACAGGGTAATAGGGAAGAGGTCCTGGGTTCAATTCGTGGCCACCGAAATTTACCAGTAAACTCATGCAGCATTTGCTTCTATTGTTCGGCTATATCTCAATGTATCCTGCATTTTTTCCTTTGAGATTGAGGAAACCATGCAAACCCCAAGTTATTATTATTATTATTATTATTATTATTATTATTATTATTGTTATTATTATTATTATTATTATTATTATTATTATTATTATTATTATTATTATTATTATTATTATTATTATTATTACTATTATTTCACGGTAAAAGCATTGACCATAAAGATTGACCCTGATGTTTTCCGTTGTAGATACTTGTTAGTTTTATGAAAATGTAATAAATAAAATTTAATTGTCTCTATAATTTACTTTTTTCTGTGCTAGCCTTTAACACGGATATGCGAGAAAGTTTGTGCAACATTTATTGTGCAATAAGAAAGTTGCATGCCATTTAAGTTGAAAAACATTTACCATTAGAGACTAAATCAATTTTATTTAACTGAACTCGCATAATTGGGAAATAACTAAAAACAGCAATGATTTGTGCTACTTGAAAATTGATTTGCCTGAAGAAATTTTGCATAGGACTATTATCCTGCTGGTTGTATTATATAGATGCAAGACATGGCCGCTTATTGATCAGGAAGAACGTAATCTGAGGGTGTTCGAAAACAGGGTGCTTAGGAAAATATTTGGGCCTAAGAGAGATGAAAATGGGGACTGGAGAAAACTCCACAACAACGAGCTTCATGACCTGTACTCTTCACTGGATATAGTAAGGGTAATTAAATCACGAAGGATGAAATGGGCTGGACATGTTGCGTGCATGGGGAGGAAAGACATCTCAAAAGTATTCATTGGGAAACCTGAAGGGAAAAGACCTAGACATAGGTGGGAGGACAATATTAGGGTAGATTTAAGGTAAGTAGGATTTGCAAGGGATGATTGGATAGACTTAGCACAGAATAGGGTTGAATAATGGCGGGCTCAGGTAAGCATGGCAATGAACCTTCGCGTTCCACAAAATAGATATTCCTTTAGCTTGCTGAGGAATCGTCTATTGCAATTGAGTAAGTAAGTATGTAATGTTGCATTGTTGACACCGCACTAGGTATGTGTTATTGTCCATTTTGGTATGGCATAACATGAACTTCATTTGATAATTATCTTTTGAGCTGATTCCTGCTTTTTTAACTTATTTCATCCAGTGACCAGTTTCATTGAAAGCATTCTATTGTCTGCTAGTTCAGCCTTCCACAAACTTCCTTTTGCTTATCATTTCAGTCAGTTTTCTCATCATGTCCCTTGTCAGTTTTGTGTTATGAGCCATGACCTATAAGTAAAGTTACGGAAATTGTATCATCATAAGCAATTTAATAATCTACATTGTAACATCAGTTATTTGAACTACTTTGGACTGAGCAAGGTTAAGATTTTCAGGTTTTTTTTGGATTATCGAATATGTTCAAAATAACAAACTAAAACGTTGAAAAAATTATATAAATAGAAATAAAAAAATGCGGTTACTGGAAATAATCACTAATTTTTTATTGCACCATTTGCAAACGTAGTTTCATTCCTAAACCGGATTCAACTATTAGGTATATTCCGGAATCAGTTGAAGATGATGGAGATACCCATTGAAATGATCATTCTGGGTAAATATACTTAATAGTGAAGTTAGTGTGCATATTTCTGTACACAAACTTTCTACAGGTGAAATGGTCAGTTTGCTGAGTGTTTCCTTAACCATTAAAAAACATTCACTTGCCAATAACATGTATAGCTTGAAAGCACCATTAACATTTTGCAGGTTGTGATGTTTTATGGCTGTAGGAGAAAGGTATTTTAAAAGAAAAAATCTTATGTGAAAGTCACATAACTTCCTCTGCCCAAATAAAAAGTTAGCATCTTAGTACAATATTATGTATGGCATTCTCTTCATGTAAACTGGTTGTAAAAATAAAGATAATGTCATTACCATGTCACATCACATCCCCGAAGGATACATAACCCAAATAAAATCTGACAGTCTAAATAATGCATAATAGTATCCACATAGTTATGCACACAAAACATTGTAGACTGTTATTGAAAGGAACTCAATTCATATCATATGACCTCTAAATTCTATCATCACTAGGACAAAATAAATGTAATATAATTATATTAATACATGTGGTAAAAGAATTTTGTTTTGCCAGTATTCACATATCATCCTTGTACAGAAACGCAAGACACAATTTTGTGCTAATTATGCTATAAATACCTGATAGCCTCTTCTTTGAATGATGCAACTAAAAACGCAGGCCATATATTAAACTAAAAAAAACAAGTGACTGCAGACGTTTATTGAACTTCCCGTCGTTAAGAATAATTTCCTAAATTTATTGAATATTTCCCTCATATACTTCTTTATTCTATGCATGGCCAACAATACATCTTTCTCACTTCACATTCTTATAAATAGAATAAGAGGCTGTGAAAGAGTGTGTATTCAGTTGTTTGCCACGCAAGACAAACTTTCTACAAACAGTGGGTGAACACTGGGTGGCTTGATAATTTTTCGAAAAAAAGTTGGAAATTTAAAGAAACTCGTAGAGTCATTTTTGAGAAAATCGCAAAAAACGAAAATTTCTTCATATAAAGTCTCCTTAAACATAAAAGAAACCTGTCGCCAATTGGCTCATATCCTCAGAAGGTACCTGACCCAAATACGAAATTTTGTTTTCGTACGATTTTACGTTTTGCAGCTAGCCTGTTCACAGACATCCATACAGATAGACACACAGACATGTTTCCAAAAATAGTTTCTTTGGATTCAGGGGGCCTCAAAACGTGTATTTATGTCAAAAACTCAACTTCGAATTTGGGGGTCAAAAACAATACTTCCTCTACCTATAGTACGGGCAGAGGAAGTAAAAGTAAGTTAATCAAAAACCCATTAAAAATAATTTAATCAGACATTCATAAATAAAACAACATATACCTGGTTTTTTGCTGAATTCTGCCACTACTCTGCTCCAGGAACGATGTATTATTATTTTGCATGAAAATGTTTATGTGGAAACAGCACAAGTCTCACTGAGCGCATTATAAGTTTACATAGGCCTACAGTAGGCTATGATTTTCAATTAGATCAATATCTTGATCAAAATCAGAAGGCAGAACTGCCCCTTGCTGGATATTGTATATTGTAATGGTAAATGACAAGCCTGCATCAAAATTACTCACTTCCATTCAGCTGGGTGCACTATTGCCTCCAGTGTCACTTATGTTGCTCTCACTCTCACTAATGCTGCTGGTTGCAATCTCCGAAAAACATCCATTACTATCACAATTCTGATCTTCACTACAGTGATATAGCATGACATATGTTCTGGGCAAACTGGATTTTAAAATACGAATTTATAAATATTCAAATGATACACAAATTCCCATTGTTCTAGTGTTTTAAATGATGAAATAATGTTAATATTTTGCACATGGATACGATTTCGTATATACCTATATAAAGTATTAAATTATTGTTATTACTATTATTATTATTATTATTAGTAATAGTAGTAATAGTAGTATTAATAGTAGTACCAATTATTAATTATTATCAAAATTGTCTGAACTTAGATTTTAAACAAAACTACATAGATTAAAAAATAAAGAATAAGGTTCAATTAAAAAAAAAAATCTAAATCAAGCTTAGTTGTTGATCTTTTACCTTTAAGTTAACATTTTTGGTTCATACGATAGTCAAAAACAGTGTTATTCTTGGAATTGTCCATTCTTATAAGACTAAAACATGCAACACAGAAACAATCATAAGTTCAAAATAAACTAACACTGGACTCAATGTTAACTGAGGAAGGTAATGCTTATGTTACCATACCCTTCCCTTATTCATTCTATTGTCTGGCTTTCGGCTCGAGCGCTCTTCTAGCGAGCAGGTCTCTTTGGTGTTGACTTTATGCCGCTCTTGCGAAACAAATCAGCCTGTCTTCACAAAGAGTAGGTTAACGTTTAGTGGGAGAAGTCATATGACTCACACTTGATGAGACTCGACTGGCTAGACCATCGCTCAGTCTCAGCTCGTCTTTTCTGCCACATCCTGAGATTGCAATACTGCCGAAGCATGCGGCACCACAAGTTGATGCATAAAAGCAGGACTGGTTGGGGTATGCAGCAGCAAAAAATATTCTGATGACAGGGCTAATGAGTTTATAATGATTAATGACTTGGTTGATGCTTCCTTTATTTATTTGATTATGAATCCACTTATTTTCTTATATTATTTAGAGAAGACTCAGGCTCAAAGTCTACTCTTATGCTACGTCACTGCTTCACTATCACTTTTAATAATTAATCTGTTAGTTTCAGAATATGTAAGAAACTTTCTTCTTGCCATTTTGCTGAAAATAAGGGGAAAACATGAAACAAAGAAAGCATGTCATTCAGTAGATATGAATCCCCAGTGAAATCCTCTACAAAAATCATCCTGGGCATGTGTATAAGGGAATTCCCAAGTCAGAGTGATTAAGAGAACATTCTCCTGCCATCTTTTTTAAGTTTTTGTGTACTTCGTGCATGAGTCTGTCAGTGAACTCAAATATGGGTTTCTGTCTGCGAGCATGAGTACAGGCCTCCCATATATAGATTTCCGCCCATGAAAGGTTAAAGGGAGGTACATTTTTTGACAGAGATCGGAGCTATATATCAAGCAGGAATTTACAACCCATCCATCAGAACACGTTGCTAACTTGTAATTATCATAAAAATTCGCAAGCAGCAATTATTAACATTTTCTAACAAGCCCATAAGAATTAATATATGTTTGTGGTTTTGGAAAGATCTGAAGCAGATTATATGGGCTAGTATTGAGAATGCAAAATTGGGATATTTTGTAAAATGCTATCATCAGAAAATATGCAAATTCACATATGTTTGTTTCCCCCCTTACAATTAAATTTGAGACACTTTCTATAGTAGTTCTGTTGAGATCTTATTAATTGTACCTTACTGTAAAACAATTGATTACCCAGTATAACTACAATTGCCTTACCACTTGGTGAAATTCTTTCCTCCATTAAGAACCTGAGCTGTGTTTCTTGTTGACGTCCATTGGAAGTTGTCAAAAATTAAATACAACACCAAAGAGATTATAGTAAATTAAATTGGTAAATACTTCAAAAGTTAATGATCTACATGTTCTATGAATACTTAAAAGTTGCTGTGTGTCAGTTGTTTTCCCCACTAGCAACGAAAGTGTTTTGTTTTGTTGTTCTGAAAATCTCTAGCCTGACTTACTCTTTGCTTAAACTTCATTAGCCAAAGGCATTAATGGCCTCCTATTGAATGGGGAGTCCAATGAGCATTCTACTTGGGCCTATTGTAGTGATGAGTTTGTTGTGGAATCTGAACCACCATTTGCCCGTCACAAGTTTCACTTAATCAGAACTACCAAAGACAAAAGCAGTGATTGCCTGCCAAAGTTCTGTACATAGCAGACATGACATAACACAGTGATCAGCTTAGTAGTGGCAAAATCACTGGTCAATAGAAGATGAACGGAAATCATACTTCCCATGGTATATTTTATCTAAATAATTATGGTACCTTAACACTGTCACATCCCTCCAAAACTACCGTATACTCTCCCACTTCAAGGATTCATT
This sequence comes from Ectobius pallidus, assembly GCA_964059195.1. Taxonomy (NCBI): domain Eukaryota; kingdom Metazoa; phylum Arthropoda; class Insecta; order Blattodea; family Ectobiidae; genus Ectobius; species Ectobius pallidus. The sequence goes on from CAXKWD010000002.1 coordinate 152,768,047, forward strand.
TCTGACAATTTATCCTTGTGGTACTGTGGCCCCTTAGTATAAACACTCGTTAGCAGGGACCATAATTTTTGTTAACGGTGATAAGTATGAAATATTACAAAACAGCTTTTCTTAGCTATATTTAGCTTTATTTGGCTTTGTACATGCATAAAATACCAATATTAAACAAATTGAATACACGAAATATCGCAAAATTTGTTTGATTGTGGAAAATGTTTAAATAATTGTGAAATACATACATAAATTGAGAAAATGTATACAAAAATTTGATTCAAAATCATAATAGTTTGTTTCCGGGTAATTTTTTCCTTCATTTCTTATAGCATTCTTCCTTTTCTGATAATTCTATGGCTGCCGAGAAGTTAATGATACTTGTGATAGATTATAGCAAAGACTGAAGGATGTATGCTATTCAGCGATCACAATACACTCCTTTTCTGCTATCTCTGCCGATTTTGGATGCCTATGTTAGATTGTAGAGTGCAGATTCAACGGCTTTCATATTTTATTACCACAGTAATTGGCTCTTTTTGTGTACAAATTAACACCATTTTAGGTATATAAATGCCCACTTCATGATTCTTCTTTAATTTCACATATTTTTTTAGCAACAAACTGAGTTTATGTATGAATTCTTTAGGTTGTAAAGAACATTTTAATCTCAAATATGGCCATTTTTATGCTTCTATAAAAAATACAGTGCCCTAGCATCCCCATAAGGATAATTGTATAAAATATTTTATTTGGTAAAATACCCATGAAATAGAAGGAAATTAATACCGAAATCATCTTTTTACCAAAAAATACGGTCCCTACTCATTAGTGATGTAGAGTGATCTACAGTGTGGTAGCTTATCCAATGAATTTTGGAAGGGTGGGTCAGAAAAACTTACAGAGCGAAGTGTACGTTAAGGCATATCATACAGATTGAGATTACGAAAATTGCAAGTAATATATACTTGTTCAAGAACATAGGATTTTCCCAAGGTTTATAAAAAATAATTGCTGTGTACTTATTTGCCAATTTGACATTTCTGAATCATATAGATTCCAACTGTTGTATACAGTTTTTCTGTTCTGTGCTAATAATTTCACAATCATTTATAATCAGTTCAAATAATTCCACCATCATTGCATTTAACAACAATATAAATATATTGGTCAAGAAGTAGTGATTATATTATTGAATGGTGGGCAATAGAATTGTAATCTTATACAAAACAGGAGTTCACTAAAATGTAATCAATCTGTTTACTTTAAAGAACTATAATTGCTTTGATGATACATACAGTTTTTAATTTGGAGCACCATATATATTACGAATTAAGCATATGCTCACAAGTAAATTATGGAATTTATAAACTTTTTTCAATCATACATCACTTATTATTAAATTGTATTGGAAATGAACAAAGTGAAGATATATAATATAATAATTATGTAGGGAGTTGAAATTACTTAGGTAATACCAAACTTCACTTATGTATAATTTACCTGTACTAGTTTTGGAACCATTCTATTTCCAACTGCCATGACACTTTTCTATGGATACTGAATGAATGTTGAGATGAGGTCATCATCAGCTAGGGTGTTGAAGAACAAACTCTTGACGTCGCGACCTATGATGACCGCATCTCGAAATTTGTTCAGTATCCACAGGAAGGTGCCATGGCAGTTGAAGTATATCTGATGAAAATGGAAGTAGAGGTTTACAAAAGTGAAGTTTTGTATTGATCTCAACTCTCTATATAATTATTATACTTTTTTCCTTTTATTATATAAGAATATGTTTGCCATCATTGAACTGGAAAGCATTCCTGTGAAATAAAAGTGGAATTTGTTTATAAAAATACTTTTTAACTACTGTAATTGCAGCTTCACAGTTTAAACCCCCAAACAAGGATCTATCAGTAATATGGAATTGTTGACCATTGTGGAATAGAATAGGATCAAGAAATACAGTGCGTTTCACATAAGAGTTGACCAGTCTTGCAGGCTTCTGCGTCACGGCAGCCACAGCTCTAACTCCCGAGCGATCGGGTGGAATATCTACGCAAATAAAGCTGCTAATGGTGTAATTCTTTAGGTTCTCACAGTTACAGTTAAAATTACAATGAAAATAACCACGTACCTCATCACAAGAGATGTTGGAAATGTCCTTCTCTTGCATCCACACAACGCTGGCATCTTTTTAGTAAATTTTCTATCAAGCGCATAAGTTCTTCTAACAGTATGTGGCTGTTATTTATGGGGGAACTTGAAAAATAAAGTGTATGGGTCAATTTCCCATACATTAGAAAAATTTAAAGACAATATCACAAGAGGAATTAACTCTATCTCGGAAGCTGAACTTATGTGTGTGAAAGAAAATTTACTAAAAAGATGCCAGCATTGTGTGGATGCAAGAGAAGGACATATTCAACATCTCATGTGATGAGGTACGTGGTTATTTTCATTGTAACTTTAACTGTAACCATGAGAACCTAAAGCATTACACCGTTAGCAGCTTTATTTGTGTAGATATTCCACCCGATCACTTGGACGCTGTGGTCACCGTGGTGCAGAAACCTGCATGATTGGCCAACTCTTACTTGAAACGCACTGTATAAAAGAAATGACATATTTTGATCCAAAATAAAATATTTAAGTATTAATTCATTTGCTTATTATTGTCAGTGTATTTTTTTTTATTTGTAAGTATTTTGAGATAAATTTATTACTTGCACATCCCTGAATTGTTTTAGCTAATTTATTGAATTTTAAAATGTCATTATGTATAGGTAATACTTGTTTTCTGAAAAATAGTTTATAATGGCAGCTTATACAAAGAAAATACTTGTACATAACGAAATTAATTAACTCAAATATGAGTTTGGTATGTTAGTATTAAGTTGAAATTAAGAATGTGAGTTCTTTAAAACAATGAAAGTGGTTATGTCAGAAAGTCCTGTTTAAAATATAATATTTACCACTGAAACAAATTATAGGCATCAATTAAAAATCCCTCCCCCCTATTCACTTTCCTTTGTTAGCACAAACAAATAATTTGGTTGATTTCATGGAGGAAAATAATGAACCTCATTATCCCATATCCATTTAAATGGAACCATCTCACCCTTCCCCCCCCCCCCTGCACTATCCAGATAGATGTATCTGTTGTTGTTGTTGTTGTTGTTGTTGTTATTATTATTATTATTATTATTATTATTATTATTATTATTATTATTATTATTATTATTATTATTATTATTATTTACTGTAGCAAACTGTGATCACATAACCATCACTGATTAAAGAGTTCTTGGAAACTTCTCTACTTCAGGATAGCCCTATTCAATTTTAGTTTGGACCAGTTAGAAGTCCTGATATCTCATACACTGATCCTCCCCCCCCCCCCCTCCCATTTTGGAAGCTTTATCACATAATTTAAGCATTTACAGTACACTAAATTAATGTTCTAGGTCAATGCCTCCTGCTGTTTTGGGGGGAAAATGTTTTAAAATCATAGCCAAGAGATGCATGCATTCATATAAACGCTAACACAGTTCAGTTTTTGTACATTCCAAGAAGGGAATTTTTTTCCTTCCTGCAAATCTCATAAATAGACTGTAAATGCCTTCAAGAAACTAACTCCCTTGCAAGATTCAACCAGTTTCACAGAGTTACAATGTGAGATATACCTTTAGGGAAAGTGTGTTGTAGTATTCCAAAGAACATGTCAACAGTTAAAAGGATTTTTCTTCACCAGTGCTCCAAACTGGATACCAGTACTTCCATTGTGAGTGTGCTCAATACTGTAAGAGAATCTGAAACATCATCCACACTGGAATAATAGTCACTCAACCTGGAAGCTTTTGAAGATAGGAGAAGGTAGTAGTATACCTTCTAAACATAAGTATTTAGCATCATGCAAGCTGATTGCCAAGACAGCTTCAGCATGTGATTCTTAACCCTTCGCGGGCGGCATTGTTTTATGGCTGTGGGTGGAAGGCATATTTAAAGAAAAAATAAGTTAATGAAAAACCAATTGAAAGTAACTTAAACCATGCATTCATGCATAAAAACAACATATACCTCGGAGTTTTGCCGAATCCAGCTTCTAATCTGCTCTAGGAACGATTTTTATTATTTAGCGAGAAAATGTTTATGAGGAAACGGCACAAGTCTCACTGAGCGCATTATAAGTTTACATAGGCCTACAGTAGGCTATGATTCTCAATTGGATCAGTATTTTGTTCAAAATCAGAAGGCAGAACTGGCTTTTGCTGGATATTGTATATTGCAGTAATAGGTGATGTGCCTGCATCAAAATTACTCACTTCTATTGAGCTGGGCGCACAATTGCCTCCAGTGTCACTTACGTCGCTCTCACTCTCATTAACGCTGCCGGTAGCGATCTTGGAAAAACATCCCTTACTATCACTAAATGATAATTCTGACACTTCACTGTCACTTTGAATACTTAATTCTTCAGTTTCAGAACCTGTAGGAAGGATGTGTAAGACTTACCTACCCTGTAACAAATTTTTCTCTCCTTTCCTTAACATCGTAATTGTTTTTTGTTAAAACATGTACATTACACAAAATTGTTGCTAAAATAATAACTAAAGACGAAAATACAAGGTTCCAAGACAGGTCGACACTGAAATCCAAACCTATTATCTCTGAAGAAGAGAGGAAAAGATCAGAAAGAATGAAGAAATACTGGGCACTTAGGAAGGAACAACACACAAAGAAATGACTGGTTCAACGTACCCCAAAGAGGGTGAAACGAAAGAAGAAGACACAAAATTGTTACATCATAACTTACTTTCTTTACAGCCTGAACTTTACATAGCCCCCACAATTACCACAAATCTGATGTAAAAGGTTTCTAAAGAGCATACCTAGAATATTATTGTTATGAATTACTTTAGAATCATTTAAAATTTAGATAACATATTGTTGAGAGAGACTCCATAAAATGCAAAGTAGTGGAATTTGATCTCTGGCTGATTTTTCTATTTATTCGTTTGTGTATTTGTGTTCATTATTCCTGTATCTTTGAACTGTTGATTTATTTTTGAGGGCAAAAAAAAATCTTCTTTCTTATTTGCATTATTAAAAGCCCCCAAAGGACACAGAGACCATGAAATTATAAAATATTTTGTTATTATCATTTTAATTTGATTATTAAAAATAAAAAATGTATGAAAGATGTTTCATGACAATTTATCATTTAGGTTATATTAAACACAAAACAGGGAGCTTAATAATATGTCCGGTAATGAGCATGAAAATAGAATTTGAGAGGGGAAAAATTTGTAGTTGTGTAATTCAATTAGGAAGATATGAGGAACAACATTCGATTCCTATACAACTTTCTCTTTGATAAGTTTGTTACATTTTTTGGGGTATGTACATTTTGCAGGCGTTTTATTTCACTAAACATGTGCATTGTTAAATCTGTTTGATGCATAACATTTTGTTAGGAATTTGTGCTGGTACAAATTCCAATTAACATTAAAGAGCCCCTTAATGTACATAGGCCTATTATAATATTAAGCATGAGGTACCAATACCATAGGACTACATTTATAAGTCTGCACATTGCAGCGATATACATAGAATTTGTGTTTATATTAAATGAGAAAATCGGAATTGACAGTTATATTGAAAACGATTATAAAGTATTATTTAGGGAATTCCCAAATTAAAAAAAAAAAAAAAAAAACCATGAAAAATAAAAATTTTCTATCCTTAGTTACCTATTTTATTCTCTTATTAAACACAAGTGAAAATACATTTTAACAGCTGGTAAAGAAATAGTGCTTAAACTTCAAAGAACAGTGCTATTACATACTATGTTTTAACTCTTTCAAAATGATGAACTATGGCTACTGAGACTATAATGGAGAAACAAGAGCTAAACTTCCTTGGAAGCAAGAAACAAGTAGACAGTGTAATTAAATAGGCTTTCGTGGTTGTAGTCTTGTAGAATAAGTTAAGTCTTCAATGCTTTTGGGCTATGGTCTCAGTTTGTAGATCCTGAGATCTAACCTATAAGTAGACTGTATTTATAAAAATCGTTTTCTTCTGATTTTAGAAGATTTTTTCCCTGATTGCAGAACTATTGTTTTCATGGAAAATTCAGTATGTATAAAATGTTCTGTCATAAATTTACATCCTTTAAAATATGGTTCGTTATATGATTATTGTCAAGGAGTGCACTGCAACGTAGGCTTGTTACCATCAGTGGTGGAAAAGTTACAACAACAAAAAAAGTAATTGGGCTGAATTACAATTACAATTACTTTACAAAACAACAGTACCAAAAAATCCCTTTTTTTGTTTTTTGTTTGTTTGTTTGGTTTTTTCGGGGGGGGGGGGGGGAGCATAAGGGCAAAAACTATCAGGCCATTCAGTGGCAAAGCTGCTTTGGATGCTACCAACTCTCAAATTATTAATGAACAAACAAAAAGAATACATCAATACCAATGTTTCCTGACACATCGAGTAACTTTTTGTTAATATTACCTCGAACCTGGATATTAGTTTGGAAAACAGTAATAATGACGATAGCGTATATCAAGTGAGAATGAGAAGCAAGTTTCAAAATATACTATTGAAAACATAACTGAATACAGTTTTAAATGAAAACAAATAGATATCTATTTATTTATTTATTACTTACAATATTATGCATAATCTTTCAACATCAAATAATGAAGATATACATAGTTGCTCCAATGCCATTTTAAAAATATCTTATGTTATTGCAGAACTGTATCCTACCCTTCACGTGATGCTTTCTGTACGTTCCTTTTAATAAACCCAAAGTGCTTCAGCTTCACTGCAGCAAACTAGGGTTAAAAAAGAAGGCCATGACAGTTCATGCAGCAAAACAATATTACAATAGTGACATCCCACAACATGCGGTGTGATTTTGCAGTATTTTATTGCATCACAGAATTTGTTCACAGTAGATTATATAAGATTAGAATTAGAAAATATTGAATACCAGAATTTATTATGTGAATGTCATCTTGCTGTAAAAATCACTGGTTCTCATATAACATACATAAATTTTCAACGCCAGAAGCAAGATTTCCAGCAGACCTCTATTGCTCAGTAATTAACTTTGAAGTTGAGGTTAGTTTGAGCTTAACTTTATACCATGGAATATATAACCTTCTTTTCAAAGAAAGAGCTATAAATACATTTTATAAGATGAGAACAGTAATTTAAATTTTTTAATACATCTAGAAATGAATGAAAACCATACGGAATCTAAATATATCTAATTAAATCTCCCCGTATAAATTGCTCTGGTTGTGGTTGCCATTGAAAAAAGAAAATACATTCAACTTTTGCTTATCTCAGCTGATGTCGTGTTGCCTAAAGATGTTTTGCCACAGAAATGCTGGCTTGTCATTAGTCAATAAATGTCAAATGTCGTGTCTCTGCATAAATAAAAATAGTAATAATTGCGCACAATGTGCATTGTTCAGTTAGATTTAAGGAACTCGCTGATTGCAATCTTCCTTGCCTCACATTCCACTATATGGTATCTACCACACTCCTTCGCACTCAGTGCACACATGCACAATTCTCCTGGATCACTATATATACCTATATATATCTCTTCTCATAATTGGTACGAGTCCAATCTAGTATCATCATGGCATCCATCGTAGAGAACTCTTGCCATATGCCTTTCTGCATGAAGCACTTCAGTTTTGCTATAGAAACTAAAGTTTAATAATGAACGGCCATGACAGTCCATGCACCAAAACCTGTATAGCGAGATCTGACTTCCACTACGTTTCAGCGACTGTAAGGTGATGCTGCAGCAACTGTAAACCACTTTATGTTCACTTTAAAACGAATGCATAGTTTACCGCCACTATGGCGACAAGTAGAAGAAAGCAACGTTGCCAGATTCTCACTTCGATACATTTCAATTACTACAATGTAATAATTACAATTTTATTTCCAGAAGTAAAATACAAGTAAAAAATTACATTTAAAAAAAGTAATGATTACAAGTAAATGTGACCAAAAAAGGAATCGTTACTGTAATCCAATTACTTTTACCCAATTATTTCCCATCACTGGTTACCATCACCCGCCTGGAATTTTATCCTGCAGGTGTTTCTTTTACATGCCTGTAAATCTACAGATATGGGACTGTCACATTTATGCACATATGCCCTCAACTTGGGCCCTGATCGAATCCATGACCTTGGACATAAACAGCCAATGCCATACTTGCTAAGTTACCCAGACCGATATTATTCACCATACATTGTGTTAGTTGCTAATTCTCATAAGCTAAGTCAGACAGGTCATGTAATGTGAATGGTGAATAGAACATTGTAGAAGATCTGTAAGGAACCTTGATATAGATGGGATGACCAGTCTTAGGTAGATTGAAATGGGATGAGCAGCTTATACAAGTATGGAGAATTTACTGTGGTGTTCAACTGTCAAGTTTTCTAATGTCAGTGAGTTTGATATTTGATTGTGTTAGAGTTGTCCAAGCATATCAAACCCTTATACAAGGGTGTTTCAATAAATAACTGGACTGATTTCATTGTATTTAAATAAACTGCCCTGGAGCACAACAGCTTCTAGCTGCGGAAAGGTGAAACCTTCGTCTAGCAGTACTCTGAATCCCAGTCATGCAAAACGATTCACTTCGGAGTGAGACGTGGATACTGCAGGTGGTGTTTACTGTACCAACAGTTGAAACAGCTGAAATTGCAGCAACACACATCGATAAAGTTTTGTGTTCTCCTAGACAAAACTCCTACAGAAACCGTAGAAATGGTGTTAGACCATGCTTTAGGCAGAACACAAATCTTTGAATGGCACAAAAGTTTCAAAGAGGACCTTCAAGATTCTTTGCACCCTGGAAGACCTGTAACAGCAAAAACAGAAGTTAACATCAACACAATTGACGTAACTGTGCAAGAAGATCGCATAACAATTGCGAAGGTTGCAGATATAATGAATTTGTCTTTTAGGAACCAGATCTTGCCAGGAGAGGATGGATCTTGCACCAAGACAATGCGCCGGCTCATTGAGCGCATGCAACTCAAGATGTCATCGAAGAATTGGGCATTGAGATCATGCCTCATCCACTGTATTCGCCGGATCTTGCATCTTGCGATTTTCACCTCTTCCCTAAAGTGAAAAAGCAGCTATGTGGTCGCCATTTTCAAAGAGATAAGGAGTTGAACAACGTCATGGGTATACTGAACAGACTGTCAAAAAAGGGGTTCAGTGAGTGTTTTGAACAATGGGTAAATCGTTGGAATAGTTTTATTTCATCAGGCCGAGAATACTTCGAAAGTTTATAATAATAATAATAATAATAATAATAATAATAATAATAATGTTTTATTGTCACTAACTTTTACATATGTCATAAACTGGTGACTCATCAAGTTTCCTTAAATCTAAACCTAATCTATTAATATTTACAATAATTAAGGTAAGTTTTCTTGATGATTCATGTATTTTTGTACTGAGTAGAAGGCAGTGTCCATTAAGTATTTGCGAGCAGTTTGCCGGTGTATAAGACACATTTTTTTCTTTGAAAATAGGTCTGAAAAACGGGGTGCGTCTTATACCTCGATACTCAGTTTTTGATTACATTCATTTCTGGAAATTTCCTCTATTTGAAGTTATCCCTTATGTACTCAAATACTACCCGCATATATTTTTAAAAGTCATGGACGAAAAACTGGGGTGCAGGTATTATTTGAATACTGGACTCCTCTCATCTGAATTTCAACATTTTGTACCATGTCGGTTCAATATAACACGATGCTTTGTAGTAGCCCCACAGTATAGTACAACAGTAGCGAAGCTGAAATTAAAGGAAAATGAGATGAAGACGCTTTCTTATTCACATGGTCCGCCAGTCTGAAATAAAGCTTTATGTGTACAGATGCCAAGCAAACAGTGCAGTACAAGCAGAACCATTAATTCGGGGAAAGTTCGGTGAATTTCCACGCGACTTTGACCTTGGGTCGGACACACGTCATCACATGTGGATTCCTGCTCAGCTGAATTGAGAGTGTTGTTGCACATCTAAGACGGTGAGATTTCGGGTGGCTGTTACCATGCATGTTATTTTAGCCTACCATATTTAATTCTTTTATGATATGTAATGTTAATTATAACTGTTCAATTAAGAAAAAAACGGGCAAAATAATTTTATATTTGGGCCTATAGATTTTTTCCCAAATTTCCTTTCGAAAAATTTGGGTGTGGGTATTATTCGGGGGCGGGTAGTATTCGGGTATATACGGTATGCGATTTTTTCTTGTTTCGTTACGGAGTGTGGGAATATTACAGTTACGTAGAGTTCAGTGAATGCTCATGCACTGTCATGTGTGACCCTACTGTTCAATTTTCTTAAATTTGTTGGCAAGGTATGGCTCAAAACAACGTCGGCATTGCTATAACATAGCATACAAGCTACGTGTGATTGCGTATGCTAAAGAACATGGAAACATGGCTGCTGAGAGGCATTTCGGGCCATCCTCAACTGAGAAAATGATAAGAACTTGGCGGAATTGGGAAGAGAATTTAATAAAAACACCTCACAGTAAACATAACCTACGAAGGGGAACTGCACAATGGCTTGAACTTGAGGCAGAGTTGAATACTTGGATTTTAGACCACAGAAAAGCGGGACTTTCAGTATCTACAAAAATGATTATTCATCAAGCGAAAGCGATAGTGACTGATAGAGAGATTGCCAATTTTTCTGGATTGACATTATGGTGTTCAAGATTCATGAAGAGAAACCAGCTATGTATGCAGACTAAAGCAAAAATATCACTAAAGATGTCAGATGAATATGAAGAAAAAATTATTGAATTTCATCGATGTGTCATTAATGCATGAAAACAAGAAAATTTTGAACTTGTACAAATAGGAAACATGGACGAGGTTCCTCTGACTTTTGATGTGCCCTCAAACAAAACAATAGATTCCAAAGGTACAAAAAGTGTTACTGTTAAAACTCAGGGCACGAAAAAACTCACTACACGGTTGTTTTATCCTGCTGTGCTGATGGGGCAAAATTGTCCCCACTATTGATTTTTAAAAAGAAGACATTACCCAAAGAAAAATTGCCTAAAGTAGTGTTTAGACGTGTTCACCCAAAAGGCTGAATGGAGGAGGAGGAATGAGGTTATGGATAGATTTGGTCGAGGTGCCCTGGCGGACTGTTGAAGAAACCTGCCCTACTAGTATGGGATCAGTTTCATTCTCACAGAACAGAAAATGTTACAAATAAACTCAAAGAATTGAAAATTCAATTAGCTGTAATTCCAGGAGGCCTAACTAGTCAGCTTCAACGTTTAGATGTCTGCATTAATAAACCATTTAAGGGATTTATGAAGGAGAAGTGGAACAGCTGGATGCAGTCTTCAAATTTTTAGGTTACCGGTACACCATCAGGAAGAAGGAAGAGGCCTAGCATTTCGCAACTTTGTGAATAGGTCAAAGCTTCATGGGATGCTGTGAAAACAGAGACAGTGGTTAAATCATTTAAGATGTGTGGCATTAGTAATGCACTGGATGGTACAGAGGATGTTGTATGAGGACTCAAATGCTGATTTAGAAGTGGTTTCAAGTGACACTTCATTTAGCTCTGGAGATGAGTTTCTGGGTTTTGACAAAGAAGATTAAAAGGTGTTCTTTCCCAGATAGATTGGGTATTTGCAGAAAGTAGGCCTATTACTTTGTATTTGTATTGCCTTATATTTAAACTACTATAAATTCATTATAATGAACAGTCATAAAGTTTTATCCTTCAAAAATGTGTATAAAAAAGGCCGGCAAATACGGTACTTTACATTTCCTAACTGAATTTACATTTTTCACATTTTTTGGCAATTTGTTGCACAGTATGGGTCCATTATGTTTGAAACTTTGCCCATAAAGTGAGGTATTGTGGCTTGAAATGAAGAGATTTGATTTGTTCCTGGTGTTAAATGAATGAAGATGAGCATTTGTTTTCATTTTGCTTAATGACTTCTTGATCTGGACTATGACTTCATAAATGTTTAGGCCTATGCAAGGTAGGGGCAAAATATTAAGAATCAAGTAAATTTGAATGAAATTAAGCCATTATGTGTTTATTACAAAATTAGTGTGGTTATTTATCGATACACCCTCGTACTTTAAAATCACTATAAAATACTATTTAAAATACTATAGAATTTTATCCAGGGGATAAAACCCAAATGTTTGCATGTAACTGATGGTTAGGAGACACTGCTGTTGATGTGAGGGATTGAGGTGTTCAGTTGAAAAATAACCTTAAATATCATACCTCTTTCAGCTATCCAAGCTTTCATTACCAGTACCAGTGCTTTTCTTCTCGGGGTACGCATAACTTACCCCTTAAAGATTTTTCCAGTTTCATATAGGAGAAAATAATTAATTTCCACAATTTTGAAATGTGGATAAATTTATGCCAAACAAAATAATGAAAGTAATATTACGCATTGTTTGCATTAAAGTAGCTATTTTTAGTGTTATGTTCCTTGTCTACAGGCCCTACCATGATTTTCGAAAGGTGGGGCCTGACGTTAGCACTGCTATCTGGAAAACAAGTGAGCTCTACAGCAATGTTGCAATGGTAACCATGACTCAAATTCCCATGTGCTCAAAAGTTTGTTATATCCGTCTGAACAGAGGACTAAAATTGTGTAACTTCTCCTTATGTGTTGTACAAACTGACTTCGAATATAAAGGACTATAAGTTGTGTTCCTTTACGTGTTTGTGAAAGGTTCAAGAAACCCTGTGAGCATATTATAGACTTAATTGCAGCTTACAGGCGGAATTTATGTATAGGCCAATGAACTAACTCCACCTCAGAGGATTTATAAGTCATGTAATCATATACATTTTGTCTGAGTCCACTTTCTTTTTAAATATGTGGGTAAGTCTGGAAAATTCCGTCAAGTCAAAATCAAGAGCATCCCTTAATTTTTTGTTAGAAAAAAAGCACTGCTGGTACCAGTAATAAGTTAATTCTTCTGTGGAGGCTGTCTATGTATAATACACTTGCACATGGAGCCTCTCTCTCTTATTGTTAATATTTTATTTATCAACACTTCCAGTTATGATAGATAGATCTTGTCTTAATGAAAGAATCCTTTTCTTGGGTTGGGAAGAGTGAAGAGGCCCTGCAACTTGATATGCACTCCAAACCACAGTGGGCCTCTTATATGCTTCACTTAACAGGAACAGTCAATTACCGAAACTGGGTCATCCATCCAAATTCTGTCCTAAGCTCGTGTTGCTTAACCCAATGATCATCATTTTAGGAGGAGTATGACATATAATCTACAGAACATCTCAATGATGTTGTGTAATTTTTATTGCATGTCAGTGTCATCTGGAGCATTGATTTAAAAATAGAGTTATTTGATAGATGTCAAAATAAATGCTTTAATGGAGAATGAATATTAAAATATAATGCTAATTGTCTGATATAGTTGAAGGTAGGTTCCTTGGATAAGGGTGATATATCCAGTGTAAAACTTATGCCTACTAGTCATCACTGAATTGGTATGAAGTCTTTGATAGTTGGTGAGAAGCAAGAAAGGGAATTAAGCCTATACAATTGCATTTCTGTTTAATACAATTGCATTTCTGTTTAAAAGCTTGTGAATAAAGTTATTTTCATACTCTCCTTTTACTTTTTCACATATGCGTAGTATAGAGAAAGCATTGTGATCATGACAAAAAATCGAAATTGAGATAACACCAGGAAAACAAGTTTCACGATGCCTAGAAACTGAAAAAAGTGTTTTTGGTTTGATGTTTGTCTGTGGACAAGCCTAGCGGGTAAACGGTTCATTGTATTTACTTCGTTTTTTGAATGAAAGACTTTTCTGGAATTTTATCGAACAGGTCATAATTTGAGTTTTATAACTGAAATATTAAGGGAACTTTTCATGAAAATTTTTCTGAAAAATTTGATTTAAAAAAAATTTAAAATCGGAAACTCTTATCTGTGACTAGTAAAATGGCTTTAACCATTTTTCTGCAAAAATGAAAACCTACCACAGTAAAGTTGTAGAGAAAATTAAAATGAACATTTCTTTTTGACACATTTCTTTATACCAGTGTTTCTCAACCTATGGTCTGCGGACCACCGGTGGTCCGCGGTGGTCCGCGAAGATGGTGCAGATGGTCCACAGACATAATTAAAAAATAACATAAAGCAAGTGGAAAGTAAAGAAGTAACATTTTTTCACATATTTCGTTATAATGACCTATAATTAATACCCCAAATATTAAGCATATAGTTCTTTTAAAAATGGGATTTAAAATTAGGGGTCCGTAAATTTTTTTAGACATTTTAGAGGTCCTCGAGTTTAAAAAGGTTGAGAAACGCTGCTCTATACTATTAATAGATATAATGATAGAAACGAAATAAGTGTGGCTTAAATGTAAATTTCAGAACAAACATGTTAATTAAAATATGAACGATATTTTATTGCCCGTAGTAACAAGAAAAACTATAATCTACTTATTGTTGTTAAATGCCATCAGTTTGGCTCAGTCGTAATGAACACACTAAAACCAATTACAGGGAGTGGTATAGGCTAACAGGGAAGAGGTCCTGGGTTCAAATCAAACCTCGTGGCCACCCAAATTGACTTGTGTTTTTCTTGGTTTCCTCATTTGCAAAGGCAAACGCTAGATTTGTAGGATTTGTTTATCTCCCATAACTCATCGCTGCTATGTCACTGGATATTATAATAGTTTAAACTGAATATCTGAAAACAAGACATCACTGAACAATAGCAACAGGTCCACCAAATGAGTTGTTACATTAGACTACTGGTTCATGGAAACATTCTGAATCACGATATGACATGTATGCAGTTAAAGCGTGCAACATAAGCTAAGTAGTAGTTTGGAATTTATTGTTTTACTGGTGTATCTTGCTATGTTATATTTAAATATATATAGCTATGAATTATAATAGTAGTAGTAGTAGTGTAATAATAATAATAATAATAACAACAACAACAGTAATAATACTGGTACTGCAGTTTTGCAAGTGCTGCTTTTTATGGTTATGCAATTTGTCAGTTGTCTAAGAACGATAGTATGATGCTACCAACACCATTATTCGTCCGCCATGCTGGCAATGCAGCTCACTGTTATATTGGTTGCAGCTTGTATCACAATGGGAGGTGTTACATTAAAGTTAATTCTACAACTCACTTTCTTAAGTAACAAATTTTGTACAGATAGTCTAAATAATGCATAATACTATCCACATAGTTAAGCACGTGGAGCAAAGGTGGCAGCCATAGTGGAGCATTGTAGAACAATGTTGATATCAATTGGAATTCAAGTCATATAATATGACCACCTAACTATCTCAGCACTGGGTATAAAATATAAAACAAAATATACTGGTAAAACACAAGTTTCTATACTATAAGAAAAGTTGGCAAACTTGGGCATGTCAGATGATTTCTCAGTAGCCTACCTATTTCAGAGATATTTATTGTGGAATACTTCTTGTGTACATTCTTTGCTCAGGTAGAGTTCTTTAGCTATGGGCAGGTAATAAATTTTGTCAAATGCATGATTTACGTAGGCAAAGAAAATTTGACTGATGTGTACACCCACTCAAAATATCTACCCTTTGCCATTAATTATTATTATTGTTATTATTATTATCATCATCATCATCATAATTATAATTATTATTTCATGGAAAAAGTTTACATAAAGTTTGTCCCTGATGCCTTCCGTTCTAGATACCTGTTAGTTTTATAAAAATGTATTAAAAAAATTAGTTTTGTCTATAACTCACTGTTTTCTGTGCTACCTTTAAACACATATATGCGAGAAAGTTTGTGCAATATATTTTGCACCATTTATTTTATGTTTAGCAGGCCTCTTATGGACTAGTAACCTTACCATTTCCAAGCTGATCATTAGTATTAAGCAACATCAGCTCGGTACAACTTGGACAGGAGAACACTGCCCTCACCTCTTACAGATCTTGTTAAGTGAAATAATGTACTTTGATCAGAGTCTTTTGAGACAGTGGAATGGGGTACGTATTGTCTGCCCTAGAACCGGCCCTAAAGTAAAGAAGTAAGTCTGTCTGTCTCTAGCACATTACTCCTATCTACAAAAGAGTGAGACAGACTTACTTGTTTACTTTAGATGCATTAGTTTTTTTAGACTCTAGCACATTACTCCTATCTACGTAAGAGTGAAACAGACTTACTTGTTTACTTTAGAGCTGGTTCTAGAGCAAAAAATATGTATCCATTCTGCTGTCTCAAAAAATTCTGACCAAAGAATAATAAAAATAATGCATAAACCAAAACCTATGTTAAACTATAGGTCCTCTGTCATTCACCATTTTCATAAACATATCAGTGGAAACCACCATTTGGGAAATGAATTCCTTAATCTCACCAGATGAGCAGAAACTAGGAAGGTCTAAATTAACACATGGAGGAGTTACCTAATTGTCTAAACATTCAAATTTTAAATACGTTGATCCATTGTAACTTAATAATTATTGGAAGAAGGGTGAAGCCTCTTTGTATGATTATCTTTCTCTGCCCCTTCAATAATCATCTTCACTATTATTACAAGTATTTCACTTATATACTGCATGTACTGAGGACTCTTGAATTCATCATTGGCTAAAATGTACTAGCGAATTAAAGTGTGAGTATCTGTGGGGAAGTTATTTGTATTTAGGGATGCAAATTAATCACCAGTTGCTCTATTGAGTAAATTATTACTAGGATTGACTTGAGTGTTTTCAATATAACTTGTTTTTTTGCCAGAGAAATTATTCTTTGTTATAAAGCTGCATTGATCCCAGTTTTTTAGTTAAGAAGGTTGCAACTGTATTATTTTATGTTTGTAGCAACTCAGTGTTCTGCTACTTCAGATAAGAAAGCAATAATTATAAATATAAAGGAAATACGGTATTTAGAATACTACTTATTCAGTTATGCTGTGGAAAAAGGTAACCAAACACTTACTATACCTAGAGATTCTGTAATTCACAGTGTAAGTTTTAAGAAGTCCCAATCAGCATAGTTATAAAATGAAATCCTTCAGTTATAATACAGTTGTTTTCATGTGAATATGAAGTTTAAAAATTAAAGCAAATACTAGTTTCACAAGCACTCACTGCGTATACAAGTTTGTTTGTTTCTACAGCCAGCCTAATGATGTAAGAATAAAAATTGAAAAAGTATTACTCAAGGGATTTTCTTGTAATATATTTGAGGTCCATCAAGTCATTTAGAAGACTGACAATTCTTCCATTAAGAAGCTTTAATCAACAGCCTATAACAATAATAATATAAAGCTGTGTGCTGATAGTTACAAAAATAAAATTGTATTTTGATAGAACACAATGTTTATTTGTTTTTTTAACATAACAGTTTGTAAATTGTAACTAACTGGTAAAAATTGGGATGTATACTTCAGTAACTTTTTGTGACATTTTTCTTTAAAATTGCTGCCAGTGCTTGAATATCCAGCAGACAGTTTCCACTTGGTATAATAAATTCCTGAAAGTAATTTGAAGACTTTCATCTGAGGACATAAGGTAGTGTGCTGAGAATGCTTCCAAACATAACAAGAACAACCCCAAAATGTTTTATATGATAAATGACCTGAAAATTATTTTTAAATGTTAGGAACCCAGTTAAACAGTTACATGTTGAATGAACTTTCACCAGGAAAGGTATTCACTTTGAAAGGTGTGTTTATTACGACTAAATAAATTTTATTAAATAGTAATCATATTTAGGTAATTCCTTCTTTATCAAAATAATGTTAATATTTGTACAATTTTAAGTAGGCAAAGTTTTTTCATATACTCTTGTATTTTATCATATATAAGTACGTAAAAAATATGCTTAGAAATTCATGGTCTGTCCCAAAAGTTCCGGGAATGAAATTTTTTTAAATCATTTATTTAATATCAGTTTACAATATTTTAAGAACTTTCCAAAGTATTCTGCCCCTGCTTTGATGCACCATTGCCATTGCTTCACCCAATCATTGAAGGCACCCTGGAAGTCGTCAGCGGGAATCTCCTTTAGTGTGATCGTCACCACAAGGACAAACAGTCAACAAAGAGTTTTACTGTGAAGTGCTCTAACAGTTGTGCAACAGGGTTCAACGCGTCCGAAAAGAAATTCGCGACAATTGGATTGTACACCATGACAATGCATCAAGCCACACCACGCTCATTGTCTCCAAGTTGCTGGCCAAAATGGATGTGGCAACACTGCCCCAGCTGCCGCACAGCCCTGATCTGGCACCAGTGGACTTCTTTTTGTTCCCAAGGATCAAAAGAACCCTGAAAGGAACTCGGCTTGGGACGCTGGAGGTTGTAAAAGCAGCTGCAACGACCTTACTGAAGGAGATTCCCGTTGACGACTTCCAGGGCGCCTTCAATGATTGGGTGAAGCATTGGCAATGGTGCATTGAAGTAGGGGGAGAATACTTTGATAAGTTCTGAAAAGATTGTAAACTGATGTTGAATAAATTATTTAAAAAGAATTCATTCCAGGGACTTTTGGGACAGACCTTGTATGAACTATGTTGATGCTATTGAGTGTCAGATATTTTACATGGTGAAAACATACTGAGTTTTAAGAGAACCGCTTCCAGTTATTATTCACTTAAAATGTTAAGCTAGTATTACTAAAATTCAGTGAAATAGTGTGCTGAAAAACTTATATACCTTGACTTGGCAGAAGAGTTCCCTGAAATATTTGATCTTGTTACAGAATGATTGTTGTATACATATTGGCAAATTAGCTGCAACTATGACCCTACAAGTTGGGATAGAGAAACATATTTCTACAGTCACAGATTTCACTTTGTAATGAATATAATGGTTTAGTTAATTTACAGTGAACTAGAAGTGACATATCTTTGTTAATGTAGGGAAGGCATTTGTAGGAGTGCAAGGCAGTCTCAGCATTACAGACTCAATTAATTCAGAGAAATACACACAATAGAGTGGAAAATACTGCTTAGGAGTGTCAGCTCCTTCCCCTAAATCCTATTTCCTCATAGATCACTTGCTCACTGTACTGGTTTAGTGGAGATTTTTGTACCATCATTCCCTTCACGGTTTGTAATACTAATTTACAAGAGATGTTATGTATAGTTTATATTCATTCCTTCTGACCTAGTTTCTGGGCCTAATTATTTAATATTTTAAATGACTATTGTAGCTTGTAATATTTGTTATAATAGTGGCCTAAAATAGTTCATTGTTCTGAAGTATCAAATTTGAAATTTGGTTTAAGCAATGTTATATTTATTGATAAGAGTTCAACAGGTTGTTAATCAAGAACTGTTCCTAATTTTCTGAAGTATTAGATGGCATAAAAATAAATATTTTTTTCTTAAAATAATTTCCAGAAATGCTTCATTTTCATGTTATAGTGGTTGGAAGAAAAAATGATTCTCAAGGAAATTAGGTACAAACATCGTGCCTTTGTTGCACATTGTCTACCGTTCGGTGCCCGGAGTACTGTTACAAGGATGTTGCGTACTTCCTTTGCACCCTTGGCATGGAAGGGAAATGACTTGTGTTCTCGTGCTGAGGGCATAATTGCAGATTCTCTGACCATCTTACAACATCACATATACAAGAACTCAAATTGATTTGTTTGTATCATGAAATGTATGTATTTACCATATTTATATAATAATCTTGACAGTTGATCCATAAGGATTGATGAGTATGCTGTATCTAGAAGGCAACTTGGAATTTTCCAAGCAGCTCTTTTTATTGTTAATAAATGTTTATTTCTTCTTCTATGGTTACACAACAACTCTTATTATCTAATACCATATAAGAAAGTGGTTTTGACAAACTATACGAACAGTTGAAAATTGTGACTGCCATTATTGACACACAGAAGTATAACACCATATGATTAAACAATGAATCCTTCCAAATCTCAAAATATGCTATATATATTAGAAAAAAAAATAGTTACTGTTTAATCATAGAAAGTAAATTAAGTACCAATAAGTGTCTAAGTTGAGATTATTTCATTTTTTCTCTTTTACCAGTATAACGTGAAAATGAAGCATTTCTGGAAATTATTTTATTAAAAAAAATGTTTAATTTCATGCCTCCTACACTTCAGAAAATTAGGATCTGTTATTTTCCTTCATACCACTATAACATGAAAGCAAAGCATTTTCTCTTCATACTATACATGAAAACGAAAATTATTTTATTAAGAAATTTTTATTTATTTTATCGCATCAGAATATTAGGAATAGTTATTCATTAATACCCTGAATATACACTGACCCTAGCAACCCAAGATTAAATGCCTTGCAGAAAAAATCTAACTTTTTTAATTAAAAGTTCTAATTAATATATGTTAATATAATTTTATACTTGAGTCAGTAATAGTCTCAGAAAAATTTATGCTGTGTTTTCCACTCCACAATTCCTGCTATTATTATATAAAAGTTTTGGTGCACAGCTCATTGGCTTCAGCATTTACAGTGGTAAATACATAATGTCATGTTGTCTTCTGCTATTATATGTATAAATTGAATTGACCAAGTGCTTATTGTTCCAATAATAAATTTCTATTATTCTGTCTCATTCAAAGAAGTTGTAAACTTTGTCAGAATTGGAAATAATGTTATGATATCTAAACGTTGAATTTCTCACTCATTCAGTTCTTTGCTATTTGTCAGTTTCTACTTCACTGCATTTGTTTGTACTATTATGAGCACTCAAATTTTGCTTGTTATCCCTTTAGTATTGACGAGAGTAATAAATAAAACATTTTAAAGCAATTCCTAAAGCTTAGGTAGCTTCCCCATTATTTTATTATAGTTCCTCTTTCTCTCAAGATGGAGTATGGACCACATTAAAAAAAAACAACAACAACAACCAAGTGGCTCTGCATCCCTGAAGGGACTAGGCCTATCACCCGACCACTGCATTATCTACCATAGGCAGATGGCAGGATTGGGGGGGGGGGGGGCATGTGGTGAGCATGCCAACACCCATGAGTGTTAATGATGGTCTCCGTGACCGGAGCCGCTACTTCTCTATCAAGTAGCTCCTCAGTTTGAATCACAAGACTTGAGTGCACCCCTTTCCAGACCTCCCTACCTCAGAAAAATCCGAGGAGGTACCAGGAATTGAACCCAGGCCTGTGGATCCATAGCCAGCGTCGCTAACCATGAGAGAGACCACGCAGGCGGTCAGTGGATCACATAATGCAATTCATAATTTTCTCAACTACAGTAATGTACCTTTATACATCTTCATTATTATAAACCAAGTATTATATTATTAAATTGACATACCTTCTCCATTGGAAACCTACCAGTGATACATCCAAACAGTAATTAATCAGATAAAAAATTAATAATGAATAAAATCTAAAATATGCTTCAGAAATTTTGATGCAAAAGGTTATAAAAGCTAGCAAATGACAATAAAATTGCTTCAATTCTTTTTAAAATCTAAGTGAAATAAAACTTATGTTAGAATCTCTCTGTAGGTAATATTGTGTTGGGAATCACTGCATTTGGAACCTTCCCATCTGGATATAAACATTTGTTATATTGAAATCATCTGAAAACATACATACACCCACAGTAAAATAATGCATCCTGCAGTTTTTGCCATTTAATATTTCAATATATAATTATACATAATACAAATTACATTTATAATGTAATACATAAATACTGTTATTTAAGAAACTGTTTACAATGAAGAAGAAATATGAACTCTCCTACTGAACTTTTTCTATTCATCTACCAGCCTGTATGTTTGCAGTAAGAAATAATATCAGATATTATATCAAGTCCCAGTTTTTAGTATAACTTGTTTGAATGTTCAGATATGTAAGATCTACTGAACAAAGTATGATTTTTTTTTCTTTCTTGCAATCACAAACTGCTCATAATTTTAGTGTGATATTTTTGAGAAAGAAAAGAAAAGCTACAAAAAACAAAATAGTAGTTCACATATACTCTTCTTGACGTTTTAGTCTGGTAAGACCTACACATAACACAGTGGCTGATGATAAATATATAAATATATATTATAATATACATATAAAAGATGCAAAAAAAATGTGAAAATTAATATAATGAAATCAGACGTCGTTTGTTACATGTCAGTCACACCAGTTCCACTACTGACATTTTGAACAATGAAAAGAAGCAGACATATTGGCACGCTGATTATGGGAGAAAAACAAATGCAGGCTCATTTTATGTGTACAGTTGTGAATTAATAGAGTTTGTAAAATGCTGTGCTAAAAAGTTATAGTTAATTGAATAAATACTTTAAAAACTTGACTCCAGATACTATGCAGTGAGGTTCTTCTCCTGGGGTGCTATTATCATGTATACCACATTGTTCAGAATGTCTGTCTTTTAATTTATGTGAAGATGATGTATATATAGTGCTGTTGTGTCCTGTTTTTGACACTTGTTTTAGAAATGGCATTAGTGACACCTTCATGTCGCTTTTGAATGAAAGAAAAATATAAATCCTAAAATCTTCCAAAACATCCTAACTAATAATAATAATTAATACAAAATAGCCTGTATGTATGTTTGGGAGGCATTTTTAGACAGTTCCTAGGATTCCCAAGTTCCATAACAAAGCTTTATTTAGCCCCCCTGTTGACCCGGAAGAGAAAGGAAATATCTCAGTTACATGTTGCCGTGCCATTTCTCTAACTGTGCCCTTTTGTCAAAAGGTAAAAGAAGTTAAAAAAACAAACTTGTGATTTTAGATTATTTATATGAAACAAGTAGGTTTAGTAGTAGCCCCTAAAGAATAATGCTTTTAGAATATTTGCTTTAAATTAAAAAAAAAAAAAAAAAAAAGACAAAGAAAACTGTTCCGAAACCCATGACAAGTCTACAGGAGAACTCTTTTTTTAGTTATTACTAATTATATTGTAAATACAACAGTGATATTGTTCATCAGTTTTATGATTGCATATATATTTTAATCTATTTAAAGTACTTGATTTACGACTCCATCTTAGGTGGTCTAATTGTAGATATCCTGTATAATCCACCTTCCTACTCGCCATATTGTAGATTTGAACTACTATATCCTGAGAGAGTTCCCTGTAACCTTGAAATGTGGTCTATTTAAGGCCCAAAATGGGTGATGGGTGAAAACTTCACCAAAATTTCCTGGATTTTTGTTAAATAAAATGAGCAAGAATTTGTTGCAACTGGTTTTGTTTTCAGGCATCAGGAACTGTGTGGAAGAATGAAAACATTCCCTTGGCATGTTTTTGTATGCAAATCTGACAAACACAATATTCCTCTCCATATCTTCCTTATATAAATCTTTACACAACTTATACTATTTCAATTTAAAATACAGTGCACGCCGCTCACTTTGGGATACAGCTAATCTGATAATAATAACCGATTGATAGCAGTAGCCGAAAAAATTAATTTAAGGTTATTTATTTATATGTAATACAATACACTACAAAAACAGAATTAAAGATAATACATAACTGTGAATCATTGAACCAGTAATAGACTGCAAGCAACTTATATTTTCATCCAGTAACAAAGTTTTTAATTGTTTTTATTTTCCTTTAGGAGTTCATTAACTAATACTCCATACTCAGTTATGAGTGTTTTTGGAAGTTTACTGATCTGTGGTGAACACCACGTAGCGAAACATCTAACATCTGTCCAAGTCTCTTCATTTTACACTAGCCATCACTGCATGTGAACACTGTTATCTTCACAAATCAACAGCAGCAGCTAAACTGAGGGATGAAACATGTTTTATTGCTTAAAAGAGAAAGTTAGGGAATGTCAGCCCCTCGAACACCCCTGTACCCTATCCTGTGAGCTGGGAGCAGTACTACCTGGGTGCGATTTCTTGGGCGCTGGTTTTACGGCGGAGAAACGAGGGTCGGGGGAAGAAAACATAGCTAGTCCGCCAGTCTTTCTGCAGTGTTGTCAACCAAAGAATCCACATTTCAGCAGAATTGCATGTATGGTAAGCACGCATCAGCAGCATAAGTGTGAGGTATGTGAACAAACAATCAATTGAATGCCGAATTGGATAATTACTTACCATGAATCATCCTCGCTATTTCATCCTGTACCATATTCGTTTAAAATTAATATCAGTTGAAATTTAATGACATGAAATACACCAATACTGAAGTTGCATGGCCTACTGTATAGACAGCGTTTTTCAACCAATATGCCGTGGTACATTGGTGTGCCGTGAATGAGCTGCGAGAAAATTAAAATATAGTTATCAATCCTTAATTAAAGATTAACTTTTAATGTATAACGATTTTGATGCAATGTAATAATATAACGGGATGACTGTATTGCGTAACAATTAATTACACGTCATATGGGTTAACTTGGTTATCAAATAAGTCACTTTCCTCCGGGAATAGAATATTGAATAACATATGCTCTATATTTTTACATTGGAAAACTTATTTTAACCATAAAGAAGAGTCTTAGCACAACATTGTTCACCATTTCGTGTTTTAAACAATAAGAGAGGTAAGGCATTTAAAAGTGGAGAAAACTGTAGGCCTAATTTTATACGTATTTAATCAATACCTTTTGTGAAAAGTTTGCTTAACTTTCAGTCTGTGAAATTGACATCAGAGTTCACGGGAGTGTCAGAAATTAGCAGAAGCGGAATTCCTAAAGAGGTGAGGTAAGTGTTGGATGTTCAATGTGATGTGTTTGTGAAATCAGCAATTTGGAAAATTGTACTTTTTTCCCCATAACAACTCCATATGTCAGAAAAGATATGTCAATAAATAAATAAGGATCCTGAGACAGAATGAAAGCTTAGTGTTGAAGCCACTAGATGTCAGGGTGTATAGCGTACTTCATGTTTCAATGTTGTCAGCTCTGCCTATGGAATTGAACGAAATCTACCGAATGAGGACTAGGGAGCCGAGCGCCCAAGAAATCGTGCGCGGGTAGTACAATTACTTCCAATACAACACAGTACAGTTGATTTAAAAACAAAACCCTTAAAAAGAAATCCTGAATGATGTACAGTACTTGAAAATAAAGCCGTAAAAAGAAAAATGTGATAACATAAACAAAATCTTTGATCACAATAAACAGCATTTATTCAATGTATCAGTATTAATTCGTACTGGACTTCATAAAAGTGATAACATTGTCCGCAATTACATTAAGCAGCGTTCACTGCAATAGTTGTGGTCGAAATGGTAAAAACAGAATTTTATTTTGTGAGTAGGTATGTTCTCGAAACAAGCCCTTGAGGGTGAGTATAGCAATCCTATGAGCAAAATAAAATCATTTTAGCTTGTGTATCCTATATTATTTTTTAGAATGCCATTAAAATTTGTGAAGTTTATAAATTATGCACTGTGAAGTCAGCCATATTGGAGCATGCAGACAGCTTTTATTTATTTTCCGGTAAACGGATGCAAACTTGAACATCTTTTTTCACTCATCTAGTATGACATTTTTGCAATTACCATGAGAAATTTCACATCTAAAAAGCGTAAAATTGTTTAGTTTGTATCAACTGAGTCTTTAATAATCCTATGCAAATATTTTTAACTAAAAGAGAATTTTCCATCTGAAGCAATGAAAGTTGGTAACCCTGAAGTGTTATAATTTTATACCATTCAATGGCTTAATTTTCTTATTTTAATGGATGTCATCCACCATTAAAAGTACTTCTCTTACCTTCGACTGTCTAAAAAAATTAATTTCTGCAGGTCTTGGCTTACTTGCATCCATAATGTATAAAACTTGAGAAGTGTGATCACTCTTATAGTTCACATGGTCCGCTGCAGTGAGGTGCTTCTATCAGTAAAAATGATTGCTGGCTATAAGACTACATGCTAAGCAGACAACTTATTATGAAAATACTGCTACAAGTAACATGAAAACAGAACTGTAACGTACACAGTGCATTAGCTATGGGGACATAAGAGAATCCATTTTCTAACAGATATATTTTATATTTACATTATAGATGTGTAAAGTGTTTAACGAAATAAGCGATTCTTACTCATATTTGAGCTATCCCAAACATTTTTTCGAAACAAAACCGTGATCACACTTGTATTTGATAAAATAACCTATTAATAAAACTCGCGTAATTCTACTGTTTTAATGACAATCAGTGATTATTTTAGGACTCACGTTTCTCCTTTCCCCAAATTGTAGGAGTAACTAATATAAGTTAATAGCTCATAGAAACAATTACTATTACTAACTAAATAGATTATTTAATTAGCAAATTTTTTTTGTTTCTTTTCTTACTATGAATAATTTCTTAATTCTTAGTCAAATCAGTCACCAAGGCATTTGTTTTCGCCATTTCCATGTTGAAAGTTATCTGATATGGTATTCAATGCATTTAGGGCATTTGAATACTCTACACAGTTCCTAAAGGGAGAGGAAGTAACTCGTGCTTGGGACAGTGTTTATAACCTTTAGGGGTCATAGTTTTGAATAGCGAGCTTTCAAAAATAAACTCATTAGAGTTTCTCAACCCTTTACTATTAGAAATATTACACTTCTTAAGCATTAAATCAAAACCTATCTTATGATTTTAGAAAGACATTTAACTTTATTCTCTAATGAACTGTTCTTTGTTTCGAAATAGCAATTTTTTCATTCTGTGTGGAAATTTTATTCTTGGCTCTTGTCAAATTTCTATTAATCTTCTTTTTCTACTTCAAGTAAGTGATGTGCTCTTTGTTTTTAATTAATGAGTCCCCTTCTGGTGATGATTCTATACTTTGGTCATATGACACACATAGCAAATTACTCTGATCAGAGCTTGATGGAAAAGGTTGAGGAGCCAGCTCTTTTACAAACTCTCTTGGAGTGTGATTTATTATTCTCTTATTATGTAGGACTCCTCCAAACTGTAGAATGCTTTGTGAAATATTTTGGCAAATTTTGAAAAATGTGGGGTATGGCTCCTATCTTCAAACGACACCCAGACCACAGAATGTTGATTGTATTGCCATCGACATATTGAATATCTGACTTGATAATAATGTCATCAGAAAAAATGCAACGAACATACATAATTCTTATCAGTAACCTGTCTGTCTCTCCTTGGTATTGCTCCAACTCAATTTTGAAATATATTTTTTTATCTTTGGGTGGTTTAAAACAATGGTTCTCCGGGGAAGACTTCATGTTCTTGCTTTTATATCCCGGTACAATACATGAAGGCATCTTCCATTTTTATCTGGAGATTAAAACATATCCTTTGGAATTATAAATAAATTTTACGTTGCTAGGAAAAAAATAGAAACTTGATTCAGAAAGTGACATGAATTAACTCTTCACATTAATACGCGATGTTATTCGATTATTTGAAACACTCACTCCATGCACCTAACTACAATGCCCATAGCTCGCAATATCATCTTGACTGATCGCAGCACCAGCACTTCGACAGATCACTGCAGTGCCACAGTTGTCTCCATATCAACAATGGTATGGCGGCGCAAGTGACCACACTTCTCAAAATCTATACATTATGCTTGTACTTTGTCACATTTTGTAGGGGGGGAAATGGTTATAGTCTCTTGTATGACAAGAAGAAACTTTGCTAACGAAACCATTTGATACAGCAGTACAATATAGCGAGTATTTCCTTGGTATTTTGGCCAGGTTGTAGTATAATTTACATGGAGCGATGGTAAATGATGATAACAATGATACTGTCAATGCATGAAGTTTAATAAAGAATCTAGTCTATATATTGGAGCATTGATAAGAGGATTTTGGGCTCCTTCCATTTAGGGCAACCTGATGTCCAATTTTTTACAGGATCCTAAAGACCTTATCCTGTGGCCTGCATAAAGGCTTGAAAATCTGATAAATAACCTGATTTAAAAAAAAGTATTGCAAAAAGTCCTGGAAATGGTACTTTATGTGAAGTACAGTATTTCACCACTCCTATATATTTTTAAGTAATATAACTTTTGATGGGTGAAATGGAATTAAAACTAACATATCAGTGAACATTAATAATACTAGGTAGAATTAGACTAATAAGGATAAGAAAATAGTTTTATATGCAACATTTTCAATTAAATGTAAATTATTCCATTGTTTAGTTGCATCCAATAATGAGAGTATACGATAGCATTAAGTTGGTCGCTGTAAGATTTTTCTTTATGACCTATTGGCAATTGCATTAGTAAGACAAAAAATGGTGGTCTACTTTGATTGGGGCCTGCTTTTTGTACCTGAAATTCTAGTCACCCTACTTCTATCAAACAGATGCTATTTTAAAATTTTACTATACTGTTTTCATATTTCATGTATCTGTAAACCTAAATACAAATGTATTGGAATGCCTTGATATTTTTTGCTTGTAATATATGAATATGATATTGATACTTTCGGACGCAATACCATAGGTGAGGTTATAATAGAATAGTGAGTTCATTAACTCATTCTGCACCTAATTTCCCAGCAGCTTATCAGGAGGAATTTATTCTTGTTTTTTGTGTCAGTCAAATGTCCAGTATATAGGATGTACAGTATTAAAAGTTATCTCTAAATGTTGTTTTTAATTTTTAATTGTTTTAAATTTTTTTTTTGGTATATAGATATATGAATGATCATACAATAAATCGATAATCAAAATTGTACGTTTTGATCGGGAATAAGAGTGAAGAAAATTATTTATTCCGTTTTGTCGGTTTTATCTTGCATTGATACCTTTCTTTTTGCTCAAACACAAATGCTTCAGTGTTAATGCTTCCATTCTCTCTGGTGTAGCAGTGCTGTCTGTAGTATTGTTTATCATTCCTCCAATATGTATTTGCATTTATGGGGGGAGGGCAGAAAGTACCTTGCCCCACAATCCCCCCCCCCCCAGAGTTGGTGCCTATATCAGTTATAATCCTAAAGAGAGAAGTCATCTGTGTTTAAATTAATTATGAAAGGTTTCAGACTTATTATTTATTTTTCCATAAAATGGCGACAGCTTACAAAGTTGGAATGCAAAACACAATATTACCAATACACAAAGCTCAAACAGAAATTAAAAACATGAAAACTAACTAGCCTAAATCACATAATTACATAGGGTTATATAACATCGCTGAATCTCTCAAGGTTATTAGGCAGAATTTACATAATTATGTCCTTGTTTGAGAAGTTTATTTTGAGGTGAAAGAATCTGTTAATATATATTAAGTTCTTCTAGTGCCGAAAAGAAACCTCTTGACTGCCTATGTTTCCAATTTTCATACTGTGCATCTCACTTAAATGAGGAAGACGTTGGTTGCTAATTGGTTTCTTTTCTTCGTTTGCAAGTGCTGCTTGTCTCCAACCTTCTCAAACCGGATAGTGGGGTCCAATACCAAACTCTAGTTACTCCAGTGATCAATGGCTATTGTGTCCACTATTCGTATTTACCCATCATCTGCTAAACTGTGGACTTCTTTGTACACCTCCCACTCAGCATTTTGAAGACCAATAGCAATATAGCTAACTTTATGATGTCTATTGTTTCACAACAAATAATTCTCTTTTACGACATGTTCAAGGGTTTCAACTTCATTACATTCTGGCTGGCGTTAATGTTTTTCAATAACACCCTTTGATTTTATTCCTAAATAAAGATCTATAGCATTGATACATCCATGTACATTATCCAAAATGTAAATCGTCATGACAACTTACGGCAGTGGCGGATCGTGGGTGTGGAAACAGGGTGTTGCGCTATTGTACGGGAATTAAATACTTACAAATACATGCTGATAACATAAATACTCGCTTCGCTCGTTCAGGGGTCTGCCTTCAAACCCCCAGTGTGGTTTTCATAAAAAGCTTTATCTTCAATACTGTGTCAGTTCATAAAGAAGTCTTTGCATTTAATTATTGTTTATGTTAATAATAATAATAATAATAATATAATATTTTATTGCCATGGAGCTTATCAGCTATAGACAACGTCAATGGATGAATAAACTATTATTATTATTATTATTATATCAGCACTCAAAATTGGCTAATTTAAAAAAATAAGATTGCCTCGCGTTTTTTGCATATTTCGTAGGCTAACTCTTCGAGAAAATTTGTAAGTTCTGTATTGTACAGACTTGACGTGTCCTATATCAATGGGTTATACATACATGTAACAAAATACAATATACGGTACAATAGAATTAATATAGACATGTAGATACACATACACATAAGTTAATACACAAATTGATAAAACATAGGTTACACTATCATGGCTAGTTAAATTACTATAAAACAGATACAAAATCGAATCTGAGGCCAAATAGAATCGGAGGCCAATGGGTAAGCCAAAATTTATTTTAGGATTGTACAGTCAATGGAAAGTTGTAGAGGGAAATGGAAGGAACACAATTTTTTACTTTAGGACTTTGTTTGGACTAGTTAGAAGGTAAACAGAAGGTCCCTTTTTTCGGTTGTCTCGGAAACTATGGGTCTTAGCGATAAGACGCTTATGTACAATATTAAAGCTGACAAAATACTCCACAAGATTGATTATATTAATTTTTACCCTATTTCGCCTAGTTTCTTTTCTTACTATGAATAATTTCCGATCACATACAACTTTAAAATAAACTATGCGAGATAGTGAAAAAATGAATGGAATCAGTCTTGATTTTATCAGGTTTAATATTGTATAGAGTGGTATTATCGCTAGGACCCATAGTTTCCGAGATGTAAGCGAAAAACCGAAAAAAGGGACCTCTAGGAGTGGGGACTTTTAGTATGTTTAACTTCTAACTATCCAAACAAAGTCCCTAAGTCAAAAATCGTGTTCCTTCCATTTCACTCTATTCATTCAATCATTGACTGGACTATACATATATTACTAAATACATATATACATATTGATTCATTTATTTACAACTTATATAGTACATACTATTTATGCATATAAATACATATATTGGCTTTTATATAGAGTTAGGAGCAGTGAAATCATAGAAAATACGAAAGTTAAGTTTTTCTGCAAAATCCCGGAATTTACATATAAAGTTAAAATTGCTCTAACTTTTGAACGGTTGAAGATAAAAAGTAAACTTTCGTAAATTCTTGAAGGCAATTTAATGCTCTACAACTTCTTTCCTTATGAGTTTTTCGTAGGACGAAGAGCCGAAGAGTTAGCTAACGAAATAAGGCAAAAAACGCGAGGCAATTTTTTTTTCAAATTAGCTAAATTTGAGCGCAGATATCTCAGAAACTAGGCGAGATAGCGAAAAAATGAATGGAATAAATATTATGGAGAATTTTATTAGCTTTAATTTTGTATAGAAAACTCTTATCATTAGGACCCATAGTTTCCGAGATATAAGCGAAAAACCGAAAAAAGGAACCTTCTAAGGGCCCCCTGCCCCCCGCTCACATCCTAGGAGTGGGGACTTTTAATATGTTTACCTCCTAACTAGTCCAAACAAAGTCCCAAAGTAAACAATTCTGCTCATTCCATTTCCCTCTACACCCCTCTTGGAGCATTCATTGACTGAACTATTAGCCATACTTAACCTTTTAAAAAAGTGCAGAACGACTTTAAGATTTTTCTGGGGTAAAAATTTAAAATGTTTAATGTTTTGGAATTTTCTCGTTGGTTACACGCTGAAAGATACAAGTCTGTCAAATTTCAAGTTTCTAGCTCATCTGGAAGTGAATCAACATTAATGCCAGTGAACATTTTCAAAATTTTTTTGGGGGTAACAAGTTAAGATTTCAAACTTTTTGGTAATTTCCCGTCGATTATAGACTAAATGCGAAAAGGCTGCCAAATGTCAAGTTTTTAGCTCATGGAAAAGTGAGACATTAATGTCAGTGAATGGGTGCTGGATGTGAATGAAATTAGGCTAAACAGTCAGGTTTTCCATACTTGTAGGGCAGCTAGAATCACCAAATTTGGCATACCAGTATTTCTACCACATGTTATGACTAGCTGTTCAATAAGTTGTAAAAAATTACATAATGTGTAGAAAATGTACACAATTTAGTTAAAATAAAAATATCAAACTCTATCTAAGGCATAACCGATGGAGACACAATAAAAAGCCATAGGAGCAACTTGAAGATAATCTACTGGAAGTGCAGTCGGGTTTGAAGGTTTTTTGAGGGGCATAAAATTAAACAAAAAACTTTTGGAATTTTACCAATGTTTAAAGGCTAAAAGCTATAAGTGTGCTAAATTCCAAGTTTCTAGCTCATGTGGAAGTGATTAAACATTAATGTCAGTAAGTCAACCATGTGGCTTTATATTATTTGGATACTATAGTGTGCATGGTCTCATGGTTAGCGTCGCTGGCCTTAGATCCACAGGTTGGGTTCGATCCCCAGTACCTACTCGAACTTTTCTGAGGTAAGGAGGTCTCTAACGGGGTGTACCAGACTCGTGATACAAATTAAATAGCGACTTGACTGATACTGGTCATGGAAACCATCAATAACGGCCGTGTGTATCGGCATGCTGACCACATGCCCCAATCCTGCTATCTGCCTATGGTAGATGACGCTGATTCCTACAGAGATGTAGAGTCATGGAGTTCAGGTTAGTGTATAATAGAATGGTGAAATTAGCAATATAGATCTCGCAGTGCCGCATTTAAGCTTAGGCAGACTAGGCAGCAGCCTAGGGCGGCAGATTTGAAGGGGCGACTTTTAAGCTGTTACTGTTTTTTTAAATGTATTAAACATTTTATTCATAACTCTTAAAAATAGTAAACTAATGTAACACACAATGAAATAGAAATGAATAACATTGACAACAATACGCTCAAATTTAATTAAGTAACCTCCTTCGCTAAAAGTAATTAGCAGTTCCATTGTTGTTGTCAACGAAATTGAAACTCTTTCCATTTAATCGCCTTTGATTAAACTCTAACATTCTGATTTCAAGGCGGTCTTTGTTATGAGACGAGTAGTGGTGTTTTGTCGGTCACGTGGTGGGTGGGACGGATGACGTCACACGGAGGGGATTCCCCGCGCCACACGGTGGCGTAGGAGGGGAAGGTGGTTTGACCCCGCCGTTACGCCCACGGCCATTATGCCACGCCCACGGCCATTATGGCTCCCCCCTTGTCGGCCATTTTGAACCGATCTCTCTGGCTCAGCAGGAGGTCACACAAGTCTGAACCTGTCTCAGGTCCAAACGTAGCCCAACGGATGCCGTCAAGGTCAGAAACGTGCAGTTTACCTCAGTGGGATATCCTGTCTCGGTGGCTCGTTACCGCTGCGTGGGTCATACGCGTTAAATATACCCCCGCCAACGGTTTTTATGCTATAATCTGGCCGACGTCAGTGGAGAGGTCATCGCCCTGCGTGTGTCCATAATGGAGAACAGTTACAGAGTTCTCAACATGAATTTAGAATCATTTAAAAACATTTATAAGATGGCCGCTAACGTTTATTGACCCTGATAAAATGGTAAAGTGCCGTTTTTACTATACGGGTCACGACGATTTAGCAGAGTGTGCATATTGTCATACAAATATTGGTCGATGGGAACAGACTGACGACCCATTACAAGAACATAAAAAACGGTCCCTCAATTGTATATTTTTAAAGAAAGATGACGTGGGATCAGGTGTGTGCGGGACAGTTGACCTGGTTGAGTACGTTTGTGGTCACGGTGACGAGAGGCGAAACATAAAAAACGTGTTGTTTTTTATTTCAGTATTATTGACTATATATTGCATCATCTGCTCGCATGTGATTGGGTGAAGCAGCAGGTATTCGTAATTTTATTGGAGGAAATAAGAGTAGATGTGATTGGTTGGTGGTCTCTAATAGCCACGAGACAAGCGTCACGTCCTCAGTGTCCAGCAAGCCTGCAATATGAACACATCGAAGCGTGTTCGACCCAGGTTCAAGCCGGCAGGTGAACTGGACACCACCCTACAAGAGCTGTTAAATTCTATTCAACCGCAGACGGCGACCGAGTTGCCAAACACTCACTTTGAGCAATCATCAGACCAGGCGCCCGTGGAAAAGCCCAAGAAGCCTATATTAGCGACAGTAGAGAGATACAAATATGGACATAAATACGGTGTGCACCAAGTTGCTTCAGGATTTAGAAATCGGAGCAATGTACCACATAAAGCAGGCACGATCTACATACACGAGGTATGGACGGCGTGTGACTTTAGACCTACTCAACGGATGGACAGTACATAGATTTGGTAAATTGAGCGAAGACCAGATACAGCAGCTAAACGAAGTGCATCTGTCGATAGTTTATTCCGGGAGAGAAATAAACCCTAGCGGGTATTATTACCATAATTCCAGATATGTGGATTAATTGTGAATAGCTGGAGTAGTTGGGGGTCGGATGGAGAAGAACGTGGGAGACATGCAAAGTGTGGAGTGTATCTGCGCGGCAGATGGACCTATGCAAAGCGTGCCATAGCACGAGCGCCGCGTGCGGTCTCTCGCAAATCATATATAAAAGAATGGTGCTCGCGAATCTTTTCAATTAAACTTATAATGTCTTTATCACAAGAGCTAATGGACCAGTTCGTAGCAGAGATCCCCAATGGGCGCGTTTGCGGAGGTCTTCATTCGCGACATGGAACAGCCTCCTCCCGAGCCAGTAGATTCACTGGAACTTACCATCCACGACGCATGGGGGATGCCGAAAAAACGACGGTGTTCCCCATCCGAAGTGAGAGAATAATCGGGCACAACCAGGAGCATGTGGAGTCGTCTCCGGTCCTGCCCTGTGGGAACACACTACAAGAAATGGCTGGGGACGAGTATTGCCACGCAGAAATTTTCCACAAGCAGGTGTGCGATGGGGTACGACACTTCAGCCGCTGCAGCGAGTCCAAGGAGGGCTTCCTCGGTGTATGGAGCGAGAAGTGCGACCGAAAATGCAGAGTCTTCGAGGTGCTGCAGCTAGCTGTAAGTATTATTATCACCGACCCCGATATCATTTAATATCGTAACATATCAGATATATTATAGTGTTTTGCGTGTGTGTTTCAGACGCGTCGCGCTTTCTTCCACGACCTGTGGTGTGGGCAGGTGGCCGAATGCTGCTACCCAGCCCATCCGTCGAAAAATAATTTTAACAAATATCTTAAATTGTAGATATTTAAATAAAGTGTGTGCTATAAGGAAACCAGTATAACGTTAAATTCAAACCGAGCTCTTTCATTGATATTATAAATGAAAAATCTCGGGTCGTGACCTTAAATAAACCCACATCCCATAAATCCTCCACACGTCATTTCAAACGCATGTTTTATCTAGTTGTTTATAGGTGTCAGAGAAGAGGAAACCATCCGTCCTTGAAAAGAATGCAACCAAGTCTTCCCTTCCTCTCACACACACATGTGCTGCTTTCCTTATGAAAAAAAGCAATTGTAACGTGGTTGAATGTTCCCGCGATCTCGCCCCCTCTTCCTTCATTTGTTTGGTCGCCATTAATGTTGGTGCTGCCATCTGCGCGTTTAGACGGGGTACCTAGCCAGCTTGCGGAAGCACAGAAATCAGATCGTGAAGGGCTGTTGCCTAGTGAAGTTGTTTTGTGCTTCCAGCTGAGGAAGGGGACCTTCGTCTACACGCTGTAAGTGGCATACCATTATGATTCGATAATACAAAAATAATAGGTGCCTTCAGCGCCAAGAATATGTTACTTAGTTTATGCAATAGCAATATGTAGCCTTATTGCCAGACATAAAACACATCTTCTTTTCTAGTCATACATATACATAAATATAAAGGGATTATTCCTCCAATAGTTTATTCTAGGGCATGTATTTTTTATTAGTAAGGGTTGTAAAAGTAGCATGAGATAATGGAAGGTGTAGTAATTTTCGAGAAGCATCAGCCATGCCATGTTTCTGTATGCTGACGTCATGAGATAGGTAGCCTGGTGCATGAGCTGACGTGTGACGTCACTTCTTCGTGAGCTTAAAATCCCGTTTTTTGCCTGAATTTTGAATTTGTTATATTGTCTGGTAGCTTATCTATCTTTTTAATATGCTGTTCTTGAAAGAAAAGTTCTCTATAATTCCATTCACTCTAGTATTGCCCGTTTTTGGTCATATATAATACCCGTGTTGCAAAATGCTTCGTATGGAATGTTCTACCTCTTGCCGTGCCTGGGGGAATTCTAGCGTGCTTATAGAAGTGAATTCTACAGTTATCTAATGTTCATATTCTACCTTACATGGTAGACATTTTCTCTCTCACTGATGGCATAATACTGAAATCTTGGATTCTCTAAAGAATTCATTAGTGGGGTTTTGTAATCTTGCGGTATCAAAAACTCTGCGGATTTTTCTGGACTGTTCTTTGTTACATAAGTATTTTCTTGGGTTAAAAATCTATGCCGTGTCCTGAATTAGCATTTTCTATGGATTCAGAATATTCGTGGTCATGCGTCAATTCTTTCTATGGCATTGTTATTTTTTTGGGGTAGATTTTCATACAGTAGCATAAATATTCTAGGCCTTTTGGAATTTCTACACAACTTGTTCTAATTCCAATTTTGTTGCAAATTTAGATTTTGCTATTGAAAGCTTATTGTTTGCCCATGTAATATTATTACCCATAATACAGTTGTGCGGGTTGCCAAATCTGGCAATATATTCACCTTAAACCTTGACCTAGTGATTTGAAGTTTTTTCTGTGCAAATTCATATAATGGGTCTGATCAATTAAAATTTGTAATTTGTCAATTCTATAATTCTTGTATTGAATCCCACATAGACAGTTATTTTTCATATTGAAGCTACCAGAGTTTGTAAATTTTTCAATTAGAATAATAATTATTATTATATTTCTTTTGAAGGTCACATTAGTCTTTTTCAAATCTAAATTTTGAAAACATTTAAAACTGTTAGGTGTGATTATTGTGCATAACCTTGGAGATATGGAAGATGTTAGAGCTTGTAAATTTCTAAATTATGGTACCTTTCTTTTTTGAAATTGGTATAGGTTTTTCTCAAATTTAAATTTCGGAATTTCCTGAATTTCTGATAGAACTTGATTCGTTCTTGAGAATATTTGATATATCATACCTTGTGAATTTTTCAATTATCCTAAATTGGTTTTTGGATTTTCAGATAGATATTTTCCAAACTTAACATTTAAAATTTTTTGAATTTTGGATAGCCTTTTGAGTATTGTTTCTAATTCTTGACAGAATTTAGCATAGTTAGGCATTCTTCAAGTTTGTGATTGGGTTTTGAATTTCTCATTTACATTTTTTAAATTTAACTTTTTTCTATTGAAGTTTCTTTTATTATTTTGTATCCAATCATTTATATAGGTGAATATAACGTTCAGTAATTTAGATTTTGTATTTCTAAATTTTCTAATTTTTTTTTATGTGTTTCTGTTTCATATTTCCTAAAGTTAAAGATTGAAATAAATTTTTCTGGTTTATTATAGATTCCTTTTTTTGAGTACTGTTTGCTAAATCAGAAATTTATCTATGCTACATTGGATCCATTTTTTGAATATTAGTATTTAATTGAATATAGTGTAGCACTCAGATTTATTCCAAATTTTGGGTTTTTACCCAGTAAGGTTTACATAGATTACTTTTGTTGGATTTATATTATTTCTTTTTTTTATATTTGATATTCCTTGTTGGAGTTTTTCTATTTTGGCAAGATTATTCACTCTAAGTATTTGGTACTCATCTTTGAATTTTTTTGAGTATGTTTGATTATATAAAATTTTGAAAATTTGCTTCCTTTCCATTTTTCAATTTGGAAATTAATTATCAGGCTCAGCATTGGGTATTCAGTTTAACTTAATTAGCTCACTTGATTTAACATTAATTCTTGATAGTGAACTGTGTATTGTTCAATTGAAACATCTTGTGGTGGGGATTATTTTCGATTGCTTCTTACCTCCCTTATACTGGTGTGCACTGGAAAGGTTAGATCTACTCCTCTAGGGCATATTTCCTCATGCTCCCTTTCTGAAGTGATATCTTGATGCTGGATTCATATTTTTATAGTGACTTAGGATTTTGAATTCTTACTAAATATAAACATAACCTTGACTAGATTATCTATTATAACAAACTTAAATAATTCTATATTCTATACCTAAACAATTCATCGTTGCACAATGTTGTAAGTTTATATGATTTTATTTCAACACATATTTACAAAACTCTTTAAAACTAAAGTGGGACTTCATCCACAATCTCAAAACAATTACATTATGCAGGGCGCAGTTCATATCCTGCCGTGGGTGAAATAAACATTTGGTTTCACAGTCTCTTAAATTTACAAGGTTCGGAACACCAAGATCGTCCATGTTTATAACAGGTCTCTGCAACAGTCTTTCAAAAAATCTTGCTTTCTCAAATCCCTTAGAAAAAAGTTTCTTTTCATACTGTAAAACACTTTCAAGAACAGACTCCAAGTCGTAGTACGATATGCTGCCAGCCTGCCACGGTATTCCATGAAGATACGATTCGGTATACCACTGCGACTTCGCATCTGGATAAATGTCTTTAGGCGGTCGCAGCAAAAAGTGAGCGATTCTGCTGTCATGCGATAATACCGTTACCTCTTTAGCCACGAATTGTTTGCAAGTGGAGTGATAGCCCTGGGCATCCAATATGGTGAATTTCTCACACGACATTGGTGATAATGTTGGTTAAAGCTGTATACTCCACACTTCGATCGTGCAGGATTAAACAGTAGGCTTTAGTGCTTGCAGGTATGTTGCTTACTGCAGAAATTTCAACTCTGGTAGTACAGGACCCAGATTTTAGTTCCTCGCTCTGCTTGGTGCAATCGATGACAAAGACTGGCGTGTTTTTTTATGAAATAGCTCCTTCTAAGTAGTAGTGATGGGGGCGCTCGTAGTACGAATCTTGAAATCTGGCATACATTTCATACAGTAGTCCATACGCACCATTTGTAGCGTTCACCCCGAAAGAGTGATAGGGGTACTTTTTATCATTCAAATATACGGACACGTCCTGCACATCGCACAAATCAAACTTTGATCCGTCTGTACCGGCTTTGGTCCTCTCCGTTTGCAATGCTATGATAACCATTCTAGGCTTTTGCAACTGGGGAGATGTTGTCACGTTAACGACGGATGTTCGTACAATTGGCAGCTTTTGAAATCGATCGGTGGTGATCGATCGCCTTCCAACGTATTTAGAAGTTTCAAGTGTTCAATGTCCGATACTTTAACCATATAGGACCATCCATTCTATATCTGTGACTTTTATTTTACTAACGTCTCCCTTGGTGATGTGTATCGTGTTTTTAGCCCTCATCATGACGAGTTCCAGTTTGCAGTGTAGCAGAATTTTTTTAAAAATCTTCGGCCACACCGAGAAAATGGTTCAGCGGTATGTACACATTGAACTTCATGCCTTTTATAATATCTTCGACGCTATCTATACTGGGATGGACCCATCCGGCGTTCTGCATTTTGTCGCAATCCAAGCTCGTATAGGAGCAAATACCTTTCATCAAGCTCGTAATACCTGGATTTCTAGTACGATTCACAGTTTCTCCATGAATATTGAGTTTTATTTCACCGAATAAATGCATAAAGCCGTTATTCACCACTTTCCCCTTGTACTGTGCATCCTTATCAGTCGTCACAGTACCACAGGTCGACACGAAGCTTTGACTGAGTAATACATGGGAATCCGTATTTCATCGCTTTCGTCGAGAGCCGAAGTGTTGTAAGGCTTGAATCCGTGATACTGCGAATTTTCTATGGCATCTTGAAATGCCGCCTTGTCTCTTATGCTTAGGATGTACATGCTGTAGTACTGAAAGGGCGATAGATTCTAGGTAGTTTTTGTTAGGACGTGTTAACTTGCCAACGTTACACTGAAGATTACCGGGCCGCGCACGACGCACCGACTTGTATGCCGGTTCGGCTGGTGAGGAATTATTGAAATTAAGCCAATTCTTCCTAATGGCGATTCTCACAGATACTCGCTCTCCTCTAAAGTCGATAAGCCTACCGTCCTTGTCCACGAGAGATATGATAATGTCCGTTATTTTTTGTATTAATGGTAGATTAACGGTAGAAAAATCAAGTTTGCAGGCTCATCGGAGATTTTATATCCTGGCGGTACTGCAGGAAAAAATTCGTATATGGTGTGTGTTGGACGACCATTTAAGAATGACCCCGAAGCGATGTTACACTGCGTTCTTATAATGTTGACGTTATTTGTGTCTGACTGTTTTGTGGACACGACAGCATTCTTTTTCGGTATTTCGTCCGTTGTTGCAAACCAAAGTAAAGGGCCCACAGAGTTTGGAACGTTAAAAGAGACGTCGAGGGAACAATAAATTGTTGTGGGCAGATTATTGGGGCTCACACTGACTCTAAATATCTCATCCGGATCAAGAGTGGAATTTGTTAATCTTTTTAGCTCCATCGCTACATATTCTGAATTATCACGATTCTCGTACGTCCCTTTAGGGATGGTGATGACATGTTTATGTTTGCCTTATGTAACTACCAACGAATTGTTATTCTCTGTGACGTTCTGAATAGAGTTCTATGCTTCGAGTCTCAGCAATGCAATCTCATAACCCACACCTTCATCGAGTTCGATAGGGGTAAAACGTGCTGAAGAGTTCGGACGAAGACACGCTCAGCGTAAATGTAAGAGTCATTTTAACACCTAAATGTTAGAAGTTTTGGCTTTTATAGTTAAAACGCAAAACAGAGGTGGCCGCAAATCTCACTGTTGTATTTTTGATAGCGTGTAGAGTTGTAAAATAGTTTCGAATGCGGTCCTACATAATTCACAATTTCCGCTGGGGGCGGCAAGTCTCCATAGCTATCGAAATAAAAAGCAGGGTTGTCACAATTATTAATGCTACCCAATGTGTCCCATGTCCTGAGGCGTCATCGAGATTAACAATTATTCGTTCCTGATTATATGACCTGGCAGGTAGCTCGTTTCTCATGTACACACCTCTGAAATGAGGAATACATAGCTTTTTGGCGTATCGCTCCAAGTCGTAGTTAGTTAGGGCTTTTTTTAAAAGACGGATTCCTCTGCCAGATGGATAAGGTTTTAAAAATAGACCCTTGCCGTCTCTATGTTGCCGTATAAGTTCATCAATGCCATCCTTCTTCCCCAACGCGATGCTTTCCAGCATGCGGTTATGCCGCACGTGCCCTCCCAACTGCTTTTGGTCTTTTTGCAGAATTAACAGCTTTAGCAATCTGTGCACCCGCCCCGCCTAAAGCCCCGAGCGCCGATAAACCCGCCAAAATTGGCAAGATCGGTAATATACCTCCTACCTTTTTCGGCGATTTCAACACTCTACTTTTTCTTGTTCTTCTTATTCGACATCACCAGGGCCCGGATTCTAATGACGTCATCTTTGTATTGATGCTGCATAGACATTGCCAACTTGTGGGTAAATCCTAATCATGGCCTCTAGATTATAGAAATGCATTTTTATTAGGTAATTTTTTTGTCATTTTATGCAATTTTATATTTTTAGGGAATTTATTTCAATATTAGGTCATTATTTTATCATTTTTGTGTCATTTGCTTCCTTATTTATTCATTTTCATGAACACCATTGTTTTTTCGTCGCTAGTAGTGCTGTCTTTAAAGAGTTGTTTGTTTAATACAAGAAGGAAAAATTCGGCGTTAAAGTGTTGACATGTCTCAGTCGGAAGTGAGAATCAAAGAAACGCCAAAGTTTTGTATTAAGGTAGGTGCTCCAGTTAAGGCCATGCTCCTGATAAGGCCACTAATACTTTAACGTAGAAGTATCACTCTTTGGCCCCAGATTGCAACACCTACTTGAAGCTCGTCCTTCGAAGGTCAACTGACCAGAATTTCAGTGTTCCCTCTCCATTCCTCGAGGAAATACAGAAACTTTTGTGAAATACGCGCTTCAGAAATAAAAACAAGATAAGAAATCTAACATACATCTACATAAAATCTATACATCTAGCTATTTAAGTAGATTCATATCAGCATAAAATTATACGTGGATATGTAGCCTTCATTGTGATGTTTTAAAGCGTCTATTTGTTGTATCTGCATTAACATACCAAGTTTAATAACCGAGATTGCAAATAAAAAAAATATAGTGCACCTGTTAAGGCCACATACGATGCGTTGCAATGAGGAACGCTATTTCTCGGTCATAATTTTCAAGTTCTGTTTGTGAATATCTACTTAATTTATAAAATTCAAACAATAATGTTCACACTTTTCATACAGACCTGGGTTTGACCGCGAACACATACATAATTTGCTTAATTGTTTATAATTAATTAATTAATTAATTAATTGACTTTTTATTATTTTTACACTACTTAACACATGTTAATGTGCCTATACGTTCAATTTATTTCATACGGATAAAAAAGAGAGGCAAAGAGTACAGAGCTGGTCAGAAGATTACAGTGTACCCAAGTGGCCTTATCATGACAACATGCTCCTCATAAGGCCACTGTCACTTGATTTTATGTTATATTTTTTGCTATCTGTCATTAAGTAATGTCATTGTTTCTTGCCCAGAACAACTTATTATAGTCATCTGTTGATAGCTGAGTGTGAAAATTATAAATCTGGAAGTTATAAATACTTTGTTTTTAATTTTGAAAATTAACGTGGCCTTAACTGGACCACCTACCTTATATTACTATTGTTATTAGCTTGACTTGGCACCAGAGTCTGCCACCTGCTTGGATTTGAGAGTGCAAACTACTGTTTACCCTCAATAAACAACAATAATATAATCCGGCAGACCACAATAGTATGTGCGGAATTTTGACTCACCAGTGCTTCAGTGACAGTATAAATTTCAGTGAGAAAAGAACATTCACAACATTACAATAATTTACAGTTTTTACAATTATGTGCAAACTAGTCTGTAACTTTCTGTGTACAATAATAATTTTTATAAATAAAATATAAGTTTTTAGGTCATTTTTATAATTATTAAGTCATTTTATTTAAAATTTAGGTCACTTTATAGATCACTTTTCAAACAATTTTAGGGCATCAGAATCCGGGCCCTGGACATCACCTTTCTGGATGCAGCCTTAAGTTTCTTAATTTTATCCAGTCCAGCGTCCATCTTAACTTTACCCTTCATCATTTTTTAGATGGCGTAGACTGCGGCACGTTCTCCAAGGCTTGTGTCGTATGCGGCACGTTCTCCAAGGCTTGTGTCGTATACCTCTGCCGTGTCGTATCAATTCTCACACGATTAGAAGCTTGTTGTGCAAATTTCAAGTCTGCCTTATGTCCATCGTTTATATCCGAGCTCTGTGCGTAGCTTATATCGAATAACTTACAAGCTTCGTCCTGAGGATTGATCCCTGTATCGCCTCTTTTTAATCGTTTCTCTACTTTGGTACCAGGTCCACAATATCGATACTTTGGTATGTGTAATTCCACAGGCAGTTTATTAATGGGCGTATTGTTCACGCCTCCACGGTGACGTTCGTCTCGTTCTATTCGTGGAGCCATACAGACTTCGCCACCTACCCAGTCTGGTTTTTTATAGGTATAAAAACGGCTGTTATTACGCCTTGCCCTGTTATTCTCACCATGAAGTTTGAGAAGCAAAACGTTTCTCTAGAGGTTCTCCCCATCGAGCGGACGACCGAGAACCATGAATGCAAACATTTTCATTTTACTGCCAAACAGTGTACGTTGTATTATTTGTGGGCCTTCCAATTCCGGTAAAACGAACGTGCTAATAAATATTCTTT
Source organism: Ectobius pallidus (assembly GCA_964059195.1). Taxonomy (NCBI): domain Eukaryota; kingdom Metazoa; phylum Arthropoda; class Insecta; order Blattodea; family Ectobiidae; genus Ectobius; species Ectobius pallidus. The sequence continues at coordinate 152,811,836 of CAXKWD010000002.1, forward strand.
TACACCCCAACGACGTAAAGTTGTCAAATGTTTACATTTTTCAAGATAGCTATTTCAACCGAAATATAAAATGCTTGAAGAAATTTTAGCCAGAGTTCCAGAAATCGGCTATTACAAGTTTGAAAACTGTGGGGACAGTATGCCAGAACCTCAGGAAGTAAGAGAAAATTCCGTTGTGATATTCGACGATATTATGACAGAACCTCAAAGCCCCATTAGGAATTATTTCAGCATGGGAAGACATATTTCGCTAGACATGTTTTATCTAGCCTAGTCGTATGCGAGAATACCTAAGTATCTGATAAGAGACAATTGTAACTTGGTGATCATATTTAACCAGGACGCATTAAATTTAAGACATCTTTACGATGACTACGTTAACGCCGATATGACGTTCGATAAATTCCTACAAATGTGTCGCGAATGCTTGTCCTCGGAAAAGTATGGATTCCTAACCATCTGTAAAGAGAACTCTGTGGACCGAGGCAGATATCGCCGAGGTTTGGACGAGTACATTGTTTTATAAAGACATGTAAAATAGAACCGTTACTCACAATGAATGATAGCGGCCTTATACGCGCATGCGGAGGTGCTATGGGCGTTGACAAATTTGGATCACCAATAATTGCGATATATATCGTTAAGATAGCACTACCTCAAGACGCCTCTGGGAATTATTGGGTCAAAGGTAAACGAATACGCTACGTTGGCCGGCCTACAGAGAAGCAATGCCGCGACGAAAGAGTATGTGGACGGCGTTTTGGCGCAGATCCAAGATGCTGCTTCGGAAAAAGATAGTGACAGAAATGATGGTTTTATTGGTTCTACAAACATTGAATTGTTTAAAACCACGGGCCAAGTGCTGAATAAAATTGCCACTATGATAAACCTACTCATACAACAACAGTCGCAGCTTAGAAATGATGTTACTGTTTTAAAACACCTCGTGCAGCGGGGGCTATGCGAAACATGTGGCAATCCAGTTTTTTCCAACTCTACAGCGGCACAGAGCTAAAATTAATATACGATGGAAGAATCAGAGTAAGTTGACACGAGCGATTCAGACGATTTAAGTACAACGTTAATAGTCTAGAAAGGAATGTCAGTGAAGTCTACTATATACTAAAGTTTATCTGAAGTCAGAATGCCAACAATATTCCCAATATTTCTAACAGAGAACTAATTAATAGCAGATTAATAATAGAATTAATGGTTTCATCTATATTCAGAAAACACACATGAACTAATAATTTGCCTAAATTCGGTGAAAATCTATGACGAACTTCAGTACTAGTAACCTTCACATAAATTTTGCAAATAACAAGTTTGTGACTGAGTTATTTCAAACCAAAGGCAGCATCTATTTCTCCATTAAGACTCATTTAAGAAAACACTAGTCAATCTGGTACTATAATATCTTACTTGCAACGCAAAATATGAAAATCAATAGATTTACAATTTTGGCTGAAGAAATTATTTAATTGCATTAATGTATTTGTTGATCAAAGCTGTATCAATAATGTTAATGTCCCAGAATTATGGAATACAGTAAAAATTCAAGAGAGCAGAAATAAATATAAACTTCGGGATAACACGCCAAAGATATGTCTAGAATGCAGAGGAGCGTAGAGCAATATTTACAGTAAGCGAAACCTAGATGAGAACGCGAAATAATACCTAGGAAGTGTCTCGTATACACGCGCGGCCTATCTATTCTGCAAGCATATGATAGAACTTCGAATATACCTACTGGAGTAATATGCGTACTGGAGTTATAAATACTCAAGAAACGAAAACGATATAACTTACGTTATAAAGCAATGTACTCTCCAAAATCTGAGAATATATGTATATATAACATGTGAATTTAAATAATTTATTAACAAGAAATATGAATAATCAGTTACGATAGTTACGTAAAAATGAATGAAATGTGAGAGAAGGAATACGATCTAATATCGGAGATCCCAGACAAAAATAAGGAAATAGAACAGTACGTGAAACTGTATGTAGCTTTGCAATTTAATTATCTTTCATAAAGTATATGAATCTGCTTCAGAATTAAGAACGTAGAACAGTCGTGGCTAGTTGGAACCATATTTCATACTGCAATAGTGTGCTAAATATGATCCATCATGAATTAAGTATAAGCATATCTAATCTTTCGTAACTCATTCTCAATGATTTTTGTCTGTCTTGTGTGAGTGCAACGGGAGAAACCGTTTAAGTAAAACCAAAAAACTTTAACTCAGAATACGACGTAAGTTAGGCCAACATCATGAAGGTTAATGTAGATAACTATCTATAATTTAACGGCCATAAGGTTATAGAAATGTTAATCTGAACTTACGGGAAATATAATTATTATATAAACAGTTGAGTACTCCGAAACAAGTACTTAAAATTTATAATTAAGCAGCCAATATATGTACAATTGGGTACTCAAACAATACTTAAAATCTTCAGCTAATCACAATTTATATTCTATATATCCATGATGTCGTACACTCACCCGATTTCCCAAGGCGAAGAACTTTCAGGGACACAATTTTAGAAAAAATTATACGATCGAGTCGTAGACACAGCAACTCAGCGCTCGTCTCCAAGCCAAAACCAGGGAACTTTGCAGAATCATCGAGAATGAATTGAAATCAGCTGACGGTGGTGTACCTAGCACAGCTAGAGTTACAATCCTCCACCTGCTGCCAAAAAAGGTTCATCAGTGTAGTGCAAAACCCAGATTTGTCACTCTTAACGCTACTAAGTCGGACCATAATTTCGTTACAATTGGATAATGTCTAATAATAAATTAAGTGCTAATTGGTAAACTGAATAAATACCATAAAACTTGAAACAGAGCAACAGGTAAGTGAATATGATACTTTAAGTAAGACCTGAACATATGTTTCTCTCTTTTAGATATTCACATTAAGCACAACACCTAAATAATAAATACTAAAACTGTACCACTTCATATAGAACTGAAATGGAAATGGCAATGGAACTCCCAAATATTTACCTCTTTTAAAATCCAACAAAACATTAATGAAATAAGTGGATTATTTAAACGTCCAGTAGAGGAATAAGTTTTACCTATCTCACACCTAATTTTTTAACAATCCATATTATGAAACATTAAGGTTCAACAAGTTCAAGAGTGATATATTCTATCAGCGTTGAAATTATTTGTTAAGTAAAAAATATATATTTCAAGTGGTAGTATATAATGTATATGATTTCATATTGATGATAATCGATATATGTTGGAAAGTCTATGGTCAAACATACATATATAACCGCGCCCATTAAACGATGAAGTCAATATGATTTGAATTTGTAAGTAATTTGAAGTGTGAAAAATGTCAATGAATACATAGTGTCATTTTAGTGGAGATTGAACTAATATTTATAGCATATAGAGACATCAAGATGAGGGTGCAGGCTGTTTAGCCACATCCTTCATTAGAAAAATGTTGAATACATATATTTCACCAAATGACTTCATATATGCCATAGCATATCGTAGCTTCATGTGCGAAGACCACGCAAAAGTCTGGCGTGGAGATGGCTTGAATCTTGATTTCTTGTGCAGGATCGAATGATGAAGTCCGATAAGACGTTAGACGTAGGCCTACAGGAACAAGTTCAGAGTCTCATCCGGCCACATGAAATGGCAAAAGAAATTCCGGGAGGCCAGCCGGCGATGAGTCTCACAAGAGCAATCAGGCATGTGTGCGCATAACACGCCCGAGAGGAAGACATCAGGCTCCACAACGAACGCAAAATTTCAAAATAATCTACAGGTGCACAGTATCTCCTTTTCTAAAGTCATGGGGGGGGGGGAAGGTTTGTGTGAGTAGCGCTTCCCGTAATTCCTCTATATATGTGCGTATAAATAATATTCATTTTACTTTAGAAATCATCTTCAACTGGACTAGTCTCCCTTTTTATATATTTCTCCAATTACATAGTTAACAAATATTCTCGTATTCATAACATAGCCTAATTTCATCCTTAGTTTCAATACATGGATGATTCATACTTCTTTTGTTTTACAATAAATTTGAGGTGTATTAATAATTTACATCTGTATCATTTAATGATTGTCTTTTGTCTTATCTTTTGTTTCTTTACTTCAAAATGTTCATACAATGATTTTATGTATTAAAAATTTCTTATGTTCGAATTAAATTCTACGTTTAACAAGAAACAACTAAGGGAGTTCCACAACGGAGTGGATGTGGTCTACGATATTTATGTCTATATATTTGTTTTTAACAACAACACTTGCTCCAGAAGAGAGGGAAGACCTTCAACCAAGGGAAAGGCGAGTGCAATACACCATGGATATAGACATAGAAACAGAATTTTCTTTTTCATCAAAGCAACTGATGTAAAACTTTACTGAGAAGGATCTTATGTAGCACAAAAAATCCAACGGGGGCAACTCACACAAGACAAGAGAACAAAATACACAACAAGTGCACCCAACACAGACATCCTATGTATATACGTATGTGAAAAGCTTTCAAATGCCATCGCACATTACCAGTGAAATTTACCTTCAAGAACATCCGTCTGACTTCGAAACTCACGGAGAAATGATTAATAAACAAGGCCACACCGGCCTACGACAAAAGTATGAAGGCCAAACTTAACAATAATGAGAATAGTAAATATGACTAGAATCACGCAAGAAAAACAGAATTTACTAATGGATGCGAACAACGGAGAGCATCCCCTCCGCCACCTGCACCGAAGAGAAAAAACGGCTACCAATTGAACCGCAGTGGAAGCATGCTGGGCCCATAACCCAGAGGTTCGTAGATTGAAACCGCTCTGCTACCAATTGAACCGCGAAATTGCCTAGGTATTTATTTTATTACTCAATTCGTCTCAAACACAATAACTATTCGCACACACACACAAACAGACTCAAACGCAATAACTCAAACATGGAAGACGTGATAACCTACCAGGGGTAGTAGAGGGAACGTCTCTCTGAGGACAGATAGCGTTAAAGGAATTCGTTTACAACCAAGACCCATAAATAGGCACCACGAAGAACAGTGGAAAGATCCAAAAATATGTTTTAAGAATTACCATACATAATTAATATCAATGTTTACAACAGAAAATTTTTTCATAAAATCCTAAAAGATTATAATATACTATAATCAAGATTCAAAATTGATAATATTGGTAATTATTGAGTTATAATAAATACTTCATAATTTATTCAATCATTGGTATAACCAATTAAATAATATATCTATATCTCATTAAGGCATATATCGTTAAGTCTCAGTTGCCACGAGAGATCGCAATAAATACTACACTGTAAATTTATTCTGAAAAACAGTATGACTAAATTTCAGAACATCTGTATACTATCCTTATTCAGTATCGCTAAACTTCTGAATAATACCAGGAGACGAGATGTACCTTATGTCAAGGTTTACTTGCAACAAATAGGATTAGTCAGTTCAAACCACTAATATTAAGGAATAACTATGTTCTCCTTATTTCATCACAGAACCAACATCAATAATCAATAAATACTACTTTTAAAATATCCTTTTAAGTCAATGTAGACAAATAGCACAATTGATATAACTGATATGAGAGATATTATTATGCACCAGGAAGTGCGATACTAAATACAGTAATAATACGCAGTATGAAAACCAGGTCGAGAATAATGGTACAAAGCCAAACACTATAATCGCACTTTATCTATAGGCCTAGAATCCCTGTATACCGATGGAGATCAAATAATTTGTAAGCAAATCTAGATTAGCTTGGGAGAAATATCCGACGTAAAATATGAAAATCAATAGATCTACAATTTTGGCTCAAGAAATTATTTAATTGCAATAATGTATTTGTTGATAAAAACAACTCAATAATTTCAATGTCCCAGAATTATGGAATACAGCAAAAATTCAAGAGAGCAGAAATAAATATAAACTTTGGGGTAACACACCAAAGATGTATCTGGAATGCAGAGGAGTGTAAAGTAATATTTATGGCCGAGTGCACCATTCTCCGGTTTTCTCAGCCGTTTCGTTACCGCGGTAAACGTAATACCGGGGTATTCTCAAAATCTCTGTGCACCATTGCGAAAATACCGCGGTTTGCTAATGATTGGAAATATTGCGGTTACTCTGCTCCGAATCCATTTTTCCATTGATGGTTTCTTCCATGGCCGCTAGGTTCTCTCTCTCTCTGCACGTCTGCCAGTCACGGTGGCTCCCTAGTAGGCTATTGCTTTTCCAAATTCAATGTATTTGTTGCCTTATTATTTAATAAAAAGATGCTCATAAGGATAAAAGGGAATATTATATTGCGTACATATGTCGTCTGAATTCCAACTTTGAATTCAAGCACCATAGATACTGTACCAAACGTGAAATGAGTTGCTTTCGCTCTGGTTGAGGTGAGAAAGGAAGCTCATTTCAATCGATGTTACAGCACAGTATTTGCAAAGATATGTACCATCGTTCATTCTTCAAATAGATCCCACCTGTCTGTACATTTAAATAAAATAACATTGATGTTTTAAAGAATAATTCTCACACGTTTGCAATCCAAGGCAAAGCAACACCACGAAATCTCTGCTCTGAGTTCGACATAGCCTCGCTTTTATTCCCGTACGACTAGTAGAAATTTTAGGTGCAAAATCATGTGCATAGCCATGAAAGGGCTGTTATAATTATGTTCGTGTACGTGCAGGTATGATAAATTGATTTACATACCCTATATACCGATACACAGGCTATATCGTGATGCATGCAGCCATTCACTTAAATTTTGCCTAGGACCACTGGTTTTCCATATTTCATTTATTTGTTGCCTTTTTGTTCAGTAATAAAAGTTTATAAGGATAAAATGGAATATTATATTGCATATATATGTCGTCTGAATTCAAACTGATTTCAAACACCATAAATACTGTACTATTTGTAGACTTATCAAAAGCATTCGATGTAATAGATCATAACATCTTACTCAACAAACTTCAAACTCTTGGAATAAGAGGATTAGCATTAAAATGGTTCCAATCATATCTAGAAAACCGCAAACAAGTTGTAGAAATCGTGCACAAAGATGAAAGGACACACATAATAAATAATGTACTGTCAAGTGAGAGGTATATCAAGTATGGGGTTCCACAAGGTTCCATCCTTGGACCGGTATTGTTTTTAATTTACATTAATGATCTAGATATTCAGTCAAATCACACAAAGACAACTCTCTTTGCAGACGATACCAGCATCCTTTTAACAGGTGAAAACAATGAAATTGCTAGACTTAATATGACAGAAACAATAAGTAAACTTCATAACTGGTTCGAAAGGAATAGACTTATAGTTAACAAAGAGAAAACAGTTGCAATAAACTTTCAGCATGTACAAAATAAGAATACAGAATTTCCTAACATCTCATATGAGGATAAAACTATTAGTTATGTAGATTCAACAAAATTCTTGGGGGTATGGATTGATCAAAATCTTAAATGGTTTAAGCATGTTGATGTCCTCTCGAAAAATTTGAGTAAAATTTGTTATGCCCTATGGTCAGTGAGGAAAGTATCCAGCCTAAACACAGTACGCTCACTCTATTATGCCTACTTTCACTCCCTCTTAACTTACGGAATAATCTTCTGGGGAAATTCAACTAACAATGAAGCTATATTTAAATTACAAAAAAGAGCTATAAGAATAATGATGAAAGCAAACAACACAGCCAGCTGCAGGCAATTATATAAAGATCTTCATATATTACCCTTCCCCTGTATCTACATATTAGAGACACTTATATTTGTAAAAACTAATCTTTCTTCATTCCAAACAAACTCAAAGGTACATTCCTATAATACAAGAAATAAAAATGATTTAGCGAGTATACCACATAAAACTAGCTTATTTGAGAAAAGCTTCACATATACAGGACTCAAATTATACAATGGTTTACCCCAATCTATTAAAGAAATACCTGCACTATGTAAATTTAAAAGAAAGGTATGTGAATTTCTTCACAGCCACTGTTTTTATTCAATGGATGAATTCTTTGACCACAATCATTCATAAGCAGTATTATTTTTCAAAATTTTTTATTTATCTTGATTTCAGATAGCCTGCTAGAGGATTTGCGGCCGGATAAACCCACGAGTTCATATAGTGACAGTGTGAAACATGATATGGACCAAATGGCCTCATGTAGTGATGACTTATGGAAAAATTACTTAATCATTAAAATCTCCATGTACTGTAGAACTAGGACAGGTGTTGAATTATTCTGGTAATAGGGTCATGCAACAGTTAGGACTGGCTCAATCTTTCGGAGAGCGGCTTGGTTGACTCTGGTTCCCTGTTGCTAGGGTTTTGTAGGTGGAGTGAGCTCGCTAAGGCTGGAGGAACCTTCATCTACTTTTCCTGTTCTAAATTTTATACTTATTTATTTACCTTCATTATGTTACATTGTCATGTAATTATGAGTTACTATTTGAATACTACATTAACAGGTATTTATCCTATTCCTAATTATTAATTTTTATTACTAGAAGAGATCATTCAGTATTTATAACCTATTGATATAAATAACACTGGTCAACAAAATTTGAACTTTTTTATGTTATAAGGGAAACAATGGGTGTGTCTGACTTACTTTTTTGTGCTGATTTCAAATCTTTTTACATAACTTTTCCATCACCCAGGGTTTTTGAGTAATCGCATGGAAAACATTTTTCGTCTCTATACACTATAGTATTATGATATCTTAACTGAAATTACATTTACTACCTAAAATGTATGTGAATTGGATTTTCGGCTGTACTTCGCTTGAGGAACATCTCTCTTCAGTGTCCAACAGTAGTCTGCCAACATATTTAGACACCATTTACCCTGGTAGCGCCTTTCCATTTCCGTGATGTCCTGGTGGAAACGCTCCCCGTGTTCGTCGCTTACAGCCCCTAGGTTTTCAGGGAAGAAATCAAGATGGGAGTGCAGAAAGTGTATTTTTAAAGATATTTTACATCCCATTATCTTGTAGTTCTCAATCATATCACTGATAAGTTCGCTGTAGTTATCAGACCTGAAGTTCCCTAGAAAGTTTGTGACAACTTTTTTGAAAGATTGTCATGCAGCTGCTTCTTCCATATTTAATTGGATTTCAAATTGCGTATCTTTCATCAGTTCCCTTATTTGGGGGCCAACAAATATTCCTTCTTTTAGTTTGGCTTCGCTGATCCTTGGGAACTTAATTTGCAGGAAGAGAAATGCACTGCCATCATAATCCATTGCTTTCACAAATTGTTTTATCAAGCCTAGTTTTATATGCAGTGGAGGCAATAAGATTTTTTTCAGAACATACAAGTGGTTGATGAAAAACATTTTCTGGTCCTGGATTAAGTGACTCTCTCTTTGGCCAGTTCTTTATAATATAATGTTTACATCTATCTCTGCTAGTCCACTTGCACAAGAAGCAGCAAAATTTAGTATAACCAAGCTGAAACCCAAGTAAGATGGCTATTACTTTTAAATCCCCGCATATCTGCCAAGAAAAATTTTCATACTTTATAGAGGATAATAAAAGCTTCATATTATCATAATTTTCCTTCAAACCAACTGCATGGACTAAAGGAATGGATGGATATATGTTTCCATTATGTAGTAACACTCCTTTGAAACTTGTTTTTGAGGAGTCTATGAACAAACGCCAATCCTCAGATTTATGCTCAACACCCATTGACTGGAACAAATTTTCAACATCATTGCAGAAAACTAGGTCCTTCTCTTTAGAAAAAAAATGCTCAAATTCCTTTTGGCGTTGGCGGAAAAACTTACTTTGGTGTCACCCTGCAGTAGCTTCCATCCTTTCAATCTTGAGGCGAGTAATTCTGCCTTGTTTTCACTTAAACCAAGATCCCGAACCAAATCATTTAAATCATCCTGTGTTAGAAAGTGAGGTTCATTTGTAGCATCTTCTTCCACAATATCTGAATCATTCTGTAATTCATCCTGAATATCAGGAAATTCTTCAGTCATTGTTGTGTCATCTGGTGGAGATGGTATGGGAAGTCCTGGCCCATGAAGCACCGGTCGAATTGCTGAATCTAAAGATGGATATTTAAGAGCGTGTCTGGACTTCGAACTTATTCCAGATATATTTGTCAAGCAAAAGTAGCAGTCTGTCAAATGGTCCTTACGTTCGCGCCATATCATGGGGACTGCAAAAGGCATATGACGGGATCCTTTCAACCAGCCAGTGTTACACATTTACACATTTGGTACAACAGATTTCTGGGGCCCATGTCTTGTTTTGGTCTATTTTGTTGTTAAAATAACAGTGATAAGCTCTTCTTATTAGAGGAGTAAAGTTTCGTCTCTGCGCTTTGAAAGTCAGCTCACCACACACAAAACAGAAGTTGTTTCTATCATTAACACACTTTCGAGACATGTTTCTTATCACTATACCCTTTTACACTACTCCTTATAATGCACTACTAAGGATGGTAATATACACTTCTATCACAATTCAATTGATTACGGAAGAGAGTACAGAATTACGTAGCTTTTATTCTTTTAAGAAAGCTTCTATTCATCTGCAAACTTTACCTTACAATCACAGTTTTGCATATGATCAAGTAGGGCGTGATGACTAAATAAGGTATTGTAACTCATGAATTCAAGGCAACAATCACCAAACGTTATAAGTCAATTACTGACACAATGAAATGAAATATAAATGTAGAATACTAATTCTAATCAGCATGTTACCGTATATACCAGAAATGATAATAAACAGGATTTTAAAAAAAATGGTGGGTGATGGAAAATTACTGACTTGATTTTTGGAATCAGCAGATGAAAATACATAAGAAACACCCAAAATTGTTTATGTAACAAAATCATTGTTGACCAGTGTAATTAAACAACAGGATAACTCAGCACCTTTGTATTTGTATTTTTATTTTTTATAATTTTCTTATCTGAATTATAAAACTGGTACTTAGGCTATAAATTAATATAAATCAATAATTTGCTAATATCTATATTTTATACTCTGCAAAGAAATTTTCATACTGTACATATTTCTTCAACTGTAAGTTTATATTTGTATTTGTAATTATATTGACGTGTCCCATAACATGCATATGTTCCGATGGACTTAATAAATCAAATCAAATCAAATCAAATCATACTATTCGTGGTTACGCCCACTAGCCTACTCAATGGACCTGGTTTGGTTGAGGTAAGAAAGAAAAGTCATTTCAATCGATGTTACACACAGTATTTGCAAAGATATGCACCATCGTTCATTCTTCAAATAGACCCCACCTGTCTCTCATTATTCTTTATGTTCAATTAGCTTTTGGCCTAGATATCGTAAATATGATACATTACGCTGATCTCCATCTTGGAAAGAAAACAGCGGTTTTCTCACTTTACAGCTCCTTCACGGCCGGTTTGCATCTCACCGCGATAAAAGTCGAAACCAAGCACGGTGCAACGAAAGTATGACATTACCGGGGTAAACTAAGCAACTTTACCGCGGTATTCTGAATACCGAGGTTGGTGCACTCGGCCACTAGAGTAAGCCAAACCTAGATGAAAACGCGTGAAAATACCTAGGGAGTGTCTCATACACACGCGCGACTTATCTATTCTGCAAGCATAGGATATAACTTCGAATATTCGTACTCTAACTGGAATGATAAATACTCAAGAAGTGAAAATGATATAACATGCGTTATAAAGTAGTGTACTCTACATCAACTGGGAATTTATAAATATATAACAGATGAGGATATTATAGGAGAAAAATTCCTCCGGCACTGGGACTTGAACCCAGGACCTTTGGCTATTCGCGCCAATGCTCTACCAACTGAGCTAAGCCGGAGCTCAATTCACAGCGCCAGATGGAACTTCTCTCCTATGACTGAGGAATTTTTCTCCTATAATATTCTCATGTAGTGTCCAACAGAGACAATAATCTGTGGCTCATGAATGCTTATATATCTATATATAACAGATGTAAATTTTTAAAAAAATATTACCTAGAAATGTGCTGGAACTTTTACTATGAATAATCAGTTACGATAGTTACGTAAACATTTATGAAATGCGAGAGAAGGAATACGATGTAATATCGTAAGAAGATCCCAGACAAAAATAAGGAAATAGAATGTAGCTTTGTAATTTAATTATCTTTCATTAAGAATATGAATGTGCTTCAGAATTAAGAATGTAGAACAGTCGTGGCTAGTTGGAACCAGATTTCATACTGCAATAGTGTGCTAAATATAATCCATCATGAATTGAATACATGCATATCAAATCTTTCGTAACTCATTCTCAATGATTTTTGTCTGACTTGTATGAGTGTAACGGGAGAAACCGTTAAAGTAAAACCAACAAGCTTTAACTCAGAATTACGACGTAAGTTAGGCCAACATTATGAAGGTCAATGTAGATAACTATCTGTAATTTTACTTTCATAGACCCGAATTGGATAACAAGTACGACTGGGATTGCATCAAGTTCCCCTTTGACTATACGACATTGACAAGTTTTCCAAAAGAAATAATATTTCTATAAATGTTTTCGGTCTAGAAGAAAAACGCGAGGGAAACACATTTCGCGCTACGTGTTTTTCAATCAAAATTGCTGAAAAGCTTCTAGCGGGCCATAGAGATCTGATCTATGTTTGAAATGAGTAAAAGTCACATTATATAGTAATTTCCTATTTTGACACTTTCATAAGACCTTTCGGAACATCTAACCATCTTCAAGACAGAGTGTGTACACGATGCTTTACGCATTTCCAGTCGTACGAAGTTATATCTGCGGATGAAAGGCTGGATGAACATTTGGCGTTCGGTAATTCTTTCACCCCCGTCAGATGCGAAATTCCAAAGAACCCCGAAGTTTGCTTCAGTAAGCATTAATTTATGCGGATTTCGAATTCATATTGAAGCCGATTTCGGGGTGCTTAAATGATTCCGGAAAAAGTAGGACACCTCCTTACCAGAAGCATACTCCGTACAGTTGTTATTTTATCAAAGACACGGAGGATACGTTTTCCCAATTGAGGTTGTTTAGAAGGAAGGATTGAAGTGGGGAGTTTATGCGATCGCTCGTCGCTGATGTAAAAGTCATTGATCGGGTGCTACATAGCATAAACAAACCAATGATCCCTCTAAGCAACGATAAAAATAAACAATACAGGGACAGCACCATTTGTCACATCTGTAAAGAGAGTAACTTTACCGATGTGAATTATAAAGCACGGGACCATATAATGTCAGCAGTCGTTTCAGAGGGACCGCTCATAAAAATTGCAATTTAAATTATAGAAATCAGACCTTTGTCCCGGTAGTTCTGCATAATCTTTCAAATTACGATGCACATTTTATCGTTAGAGAGTTAGGTTTCGATGTAAACAGAATCAATGTTATTTGCAATACGCAAGAAAAGAATGTGACTTTCAGAATTGATTCCGTCTTCTTATCGCAAAAGAGGATGTATGGAGTTGAGATTTGTAGACTCGTTTCGGTTCATGGCAAGCATTCTAGAAAAGTTGGCAAACAATCTTCCTAAAGATAAGTTCGTAGAAAACAGAAATTCGTTTGGTGAACATCAGAACATCAGCGTTCGAAATAGGGATGTAGCGAACTAGAACCAACAGATGTCTCCACTGCTCTAGCCGGTATGCGCTAGCCGTTCGTCACTTGTTTTTCCACTCGTCATCTGCTGGCACCATGCTTTTAAATGGCGTTTCATCTTAGCAGACTGAAAAATACGTTCGAACTTTTCTTTTTTTGTAGCGGGTAAAACGCTACTAGGCGCATTTCTTTGTATACTGGACACTTCCAGAATATATTTACGTGAAAAAACTTTAAGAAAAATTGCAAAAGATAGACGCTATATAAGTCGAAAAGAAAGAAGAATAAGCTGACAAATACTGTGAGAAATGCCCGCTATTAAGTACATTACTATGTTCCCGACGTACAAAATGTTATGCAGATATGAATATTTATATACAGTACTGCTAATTTGGCGGTTGGGTATGATTCAAAGTAACTAAAAGAATATACCTCTAGGGTTCAGACAGTAAAATACTAATTGATATACGTGATAAACACTGATTTATGTGGTGTGTATTCGCAGACATTTTCAATATTATTTATTTTCTATATCAAATGCATATTTAGCCTATACCGTCATATTAAAAACGTATTCAAAATCAAAATATTAAAACATGTTTACATCACGAAAACTTACCTTTCCTGTCCCTCGTAGTTAAAAAAGATGGGAACTTGGGAATCGATTAGGCCTTTTTTTCTTCTTCTCATTCCTCATGCTTTCTTATTCCTTTTATTATCGGTAAGTTATGCTGGACCATCGTTACATGATTTTCATTTCTAGTTATGAAACAGAATATTGTTAAGAATATTTCATTGCATGACATAGCAGATTATAAAGGCAGAATTTAATAATTATCATACGTTAAGTTATGTAGCCTATTAAATTGGCAACGCTATTGTCACAATTTTTATTCGAGGCCGTCAATCTAACTTGGCTATTTAGAAATCACAGAATTTATATTTTGATATCAGATGCAATAGAAGGCTACAGCAGCCTAATATACACATATTTATACAGCAAAGTAAAATAAATAGGCCTAAAATAACTAAATAAATTTAACAGGGAAGTGGTCTTTAAATATAAAGGTGCACTAAAGATACAGTTTAACAAAGGTATAAAACTAATACAATGTACTGTAATTATCATTGCGTTACTAGGTAATTATAATTAATTTATTGAAATTTACTCTATTTTTAAATGGCTCATAACATCTTCTCGATGCTCACAGCAAATTTAATATTAATTTTAAAATTAAAGGATATCTAATACCCGCACTGCATATAAATATTCATACATTGATAACATATTACTGCAAGTCGAGTACAAAATAATGTCGTCTGTATCGGAAATATCTCACAATATTTGTTCGTTAATCCTTCCTTTTTAGTGTTATTTAGAGCCTATCTGCTGTGATTTTTCTTTTGTATTTTTGACACTTCAACATTCTAGAAGGGCCCAGTAGACAAGGAAGTACGTATAGTAGCCTCGTGTCCTCTATAAAAATATAAAATTACGAACACATTTTTCGGACTGAGAAGTTGGAGCGCCATTTAAAAGCATGAAGCCAGCAGAAGAAAATTGGAAAAACAAGTGACGAACGGCTAGTGCATACCGGCTAGTACACCCACGCTATCTGTCGGAGAAGTTTGGCGAGCTACATCCCTATTAACACTTAAGGGAGGAGCTAGAGGCCATACAGATACTCAAACCTAAAGACCTTGCAGTCGCGAGTACCCTCAAAGAGTGGTCAGGAATAATAATAATAATAATAATAATAATAGAAAAGCGCACAATGTGCATGATTAGTTTGAGCAGAAAGCCGTGAGTGAACCTGTCCTCTCGGGGAAAAACCATCACATGATATCTGTCACAAGTCCGGTGGCACAGCTCACACACACAACCCTCATTTGGGGTGTGATACGTTTTATTTTGACACACTAGATGGTGGAAACCATGAGTTGCAAATCTTGTAGTGATGTGTTTAAGTTCATAGTCTGTGTTCATCCAGTCTGAGTTGGTCATAGCATCTGTTGAGTAGAAGCTTTGACATATTTTCTTCTTTTTTTCTTGTAGTTCTTCCTGTAGTTTTATACAGTGTGTCCCACGCAAGAGTTGGCCAATGACGCGGGTTCTAGCGGCGCGGCGGGCACAGCTTCAACTCCCGAGCGATCGGGTGAAATATCTACGCTAATGAAGCCGCGATCGGTGTTATGATTCAGGTTCTCACATTTACAGTTAAAATTACAATGAAAATAAACACGTACCTCATCACAAGAGTTGTTGGAAATGTTCTCCTCTCGCATCCACACAACACTGACACCATTTTAGGAAATTTTCTTTCACGCGCATAAGTTCAGCTTCCGAGACAGAGTTCATTTCTCTTGTGATAGGCCTATGTGATATTGTCTTTAAGTTCTTCTAACAGTATGTGAATATTATTTATGGAGAAACTTGAAAAATAAAGTGTATAGGTCAACTTCCCGTACATTACAAAGGAAACGGCTGAAATATCTACGCTAATAAAGCCCGCTATTGGTGTAATGGTTCAGGTTCTCACAAAGAAAAACATGTGATTTATCTGGCAATACTGGACGTGTGTCGCTGAACTGCCACGACCTTGACTGTGTCAACAAAGCAGGTCAGTATTCCTTCTGCTTGTGTTAGTGTAGATTTGTTGTTACAATGCCACGACATAGGCCTACAATAGAACAGAGGATATTTATGTACGATTCGTATGTGATTACATCATCTTGCAAGGCCGCAAGACGTCGGTTTTTAGAAAAATTCCCAGGTGTACGTCCTCCAAGCAGAGAAGCCGTGCGAAAACTTGTAAGTAAACTTCGGGAAACGGGTTCGATTCTCGATAGGAAACGAGAGACCAAGCGGCGCGTACTTACTGAAGAGAAATTAATTCTATCTCGGAAGCTGAACTTATGCGCGTGAAAGAAAATTTCTTAAAAAGGTTCCAGTGTTGTGTGGATGCAAGAGGAGAACATCTCCAACATCTCTTGTGATGAGGTATGTGGTTATTTTCATTGTAATTCCAACTGTAAATGTGAGAACCTGAATCATAACGCCATTAGCGGCTTTATTAGCGTAGATATTTCACCCGCTCGCTCGGGAGTTGGAGCTGTGCCCGCCGCGCCGCAGGAACCCGCGTCATTGGCCAACTCTTGCGTGGGACACACTGTATATGCAGTGGTAGAAGGCAGGAGTAGTTGGTGTCTAAGTTCCGTTGTGTAGAAAGGTGCTCTTGTGAGTTCGTAGCATAGTCTCGAGAGCGTGAATTTCGATAGACACAGTACTTTTTTTTCATGTATGTGGCTTTCACACTTTCAAGGTCTTTGAGATTTTCTTTTGAGAGGTATTCCCATATCATATCCAGTCCATATGTCATAATCGGTGAGATTTTCAGCTTGAAAAGTTCCATCGCAACTCCAACTGCCAGTCTATTTACCATCGAAATTTCGTTCATTGCTCTTACTGCCGCTGCTACTCTTTCTTTTATATGTCTACTGTACGAGGTGCCTGATGTCTGTAGAGTGATTCCCAGGTGAAAGATCCCGTAATTTCTAGAGGTTCCCCATTTTCATAGTGCACGATGTCTCTAGCAGGTATTCGCCCCCCTTTTCTGAAAACCATTTGCACTGTATTCTGTCGGTTCACAGTGAATTTATTTCCATCTGCCCATTCCAATAATTTTGAAAATGCCATTTGTAATTTCTCTGGTCATCTTGATGCTATTGCAACATCGTCTGCATAGAGATACACTTTTAAATCCTCCATTTTTCCTGCTAGATCCGATATTGCTACATTAAACAATATGGGGCTCAGTGCTGAAGTAGGACCAGAATGGACCGGAACATTGCTCCGGCAAAGTAAAAATCTACTCTTCATCACTCTAGCATAAACGCAGGGAGGAAAAAGTAGATATGAAATTGGCGTATATTTTTGCACACAATTTTAGTAAAGAATCATTATTTGGCTCATGATCTCTTGTTCTTGTTGCAACAGTAGCCTTGCCTGCGCGGTAGCCATAAATTCAATGCGTACGTGATGAAGTTGATTGCATTGATTAGTATTGTAATGTAATTTCTATGTGATTCATTAAAAAAGGTATTTGATTATAATATTTGATATCATAAAATGACAAATAAATAAATACGTGCAAATAAATTTTTTCCAACTTCAGCACTGACTTGAACACAAATGCAAGATAACAACATAAAAATTAACTTACCATTCACACTGATAGCAAATATTAACGTCAAGACAAAACAATGGAACAGTGTTCCATTCAATTACTACCAATCAAATAGAACATGCTTCAATGCACATTTCTATAAATAATTTTAAACACTTTACATTTGGTATATGATATTTTTATTGTATTAAGAAGATTACAAAAGAGTTTACTGGATTCGATGCTTGTCATTTTACTAGTAGACATCTTAAAAACACACTAACATATTTTGATTGGAGTGTGTATGCCTATTCATGAATAATGATTCTTTACTAAAAAAAGTGTTGGCAAAGTGGTGGATGTGTAGACATATATAGATGGTGCTGCTAAATACATATAAACTGATTTCTTTCTCTAAAATAGAGAAATAAAATCAGGTAAACTGATATAACAAAGTGCCAAATGGAGTTAATAGCCCATATTTCAGAAACATTTGAGTTTTAGACCATGGTTTCTTGAGAAAGTTTGATAAGCATATGTGAAGGAATAAGTGGGAAACAGCAGAATGAAATGACAACAAATTCCTCACATCTAGAACAAGGCGTGATATAATAAATTTTACAAGGTCCTCATTGATTAGCAATGTGGTTTTGGTAGTATAGTCATGATTTGCCATTTAAAAAGCATGTGGCCTTTAATTGGTCGTTATTCCGATACAGTTCAACTTATTTGGTCAAAAACCAACAGGCTTCTTCCTATGGACGTTATAAATGTTTATACCAAGTTTCATGAAAATCCAATAAAGCGTATTTGAGTTATCACGCATGTAGGCATACAGACAGACATACATTTTTCCGTCCACCACACAATTTTTAGAAAGTACCATTCTAGTACTTAATAGAGAAAAGTCTCTTTAAGCTATGTTCGTAAGTCTCTTGACAGTTTGCATAGTACCACCATTAGGCCAATATTCTAGTGAAATTGCTGTTACCATAAAAAAGGATCACTAAATAATGAATAAAATTGAGCTTGTGAGGGATTGATTAATTATGAAAAAACCTTACAATACAAATTTTTAATTGAATACTATGCCTTTTTAGCACCTACTGAAACTCATTTAATTTCGCCACTGGTTTGTTCTGGCTGCTTTAATTGCCTATCTGTTGCACATTATTTACCACTAGGTACCCGTTTGTTGGGGAAGGCTATAGGTTCCACTAGCATTTTTCTACGTGTCTAGTATGAGTGTATATTCAAATGTTCCGCTCAATGTATTTCTCAATCTCAGCGCATTAATATTAGTTTGAGTCCGCCTGTTTCTGTGATTCCCCTCTCATCGGCAGGTGCAGCTCTAGCGGCAGCGTGACATCACGGCGTCATGTTAGAACACAGTTAGCTTCCTGCATCCACGCACGAGAGACGTGCTGGATCGCTCTCTCCGGATTCGCGCCTATTTCAGACAATAGAACAGAGGTTTTCTATTAACTCGCGAATAAATACATAATACTTCCAGTTATAAGTATTATCGTGTGCTAGTATTTAATCTACATTAATTACAGTAGATTCAGTGTTATCGGCTTCTTAGATTATTCTAAAAGTTCGTGTATCAGTGCGGCAACGTTGTGCAACCAAGCTTTCACAATAGCTAGGCTATAAAGTTCATTAGAGTCAAGATTCAAGTGTTAAATAATATTATATGTAATACAGCGATCCTTACGATCAGGTTCATGTATAATTTACATTGCTGGCATAATTAACGAGAAATTATCGCCACGTGTTTCCAAGTTCGCGCCAAATTCACATTCCATTGTGCAAGTGCAAGTGCACCTATCTCAGATTCATTATACATCTTGTTTCAGTGTCTAATCGTATTTTCAATTACATTATTTAGCCTATATCGTGTGAGATCAGATTGTATTTTTTCGCGACAAGTGAAAATCGCTTTTCATTTGCTCCTCTCGGTCCGGATATATGCCGTTTTTGCATTCATTTTGGTACCTCCTGGGCCGGGTGTAATTTGGACAATTCTCGACATCTCACACATATACGGTTTCTTCTCGGTAGTGCTCTACCATCGGAACGGGATTCAGATTCCAATCGGTTTCTCGGGTACGCCCAATAGATCACATAGCAACCGCGTTTCGGACGTCAGAAGAATTCTATCTACATTGAATTCATGGTCCAGCGGACATCAGGTTGCAGTGCCCAGGCCACTCCAAGCAGAAGTAAAGCTACAAGGTTCCAGTCCTACAAGCAGAGAAAGCGGCAGTGTGCAGTGAGAAAAAGCTGTCATCCAGCGTGCAGTGACTAGCGGTGATCAGCAAAGCTCTTCAACAGCGAAGACAAAACAATACAGCAAAAAGATTCTTCAGAGCGAAGACATCACAGCATTCTACATTCGCAAGTATTTCTTCCTACATCCAGCATGGAACAAGAGATGAAATTACTGACTATAAAACGTGAGTTTATCAGACGAAAATTCACTTTAATTCAGAAGTTTTGTGATAGCATTTCAGAAGAGAGTGATGTGTTTCGACTTAAAGCTGAGTATGACAGTCTTCAGGAGCTATGGGTCAAATTTGAATGTTTACAAGCTCAAATTGAATCTCTCATCGAAGCCGAAGAGGAAATAAATTGTCATATGCAATACTATGAAGAAGTAAGAAGCAATTATCAAGTGCTTAAAGCTAAAATTAGTGCTCTTATACATCAGCATGAACAGCCATTTCGTAGTGCCTGTCCAGTGAACAGTGAACAAACACAGTGCAGTGGTACATCACATCATACATCGCATTCCTGCAATGCACAGAGCAGAAATATCCCTCTACCAGTTTTAGAACTACCTACATTTAATGGAGATGTCACGAAATTCAAACATTTCCATGATACCTTCAGCAGTCTTATCGTGAACAATGAATCACTAGATCCAATACAGAAACATCATTATCTCGTAGCAGCTCTTCAAGAAGAAGCGAAAGTGCTAGTTTCAAATCTTCCTATTACCAATGACAATTTCCCAGTAGTCTGGAAATTGATTTGTGATCGCTATAATAATACACGATTAATAGCTACATCACATGTGCAACAACTGTTATCATTGCCAGAAATGAGAGCAGACAATGTAATAGAACTGAGAAACCTTCTGAGCAGTTCTCAGAGCAATTTAAACGCAGTGGAAGCTCTCTCTCTCTAGAAGTTCCGCTACATGAAGTTTTATTAACTCAGCTTCTGTTAAACAGCTTAACAGACAGCACGCGCAAAGAATTCGAGAGTAAAATCGATTCTCAGCATTTTACATCTCTTCAAGATCTAATACAGTTCCTAGAATCTAAAGCACATACTTTAGAGATTTTAGCAACTTCCAACAACGTGTCCAGCCCATCACCTGCAAGAAAGGTTGAGCTGCGATCACCACAACACACTGTCCATGAGTCGCGACAGTCGTATGGAGGTACAAACAGATTATCTTGTACCTATTGTCAACGAAATCACAAACTTTACCATTGTGATGGATTTCGGCAAATTCCAATCAACGAGCGATGGAATTTCGTCAACTCTCAGCACCTGTGTGTCAACTGTTTCTCATCGAACCATCAGGTACGCCAGTGCAAATTAGATTCCTTCTGTAGTTGCCAAGGATCAAAACACAGTCAGTTGTTACATAATGACATGAATATGGTTTCGCTCCAGAATGAGCCTAGCTCTACGACAGATGAAATGCCACAAATGCATTCTTTTGTTGTAACTAGCAAATCTACACACCAGCAAGTTTGTTCTCTGTGTAAACTAAACCACGCTTTACACAAGTGCAATAAATTTCGCAAATTCACTGTGCAGCAACGATGGAGTTGTGCACGATTAAACAAGCTGTGCTTCAATTGCTTCTCCACAGAACATAAAGTACAAGAGTGTGAATTGCCTTCTTATTGTAAGTGTGACTTAAAACATAGCAAGTTATTGCATTTTACAACTAAGAAAGTTCAGTCCAAAGCATACGCCCTAACATGCTTTGATATCAGTCGAAGTCAGCAGAGTACTTCACGTCATAGCAATTCTAAACAAGTCAGAATTCGAAACAATTCAAGCAAAGCCTCTCATCACATGCAGAGCAAACGCTTCGAGACAAATAGACCCGGTGCAGCGGTCAAACCAGTTCGCAATAGCTTCGCTTCCTTAAAAAACAGGAACGAACATTTGCACACATCCCTTCACAATAAATCTTTCAACAGTCAAGAAAGATTTAGAACAAGTGATAGTGGAAATTCAAGATGTAAAGTGGATCCTTTCTACAGAGCTTTACATTCGCACAACAACACTCAGCAGTGTCTGTCTTCAGAGCGAAACAACACTCCGCAGTGTCTGCATTCATCGAAAACCAACACTCCGCAGTGTCTGTCTTCAGAGCGAAACAACACTCAACAGTGTCTGTCGTCTTCTAAAACCAATACCCAGCAGTGTTTTTCATCTTCAAAATAGTGAAAAGCTATACTTGCATCATCTGCATATGTCCAGTTAGAGAGCTACTATGTCTGTAAGAACTCTGATAGGTAGCCAAACCGTTACGCTGTGATATATGTAAGAAAGTAATCCTTTGGCACTGTTTGTGTTATAAACTCACCTAATGGTTATCCAATGGTCTTTCTCCATTGTTTCAAGATACAGTGTTATTAATATAATATCATCAGCTGTGCCCTGAATGATATACAGAAATCACCATGCATTTCTTCAACAAGATTCTACAAATTGTATTTCAACAAGCCTTCTGATCTACACTACATGCTACTGATCCAGCTGTTGTGCACAAGTCGAAGTCTTCACTTATGGATGCTACAACAACGGTTTGGATTCCAGCCATCATTCACCTAGACCTTCACTACCTCACGTGTGTTGCCAGTCTAAATAGTGTAGAGTCAGTGCTTTCCGTGTATATACAAGTGTATTTTCTTTATCATAGCTTTCTCCCTAGTTATTTTTCTTAAAGCTAGTGCTTTAACGGGGGGAGAATGTTGGGGAAAGCTATAGGTTCCACTAGCATTTTTCTCCGTGTCTAGTATGAGTGTATATTCAAATGTTCCGCTCAATGTATTTCTCAATCTCAGCACATTAATATTAGTTTGAGTCCGCCTGTTTCTATGATTCCCCTCTCATCGGCAGGTGCAGCTCTAGCGGCAGCGTGACATCACGGCGTCATGTTAGAACACAGTTAGCTTCCTGCACCCACGCACGAGACGTGCTGGATCGCTCTCCGGATTCGCGCCTATTTCAGACAATAGAACAGAGGTTTTCTATTAACTCGCGAATAAATACATAATACTTCCAGTTATAAGTATTATCGTGTGCTAGTATTTAATCTACATTAATTACAGTAGATTCAGTGTTATCGGCTTCTTAGATTATTCTAAAAGTTCGTGTATCAGTGCGGCAACGTTGTGCAACCAAGCTTTCACAATAGCTAGGCTATAAAGTTCATTAGAGTCAAGATTCAAGTGTTAAATAATATTATATGTAATACAGCGATCCTTACGATCAGGTTCATGTATAATTTACATTGCTGGTATAATTAACGAGAAATTATCGCCACGTGTTTCCAAGTTCGCGCCAAATTCACATTCCATTGTGCAAGTGCAAGTGCACCTATCTCAGATTCATTATACATCTTGTTTCAGTGTCTAATCGTTTTACAAGTGCATTATTTACCTATATATTGTGAGAATAAATGTCCATAGTTTATTACATGAAAAGGGTTTGTTTCCAATATTACATTCCGGTGATCCCTGTATTCCAGCAACCTGAGATTTATAAGTCCACTCGCTCTACTTTGGGTGTCTGTCCCATAAAACAGACTGGTCCTCCGAGTTACTAGAGATTCTTACTAACATCCCTTCCCATCCTTGTGCTCCTATCGTAACGGAATATACCGTGCACAATCACCGTTATTAAAGCCAGACACATTTTTCTTTATGTTGAATTACTGCTTAGCTTCATTAACATCTGCACTGAAAGGCTGCAAATGTCTCCTGCTTCTGGTTTCAATCTCTCCCTCTCCTGCACTCCATGGACCATTCCTCTTAGCCTTGCTCCAAGGCTCGAGAGGAATCTGGTCTTGACTTAAGTCCTTCTCGCCCTTCTTTCATTAGATAAGCCATCTGCTTCTCCCTCTCTCTGCATTATCAGTTGGGCTGAATCATGTGTTTCCTTTCTCCTATGAAGCAACATCATCGTTCTGCTGTCATACACTGTTAAGTTTCACAAATAAAACTTAAAAGCGGAAGAAAATATTATGTTGTGAAGGTGATTTATTACGTAAGCAATTTACTAAGTCACTGCCTCTAGATCGTATCTTTATCAATACCAAAGAGAATCTGTAATTATAGAACTTGTAAACATTGAGAGTTTTTGAAGGCACTAAGTCTTTATAATAGGGGATTAAAGCCAAAGTGGTGTAAGTCATGTTTTATTCATTTAGAGAAACAGAAGGTTTTGTTAGATGTATTATAATAATCTCTCCTAATTTTGTCCTCCCACCTACCTATATATATATACATACATGATATTTATGTATGAACGTAATAGGACTTGCACAACTCCTCCTGCTAACATAATATATCTATACCCAGCAGTGGCGACGCATAATTTTTTTCGGGGGGGATTTCAATAGGTAGAAAGAATACTAAAAAAATTAATTAACTTACGTATATAATTAGTTTATAAAACTGGCCACTTAGAGTGCATATATAGCCTTTTTTCAAATTTCGGGGGCCAGTGGCGTACCAAGGCTACTTGGCGCCCGAGGCTAATTAAATGTTAGTCGCCCCCTAACACTAAAAGGTTCAAGGTTCAATGAGTTAATTTAAACACAGTTTAATGTTCACAATTATTTATTTTTAGTAAGTAGTATGTTACTTTAACACATTATAAAGAGAAAAAATATGAATGAAATAAAACTGTAAGTATTATAAGGTAAGTTTGTTTGAAAAAAAAAATAAAGAGAAAAGAAGTTTCAGAGTCATAACAAAAATTTAAAAATGTGCCCTCCTAGCCTTGATGAAGTCTATAGTAGCACCCACATCACGTTCAATTGATAAAATTGCTAAATTACACCGTAAACTTTTCCTGTGTGCTCGGCGCCCACGACCTATTTCGTAGTGTCTATAAATAGCTTAAAACGAAACGTTTATTTCTTTCTAAATAATATTACTGCGGTATTTAACAAAGTAATAAAGAAAATATGACCAATAAAACCTTATATTTTGCTTGAAAAAAATATTTTTTCTTAAACTAAAAAAAGAGACATTTTTCAATTTTGGCGCCCCCTTCTTTACGGCGCTCGGTGCGGCCGTCCCGTTCGCACCCTCCTTGGTACGCCACTGTCAAAGGCGGAACCAGAAAATATTGAAAGGAGGGGCGACACAGACGAAAGTTTGCTATTATTGGGAGTGTGGGTGTATGGAATATCCCAAAAATAGGGGTCCGGGGTCCTCCCCTGGGATTTTGTTAAAAAACGAGGTCGCCCCTTTAGCTCCTCCCACTCAAGACATCTAGGTGTGAATGGTGGAACTACTAGCAGAGTTGAAAATTCGGACTTTTTCCCCCCTTTCTCCACTTTTTTTTTTTTCCTTTTTGCTATTCAATCCCTTTTCTCCTTTACCCTACCTACCTATTCCTATCCTTTAAATTTTCGACCTAAGGAGATTCGAACACGGGACCGCTAGTATGTTAGCCTGTCGTCTTACCCATCGACATGACTTAAGTGCGACATCAAGTGTAAATAAACTTGTAGAGGAAGTGAATGCATCAATTAAAAGACTCTGTAAGTATTTTAAGAAATGTAAATTTGTAAATATCAGCTATCTTGGTAAAAGATTTCACACTAGGCAAGGCCTTCATCTTAACTACTTGGGCAAAAAATTTGTAGGTCAAAAAATTCTAGAGAACGTGAATGAATATCTTAGAAACAAGTGTACCTCTTGCCTACCAGTAATTCCCCTACAAGATGCGCCTCACGATTTTTTAGGGGTACAGAAACAATCCTGAATAGGTCTTTGCCTAGGCCTAACTTCCTAGAGAAAAATAGAGGTAAAAATAGTCTTTTTCATGGTATAGATCAAAATGCAGAAAATTGGCCTAATGATAGTACAAGACCTAGAACCATCAAGCCTAACCTCAATAAGGAAAGTATAGGGAATGGTCACCCGTTGGTATATACTTTATTCCATATAAACATACAGTCATTAAGACACAAACTAAATGAGATAGAATTGGTCTTAAATTCTCTTTGTTGCCACGTATTGTGTTTAAATGAGCATTGGCTCAACGATGTTGAAAAGGATTTATACATACCTACAGGATATATTCTGGCTGATGCCTTTTGTAGAGAAGCAGGGTATGGTGGTTCAGCAATATATGTTAGGAATAACATATCTTATGATGTAATAGATATAGGGAAATATAGGATGACTAGAGTGTTTGAGGTATGTGCAGTAAACTTAAAACATTTAAATTTAGTAATCGTTTCAGTTTATAGTACACCTGATTCAAATAAATCAATATTTATAAGCCATGTTGAACAGTTAATATTATTTCTGCAAGCAAAGTTCAAAGGGAAGATGATCATAATGGGGGATTTCAACTTAGACATAACTAAGAATACAAATATTTCTCAAAGCTTTAATAATACGCTAAGATCCCTTGACTTCTACTGCATAAACTCAGAAAACACTAAAAATAATTCTTGCCTTGACAATGTTGCAACGAACATAAATAGCAACAATCTTGGACACAAAGTATATGACCCACTTTTATCGGATCATGCCGGTATATATCTCAGTGTACAACTACATTTAAATGACGGTAATGACATGCAATCAAACTGCTCCCAAGTACGAAAAATCAGAAAAATTGGGGAGAACATGACTCATTATCAGAACTGTCTACTTAGTGTAGATTGGCAGCCAATTATAAATGTTGACAATATTGAACTTGCTTTTACAAATTTTATAAACATTACAACGGGCCTCTTCAATAAATGCTGCCCAGTAAAAGTAATAAAGAATGCAAGCAATAGATGCAATAACAAAAGTAAACACAATTGGTATACACCTTTTTTAAAAACCTTACATGTTTTACTAGTGATAACATTAAATAAATACCAGAAAAGCAAATCCCTGAGAGACAAGCAGAATTATCAAAACTGTAGAAATATTTATAGAAAAGAGATAAGAAAAGCTAAACTATTAGCTAATGAACGGTATATTGACCAAGCTGCTAATAAATGTAAGGCAGCTTGGGAGGTAATTAAAAAGGAAATCAACATTAAACCTTGCACTACATACACTTCAACTATTACCCCTCAAACTTTTAACGACTATTTTATTAACGTTTCGGCTCAATTAATTACGAATAACAGTTGGACTGATGTCAATGCATTACAAATGCTATCCGTTCAAGACCAGATTAATGATACATTGAAGTGGAAGCCTGTCTCTCTTGAAGCGGTAATAGGAAAGGTAAATAACCTTAAACCTTCTAATACAGAGGACTATTATGGTATGTCAAATAATGTTCTTAAACAAATAATCAGCATTATAGGAATACCACTCACTGATCTGATAAACAGGATCCTAAGGGAAGGTGTGTTTCCTAGTGTATTGAAAGTAACTAAAACCATTCCTATATTTAAGAAGGGAGATAAGGCCTCCCCCTCTAATTATAGGCCTATTTCGATAACCCCAATAGTCTCAAAAGTAATCGAATCATGCATGCTTGATCAATTATATGGATACTTTAAAGATCATAATATATTATCCCAAGCACAGTTCGGCTTCCTACCCGAACTATCGACAGTGAAAGCAGTAGAATCTGTGATCACCACAGTTATAGATTGTTTTGAGAATAAAAGGGCAGTGGGAGTTACACTTATTGACCTTAGCAAGGCCTTTGATACAGTCTCCCACAAAATAGTAATTGAAAAGCTAAGCTACTATGGAATAAATGGAATAGAATTAAAACTGTTAATTTCATATTTGAGTAATAGAAAACAAATGGTGGCTTTGGGTAACAATACTTCCTCTCTTCAAATTATAAAAGCTGGAGTTCCACAAGGATCAATTTTGGGGCCTTTTCTTTTCATAGTATTAATGAATGACTTACCATCTAATCTTCAATGCAAATCAGTTCTTTATGCGGATGACACAACTTTCTTAACAGTCAATAGGAATCTTGATCTAGTAAAGATAAATGAGAAAGTAAATTTTGAAAAAGCGACTGCATGGTTAAAGGCTAATAATTTACAAATATATGAAACTAAAACTGAACACATATATTTTGATTTAAGAAATAATAACTCGGAAAATTGTGAATCGGTAAAGCTACTAGGAATCCACTTGGACAGCCAATTAGCTTGGAAGACCCATATAGAGAACTTATGTAAAAAACTCTCAAGAGTTACCTTTTTGTTAAGAAAATTAAAGTTATGTATTGGAAGGGAGAAGTTGATCACAGCATACTATGCCTTCTTTCACAGTCACATACAATATGGAATACTTTTGTGGGGTAATAGTGCACACATGAAAGAAGCTTTTATATGGCAGAAGAAAGCTCTCAGAATTATAATGGGTTTGGAAAATACTCAATCGTGTAGACCTCTGTTCACTACATTAAAAATAATGACCTTACCTTGCCTATATATTTATGCATGCCTCGTGTTTGGTAAGGAACATTTTAACACATACGCTATTAGGTCTGAAGTCCATACTTACGATACGAGGAACAAACATGACATTGAAGTTCCGAATGTTAGACTAAGTAAAACAACTAATAGTCATAGGTATCTTAGTCTAAAATTTTTTAATCACTTACCTTTAGCAGCACGAGAAGTGACAATAAATCATTTTAAACAAATTCTTAAGAAGTGGCTAAGAAAGAAAGCTTTTTACAGTTATAAGGAATTTATTGAAAGCAGTGTTTGCGATTTAGTTTTTTAAAAAAGTTTCAACATAATGTAAGGTTTGCTAATTTATTTAAGTTTTAACTGTATAATTATGTGATTGTGTATTTTTTTTAACCTGATCTTTAGTATATATGGGACTATGTATAAGTAATACTGTAATTTTTATATATTATATTATGTATGTATATATTTTATATGCTGACAAGATCTATTGCTTGTATAGGCCCAAGAATCAATAAAGTTTATTATTATTATTATTATTATAACGCCATCGAGTGATCATTACGATGAGAAGTGAGAATTCATCTTTTTAAGTTTAGAGAGCTCCATGAAATGGCGGAGATTGATAATTTCCTATTAATTGCATTTGTGTGTAGTGAAATATGATGACTTTTTAAAGAATCCTGTATGGTTTCTCAGCAGCTCTCCTTTTGCTCAGTGTTTTTTTAGTACTCTTATTTTTTGTTTTTAATTTATTTATTTACTTAGTTATTATTATTATTATTTTCAGTTGTGTTTAGAAATTTGTCAGTGTCGAGCGAATGTAACTGGTCTGGATCAGAGTAACGTGTCGAGACTTACACCCGTTACCATTATTCTCACCCGTTACAGTTACTCGCACCAGTTCCAGTTACTCTGACCCGTTACAGTTACTCTCTCCCGTTACAGTTACTCTGACCAGTGACAGTTACTCTCACCCATTACAGTTACTATTGCCAGTTCCAGTTCCAGTGACAGTGACAGTTACTCTCACCCGTTACAGTTACTCTGATCAGTGACAGTTACTCTGACCCGTTACAGTTACTCTGACCCGTTACAGTACTTCTAATATTTCTGCTACAGGTGTTTTATCCGTGACTTTGGCCTTATTCTATCACATCTGTTATTTCCAATATTTGAAAGAAAATAATAACGTAATAATAAAAAAGAAATAAATTAAAAACACGTAATTCAAATCCTAATAAGCATTTCCGCCTATATACTAGTAATTGTTTCAACACCACTTAACGTACTTGAGTCCGAATTTGAATAAACTTTTGGGATACGGTATATACACTAATACATTTATAGCTATTTATGTATCAAGTACGCAAAATAACGCTTTAGCGGACGAATCTAGTATAGCGGCCGAGGCGAAAGCCGAGGCTGAAATACTGGATGAGTCCGCTAAAGTTTTTGCGTACGTGGTGCATACAATATTTTTAAGTAAAAGTTCTATAAATTATACAAAATAAAACAAAAAATTCCGTATAATTAATTATAATGAAAGGCAGTCAGTCATTTCTTTAAGTTATATTGTCATGGCCATCTAGATCATAAAACAACAATGACCGAACGTAGCAATAACAAATGTGGTAGTATAGATGCATAATATATGAGTCCCTTGTTTGTAAACAATATTGCGTACGAACTAGTACTTATGAAAAGCTTGTGACAATATAAATGATAATTCCGAGGAAATTTCAATCCAAGCCAGAAACATTGAATTGGAGCTGCTACCAGCAACTTCACGGCAGAAATAGACTATGAGAAGGGATCTATTGCGACATTTAAATGCTGTTCGTCCATGGTAAGGAATGTTTTTCAAGTGAACCAAAATGTTAAAAGTTGTTGGCTTATGTGATGTCATGTGATGAAGTGGGCTACCGTGTTTTGCGAAAAATCCTGGTATAGTTTCTGATTATCATAAAGAAACGTGTTGGCGTAAATTTGTTGTTTTATGACCAATTATATGCGTAAATCCATGTTAAAGTTGGTGTGACTGGTCAATGCCGTCTGGGTTTTGTTTACAGATTGCCATGACGACTTTAAAGGACAAGGCCGCTAAAATTGCATTTTGAATGCAGTTTGAATGCACTTTTATGCAATTTTAGCGGACTTGTCCTTTAAAGTGCAGCTTTTCGGCGTGTTACGAGTCCGATAAGCAGCTGTTTTAGAGAGCGTGTACTAAAAAATTTATTTTAACATATTTTTATACATTATTATTTAAGTTGAATTGCTCTTTTTGTACAATTAATTATTTCCTACAAATATGCTCAAACATTTTTTTATATCATTATAACATACTATTAAAGTTTATTTATGATGATTTATTATTGCAGTAATAATATATTTAATTACAATATAAACCTCTTGTCACTCAATTGTGTTATTTAACAATTTAACTACAATTGAGTTAGGTTAAAAATGTTTCAATTTATCTTTAGTAAAATTGTGGCTAAATACAATGGTAACTAGTATATTATGCCATTCAATATTTCATATCTTAGAGGATTTGTTGTATATTCAATTTACATTTAATTTATAACCAATTCTTTGTAACTTGTAAAATATTACGTTTGGTTAACCTTTTATTTCAAATAACTCCACTAACTTGCTTAAATACAAGAAATAATGAGCCAATTTACAGCTCAGGTCTTTCATGGACGTGTTTTAAATCCAATGTGCAAATTTATTTTACATCAAGTAAAAGTTAAAATATATTACGTTAGGTTAAAAGATTTAGATTATTTCAGTATACTCATCCCATTTACAGCTATATTGAGTTAATCATATAACTCTTGTCTTATAAAAACTTTATATACATTCCAATTTAAGAGTAATTTTCTTTTTACTCAAGTCTAAAATTATATTATATTGGTTATAAATTAAATGTAAATTGAATATACAACAAATCCTCTAAGATATGAAATATTGAATGGCATAATATACTAGTTACCATTGTATTTAGCCACAATTTTACTAAAGATAAATTTAAACATTTTTTAACCTAACTCAATAGTAGTTAAATTATTAATGTAGTTAATGCCAAAGTTACTAATGAATTGGTAATAAAATAAATGTAAATTGAATATACAACAAGTCCTTTAAGATAAGAGATATTGAATGGCATAACATACTAATTACCACTGTATTTAGCCATAATTTTACTAAAGATAAATAGAAATATTTTTAACCTAACTCAATTGTAGTTAAATTGTTAAATAACACAATTGAGTGACAAGAGGTTTATATTGTAATTAAATATATTATTACTGCAATAATAAATCATCATAAATAAACTTTAATAGTATGTTATAATGATAGCCTATATAAAAACATTTTGAGCATATTTGTAGAAAATAATTACATGTACAAAAAGAGCAATTCAACTTAAATGATAATGTATAAAAATATGTTAAAATAAATTTAAATGTATTAATGTACATATCCCAAAAGTTTATTCAAATTCGGACTCAACTACGTTAAGTGGTGTTGAAACAATTACTAGTATATAGGCGGAAATGCTTATTAGGATTTGAATTATTATCATATACTAGTTGATATTCACATCTAAGCTTCATAATGAAGTTTATCAATGATAAAAACACGTAATTTTCGTAATTATAAGCTTTTCATGCCACTTAAAAATTTACTTTTACTAGATAATTTAAACTTAGAATATGGATGTATAGCATGAAATATGAATTCAATAACTGTAGTAAATTATTCGAAATAATAATACTGATAATTTTACTACTAATAATAAAATCCCTATATTATGAAGCCACACGGCTGACTCACTCTCTCTCTCTCATCACTGACATTAATGTTTGTCCACTTCCAGATGAGATAGAAACTTTAAATTGGGTACACATAGCTGTAAACCACAAGAAAATTCCTTTATTATTATTATTATTATTATTATTTTTATTTTTTTATTTTTAGCCCTAAAACCCCCGAAAAAGGGCTTGCTCACTGACATTAATGTTTGCTTATTTTCAGATGAGCTGGAAACTTGAAATTTGGTACACATATAACTTTTAGGCTGTAAACCACAGGAAAATTCCAAAAAGTATTTTTTTTAATTTTTAGCCCTAAAAATCTCCGAAAAAGGGCTCGCTCTCTGGCATTAATGTTTGCCCACTTCCAGAAGAGCTAGAGACTTGAAATTTGGTACACATATAGCTTTTAGGCTGTAAACCAGGAAAAAGGAAAATTACAAAAAAGTAATTTAAAAAAAACATTTGCCCTATAAACCCCGAAAAAGGGCTCGCTTACTGACATTAATGTTTGCCCACTTCCAGATGAGCTAGAAACTTGAAATTTGGTACCTATATAGATTTTAGGCTGTAAACCACAGGAAAATTCCAAAAAGTTTATTTTCATTTCGATAATCGATGTTTTTTTATATCGATGGAAAAAACCCATGCTTTGCTACATCGATATTTCTCCCCGACATGGATGTTTTTTAACAACAAAAAAATAACAAAAACAAAAAAACAAAAAATAAATAAAAGATTAACAGGCTACCTTGGTTCTACGATATAATTTTCTTTACAGGAGCTTAACTTCCCAAAACATTGATTTTTTACATCGATAGTTTTCATGGAAATATTTCTGTTTATTTTTTAATTTTGCCTTATTTTCTGATACCATGACCTTTTTAGGTAGATTTCGAAGAAAAATCTACCTATTGCAATGGATACCATGTCGTGATTTTCGAAAAATTATTTCATATCTTTACGTTTCATGCCTCCCTAAGTACGAAACCACCACCTGTTCAAAAAAAAATTGATATATATATATATATCTTTACACGCTAGCAGCCGTAATTTTGAAGATATTTGAACCAAATTTTATTATGTTATTTCTAGGCCCTATAGTTCGGACAAGTTCGTTAATGAGCAAAATTGGCTCAAGGGGGTGGTCGGGGGAGGGGGTTGAAATTTTAAAACATTTATATTTCGGCCCCTATGAAGTATAGAGGGAAACTTTCTTTGAATAAATTACAGTACTCCCTATGGAGTTCACAGTGACACCAACGATTCGGGGGTTTTGGGGGTACGAGTGGGGGTGGGGGGATGGAAATTAGAAAGTTTTGAAACTACGTCTTGTGGGGTATCGTTGAAAAGCTCTTGATGAGTACTCTACAAATCAATAACTAGTTTCTTGATAGTTGTCTTATAAGGCGAGATTTGAATGTTTGAAAAGTGCTCTCTCCTCTTTTTTGCAGTTATTATTGCGGGTTTGTCATGCCAAGGCTTAAGAAGAAGAGTGCTACACAGCGACAATAAATTAAACCAAAAGCACTTGGAAATCTACCTCAGCCTGTAGGCTTGCCTAAAGGGATTTTTTTTAAATATACATCGCTGTTTTTTGTCTTAATACATCGATGTTTTCAGGTCGATATTATCGTCACATCGATGGTTACCTCCGATATTAACCTCGATGTTTTAACTATCGATGCTCATCCCTAATTAAAATACAATATAATTTTAAAACTGTTATTTTATTTCGGGGGTCCCTAGAGCCCCATCCTTGGCTACGTCCGTAACGGGGCGGGGGGAAGGGCATTCCCCTACAAGTGGGAAGTGATCTGACGATTAACTACGTAATATAAAAAAGTAATAGGTAACGATTATAGGTAACAGTTACTTTCGTGTAACTGGAACAGTAACGTAACTGTTCCAAAAAAAAGTAACTGGTTCCCATCTCTTACGAAGAAACTCGTGATTGGACGTTGGTGGTGTGACGTCATACCGCTAGACGAAAGGTGACAGACTGACAAACCTCGCGGGAGATATAATATTGTATATTTTTTCGTGGTAGGAAGGATGTGATATTAATAGAGACAAAAGAGAGTTTTTGCCCAGCTTACGTTGAGTTACCGTAAACGCTAAAGTCACGTGATTGATGCTCTGTTCATGCGCCGGTTTGCCATGACGCTATATCTGATAAGGTGATACGTTATTTTTTATTTTATTTATTTCCTTGCACTGCACCCGGTGGCAGTGGTGCAATAAATACCAGCCATACATATATACAAAAATGACACACTATACTCCATAGCTGAGCAACCGAGGGGAAACGTTTTAGTACCCCACCCATGCTGTGACGTATGAAACCTGCTCTTCATGTTCAGTGCCACATCGAAACTGATTTATTCTGACGTCAAGGGCGACTGTAGTGGGAGGCATTACCCCGCCGCACAGTGACACCACAGTATAGTATAACAGTAGCGAAGCTCCATGCAGTTTTTTTCAACCGGCGCGACTGCAGCGCTCGTAGCGGTGAGCAAGAAGTCACACAATATGTTACATTGTTGCTTATGAAAAATGTGAACAATATTTTATGGAAATGCTTATGGTGCTATAAATTGCACCAACAGCGAAAGGAATTCTCCCGATTTATTTTTCTTCAGGTTCCCTAAAGATCCTGAGAGGTAAGCAAAAACAGTTATTTGTGAAATTAAATTGCAAATTTGTGATTATCATGCTTGCATCCATACTAGTGTATTTACTCCTATTTCTTTTAATTTTAGGAGCAGAAAATGGCTTGTAAATGCTATATACAATTAATTATGTTTATATGAATATCATAAATGAAAATCCTAACGAAGCAAAGGTTTCTAAATATATAGGCCTATTTACAAATACCCCACCTGACCCTACTAATTTTGAAAATGTTTTAACACGAGGTTATGTTAGGCCTATATAATTGAATTTAACAAAATTAAACTGTCGAGAATAAAGATAACGTGTTTAATCCTTTACTTTTTAATAATTTATCGTGTTTAACAAAATGAAGAAAAAGACAAATGTGTTTTGCTATTGCATCTGATACTGACCATATCGGGCTGTATGCCTATATAACTTTACTTTCCCCCCTAATTTCTGAACTAGTACTACTACATGCTTATTGAAATTATTAAGTTTTCTTATTTGTCAGAATTTTCAGTGTAAGTAGGCCTACAGTATATGTTAGTAGTAGGTCAATTAAATTCTTGAAGATTTGTCTTAGGGATGTAGCTTATATGGTGGACGGAAACCGGTCTGATACTTTATAAGATATACAATGTCATCGATCTTGAAACTACAACTTCTTTACATTACCATAAAGTCTATGATTTGGTGAGTTCACCAGTATGCCTTTCCGGTAATAATCTCGTTCTAGTAATTTTAAAAATAAGAAGAAATACAGCCATATATTCGTATCTTTCCAATGCTGGAAATGGCTGTTTGCTAGTTGCATCCTGCTGGCCGCTTGGGGTGCTAGTGTCGCACGATCTGTCAAAAGGATGCATTTTCCTTTCATTAGAGCTTCGCTACTGTTATACTATACTGTGGTGACACAATGTGCACCAGTTGCGCACCCATGCACTATACAATACAGTTACACATTAAATATCACATTAAATACATATACATTACACATTAAATAAATATATTTCGGGATGCTTAGCGTGAATCCCGAAAAAGAGGAAAGACTTTCGCTTTCTTTTCACTGCTACTGACGTATAAATTCGTTCGTTCAAAAACTGTATAAAAACATAAATGTAATATTTAGTGCAAAGCTATTTGTAAAAGTGTGAAAACTTTTATCCTTGCGTTTGACTGTAATCCACAATAACCAGTTATTCTACTGCAATTCTCTCTATTGATTTCAAACTTAGATCCTACTGATGATTTTAGTTGATTATGGCCTTATTATTGTATAAATTCAGCATTGTAAAGGTGAAAGTAGTATGGGGGGCTTATGGCTTAGTAGGTCAAGGTCAAGTGAAAGTAGGTCAAGGTCAAGTGAAAGTAGGTCAAGGGAAAGTAGGTCAAGTGAAAGTAGGTCAAGGTCAAGTGAAAGTAGGTCAAGTGAAAGTGGTCAATGTCAAGTGATGACGTCATAGGGGGCCACTTCCGGTCCCCATCTTGGATGACGTCACTTCCGGTCGCCAGGTTTGCGTACGTACGCGCCTGCAGTTAAGCCCTTTTACCAACGACGCCTAGAAACGCACTCTTACGCAAGGCTTTTTAGCTATGTTGTTAAGCCCTATTGCCAACGACGTCTGGATATGCACTCTTACGCAACGCTTTTTACCAATTAGTTACGCCCTTATGCCATGGACGTCTGGACAACAACTCTTACGCAAGGGCTTTAATTGATGTTGTTACGCCCTTATGCCATAGACGCCATGGACGCATTCTTACGCGAGGATGTATTTTATTTTCGGGACGTTTGCAGTTGGGTCCTTTGGCTATCCCATATGAAGTCCCTACACTTTGAACTTTTTTTATCCCGCAAACGTTATGACCTTTTGACAGTTGTAGTCGCTATCCCAGGACCTCCATATGACGTCATCATTATATTGCGTTCTTATGCATGTTGATTTTTTACTTATATTTATTTAATAAAATCTTGTCTCATGGGTGGACTCGAACCAGTCAAGTTGTTATTACTGGGCACCTGTGTTTAACCGCGTGACCACGGTGACATCCTATGAGCCACCTGCTATCATTGTCTCATATAAAATTCAGTGACGTCATGTTATCCATTCTTGTGCTTTCATAATTGTCTACTAAATCGCACTAGTTAACAGTCATTACTTTCAGAATTATCTACTAGATGGCAGTTGTGTACCATGCTATAAGATGGCGACTACAGCTAAATTCAAAATTCAAAACATTGTCTCATAATATTCAGTTTTTCTCAGTGAGTCATGTTATTCAATCTTGTGCTTTCATAATTGTCTACTAGATCGCGCTAGTTAACAGTCATTACTTTCAGAATTCTCTACTAGATGGCAGTTGTGTACCATGCTATAAGATGGCGGCTAGCGGTAAATTCAAAACATTGTCTCATATAATATTCAGTTTTTCTTAGTGCTGTCATCTTATTCAATCTTGTGCTTTCATAATTGTCTACTAGATCGCACTAGTTAACAGTCATTACTTACGAATACAGCGACTACTTTTAAATTCAGAATTTTGTGTACGGTAGACCGATTTCTTTTTATGGATGCAGCGCCTAAACTGTTAACCAACCCCCATTACGAATACAGCGACTACTTTTTAAATTCCGAATGTTGCGTACGGTAGGACATCTTCTTTTTATGGATGCACAGCCAAAACTGTTAAACAACTCCCAATACGAATACAACGACTACTTTTTAAATTCTGAATTTTGTGTATGGTAGGCCAACTTATTTTTATGTATGCAGCGCCAAAGCTATTAACCAACTTCCCCCTTACGAATACGACTACTTTTTAAATTCTGAATTTTGTGTACGGTAGGCCAACTTATTTTTATGGATGCAGCACCAAAACTATTAACCAAATCCCTTACGAATACAGCAACTACTTTTTAAATTCTGAATTTTGTGTATGGTAGGCCAACTTATTTTTATGGATTCAGCGCCAAAAACTGTTAAACAACTCCTTTTACGAATACAGCGACTACTTTTTAAATTCTGAATTCTATGTAAGGTAGGTCAACTCAGATTATGTATGCAGCGCCAAAACTGTTAAACAATTCCTTTTACGAATGTGGGGATTGATTTTTTTTTTTAAATTCCGAATTCTTTGTATGATAGGTCAACTCACATTATGTATGCAGCGCCAAAACTGTTAAACAACTCCTTTTACGAATGTGGCGACTACTTTTTAAATTCTGAATTCTATGTAAGGTAGGTCAACTCACATTATGTATGCAGCGCCAAAACTGTTAAACAATTCCTTTTACGAATGTGGGAATTGATTTTGTTTTAAATTCCGAATTCTATGTAAGGTAGGCCAACTCACATTATGCATGCAGCGCCAAAAACTGTTAAACATTTTGTTTTACGAATGTGGCTACTATTTTTTAAATTTTTGAATTCTATGTTTGGTAGGCAAGCTCCCAATATGTATGCAGTACTTTAGTCTACGTTCCCTTCGCTATTCCTTAACATGTTTTTTATTATTATTATTCATTTTTGTATAAAACAAAGACATTACTTACTAAAATAGAGGAACTCTAAATGATTAACATCATACTCACGTCATGGATCCTGGTTGCTAACTAGCAGTTACTTGCAGGCTGAATCTGTAACACCATTTCTTGATAAAATCTATATTTTCTTCATTGATTACTTCGGTAGATTTAGGTGTATGACTCAGAAGAGGAATGAAATAATTTATAGCAAAACTTTTTTTCTAGCGAAGCGATTTAATTCAAAATTTGTACATATAATTGTTACAATGTAAGTACGCTACCTTTAAATTTTCAAGGTTGTAGCTGCTATACTTCACTGAATATTTTTTTTAAATATTATATTTATTAGGTGGAAGGAATGCGTGCAAAACTTCATATGTGTGAGTCAGAACTGTAATGAAATAATTTATAGCAAAACTTTTTTTCTAGCGAAGCGATTTAATTCGAAATTTGTAATATCAACTGTTATGTTGTAAGTGCAAAACCTTTTAAATTTCAAGGCTGTAGCTGTAACTGTACTTTATTTATTTAATTTTCACAAGAAATATTACTATTATAGTACAATAAACCTGAACATACAAAACCAAAGCATGATGTAAGTCATAACAGCAAGCACCGACATGAATCTTATACACGGAACTTATTACAGATAAAATCAACCGTTAAAATTTCTTAGTCACCCATGCCGACATGAATCTTATACACGGAACTGGATGAAAATACATCCTGTACAGAACCGTAACACTATGCTATCCCCGATTCATCCCTAAGGCTGTAATTAGGCCCTTTGGACCGAGGAGAGGTTTTGTACATCATGGTAGTCGATTCGAACAATTGAGCTACCCTCTTTAACACTATGCTATCCCCGATTCATCCCGAAGGCTGTAATTAGGCCCTTTGGACAGAGGAGAGGTTTTGTACTTCATGGTACTCGATTCGAACAATGGAGTTACGCCTTTTAACACTATGCTATCCCTGATTCATCCCAACGGCTGTAATTAGGCCCTTTGGACCTAGGAGACGCTATGGAGTCATGGTAGACGATTCGAACAATTGAGTTACGCCTTTTAACGCTATACTATCCCCTATTCATCCCAACGGTTGTAATTAGGCTCTTTGGACCAAGGAGACGTTACGGACGTCATGGTAGTCGATTCGAACAATTGAGTTACGCCTTTTAGCACTATGCTATCCCCGATTCATCCCGACGCCTGTTATTAGGCCGTTTGGACCAAGAGATGTTTGTGACATTCCGCATGCATTATGAAACTATGTTTGGTAAACAAGATCTCAAATATAGTCAAATTTCTCCTAAACAATATTACAGAGGTCATCAAAATATGTTTATCTCTACACAACCCTAGGCTATGTGAATGTCAGTACTGAAAGAGATAATAATAAAAAAGTTACAGAATTACTTATACCATTTGCGAAAGCTGTTTATGTTTTCCCACTGCATAGAAATTGAAAGACAAATAAATAAATTTATACTTACATAACTTTTTTCTTTTCTCCTTCCAGATGAACAGTGTTAGTATTACTATCAACTAATTGAAATGACTGTGTAAGGATTAGGAAAACGGTTAAGGTTAATTTTCATATCAGAACGTCACAACTTTATTCTGTATCATAAGGTTGTCACGTTCCCATGAAATAATGTGTATAAACAAAGGGCTTCACAGTAGTAGAACTGGATGGTTTATTTCATAGGTAACGATGTCATATAATGTTCGATTTTCCCAACTTGTACGAACACCATCTTTCTTTATATAATTAAACACTTCACTTTGCATGAGTACAAATTTACTCGTGATGTCATTTATAATAGTAGTGGAATCATAAAGAGGTAAGTAATCTCCTTATTACGTAAAATAATGCGAGAACTATCGTAATGTATCACACATTCTTTCAAGTCCTTACATCTCTGTAATTGAAACAGTCTTCTCTAAACAGTAACATTGTTTTATGTAACTTGTTTAACTTCAGGTTTGTTTAAAAACACGTAATGAATATTGCCTATGATCCATGACTTTAAACTTAAAACAATTTGTTGTGCACATTTTGCTTCAGGAAAAATATGAAATTTACAGACAGTAATACATTTAGGTAGAATATTTAAATTTGGACAATTGAAATCAAATAGATCGTAGACCTCAACAGACGGAATAATGTTTTGTAGAAATTGTTTCTTCTGACAACCTTTCACAAATACATGATCACAATTGTTGAAAATGTTTCTTACAATATTTTCCATATGAACATAATCTACAAACCCAAGATCGTATTGTAATCCATGATGAAAATGTTCTAAGTAATGTTTTGTCACCTCGTTTACAACACTGTCTTCAGGACTGTTGAATAATATATGTACACTGTTTTCACCTTTCAAATCACAAGAAAAAAATTCTTTTACAAAAAATAGCCCTGATGCTGCGTCGACATAACCCTGTACATCAGCAACGCGACCATTCCTAGATCAAAAGAAAATAATATGTTACTATCAAAGATCAGACGTTTACGCAAATATAAAATAAATAATTATGTTTTTCTTTGTCATTTAGATCTGTTCATTCTTCCCTAAAATAGCGTTGTTGAACACTGTTTCAATAATTATAGTTTTCTTTTTCATGAAGCGTTAACCAGACTTAAATTGTATGCTTTAGATCCGTCGAAATGTCCTTTATACACTAGCCCCAATTTACATATGCCTGTGTTTATAGAATGAAAATCTTTCGCCTCAAACTGTTCAGAATACTTCTTCGGTAGAAAAACAGACAGAACTTCCTCCTTGTTTGACGATTGTAATTCCAACAACACAGAGTTCCCATACTTAGTGTGCTTTAATTCAGCTGATAGAACATTATATGTTTGCCCTATGTCTAGTTGCGAAATGGAAACGCACCTTGCTCCGTATGTGGCCTTGTTGAATTTTTCGATTATTGAAGCCATCTGAAAAGCAAGAAAAAAGTTTTTAGTATATAAATTATGATAACATTAATCTGTAGCACGTATTTATGTAAAAAACGAACAATCAGAGGACCAACAAGTAATTAACAAAGCTAGTAAAAAAAAATCTAATCTATTAGAAATAGGAAAACAAACAAGAAGTTAATAATATTTTTAAACAAAGAAACAAACACGACGTCACTTACCTATATAGTTTGTAGGATTAAAGACAATGATGATAGAAGAAGAACAGATGTAGATGCTGACGTCAACTAGGTAGTCTTCACTATTCACAGAACGATGAAACAATGTTTCAAGACTGAACTGTCAGGCCTTTTATACGTATATTAATAAAGGGTTTTTCCCCTCCTCATTTGAACTTATACAAGTTTCTTGTTTGAAATAGAATTAGATGCCGGAACCGGATTTCTTACAAGGATGTACTTTCAAAACTTGTTATGACACGTTTCTACATATAGAATTATATACCTGAACAGGATCTCGTCAGAGTACTGTTATGTTAAGTAACGGATTTTCCCTCTTTGAACTTTCTTGTTTGAAAACAGAATTAGATACCGGAACCGAATGTTGTACAAGGATGTACTTTCAAAACTTGTTATGACACGTTTCTACATTTAAAACATAATTAGAATTATATACACAAACAGGATCTCGTGTGACTAAGTGTTTGTTTACCGACCTAATTACTTCAAACTTGTTGTGATATGTTCGTAAGACCCTAACAGGATGTTTGTGTGACGTGACCCTGTTTAACATCCTGCTTACAAATATTCAGATCCTGTTGTAACATATTCGGACGATAGATATTTTAGAAAATCTGATAACTTACAGAGTTATTCAGTTACACCTTTCCTCGTCCTTGTATGTGTTGGTAAATAAAGAAACAAGTCACATGCTATGAACTGAATTTATTCAATGTGTTGAGTACAGAAATCTCATAAAGAGTTTTCACAAAATTCGTTGGTGTTCCATCTTCTGTCTTTGTAATAGGCAAACTTTTCATACTGTAAAACACAACTTGTGATTTTAAAAAACTATATAAAGTATTTAAATGTAGAAATTGTTACTAACATGTACCAAATTAATTTGAAAATGTCGTCCTTCTACACTTAAGTCGCTATGAAAACTAAATTATTTATACAAATCACGCTAGAAAACTGACAAAGCATGCCTTTCATACTGTAAGACACAACTTGTAATTACAGAAAAAAATAAAGTATTTAAATGTAGAAAATGCATTGTACATCTACTGTTCAAAAGTCCTAAACACATTGTTGTAGACGAGATGTCTACATTTCATCACGGGTTAAATTATGAACAAGGATTTATAGCTTTTGTATTCAGATGTTGGAAATAATAATGTTATTACATCCTCACATGTGCCAAAATAATTTGAAAATGTCTTACGTGCTATGAAAACTAAAATATTTATACAACTCACGGTTGAAAACTTACAATGCTTGGCTTTTCATCTGTATAAAACACAACTTGTGATTAAAATCGCTATGAAAACTATAATATTTATACAAGTCAAGGTAGAAAACTGACAAAGCGTGTCTTTTCATACAGTATAAAACACAACTTATGATTGAAAACATACAATTGTATTCAGATGTAGAAAATAATAATGTTATAACAACACAACATGTCCCAGATTAATTGGAAATGTCTGACATGTACACTTCACTTGCTATGAAAACTAAAATATTTATGCAACTCTAGGTTAAAAACTTACAATGCGTGCCTTTCATACTGTATAAAACACAACTTGTGTTTAATATCGCTATGAAAACTATAATATTTATACAGGTCCAGGTTGAAAACTGACAAAGCGAGTCTTTTCATACAGTATAAAACACAACTTGTGATTGAAAACGTACAATTGTATTCAGATGTCGGAAATAATAATAATGTTATAACAACACAACATATGAGATTTCTGTACTCAACACATTGAATAAATTCAGTTCATAGCATGTGACTTGTTTCTTTATTTACCAACACATGCATGATATACAAGGACGAGGAAAGGTGTAACTGAATAACTCTGTAAGTTATCAGATTTTCTAAAATATCTATCGTCCGAATATGTTACAACAGGATCTAAATATTTGTAAGCAGGATGTTAAACAGGGTCACGTCACA
This sequence comes from Ectobius pallidus, assembly GCA_964059195.1. NCBI lineage: Eukaryota > Metazoa > Arthropoda > Insecta > Blattodea > Ectobiidae > Ectobius > Ectobius pallidus. Next base: position 152,855,457 of record CAXKWD010000002.1, read on the forward strand.
CAAACATCCTGTTAGGGTCTTACGAACATATCACAACAAGTTTGAAGTAATTAGGTCGGTAAACAAACACTTAGTCACACGAGATCCTGTTTGTGTATATAATTCTAATTATGTTTTAAATGTAGAAACGTGTCATAACAAGTTTTGAAAGTACATCCTTGTACAACATTCGGTTCCGGTATCTAATTCTGTTTTCAAACAAGAAAGTTCAAAGAGGGGAAATCCGTTACTTAACATAACAGTACTCTGACGAGATCCTGTTCAGGTATATAATTCTATATGTAGAAACGTGTCATAACAAGTTTTGAAAGTACATCCTTGTAAGAAATCCGGTTCCGGCATCTAATTCTATTTCAAACAAGAAACTTGTATAAGTTCAAATGAGGAGGGGAAAAACCCTTTACTTAATATACGTATAAAAGGCCTGACAGTTCAGTCTTGAAACATTGTTTCATCGTTCTGTGAATAGTGAAGACTACCTAGTTGACGTCAGCATCTACATCTGTTCTTCTACTATCATCATTGTCTTTAATCCTACAAACTATATAGGTAAGTGACGTCGTGTTTGTTTCTTTGTTTAAAAATATTATTAACTTCTTGTTTGTTTTCCTATTTCTAATAGATTAGATTTTTTTTTTACTAGCTTTGTTAATTACTTGTTGGTCCTCTGATTGTTCGTTTTTTTACATAAATACGTGCTACAGATTAATGTTATCATAATTTATATACTAAAAACTTTTTTCTTGCTTTTCAGATGGCTTCAATAATCGAAAAATTCAACAAGGCCACATACGGAGCAAGGTGCGTTTCCATTTCGCAACTAGACATAGGGCAAACATATAATGTTCTATCAGCTGAATTAAAGCACACTAAGTATGGGAACTCTGTGTTGTTGGAATTACAATCGTCAAACAAGGAGTTCTCGCATTATTTTACGTAATAAGGAGATTACTTACCTCTTTATGATTCCACTACTATTATAAATGACATCACGAGTAAATTTGTACTCATGCAAAGTGAAGTGTTTAATTATATAAAGAAAGATGGTGTTCGTACAAGTTGGGAAAATCTAACATTATATGACATCGTTACCTATGAAATAAACCATCCAGTTCTACTACTGTGAAGCCCTTTGTTTATACACATTATTTCATGGGAACGTGACAATCTTATGATACAGAATAAAGTTGTGACGTTCTGATATGAAAATTAACCTTAACCGTTTTCCTAATCCTTACACAGTCATTTCAATTAGTTGATAGTAATACTAACACTGTTCATCTGGAAGGAGAAAAGAAAAAAGTTATGTAAGTATAAATTTATTTATTTGTCTTTCAATTTCTATGCAGTGGGAAAACATAAACAGCTTTCGCAAATGGTATAAGTAATTCTGTAACTTTTTTATTATTATCACTTTCAGTACTGACATTCACATAGCCTAGGGTTGTGTAGAGATAAACATATTTTGGTGACCTCTGTAATATTGTTTAGGAGAAATTTGACTATATTTGAGATCTTGTTTACCAAACATAGTTTCATAATGCATGCGGAATGTCACAAACATCTCTTGGTCCAAACGGCCTAATAACAGGCGTCGGGATGAATCGGGGATAGCATAGTGCTAAAAGGCGTAACTCAATTGTTCGAATCGACTACCATGACGTCCGTAACGTCTCCTTGGTCCAAAGAGCCTAATTACAACCGTTGGGATGAATAGGGGATAGTATAGCGTTAAAAGGCGTAACTCAATTGTTCGAATCGTCTACCATGACTCCATAGCGTCTCCTAGGTCCAAAGGGCCTAATTACAGCCGTTGGGATGAATCGGGGATAGCATAGTGTTAAAAGGCGTAACTCCATTGTTCGAATCGAGTACCATGAAGTACAAAACCTCTCCTCTGTCCAAAGGGCCTAATTACAGCCTTCGGGATGAATCGGGGATAGCATAGTGTTAAAGAGGGTAGCTCAATTGTTCGAATCGACTACCATGATGTACAAAACCTCTCCTCGGTCCAAAGGGCCTAATTACAGCCTTAGGGATGAATCGGGGATAGCATAGTGTTACGGTTCTGTACAGGATGTATTTTCATCCAGTTCCGTGTATAAGATTCATGTCGGCATGGGTGACTAAGAAATTTTAACGGTTGATTTTATCTGTAATAAGTTCCGTGTATAAGATTCATGTCGGTGCTTGCTGTTATGACTTACATCATGCTTTGGTTTTGTATGTTCAGGTTTATTGTACTATAATAGTAATATTTCTTGTGAAAATTAAATAAATAAAGTACAGTTACAGCTACAGCCTTGAAATTTAAAAGGTTTTGCACTTACAACATAACAGTTGATATTACAAATTTCGAATTAAATCGCTTCGCTAGAAAAAAAGTTTTGCTATAAATTATTTCATTACAGTTCTGACTCACACATATGAAGTTTTGCACGCATTCCTTCCACCTAATAAATATAATATTTAAAAAAAATATTCAGTGAAGTATAGCAGCTACAACCTTGAAAATTTAAAGGTAGCGTACTTACATTGTAACAATTATATGTACAAAGTTTGAATTAAATCGCTTCGCTAGAAAAAAAGTTTTGCTATAAATTATTTCATTCCTCTTCTGAGTCATACACCTAAATCTACCGAAGTAATCAATGAAGAAAATATAGATTTTATCAAGAAATGGTGTTACAGATTCAGCCTGCAAGTAACTGCTAGTTAGCAACCAGGATGCATGACGTGAGTATGATGTTAATCATTTAGAGTTCCTCTATTTTAGTAAGTAATGTCTTTGTTTTATACAAAAATGAATAATAATAATAAAAAACATGTTAAGGAATAGCGAAGGGAACGTAGACTAAAGTACTGCATACATATTGGGAGCTTGCCTACCAAACATAGAATTCAAAAATTTAAAAAATAGTAGCCACATTCGTAAAACAAAATGTTTAACAGTTTTTGGCGCTGCATGCATAATGTGAGTTGGCCTACCTTACATAGAATTCGGAATTTAAAAAAAAAATCAATTCCCACATTCGTAAAAGGAATTGTTTAACAGTTTTGGCGCTGCATACATAATGTGAGTTGACCTACCTTACATAGAATTCAGAATTTAAAAAGTAGTCGCCACATTCGTAAAAGGAGTTGTTTAACAGTTTTGGCGCTGCATACATAATGTGAGTTGACCTATCATACAAAGAATTCGGAATTAAAAAAAAAAAATCAATCCCCACATTCGTAAAAGGAATTGTTTAACAGTTTTGGCGCTGCATACATAATCTGAGTTGACCTACCTTACATAGAATTCAGAATTTAAAAAGTAGTCGCTGTATTCGTAAAAGGAGTTGTTTAACAGTTTTTGGCGCTGCATCCATAAAAATAAGTTGGCCTACCATACACAAAATTCAGAATTTTAAAAGTAGTTGCTGTATTCGTAAGGGATTTGGTTAATAGTTTTGGTGCTGCATCCATAAAAATAAGTTGGCCTACCGTACACAAAATTCAGAATTTAAAAAGTAGTCGTATTCGTAAGGGGGAAGTTGGTTAATAGCTTTGGCGCTGCATACATAAAAATAAGTTGGCCTACCATACACAAAATACAGAATTTAAAAAGTAGTCGTTGTATTCGTATTGGGAGTTGTTTAACAGTTTTGGCTCTGCATCCATAAAAAGAAGATGTCCTACCGTACGCAACATTCGGAATTTAAAAAGTAGTCGCTGTATTCGTAATGGGGGTTGGTTAACAGTTTAGGCGCTGCATCCATAAAAAGAAATCGGTCTACCGTACACAAAATTCTGAATTTAAAAGTAGTCGCTGTATTCGTAAGTAATGACTGTTAACTAGTGCGATCTAGTAGACAATTATGAAAGCACAAGATTGAATAAGATGACAGCACTAAGAAAAACTGAATATTATATGAGACAATGTTTTGAATTTACCGCTAGCCGCCATCTTATAGCATGGTACACAACTGCCATCTAGTAGAGAATTCTGAAAGTAATGACTGTTAACTAGCGCGATCTAGTAGACAATTATGAAAGCACAAGATTGAATAACATGACTCACTGAGAAAAACTGAATATTATGAGACAATGTTTTGAATTTTGAATTTAGCTGTAGTCGCCATCTTATAGCATGGTACACAACTGCCATCTAGTAGATAATTCTGAAAGTAATGACTGTTAACTAGTGCGATTTAGTAGACAATTATGAAAGCACAAGGATGGATAACATGACGTCACTGAATTTTATATGAGACAATGATAGCAGGTGGCTCATAGGATGTCACCGTGGTCACGCGGTTAAACACAGGTGCCCAGTAATAACAACTTGACTGGTTCGAGTCCACCCATGAGACAAGATTTTATTAAATAAATATAAGTATAAAATCAACATGCATAAGAACGCAATATAATGATGACGTCATATGGAGGTCCTGGGATAGCGACTACAACTGTCAAAAGGTCATAACGTTTGCGGGATAAAAAAAGTTCAAAGTGTAGGGACTTCATATGGGATAGCCAAAGGACCCAACTGCAAACGTCCCGAAAATAAAATACAACCTCGCGTAAGAATGCGTCCATGGCGTCTATGGCATAAGGGCGTAACAACATCAATTAAAGCCCTTGCGTAAGAGTTGTTGTCCAGACGTCCATGGCATAAGGGCGTAACTAATTGGTACAACCTCGCGTAAGAATGCGTCCATGGCGTCTATGGCATAAGGGCGTAACAACATCAATTAAAGCCCTTGCGTAAGAGTTGTTGTCCAGACGTCCATGGCATAAGGGCGTAACTAATTGGTAAAAAGCGTTGCGTAAGAGTGCATATCCAGACGTCGTTGGCAATAGGGCTTAACAACATAGCTAAAAAGCCTTGCGTAAGAGTGCGTTTCTAGGCGTCGTTGGTAAAAGGGCTTAACTGCAGGCGCGTACGTACGCAAACCTGGCGACCGGAAGTGACGTCATCCAAGATGGCGACCGGAAGTGGCCCCCTATGATGTCATCACTTGACCTTGACCTACTTTCACTTGACCTACTTTCCCTTGACCTTGACCTACTTTCACTTGACCTACTTTCACTTGACCTACTTTCACTTGACCTTGACCTACTTTCACTTGACCTTGACCTACTTTCACTTGACCTTAACCTACTAAGCCATAAGCCCCCCCCATACTACTGGTGAATATAAATAACGACTTGATTCTCTTGCGTAAGGTTATTGGTTCAATGATGTGTATTTATAGGTTCAATAATTTCAAGTATAATAAACCACTGTAGATACTTTAATGCATGTAACATACCCAGAAACATTTCAATGAACGTGAATAGAGGTGTTGATAAATGTTTATATGTTAACATTTTTTCTGATTAAATTCCCATTTTGAGGTTATGTTAATATTTAGATCCTGTTATGAGGTGCTATTAGGGTTACCAGACGTCCTTTTTTACCCGGACCTGTCCTTTTTTTTGGACCCTAAAAATGGTCCGGGCGGATTATTAAAAAAAGGGAGAAATGTCCTCTTTTTTGAGTTATACAACTGCTTCAACTTGAAAGTGCGGAAATAAAACTCTCACAATCGCAAACTCTTAAAGAAACCTTTCTTCCAACAATGATACATTTTTTCAAGACTTTTCTGTTTTCTATGTCGCCGCCGCGCCGAGCAGTGGCGGCTCGTGACCGGAAAATTAGGTGAAGAGAAAAAATGCCACATGCTTATGTTAATAACGGAATTCACCCAGTGGCGGCTCGTGGCTCAAAACGAGGGCGTGCTGCAAATACCATTTCATACAGCAAACTTAAAATATTTTTAGAAATTATGAGTAGGCCTATCTAAACTGCTCGTCTCTTAATCCATCTCTGGGAACTCTCACGTGATTTTCTCTGCCCTAATTATTTTTTTGCTAATTTCTCTCGTCTCGTCGAACGTTGTGTGAGTTGTGTGACGAGAGAAAATAGCAAAACAAAATCTGATGTGAAAGTCACATAACTTCCTCTGCCCAAATAAAAGTTTGCAGCATTTACGCTAATTATGCTATAAATATCTTATAGCCCCTTCTTTGAATGTTGCGACTAAAATCGCAGGCTATGGGGGGGGGGGAAGTGACTGCAAACGTTTATTGAACTTACCGCTGTTAAGAATGATTTCCGAAATTTATCAAATATTCCCCTCAGATATTTCTTTACTGTAAGCAGGGCCAACAGTACATTTTTCTCACTTCACGTGCTTATATAGAATAAAATGCCTTAAATGTCCGCGTATTGAGTTGTTCACCAGGCAAGTTGGTAGCTTACAACCACCCTTCAGAGAATGTTTTTGAAATTGTATAAGCAATCCATGTACAAAATTTAAAGGAAATTGTTAGAGCCGTTTATGAGAAAATAGCAAAAAACAAAATATTCTTCATGTAAAGTCCCCTTAAATATAAGAAAAGGTTGTCGCCAATCTTCACAGCCTCAGAAGGTACCTAACCCAAATACAAAATTTTGTTTTCGTACGATTTACAAGAAGCCGTATTGCAAAAAGCACGTATTCACAGTGGGTTGCTTATAACTACACTTCAGAGAATTTGTTCGAAAAAATTTTTCAAATAAAAGTTTTAGCTCTTGGTACAAGCAATCCATGCGCAAAATTTAAAGAAAATCGTTAGAGCCGTTTTCGAGAAAATCGCGAAAAACGAAAATTTCTTTATGTAAAGTCACCTTAAAAATATGGGAAATTTGTCACCAATCATCAAATCACATCTTGAGAAGGTACCTGACAGAAATACGAAATTTTCTTTTCATACGATTCTCCGTTTCGGAGCTAGCCTGTTCACAAACTTCCACACAGACAGACACACACACACACGGACACACAGACGTTTCCAAAAATAGAATTTTTTTATTCAGGGGGCCTTGAAACGTGTATATGTGCTAAAAACTCAACTTCGAATTTTAGGGTCGAAAACAATACTTCCTCTACCTATAGTACCTATGGTACGGGCAGAGGAAGTAAAATAATAATAATAATAATAATAACAATAATAATGATAATAATAATGATGATAATAATAATAAGAACAGCAATAATAATAATAATTAGGGCAGGGAAAATCGCGTGAGAGTTTCCCGAAATGGAATAAGAGACGAGAAAATAGTATTTTTAATGATCGAGGTAGAGGAAGTCGCTTAGTGTTCCCAGTGCGACAGAATACTTACAATACTTGGTACAAGCAATCCATGCGCAAAATTTAAAGAAAATCGTTAGAGCCGTTTTCGAGAAAATCGCGAAAAACGAAAATTTCTTTATGTAAAGTCACCTTAAAAATATGGGAAATTTGTCACCAATCATCAAATCACATCTTGAGAAGGTACCTGACAGAAATACGAAATTTTCTTTTCATACGATTCTCCGTTTCGGAGCTAGCCTGTTCACAAACTTCCACACAGACAGACACACACACACACGGACACACAGACGTTTCCAAAAATAGAATTTTTTTATTCAGGGGGCCTTGAAACGTGTATATGTGCTAAAAACTCAACTTCGAATTTTAGGGTCGAAAACAATACTTCCTCTACCTATAGTACCTATGGTACGGGCAGAGGAAGTAAAATAATAATAATAATAATAATAACAATAATAATGATAATAATAATGATGATAATAATAATAAGAACAGCAATAATAATAATAATTAGGGCAGGGAAAATCGCGTGAGAGTTTCCCGAAATGGAATAAGAGACGAGAAAATAGTATTTTTAATGATCGAGGTAGAGGAAGTCACTTAGTGTTCCCAGTGCGACAGAATACTTAATCGGGGTTGTGGAATCCGGGTTTTTCTGAATTTAACACATTCGAATTTGGCGGCGTCAGACGGTGGAAGATCTAACGTGCCCACCTCTTTCTCCGAGCTGACAGTATGAGGTGCTGGCGAAGAAAATGGCTGAACAAGAGGGACGGCTTCGTGGGTAGTCTGTTCGCGTCGGTATGGGGACGTGGGATAAGCGAGAAAACTGCTGCTTGCATATCCTCAGTTTTAGTTGACCAGACTACCCATGCAACGGAGGGCGTGGTTTCCAGTCCACCTTCACACGGCCGACTTGAAGCAAGTTGCGCACTCAGGATTTCAGTGTCTCCTAGCTTTGACACCAGGTGGTGGCGTGGCGGGCAATTCAAAAATACAGATACATTTATAGTAAAAACCAACATTCATGGTATGGAAAATAAACTTTAAAAATACGTATTGTAAAGGGAAAATGCTGGTGAAGTGCTACTTCACCTACTTCCCCTGAATAGCCGCCACTGGCGCCGAGCTCAAGTTACGATTTCAGAGCAATTGTAATAACTGGCGTGGCAAAATTATCGTGAAATACGAGCTGCGAGGCGGCCAGTTAAAAGCATTACGTAAAATATGCAACAATGCAAGATACCTCGGCTTATAATCATATCAAATTAGAATGATTATTGTCAACTGACTAATATGGCGGACGTTTTGAATGCTACTATTTCAGGTTCTTCGTTCTTTTAGTGATTTTGCAGTGTTTTCTTCGTGCGTTCGATATATTTATAAAACGCAGTTTAGCTCGTGTAGTCATAGTGTTCGGTCGTGACTAGAAAGCTCTTGATTCAGTGCGGGTTGTTCTGAAATACCTTTAGTTTTGTGTTGGTCAATATTGGTGATTGGTAATTGTGGGTACAGGTTTTAACTTTTATTGTGGACTTTTGGAGCTCATTCTTCGGGTCTCCCCGGGAGGGGAGGATTTATGATCTGTTGTTATGATGGATTCCGCTAGCGACTCTCAGTTTCCTTTGCCAGCCAGTTTACATATTACGAACTCAATGGAGACAGATAGTTTGCAGACAGTAAATAGGCCTACTTGTACTAGCCAAACCCAGTTGGATCCAGAGAATCATACCACACTCACACAAGAGAGTAATTCACATAAAGAGTTACCGGTAAAAAGAGATCACCGTTATGAACATTCCGACACGGGGCCATATTTCGTGTCCACAAAACAACCTGGCCAATCATTGGGACATATGCACCCGATGAAGGTGGGACAATGGTTATTCCGGAAAAACTATGATGTCAAATTATTCAACAAAGTGTCTAAATTTCAAATCGATGTGCACTTCAAAACATATTCAGCGGCAAATACCTTCCTTAATTCTGATTTCGATAACGTACATCACACCCAACCAAATACAACCTCCAGTCATATTTACGCCTCCGACACCATATAGCACACGTGAAAAGGATCATCTTATGTGCTAAAAGACAGAACTGGCACGGTTACTGCTCTAAAATAGACTATTCTACCCCACCGAAGCAAATTTGGCGTCATGTTAAATGGTCTACTGGCAAAAAAGTATACAATACCGATCAGATAGCTTTTGACATCAAACTACAGGGTGATTTTCTTAAACATGTGGTACCGGATCAAGTCCATCCCCCTTACATAGCACCAACAACTGCGACGCATTACTCATTCAATATACCCATATCCCGGACGGAAATATCCAACATCATACGACAGCACAGCACGCACAGATCTGCACCAGGACCAGATTTAATTTCATATGAAATGTTGCACCATGTGGAACAGAGCTTACTACAGCATCTAGAATTTGGTTATAATGCCATATTACAGGGGCAAATTTACCCGCAGAGTTGGAATCAAATGACGTCATCCCGATTCTGAAACCTAACAAAACTGGAATTCAGCTATCCCATTATAGACATACCATACTTAGCTCGACTTTACGGAAAATATATGAAAAAGTCCTGAATCAAAGCATATCTTTCTACATTGAGCGACATAACATTCTTCATGCGAAACAATCTGGATTCCGAAAAGGTTATAACAGTACATTAAGCATCTTATATCTGATCACCGATATCTACACAGGCTGGATGAAGGACGAAAACACATTGGCTATTACGATTGACTTAAGCACGGCGTATGATAGAGTGAATTTACATCGATTATGCGAATCCTTGGGAAACATAGGCATACCAACCACATACATTCAAAGCATACTTCAGTTAATGGTCGGCCGTACACTCGCCTTCCCTCTCTACTACAACCATCGGCAAACCAGGCAGACGTCTATGGGGATTCCTCAAGGATCTTCCCTTAGTCCCATGCTATTCAACCTTTACACTAACAACCTACATACATTACGATTCAAGATTAGTAAAATACTCTGCTTTGCCGACGATATTATTCTATATTACCGATTTCCTACCAGTACAAATAAGGATTTCCAAGAAGACATCGACATCTTGACCCAAGAACTGGGCAATATGGAAATGGAAATTAATATTGACAAAAGTGCTTTTACTATCTTTGCCAGATCAATGACCTCACAACAGAAAATGCCTCACTTACATCTAAAGCAGATCCCGATACGTTACAACACGCACCTCAAATACCTTGGAATATATCTAGATTATAGGCTATCGGGCAATCACCATTATCGGATGTTGATCAACAAACTATGTAACAGGCAAAATCTGTTCCGTTACATCACTGGAAGATACTGGGATAATCATCCAAAAACCCTTCAAACGCTTTACAATAACTTCATTAGATCTTCACTTGAATATGGGATACAGGTTTTGGCACCCCTACCAAGCAATGGCAACATAAAATAAGCTCTATTATATACAGTATAGGAAAAAGCATACTGGAAACTGGTGGGAAACCGAATAAACTCCAAGACTTCAAGGAACTCCACCTACAGACGCATCAGGACCGTGCAACAGAATCAAGCATAAAAACCATGAAATTTGTGTTCCTCAACGGTGCCCATCCACTCTACACCAAACTCAAATATATGATGGAACTACGGGAATTAAACAGCGGCAACCGATATAATTACGAACTTCCTCCTATCTTCGACACATTCCAATCCTTTTATCACGACCAGGAAATCCAAACATTCCCCAAATATCCTCTATACTGCACTGATTATAATACGCTTATAAAGCCTCCTGATTTAGATATTACTACTTTCCATAAGTCAGCCGCGGTGGTCTAGAGGTAGCGTGCCCGCCTCTGGATCCGCAGGGCGCGGGATCAAACCCGGCCGCGGTCGATGGATTTTTCAGGACGTAAAAATCCTGGGCACGGAGTCCTCCGGGAGGGACTTTAAGCTGGGGGTCCCGTGTCGTAGATTTACGGCACGTAAAAGAACTCCAAGCCTAAATTAGAGCCTCTGGACAAAATTTCTCGGCCCTTTCACGTCCAAGACATACTTTGTTTCCAGAGGGGGGTTGCGAGGCGATGGGCTTACCACCTGTCCCTCTACCCTCTCTCGGAAAATAAGCATATCAAAATTAGTATAGGTACCTGTAATGAAACCTCCACTTGGAGGCCCCTTCACCCCACCTGGGGATCATAGGGTACTAGATACAGATACTTTCCATAAACAAGATATTAACTCCAACCATATCTATCTTGATCTCGTTTCCACTTTTCCCCCTGACAAAACTATGATTATTTTCACTGACGGATCGAAAACTTCTGTTGGTACCAGTACTAATGAAAGGAAACAATTTACACTATCTGCTCTCATCAGCGTCTATACAGCTGAAATAATAGCTATCCGTCAGGCACTCATAAGCCTGAAAACCATTACAGGATACAACATCTATCTATTTTCTGATTCACGAAGTTCTTTGGACACAATATCGCGTACGGACATCAATACAAAATTTTCGTGGTTGGAAATCAACATAAAGCAGATAATTCACACACTGCAAGAAAGTAATATTCAGTTGCATTCATCTGGATCCCGGGACAACGTAATATCAGGGGCAATGAACTCGCTGATCAATTGGCAAAACAGGAGTCAGCGCATCCTACCCAGGACAAATTTTCACTACCAATACAAAATTATATCAGACACAGGATCCGTATACATAGATCTAACGCAATGCAGAAGAATAAGCCCTGGTTCATCACAACACCAGCATCCAGAGCTGAAATATCTCTTATATATAAAGTTAAATTTCAAACGGCCATCACCCCCCATTACCTACACAGAATAAAAAAAGGGACAATCCACTCTGTTCCTGTGGACAGATAGGAAATATACAACACGTGCTTTTCTCTTGTCCAGAACTTAATACCAGTGACCATGACTTTTATGACGACCTGCGCATAGAGTATGGATACAGTCCATGGAATATACCAGCCTTAACTACGGATCAACCACACAAAGCAGCTAGAATTTTAAAACGATTCTTATACCGATGTAAAATGATGACATGATCTAACAATTTAGGACAACTACTTTTTCTTTACACACAGGCAAATTTATTTACAACTTTTACGGACGTTGAAACCTTACATGGTGTGACGTCGATAAATAAAAGTGAAGTGAAGTGAAGTGATTATAAGGATGTAGCTCGCCAAACTTCTCCGACAGATAGCGTGGGTGTACTAGCCGGTATGCGCTAGCCGTCCGTCACTTGTTTTTCCAGTTGTCATCTGCTGGCACCATGCTTTTAAATGGCGTTCCATCTTCCCAGTCCGAAAAAAATGTTCGTAATTTTATATTTTTATAGAGGACACGAGGCTACTATACATACTTCCTTGTCTACTGGGCCCTTCTAGAATGTTTAAGTGTCAAAAAGACGAAAGAAAAATTACAGGAGATAGGTTCTAAATAAGACTAAAAAGGAAGGATTACCTAACAAATATTATGATAAATTTCCGATATAGACAACGTTATTTTGTACTCGACTTGCAGTAATATGTTATCAATGTATGAATATTTATATGCAGTGTGGCGATTGGATATTCTTTAATATTTAAATTAATATTAAATTTGTCGGAGCATCGAGAAGATGTTATGGGCCATTTAAAAATAGAGTAAATTACAAATTCAAATAAATTAAAATTACGTATGGCCGGTTTCTATAAACTCGCGAATTACCTGTGGGTAAATTATCCAATGGACAGAATTTACACAACAATAACACCACACAAACACAAATAATTTAAAGATAGCAATCACTTACACTTGTGGCGAGTTTCTAGATAAATGTCCTCTGGGTAAATATGAAAATGACAGAAAAAATGTTCCTACAAACTCGGGCTAGATCTTTCCAAGGGTAAATCTTCGGGTTAATTTATCCTTTCATGGATGGCTGGATAAAATTTAACCTTTCATAGGATCAATAGTAATATTTAAACAATGAGAATCAAAGCCTTCTGAATTAAATTAACTGTACAACTCCAAGGCCTTGCTCATTATATCATTGTAGGTTAAATGGAACTAATTTGTCCATGGGTAATTTACCCATAGGTAATTCACTAGTTTGTAGAAACCGGGCAGTAGTAACGCAATGATAATTACAGTACATTGTGTTAGTTTTATACCTTTGTTAAACTGTATCTTTATTGCACCTTTATATTTAAAGATCGCTTCCCTGTTTAATTTTTTTTAGTTATTTTAGGCCTATTTATTTTACTTTGCTGTATAAATATGTGTATATTACTGTAGCCTTCTATTGCATCTGAGATCAAAATACAAATTCTGTAATTTCTAAATAGCCAAGTTAGATTAATGGCTTCGAATAAAAATTGTGACAATAGCGTTGCCAATTTAATAGGCTACATAACTTAACGTATGATAATTCTTAAATTCTGCCTTTATATTCTGCTATGTCATGCAATGAAATATTCCTAACAATATTTTGTATCATAACTAGAAATGAAAATCATGTAACGATAATAAAAGGGATAAGAAATAATGAGGAATGAGAAGAAAAAAAGGTTTAATCGATAGTCAAGTTCCCATCTTTTTTCACTATTCTGGACAGGAATATTGTTGTAAACATATTTTAATATCTTAATTTTGAATGCGTTTTTTAATATGACGGGATAGGCTAAATATGCATTTGATATAGAAAATAAATAATATTAAAAATTTCTGCGAATACACACCACATATATAAGTGTTTATCACGTATATCAATTAGCATTTTACTGTCTGAACCCTAGATGTACGTTCTTTTAGTTACTTTGAATCATACCCAATCGCCAAATTAGCAGCACTGTATATAAATATTCATATCTGCTTAACATTTTGTACGTAGGGAACTTTTCGACTTATATAGCGTCTATCTTTTGCAATTTTTCTTTAAGCTTTTTCACGTAAATATATTCCTGAGGTGTCCAGTATACAAAGAAATGCGCCTAGTAGCGCTTTACCCACTAAAAAAATAGAAAAGTTCGAATGTATTTTTCAGTCTGCTAAGATCAGTGATCTCAATATATAAACAGGATACACAACAGCTGTGCTTTGGAATTGCATAAATCGTGGTGTTCACTTACGTACGACGTACGACGTATTGGTGAAGTGTGCTTCCTATGGTAAACATATATTTATGAATGTGCTTTTTGTTATTTTCATGACAAAATGATCAAATATTGCGTGGCATATGGCTGCACAGAGCTCCAGAGAAATGGAAGTGGACTTAAGTTTCACAAGTAGGTTATCTTTGTTTGGAACATTTGAGTATACTGGCCGAATCTGACTTAAATGCAAGCGTAGCATAGCCACGAACACTTGTCTTTTTCTTGCCTGTTTATACAGGTTTCCATTTTCTTGGCCTGATATTCCGAAGAAGTGGGTTCAAGCAATGCGCAGAGAATATTGGTCACCCACAGCGTACAGTAGGCTACATTAAGCAGCAGACACTTTACACCTGATTGCTATCAGTCATAAGGACTGGTGCACTTGTAAAATTACTAAAAGATGCTGTACCATCAGTCTTCAATTTTCTAGGACATCTTCAAACAATTATTGTTCCAAAAAGACAACTGGTTCGTAATGTGGTTAGTAGTATGCCTACTTCAGGTACCATGTAGGAATATAAATTATGCAATATGTCAGTCATGTAAACATAGTATTCTTATGCACGTAGGCCTAAATTTTTCATGCTTGTTTTTAATTGCAGAAATAAGAGGAAGCAGATGTTTTTGTATAAGACCTTGCTGAAAATTATACGAAAATAGATAAACAGACACAAACAGATGATCTCCCACCCAGGGCCGTAGCTAGGCGGTGGCGAGGTGGGCCCCCGCCAAGGGCGCAGGTACAAAGAGGGCGCAAAATTAACCATGAAAAATCCCGCATTTTTTAGACTGGTGCAATTTATAAATAAATAATATGCATTTTTTCATTTTATCATTGCATGTTGCAGAAGCTGTTTTAAAAAGTTTCTGTTCGAAAAAAATACTTTACCCACATTAATGAGTTAAACATTTTAGTAGGCCTCCGGCCTATTATGTACTTTACTTTTGATACTAGATTTTATGATTTAATTATTTTTTAAAGTAGCCCAGTCGTCTGAAAATAAGGGTTTAGTACCTTGAAAGTCCAACACTTAGTTCATTTTCAAATTGAGGTTTAGGGTTTCTTTGATAATAACAGTGTTTTTATGTTAAAATAATAAAGAATTTTACAGAAATTTAAATAAATTGTTCAGGGAGGGCGCAGATTTGTCAAACTCGCCAAAGACGCAGAAGGACCTTGCTACGGCCCTGCTCCCATAATCTCCTATCAAAACAGAATTGATTGTCTGTCGCATGAACAAGAAGATAAACAGCATGGGTAATTAATTTCAGATCTGACGAAAAAGGAACTTCTAAGTAGGCCTACTGACTTAAAGTATTTTGAAATTTCATTTCAGTGGCTCCCCTTTGCGCTAGACTACAGGAATTATTTTTAAAATAAATAAATTATGTGAATTGTATCCAGTACAGTAACGGTACAGTTGAAGGTCACGGTTTATACATTTCCAAAGCACTTAGCACAGATTTTGCCTATTCTCTTTATACATAGAAATCAAGCATAATTTGCAAAATGTAGGCCTAATGTAAGTTATTTTAAATTTTTTAAATGCGAGTGTTTACAACTGTTGACCAATGTACATTCACGCCTGATTCAGATTAAAGAAATGTTTTTACCAAACCATTACGAAATGAAATTAGTTTTGTTATGTACTTAAAAAGCATCAAGTAGTTTATATTGAAACGTTTCATTTATAAAAGTGTTATTAAAACGCCATTACCCTAGTAGCACAGATCGTTGGGCCAATGTTGGGAAATGATCGCCATGTTTCGTTGGTCAACGGTTATGAATGTCTGTCGGGGTTCCGTTGCCAAGGAGCGTTTTTTCCAACCAATTGCCAACTGTAGCCAATCAATATACAACAAAATCCCAACAGTTGGGAGACATCTATTAGGTAATGGTGGAACTACAAGCAGCGCATATTATTGGTTTATATTTGAATTCAGTAAGTACTTTATTTTTTTATTATTTTATAGTATTATAACTTATTAAAATGTGACCAGCTTTCTGCTCGTCTGATCGTGCCGTCCTAACTATTTCGGCCTGCATTCTAAATTCTTTGTCTGCCACGTGGGCAGCCAGTATGAATGTCACGTATGAATGTAGGTGAATGTGCTCGTCAACCAATTCTTTCTTTCTCCTTCTCAAAATTTATTATGGCAGCCGTTTTGATAATTCTTTTCTTTTCTTGTCTTAATTCCATTTATTAATGAGATCTCATGTCATACCTAACCAACGCCATATTGCCGAGTTGGCATTTCGACGTCAGACATTTTTGTTCTTTTCTTAAAATGCATACAGCCCCATGCTACTAAACTAACTAAACAAAATATATGATAATATAATAAATAATTGAACTTAAAAGTTACCAAGTATATTGTGTGTACTATAATAAATAATTTGTCTGTATCATTTGAACTTAAAAGTTTCCATTGGTGAGAAAGTATTTTTTTATATATATACGCACCAAAGTATTCTGTTTATATATATATATGCACCAAAGTTGTATTTTTATGTGCTCAGATGGTATAAAGATTAACCTGCCATATAAGATATGTTAAATTCACAAGCTATTTATGTAATAAAATCACAATCTCAGAATTCCTTCTTTCATTAATATATTATTAATATCAGTGGGCTAAAATTTATATCCAGTCCCTTCCACTATTCCTTTGATATATATATATATATATATGACATGTAGTTAGGCCTATTCCTATATATATTCCTTGGCCGGAGTCGAGGGGAATTCTCTGGCTGTTCTACAGTGATGTCTACCAGCCAACAGGCCTTTACAGCTGCTAAACTACATTGTAGCTGCTGTAACTACATAACATGGTAGCAGAGTATTCTGCGGCCCCTGGCGCCCACTGCTACTCCATAACATGGTAGCAGAGCATTCAGCGGCCCCTGGCGCCCGCTACTGCTACATAACTTCGATCTGGACTTCCAGAGTATTCTGCGGCCCCTGCAGCCCGCTATTGCTTTACTACTACTTGTTGGATGGATTTCTTGGATGTTGTGGACCAGTAACCTTCTGGTAGCCAAGTCCAAGCCAGTCTTCACGCCGTACAGCATTTTCACAGCCTGTATATCCTTTTTCTGCAGTTGTCTTCCCACATTTTTGCCCATTGCCCCGTCAGAGTGCTTCGACTTGCTTCGCCACGTTGTGCCTATTTGTACTCATATCTCCTTGTTTGTTTTTCATGTAAACATGGTGCGAGAGAAAATCTCTTTCGATTTGCTTCGAAAGGACGAGTTACAGTATGAGGCTACCATCCGTGGCATTTCTGGAGTTCAGTCCATGGGGGTTGAGGCTCTTCTCACTGCCATTCGTGAGGTGGTACAAACTGAAACGACTTCTGCCACTTACTCCATACCGGAAGTTGATCATGAGCTTCTGTGTGATCAGCTGCACGCAGTGCTTGCTCAGTTGGATGAAGCTGTCCTTGATCTGCAGGATGAATTCTCAAGTAAGCGATATAAAAGAATCTTTAATAGAGTTCTTCATTTTTTGAATAAAACCCTAGATTATTTAAATGCTGAACGTGATTTACATAAAACTGCTTCTTATAAGATAATTCTTGAAGCCTTTTCTGAATATAAGACTAAATTGCTTCATTTAAAGAGTGTTAATTCTAATTTGGTTACACTTCAGTCAGAGGCTAACCCCATCTCGGATGTTTCACCTTCTTGTGGGTCAGTCCGAGGTACTTCTACCCAAGATCAGTAAACTATACAGGTTGCGTATTCCGGGATAGACCAATCGCAGCACTTGAGTGTGTGACGTCACAAGATTCCAGATCTCGCAATTTTCAGATTTTACTCAGTCTAGAAAATCTTACACCGCGTGATTAAACTAGTAACCTTTAATTAACCCGTGGTCGGATTCCTGTGAAATTTATACAGAAATAATCTACACACATCAGCCCTACTGATGGTTAAAACAGAGCCTTAAAAAAGCGGACAAAAATGTTTTTATTTCATTTTATAAACATCACCCGTTAAACAAAATTCATGGAGGGAGAAGCAAATTTCACTATGCGACAATTTTTTGTATTTTTGTGTCCCGAAAAAACAAAAATTGTATTGAATTTTAATACAAATGAAGTTCCAGCCCCATATCTCGAATGGTTTACGAGTAATTAAGTGGTAATTATTCCATGCGCTTCAGTGTCGGAGTGATTTGTGACGACCGTGAAATGTTCAGGAAGAAGCATATTTGACTATGCGACAATTTTTTTATTTCTGTGACCAGAAAATGATTCAAGCATGTGAGCTTATTTTATTTCTGTGACCAGAAAATGATTCAAGCATGTGAGCTTTAGGGAAATATTTGAATTTTATTATACATCAAGTACCACGTTTATATTTTGAATGGTTTACGAGTAATAGAGTGGTAATTACTCAAGGCGATAAAGCTATCGGAACGGTACAGAGGTCTTTTTTATTCTATAAAATAGGCCTACTAGCAATTACGTAAAAATCCTTAAATATTTTAATCGTGGACTCAATAATAAAGGATATTAACTGGCTACTTGTACCCATACTGAAATATTGACCCGCTGGGGAAAAAGAACGAATTAAACTTTTTCCTAATCTTGTAAATCTGCACTACTGTTATTTAGATATTTGTTGAATTATTTATTTTATTTTTTGATCCTTTGTGCTAGTAACTTTTATTTCTAATTACCTTATCAAATGCCTTATTAGTTTAATACCTTGTTATGCCCTTTTCATATTTTAATATAATTTATCAACATGAAAACGTATTACAGTTAAAATTGAATTGCCGAGGCTTTAAGAGCATGCTATCGGGTTATAGTTAGGGCAAGACGATGATACTTTTTAATGAAAAATTCATGGAAAAATCCTTTGAAATATTGTGTGATTTATGTAGAATGCATTGCGAAGCAATTTGTGTCCTTTTTGTTATGTTGAGACGTCGATTTTAAAGATCCTGCGCCTCTTTTCGTTGTGCTGCTCATGAAAGTTTCCCTGCCCTGCAATTCACAAACCATCCCTTACTTTATTAGGTCTATATTATCTCTGTCGTCACATAATTTGTATACAGATGTACACTTTTGGCCGTGTTTCACCAATCATTACCTACATAACTTACCCCATATAACCCGGAGAAAATTATTATTAATATAAATGTATTGCTTTGATTACAATATTAACACAAATTAATACTCTACAATAGTCTACGCAATGTAATAATAACATTAGTACTGTACATGTTAATATTGATACATAAGAATTCCCGTAGTTGTTTTCTACCCTTATTATAAGGTACAATTTCTATACAAATATAGGATACATTCTTTAACAAATTTTCATCAAATTATACTAACATAACCTCTAGAATGAGGAATATTTTCTAGGCAACAAAATATTAGAACAAATCACCCTTTAGCTGTTATATAGGCCTACCTGTATTATATAATTTCTATTCAAATCTAGATCCTTTGGGAGATTTTTACAAGATTTTAAAGACAAATGCTGTAGAATCAGAAGAACATTTTAAGTACCGTAACTTGAATAACAGAACAGTTCACATCTTAGCTGTTTTCTACAATCTACAAAATTACTGTTACACACTGCCACAGCACATATCTGGCCCGGCATAATGGTTCAGTTAATTGCACTTTCTAAAGCACCTTCCATTTGTATTATTAAAAGCAGTATGTACTGGTAATATCTATCCTAAAAGACTGCGGTCAAGCGGCCGAGATCAGTAGGTAGAAGCTTTGTCAGCGGCACCATGCTCTCTACTGTCGTACTTGAAGCGCCAAATCATTCTGACACCTTGAAGCGCCCGGAATAATTACCACTCAATTACTCGTAAACCATTCGAGATATGGGGCTGGAACTTCATTTGTATTAAAATTCAATTATTTCACTAAAACTTTCTCGCTTGAAGTTTTTTCGGGACACAAAAATACAAAAAATTGTCGCATAGTGAAATTTGCTTCTCCCTCCATGAATTTTGTGTAACGGGTGATGTTTATAAAATGAAATAAAAACATTTTTGTCCGCTTTTTGAAGGCTCTGTTTTAACCATCAGTAGGGCTGATGTGTGTAGATTATTTCTGTATAAATTTCACAGGAATCCGACCACGGGTTAATTAAAGGTTACGAGTTTAATCACGCGGTGTAAGATTTTCTAGACTGAGTAAAAACTGAAAATTGTGAGATCTGGAATCTTGTGACGTCACACACTCGCCTGCTCGCCGCAACCCCCTGTCCTATAAACTCGCCGTAATACGCTACCTCTGTAGTTTACAAGCCTTGACTTCTACCTACTAATGTTATTTCTTCCGGCTATTCACCCTCAGTGGATCAGACCGGTGTGTCATTGTTAAATATTCCTAATATAAGGCAGCCTACCGTTACTGCTGTAACGGAAGGCCCACATCAGTCTAGTGTGTCAATACCACATAATGTAATTAGCTCTGCTTCAAATTCAATGCATAGTGCTAATGTTAATGCCATATTTCTATGTTTGCTAAACTGCCTCACCCTATTGCCATGTTACTTCAGGGGAATCCCCAGTTTTCTGTCGATACATTGGAAAAGATTTTGGAATTTTTGTTTTATTTATCTCATCAAGGTAGAGTTTTGTATACGACAGATACTCAGTTATTGCAAGTAGTTTTTCCTTATGTAAGTGGTCAGCTTACGCAGTATATTTTGAGGGCGATTCAAACTGCTATGCCTATTGAACAATTTCATGCCCTGCTCTTGAAAGATTTTGTACCTCAGCGCGTTCTGGCTGTTTTGGAACAAAAATATTTTTATCGAACACAACGTTCGGATGAAGTGTTTGCTGAATTTGCTCAAGACATTAAATTGTATGCCAAGCTATTAAGATTATCCCATTCAGAGAGTTATATTGTAAGAACTATTGGTCTTAGTTCTAGTCACTTGGAAATACGGTCTCTGTTCCTGAGTTTAACACTCCCTACTACATTTTTTCAGCTTGACCAAGTGATTTCAAATTTTACTGAAATGAACTTAGCGTGTCAGACACCAATTTTTCCTCCAGTCATTTCTAATGCTTTACCTCCTCCTGTGCAGACGCAACCAACTCGTCGCCTTACACAGTGTAGTTTTTGTGGTAAAATTGGCCACTCAGTTCAGTATTGTTATGCAAGACAGAATAATGCTTCTCGTTCTTCAATAAATCAGAGTTCAAATGTTCATTCTGTTAATGGGTCCAGGCCATTTTGTAATTTTTGCCGCAAGCTGGGACATAGTGAGAGTAACTGTTTCCAGAGGTCTCGTGCGCAGCCTGCTTTTCGTAGATCCCAGTCTGGTAATTTATTACTAGAGTCGCTTTCTGTCCCTGACTGCCCTATTGTGTGCGCAACTTCTAATATGTCACTCCCATATATTTATTTGATTTTACATAAATATCCCACATTTGCTTTAGTGGATTCTGGTAGTAGTTGTTCACTGATTAGTGCCCGATTGTTTAGTAAACTAAATCTTACATTAATTCCTTTTCATACTACTATTTCTTCAGCCATTAATGAGCCACTTCAAGTCATGGGACGTGCTAGGATTAAAATTAGAATCTTAGATTTTTCTTGGCATTTTGAATTTTTGGTAGTGAAGGAACTTGTGGTACCTGTAATTTTGGGTGTTGATTTTCTATCCAAGACTGGCATGTTGCTTGATTTGCAGTATTCTGATGCATTCTTTAAATTTGCTCCCACTTCAAAACTTTCATTTGAGTTTAAGCCAATTTCGGTGTCTAAGCATAGACCTACTAATAATGTATCTGCTAAAGCTCATAATGTTCAGGATTTTCTTATGGTTGATGATCAGGATCAATCCATTGAGTCTCTGGATTTATCCCATCTTTCTGTTGAACAGCAACGCTCTTTATATCAGGTTTTTGATCAGTTTCCTGAAGTTTTGACCGATAGGTTGGGTTTAACTAATGTGCTCACATATCATATTGATCTTAAGAATTATTCACCTGTTAAGCTCCCTCCGTACCGGCTTGCTCCGCCGCGTATAGCTATTCTTCGCAAACATATCGACTCCATGTTGCAACTAGGTATCATACGACATTCTACTTCCACTAACTCGAGTCCTATTTTTCTTGTCCCTAAAGGCTCAGATGATTATAGGCCTGTAGTTGATTATCGGGTGCTGAATAGCAAATTGTTGGTCGAGTCAGTTCCATTACCCGACATCCACTCTTGTTTCCATTGGTTCGCCAAGGCGAAATTCTTTACCACATTTGATCTCAACAGTGCCTACCACCAGATACCTTTGTCGGAAGACTCTAGTCAGTATACTGCATTTGCTTGTGATTGGAATTTATTCGAGTACACGCGAATTCCATTCGGGATCGCTATTGGTGCTCAAGTCTTGACTCGCCTGCTTGATACTGTCTTCTCTGACATCAAGTTTCATTACGTCTTTAATTTTTTAGACGACTTGGTAGTCTACTCGAATTCCTTCGATGAGCATGTCTTGCATGTCCAAGAAAGGTTGTCTCGCTTGAGCCGTGCTGGCCTTACTGTCAAGCCTTCGAAGTTGCGTGTCGCTACTTCCCAGTTAAAGTTTCTTGGCCATATTCTAACTCCTCAAGGTCTCCGTATCGATCCTGATCGGACCAAGTCGATCAGGGAGTTTCCACCGCCTAAAGATGTCAAAGGCATTGCTCGATTCATGGGGATGATCAATTTCTTTGGTAAATTTGTGCCTAAGTTAGCCGAAGTAGCTTTCCCTCTTAATAAGCTCCGTAGGAAAGAGGAACCTTTTGTTTGGGGACCCGAGCAGCAGGGTGCTTTTGATACTCTTAAAGTCGCTATTTCCAATCCACCTGTGTTAGCTGCCGCTGATTTTTCTCGTCCCTTTGTCTTACAAACCGATGCTTGTGGCTCTGCGGTTGCTGCAGTTCTTCTCCAACAGTCTGATTATGGCAGGAAGCCTATTGCTTATGCGTCCCGTACCCTAAGAAAGCAGGAAAGTAAATATTCTATCTATGAGCTTGAGGCACTTGCTGTTCTCTTTGGGATTGAGAAGTTCCGTATGTATTTGGAACATGTGCCTTTCGAATTAGAAACTGATAATCAGGTGCTTTCTTGGGTTCTTGCTCGTCCCCGAAAATCTGGTCGTTTAGCTCGTTGGGCTCTTCGTATTTCAGCTTTCACATTCACTGTTACCCACATACGTAGCTCTCAAAACATTGTTGCTGATACTCTATCCCGTATGTATGACGGTTATTCTAAGGTTCAGAAAATTGCCTCTACTCCGGTTGACACTCCTATTCTCACGGCCATTTTGTCTGATTTGCCATGGGCTCATGAGGGTTTATTGTCGGCGCAGGACCGAGATCCTACTATTGTTGCTCTTAAGCAGCGGATCGAGTCTGGCGAGGCAGTTTATCCTTATGTAGTTCGCAATAAGATGCTTTGTTGTCAGACTAGGCGTGCCACTTCTCCTAAAATTGTATTACCTAATAGTCTGATTGATGTGGTATTTCAATATTTCCATTGTTCTCCCGTTGGTGCTCATTTGGGTATTCACAAAACCATTTCTAGAATTAGAGAGAAATTTGTTTGGTTGGGCATGTTCGCTGATATCAAGGCTAGAATTCGTGCCTGTAAGGTATGTGCTCTCAGCAAGCCTGCTCAAACTAAGTTATGGGGTCAACTTTCTTCTAATATTGCATCTAGGCCGATGGAAAAGGTTTTCGTGGATTACGTAGGTAAACTTCCTCGTTCTTCTGCTGGTAACACATACATTCTTGTTGTTATGATGCTTTCTCTAAGTTTGTGTGGTTGCGCGCTGTGAAAGAAGCTACATCCAAAACCACTATTGCTGTCCTTCGTTCCATCTTCGGATCCTTTGCTTATCCCAAAATCTTGGTTTCTGATAATGCGACACAGTTCACCTCCCATAAGTTCAAAAGTTTCTGTTTAGATTCTGGCATTCAGCATGTAACTACGATACCCTACTATCCTAATGCAAATCAATCGGAAAGAGTAAATAGAAATCTTAAATCTGCTCTGATTGCGTTCCATTCCTCTAGTCATACTCAATGGGATACGCAATTGGATTGGTTACAGCTAGCTTTCAATTTATCTCGCCATTCTGCTCATGGATTTGTTCCGTTCAAGTTGCTTTTTGGATACTCTCCTCAGTGTCCATTGTCAAATCTTTGGTCACTGGATGATTTACTTCCTGATGCTTCTATTGGATCTGATATCAAAGATCGTTGGCGACGCGCCAAGAATAATCTCTTCAGCACTCATCTCCGGAACAAAGTGAAGTATGACCAAGCCCATCGTCCTCCTACATTTTCCATTGGTCAACAAGTTTTCCTGTTAAACCATCCTAAGAGCAGTGCTATCAATAAATACTCTGCTAAATTGGGGGAAAGATATTCCGGTCCTTACCTTATCACTGAACAGTATTCTCCTGTATCCTATTTACTGTCTGATGTTAATAATTCTTCCATTACCCATAGAGCCCACGTTTCACAACTAAAAAGGTATCATCCTGCTGCAGTAAGTAAATGATTTGGCTTACCATGATTGGTGTAAGCTTGGTAAGGTTAAAGTGTTGAAAAGTTTGTAATATTTTATAAAGCATGGGGCTACAAAGGTAAATTTTTTGGTTGAGCATGGGGCTGTTATAAAGAAAATATATATATTAGTAAAAAAAAAATTATATTGAAAACCCTATGAAGTAGAGTTTTGGTAGAAAGAAAATACTAAGTATAACTTTAAGAAGAAATATTGTGATTTTTCTAAGAAATAAAGAAAACATATTTTCCTTTAATGTAAAATTGTCATCGAAGGTGTGCACACCAAAGTCTAAATAAATAAATAAAGGAATTCCTATTATAATCTCACAGTCAATTTAAAATATGTATCTATGTTTTTTTTCTGAGTACTGTTAGTGAAATAAAGTTTGAATACTTTTTATATATACTAGTGTAAGTGTGCTCCACTGAATGTTGGCACTGTCCGAGTGCTTTGCACTTTCAGCCCTCTCACCGTGGGACCTCATCTGTACAGCCTGAAAAGAAGAATTCTGGCTCACTCCGACCGTGCATGGGTATTCTAGACACCCAGCTTCTACTTTGACCTTCACGGGTCCGGCATTGTGTTGGTGTTGAACCAGCTCCTGTCAAAGAATACAACTGGAATTCAAGCAAATGACTATCTGTATCTTCTGTTTCTGCGATGGACTAATGTATCAGTGAGTGTTTTCCTGGAAATGGACTCTGGGGACCTCTACTGTTCAGCCGCAGACAAGTATAAAACACAAAACACAACTGTACATGAGTCTACTATCACCCATCTTACACAATGTTCATAATCTGTATAGCATTTCTTCTGGATACTCACTACTGTGCTTCTCAGTGACTGTTTTTTAATTTTGGGGCCACGAGTGGCCTTTAGGGGGGCGAGTCTGTAGCACTGCTACATACAATTATTTAAATCGAGCAGTACCAGACAAGACTACTTGAATATTTGAGTGGAGTACACAAATTTTCTTAAGTAGCATTTACAATAGGGCGACACCCGCGACACGCGGCGTGAATTGCAGTATCGCGTCGCGGACTGTGTTCACAATACGTCGCGACGTGAAATAATCAAACATATTAAATAATACTGACTTGATATTCATGCAATTCAAGAATACTTTTAGCCCTATATATGAAGGAAAAAGTTAAATCATGTCAGGGAGCGTCAATTATTTATTGCTCGGGAATTATGGTTCCCTGATTCCGAAATGTTTACGGCTACCGAGATACAGAATCCTATTAGCAAAATAATATGTGAATGACACCTTGTTGCAAATCACAGGTCCTCATATAGTATAAATACATTATTTTCAACGCGAGAAGCAGTATTTCCAGCAGAGCCTGTATTGCAGTAACGTTGAATTTGAGGTTTGTTTGAGCTTAGTTTTATGCCGTGGAACACATAACATCCTTTTCAAAGAAAGGGCAGTAAATAAATTTTATGGGCTGAGAAAATTAATTTAATTTCTTGAACCCGTCTTGAAATGATTAGAAACCATATAGAAATCTAAATAAATGTAGTATCGTTCCCCATGTAAATTGCTGTGACTGTCATCGCCATTGGAAAAACAAAATACATTCGACTTCCGCTCATCTCAGCTGATGTCGCGCGGTAAAAGTTAACTCCAACTCAACTTTCGTCGCGCCGCCATCGTGACGTTTTGCCGCAGAAATGCTTGCTTGCCATTGGTCAGTAAATGTCGAATGCCGCGTCGCTGTTGTCGCGTCGCGGGTGTCGCTCCATTGTAAATTAAGCATTACACTGAAGTATAAAATATACACTAATATATATTACTCACATTTTTCTCATAGTATTGGACATTTTGTATGAGTATTTTGCGTATGTATTGGATTTTGGTATTTGAATAATTGGGTATAGTTTAGTTTATTTCTGTAATAGTTGGTTCGGCTGCCTAACTTAATCTATTTCTGTCTGCTTGCGCGGTTAACTCTTGTGACTAGTCTCGCCTGGCCGCTGACGTCATGCACCAGCTGCCTCGGCTTTGTCTCTGGCTGCACCGTTCTATTCCTATCTCAGTCGAGTTGACGAGCAGAGCTGTCTCTTGTAAGCATGTACTGTGTGTTTGTGGCCTGTCTACGTGAATCTGCATTGTCAGGTGAGCAGAAATTCTGGGTTTGATATTATTGGTTTACATTGAATTCAGTAAGTACTTTATTTTTTTTATTATTTTATAGTATAAAACTTATTAAAATGTGACCAGCTTTCTGCTAGTCTGATCGTGCCGTCCTAACTATTTCGGCCTGCATTCTAAATTCTTTGTCTGCTACGTGGGCAGCCAGTATGAATGTCACGTATGAATGTAGGTGAATGTGCTCGTCAACCAATTCTTTCTTTCTCCTTCTCAAAATTTATTATGGCCGCCGTTTTGATCATTCTTTTCTTTTCTTGTCTTAATTCCATTTATTAATGAGATCTCATGTCATACCTAACCAACGCCATATTGCCGAGTTGGCATTTCGACGTCAGACATTTTTGTTCTTTTCTTAAAATGCATACAGCCCCATGCTACTAAACTAACTAAACAAAATATATGATAATATAATAAATAATTGAACTTAAAAGTTACCAAGTGTGTACTATAATAAATAATTTGTCTGTATCATTTGAACTTAAAAGTTTCCATTGGTGAGAAAGTAATTTGTTTATATATATACGCACCAAAGTAATCTGTTTTTTTATATATATATGCACCAAAGTTGTATTTTTATGTGCTCAGATGGTATAAAGATTAACCTGCCATATAAGATATGTTAAATTCACAAGCCATTTATGTAATAAAATCACAATCTCAGAATTCCTTCTTGCATTAATATATTATTAATATCAGTGGGCTAAAATTTATATCCAGTCCCTTCCACTATTCCTTTGATATATATATGACATGTAGTTAGGCCTATTCCTATATATATATATTCCTTGGCCGGAGTCGAGGGGAATTCTCTGGCTGTTCTACAGTGATGTCTACCAGCCAACAGGCCTTTACAGCCTTTACTACATTGTAGCTGCTGTAACTACATAGCATGGTGCTAGTTCGCTACATCCCTATTGTCAACTGCTCTACTCAGTTGCTAGTAGGTTGTTGTGAAGTGAAGTGGCGCTAATACGAGTAGTTAATGTTCAATCCAAATCATGCCAAAACGCAAATGTGTCTTCAGTGACGATTTACAAAATCAATTTCCTGACTTCAGGCTGGTAAGAATCACCTCTGAGGCAGAATGTCTTGTCTGTCCACCTGGTACATTCGTTTCTGTTGCCAATAAAGGTAAGGTTTATCATCTTGCGGCCGGTTGTACACAACCGCTGTCTCACTCACTCCTTGTCTACAGAATGAAAGGGAATGAGTGAGTCAGCGGTTGTGTATTGCAACGTTGAGTTGCAGGTACATCTCCTACACTATGTTCCTACCCTGAATCCAAGTATATACCGAATAACTTATAATAAGGCATATAATTGTTATTTTGCAGGGGAGTTAGACCTAGAAGCTCAACAAAACACTGTAAAGGCAAAACGCGGGTTCGTACTGTTGCATCCTCGTCTAAAGATGGCGACTTTTTTGCAAAAAAGGATTCCAAACTAAGTGATTTGGCCCATGCAGCTGAAGGCACCCTATCTTTTCACACAGTCACATAATCATCAGAGTTTTAAATCAATGGACCATACAGGAAAACTGCAGAGAGTGTTATTCAAAGACGCAGATATAGCTAAACAAATGTCATGTGCTCGCACTAAAACAGAAGCAATTATTAATTCTGTATTGTCACATCATTCTGTCAATGTGTCTATTGACGCTTTAGAGGGTATTTCATGTTTTGGTGTTGCAACAGACGGCAGTAACCATGGTTCTGTGAAACTATTTCCAATTCTAATTCAATACTATGACGTTAAATCTGGGGGAATTCAAACAAAGGTGATAGAACTCAAAAGCACTCCAAATGAAAAATCTGAAACGATTGCATGTTACCTATGCGATACTCTTAGAAGTAGAGGTATTGATAACAAATGTGTTCCTTTTTCTGGGGAAAATACCAATAAAAAATATCGAATATAGTGGAATTGGTAAGAGATCGGGAAATAATGTTTTTGCCCACCAGAAAAACAATTTAAATGATAGATTAGTAGGAGTAGGCTGCCCTGCTCACGTTTTACATAACTGTATTCAACATGGTATTGATGCACGACTCACATTAGATGTTGATTCCATAGTATTAAAAATATTTAATTATTTTCTATTTACACAGTAAGCACTGAAAGTCTTAAGGAATTTTGTGAATTTGTAGATGTACAATATAGGCAACTATTGAGTCATACTAAGACGTCTCTTTTCCCTTGTGTTACAATACTAATTGAAATATATCCTGCACTGAAATCATATTTTCTTTCTCAGGATGAAATTCCAATTTTGATTAAAATGTTTTTTCAAGATGAGCTTAGAGAAGCACGGTTATGGTTTGTTCATTCTCTTGTGTCATTTTTTCACCATAATATTTTAGAACTAGAAAAAGAGAAAAATTCTCTTGTAGAAATGATACATATTCTTCAGAGTGTGTTGAATGTTCTTCAAGAAAGACAAATCCAGAATTTCAAATCTTTGAAACTAAAAGAAATTTTGAGAAAAAAGAGGGATGAAGGTTATGGTTCTAAGTGTGATATGCTAGAAGGAGAAATAGCACATGTGTATGATGCAGCCATTAAATATCTTAAGAAATGGTTGGTTTTTAGTGTTTAGCCTACATGAATGGGTTTGAAGAATATTCCAAACTGGGAAGATGTGGAACAAACAATTCTGTATCTAAATGATAAGCTTATTAGTAAAATAGATGATATAAAGTGTTTTGACCAGTTCTGCAATTTCCAGAAGTTTTTGACGAACCAGGCTAATGTTAATGGAGATCAGTTGTTGTCAAATGATATCTGGTGTAAATATTTCCAGGAGACAAAGAATGATGCTTGTTTCTCAGAGCTACTAAAAATTGCCGAGTTTTTCTTTGCTATTCCTAGTCACAATGCTAGTGTAATAATAATAAATAATAAATTTAATTGTCGTTAGGCCATTACAGCAATAGACAAAGTCTAATACGTATCTAAAAATAGAATTAATATAAAACTATAGCTAAATTACTAAGTTCTAAGTTACAAATAACACATATTTTAAGCTAAATTACACTATTACAGTTGAAGTATTCATCAAGGTATAAAAAGGGTTACAAACTAACCAATTATGTAATTTTTTCTAAATACAATGATATGAATATGTTGAGTAGATACAGATAGTTTATTAAACAGTTTATGTCCTATGATTTCATTAGTATTCAGAGATTTGGATAATCGTTGGAACGGAATGTATATATGACTACTGGATCTAGTATCGTGGGAAAGGATTTTTTCACTACTAAACAGTCAGTGGACCAAAGAGAGAAATAGACTCAGTGTTGAGTCTGTTAAGGGAATTATAAGTGTGCAATATAATTACAATGATTTCTCATGTGTACAGTTTTGTGATTTGTTGCAAAACAAGAAATTACTTTAAGGAAATTGGGTCTTCAAATAAATATCTGAGTACTTCAGAGAATAATGATATAGATGAAGAAAACTAGTTTACTTATGATGGTTTTTTATAGTTTGTATTACAACTGCCACAAATTATTGTAATGTAGCATGATTAAATAAATTGATATGAAATATTACCTATTATATATGTTTCAGTTGCAAATCATAAGTTTACGGTAGTATAGTCTACATAGTATAAATATTTCTAAGAGTGTAGTTGTACAAGTAAAAAATTATAATTTATCCTAATGCCGCTGTAAGCTCGTAGAGCTTAGAGCCCATTTATTATACTTTTATAGCAAATACTAGTAATGAAGTATTCATACAAGTCGCTAGATGGCACTAATGCCAGTTACTAGCAAACAGAATTCTTGGCACACTTGTATCTCTTTATTTACATTTAGATAAAGAAAATATCTATTATGAGCTATAATGATATTAGCTAAGGAATAGTTTGCACATTTATTCCAGTTATTATTAACTGTTATCATTGAATTCAGTAATTGATGTTAATTAGCAACAGAATGCTGTTTTACCGGCATCGATCTAATATCGATTGCCAGCCTGATAATCGATAATACTCTTACTTGTCCCTATGGACAGAATGGCGTAGAGCACTTCAAGCGGACTATCGATTAGCTGTACTTGCCTTTAGAGACAGTATACTTAAAAGTTATATTACTTTCCATAAGAAATTCATTTATTTCTCTACAAGGGCATATTATTTAATAAAGCAAATTCTCTCATATATCTTTTGTGTGTTACAGAAAGAGTACCGCATGTTATCTTGTTTAATAAAAGCCTACTTTAAGATGGAAGCGTCTAGAAAAGTCCAGATCAGCCTTCCATCGAATTTATGAACGACTCTTTTGTAAAATGATTATGTGAACGCATTTTTTGGCCGTTAGACTTTATTCACTTCTTCACTGATCGTCGCTTCGTAAGGGCACAGCCCCAAATTAGCAAACAGACAAGTCTGCATATTAGTAGTACAGTTACACTACAGCACCTACGAGACTACAACATGGGAATAACGCAGATATTCAACACATAGCCAGTTTGGAGACTGGAATTGCAGCAGCCCTGGAATGTCGTGGAGCGTAGTTGCAGCCATTGGAGGACTCACTATTGGCCACCGTTCGAGATGACTTCAACCAGGAACCTACAGCTTCAGCACCAATAGCTGTACATTCTCCTTTAGCCATAGTCCGGCTAATGCATTCACATTCTCATCAGATGTAGTCGCAATACAAGTTAAGTAAATCAAACCAAACCATGTATCTGCTCATATAAACGTAAGGAGTTTTGGCATACTTGCAGCTCCTCTTTTCCTCTAAGTGCAAGCTAAATATGCTGCCGTAGTAGTTTTGAACACAATAAGGTATAACTCACAATTACTAGTCTAAACAAGTAATTCAGCATTTATCATTTTTTGGAGTTTTGGCATACTTGCAGCTCCTCTTTTCCTACGAGCAATCTAAAGAAATTGCCGTAGTAATCTTTGAGTAAGACATAGCTCAACAAATTCAAATTGTACACCAATAAGTTTACAATAAAATTATCATAGGTTCTTGTTAAGAAAATTATATCTCATAAACTAAGCACATAACCTTTGACATTATCCTTGAATTTCCAAGTAAAATAAAATCAATATTAATTAAATATTAAGCACAGCAAGAAGAAAGAAGAGAAGCAGCAGTTTACTAGGAGCTGAAGAATAAAGTAATAATTCAATCTCTCCTGCTTCCTATATCATTCCTATTCTTCCCAACTTGCATTTTATGGATTTTAATCCAGTGGTCCTCCGAAAATTATATAGCAAATTCTGTTAGGGACACCGGCCTACATTTCTGATCCTCAACGGGCCCGGATCCCTACATTTCTGGTCCTCCGGGCCGGATTCTATCCACACCTTGGATGATCATTTTGTCCACTCCTCATATCTACAGTGTACATTGCTTGTAAATATAACTTGTACTTGTACAATTCTAATACTCTATTGTATTTTCAGCTTATGTTGACTGGATTACACACTGCGAGCAGTCATAGCAGGCCTAGTAGTAAGAAAAGGTGCAAGAATTCTGGTAGAGCAGTGCAAGGGACAACAGTCTTACTGGATAACCAGGTAAGTGACAGCATTCCTTATAATACACTGTCATACACCACCCCTCACAATGCCAGACTCACAAGAACTTGCCACAGATGCCTCCAGACTTAAGAACTACAAACAGAAGAGGGCAGTCATCAAAGGAAAGTTAACTAGATTCTACCAATATGTTTTGTCAGTTCAAGTTGACCAAGACAATATTGAAGAAACTGCACACAGACTATCACAGGATGAATCACTACTAAGGAACTTTGAGGAAATACAGGGCAAAATAGAAACATGTGACACAGACCCGGATTGGGAAAGAGAAAGACAAGCTTTCGAAGAAACATACTACACAACTGTAGGCATGGCTCGTAAGAAAATTAGAGACTATGAAACACAATACTCACAGGCTAACATAACACAAGTTCAGCCTCAAGATACAACTCAATCCAACACTCAAGCTAATTGCACTCCTAGAGTTCAGCTACCAAAGATAAATTTGCCACACTTCAATGGCAAGCATTCAGATTGGCTACCATTTAGAGAACTGTTCATCTCACTAGTTCACAATAACAACTCACTAGATCCAGTTCAGAAATTCCACTACTTGAGAATAGCATTACAAGGCCCAGCCAATAAACTCATTGACACACTACCCTTAACTGCCAACGGTTTTGAAACCGCCTGGAACTTACTCAATGAAAGGTTTCAGAACAACAAAATTATACTGCAACAGTTACTACAATCTTTGATTGTCTATAACAAGATTCCTAAAGAATCACCCAGTCAATTAATGGACTTGTTTGACCACTTCACCAGACAGGTTAGGTCAATAGAATCTATCACACCAGAGAACCTTAGATGGGACTACATGCTCACTCATCTTCTTACGTCCAAACTTGACCCAGCCACGCTCAAAGCATGGAGCTTGGAGGGCACAGTGGACCAGTTAAACACATTCAAAGAACTTTGTAACTTCTTACAGAAGAGGGGACAAGCTCTGGAGACACCAGGCAACTCCAGCAGGCCTAAAACTGTACACAATACACAGAACAAGCCTATCTACCACAGACAAGTGAGCCCACGTACCTTTGTTGCCCATGTAGCCAACAATTGTATACTGTGCAGGCAAGATCACCAGTTACACAAATGTGAAGACTTTCACAGTCTCAATAACACACAGAAATGGAACTTTGTGAACAACCATAGATTATGCAGTAATTGTCTCAGAGCAGGACATCACGTCAGAAACTGCACATCTACATCTTGCTATAAATGCCAACAACGCCACCACACACTGCTACACCAAGACAAGGTTCGCAGCAATGACTATAGGCAACATTCAACTACACAGTATAATCGTAGACTGCCTAATAATGGTCAAAGCAGAAACCAAAACCACAATGATGCTAGACAATCTCCAGCTACTACCAGCAGCAATGCTACAGGTTCAGCATTTGCTAACAATGGTCAAATCACTCCTAAGACTCATACATTTCTTGCCACAGCAGAAATATTAGTCAAATCTCAGAATGGCAGACTCATAAAAGCCAGAGCATTATTGGATTCAGGCGCTACACATACATTTATAACTCAAGACCTGGCTGATAGGCTACAGTTACAAACCAAGCCTACCACCATAGCTGTGACCGGTGTAAACTTACACACCTCCAATATCTTGGAAATTGGACATATACAGATAAGGGACGCCCATGGCAATGGCTATAAAAGACAGTTACAGTGCCTCATCATTAACCAGATTGCCAAAGACATTCCCAGTGCACGTATAGATGTCACTAACTTGAGAATTCCAAATGACATTGTGCTAGCAGACAGCAGATTTCACTTACCCGGTAGCATTGATATATTGCTAGGGGCAGATGTATTTTGGAACTTGTTAATGGGACACACCATACCCATCAACAAAACCAACAAACACAAAGCATACATAAGAGAGACCCGACTGGGATGGATTCTCTCAGGGCAAATACACTACACTCAGGGCAGAAAACAAGAACCACGTTGCCACTTAAGCATAACAGAACAAATACACAAGAACATGCAGAAATTCTGGGAAATTGAAGAAATTATCCAACCAGTAAGATCTGAAGAAGACTCCATATGCGAGCAACATTTTCAAGAAACAGTGCAGAGGGACAGAGATGGACGTTACACAGTAACCTTACCATTTAAGAAGCCCACAGACAATCTTGGTGCCTCCAGAAGTGGAGCTCTG
This sequence comes from Ectobius pallidus, assembly GCA_964059195.1. NCBI lineage: Eukaryota > Metazoa > Arthropoda > Insecta > Blattodea > Ectobiidae > Ectobius > Ectobius pallidus. Next base: position 152,890,266 of record CAXKWD010000002.1, read on the forward strand.
AAACGTTTCTTCTCTAATGAAACCAGACTCCATAAACAGCCGACTATACTCCAACAGTACTCAGACTTCATGCAACAATATGAAGCCCTAGGTCACATGACACAAGTAGAAGAAAGTTTCTACCAGGATGGCCCAGAAGCCTATTATATTCCACACCAATTTGTCCTAAAGGAAGACTCAGAAACCACAAAGCTTAGAGTTGTTTTCAACGCTTCATTCAAAACCTCTACAGGTACATCACTCAATGATATTCTATACACTGGACCCTGTGTGCAACCTGATCTCTACACCATACTTTTGAAGTTCAGATGCCACCCATATGTTGTGAGTGCTGACATAGAGAAAATGTACAGGATGGTAATGGTACAGCCACAGCAAAGAGACTTCCAAAGAATCTTCTGGAGACATTCTAAATCCACTCCAGTGAAGATATATCAGCTCAACACTATCACATATGGACAAGCCTGTTCAGCTTTTGAAGCAACCAGAGTACTCAACCAGCTAGCCGAGGATGAAAGAAACAGATTTCCCACAGCATCCAAATTGCTATCTACTTGCTTTTATGTCGATAACCTCCTTGCATCATTTTCTACAGAGCAAGAAACTATACTGGCAGCCACAGAAGTATCACAGCTGTTACAGACAGGTGGATTTAACTTAACACAGTTTTGTTCTAACTCACAAGAGGTTTTGAGAACACTGCCACAAGAAAAGCTCTCTAAAGCTACACTTACTCAGTTAGAAGAGCAGAATAGTCAAAACACTAGGATTACACTGGAATCCATTACAAGACTTGCTACAGTACACAGTGAAGTTTTTGCCAGAAGCCACTACTAAGAGACAGATTCTATCTGCCATCTGTACTCTATATGACCCTCAGGGACTGATTGCACCTATTATATCTGCAGCTAAATGTATTATGCAACAGATTTGGCTGAATGACATAGGTTGGGACCAGCAAGCTCCTGTTGACATACAGAAGGCCTGGAATGAATTGTACTTACAACTACAGCACATAGAATCATACAGAATCCCAAGGAATGTCCTTATACACAAATTCAGTTATGTAGAACTACATTTTTTCAGTGATGCAAGCCCACAGGCATATGGAGCAGCCTGCTACATAAAATCTGATAGAATTATTGGCCCTATCAGTTTGCAAGAACTACAGAAAGCTCATGATGTTATTATACATGCGACACAAAAAGAAGCCTTCTCAGAAGACATAGCTCATATCAGAAAGAACAATTGTGTTGCTAGAAACAGTTCACTATTGCCACTGCATCCATATCTGGATAAAGAAAGCATACTTCGTGTAGGTGGAAGATTACACCACACTGATCTAGACTATAACTCCAAATATCCAATCATATTACCTGCCAAGCACCACATAACAAATATTATTGTCAAAGACACCCATCTGAAAAACTTACATGAAGGCCCCCAAGGAAATACTGTACACACTAAGGCAACAGTATTGGCCCATCCATGGAGTTCAAACTGTAAAATCAGCATTAAAAGGATGTCTCACATGCTTTAGACACAGCCCTGTGAAAGCACAGCAAATCATGGGAACTTTACCTAAAGCTAGAGTTACATCCAATCGAGATTTCGACACCACAGCCATAGATTTTGTAGGTCCTATTTCTTTAAAGGATCATGGTAGAGGCAAAACAGTATACAAAGCTTATATATCTATGCACGTATGTCTATGTACCAAAGCAGTACCCATTGAATTGGTAACAGCAGCCACTTCAGCAGCATTCATTGCATCCTTGCAAAGATTCGTGTCTAGAAGAGGACTACCTTCTCACTTGTACCTAGATAATGGTAGAAACTTCATAGGAGTCTCACGAGAGCTGAGTGAACTCCATGAACAATTCCAGACAGAACAAGCTAACACAGAGATCATAAACTTTTCAGCAAATCTAAATATACAATTCCATTTTTTGCCTCCAAGAGCAAGCCATATGGCAGGACTTGTAGAACGATCCAACCGCAGTATGAAAACTATTTTATACAAAGTAATGAAAGACACTATCTACAGCTATGAAGAAGCCAGCCCTCTTCTGTGCAGAATAGAAGCCATCATCAACAGCAGACCACTGACACCGATGAGCAGCGACTCTCAAGACTACATGGCATTGACCCCAGGTCACTTTCTTATTGGTGCTCCTTTGAATTCTATCCCTCACCCAGATTTGCAGTCTATAAACCTATCCAGGCTGTCACGATATCAGTTGTTAGAGCAACAGTTCCAATGCATTTGGACCAGATGGGTCAAAGAATACTTAAACACTTTACAGCAAAGACAGAAGTGGAACACAGAAACTAAAAATCTGAAAACTAATCAATTAGTCATATTAATGGTAGACATTGTTCCTCCTATGAATTGGCCACTGGCTAGGATCCTAGAAGTTCATCCTGGACCAGATGGTAAAGTTAGAGTAGCAACAGTCAAAACTGCTAATTCAATTCTAAAAAGGCCTATATCTAAGCTATGTCCACTGCCTGCTCAATAATTTTTTCTTTTTTCTTGCCCCCCCCCCAGTATGTAAGCTCGTAGAGCTTAGAGCCCATTTATTATACTTTTATAGCAAATACTAGTAATGAAGTATTCATACAAGTCGCTAGATGGCACTAATGCCAGTTACTAGCAAACAGAATTCTTGGCACACTTGTATCTCTTTATTTACATTTAGATAAAGAAAATATATATTATGAGCTATAATGATATTAGCTAAGGAATAGTTTGCACATTTATTCCAGTTATTATTAACTGTTATCATTGAATTCAGTAATTAATGTTAATTAGCAACAGAATGCTGTTTTACCGGCATCGATCTAATATCGATTGCCAGCCTGATAATCGATAATACTCTTACTTGTCCCTATGGACAGAATGGCGTAGAGCACTTCAAGCGGACTATCGATTAGCTGTACTTGCCTTTAGAGACAGTATACTTAAAACTTATATTACTTTCCATAAGAAATTCATTTATTTCTCTACAAGGGCATATTATTTAATAAAGCAAATTCTCTCATATATCTTTTTGTGTGTTACAGAAAGAGTACCGCATGTTATCTTGTTTAATAAAAGCCTACTTTAAGATGGAAGCGTCTAGAAAAGTCCAGATCAGCCTTCCATCGAATTTATGAACGACTCTTTTGTAAGATGATTATGTGAACGCATTTTGTGGCCGTTAGACTTTATTCACTTCTTAACTGATCGTCGCTTCGTAAGGGCACAGCCCCAAATTAGCAAACAGACCACAAGTCTGCATATTAGTAGTACAGTTACACTACAGCACCTACGAGACTACAACATGGGAATAACGCAGATATTCAACACATAGCCAGTTTGGAGACTGGAATTGCAGCAGCCCTGGAACGTCGTGGAGCGTAGTTGCAGCCATTGGAGGACTCACTATTGGCCACCGTTCGAGATGACTTCAACCAGGAACCTACAGCTACAACACCAATAGCTGTACATTCTCCTTTAGCCATAGTCCGGCTAATGCATTCACATTCTCATCAGATGTAGTCGCAATACAAGTTAAGTAAATCAAACCAAACCATGTATTAGTACACAAAAGCCAAGTAGGGCTTAGCATCTTTATATTACTATAAAGTAAATCTGCTCATATAAACGTAAGGAGTTTTGGCATACTTGCAGCTCCTCTTTTCCTCTAAGTGCAAGCTAAATATGCTGCCGTAGTAGTTTTGAACACAATAAGGTATAACTCACAATTACTAGTCTAAACAAGTAATTCAGCATTTATCATTTTTTGGAGTTTTGGCATACTTGCAGCTCCTCTTTTCCTACGAGCAATCTAAAGAAATTGCCGTAGTAATCTTTGAGTAAGACATAGCTCAACAAATTCAAATTGTACACCAATAAGTTTACAATAAAATTATCATATGTTCTTGTTAAGAAAATTATATCTCATAAACTAAGCACATAACCTTTGACATTATCCTTGAATTTCCAAGTAAAATAAAATCAATATTAATTAAATATTAAGCACAGCAAGAAGAAAGAAGAGAAGCAGCAGTTTACTAGGAGCTGAAGAATAAAGTAATAATTCAATCTCTCCTGCTTCCTATATCATTCCTATTCTTTCCAACTTGCATTTTCTGGATTTTAATCCAGTGGTCCTCCGAAAATTATATAGCAAATTCTGTTAGGGACACCGGCCTACATTTCTGATCCTCAACGGGCCCGGATCCCTACAGCCGCTTTAGGTAAATGTCGAGTAGCCTATAACACATTTGCTAATTTTTGTATGAATCTAGATGTGTCTTCTTTTTTGAAGACTGTCATCTGGTAACCCTAGGTGCTATGGAACTCATATATCTGTAGACTTATAACAGAAACAATGGATAATTAAGTTTAATCAAAGGCCTAGCACATTCTGGGAACAATTTGGTATCATATCCTGAATAAGCACTTCCAAGTGCAGCAATCTGAAACAGTTCCTCCATTTTCTCTGTTATCTTTACCGTATCGTATCAATTTACGCTGGCAAAACTCCATCGTAGCACAAGACGTTATTCCATTTATCGTATTCAATCACGTGACATTAGAATATACCGTATAAGAGAACACGCTACGACAAAAACTCTATTCGTAAATGCAAGGGCACTTCGCTATGGCTGCCGCCTTCGCTTCGCGCACTTAACTATGTGGTTAGTGTTAAACATTGTTTAGAATATATTCAGAGGTGATTGTGGTACGGTCGGGAGTGCCGAGTGAGCAAGTGGGTGGTTGCATAGCAAGGCAGTGGGTGGAGCATAAAGGGCGACTTATATTTGATTTATGCCGAAGTTATCTCCACATCAGTCAGCATTCATCATTATTCTACATGTAGTCCAGTCAATAAACGTCGAAAAACACCGAATAGAAAAAAAAATCGTGTAGTTTTGAAATTTTGCAGAGATGTCGGAGGGAGTCTCCTGAATAACATACTAAAAGTCCCCGAAGGTGGGGGGTGAGCGGGGGCAGGGGGGCCCGCAGAAGGTCCCAGTTTCAGGTTTTTCGCTTATATCTAAACAATGGTGCATCGTAGAGGAAACATTTCTATATACAAAATTAAAGCTGATAAAATTTCCTACAAGTTTGATTCTACACATTTCTTCCTACTTCCAATAATTTTCGAGATATCCGCCAACGAAAATAACAAAGTTTCGAAAAAAGCTCTTTCGCCTCGCTCTTTTCGACACACTTTGTCTTCTAGCGCTTCAGCCCTTAGGTATACAGCAATGTTCTCATGAAACAAGTTGTAGGGAAATAAATTTACTTTAAAATGAGTTGTCATTTGTTATTTTGTCTTCAAATGTTCAAAAGTTATAACAATTTAAGTTTCGGTCAAATTTCGAGATTTCGAAAGAAAACCGTACATCGCACTTTCTCTATATTTAGGGATTATATCTTTGTATATAAACTGTATATTGTGTATTTACATCATGAAACAAGTGGAGAAATATGACACAACCATTAAAGTTTAATTTATTAAAAACCCGATCGCGGTACAAGCACAGGACATGTAATGGAAAATACATTATATTCCAGGCAAGAAAGGAAAAACAAGGACAAAAAAAAATCATGTAGTTTTTAAATTTGGCAGAGATGTGGGGGAAAGTGTCCTAAACAACATAGTAAAAGTCCCCATGGATAGGGGGTGAGCGGAGGGTAGGGGGCACTTTTGTATGCCATTTCTCGCAGTTTTCCCTAAACACACAAAAGCTATGGGTTCTAGCAAAAAACAGTTTATGCACAAAATTAAACTACATAAAAGTTCTTATAAAATTGATCTGAATGATAATTTTGTGTATTTAATAGTTCAGGAAATAGATGGATATGAATTATGACATAGTTCTGGAAATTCTGTTTTACTGCATCTATAGCCTATACTATTATATTTTTTAACGAAAATGAAAGCAGATGATAAAATAAATTTGCATGTTGCCAAGCACGTAAACTAGTTCTTAGAATAGTATTCGTACTAAAGGTAAACATCAAAAATAAAACTCATTATTATTATTATTATTATAAAGCTTACAAAATCTCATGGTATTGAGTGTACGTTATAAAAACATAAACCAGGCCTATCATTTGGAAAAATTGTGAAGAGTTAGATAGGCCTGTATTTAGTAATTATAAGAGGCTATATTTAGTAATTATAAGACCTAGTAGGCCTACATAGTACTTTAAATAAATGTTTAGTTGTCTATTTTTTTCCGTCTCCTATACTGGAATCCTAGTACATCGTATGATAAGTTAGGGTTATATTGTTCTATCTATCGAACATTCAGTATTTATACACATATACAACATTAATTAAAGAGTGCCCGAACAACTTATTTTGCTTGGACGTCATCAATTTTAAACTTTTCTTCTCCTTCTAATGGTATTCTTGTTGGTGCACGTACCATGACAGGTTCCACAAACAGATGAGCATTTAATACCAGGTTTTCTGCATCGATATCTTCCACCACACCGAGTTGCACAGTGACAAAATATGATGTACAAATATTCTCAGAAGCCACATAGACAAGTAAACATTTATTTAAAGTAATAGGTAGGCCTACTATTCTTACAATATCTAATAAAATATATCTAATTCCTTACCATCTGAGTTTTATGTGTAACGTCACCATTAGTAAGTGTATTTTTCTAAAAACTAGTTTGCTTGCTTGGCATCATAATAATTTAATTATCATCTGCTTTCATTTTCGTTAAAAAATAATATATAGGTGTATGTAAAACCGAATTTCCAGAACTATGTCCTACCTCATATCCTTGTATTTGAGCATCTTAAAGCCCAAGTGGTGTAACTCACATTACTGCTGTTCTGAGATATTGAAGGTTTTGTCTGTCACCAAGTACATGGCTTTATGGACAGCATAAACTGTACTCCTACCTACAGGGTTGCTATGCAAGTTATGACTTACACCATTTGCGCTATTAATAGAAGAACACTTTCTGAATAGAATGCTGACCATAACTAAAAAAAATTCAAAACTGGAGTTACACCACTTGGGCTTTAAGGGGCTCAGTGAACTATTAAATACACAAAAATATCATTCAGATCAATTTTATAAGAACTTTTATGTAGTTTAATTTTGTGCATAAACTGTGTTTTGCTAGAACTCATAGCTTTTGTGTGTTTAGGGAAAACTGCAAGAAATTACATTCAAAAGTGCCCCCCACTCCCCGCTCACTCCCTATCCATGGGGACTTTTACTATGTTGTTTAGGACACTTTCCCCCACATCTCTGCCAAATTTAAAAACTACATGATTTTTTTTGTCCTTGTTTTTCCTTTCTTGCCTGGAATATAATGTATTTTCCATTACATGTCCTGTGCTTGTACCGCGATCGGGTTTTTAATAAATTCAACTTTAATGGTTGTGTCATATTTCTCCACTTGTTTTATGATGTAAATACACAATATACAGTTTATATACAAAGATATAATCCCTAAATATAGAGAAAGAGCGATGTACGGTTTTCTTTCGAAATCTCGAAATTTTACCGAAACTTAAATTGTTATAACTTTTGAACATTTGAAGACAAAATAACAAATGACAACTCATTTTAAAGTAAATTTATTTCCTTACAACTTCTTCATGAGAGCATTGCTGTATACCTAAGGGCTGAAGCGCTAGAAGACAAAGTGTGTTGAAAAGCGCGAGGCGAAAGAGCTTTTTTCGAAAATTTGTTATTTTCGTTGGCGGATATCTCGAAAATTATTGGAAGTAGGAAGAAATGTGTAGAATCAAACTTGTAGGAAATTTTATCAGCTTTAATTTTGTATATAGAAATTTTCCCTCTACGATGCACCATTGTTTAGATATAAGCGAAAAACCTAAAACTGGGACCTTCTGCGGGCCCCCCTGCCCCCCGCTCACCCCCACCTTCGGGGACTTTTAGTATGTTATTCAGGATACTCCCTCCGACAACTCTGCAAAATTTCAAAACTACACGATTTTTTTTTTCTATTTTTCATTCGTTGCCTGGACTAATGGGTGAGAACATAATTATGTGAAGCAGACATTTTAAACAGACTTTCTTAATATTAAAAGAAAACTTAACTTTTGTCTATTTTTTGACAATGGTTATAGGGTGACTACCTTTGTGACTTCTAATTAACTGTGATAATATGGGCATCAATAGTAATCCCTGTATGTGGGATATAGATAACTTGAATTCTGAGTATAAAACAAATTTTTCATTCTTAATAAAAATTTCAGTTATAACATTAACCACAATTTGAAAAAGGTTAGATGGTACTTTAAAATAAATTAATTTGAATTTTTAAATTTGATTAGAACTCAAAAGAGATTTTGTAAATCTGCTTCACCAACGATCGTGGTATTTGATAATTTGTACACATATTTTACACATATGTTTTGTCACACAAGTGAATACTATCATGAAACTAGTGATTCAAGAAATTGACATTAAGATGTGTTAAGAATTTTCTTAAGTTATTAGGGAATTAACTTAGAGCATTTTTTGAAATATTTTTTACTGCAACTACCCATACCATCATATCTACCAAAGAGAAAACTTGGGAACAAAGGGCAGCGACAAGAGCTCACTACAAAGCAAGGGTGACTACATTTAGAAATAATTTGAAGAAAGAGGATCCCTCTATAGTTACTATAAACTGGCTAGAGCAACAATTTTAGAAAGATAAAAAAAAAAAACTTCGAGAATTACGATGTGCTACAAGCGCAGCTTGAAGAAGGCAACCCCAGAGAAGCAGGTCATAAAACAGAATTTGATGCTAATTACAGTGCTGCATTAGGAGAAGCTAGAGAAATGTCCTTCAAGATAAAAGAATATGAAAGAAAGTTGGGTTCTCAAGCTTTACTTTCTTCCACTGCAACTGAATCCCATGCTGTTCAGCCAACGCATCCAAGTGCTGCTGTTCAGTTACCTAAGGTAGAAATAAAAACGTTCTCAGGGAAACATGAAGAATGGCATACTTTTTTCGAATTATTTACTGCTCTTGTTCATACCAATGAACATTTAACAGAAATTCAGAAACATCGTTTTCTAAGATCTTATCTTACAGGATCAGCCGCAGAGACTTTAACAGCATTACCTATTACAGCAGAGAATTATAAGGTTGCACTTCAACAACTTAGAGAGAGATAGGAGTGGAGTACTCCAGCATTTGAGAGCTTTAGAAGCCTGTGGAGAACCAGTTAATCAATGGGACTCCTTGCTAATTTATTTAGTGACATCAAAGTTGAACTCTACTATTTTGAGGGAATGGGAATCTCAGGTGGCCAAGGACAAAATCACGTTTGCTGCAATGAAACAGTTTCTCTCCGAAAGGTGTAGAGTACTTACTGCTTTAGTTAAACCTCAAGAAAGAAAATTTCTTAAGCCTCAGAAACTTACTAACAATGAATCTAGAGCCTTTCAAGTAAACACAAAACAGAAAGAGAGCAACTTCAAGCAAAACAATAATCATGCAAGTAACTACAGAACTACTAACTTCAAATCAAGTGACGAACCTTTCATGGGAAGGCAGTTCAACAAAGGTGAAAGAAAATACACTTCAGTCAGTTGCACAAAGTGCAACGAAGAACATATGCTTTTCCGTTGCCAGAGATTAAGGAATTATCCGTAGATGACATGAGAAGACATTGCCAAAACCTTAAACATTGTTTCAACTGTCTTTCTAAGAATCATCTATCAAAATCGCACTTCTGAAAAAAGATGCAACCACTGTCAGATGAAGCATCATACTTTACTTCATGGAAAGGCTACAGAGGGTAATAAAAATAAAACAGTGAGTGTAGCTCAAAGCCTAGCTCAGAAAACAAATACTAGAAGAGGGGCTAGTGTTTTACTCTCCACTGCCAATGCGAAGGTTCAAGACAAGCATGGGAAATGGATGATGCTACGCTGCCTCTTGGATTCTGCTGCTACCCATGACTTCATCACAAAGCAATCGGCCAAAAGCTTACCATTACCCACAAAGCCAACAGAAATATTAGTTTCCGGAATTAATGCTACAGAATCTGAACTACTTCACTACACTAAAGTTAACATACAAGATGCCTTTGACCAGAATTTCCATTTGAATTTGAACTGCTTGGTTATTAATCAGATTGGTACTAACACCCAGTCAAGGACTTGAATGTTGATCATCTCGACATACCTTCAGACCTGCAACTCAGTGATAACCAGTTTAACGTAAGACAACCGGTAGACATCCTTCTTGGAGTAGAATCATTTTGGAAAATACTCATGAATCCAAAAAAAAAACTTGCTCCAGGGGTCTTTGCTGGGAAAACCAAGTTGGGATGGATAGTGACCGGCAAGATCCAACCACCCATGCCTATTAGAAGTCGCACAGTTTTCCTCACAAATGAAATCATGCCTCAGGACTTAAACAGATTCTGGGATCTAGAGGAGGACAGTCAAGCAACAATCTTATCTGTAGAAGAAATTATTTGTGAAGAACATTAAATGTTAACCACCACTAGGAATCTGGAAGGAAGATTCGTAGTTGAAATGCCTTTTATCAAAAATGCACCCAAACTTGAGAAAACTAAAAAATATAGCAATAAAGAAATTGTTTGGCATTGAAAATAGATTCAAACGAGAGGGTAGGGTAAGCAACAATATTGCGAATTTATGGAAGACTATGAAGCTATAAATCACATGACAGTAGTTAGCTCAGAGGAAGTTGAAACTTCAGAATCAGTGGTTTATTTGAGTCACCATCCTGTCTGGAAAAAGACCATAAGAAAGACAAAATAAGGGTTGTCTTTAACGGAACAGCTCCAGATATTAATGGAAATTGTTTGAACGACACTCTACTGCGGGGACAACCTGCTAAGATAGAATTAGTGGCATCAGTCACTCACTTCAGATTGCATCAAGTGGCTGTAGTAGCAGATATAGAAAAAATGTATAGACAAATAATTGTTTTGCCTCAACAAGAGCTTCTCCTAAAGAACCCTTGCGTTCATTTAAACTTAGTACAGTCACATATGGACTTAAACCTTCAAGCCAACTGGCTATCCGAACTCTGCATGAGCTAGCAGAAAAAGATGGAGGTAAATATGACCCACAAGTAGCTAATTCACTGATGAATTGCTTCTATGTAGACGATTACTTAGATTCATTCGAGGAGATAGAGTAGACCATAAGTATCACATTACAATTAGAATCCTTGCTTAAGGATGGATTGGTGTTCGAATTCTAAGGAATTTCTAGAATCAAAATCAGCATCAACTCTTGCTTTGACACCGCTAAACATATTTAAGGAGCAGAGTTTAATTAAAACTTTATGCTTGTACTGGAAGCCCTCAACTGATACATTCACCTATAAGGTGAAATTACATCATTGCGAGATACTCACAAAAAGGAATATATTTTCGGAGATTGCTATAGTCTTTACCATCTTAGTAATATCTTGCCTGTCATCTTGGTAGCCAAAATCATGATGCAAAATCTTTGGCTCTTGAAGATAGACTGGGTCAAAGAAGTACCTGATAACTTCAAGCAGCAATGGCTTATTTTTTTAATTTTCCTTAAAGGATTTGGAAAGGATTCGGATTCCACGCAAGTTATGCGGAAATACAAAGGTGACCGGGTGGCTCTCTTCTTCACGTGTTGCCCATTCTTCCTCGTGGCTGCTCCGCTTGCATCATCCTGTGACTTCTCTTCGGGGGATAAAATCAAGATATCTCTAGTATTGTGTAGAGATAAAATCAAGACATCTCTAGCATTGTTGTGGAGATCAATCAAGATATCTCTAGTATTGTGTAGAGATAAAATCAAGACATCTCTAGCATTGTTGTGGAGATCAATCAAGATATCTCTAGTATTGTGTAGAGATAAAATCAAGACATCTCTAGCATTGTTGTGGAGATAAAGCAAGATATCTCTAGTATTGTGTAGAGATAAAATCAAGACATCTCTAGCAGCCAGATATCTCTATCATCTTCCTTCAGATAAGATATTTCACACATTAGCGCCAGTACTTCATTAAATTTTGATATTGTTACTTTTGCATTAATTTGGATATCCAATTCCTCGATACTGACTATAGTCTGCAGATCTTGTAAAATTTGACTTTGAAGAATTACTTAAATTTTGGACTTGGCCAAAGAGCCATTTTATAAAACAGTGAAAATGAATTATCCCTGTTAAATATTTTGACACGTCATACTTGAGCTGTAGAATGGACACGTGCCTTTTTACATATAATTGTAGTGGGGACAGTTGCTCACTCGGGTGTAAGGTGTTATTATGCCTCTGAAACATAAATGAAGACATTTCATCGGGTATCAAAAATATATGTATCAACTTACACTCTACGAACAATTTCTAATTTACATAGACTATTTGTAAATTCATTTTTCACGCGGAGGTATTATGGCTACATATTGAATGTCTTACTTGTAAATTTTTTGGAGTAATTGAACCATAATATACACTAGGATTTCTTGTGTTTAGCGTTTTTATTATCTAAATTTGGCAGATCCATATTTAATTCATTGTGTCCCGTGCCAATGTAAATTATATGTATGAGGGTGATTGTTTTGAAATATTTCAACAATTGTTTACAATGATGCTCATCAAGCAATTTTGATGGAGCTCACTTCTATTTATGATAAGGGTGTTTAGCTTTAAATATGTGTAGTCATATTAACACCCATAGTGTATGAGTGATGTTGCTTAATTTATATAGAAAAAAACTATTATGCTGAGGTTTGTAGGTAGAATAATGTGTCTTTGGGCTAATCTGAGGGAGTTTCTTCCGGGCAGAAAAGGGAGGATTGTAATCTTGTTTGTATTTATTAATTCGTCAATCCATTTATCAGTCACTTCCGTTTATTTAAAAATCTCTGACGTCATTGTGTTATTAGTGCAACCTTGCATTCAGCTGTCTTTTCCGTTGACATCACGCTTCAGGGTTCATCATTTCTCCCGTATGGTGGCGCGTGGTGCGTTTTGTAGGTTTCCTCGGGGAATGAGGGGAATTAGCTTCAGCAGTTGTTGAATGCAGATTATCGAAGTATGTAGTGTTTTTGGAACTAAAGATGTGCCTCTCGGATTCGCCGGGGAATTCTTCGGTAAGTGAATAAAGTCATGGTTTCATTAAATTATTAAACTCAAACTCTTGTAATAAATTCCTTTCAAAACTAAGCATTGTCATACAGTAATAATGCGGGTTTTGTAATCATGTTTGTAGCGTAAGCCATGTTGGACATGAAGTTACGGATTCTAGAATTCTTTGTCGGGCTTGTTCCCGTATGAGCGAGTTATAATAGGCTCCCTTCCCAAGACACCAATAGCTATACTATTTGTCAATTTATACCTTGTGTATTAAAAGGTGGTTATTACATTATACTAATTGAAATTAATATGAAGGACTGGTTTCAATATCCGTGCATATGCAAAATCATCATATATGTTCTGTAATCTAAAGCCATTCGCCTACGCCTGGTATTAGTATCCCAGCTTAAGTAAATTCCATTCTGTGAATATAACTTCGCATAATGATATTTGTTGCACTTCGTTTACATTCTTTTCAGGTCATCAACTTGCATACCTTACCAACCTGTACCCCCTTGCGTAATGGTTTCCTGTTCTCACGCTTATCTTTAATGGCAAATCTACGTACGTGCTGTTTCTAGAATTCTCCCTTTGCAGCAAAAGTAATGTTCTTCATATTTTTCTTGATAATTAAATTCTGTATTGTATTAAGCTAAAGTACATTTATGGTTTATTATTGAGGATTTTGTTTAAATTCTATTATTACAGTAAAGTTCACATTGAACCTTGATGACTTGAACTATATTTATATTCGAAAGGATTATAGTTTTTCATATTTTCCTTCATATTCATATTCTGCATTGTACGAAACTAAAGTCACCTTGACTGATTATTATTAAAGATTGCATAGCTACTATTATTCTATTATTTTGCTGCATATTAAATCTGTGTTCGTACAGTAAATTTCACATTGAACTTTGATAATTTTGAACTACATTTATATTCTAAAGAATTATAGTCTTCCATATTTTTCCTTAATATTCAAAATTCTGCATTTGTATTAAGCTAAAGTACATTTTCTGCTTATAATTGAAGGTTTTTTTCCTAGTCTCTATCATTCCATTATTTTTCTGGATATTGCACTGTTATTTACATTATAAGATTCAAACTTTAATTACTTCAGGCATTTCTCTAGTCTGGTGAATTATTATAGTTCATATTTGACTCTCGGACTTTAGTATAGCATTGTTTCTTGATTAAGCTCATAGATTCCTGCTATTAGTAAAATCTTGCGTGGCTGTTATTATTCCGATATATTACTAAACATTGAATCCTTTTGTGAGAAATTATAGACTGAACCTCGTTTATTTGAGACTTTGTTTTAGTCTTGTGATTTAGTATATCTCATACTCGGATTATAGCTCCATTATCTCTTCTTGCGTTTTAAGGAGTTTTGTATTTCTTATTTATCATCGAAGTACGTGTAGGTTCAGCTAGTATAGTAATGTACTCTATTTCTATGCAACTTCTAGCCTGACCTTTGGCTATTAGTACTACGGTATTCCTGTTACACATATATTATCCCCTTGCTGGATTTATAAGCTGTATCCTATATTAAGAATCTGGCTGAAGCTTTGGTAGCTTGATATCGTTCTTTCCTTTCTTATAGATACTTAGATTGTGGATTGGATGATTTTGCATAATTACGGTGTCTTCTAATAGATATTACTTTTTTATTATTGTGGAAAACTTTAATAAATACAAATAATGTTCTATTTATGATTCTCTATACTTAAAGTACACTAGGGGATTTTCCCCTGAGCAATCAATATAGTGATTAAATAAGTCAGCAACTATATGGTGTTTTGATGCTTCGCTAGCTAAGTTACCATTGTATTTTTTTTGAGCTCCTATATTCTATAGGGCATTCTGCCTACTGAACAGATTGTCTTTCTGTCAAAAGATTCTCCTAATCTTTGATATATTATTCCAATGCTAATGAATTATAATATTATGCCTTCACATGGAAATTCATCTAATTGTAAAATTCATATATTATGACGATCCAAAGTTGGTCGTGAAACACGGTTAAGTGCTACTCATATTGAATTGTGAAACCAGTCCCTCGTTATACCAAATCCAAAAGAAATTTTCATATTGTGATATTTGATTATAGATGTTCTAGGATTTATTACTTGTGTGTTAAATTATTTCTCTGTACCCATTTTTAGAGTTGGGTTATAGGTCTGTCTATATTATCAAATAGGGATTGCTGTATTGAAAATTATCCAATCTGACATTTTGTATTAATGTTCTTGTATTTATTTGGATACAGCAGTTTATTTATGATATTTATACTAAGAAAAATTACAAAAGAGTTACCGGATTCGACGTTTGTCGTTTTACCGGTAGACAATCTTAAAACACAATTTACACATTTTTCGAGGAAGTGTGTGTGAAAGCATAAAGGGCTACTAAACAATATAACTGGATTCCATAAGGAAACTTCAGAAATTCTTTTTAAGATAAAAATCAAAATAAAATAAATGGCGTAAGTTTCATCTGTGCTTTCCTTAAAGCTAAGTTCGTATGTCTTTTTTTCTGTTCACATCATGTAACCATTTTATATCCTTGTTACTCTTGCCTAAGCCATAAAAAATCACTAAATAAATAATCTGCATTCTTATGGGATGCAAAAACAATGAACTGGTTTTCTAAATAAACCTTATCATATTTGAAAATTAGCCTTTTTGTCAATACTCCGAGTCTTTAAGCATAGCGCACTGAATCGAGTTACCTTACATTACACACGATATTGGCATTAGCTAGCGCTTTTAATTTAATTTTCCGGGCTGTGTTCGCACTGCTTTAATTGCACTGAATGTTACACACTGATCATTCCCCATTATTGAAACAGGACGTAGGCTAAAATAATAATTTCTTTGTGATAATTTTGACTGCTTTTGTTGATCTCCCTGCTTATTGTCGATTAGTAACCAAGTTAAAAGACTGCAAACGTCGTCTGGTTCTCGTTCCAATGCCTGTTGCTTTGTCTGCATTTTCTTCTCCCGCACTCGCCGTATCAAACTTCGTCCATGGATCCTCAGCTGTTCTCACGTTCATTCGTGTTATCTTCGCTCCTACGTCATCTGTTTGTGTCTGCGTCATCACCTGGGATGGTCGAGCTATTTTTCCCCTACGAAGCGACGTCACGGCTCTGGAGTCATTTTCTTCCGACCCGTCCACGCGCAGGCTGGCTGCCCCTTCTTCACAAATCTGCTGACGCTTTTCCTGTTTGTACAGCAGTTTATGTTCAAGTTTGGAAAAGTGAATTGAGTATTCTATCAATTTAATATTTATCACATATTATATTTATATATCAAGAATATATGGATTGTTACAACTGTTTATGGAAGTAACTTGTTCTTCATATTTCTCCTGGCGCTTTTCCTTCGGTGTCCACCGTCCATGCAGAAGTTGGTTCCTTCTACTACCTCTGGATAGGCCCTTACTTCTCAACCTTGTACTTCCTGAGTTTCGCATAAATAATTTTTGGTTTCTCCTTGGTGGAGTTTCCTTGGTGCCGACTTAGTGTATAAATTTAGAAGAACATCCAGCCAAATATCAATTTAATACCTATCCAATTTGGGAGAAAATCAAAGTCGGTACAGCATCCAACTGCTGCTGTTCAGTTACCTAAGGTAGAAATAAAAAAGTTCTCAGGGAAACATGAAGAATGGCATACTTTTTTCGAATTATTTACTGCTCTTGTTCATACCAATCAACATTTAACAGAAATCCAGAAACATCATTTTCTAAGATCTTATCTTACAGGATCAACCGCAGAGACTTTAACAGCATTACCTATTACAGCAGAGAATTATAAGGTTGCACTTCAACAACTTAGAGAGAGATGGGAGTGGAGTACTCCAGCATTTGAGAGCTTTAGAAGCCCGTGGAGAACCAGTTAATCAATGGGACTCCTTGCTAATTTATTTAGTGACATCAAAGTTGGACTCTACTATTTTGAGGGAATGGGAATCTCAGGTAGCCAAGGACAAAATCACGTTTGCTGCAATGAAACAGTTTCTCTCCGAAAGGTGTAGAGTACTTACTGCTTTAGTTAAACCTCAAGAAAGAAAATTTCTTAAGCCTCAGAAACTTACTAACAATGAATCTAGAGCCTTTCAAGTAAACACAAAACAGAAAGAGAGCAACTTCAAGCAAAACAATAATCATGCAAGTAACTACAGAACTACTAACTTCAAATCAAGTGACGAACCTTTCATGGGAAGGCAGTTCAGCAAAGGTGAAAGAAAATACACTTCAGTCAGTTGCACAAAGTGCAACGAAGAACATATGCTTTTCCGTTGCCAGAGATTAATGAATTATCCGTAGATGACATGAGAAGACATAGCCAAAACCTTAAACATTGTTTCAACTGTCTTTCTAAGAATCATCTATGAAAATCGTACTTCTGAAAAAAGATGCAACCACTGTCAGATGAAGCATCATACTTTACTTCATGGAAAGGCTACGGAGGGTAATAAAAATAAAACAGTGAGTGTAGCTCAAAGCCTAGCTCAGAAAACAAATACTAGAAGAGGGGCTAGTGTTTTACTCTCCACTGCCAATGCGAAGGTTCAAGAAAAGCATGGGAAATGGATGATGCTACGCTGCCTCTCGGATTCTGTTGCTACCCATGACTTCATCACAAAGCAATCGGCCAAAAGCTTACAATTACCCACAAAGCCAACAGAAATATTAGTTTCCGGAATTAATGCTACAGAATCTGAACTACTTCACTACACTAAAGTTAACATACAAGATGCCTTTGACCAGAATTTCCATTTGAATTTGAACTGCTTGGTTATTAATCAGATTGGTACTAACACCCAGTCAAGGACTTGAATGTTGATCATCTCGACATACCTTCAGACCTGCAACTCAGTGATAACCAGTTTAACGTAAGACAACCGGTAGACATCCTTCTCGGAGTAGAATCATTTTGGAAAATACTCATGAATCCAAGAAAAAAAATTGCCCCAGGGGTCAGAACCCTTGCGTTCATTTAAACTTAGTACTACGCCACCAAGTTATCTCTGCATGCAGAAAATATGTTAGGAATGTGCCTTGAATCTCGATCTCCCTCCTTTGACGTTGCCACTTCCTATTCACTGCGTTAAGTCATTTGGCTACAAGAGGGGTGCTGAGAATTCCTGTGTTTTTAAATGACCTCTCACCTTCGGCAATCGCCGTCGAAATGAATAATCTGGCAACCATGTCCCAACTGGGGAAAATGAGCTGTCCCTTCTTTCACCCACCGCCACCACGCTGCCACTTCCTGTCCACTGTGTTGGGTTATTTGGCTGGAAGAGGCGCGCTGAGAATTACTGTGTTTTTAAATTACCTGACACCTAAGACAGTCATTGTCGAAATGAATAATCTGGCAACCATGTTATGATCTTTCGCCACCTCCTTCCCCTACATCCCTTCCGTATAGAGCTCTGGGCTTTTGTAGTTTTTCCTCCTGCCACTTGAGCGCGCTGCTCTCCACATTCAGGTATTGTCAACTTCCGGTTTCCTCAATCTTGTGTGTTTTCAATATGAGTTCGGGACGGTTCGCCAATTTTACAGTGAAGGAGTTAAAAAGGATGTTATCGGAAGATGGTGCAACAAATATTTGAAGCGTCCAATTCCAAAACTGTCTCAATCCAGTTTTAACAACTTTCAGGAAACGTCAAAAACTGATAAGTTTTTTCCTAACTGTTTGCAATGTTCCATTTTTTTTAACTTGTACACTTGAGGAACACTCTTCTAATTAATGATATTCCTGAAAATCAGGGATCGATATTTCAGGAGTTATTTCATATTTTTGTTTGGATTGAGAGAGTTTTGAAACTGTATGCTGGAACGAGAGAGTTTTGGAAAATTATACAATTCTTTTTCGTTTCTAATATTTTAGAAGAGGCTTCTTATTAATGTAAATACAATAATCTATTACTGCAATTTCTATTTTGTCTATGACATTGAACTCAAATATAAAAATTAATGTTCATACGGAATGAATACATTATTCTGTTTGGTTGTTACACTTCAATTCAAATTTTTAAATCTTCTTTTTCCATAAATAAATTCTCATTTGCATTTTCTTCTCTGTTTGACCTTGAATCACCCTCTATTACACTCTTGTAAAATGATAAATCAGTCATTTTTCTCTACTCGGAACCAAAGTGTTGAGATCGGATAGTTTCTCTTCCTTCTGATTCTGAGATTCTGGGGTCATCTGCGAAATGTTTTTCCTCTCTTTAACGCCGATTTGAATGCTCCTATGTCTGTTAAGTAATTTACTTCCCCTCTCACATTCACATTTTTTCCAGATGCAGTTTTTCTTAGAATGATTCGCGTAGCTGCGGAAAACTGGAAATACTTCTGCCCAGGAGGTTTGAGAGTAGCTTGCACTATTTTCTTCCAATCAAAGATAACAAAATTCTCTCCCAGCTCCTTCAGATTTGCACTTTGTGCAATAATGTCTCTATATTCACATGGTTTAATAATAGTATCCCTCTTCCTAATGACATTTTCTATTCTCCCAAATACTCTAAAGGCTGGAAAAATAGAGTGGCCGACAATACGTAAATTAAAATGGAGTTCTTTACAGTTGGTATGCTATTGTAGTGCCAAGACATTAACATTCCCATTACTGTAATATTTTTATTTTGTCCTGGGCACCCTTCGGCATACAGTTTCATGACCTTAGTTTCTCTTGTGTTTTTCTTTATTCCCCCCCCCCTTTCGAATGATCTTTCAATTTCTTCCGTCCTTTACCACTAGGTGATATTAATATATTACGAGTACTTTCCATTTCTTAAGAATAGTGGAATGCACAGAAAGCACAATCTTCTTATTTACAGAAAGTCTGTACTATTTATTACCTTCTAACAATGGGTATATGAGAGTGACAACGTTCATAATTATAATTTGTGCTAATACACTGCTGAAAACAGCCGGAAACATAAATGAAAGGTTATTTGTAAGGAAATTTAAAAGACGGATGGAGAGAGTTTTGGTATCCAAACAATGAATAATACCAATCCTTACTAAGGATGGAGGAAGTTTTGAAAAAGAAATTCATGTATGGAACGAGAGAGTTTTGTAACAGTACATGGGATGGAATGAGAAAGTTTTGAAACTGTTTGTCATTTCTGAAGCTTAATTTTGGAAGGAAAGAGGAAGTTTAGGCACAACATTCATTACTAAATTGTTAGAGATATGTAGGTAGATGACGAAATCGCCATAATCTCAATTTTTTAAAAAATGGATTGAGACAGTTTTGGAATTGGACGCTTCATTTCATGGTCAACAAAGCAAGAGTTGATTGCAAGGTGAGAAATCAAAGCTACCTCTCTTCTGAAACGTTCGCTAACTGTACCAATATGGTACAATATGCCTGCGGTCTCAAATATTTTTGAATACTGTTGCACGATTTATTTTCATGCTTATTTACAAATATGCATGAACTTTTTCATATCATAACTTATTGAACACACAGTCTAATATACGACACTGTTTGTTTTGGTTGCAGGTTGCTCAGGCGAGAGAAAAATCCGGATAGGAACTTTGCCTTATTCGAAGTTGAGGTTATAGAATCAGAAAGTATACATGACTTTCCTTCGACGAATTTATTCAAGATAAATTCATTCAAGAAAGAACGGGTTAAACTTTTTGACGAAGACTCCATAAGCACTTGGTTCGAAAAGCGTAGGGCAGGCAGCAGTATGAAAGCTGGCCGGACTCTAGCAATTAGAAAATTCATAAATTTCAAGTTAGTGAATAAGAAACATTATGCACAAGTACAGGCACAGATGTTACTGACTGATATTCACAGATGTGACTTTGTTATTTGGACTAAGAAGGGCATCATTATTCAACACATAAAATTTAACAAAGCATTTTCTGAGGGGCTACTTCTGCTATTTTGCCTCTTCTGCAAAATACCAATAAAAATGATTAGTTTTACAGTTGCTATTGTCTTTTGATTTGTTTTAAATAAAAATAGCAGAACCACCATGCTTGTTATGACTACGACAAAAATAAGAGGCTACTTTAAAATTTTGAGTAATTGACAAATTTATATTTTCTGGGCTCAGCCAGTGTTCCGCCATCCCAATTACCTCCAAATTATTATCTGATGACATAATACATAACATATCTGATTTACGTAGAAAACCTTGAATGTTAAAAACATGACATTTACAAAATTAGTGTTATAATTAACTATAGGCCCATTATGATTACATTTTTCTTTACCAGGTTAATCTACTTGTTACAAGAGCTTTTATTACAGGCATACAACAAATCTGAACATTTTGAGATACATTTAAGCTATTCTTAGGCCTAGGCCCACATTCTACTCTAAAAAATCCCTTTAGGCAAGCCTACAGGCTGAGGTAGATTTCAAAGTGCTTTTGGTTTAATTTACTGTCGCTGAGTAGAACTCTTCTTCTTTAACATTGGCATGACAAACCCGCAATAATAATTGCAAAAAAGAGGAAAGAGCACTTTTTCAAACATTCAAATATCGCCTTAAATGAGAGCTATCGAGAAACTAGTTATTGATTTGGAAAGAACTCATCAAGAGCTTTTCAATGATACCCCACAAGACGTGGTTTCAAAAATTTCGAATTTCCATCACCCCCACTCGTACCCCCAAAACCCCCGAATCGTTGATGTCACTGTGAACTCCATAGGGAGTACTCTCATTTATTCAAACAAAGTTTCCCTCTATACTTCATAGGGGCCGAGATAAAAATGTTTTAAAATTTCAACCCCCTCCCCCGACCACCCTCTTGGGCCAATTTTGCTCATTAACGAACTTGTCCGAACTATTGGGCCTAGAAATAACATATTAAAATTTGGTTCAGATATCTTCAAAATTACGGCCGCTAGCATGTAAAGATATATAGGCCTACTGTATATATATCACACTTTTTTTTTTTTTTTTTTTTGAACGGGCGGTGGTTTCGTACTTAGGGGAGCATGAAACGTAAAGATATGAAAGAATTTTTCGAAAATCATGACATGGTATCCATTGCAATAGGTAGATTTTTCTTCGAAATCTTCTTAAAAATCATCAAGCCCGGACCCATGTTTTCCTAACAAAATTTATGTCCTTTGTTTTTTACTCAATTACAATACAGAATAACCATTTTATCGGTTACGAGAGAAATTTCGATTGACATTGACATTCTTAATTGTCAAAATAGATGACCAAATAAATTGGCAACAAAAATTACACTGGAAAGATGAAATACTAATTTAACATGGAAATGAAACTTGATTATAAGCCTAAACGAGGTTAAGTTGGTCAGGTAGCCTATACTTATTATTTCATAGGCTTATATATTTTTCTCAACGTCAACTATTTCAAAAATATCTTAATCACTCTAAAAAAGCATGAAAAACTCGCCAAAACTGCTCAAAGGAACATTAAAATCATCATCTGTGAAGTGACAGCTGCAAACACGAGAATACTGGAAAGGTGTTCTTCCATGGCGTAATTTTACCATCCATTCTTTAAAAACAGCCCTAAGTCCTAAATTTTTGTTTGCAAAGGCTGAACAGCCGAAAACAGAACAGTTAATCGGCATAATTACTTCCAAAACAAGATACAAGCACAGAACTGTATTGTAAACACAGGCCTCTGAGATAACCGGAAGTGGATAATACCTCATTCTCGGCGGCCATCTTAAAAGCGCAGAGCTCTATAGTGGTAGCTGGACGACACTAGCGCTAAAACACTTCCCCTATCGCCGTGCAGATTTAACTTGGTGGCATAGTACAGTCCAGTGATCTCAATATATAAACAGGATACACAACAGCTGTGCTTTGGAACTGCATAAATCGTGACGTTCACTTTTTGTTAAGTTGGCTACACCGTACGTATTGGTGAAGTGTGCTTCCTATGGTAAACGTATATTTATGAATGCGTTTTTGTTATTTTTCATGACAAAATGGTCAAATATTGCATGGCATATGGCTCCACAGAGCTCCAGAGAAATGAAAGTGAACTTAGGCCCCTTCCCCCAGCAAAAGCTACGAACACGACTATTTTTAACTTATTTTTCTATGGCTAGCCTTTATGTCTTTCAGATCGTCTCCATGGGCTAAGCTATATGAAAAAATAAAACCCAGAATAAGGGAGCGAACTCATGTAGTATTTAATGTATTTATTTATTAAATACAAACATATATTAGTCCAAAAATATTAAGTTAACTAATTAGCAAAATACAAATATGTGCATAATTAAAAAGTAATGAAATGGGAAAATGGTCATGTTTAAATATGACAAAAATTAGGACATGTTCTATTTTTCATCAGTTGAATGATGCATTTCAGCGCAGTATCCAACTACGCATCTCCTAGTAACCTCTCACAGCATGAGACCAAAACATTGATAATAGGGGTCAATTTTTTGTAATTGGTAACACGTCAAATATGCAATATTTGTATTTAATACAAAAATTCCGACGAGCAAAAAAAGTGGAACATTAATTTTTATATTAGGGTGGGGCATCACTAGGGGCCCCCATAGTAGAACGCCACTGGTCACCCACAGCGAACAGTACATTAAGCAGCAGACACCTGATTGCTATAATGTCAAGGTCTGGTGCACCCGTAAAATTACTAAAAGATGCTGTACCATCAGTCTTCAATTTTCCAGGACATCTTCAAAAAATTATTGTTGCAATAAGACAAGTGGTTCGTAATGTGGTTAGTAGTAGGCCTACTTTAGGTACCATGTAGGAAAATAAATTATGCAATATGTCAGTCATGTAAATATAACTTAGTAACTTATTCTTATGCATGTAGGCCTAAATTTTTCATGCTAGTTTTTATTCGCAGAAATAAGAGGAAGCAGAAGTTTTTGTATAAGATCTCGCTGAAAATTATACGAAAATAGATAAACAGACACAAACAGATGACCTCCCACCATCTCCTATCAAAACAGAATTGAGAAAAAACAAAAGGCTACAGACGATCGTCTGTTGCAAGAACAAGAAGATAAATAGCATGGCTAATTAATTTCAGATTTGAAGAAAAAGGAACTTCTAAGTAGTATTAAGACTAAGTATTTTGAAATTTCATTTCAGTGGCTTCCCTTTGCGGTAGTCTACAGGAAGTATTAAAAAAAAAAAAATAATGTGAATTGTATCCAGTATAGTAACGGTACAGTTGAAGGTCACGGTTTATGCATTTCCAAAGCACTTAGCACAGATTTTGCCTATTCTCTTTATATATAGAAATGCAGCATAATATCGCAATATGTAGGCCTAATGTGAAGTTATTTTAAAATTTTAAATGCGAGTGTTTACAACTGTTTACCAATGCACATTCACGCCTGATTTAGATTAAATAAATATTTTTACCAAACCATTACAATATGAAATTAGTTTTGTTATGTACTTAAAAAGCATAAAGTAGTTTATATTGAAACGCTTCATTCATAAAAGTTTTTAAAAACGCCAATACATCTTCATAATTCCATTAATACACATGAGTTTGTTAGAAGGAGATACGGGATAGGAGCTAAAGTATACGTTCACTTTCATGGCGAACCGCGAACCCTGCCGTCACGATTTTTCATCATGCAGTGCTACCTCCAGTATGTAATAGAGCTCAATGGTACAGTCACATATGGACTTAAACCTTCAAGCCAACTGGCTATCCGAACTCTGCATGAGCTAGCAGAAAAAGATGGAGGTAAATATGACCCACAAATAGCTAATTCACTGATGAATTGCTTCTATGTAGACGATTACTTAGATTCATTCGAGGAGATAGAGAAGACCATGAGTATCACATCACAATTAGAATCCTTGCTTAAGGATGGATTGGTGTTCGAATTCTAAGGAATTTCTAGAATCAAAATCAGCATCAACTCTTGCTTTGACACCACTAAACATATTTAAGGAGCAGAGTTTAATTAAAACTTTATACTTGTACTGGAAGCCCTCAACTGATACATTCACCTATAAGGTGAAATTACATCATTGCGAGATACTCACAAAAAGGAATATATTTTCGGAGATTGCTATAGTCTTTACCTTCTTAGTAATATCTCGCCTGTCATCATGGTAGCCAAAATCATGATGCAACATCTTTGGCTCTTGAAGATAGACTGGGTCAAAGAAGTACCTGATAACTTCAAGCAGCAATGGCTTATTTTTAAATTTTCCTTAAAGGATTTGGAAAGGATTAGGATTCCACGCAAGTTATGCGGGAATACAAAGGTGGAAACTCCTCAACTTCATATTTTTTGCGATGCTTCGGAAAAAGGCTATGGATGTGCAGTTTACGTAGTCACAACTCAATCATCATTGATATGTACCGAATCAAAGGTAGCTCCTCTTAAAAGAATAACTCTACCGAGATTAGAACTGTGTGCAGCTATAATAGGAGCTCAGCTTTTCGAGAAAATATGTATTATGCTAAGAATTGAAATTTCAAATGCATTCTTTTGGACAGATTCTCTTGTCACTCTAAGTTGGATAAACAAATCTCCTCATCATTGGAACACGTTTGTGGCTAAGTTGGATAAACAAATCTCATCATTTGAACACGTTTGTGGCTAACAGAGTACAGCAAATTCAAACTATCACTTCTGAAAATCAATGGAAGTATGTCCTTGGTCAGGAAAACCCAGTCCACATAATATCATGAGGGTGTACACCTTCTGATTTGATTGGAAACAAGTTATATTGGAACGGACCTGAATGGATTTCATTCCCAGCTCACGAATGGCCATCGTATGAAGTCGAAGACCTCATAGATGTTCCAGAGTACAAACAAGTTTCAGTTCAGCTTACAGTTTCAACCAAAACCAAAGAAGAACATTTTTTCACAAGATTTTCCCAGTTCAAGAAATTAGTGAGAACAATTTGTTGGATTCTGAGATGGAAAAATAAAAACTGCATTGGCAAACATCTCACTTCGGAAGAAATGGGAGAAGCTTCTACAAGGGTATTGCTTCTCACACAAAAAGAATATTTTTCTAGCGAAATGGGTCATCTAGAAAATAAAAGACCTATTCACTGTAAAAGTGCTTTACTCCCGCTTCATCCTTTCTTAGACAAACAGGGATTATTGAGAGTAGGCGGAAGGATTAGTAATGCCGATTTAAGCTTTAATTCTTTACACCAGATAATTTTGCCAGCTAAAGCTTATGTCACCAAACTCATTATATGACACTATCATGACCAGAATTTACATCCTGGACCTAGATCATTGCTTTACTTGTTCATTTGGAACTCACCACTAGTTTTTCAACTCAGCAATTTCTTTCATCACTAAACAAATTTATTAGTCGTCGAGGCAAACCAGCAGACATATATTTCGATAATGGATCAAATTTTCATGCTTTGGAAAAGAAACTAAGAGAAGTGTTTCGCTCTTTAGAGTTTAAAGAAAACCTTAAGATTTTGCAAACTGTAATAGTGCAAAATGGCACTTCCTTCCCCCTTACTCAGCTTATATGGTAGGCAGGTGGGAAGCTCAAATCAAGGTTCTCAAATGACATTTAAGGAGAACGATCAACAATCATCTGCTCAAGTTCGAGGAACTCGACACATTAATAATACAAATTGAAGGAATAATAAATTCTAGGCCCATCACAGAACTGTCATCTGACCCAGCAGACCTCATGCCACTTACACCAGCTCACTTCCAAATTGGAACCTCAATCACATCACTACCTGAAGACATCATACAAAAGAAAACATTGCAACTAACCCAATCGTGGCATTTGATAGAAAATCAAAAGCGTCAATTTTGGAAGCGTTGGAAGAACGAGTACTTAAGCTCTTTTCAAGTATGTAACAAATGGCAATGAGAGAAATCTTCAATAGAAGAGGGAGGTTTAATAATGATAAAGGAAGATACTCCTCCTTACGTCTGGAAACTGGGCAGAGTGAAATACTTACACGAGGAAAGAGACAAAAAGAAAAGAGTAGCTCTTCTTTCAAACCGCACTGGCCAAATGGTTAGGTCAATCACTCTTTTGTGTCCACTTCCAATTAAGGAATCAGAAGTGTAACTGGACAGTAAGTTGCTTTAAAGTGCAAATCAATAAATTTTAGACTTTCTAAAACTTTAATCTAGAAAAGTGAGGCTTCACTAAATTATTAAAAATGTGTGTTTTTTTTAAAGTTTGTCATAAACTTCTAAGGAACTTACTTAATCAGTTTCTTTCTTGTAAAAAAAAGGGGGGACTTTTGTATAATTATCTGCCAGTTTTACAAGTGCGAACATTAGTGTTGTCTTGTGAACTCATGAAAAAAAGACCTTTGTAAAGTGTGTAACATGAGTAATGTGTGCATTGTATGCCATTGTAAGTATGGAAGTGCTTTCCTTTTCTTTTTCTTGAGGCCCTACTATGTTAAGTTTCACATATAAAACTTAAAAAAGAGGAAGAAAATATTAAGTTGTGAATGTGATTTATTACATAAGCAATATAGTAAGTCACTGCCTCTAGATCGTGTCTTTATCGATATCAAAGAGAATCTGTAATTGAATCCTTGCCCAGAAAAACAATGTATCTGACAAAAAATTGGAAGCTGGTTTTGATGGAAAAACAGTGTATGAGTACCAATATCTATGCCTCTGCCATCTAGTGTCAAATTCGTGCACCTGTACCAGTGGTGGCATGCCTGTGAATATTAACTTTCATTGAAAAACAATGTATATGCAAGCAAGATGGCTTTTTTAAATGTTTCTAAAGAATATTAGAATGTCAGATACATTGTTTTTCGGGACAAGGGTTCAATTATAGAACTTGTAAACATTGAGAGTTTTTGAAGGCACTATGTCTTTATATATTGGTATCTTCCTTGGCACTGCCCCATACTTATACTACAGTTTACTTAAAAAAAAAATCTGATGTGAAAGTCACATAACTTCCTCTGCCCAAATAAAAGTTAGCAGTATTCACATATCCTTGTACAGAATCGCAAGACACAATTTTACGCTAATTATCCTATAAATACTTCTTCTTTCAATGATGCGACTAAAAGCGCAGGCTGTATAACAAACTTAAAAAAAACAAAAACAAGTGACTGCATACGGTTATTGAACTTTCCGCCGTAAAATATAATTTCTGAAATTTATCGAATATTTCCCTCAGATAATTCTTTACTCTATGCATGGCCAACAATACATCTTTCTCACTTCACATTCTTATATAGAAT
Source organism: Ectobius pallidus (assembly GCA_964059195.1). Classification (NCBI taxonomy): domain Eukaryota; kingdom Metazoa; phylum Arthropoda; class Insecta; order Blattodea; family Ectobiidae; genus Ectobius; species Ectobius pallidus. The sequence continues at coordinate 152,918,547 of CAXKWD010000002.1, forward strand.
AAGAGGCCGTGAAAGAGCGCATATTTAGTTGTTCATCACGCAAGACAAACTTTCTACAAACAGTGGGTGGCTTGTAACTACCCTCAGAGAATTTTTTCGAAAAAAAGTTTCAAATAAAAATTTTAGCTCTCAGTAAAAGTAACACATGTGCAAATTTTAAAGAAAATCGTTAGAGCCGTTTTCGAGAAAATCTTGAAAAACGAAAATTTCTTCATGTAAAGTCCCCTTAAAAACAAGAGAAAATAGTCGCCAATCTTATCCTCACATCTTCAGAAGGTACCTGACCCAAATACGAAATTTCGTTTTCATACGATTTTCCGTTTTGGAGCTAGAGTGTTCACAGATAGACAGACACACAGACATGTTTCCAAAAATAGTATTTTTGGATTCAGGGGGCCTTGAAACGTGTACATATGCTAAAAACTCAACTTCGAATTTTGGGGTCGAAAACAATACTTCCTCTACCTATAGTACCTATGGTACGGGCAGAGGAAGTAATAAAAAAAAACTTATGCTACTTATGCTGCCAAGTCTACAATTGAAACAGCGCTTCACTTCTTGGAAAACTTCTTCATGAGCAGTCGTCGTTCTTCGAAGCAAGGAAGGCAAAGTGAGATAGCTGTTATTCCAGAATGGTCGAGGGTTTTGCTTAAGGCAGCCTTCACAAATATCACTGCACTTTCTGGAAACGCCCCTTCTTCAAATGCCCTGGTACTTCAAGGCTGGAATTATTGCTCTCAAATCACTGAGGGTTTTGCTCGAGGCAAGTCCTCACAAAAGTAAGTTAATCTTTGCATCAAGTTTACATGCAATTATGGTATTTGTTCCAGAATATTAACTATTATTTGCCGTTATCAATAGACTGATTTTCTTTAAGGAAAATTTAGCTAAAGATATTTTCAGTATTTGCCCAATTAAGAACCAAGGGTTTAATTCTTCATTAAAATTGATCACACCCTAGAAAACTGTTATTATTTAAATTTGACATTCCATTTTGCACATGGAATTGCGTTGGGCTTGATGTGCTACAGATTTCAATCATGATTCTCTTATAAAGCTTTCCCGATTAGTGATTACGGGAATTGTACATTTCAATTATATTAATTCTATTTTTTCTATTTTTCTGTAGCTGAAAATTACAACAACAAAAAAAAGGTTGAGTGAGATGAATAATTGTATGGTTTGCACTTCAGGAAGTATTCCAATATGTTAAAGTGACCAGACGTCCCGTTTTGACCGGGACAGTCCCGTTTTTGAACCTGGTGTCCCGGTGTCCCGAAAGTTTTTGTTGGGACGCCCATTTGTCCCGTTTTCGTAGAATAGGAAATTTATTTTGTATTTCGGTTGATTAAGATATTTAAATCTGTTCAGGTCAGGATAATTACTTTATGTTCTTCCTTTTTAACCTAAGAAAGATTGTTTCTGGTGCGCATCGTCTAGTTCGTTACGAGCAACAGCCATTGAAACGGTCAATGTGGCAGCGCCGCGCCGCTAACTGCATTTCTTTCCAATGCTTGGCTTCAGGTTTAATTCTTTGTTCATTCTCTTTCTTGCTACAGTTGTAGTGTGTTGTTTCAGTTGTTATGATAGGATATTCAAGATGCCGAAACGCAAATGCATTTTTACTCCTGCCTTGCAAGAAAGGTAAGTGTGTTAGGGATTGTAATTTACAGCGAATTTAATAAAGTTTAAATCCCTATAAGTATGTCTAGATAAAATAATAATTTTAAACTTAATTTATTTCGTATGTAGACTTTCATACACAAAACGCGGACCGATTGGGATGTTCGTTGCAGCGTTTGTAACACAGAGTTTTGTGTGTCCCATGGAGGGAGGAGCGACATCGAACACCATATCAAATCTGCCAGGCATAAAAAAGCAGAAATTACATCTGCACCATCAAAAAATATAACTTCGTTTTTCGGCCCAACTTCAGCCACGAATTGTGATCTGCACTTGGCTGCCATTGAAGGGGCTTGGGCATACCATGTGGTTGAAGAGAATCACAGCTTCCATTCTAATGATTGTGCGTCCGAACGATTAGTAGTACGAAATTGGTTTGAAAATAAGTTCTCTTGCTGTTGCACAAAGTGTGGAGCAATTGTTGTGAATGTTCTTGCACCACACTGCAGTGAATTATTGAGAAAAGAATTGGAGGAAGTAAGCTACCTATGTAACAGTTTTTAAAGATGAATCTAATCATGGAGAGACCAAGATTTTTCCTGTTATGCTCAGGTACTTTTTACCATTGCAGGGTGTCCATGTTCGTATTCTAGAACTTGATGAACGTCCCGGCGAAACAGCTGATATTGTTACCGTGCATTTGACTGATGTGTTTGAAAAAAACAACATAAGTAGCAAGATAATTGCATTCTGCGGTGATAATACCAATAGCAATTTTGGTGGTGCAGCACGTAAGGGGACCGTAAATATTTTTTTACAAATTGAAAATGGCACTGCACCGTGAAATCCTTGGAGTTGGTTGTCACACATGAATAAAATATGGACATCAGAAAAAACACAAATGAAAGTTGACACTGAAAGCATTGTTGCTTACCAAAATTAATCTCAAATATAGTTGTCTTGATTTTTTCAATTATCTGAAGCAGATTGAGAATCTTCTGAAGAAAATTCATTCTTCAGACAAGTATGTCTAAAATTACAAGTTTCAATTATGTGGGCATAAATGCACTTTCTGATAGAATTGTACACTTCTTTTAATAATTTCAGGACAAAAGTGAAAAATCGGCTTACTTTCAATCCTTTGTAAATTCTTGGTGTTTTTTAATTTAGGCTTTAGCACTATTTGAGTTTTATGTATTGTAAATTAATTATATTAATCTATGACCTGGCAAATTGTAATATACTTAACGCTCAATAAATATGAATTATAAATTATCCTACAGTACTAAGAGCTGTGTAACATAGTTTTATCTATGATAATTAATTACCTATATTGAATCTGCTAATAAATGAACAGGGTTATATTGTGTTGTGTAATTCAACAAAATTATGTCTTAAATAGGTAAATAAATGGTTATCTCTATTTTCCGGTATTTTAAAATTAAAAAATATTCTATTTCCCTGAATATAAAGTACAGATGAACGATTAAGCCTTACGGTAAGAACGTTTTTAGTCTTAAACATTGTAAAACTCAGTGTTGATAAGTGTCCCGGTTTCACCTTCAGAAAATATGGTCACTTTAAATATGTATAAAACAAGTTGAATGTATAAGCATTTCTTAAGGTATTATGACTACTAGAAGTTTTGATCTTGTTTCTAAAATTTAAGTACTAAATATATTTATGTTAGAAGGAACAATAAAGTTAGGTATTGTCAGAAAGAAAAGTCATATTCTTGTATAAACTGAAATTTACTTCATCACGTTTATGTTAAAGGAAAAAGGCCATGCTCTTGTATGAACTGACTGTGACTACACCATCACATTTTATGTTAATTAAACTTAACACCTCCTTGCACTCATTGCAAGTTCTATTCCCTTCAGATGGAGGAATCCACTGACAAACTTCCTGGTTGCTGTGTGTTGGTCCGCTTATGTTTTCTTTGAACTTTACCCCATCCATGTACAATTCCAGGCCTTTTTACCTGCATTCCTAAATTCTTTCATTTTTTGTACCAATTTTCTTCTGATAGCTCATTCCTCAAAATCCTTACTTATGTAAGTACACGAACCTTTTAATTTAGGCGCTATCTTCAATATCATGTAAACGACCTGCTTTGTGGCAAATCGTGTGACTATCATTCGTCTGCCCTTACTATTGCCCGTCCAATAGAAAACACTTTATATTTTCTGTGACAAAGATGATACTGGAATAAAATTATTTTAAATTTCTTATCGAACGGCTTCTTCTCAGTGGATCCTGGTGTTTGTTTTGCAGTACATAAGTTTTTTTTTTTTCCTGCAGGGCATCTACCGTAAGCACTCCCCAATTTATAATTGGACACCCTGAATAAAGATCTAACCAACAAGTAAGAACTATTTCCAGATTAATATTTTCAGTAAATCATACACATTTTAAATCTTCTATGCAATATCAAACATATTCACATTACATCAGATGAAAATTTGAATGATTTACCGAAGACATTCATCTGAAATTTTTTTTCTTCTTTCTTTTTCATGTTCTCAATAACTTGTTGCTTGTGAGTTGGATCTCTAATCAGGTAACCATATTGTATATAGTTCTTAAAAAACCTCAGCACAAGCATGAAAGTTTGGATTTTGTAAATTGCATTTGTGTTTAGGTTTAGGTTTCGTTGGTTATTTTTTCCCTGCAAGTATTTCCAATTGTATCAGTCAGTTTTCACATCACATTAATGTGACTAAAGATCTGCTACGGTTTCAAGATTAAATTCTGTTACTATTATAGTTTATTCCAGAAAACAAAGCCTCACTTCTCTTGGAACTACCCAGATAACACTTCCCCCTTGCTACTTATCTGCAGAGATTACTGAACGATACGTGATCCTCATTAAAAACCTAGAAGCAATGCTGTCAAGTTTCCATCTTTTCTGGAGATTGTTCAGTCCAGTGTTATGTATCGTATTAAATAGTTGCACTTGTGTTAGTGTATAATATGTCCTTACTTTTTACGATCCAGGTGGAAAAATGGCCATCTTCGCCACATCAGAAGAAAATGTACTCTCTAAATTAACTGACTCTAGGATTAGCGAACAATGAGTAACCCTCACTAGAAGGGAACACATTGTAAAACCCTCCCTCACAGACAACTGGGACTGGCGGTAGAATGAGACGAGGCTTTCATGTATTGGAATAAACTATAATATGCATTTGAATTCAGTTAATCACCATGTTATCATAAATCCAAGTTTAAAAAAAATCTTTTATGGTCTTATTATCTTACAGAACTTTGACAACAGTATTCACCTGACAATAACTCCTAACTTTGAAGTTAGCACTTTAGCAATTACATTTTCTTGAATCTCAATTGCTTTCTTTCTGTTCAGAGGCTTATCAAATGACTGATATGTGATCCTGTAGCAGCTGCTTTTCCATCCATCAGGGGATTCATAATGATTCAGAAATTTTACGTTAGTTACTATTTGAGCACCGTACAGCCATAATATCAAATAGAATTTATGTTCTGAAAAGTCATCACTTAAAGAAAATGATATATCTAAGGTGTACACCACTGTTTCTATACATGACAATTTCAAAACTGGAATTGTATCATCATATAGTACATGAGTCTTTGCTGCCCATATCTGCCTCCAGTCTTCAACATGAAACAATAATACAGACAGTACCTCAGGATCTATCAAACACATTGAGATAGGCATTACATCTGGGCTATCATTAACAAAAGAAAATATCTGTCCAACTAGAAACAATGAACCACTCTCACCATCTTCTAAATGTATGTCACCTCCTTCTGTAATTTTCATATTCGTTTTAGGAAGAATATATTTTTTGAAAGATGTAATGTCTTCATGCCACTTAAATGCAATATTTATGCCCCTTCTGTTGAAAATAGTAAATAATCGACTAAAATAAAGTTTAATACTGTTTACCATATCACATCCGATGAGCATAATCTGACATGATACTGGAGGCTGAGAGAAGTCTGCTCCAAGACTGTTAAAAACTAAACCTGGGAACATAATGATATCATTGGTCTGTTCATTCCAAAATTGTAAGAGCTTATCTGTATTATCAAAGAGGGACTGGCGAAGTGATCTTTCTCTACTGTCCTCTATTAAATAAGTTGAGTAAAGTGGAATTTCTTCCTCTGTGATAAGTTTCACTCTAATGGGATTATATCCAGGTTTCCCAGCACATGAAACCTCCAGTTCCTTAACAAAGAAATTCATTACAGATCCATCCTTCAGAAAAGGATTTTTCTTATAAAAAGCACTATGAACAGCAGAACATGTAATCTGCTGAAATGTTGTATCTATTATACCATATTCTGGATACTGTAACAGTATTTCCAAATCCATATTGGGGAAAAAAGGTTCTCTTTTGCTAAATACATGTACCAGAGCTCCTTTCGTGTGAAAAGCTGAATCACCACCTCTATACCCAACACTAGAATAGTTGGGAACAAAATCACTTCTGAAAGGCTCTACAGATTCTAAAATAAAATCACCATATGCTGCCATCTCAACTATCTGCCATGTGTCATCCCAGCGACGAATAGGGCAATCAACTTTTGTACCACCTTGACCTTTACAAAGGGATACTATAACTTTCCCATCAGGAGCAATACAATTTGATGCACTTTGGAAAAACTGTTGCAAGAGTATTCTATTCAAATGTATTTTCATTTTACCTCCCACATGGGGAAAATTGAATATTATCTTCTGAAAAATTTCACTCCCCAGAATTTCATGCTCATGTAGTTTTGTGGCATCTACACCTAATAACACCTTGACACCTGTAAAAATAAACAAACAGGCACTAAAAAATTTCATTGTAGCCGAAGAGAGTAAAATTTATTCAAATAGATGTTTTTTCTCCTTATACCCTCTAGTTTTAATAAAGTCACTTCTCATAAGTTCTGGATCAACACAAAGAAGGAACTCTTGATGGCAAATACCTGTTGCTGAAATGCATCTTCTTTTTAAAAAACATAAACAACACACTGGACCCCATTACAGGAAGCTGCAACCCACTGACGAAGACTAATAGTTCATCACAGTTGTAGCAAATCAGGAAATTCTACTCAAACAAGCATTTTTCACCTGCATGTGAATCAGGACTGGACTTCTATCTAAAAATCTGGACATTTTGGTGTATTCAACTGTGTAAGTCACTTCACACAATAGGTTGGGAAGCCTACAAGGCATAACTATTTATTATAGATTTTAGCTACTTGACAATATAGGCCTGCATAATAATTTATATAATTTTATTATTCTTAAATTTTAATTTGTAGGCCTACATACTGATTTTAATTGTCTGAACAGCTAAAGACCTGGAAATTTTTGGTGTATTCAAATGTATAAGACACTCCATATAATAAGTTTGTAAAGCCTATAATGCATAACTATTATTATAGTTTTTACTACTTGACAATATAGGCCTGCATAATAATATTAACTTTTTTATACAGGCTGATTAATTGTTTGAACATATATTCAGTGGCCCCCAATGAACCACATAATTTTTTATGTATGTGGCCCTATTATTTAATTTTAATATTACTTTATGTAAAAAAGCTATTACAATAAATTAGGTTCGCTCCTTAAGGTTTCAGTGTGTTGTTTGTTATACTAGACAGTATAAAGAGAAAAAACATGTATTCGAATAAAAAACTGAAAGGGTGTTTGAAAATAGCAAAGTTGGAGCATCTGGTCGACTGTTTGTGTTTGTCTTTTTCCATTAAGTATTGCTACCAGTATTTCGGAACTTATCCAGGTTGCCTTGCTGCTATTCCACCACCCTCCATATTTAGTGATGAATTTGTCTGTTGCCTAGGATTCACACCATACTACATTAACCACTCTGACAGACATAGGATTGCAAATTCAATCTAAATTATACTATAAAAGAACCAACGAGAATAACTAGTCGGTCAAGCACATGTATTGACATATAATCACAAACATTGATAAGGTATACTTTGATGTATAAGTCATAACCTCCTGTTTATCTGACCATACAGCACAGTGTATCCTGTTAAATAGTATATCTAAGGCAGCAAAAAACACTCAAGAAACACAACCCATCGAAATGAGAAATGATTTATGCGACTTCAATTTAGTTCAATTAAAAAATGCCCTATTGCTGGAAAAATGGAATGAAATAGCAAATGCTGAGACACCAGAAAATAAACTAAACATCTTTTATGATACTATGCATTATTATGTTAATCTTCATTGTCCTCCAGTTAAATGCAAAAAATATCACAACACTAACATTTTGGGAAACTGGATAACACCGGAAATCAGAAAACTTAGAACTGCGCTAACTATAGCTACCTATAAAGCAAACGAGAATAAAGACGCAGCCTACTATGAAAAGGTTAAGAAGCTTAAAAATTTCTATCAAAATAAAGTTACTACCACCAAAAAAGAACATATTAGCAATTTAATTATAAACCACGATAATACAGTATAAACAAAGTTAGCTGGAAAATCATAAACAGCCTAAGGCAAAAAACAAACAGAGACGATGAAACCCCACAGGCAATCCAGGTGGACTCAAGCAAGGAATTGTTAACAAGCCCACCAGAAATAGCATCTGCCCTAAATGAACACTTTGTTACTATTGGAAGCAAAACCAGTAGGGCTCAAAATCCCTCAGCTGACCCACGTACAGTTACTTCTCTAAATTCACTAAAAAACTATACGAAGACAACCACTGTAATAAATAGCATGTATTTCTTCCCTACAGATGAAAATGAAATTACAAACGTCATAAAGTCCCTCAAACCAAAAAACTCTATGGGCATTGACAACTTACCCATCTCTATAATTAAATTTTGTAATTCTGAACTAGTTGCCCCCCTTGTCTCAATTATCAACTCCTGCTTTGAGCATGCTACTTTTCCCAACAAATTAAAAATTGCAAAGGTAATACCTGTCTTTAAAAAAGGAAATAAACTCGATATGAACAACTATAGACCCATATCCATTCTACCAGCAATCTCCAAAATTGTTGAACTTGTAATTTACAACAGGATCATAGGCTATTTGGATAAATATAAATTATTTCCCACTAAACAACATGGTTTTATAAAGAATAAATCTACTGTCACAGCCTTGTCAGAATTTATTGAGACTACAATCAATCATATTGACACAGGCAAATATACTGCCAGTGTTCTTTTAGACCTGACAAAAGCCTTCGATTGTGTAGATGCAAACATTTTATTGGAACAATTATCTAACATTGGATTAAGAGGAAGGGGGTATGAATTGATTAAATCATACATGTCAAATAGGAAACAGTCAGTAGCACTAGCTACTAAGGAAGGTACGACAGTCTCCAGTATGAAAGACATTACCATGGGGGTACCACAGGCTTCTATTCTGGGACCGCTTCTATTCATTCTATATATACACAACATTGAAACAATACTACCCCAGGATGACATTATATCGTATGCAGACGATACTACCTTAGTGTTTGCAAACAAGAACTTAAATGCTCTTGAATCTCACATGAATGAAGCCACAAATAAAATAGTCACTTATTTCAATAAACTAAATCTACAGGTAAATTCAAATAAAACGGAGTTGATCTCTTTCGGCTTTAACAAAAATCAGAAACTGCAACTTGTCATAAACAACTCTGAAATTAGCAATTCAAATCATATAAACTTACTTGGAATGACTCTGGACCAAACTTTCACATGGAATCAACACATAGATAAAATAGGAAACTCAGTCTCTAAAGGCTTATATATCTTAAGATATCTAAGTAAACTGGTCCCCACGTCAACAGCAAAATCAATCTATTTCGCATTGATCCAATCTCACATTACTTATGGAATCGAACTATGGGGTGCCACCTCAAAAACAAACTTCCACAAAATCTTTGTACTGCAAAAAAGAGCAATACGTTACTTGGCCAACTTACAAGATAGGGAAACATGTAGCCAGGCTTTTAATAATCTAAAAATTATGACATTAGCTAGTCTCTATATTTATAAGGCAATAATATTTGCAATTAACTACAATTCACCCATTAAAAACAACATGATCCACGCATGCAATACAAGAAACAAAGACAATTTTGCAACTATCGGTCATAAACTGAAGTTATACGAAAAGCTTCCCATCTACACAGGGACCAAATTCTTTAACTTGTTACCCAGATCTCTTAAAGAATGTCAAAACAATAAACAATTAAAAAAAAAGCTGTTTCAATATCTCCTGAATGGAGCGTACTACAGCATTGACGAATTTGTAGAAGCAAACAACCATAAATAACGTATGTTTAGTGTTTCATTGTTTTACTGTCTTTCCTTAATGCCCAATTTAAGCTAGATTAAACTGCCAAACTTAGACTAAGCGTATATGTCTGTAAATGTGCTGAGTGGATGTATGTCGTCATGAAGATGGCAGATTTTGTTGTATATATAGGATGAGTGTGTGAATGTTGCATGGTATGTTAAACTTTTGTTATTATGTATGTATGTTTGTAAAAACACAATTTGACAATGTTCTGAAATGTCTTGACATTATGCAGAACAGCAATAAATCTTATCTTATCTTATCTTAAATCATATACAGTAAAGTTCCAATAAGATGCTTGTTAAGGCACCAAACAAGAAGAACATTTAAGGCAGGAAATCATGTTACAGGGGAATAGCACCTGGTGGCATGTTTTTGCAGCTGCTACATACGGACTGAAAGGATTATAAAGGTGATAAAACAATTATAATTTGATATTTCCATTTCCGGGCTGTATGGCTGTGGTCTGTCCGATGAAATTGCTGACGTTTTGCCACGAACTGCGTCTGGCATCTTTAGAGCTGGTTACAGCTACGTGGTTGGCTGCAAACTGCTGGCAAGCTCTCAAGCCACTGGTATTTATACCTCCTCCTCGTGCTCTGGTTGTCGTGAGCCATCCTCTCTTTCGATAGGACCTGGTTTTGTGGCCTGCATTTGGTTTTAGAAATGACAGGAATCCATGTTGTGTGCACTCTTTGTATTTCTTCTTTTCTGTTAAAGTTGTTGGTGTGTTTCTATACTTCAATGGCTTCCCGATATAACCTGGGGAAGTAGTGTGTGGCAGAACTGAGAACTTCTGTTTCTTGAAAATAGATGTCATGGCCTGATTGCAGTGTGTGCTGTGCGACTGCCGATTTTTCAATGTTTCCCAATCTACATTGACCATTATGTTCTTTTAGTCTAGTATTAATGCTTCTCTTTGTGGTGCCGATGTAGACGCTCCCACAACTGCATGGTATTCTGTATACGCCCGCTTTATCAAGGGGGTCCTGTTCATCTTTAGCAGAATTGAGATACTCTTTAATTTTCTTTGTAGGCTTGTAGATGGTCCTAATATTATGTTTGTCTAGAATTCTGCCAATACGATCAGTGACTGTTCGTATGTAGGGTAGAAAGGCCTTGGTTCTAGGTTCCATAATCTTGGTCAAACAAGCATGGGGGTTGGAGATTCTCTGTGCTCTTAATGTTAACATCTTGATTACTCCAAATTTCTGATGGGGATGGTGGTTAGAGTCCTTATATAGGTACCTGTCCATGTGGGTCAGTTTCCTGTAGACAGTGTGTGAAGTTTCATGTCAACATCTCTGGCTACCAGGACATCAAGAAAGGCTACCTTATTGTTTTGTTCTAGTTCCATGGTAAACTTTATATTGTTACATATGCCGTTTACGTGTACTAAGAAATGATCCAGTTTTTCTTCCCCATGAGGCCAAATGATGAACGTATCATCAAAATCTCCACCAGATCTTATAGTGTAGCTGTCTCCAGGGTGGGGCTCCCCATCGCAACCCCATCCACCTGTTCGTAGTAATGACCATCCCACTTGAAGTAACTAGTTGTTAAACAGTGACGAAAAAGATATGTTATGTCATGCGGGAAGACACATTCAATATGTTTTAGGGCCTCTTCAACTGGTACATTCGTAAATAGGGATACCACATCAAAACTCACAAGACAATCTTCTGGTGTCAAAGTCACATTCTTCAATTTTTCTATGAAATGTGTGGAGTCCTTGATGTAAGAGTCCGTGTTTCCTATGAGTGGCTGCAGCATTGTTGAAAGTTGCCTTGGTAATGATAAGTCAGTAAGCCTATAGTGCTCACAATTGGGCGTAAAGGAATTGTGGATTTTTTGCAATCCATACAATCGTGGTGCTAATGCCTCGCTTATTTGTGTAGATCTACGAATCTCCTTGGGATGTCTTTATAAGTTGGTTAGTTTTTCGTAGGATGGCTTTAGTCGGGTCCTTCTGCAGTTCTCTGTAAATGCTATTGTCTGACAATAAGTCTGTGATTTTGTCCTTACAATCTTTCAGAGCCATGATCACCGTGGCATTTCCTTTGTCAGCATCCAATATAATGATCGATCTGTCATTATTCAGGGATTGGATGGCACTCCCTTCATCTCTGTTGAGATTCTGTTTAGGAGCCATCGCTCTGCTCAGAACCCTAGCAGCTTCTATGCGAATTTCCTCGGCCTTGTTAGCTGGTAGTTTTCAAATAGCAGCTTCAACATTTCCCCGTGTGGTGTCTGGGCTACTGAGTAGAATAGCACCATGGGACCTTCCCCTGTTGTAAGAGGCGACTAACAGGAGTAGCTGCCCGCTATCCATACCCAAATCCTATCTTTCCAACCCAAAGCGTTGGGGTATAATTGGGCCACCCGTGCTCCCGAGGGGAAATAAATATTGGTAATGGGCCTTCAGTGTTGGGCTAATCCCTCACCTGAAGTAAGAAGCGGATTCAAAGGGACATAGCTAGCCTCGGAACTAGACGGAATCAACGGAGACGACTTGGTAAAGACAAGGATATGCGATTGGCAACTTGGAATATAACATCGATAACGGGAAAGGAGACAGAATTGGTGGAGGAAATGACAAAATATAAAGTAGACCTACTGGGAATAAGTGAAGTAAAGAAGAAAAGAAGTGGAGTTAAGAACTTACCTAAAGGATATACACTAATATACTCGGGAGTTAATATTGGAACTAGAGCAAAAGAGGGAGTGGGATTACTGATGAGGGAAGAGATATTTAGGAGACTAGAGGACTGGGAACCAATAAATTCAAGAATAATTTTAGCAAATATACAGTTATCTATAGGGAAAACATCAATTATCCAGGTCTATGCACCAACGGAAGATTCAGATATATTAGACAAAGAGGAATTCTATAATGACCTACAAAGGAAGATCGAACAGAGTGATGGGACGATTCAGAGGGGAAAGAATGAAAATACAAATGGGAAAAGACTCATAGAATTCTGCATAGAAAATGATATGTTGTTTGGTAATTCTTATTTTAATCATAAGACAATACACAAGATAACATTTAAAGCAGAAGGACGAGAAGCGAGTAGCATCATAGATTATTTTATATACGATAAGTATATAAGAAGTTATCTTACAGATGTTAAAGTCATAAGGGGGGCAGAACTCTCTACAGACCATCGACTGTTAATAGCAGATGCCAAAGTTATTATATGTAAAACACCAAAGGCAAAGAGATATGAAAGAATTGCTGTAGAGAAATTGAAGGAAACCAAAATAAAAGAAGAATATGAAGAAAGAAATGAAACAACACTACAAAAGGTGAATACTCAATTAGATATTGATCAACTATGGATGACAATTAAAATTACAGAAATGCAGAGGAGATATGTGGAACTAAGAAAATAAGACCAAATACAAAAACTAACTGGTGGAATGAAGAAGTCAAGAACAGGATACAAGAGAAGAAAGCATCCTGGAAGAAATACCTGAGGACTAAGGATGCTAGAGATTGGGAAGAATATGTTAATTTTAGAAATAGAGCTCAACAGAGTATAAAAGAAGCAAAAAACAAATCATGGGAAGAATTTGGACTAAATGTGCAAAAGAATTATAATGAGAATAAGAGAAAATTCTGGCAAACTCTTAAAGCCTTACGAGGAAAGATGGGAAAACAAGTAAGAAACATCAAGAATAAACATGGAAAGGTGGCGACTGAACACAAAGAAATATTGAGTACATGGAGAGATTACTATGAAGAGAAATTTAAAAACATCGCTACTGAGGTATATACAAAAGAAAACACAGAGAATAAAGGCTCAAGAAGGAGAAAAATCAATATACATGAGGAAGATAATGAAAACGAAGAAGAGGAAGAAGGAAAGGAAATTGATGAAGCTGAAGTAGAAATGGCAATACAAGAAATCAAGCTAGGTAAGGCTGCTGGAAAAGATGGAATAGCACCTGAACTTATTACATATGGAGGCAAAGAACTAATTAAAATATTGAAAAGCCTATTTCAGAAAATACTGATAGAAAAGAAAATACCAAGAGAATGGGAAGTTAATATAATTTTCCCAATTCATAAGAAAGGTAATCAAAGCGAATGCTGAAACTACAGACCTATATGCCTATCCCCAGTTGTATATAAAGTGTATGCTAGAATCCTGGAACAAAGACTGAGAGAATTAGTTGAACAAGATTTAGAAGAAGAATAGGCTGACAAACACAAGACCATATATTCTCACTTAGAATGATAATGGAGAAAGCCATAGAAAGAGGGAAGGGTATATATCTGGGTTTTCTAGACCTGAAAGCAGCTTTCGACTCAATGTCCAGAGAAGAAATCTGGAAAACTCTAGAGAACAAAAAAGTTCCTAAGAATTTTATCAAAGCAATACAATCAGTATATCTGGAACCAAAAGGGATAATAAGATTAGATGGACAGGAATCAGAACCATTTTTGATGGACAGAGGGGTCAAGCAGGGAGATAGTCTTAGCCCATTTCTATTTATTATAGTAATGGATGAAATTTGGAAAATTTGTAAGAGAAGAACTGCTAGAACTATAGTGGGATACAGAAATTTAAGACCGGTCTGGACACAATCACTGATATCATTCTGATAGCAAATAGCAAAAATAATCTACAAATATTAAAACACATGAAGTCCAAGCTTTCCAACTGTGTCACTTATTTAAAAAATTGCACACACACTAAAATCATAAGACAGTGGATAAAAACAGCACATACATAACCGCTACGTTTCGACCGGCACCAGCCGATCTTCCTCAGGCACTGGTAAGAAGGTTTGCTGGGTCACATGAAGAAACTCCCTCTACGTCTGCGTCATCAACAGAGAGGGGGGGGGGTTGCGCAGTTTCACCCGGAATGCGCACAGATGCAGATGGTTTCATGTCAGGACGAAACATAGAGTAACGTTTAAATCTAGAGATCCAATCCATGGGAATCATGAACTCAGATTCCGGAACTTCACCAACCTGACAATTAATTTTTAGGCCAACGTTATTATGAACCATTCTGCGAATAACACCAATCCATTCCTCACCCAAATCGCCCTCGTAGTTATTAACACAATTACCATGATTCATCGCAATGTGAACGGCTTCACAAATCTTCCTCTTGATAAGGTCATTCTCAACTTTTACAACCTCTAGGTCTTTGATATTATGTTTTAACGTAACCATATGTTGACTTAACCCCGTGTTTCTTCATGTGACCCAGCAAACCTTCTTACCAGTGCCTGAGGAAGATCGGCTGGTGCCGGTCGAAACGTAGCGGTTATGTATGTGCTGTTTTTATCCACTGTCTTATGATTTTAGTGTGTGTGCAATTTTTTAAATAATCTACAAATGGTGATTAATGAATGGAAGGAGGAATTAACTAGAAAAGGATTGGAATTGACTATTTCTAAAAGCAAAACCATGTATATAGGAAGGAAAGACGAAGAGGTTGTAATATCGTGTAATGATGAAACGCTGGAACAGGTAGATAGCTATGAATATCTGGGAACATTAGTAAATAAAGATGGCAAAATAGAGCAAGAAATTTTAAATAGAATAAGGAAAGCCAACTCTGTCTATTACCAGATTAATAATACTATAGTGGGAAAAAAAGGAAATAACTAATAATACAAAAATCATAGTGTTTAAAACAATAATATTACCAATTTTGTTATACGGAGCAGAGAGCTGGACTCTACTGCAGAAACAAGAAAGTATAGTAACAGCCATGGAAATGAGATACTTAAGACAAGAAGGGATATGATTAGAAATGTAACAATAAGAGAGGAGTTAGGTACCACTCCGTTAAAAGAATATTGGAAAAAAGATAGCTTAAATGGTATGGACATGTATCCCGCATGCCAGAAGAAAGAAAACCGAAACAGTATTTAGAAGCAAGACCAGTAGGCAAAAGAGCAAGGGGAAGGCCACGTATGCTATACCAGGAATACATTGAGGAGTTGGGAAAAGAAAAGGGAAAGACATGGACAGAAATGAAGAGAATGGTAATGGACAGAGATGAGTGGAGGAAATGGGTAGAGGCTGGTACTCCACGCTTAACAGCACAAAGGAGTTAGAGGAAGAAGAAGAAGAAGAAGCTTCAAAATTGGAGATGATATCTTCAACCTGACATACCGGTCTGCGCTATCTACATAAATTGCTACTTCTAATAGGCAAAAAAGATAAGTATGACAGTCGCCAGAAAAACAACACACACACAAGTTGGATAAGACAAGCACGATTGTGAACCTCAGCGAACGTCCTTTATCAATGGCAGAGACTGCTCTGTTGGAAAAAGAAGGGAATTTTGCCATAACACCTATCTCAGTACCAGTTGAAGATATCATCTCCAATGTTGAAGCTGCTATTCAAAAACTACCAGCTAACAAGGCCGAGGAAATTCGCATTGAAGCTGCTAGGGTTCTGAGCAGAGCGGAGGTTCCTAAACAGAATCTCAACAGAGATGAAAGGAGTACCATCCAATCCCTGAATAATGACAGATCGATCATTAAATTGGACGCTGACAAAATGCCACGGTGATCATGGCTCTGAAAGATTATAAGGACAAAATCACAGACTTATTGTCAGACAACAGCATTTACAGAGAACTTCAGAAGGACCCGACTAAAGCCATCCTACGAAAAACTAACCAACTTATAAAGACATCCCAAGGAGATTTGTAGATGTACACAAATAAGCGAGGCATTAGCACCACGGTTGTATGGATTACCAAAAATCCACAAAGAGGGGGTTCCTTTACCCCCAATTGTGAGCATTATAGGCTCACCGACCTATCATTTAGCAAGGCAACTTTCAACAATGCTGCAGCCACTCATAGGAAACACAGACTCTTACATCAAGGACTCCACACATTTCATAGAAAAATTGAAGAACATGACTTTGACACTAGAAGATTGTCTTGTGAGTTTTGATGTGGTGTCCCTGTTTACGAATGTACCAGTTGAAGAGGCCCTAAAACATATTGAAGGTGTCTTCCTGCATGACATAACATCTCTTTTTCGTCACTGTTTAACAACTAGTTACTTACTACAAACTACAAAAAGGTGGATGGGGTTGCAATGGGGAGCCCCCTAAGCCCTACCATTGCTGATTTCTTTATGGAAAAATTTGAAGCCACGGCTCCCGAGACAGCTACACTAAAACCAAAGATCTGGTGGAGACGCGATGATGATAAGTTCATCATTTGCCCTCGTGGGGAAGAAAAACTGGATCATTTGTTAGTACACGGAAACAGCATATGTGACAATATAAAGTTTACCATGGAACTAGAACAAAACAATAAGCTAGCGTTTCTTGATGTCCTGGTAGCCAGAGACGTTGACATGAAACTTTCACACACTGTCTACAGGAAACTGACCCACACGGAGATGTACCTACATAAGGACTCTAACCACCATCCCCATCAGAAATTTGGAGTAATCAAGACGTTAAGAGTAATTAAGAGTACAGAGAATCTGCAACCCCCATGCTTTGGACAAGGAATTGAGTCACCTACACGCAGCATTTCAAGCGAATGGATACAGTAAAAAGGAAATAAAAAGGGCGACCAACGCTGTTGGCACTGAAAAGGCCCGTTTGACCAAGATTATGGAACCCAGAGCCAAGGCATTTCTACCCTACAAACGAACAATCCCAAATCGTATTGGCAGAATTCTAGACAAACATAATATTAGGACCATCTACAAGCCTACAAAGAAAATTAAACAGTATCTCAATTCTGCTAAAGATGAACAGGACCCCCTTGATAAAGTGGTCGTGTACAGAATATCATGCAGTTGTGGGAGCGTCTACATCGGCACCACGAAGAGAGCATTAATATTAGACTAAAAGAACATAATGGTCAATATAGAATGGGAAACATTGAAAAATCGGCAGTCGCAGAGCATGCACTACAATCAGGCCATGGCATCCGTTTTCAAGAAACAGAAGTTCTCAATTCTGCAACACACTACTTCCCCAGGTTATACTGGGAAGCCATTGAAATACAGAAATACACCAACAACTCTAACAGAAAAGAAGAAATACAAAGAGTGCACAGAACATGGATTCCTGTCATTTCTAAAACCAAATGCAGGCCCACAAAACCCGGACCTATCGGAAGAGAGGATGGCTCACGACAGCCGAGCGCCGACCAACCAGAGCGCAAGGAGGAGGTGTAAATACCAGTGGCTTGAGAGCTTGCCAGCAGTTCGCAGCCGACCACCTAGCTGTAACCAGCTCTGAAGATGCCAGATGCAGTTCGTGGCAAAACGTCAGCAATAAATTTCATCTTACACACCACGGCCATACAGCCCGGAAATGGAAATATCATTGAACGCCGGCCATGAAAGCCTTAGTAATTATATAATTATAATTTGTTTGAATTTCAAATAGAATTGCATGTAGTATTACTGCAAACTTCTACTTATCTAGTTTGAGGATTATCCATGCAAGGGTTTCCCTTTTTAATCCTTTGCGAGCAGAATATAGATATAACTGGGTGTGAGATTTTGAATTTCCCACACTTTATTTTGTCATATTGTACATGAATGTTACAAGGCTTCCTGGAGAAACCAAGGAAAGAAAGGAACAAAGAAAAGGAAATAATACTCGAATGGTCGGTACTAGAGAAACTAGATTTATATTTATTTCACTGCGGAAGGTCTAGTTACTGGTAATCAGTGCGTGGCCGGAACAGACATTTTCCCTCCCCTCTATGTGAGTGAAGCGATACAGCTCCAAGCAACTCTCAAAGCACTTGATTTAGGCCATCATATTCACCACTGATGTAGATGATATGCATGTACACTGTAATATTTCTGACTATGCTTCCAGAAATGAAGTACACGATTATAATACCAGAAAAATACTGCTTTGAAATTGCCACAATTTAGACTCAATAAATCAGTTAATTCTCATTTATATTTAGACCCTAAGTGTTACAACAAACTGCCTTCTTTTGTAAAAAGTTATATCAAAAATAAATTCTTGAATACACTTTTTAAATGGTTGGTAGAACACACTTTCTACTAATCTACATCCTAGTGCAGTTTTATGTTGATGCCATATCTTTAATGTAATAACCAGTGGCGGCTCGTGTATAGGCACTGTGGAACTGCAGCACCTCCATTTCCACTTGATATTATTGCTAACATTTAATATAATGAGTCCTTTCTTCTTTAATTCTTTCTTTATACTTGTAAAATATATAATCCTTAAGCTTAATGCAAATAGCCATCCCCCAGTTTATTAAAAAGGTCAAAGAAAATCTTTGTATGGAACTGTGCACTTCACAGTTCCAGAGGCATGGTGTTTGACTGTTGTGTGCATGCGGACATAGGAAGGTGCATGCCCACAGCTGGCGTGCCAGCTGTAATAGAGCACTATCACTTTCAGAGTGCCGATCCCAGCATATTGGTGGAAAGTAGTGTTTTTTTTAATTAATTAATCAATTAATTAATTTTTTTTTTTTTTTTTTCCTCCACGTGTGTGTGCTTAAAAACCATGTACCATATTCTTCAATGTGATAAAGTGTAAAATTAGATTATTATCTTGTTTCCAGCTATTCTATTTGATTAATTTATTTTGGTTCTTTTATTTAACAGAAAACTTCAACCATGGCAGATCAGGAGAAAATTATTGATCTTTCCATGGAAATTAAAACAAGAAGAATGGATTTTATTTTTAAACGAATAGATCAAGCTTGAACTGTCACAATTTAGATTAAAGTAAGTAAATTTTTTTGATCTTGTTCTTTTAGGGTTTTGTCAAGTTTCTGAACAAATTTTCTTTATAAATAGCCTACGTACGTTTCCTTTTACACAATTTTAAAACAAAGGCTAAAAATTTTCTGGAGCAGCACCCCCACTAATTTTAGCTACGAGTTTCCACTGGTAATAACTGTAACATTATATTTTGTATATTAAGTTCTCAGACAATGTCAATGCTTGTATTGTGCTAATTGAGAAATAAATTACAAATCACAAATATCCTAACTTAATTCAGCTTTGTTTATACTCATTTTAACATCGAGATCGTATCACAAGTTGGATTCTGTAAGTATAGGCCTACCAGTGTAGGCCATAACTATTGATGTGCATCTGTTTGCTCTTGTTCATGTGTTATAGCTTGTTAATTTCAACTGATATAACATTTTAATGGATATAATACATACAGGATAAGTAGCAGCAGTGGGTCATGGTAAGTAAACTTCCAATTTGACATTTGCCTTTACGACTGGGGAAGCCATGAAAAGACCCAAGTCAAATTTGACCAGCCCTGGGATGTCCCAAATGCTACCATTTCAGCAATCTCACTCGTTAGGCCTACCTGTGGTATTTTTAATATTGTCAATACTGTATTCCTTCATTGCTCATTTAATACAATATGTAGCCTATATACAAAATATTCTAAAACTGTCGTGGGATAAAAGCCTTGTAAATAAACTGTAATATACGGTATATTACATGTCTAAAAACATTAATTTATGTGTATTCACTATAAGAATCATAATAATTACAGTTAAAATGTCTCTAAATTACTAAAATGTAACATAAATTACTTGTCAAAAATAATATACATTAGTAGTCCAAATAAAAAATTAAAATGTCCCTAAAATGTTGAAATACAACCATACCTTCATAAAAATGTCTGTTCTATGTTAAAATTGCAGCGCTGTTGTCTTCATGATGCGTTTCAATGTTAATTCGTCATCTTTAGATGAGTAGAAAGAATTGGTTACTCCTTCTGCTGCTAACATTTACTTAGAATTACTTAGGACTAGGACTACTAATTATTTATATTACTTTTGACAAGGAATTTATGTTATATTTTAATAATTAAAAAAAAAATTAACTGTTATTATGACTCTTATAGTGAATACACGTAAGTTAATGTTTTTTAGACAAGTAACATATACAAGTAAGAATCAGCTTGAAAAATTTCATGTCATAACCGGGATTTGAACACGGATCTTCAGCTTAACGCGCTGATGCTCTACCATTGAGCTACCATGACAACATGCCAGTCTGTTCAAATCCCGGTTATGACATGAAATTTTTCAAGCTGATTCTTACTTGTATTAATATCCCAGACATGGATTTAATGTCTATTTCCTTTCCTTCCACTTAATTAAAAGTAACATATATTACAGTTTATTTAGAAAGCTTTTAACCCATGACAGTTCTAGAATAATTTATATGATACCGGTAGTTTTAGAATAATTTGTATATTTATACTAGGTTTCTGGTACATCGCAGTTGCCATAGAGTTAGCTACACGGACTTTCAATTTTAACAGCACAGATAAATTTCACGAGTTCTAAACTTAAATTGCCCATTTATCAGTGCTTGTTACTAACAGCGTGATTTATCTCTGCCTTTCTTCTTCACAATGTTCACAGATGTCACTACTATAGACTTTCTAGTTATTTTTAAGTTTTTTTTGCTTGCAAAGGTTTCTCACTAAACAAAACAGCTGACTGTTGGCTGAATCCTAGCTGTATAAACAGATGTCGCTAACAATGCATTTTTTTTTTATTGAAAAGCAGGCAATTAACTCTTCTTGGTAACATCGTAACATTATTTATTTATATCTTTACTCATTTTGTGTGGTAATTTTTTGAATTATTTCAGTTTGTGCAAAAAATGAACTTACCCATAGTATTCTGCATTGTACTTTTAACGTAAGGGGGTCAATGGTGAACTTTGAATTTAAAAAAAATTTCTTGGGCAAAACGGTAATTTATGCCGCGCACAGGTTTTCCTTCCACTGATTAATAAAATACCCTTGTACCAAACATAATATGTCACAACTATAAACAACAAAATATTTCATAATAAAAAAAAAAGACCCTTGCACCAAAAATCATATTTCACAATTATAGGAGTGGGAGTGGGGGACTCGTGCTCAGCATAAAATACCTTTTTCCAATTTCTTGGTAATAAAAAGGAAATTGATTGAGTATGCTGATTGTATTTCGCACACTCATGCACCAATAAACAGGTATTCAATATGGTTGAGTTTAATGCAGTGTCAGTTCAATTCAATTAATTTTATTTCCATAAGACTGCTATACAACTGAAATAGACGAAGTCAATGGGATAAAAATTACAATAATTACATAAAATAGTACAATCACATAACAATTCTCGGTCGTCATAAGCCTCAAAAGGATGTTTTGGAGCTCTGAACACCTTAGGCCTAGCTACAGCCCCTAAAAGATCCAAATCTTCTTCATCGGAAGACCAAGAGTCTGAACCTGATGAGGTTAGGGATGACGAAGACGATGATGATGAAGATGTAAGCTCCATTCGGTATTTTATACCACATGGATCTCGCCAGTCCCTGGACTCTTCTTGGAGACTGGGCACTGCATGCTAAACTACTGAAAATTACTGAAAAATACTAATACTGCAAATGTAAACACAGCCAAACAAGCGGACCATATACTAGCGCCACAGGTGACGTTCATGTGAATCATAGGGCTAACAGCCAGGTAACCACGCGTGTAGGCACAGTTATCAGCACGAGCGCTGGTAACTGTAAGGCTAGGGCCACACACGGGCTTGTTTAAATGTTGCTGTTCTGCGTGAAAACACAGCATCGGAAAGTCTGCAGTCCTCATGGCCACACGAGCTTCTTCTCACGCTGAGAATGTTAGTGTAAACAAACATGGTCTGTTTATTCCTGTCATTGTTCTAGCTGCTGTGTGGGCGCAAGTTATGGATGACTCATCAGTTTTGTAATGCAGTAGTTGCATGTAGGCTTACTCTCCCGTGCTCCTTTGAATATACAGGAAAACAAAATGAAAAATAAGTTAAACTTTAAATGTTACATTTTTTAATGTTTATGTACCTTTTTCTCAGAAACTGTTCAAGATAATTTCATGAAACTTTTGATAACAAATAAATGAACATTTCCTTGGAACGGAACTTTGATATAGCCATTTATTAATATTTGCATTAATAAGAGGACTGACTTTTAACACAAATTTTATACTGAAAATTAGATTTCTTAAAAGTAAATAATGGAAAGGAATTTTAAAAGTGCCTGAATAGAAAGTTATATAGATTCTTTAAAAGTAAGCAGGTTTTAATTAGGTTTAATAATTTAATAAAATATTGGTCTTGTAAACCAAAATTAAGATGTCAAAGTTTCATAGCTATTCATTAAGTGGTTTCCATAGAAAAGGTATATAAGTGTGGCGATTAAATTTAAAATAAAGAAAATAAATAAAAATGCTAATGGCACAAAAATGTATTTTTAAGTGGTATATTATTACCACAGCATACCAAACGAGAGTGAAAATTGTCATAACTGTGGCTGCAATTATTTTCTAAAACTCACATTCTGACCTACGTCCCCCCTTAAAATTGGTAGAATAAATTATGAATAATTATCCAAACATTGTACTTAAAACAATATTTCACTTAACAATATTAGTTTTGTTTTCATTATCCATCTCTTTCCAGTTTTCTCCGACAACAGCTGCAGTTATTGATATCCAGGAATCCCTCTTCTTGTCCTGGTTTTTGAAATCACGATCCCGGACATTGTACAAACAAGGGTGTTTCTGTACTTCAAAAATAATTAATTCACTATCTAAATTTCCATTGTTATTGAGATTAATATTCGAAATGATGGCGAGAACACAACTGCAACAGCTGCTTGAAAGGATGCACGTGTGGTCACTCAAGTCAGCGTGAAAACCAACAAACAAATGGATCCCAGCCCATTTTCTGAGCGGGCAACCTTGAAGACGCAGCAAAATGACTCCTTTTCTGTGATGAATCACACCCATGTGGCCCGTCTCACATCTGTCAATGTAATCTATACATTTTGCTTTGTTTTCCTGTAGAACTGCAGCGCGGAAACAAGCCTGTGTGGCCTTAGCCTAACTGTAACGATAAATGTTGTTTCAGAAACCACTTTTGCACATACCAGCCTGTTATACCACAGGCAACTTTGCGAAAGCAGATAAAAGTTGTATCAGAAACCGGCCATTATTGTATTAATTGAGAATTGATGGAATATTGACAATGTTAAAAACACAGATTTTGCTCAGTTGAAAAACGAAAGTAATTGAAATATTACCTATGGTAATTGTAGGCTATGAATGAAAGAAAAGCTGTGTGCCATATTCATACTGTCTATATCAGTGTACATACCTTTCTGTTTCAGGTAAACAATGTTCTTCTTTGCTAATTGAAGTGTAACCTCCGACTCTAAGCATGTTGCTGTTACATCAACTGAGAGATTTAAATCTACCAAACCAGCTGCAAAAGAAAAGTTACCCTCTCCTAGAAGTAGAACTGAATCTCCAGCAGCAAACAAATTGATATGCATCTGGAAGGGGAAAAAAGATAGGTATCTTTAAAAATAGCATAACTTTTTATTTATTCACAACAAATAAAATCAGGTAAAGTGATATAACAAAGTGTCAGATGGAGTTAATAGGCCATATCACATGCTTCTGATATAAATGGCACAGACTTTGTACTATTAATAATTGTTATATACAGTGAAGGAAGTAAAAAAAATCCAGAGGCGGTATGCTATCTCAAAATATTTTCCTCAATTTAAAAAAGTGATATCCACTTGGTGTTTTCAATTAACTTCCTTCATGAGTAACCAACCCTGCTTTATAGAAGATTGCCAAGTAGGAGCATAACACAAGACTAGAACATCATGTACTGTCGATTGACAGACCTTTATTTATTTCACATCACGGAAACCATCAACAACAACAGTGGGTGTCGGCATGCTGACCACATGCCCCCAATCCTGCCACCTGTGGTAGATGAGCAGTGGTTGTGTGGTAGGCCAGGGGTGTAGAGCCATCGGTGGATTGCAGAAACGAAGACGAACTCGAAGTTTAAAGCCATGGCTATTAAACCACGGTCGAGGACTGAGTCCGTGTTGGGTTGCTAAAACGAAGTCTGGCCGTTGTCGAGATTTTGAACGTGCAACACTGTAACTGACGTCATGACCGGGTAGGAAAAGTCGTTCTTGCATTCATTCTGCAAACTCTCTTCTTCTCATATTTCTCTTCTTAGACGAATTAGGTTTCGATATTAATGTTATCAGTATCATCATACCATTTTTCCGAACTGAAAACTACAATAAATAGTATATAATCACATCTCATAGACCTACAAACACAATTTAAATTCTCGAGGTGCGACATGGAGAAGCCTTTACTTTTCAGATTGCCAACATTCGTGCGCTGTTCTTAATGTCGTTCGTGTCCGCCGCCGTGGGTGAGTCGGTAGCACGCCTGCCTTCCACTCCGGCGGCCCGGGTTCGATTCCCGGCCGGGTGGGGGATTTTTCAGTAGTGAAAGATCCCCTCCCCGGGTTCAGGACTGGGTAGGTTAAGTCTTAGGTTAAGATAATGCACATTGTGCGCGATTCCTTAATTATTTAATGTCGTTCGTGGCTGTGTGGTTTAAGTACTGAGCTGTGGTTCAAGAAATCGCAGGTTCAAATCCCGGTCACGACTATTTTTTTTTTCATAATATTTTTAATTTTAATTAGTGTACCGGTACTATATGAAATTTTAAGAATTCACTGTCACTGGCCTGTTTTTTTTTGGTGAAGAATTACACAGGGCAACAAAAAGAAACTTTTGGAAAATTGTCCAGGTGTTTTCAGCTGAATTAGACTAATTTTGATGCCCTGAGTCCGAAAATGACCTTGGTTTTGCTCAATCAGGTCAGGATTTTTTTCTGTACAGAAATTTCAAAAAAATCTTTTTTTTGTAAGAAAAACTCATTTCTGCTGATAAACCCCTGACGATTTTTTCCGTTTCCCTCAAGAAATAAAAGTCAACATATCCAAATTGATTCATTATTTATTTACTACATGAAATTTGATAAGCATAATCATCATAATATAAAACGAATGAGCGTTACATGACACAAAAGTTCAGAGTTCAAGGCAGATTTCGGCGTTTCTTCGATTTCCGTGTGTGAGCAGCTGCTGGGTTGTCTCTCTTCAGCGACCAGCAGTAGTCCGCCAGCATGACTGCGTCCCACCTCCCCTGGTACCTCTCCTCCATTTGGCGCATGTCCTGATGGAACCTTTCTCCCTGCTCGTCGCTCATCGCCCCAAGGTTTTCAGGAAACTTGTCCATGTGTGAGAAGAGGAAGTGCATCTTTATACTCATCAAACACCCGAATTTTTGGAAGGCCTCTATCATGCTGCTGATGAGTGTGGCGTGGTTTGCTGCCTTCGTGTTCCCCAGGAAGTTGTTCACCACCTGCACAAACGATTTCCAGGCGGCGCACTCAAGCGTGTTCATGGAGTTTTGGAACTCAGTGTCCTTTATGAGCTTCCGTATCTGTGGGCCATCAAAAATGCCGGCCTTGAACTTCTCAATGGTCAGTCGAGAAAATGCTCGGCACATGTAGTTGAAGCACCTCCCATCCTTGTCCAGAGCGCGCGTGAACTGTTTCATTAACCCAAGCTTCATGTGTAGCGGTGGGATCAATATCTTCTCCCGGTCAACAAGAGGTTCGTTTATGATGTTTCTCGCCCCAGGTACTAACTGCTCTCGCGCCGGCCACTCTTTCTTTACATAGTGCTGGACTCTGTCTCGACTGTCCCACATACATATAAAGCATGGGTACTTCGTGAACCCGGACTGCTGACCTAGTAGAAAGTTCACCATCTTGAAGTCGACGCAGATCATCCAGTGGTGCTGCTTATATTGGATTTTGTCCAGCACATACTTCACTGCTTCATATTTCTCTTTGAGAGTTGTGGAGTGCGCAAGAGGGATTGAGGCGATCTGGTTCCCGTTGTGGAGGAGCACACACTTCAAAGAGCGCTTGCAGCTGTCAATGAAGAGTCTCCAATCTGTCGGATCGTATGTAGGAGCGCCGAGTTTATGAAGAAGACCGGCGACATCTCGGCAGTACACGAGGTCTTCCTCCTGGCAGAAGTAGCTCATGTACTCCTCATGCCTTCTACGGAAGAAAGTGATACGCGCGTCCTCGCCAAGTAGATTTTTCTCTTTGAGTCTGGAGGCCAACAGCTCTGAGGAAGTCTTCGACAAGCTGAGATCCCGAACCAGATCATTAAGCTCACATTGTGAAAAGGGCTGCGGACCGTCTTGTGTTTCATACTCCTGTTCTGTATCTCCTACGTCGTCTGAAGTGGTGGCCTTGTCGTCGATGTGAGGAAGCTGTGTGAACGCTGGTACAGGTATTTCTTCGCAGTGAGCAACTGGACGGCGGGCAGATGGAAGGTCGGGGTACTGGAGGCTGTGCCGATTCTTCCGGTTGATGCCAGTAGTATTGATGGCGCAGAAGTAACAATACGATGCATGGTCAAACGGCTCCCTCCAAACAATCGGAATCCCAAACTTCAGTGAAGTTTTGGCGCCCTTAGTCCACCGCCTGAGGTATTCCACGCACGTCTTGCACACCGTGTGCGGTGCCCACGACTTATCTTGGTCACCTAGCTTGACTTTAAAGTAAGCCTGGTATGCGTGCATCACAAATCTTGTGATGTTCTTCCTGTCCACTGACAGCGTGTATTCTCCGCAGATGTAGCAGAAAACGTCAGGATTATTCCTGCATGAACGTCGCGCCGAAGCCATCTGAAAGTAATAATAAGCTCGTCAGGCAGGTTTATGGCTGTATCTCAAAAGTTGACCTGATTGAGCAAAACCAAGGTCATTTTCGGACTCAGGGCATCAAAATTAGTCTAATTCCGCTGAGAAACCCCGGACGATTTTTTGGCTGTTACCCAGTGTTATATACGGTAATGACAGAGAATTCATAAAGTTTTATTCTGTAGATTGCAGTCTGAATCATTGTGACAATTGAGGTCAATATAATGAAATAATCAGGGCCTGAATTTTTGTTTACGTAGGCTAAATTTTACAGCCTAGGAGGAAAGTCATATCGTACAACAAAATTAATGTGCCCCATTATAGCCTAACAACTTTATTCAGTTATGAACTACAATATTAGGGATATGAAAGAATTACTCTTGTGAGGAATCCTGTAAACTTAAAAACCTGCGCTCTAATAATGAATACCAGAAGTACAACATAACCTTATGACAATGTATTTTCATGCAACAATGGAAAGAAAAACTTGAAATTAGATTTTCCTCAGTGCACTATTTATACTTGCCTGTAGCCTACAGTTTAGGCCTAATTCTTTTTTAATAACTCCCCTATGGTTAATATCAAACTTCGATTGTGCTTTTACATAATTTTGTGTGAGATATAATAATAATACCATAGTAATAATGCTATTCCATTTTCACTTTAGATTAGATTAATGAGGGGTAGTGTAAGCCCTTCGGCTTCTCAACACTGCGACCACTTCTAATTTAAGGCTTTTTAAAGTAGCCTATAATTTGCCTGGGTGATGTCCAGACCTGAACCCGGGGATTTTTCGTTACTGAAAAACCCACTGCCCGGCCGGGAATTGAACCCGGACCGCCATGGTGGTAGGCAAATATGCTACCTATAAACTCATAACGGCGGACCCATTTTCATTTACCTCAGAGAAATTAAGATCTGCAACTCAACAGAAATGCCAGAACCCCTATTTCCTGCGTGTTCTAGGTCAGGCCTGAGTATTTCTGCCAAATCGAGAA
The DNA here is from genome assembly GCA_964059195.1 of Ectobius pallidus. Lineage (NCBI taxonomy): Eukaryota > Metazoa > Arthropoda > Insecta > Blattodea > Ectobiidae > Ectobius > Ectobius pallidus. Next base: position 152,947,120 of record CAXKWD010000002.1, read on the forward strand.
CTGTTTCCTTTGTGAATCGAAATCTTCTGAATTCATCATTTGAATACATTTCAAAGGGATTACTCCTATCCAGAATTCTCCGATGCGGATTAAGCATCCTCAAACGAGCAATTAGTCGATTACGTTCACGCAAAGCTACGTAGGCTTCCATTCTCCAACAGCTGACCAAAGCAGATGCAGTTTTAAACCTGACTGTGGCGTGGTGTAGATTTCACGCCGCGGCCGAAGTCGAGGTGATTTACGAGAAACTTCGTTTTAGCAACCCAACTCATGGTTTAACCCGTGGATCTTATGAAACCCCGTTCAGACTTCGTTTCTGCAATTTCTGTTACCGAGAAATATTTTTAAAACATAGAATATAGCGGTGCAGTCATTAAGATGGCAGCAAAGACCATCAGAAGTTACAGTGACAATGGCTACTGATGATGGTGAATAATCATGAAAAGTAATTATTATACTACGACTCAAAGGAACATTCAGAATTTGTATTAAATAGCCATTGATTTTCAGTGACGGTATGCTATTTCACCATTGAAACCAGTGCCGTTATGCCATTGGACCTTTAAAACCAGTGATGGTATTCCATACCGGCGCATACCGCCTCACTTCCCTCACTGGTTATATAGGCCTAAATATATCCGGGGTGCACGGGCAGAGAGAGTTAAGTCCACCATCCTAAAAAAAAGATAGAATTATAGATAAAGATGTTCTCTAGATTTGTGTTAAGTCCAGTAAGTCAAATTCAAAATTGTACGGTAGTTATGGATGTGTGCCTCATGGGTTTATCCATCTCTAAAGCTTTGTTGGACTGGTATAGTGTTAAGTCACTCTAATTCTCAGTAAGAAGAATATGGACTTAACTCTCTTTGCCCGCGCAGCCCAGATATAAATTATATATACTGGTACCCTATTTAAATATTGTAATAATACATTAGTAAGCAATTCATTAGAAGTATGTAAATAAATAACCTTCACAAACTATAAATCACAATTACTACCACTATATATAAAAGGTAAAGTAAAGTGATCCCTGTTTTGGGCCATGGAGACCCATAGCATTGCCGGGAAGTTGAGGCTCTCAGATTGAGAAATCAGCAGAGGAAGGTGGTAAGGTTGTCAGTCATACGCACCAGCCGGCCGCTTTTTACCTGCATGAATACTCCTGGTACTCATTTCTGTTAGAAGCTGAGTCGACCCCAGAGTCACAGTGCCACCAGAAGGATTAGGCCAATGAAAAAATCCCACCGACCTCATTGGGAATTGAACCCATGACCTTCTGGTTTGTAGGGCAGTGCCTCAACCACTACATCATAGCGTACCCACACTACCACAAAATGGGTTTAACAAAATACTGACAAATATTTATCATTAACGTGTGTTTACTTACCATGAGTTATCTGAAGGTATACAATTTTCTCTGTGAATTGCAAGTGTCCATTTAAGTTGTCTGGATTAATTTTTAGGAAATTTAAACACTTGGACAGACTCTCCATTAGCATTATTAGGCTTATTATTATAGTACAGTCAGAAACAACACTTATTAGGCATTTTGTAAAAAAGACAATCTTCATCCAGCATAATGACTCATGCATTCGGCCCGCTATGATGGGGTGTCCATATAATGTTTATAAATGGGACATTTTAATTAAAAAAAAAAAAAACCTGGGACAGTTAAGGAAAAAAGGGAACAAATATTTAATTTACAAAATTTAGGGAATGTTTACATTTTATGTTTACCCACGCAAATCCTATTTCCCTTAAATCTATCCTAAAATTGTCCTCCCACCTATATCTAGGTCTTCCAAATGGTCTCTTCCCTTCAGGTCCATCGGTCAATATTTTTGAGATGTGTCTTTTCTCCCCCATATGCAACATGTCCAGCCTGTTGTATCCTCTGTGATTTAATTACCCTTACTGTATTCGGTGAAGTATTTTCCTAAGCACCCTGTTTTCGAATGAATTATTATTGCTGCTGTTGTTTGAAAATGTTAGTTACTTTCTGTTAAATCTATTGTTGTGTAACTAAACTAACACTACTTTCTAATAAAATGCTGTAAGAAATGATAAAAACTTGACCTTGGGGACCAGCCAGCCTCATGTTTAAATGAGAAAGATCATGAATCTGGAGATGGATAATATAGGTGTCAATGTACCTACATTTTTATTTATTTTTTATTAGCTCAATAAAGTTGTAGGTACATTGAATTCTTTGTCCATTTTCCTACACACAAAAGATTCAGATTCACAGGTCAGTTAAGAGGGCATTTACTTAAGGTTCCCATAATTCAGAAGTGAGAAACCAGGACATGATTCACCAAATGGAAAGTCAATTTCATTACCATATTCTGAAATTTACTTCATATCTAATATAGTGTACTACAATTTTCATTGTCACATTCATTAGATTTAAGTTTCATTTGAACTCTTTCGTTAAAATCAAAATATTGGACTAGAAAGGAAACATTTCAAAATAGTTATGGCTAATTAATAATATGTGCAGAGATGACTGGCCACTATTGCATCCACGGGGGTGAAAGTAACATTAAAAGAATAGCAACAGCCCATAAGTTCACTACCCGACCGGTTGTGCATTGTGATCGATGTTGCCATGGCAGCAGGTTTGTTTTGAAACATGTGACAGCCATAAAGGAAAAAGCATAATATCTGGTTTTTTTTCTGCAGCGTTCTGTATGCATTAGTGTTTGGAGAAGGGGGAGATATAATTAACATATTATAAAGATGTCAAGTACCGGTACAGCGAAGGTAAGTTAAAATACATAAACTACAGTACTTAAAACAATCCTGGATTAATATTTTCTCCATTTCTACGAACTATTAAGATTAATGTTTCGTATTCTTTGTTTCAGAAACGAGTGAAATATTCCTGTAAGTTCCCTGGCTGTGGAAGTAGATACTCCAATTTGAAATTCAACGTGAACTACAAAAACAACATTTCTACAGGTTTCCCAAAAAATCAAATGTGAACCAACTGATACCATGGAAACGTCAGTGCAATCCAGATGATAATGTGAATTGTGCTAATTATTTCATGTGTGAAGACCACTTTCTGGAGAAAGATTTCGTTAATCAAACTAGACATAAGTTAAATTACGAAGTTATCCCAAAGCAGCTGGTATTCGTGATATACAGTGACCCAATCTAATGTGGGAAGTGATCTGAAGCCTCGCCTAGTTTTTGTGAAAATAGAAAGTAGGCTCATACCGCTGTGTAACACTGAGGTAAAAGAAACTCAAGTGACAGGAAGGTACAGTGATACCTCGAGATACGAGTTTAATTCGTTCCGTAACCTTGCTCGTATGTCAATTTGCTCGTATCTCAATGCAATTTTCCCCATTGAAATTAATTGAAATGCCATTAATCCGTTCCAGCCCCAAAAATGCTACCCCCAATTGTTTTTGTTACGTGTTTTTGAATAAGAAAAATGTATTTATAAATGACAAATATTGTATAAAAACATAATAAAAGATAATATAAAGTAAAAAAAACTGGTTTTATAAAGTGTACATACATATTTGTTACACTTTTTTCGGACCCATGGTTATAAAAAGAAATATGATAAAGTATGTAAATGCACAAAAAGCACAAAGCCCTAGAAAAACTTAGCAAAGATGCTTCGACAGCGAGGTAAACAAGCACACTGGAGGAATACGTGGGATGATGCGCGAGACGCATGAGGCGCAGGCGCAGTAAACTGGTGGGCCATGTGCAGCGTCGCAGCTGGCCGTTCCTCGTATCTCAAATGTCGCTCGTATTTCAAAACAAAACTTCGCTCGCTCGACTGCTCGTATCTCAAATAACTCGTATGTTAGGGCACTCGTATCTCGAGGTACCACTGTACTAACATTCACGGTAATGTAATCTTTTTAAAATCAGTTTTTATAAATATAATTCAATAATCAAGGATGACTGTTTTTTATTTATAAAGTTATCTAATGTAATACATATTTCAGCAGTCATCGAGCCTTGTATGTTGTATGTTGCGAATAGCAGAAATTCTAGAAGGTATTCTACACTATGGTTTGAATAAGATCTGATGCACATTGTTTGCAAATTATTATTTTTTCTTATTTAAGTTCTTCATCATTTAGTGTATTTTGTGGTCAATGCTTTTAAAAGATAACTGTGAAGCGGTTCACCCCCTTTGATTTTGGGAAATGCCACTATTAAGGTTCACTCTGGATAAGTATAATGTTTTTATGTAGTACTTACATTTGCTGAGCTTCTTTGAACCTGCCTCGGTCTAGTCATCAAGCTACAAGATTTAAACTCTTACGTTTCTGCAGGGTATAAATGTGGGTCTGGTGAATGGCAATATTAACTATAGTAATTAGATATCAAACTAATTAATATTGGTATGAGTAGATTTATTAAACAATTAATATCAAGTCCAATTAATAAGTATGTTAATCTACTCGTGGTTGATACTGTTTATAATGTCTCCAATGTAGAACGTAGCCACAAAAGTTTATCAGTTATTATTCCTTCCTATTGGTTATCACGTGATGATATAATGACTCCCCTTGGAATAATTATAATACTGTTAATTCGTCGACCAAGTACTTACTCTGATCCACTGAATTTAAATCGGTAATAGCCGTAACTTAGCTGTTACCACAAATCACGTTTACTGGGTATCTTACTATAAAAGATTACTTATCCAAGTTGGGTAACTTCCCCAACGTGAATATAAAAATACGAGTGGGATACAATGGTATCCACTCGGAATAATTAAGCTGACAAGGGCTATGCGTTCAACCCGTGACGGGTCCGGGAGAACACTGTACTCTTAACATTGGCAAAGTTCTACATCGTGGCACTCACAGCAATCTCCCCACTTCTTATATTAACAAATCAAATTCTATGTTACAGTAATTTAACTATATTTTAGCTAGTAGCTTCTTTTTGATTGGCCCTTTAGACCCACGCTTTAAAGACGCTACGAGTTACAACTCACAAATTTCCACTGTCTCCTGTTCTCGTTATTACATCAATATTCTGAGAATGTTCACTCTGTGCTCTTTCCCCAAGTACTATTCCTAGTATATTCTTTTGACTAGGCTCTCATCGCCTTTGTGTCACATTTTCACATAAAGGAAGCACTATTTGTTAACAATGACTGTCTCCGGCCGCCCATGGTGAATGAATGGTACAAGCGAGCTAGCCATTGTGACATACTCGGAATCTTGTCTGGTACTTTCTACACCCCGTAATATTCTTATATTTAATATTAATTTATTTTATCTTTAATCCATATTCTTCATTTAATAATTGTATGTTAAGCATGATTTAATAGAGTATCATTTGAGATTCATTTTGATATAAAATACTAATAGGTCCCATCATTTTAAGGTTTTATATTTAATGTAATTTAGCTTGCTATTTATCGTGATTATAGTTTTATATTGAATACTAGAATCAGGATTCCTTCATATGCCCAAAAGTTCTCTTGAAAAAATGTGAGTTTTGTAAAAATTTGCTATTTTTAAAGAGTGCTTTTCTGCTCCTTTAAATACTTTGTTATTATACTGAATGTATAGGTGACAGTGCAATGACTTGATTTGTTTTGGTCGTAGATCTGACCTAGTTACCTTTCACAATGTTTACATTTGCCACATGGCTTGCTACCTGTGAGTGAGTGACCTCGTGACATGGTACCGCTATCAATCTCTTCATCTATACACACTACAATTATTACTCATGCATACAACATCCACGAAAGAATTTTACTATTTAATTACTATTCCTACTTATTACTAGATAAATCGCCGATAGGATTTTTGTCACGGACGTCCTTTTTATAAAAATAAATAACAATGAATAAAATAATCGACTGATCTGTTATCGAAGTTCACTTATAAATATATATAACAGAGATATATTTTCGCTGGCTGATTTATTACCACTCGTTCATATGTTACACTAAAACTTGCACTGGTATTAAATATATCACACGCAATTTCAGTCGCGGTCATACATACAATACAGTAGTTATTACATTCTTTACGGTACCAATTATCGAAACACCGTAATCCTAATTCATACTGTCTTTACCCTTCTAAGGTTTCTTATAAGGCCTAATAAAAGATAGATTATATCGCCTTATAATGCTATTGTTACTTATGTCAACTACCTTAAAACAAACACCATTGAAGAATTTGTAATAGAAAATGAACTGCTGTAAAGGAGCTCGAGGCGCTACACTCTTATTATTTTTATTATTATCGTAGTTCAGCAATAGTCAGCTAGCTTTCTATAGTGATAGACATGTAAGTTATCCATGGTTATGGCATGTTCGTATTATATGGCAACAATTTAGGGATTCAATATATATCCGCATGTTTTTCTAATTAGCACATCTAAGAGCTTGTATTACTATTCAATATCTAGGGTCGTGATGCTGTCCACTTTACTCTTGTGATTTTTAAACTGCCTAAGTTTTTAATCGTTTATATTCCCTTCACTTCCGTATTCGTCATAGCAATTTTCTTGATCACTATATTTGTTCCCAATTATTAATCTCGCAATTATCCAGCTTATAATCCTCCTCAAAATAAGTGTTTTCATATTCGTCTACATCGACGCTCAATTCATAATAGAAGATGGGTCCCCTTTAGACCTTCACCTTCAACATAATAATCTTTCATACGAAGATGAGTCCTTTGACCTCAGCTTCAACATAATAATCTTTCCTACGAAGATGAGTCCTTTTTGACCTCAGCTTCAACATAATAATCTTTCCTACGAAGATGAGTCCTTTGACCTCAGCTTCAACATAATAATCTTTCTTACGAAGATGAGTCCTTTAATCTCAGCTTCAACATAATAATCTTTCATACGAAGATGAGTCCTTTGACCTCAGCTTCAACATAATAATCCTTCCTACGAAGATGAGTCCTTTGACCTCAGCTTCGACATAATAAACTCACTTATTTCCTTCTCAACTATAATCTGGCATTTATTTTTACTCAGACTGTCAACAATAACATATTCATTCCGGATTGCGATTTAGTTATTTGAACAACTACATGATCCTTCAAATCATTAATTGGAAATGGAACTTCTATGACGTATTTTTGATTAACTCTTAAGCATTGTTCTTAAAATTTCAATATTCCTTCGTATTTCAACAGCGTGTCACAACCTAGTAGAATGATGTGTTAATCTTTTAACAAATATAACATATATCTATGCTTCCCAATTGCCATTATTTAATTATACCATGATCTATTTGTCTACTGTATATTTTTAGCCTCACTGATTGCTATCGTACAATAAATTTCCAATCTCAACCTCTATTTGCAGCGGATTCAAAATTTCTATTTCTTCCACTTCCATGGTATTAAAATCACTATGCTACTTATAATTACTTATATGGAGCTTCTGTTCCGAATCACGGCTCCCTCATTATGCATATTATGAGTATCTAGTGCATTTTTATTTAGTTTATATTTCCCATAGGCCTATCGTCATTCTCACGCATAGTTATGTCACCTATGTCATCCGGAAATTCCTTAGCTTCGGGATTTAATTGTTGCCCTGAATCTCGGCTGTTTACTTGGTAGGGATCCCCGTTATCTTTGTATCTGACATATCTCTCATTCCTGAGCTCACTGCTCCGCTGATACAGATCTAGACTTCCTCCACCTGTTTCCGGAAATACCATATGCTTAACTGTCACCGGTACCTGCTGTGGCACTGACCTAGTCACCTTGGCTTTATTTCGGTTACGCCAGTTGTAATTCCACTGACTAACTTTATCATTGCTATTGTCAAAGCCTTTATTATTGATTCTTACGTAAGGACTACTACCCTTCTTCCTATCTACGTAACGTCCCCTATCAAATTTCTTACTCCAGTCATATTGAATCTGACCTATACTTCCGCGATCATATTTCTTATTTTCAAACTCCGGAACATTTCCTTCTACTTCAAAATTCATTAACAATTGCATGGGAATGTGATCACTTATCGGCAAAACAGTATGATTTGGTAGGATTACCTTGCTTCGCTTTGTGTTCGTATCATTGCAAACGCTGTGGGTTTGTTGATCTCCATTTATGGAATTAATTACCGGCAAATTCGCCGTGTTTACAACTTTGACAGTTGGAGACCACGCCCCATTGCTATTTGCATCAGTACACACACTAAGAGTATCACTCGAATTTTTATCTATCAGGTTATTTATTTCTGTTGTGATATCGTTCTGTATCACTACTTTATTAATTTCCTCACTAGTCTGAGCGTCAATCTCTTTCACCTGACCTTGGATTTTAGTACTCAGTTCCCCAGTTTCATTTAAAAAAGTTTTAACTAACTGTCCTTCTAAGCTACCATTTTTCTCAGCAATTTCTATCTGTACAGAACAATGACCTGTCTCTATCTTACTGTCAATAGCTTTTACCGTGTTAGTTAATATCAAATTAATTTCTTTAGCTTCATTTACAACTTTCTCATCTACATTCTCCCTTTCTAGCTCTACGCTTTTCTTTGACATATCAATCTCTAGCTCTACATCTTTGACCTTTTCGTCCATTTTAGCATTAGTAGACCTAACCTCTTCCGTTAACCCATCTATACGCTCATTGATTTTATCTACTTTGTCAGAAACTTCATTCAATGATTGTTTAATTCCCTCCGAATTTCGGTCTAGTATGTCACACATCTCCTTACAACTATTTGTAAGTGTTTCATGGTCTTTATCTAAAATGTCGAACATTTTATTGAAAGATTGTTTTCTTTCCTCCTCAGTTCGGTCTATCATCTCAGACAATGCGTTTATTATTTCATCTGCATTCTCTTTTAACATTTTCCCTATTTCCTCTAATAAAGAAACCTGACTTTTATTTTGGGTCCCTATGCTTCCAAGTTCTGTTTGAGCTGAGGGCCATTCTGGATTAATTTCCCCATTACTAGTTTTCTCCATTATATCTGCGTTATTATTACCTTGAGCTACTAAACTCATTTCCCTCTCATTTACAATTACTATTTCCTCATGGGTCAGCAAGTCTTGCCCATCCTGTGATTCAATGTTATCCATCTTGATATTAATTACCTTTCCGTTACGTAATTTTATCATAACGTTACCCTAATCAAAATCCTAACGTCATTGCACTTATCACTTTGGTATAAAAACATGCGCACTCACCTTGTAGTACATAGCACAATTTATACACTGACATATATATGTAGCACTCTTATATTAGACAAGAAATACCCTCTTATCAATAATACAATAAATACCCTCTTATCAATAATACAATCCAATTGATATTCTCCCGTATTCTTGATTTTACTGATGCCCTTCCTGCGATTTCTTCTCTCTTCTCTCTTGTCTAGTCCCCTTCTAAGCTAGTGCCCGCTCCTTAATTCCTTACTTCCCTTCTTCTTTATTTGAATTTGACCAGTATTTTGATATTTTCAAAAAAAATTTTAGTTCATTGCCCACGCCATTCACCTTTTTCTTTTCGAAGCCCCACGTTGGGCGCCACTATGAAGCGGTTCACCCCCTTTGATTTTGGGAAATGCCACTATTAAGGTTCACTCTGGATAAGTATAATGTTTTTATGTAGTACTTACATTTGCTGAGCTTCTTTGAACCTGCCTCGGTCTAGTCATCAAGCTACAAGATTTAAACTCTTACGTTTCTGCAGGGTATAAATGTGGGTCTGGTGAATGGCAATATTAACTATAGTAATTAGATATCAAACTAATTAATATTGGTATGAGTAGATTTATTAAACAATTAATATCAAGTCCAATTAATAAGTATGTTAATCTACTCGTGGTTGATACTGTTTATAATGTCTCCAATGTAGAACGTAGCCACAAAAGTTTATCAGTTATTATTCCTTCCTATTGGTTATCACGTGATGATATAATGACTCCCCTTGGAATAATTATAATACTGTTAATTCGTCGACCAAGTACTTACTCTGATCCACTGAATTTAAATCGGTAATAGCCGTAACTTAGCTGTTACCACAAATCACGTTTACTGGGTATCTTACTATAAAAGATTACTTATCCAAGTTGGGTAACTTCCCCAACGTGAATATAAAAATACGAGTGGGATACAATGGTATCCACTCGGAATAATTAAGCTGACAAGGGCTATGCGTTCAACCCGTGACGGGTCCGGGAGAACACTGTACTCTTAACATTGGCAAAGTTCTACATCGTGGCACTCACAGCAATCTCCCCACTTCTTATATTAACAAATCAAATTCTATGTTACAGTAATTTAACTATATTTTAGCTAGTAGCTTCTTTTTGATTGGCCCTTTAGACCCACGCTTTAAAGACGCTACGAGTTACAACTCACAAATTTCCACTGTCTCCTGTTCTCGTTATTACATCAATATTCTGAGAATGTTCACTCTGTGCTCTTTCCCCAAGTACTATTCCTAGTATATTCTTTTGACTAGGCTCTCATCGCCTTTGTGTCACATTTTCACATAAAGGAAGCACTATTTGTTAACAATGACTGTCTCCGGCCGCCCATGGTGAATGAATGGTACAAGCGAGCTAGCCATTGTGACATACTCGGAATCTTGTCTGGTACTTTCTACACCCCGTAATATTCTTATATTTAATATTAATTTATTTTATCTTTAATCCATATTCTTCATTTAATAATTGTATGTTAAGCATGATTTAATAGAGTATCATTTGAGATTCATTTTGATATAAAATACTAATAGGTCCCATCATTTTAAGGTTTTATATTTAATGTAATTTAGCTTGCTATTTATCGTGATTATAGTTTTATATTGAATACTAGAATCAGGATTCCTTCAACTGTTTGTATCACTATAGCCTGCTAGTATTGGTGGGCTATGGTCATTATCGTAGCCCGCTAATATGAGGGGTATTCCGAAAGTAAGTTTCGTCAATGTATGGCAGGAGCGGCGTGTTCACCAGGGGAACCAAACAAACGCCAGACGAATCCCCACCCGTGGCTGGTTCCACGACGGAAGTGGCGTCAGCGGAGGAGGCATGACGCAGGGGCACTGCGCCGTAGAAGAGCGAGTCGCAGCAGACTGGCGTGCCCGCGGGTATTAGTGTACCGCTCACGATGGCACGAGAGATTTGGCGCCACTGCCATGTACCGCTATCTCCCCTCTTTCAAACGAGCCATTGCTGCAGCCGCTGAACCTTTTATTGTCCGAGATAGAGCTGTTTGAAATTGATCTCCCGATTTCCGTCCCCGCAAAGTGCGGCCTCCACGAACCCATCTCGCACAAACCTTATGGAACATCAATTTGTCACTCAAAATGGTCTGTATGGAACCTTTAGTAATGTCAGGAAGCTGAGGTGGAGCAGTCTGTGTGCCAATTCCTTGCATCGCAGGGCACCGAGTTTTACCACAGTGGATTCTTCAAACTGATCGCACGCTACGACAAATGTCTCAATGTCGCTGGCGACTATGTCGAAAAATAGTGCATGGTGTATAGGTCGTGCTGCCATGCTGTATTGCTTTTGGGTCAATAAAGTGTCCGTGTGACAAACTGACGAAACTTACTTTCGGAATACCCCTCGTACTAGTAGGCTATGGTTTTACAGAATTTGAAATGCATTTTCATATAAGTGTTCTGGCACATAAATTTTTCATTCTTACAGCTTACCTGCCAGACCCCTTGGAGCGCTGTAATCGCTTTTTGTTTCTGAGTTTTAACATGCGCTGTTCACTTAAAATAATAAAATCAGGTAATCTGAAAAGAAAAAGGCATACCTAAAGTACCTCCAGACAAAAGCCAATGAGGATAAAATAGATTATAAACATAAATGTGCCATCGCAAAAAGAGAAATAAGAAAACTGAAACGTGAAAGCTGGGACAACTACATAACCACTATTGAACACGATTGCCATGGGATGCAAGACAGAGCCTACAAAATAATGAAACATCTAAATTCAACTGAAAGAGACACGGCAAAAATAATATACCAGAAGAAAACTGGAATACATTTTATCGTAGCCTATGGACGAATATGGATGAAGATGATATCAATCCAGCACTATCTGTATTAGCAGAAATAGATCCTATTGAAATGAACGAACTAGATACTGCTTTGAAAACATCAAAAAATAAAAAATCCCCAGGATCGGATGGTATGAATATCGAACTTCTGAAATATATGCCTGAAGAAGTAAAAAAGAGATTTCTAGAAATACTTAACATTTGTTGGAGGATCTGTACAATCCCAGATGAGTGGAAAAGGGGAATTGTATGCCCAGTTTTTAAAAAAGGTAATAGAAATGACTGCCAGAATTACAGAGGTATATGCTTACTAAATGCAGCCTATAAAGTGTTTGCCAAAATAATAACTCGTCGGCTAAATATCATAAATGAATATATGCTGACAGAAGAACAAAATGGTTTTAGAAAAGGGCGTTCCTGCTCAGACAGCATATTCGTAATTGAACAGATCATTCAAAAAAGACGAGAATTTAATCTCCCCACCTACCTTCTATTCATCGACTACGAAAAAGCTTTTGATAAGGTATCACTAAGGAAACTGTGGGAAATCATGTGTAACAGAGGATTTCCGGACCACTTGATAAGAGCAATACAGAGCCTGTACTTTGGAACACATATTTCAATAAATACCTTAGACAAAAACAATAGTGAACTAATAAAAACAAATCAAGGAGTTAAACAGGGTTGTCCGATGTCCCCAGCATTATTTAGCATTTATATTGACCATGTCATTAAGCAATGGCAGGAACAATTAAACACTCATTTTAAAATCAATGACGAAGTCTTGAACACACTGTTGTTCGCAGATGACCAAGTGATTTTTAGTAACACGGAAGACGAATTACAAATTGCCGCCCATAAATTAAATCTGCTAGCAAGCGAATATAACATGAAAATTTCTGATAAAAAAACAAAAGTAATGGCTTTTGAAAGGACAAACCACAAACGATGCAAAATAATGATAAACAATATATTAATAGAGCAGGTTAAGAACTTCAATTATTTGGGGTTCAACGTATCATATTGTGAAAGGAATGATATTGATATAAAATTAAATAGATTTAACAACATGTGCGGAACAATAAGAGGAACATTGAAAAATAAAACCTTGAAAACCACACAGTTGAAATTCTACAAAACAATGGCGGTCCCTACACTGACTTATGCTTGTGAAAACTGGACACTTAATAGATCAGATAAGCGAAGAATAGAGTCTGCTGAGATGAAGTTCTTACGTTCAGTAGCAGGATATACATTACTAGATAAGAAGTACAATGAGGAAATAAGAAGTGAACTCAACATTTATAACCTGTTAGACAGAATTAACAACTTAAGATACAACTGGCTCCAACATATAGGAAGAATGGCACCTAACAGATTTCCAAAGATTTTACTTCAGTACCAACCCAAAGGTAGAAGAAATGTTGGTCGGCCAATAACAAGATGGAGAGACTCAATCTCTTGATGTGGAAACAGGCCTAGGGCCTAATTCCATGATGTAGAAGAAGGTAATCTGATATAACAAAGTGCCAGTATGTTTTTGTTGAATCAATTATAATTGCAATTATGATATGCAGAAAATAAGTTTTTCTAATCAGATTAAAATCGACCAGCATCAGCAGAACTACAGATTTGTGATACCTTGACAATCGTGCACTCACATAAAAATAAAAAATCCATGTCAAATCGACCGGCTACGGGATTTGATCCGGGACCTCCAGAATACGAGTCCAAGACGTTACCATTTGGCCAACTCAGTCAGTTTGATGGTGATGTTTGATAAGCCTATGTGAAGGAATAGTGTTAACTGTCAAATTATACCGGTAGACAAAAATTAAAAAAACATGTGACCTTTAATTAGTTGTTACTCTGGTACTGGTCAACCGATTAGGTTCAAAATTAATAGGCTTCTTGCCATAGACGTTATAAATGTTTATACCAAGTTTCATGAAAATCCGATAAAGCATATTTGAGTTATGGGGCCTTTTGTTATATAATACCATAACAATGCACTAAATTGGGCATTATTCTAGTACCGGCCAACCGATTTGGTCCAATATCAACAGACGTATTCACATGGACATTATAAATGTATATCCAAGTTTCATGAAAATCCGATAAAGCGTATTTGAGTTATGGCGCGTACAGACAATTTTGTAAGCAATGTTTTAAGGGAGAATATCCAGCATATAGAAACTGTAGAAACCCACTTCTCGGATCACCTAGGTCTGAAGCTGGGGCTAAAAATATCAGGTATTCAACAAGAAAAGAAGCCTCCGGCACTCAAGACCGTGAGACCACTTAAAGAAACTCACATGGATAACTGTAAGGCTGCATTATATAATACAGACTGGAATAGCCTTCTGTTAGACTATTCTAATCTGGAACAGTGTTTTGATTGCTTTATGAGGTTATTAAAGGAACTATACAACGGTTTTTGCCCAGCTAAAATAATAAGATGGAAGCCAAATTCTAACAACAACAACAAGAAATGGTTCTCTCCTGAACTGAGAAACATAAGAAGCTGGTTGAGTATGTACTATGACCGGATGAAAATTAACCCTTCCTTTAAAGAAGCTTATATAAGATTTAGGAAGTTCTATAAAGCTCAGATTAAGTTAGCCAAGATCAGAGCTTATGAAAGTTTTATCACGTCTCCTGAAATAAATGCAAGGCAGCATGGAGAGTCATAAATACAGAGGCTGGTCGACTTCCAACGCATACTTCAGATACTCCAATAACACCTAATGAATTTAATGAATTCTTTGTAAATGTACATAAACAACTCAAGCCTGATCAAAATGTATGCAATCTGAATAATCCTACTAGTTTGCTGAAAGAAGTCTAAGATGAAGATGCAAGATGAAGATGCAGGATGGACTTTTAAATGGAAGCCTGTGAGTGCACAAGATGTTGGCAATTGTGTTAAGAGACTTAGTGACTCAAAATCCGAAGATATCTTCTGGTTATCTAACTTTGTCTTTAAAAAACTCTTTGAACCAATTCAGTTTCCATTGACATATTTGATAAATAGAGTAATGTATGAAGGAATATTTCCCTCATGCTTAAAGACAACATTGACTGTACCTATTTATAAAAAAGGAAACAGAGATAGTTGCAACAACTATAGACCAGTAGCCTTGGTACCAGTTGTATCGAAGATTATTGAAATGATAATGAAAGACCAACTGGAAAACTATTTTGAGACAAACAGGCTCTTGACATCAGCCCAGTATGGATTCAGAAAAGGACTTTCTACCATAAAAGCAATTGAAGAGATTGTTTCTTACATCTTAATCAGGTTTTGAAGATAGTTGCCATATCTCAGCAACCTTGCTAGACCTTAGGAAGGCTTTCGACTTGGTTTCTCATGAGACTCTTATTGATAAACTCAGCATGTATGGTGTAACTGAAACTGAGCTATTACTGGTGAAATCATATCTATCCGACATATCAAATTGTCAAATTAAATGAGCAAAGATCGGATCGCCTACCAACAACTACTGGAGTCCAACTAAACGACTTGCCTGGTTATCTCTTAACAAACTGTGTACTTTTCGCAGATGACACCACTATTTTAACGACAAACAAGTGTATCGGAATACAGTGGTACCTTGAGATACGAGTGCCCTAACATACGAGTTATTTGAGATACGAGCTGTCGAGCAAGCGAAGTTTTGTTTTGAAATACGAGCAACATTTGAGATACGAGGAACGGCCAGCTGCGACGCTGCACATGGCCCATCAGTTTACTGCGCCTGCCCTCGTGCATCTCGCGCATTATCCCACGTATTCCCCCAGTGTGCTTGTTTACCTCGCTGTCGAAGCATCTTTGCTAAGTTTTTCTAGGGCTTTGCACTTTTTGTGCATTTACATCAGGGTTGGAATGTTTAAAACAAGTGTTTAAAAACATGTTTAAAACAAGTGCTTGTGTTTTTTTTAAGTTTGTTTAAAACGTTTTAAAAAATCTGTTTTAAAAATGTTTTTTTAGCATATGTTTAAATCATTTTTTATATTTATATTTATGTTATATTTAATTATGAAGACAATTTACATTTTGTCAAGTCAGTGACACCCTGTTAGTGTTGTAAACAGAAAAAAAAAAAAAAAAACTAGGGCCAGAATACCAGAAAATCATGTGAGGTGGTGTCTTTTGTATCCCTTTCCTCCAGACTTCTCTATTCTCTGTCGCCAGCTTCCAGTTTCTGATTTTGAGTAATTGATTTGAATTTTTCTGACTGCATCCTACCATCTATTTTGTGGTCTTCTTTTTTAAAGAAAGAGATTATTAATATTAAATATTGAATGTGTCAATTTGGCAACACTGTAGTAGGATATTCCTTGTAAGTTTGATAATGTAAGGCGGCTAAGACCACGTAAAGCATGGTGAAAGTCAATCATCAGTTGAGCAGTAAAGGCAGTAATTAAACAGTAGTGTGTATTATTTTTTATTAATCATGAACTATTAAATCATAAACAAATACTACTGGTACAAAATGTATTTTCAAATACTATTAAGTCTACGACTCGTAAATCTTGAACATCTTAGCACAGGGTGTCATTATATTGACAAAATGTAAATTGTCTGCATAATTAAATTTAACACCCAATTAAAAAGTGTTATAAACATATGCTAAAAATGTTTAAAACAAATTGTTTAAAATGTTTTAAACATTTCAACTGTTTATATATATATATATGTATATAATAGGCCCTATACATTAAAATGGTTGATTTAAACAAAATGAACAATTTAAACTTTTTTAAACAAACAACATTGTTGTAAACATAAAAAACGTTAAAAAAAACACGTTTAAAACAACCAACATTGTTGTTCACATATAAAACGTTTTAAACAAAAAAAAAAGTTTTTTTTTGTTCTTTAAAAAAAAAAACTTTTTTTCCAACCCTGATTTACATACTTTATCACATTTCTTTTTATAACCATGGGTCCGAAGAAAGTGTAACAAATATGTATGTACACTTTATAAAACCATTTTTTTTTTTTTGCTTCACATTCTCTTTTATTATGTTTTTAAACAATATTTGTCATTTATAAATACATTTTTCTTATTCAAAAACACGTAACAAAAACAATTGGGGGTAGCATTTTTGGGGTTGGAACGGATTAATGACATTTCAATTAATTTCAATGGGGAAAATTGCTTTGAGATACGAGCAAATTGACATACGAGCAAGGTTACGGAACGAATTAAACTCGTATCTCGAGGTATCACTGTACTTAACCAAATGAAGAATAGTGCTCTTGTGAAATCTGAGTATTGGTTCTTGACAAACGGACTTGTTTTAAATAAGGATAAGACCGAAGAAATTAGGTTTAGCCTTTCTCAAAATGAAGTTAAGAATGTGAAACTACTGGGTATTTATCTCGATAGTAAGCTTGACTGGATGCACATATTAAATTTTTATCTACCGTATTCGTCTCTCTAGAGTTATCTTTCTCTTAAAAAAGCTAAAACAATGTATAGGTCCAGACCTTCTTATTAGGTCATATTTTGCCTTTTTTCACGCACATTTGGCGTATGGGGTTACCTTATGGGGTAATACTCCTGGTTCTAAGACTGTCTTTAAATGGCAGAAAAAGGCCATAAGGGTTATTATGAGCATTACACAGATGGAAACATGCAAACCTCATTTTGTAAATCTGAAAGTAATGACACTACCTGGTCTGTACACTTTGGGTACACTCCTTATGGTTAAAGAAAACTTTGATCAACTTAGTCTAAGAGGGGACTGTTACACTCATAATACCAGAACGAAATCCATGATTGAGACGGATTTCGTAAGATTAAACAAGACTAAAAACAGCTTTCTGGCAACAGGCTGTTTAACAGATTGCCAGTGCAAGCTAGAGCTGTTTCAAATATAAAATTTAAGACAGTGCTGAAAAGGTGGCTTTTGCAAAAATGCTTCTACAGCATGGAGGAAGTGAACTTTAATACCTTAGTTTTTTAAGGGTACATAATGCTGCAAGATCATGTTTTTGTTTTAATTTTGTTCTTGTTTTTATCTTAGTTTTAATTAGTTTAATAATGTGACAATGTCTATGACAATTATGTTTCAAAAAGGCAAATAAACAAAATTGAATTGAATTGAATTGAACAGACAGACGGACAGACATTTTTCCGTCCCCCACACACAATCTTATAAAGTACCATACTGGCACTTAATAATATTGGTGTTCTGTGATTGCATCATCTACAAACATAAGACAGTACAGAAAGTACAATTTCACTCATGCCAAGAGTATTGTCACCTGGCAGCAAATTAAGTTGTGTACCATCAAAACAAAATTGTGACCTCGTCCTCCTCATAATCCCTTCCTACTCACAGGTGACAATTTTATTTGATATAGAGACTTGTAGAGAAAAAACTATTATCAAAACTAGTGCATAAACCCGTCCTACTCACAGGTGATGATTACATAACCACGTCTCTACGGTATGTAAAACAAAACTCACAAGTGAGTAGAATGGGGTTATTAAACTGTCACCTTCCTCATGAATTAGTTATTGACACACTTAGGAATTTTAAACAAAAATTATTCAATTGGCTTAATGTCAATCCTTTTTATACAATAGACTAGTTTCTTGATTGTAATATTACTTTATAAAAATACGTATGATTCATAGTAACTAAAGTATATCAACTTTTGACAAAAAGCTGTTTGGTGGATTGCCTCAGAGAATGTCTTAAGCTACATAAAATATGTTAAACTTATTTTAGATGTGTAAGTTTAGTAATAATGTAAGTTAGTTTGATATCCTAACTGTCAAATGTTAGGAGATTACAGGGTAAAGCCCTATTCCATTAGCCATACAGTTTTCCTTCCTGACTCTGAAAACATAATTTAATGTACTTACTTTTGTTGAAGGAATTGATTCAGGGGTGGAACTAGTAGTTTTTAGAACTTCGTTGTATTTTTACCCCTTGCAATCAGTTCATTTTTATTACGCATAAAACATGGCAGCCATATTATGGTTCTGAGTGAAGTAGGATGACCAACTGATCTTCTTGCAATAAGGTAAGTAGTGGCAGGTAGATTCTATTTAAGTGATGGTTAGGTTAGGTTTGTCTGGTTACGTTATAAACAGTGATATTAGTTTGGTAGGGCATACCGAATTCACGCGTTTCGGAAATGTGCCATATTATGTCTCCAGTGAGGTTTGTCGTGTTGGTTAACCTGTTTACCCACATAAGATGGCCGTCAGTTATATGATATTATCAAGAATTATGTATTTTAAGGTAAGAGAATTACAGGATATGGGTCATTCTACAGAAAACCTGCATTTTAATGTCACAGGACAATATATTGGAAACTAGTTATAATATTTGTAATTTTTCAAAATCAGATATTAAAATACAATATTATCTATTAGTTAGTACTTTACTTTGGGGAAATTTAAAAAAAATTAGCTGTAAAAAGTTGTCCACAAAAGGTGATTTCTCACTTCCGTGGACTGTCACAGCCCTCAGGTGGAGAACTTCCAAAGATCACAGATACTGTACTTCTTAACATTTTCACTTAAAAAGTATAGTATCTAGTCAGAAAATACTTCAGTTGAGCATAATGATGAATGAAATATTTTTTTTTTGTCCCCACTGTCAATATTTTTCAACCTGAGTTCATGTCACAAGGTTTGCCATCACTTCTGTGGACACTCAAAAAATGCCTAAAATATTCACCAGTGTGTGCTAGTTACCTTTTTCTGAGAGTCAGATGAAGAGGAAAGACACCCATTTTGCTGAGTGGAGTGTCTTTGTTCTTCTGGATTGGATTTTTTTTCATGTATGTATCAAGTTTCTATTCACTTTTTGCATGTGGCATAGCTCAATCCAGTCACTTCTGTGGTCTTTATTAAAGTTTAGTTTTCAAGTTAAAAAATAATTTTTAGTACACATGACTTTTAGAACGTGCTAATCTCAATAACCTGAAGAGCTTTTGTTTCTGACCTCATAATGCAAGGCAGTTTGCAAAGAAACATAACTTTTTATCCCTTCCGTGGACATCACTTCTGTGGACATGTGGATTCCACGGAAGTCATAACTGTCCATAGAAGTGATTTGATTCATTATTTCTATAAGTACGCACTTGCTGTGATGTATCCAGTTGACCGCTAACATTAAATTTTATAACAACATGCTGAATAAAAAAAATATTTATTAATATTTTAACTTAGTTCCTTACCAGTATTGTACGGTAACATTTTATCTTTCATAAACAGTTAAGTCTTATTCAATGAGTACACTATCATTAAATTGTCATTTTATTAATTAATATTCTACATTAGGCCTCTTTAGTGCCTCCTGATATAGGTCTACTCCTGCCCATCATAATTAATGGGATGGCTTGGGGAGGCTACTTACTATATTATACCGTATCTTGAATGGTAGGTTACATATTATTTTCAAAACAAATTATAGTATCATGTATTTGTAACAGCATGGTTTAGAAGATTTCATGACTAATATCACTATAATATATATTACATTACCATGGACAAGTCAAATGTCCATTTTTAAAGCACAGATTAAAAATTTTTGATATTTGTACCAGAATGGCAAGAGTAAAGAAAAATTATTTGAGGAAGAGAAGGAAACGAAAAAAAGGAAGTATGAGAAGAGCTAGAGTAAAAATGTAACAGGATTCAGCGAAGCATGAAGAAGAGAAATGAAAAGATAGGGAGCGATACCAAAGGGGAAAACGAGCAGGAAAGGAAACCTGTGTCACAGCTGACACACAGGGAGAGAAGAAAAGTTTGAAAAGAGTAGAGAAAACGTTCAACAAATTACAGACAGTCGAAAGAGCAGAATAATCACACTAGTTGATTTCACTGAGAGTCATACTCCACCTACCAGTCCAGGAATTCAAGAACCGATGCCAGGCTCCACTACTACTCCTGATTTCATTCAGTCACACGATAAGAGCCCTTTACATATACCAGTTATAAAAATGAGGATCAAGTAGAAGAGAAAGGGGTGAGAAGATAGTAAAAATACAAGACAAGAGATTACTTGAAATTACAGAAAGGAAAAATGCGAAGCTTTGACAGCAGAACCATTGTTTAAAAAAGCGGAAGAAAGGTAAAGAAGCTTTTAAGTGTTGTAAAAAATTTTCCAAAGTTGTGAGGAAAAAGCTAATTTGTGCAGAAGTGCTACAATCACAGATTAAGTCAAAATACACACAATAAAAATCTGTAAAGGAAAAGAGAATATTGAAATTAATTACATGTGGAACATTTTTTTAAAAATATCAGTGTCAAGGTTATTTTATGTCATCTCACAATGGAGAACTACGCTGTCAAATGGACAAACTTTGAGAAAAATGAAACTGAAAAAGATAAGAGAAGATGTGATAAGATTCTTAGAAAAAAGATGAATCTAGCAGATGTTAACTGCAATAACTGTTCACTGAAAGTGACAAATTCTTTTCGTTTCCTGACATGCCTGATAAAGATATGGTTCCTAAAGAGAACATTATAAAGAATTCTGGGGTGTGCGGGCAAAGAGAGTTAAGTCCACCATCCTAAAAAATTGAGATATGTCCATAGAGTTATAGATAAAAATGTTCTCTACATTTGTGTTAAGTCCAGTAAGTCATAATCAAAATTGTACGGTAGTTATGGATGTGTGCCTCATGGGTTTATCCATCTCTAAAGGTATGTTGGGCTGGTATCATGTGTTAAGTCACTCTAATTCTCAGTAACAAGAAAGTGGACTTAACTCTCTTTGCCTACGCACCCCGGAATTGAAAACTCCAAACATAAACACTAGGGGATGTTATATATTTGAGAGAGACCTGTATCTTTTTGTAAACCTTTAATAATTTCTAAGTTTTTGTTTTATTTTTTAGTGTCATTTTGTTATGACATCTTGTGTATGTTATACAAGTGGGTACTCTGTGGTAGTAAATTAATTTCTTGAATAATAAACCTAAATCTGTTTTACCTTTAGAAAAAATAGTGTCACAAGAATAATTTATAACAAAAGTCCATTATTATAACCAAGTCACTTCTGTGGACATGCAATCACTTCCGTGGACAGCATCATTCTTTTAGATTTTTTTTTAAAGAAAACCAAAAAGAGATGACCTACGTCACTTAAACCACAGGTTAAGTACTTTAAAACTAGTACTGTAAATATATTTTTAGGACATAGGCTATCTGATAAATTCGTTTTTTTATTATTCTTGCATCAAAACTGCAGGGTTTCTGTAGAATGACCCATATATTCTTATATATGAACCAATTTCACACCTAATTATAATCCTTGCATCTAGGGACGCATTTTAAACATTATTTCATTTTGTAAAAATGAAAACTGTATGGCTAATAGAGTAGGGCTGGACCCAGGTTACATTCATATATTTTTTTAAAAACTTGAACAAAAATTGTAATTTTTCCCCTGGCAATTATAGTAGTTCGATCACTGACCATTATCTGATTTTTTCTGTTATCTAATAATAGCTGCCTTACTTTTAACTTGACTTAATTAACTTTTAGTTCGTAAAAACTGCATTATGCATTAGGCCCTATGTAGGCCTACCTTTTTACTATTTTCTCGCCTATGATTAAGTTATATAGATTTTTAACATACTTTCACTGCCCTAAGAATATATTGAGTACAGAAAATAATAGCACATAACCTCATTCTACCCGGGGGGGGGGGGGGGGGGGGTATTCAAATAGCCCTGTTCTCCCCACGGGTAACAATTTTATTTTGGAAAGGATTACAGTCAAAACCAGTGCAAAAACCCTTCTTCTCACAGACTGTTTAATTTGGCATAGGGACTTGTAGCAAAAGGATTGTCTAAACTAGCGGGGGGGATAAACCCGTTCTACTCATAATAATAATAATAATAATAATAATAATAATGCAATTTTATTGTCATTAAACCAGATGGCAATAGACAAAGTCAATAATACATTTGGACAATAATACAGAGTAAACAGTAGTATATTTAGATATCAAACATGCCCGTTTTGGCGAAAGCCAAATAGAAGGTGCACTTTAAGCTCCGCCCACTCGATATTCAGGGAAAAATATATATTGCGACTCACCCGAGTCCCCCACCACTACTACTCTAACGGGACCCGCGTGGAAAGTAGGGGTTTTGGGTGGGGAGAAAAATAATTTATTTCTCCTTTATTCTCTTCTTCTCTTTCTTTCCCGTCTCTTTCCTCTCACCTCCTCTTCACCCTACCTATCTATCGGAACCCCTAGCGTTATAGCTAGGAGTCTTAACCCACTATGCCACGAATGACAGTTGAGCAGTGAAGAAAGATTTCATATATTTAAGGTACTAAGGGTGACTTCATGCATTCACGAGTGCTAACACAAGAATCGCTTTCAAATTTTGAAATGTTTTGTTTGTTACGAAAAGAGTAGGCTACTATTGGTGCAAGGGAATTTTTCTGCATCAATTAAGCCATGTTTTATATCATAACACGGCGTTTTTAAAAATTGGGAAATATTATGTAAATTTCGATTTTTTATATTATCAAATCGGTGTTTAAAGATCGTGAAATATGATGTTTGGTACAAGGGTATTTTTTTAATTGTTCGACATTTTCAAAATTCGTGAAATTTTATTTTGTTTTTTATAATGGTAATTGCAATTATTAGAGCAAGCTGCGGGCTTATGCGCGCGGGAAGATGCGAGGTAGGCGGTGAGGGGAAGCGAGCATGCAGGCAGGCTGGCGGAGAAGGCGACCAGGCCGATGGAAAGGGGAGCCGGGTGGGTCGCAAAGTATAAACTTGCCGATATTCACATTTTGTTTCTCAGCGAAGCAGGGTGATCAACTATCCTTGTTTTTTGTCGCCGACACGACACTGCCGACCGTACCAAATAACTTACTAAAAATGCGAGGGTGCCCCTTGTACCAAAAATTAAAACTGCGAGAATGCCCCTTGTATAGTGGAGCCAACTTCTACATATACAACTTTCTTCAAGGCAATGCCGACAGACCCTCATAATCCGCAGTAAATAACTTGAAATGAGGGTGTCTTGGACAATAGAGTTGTATATTCTGGATTTTCAGCATGTTTTCTTGGCGTTGAACTTGCCTGACAGCCAATAGAATTTCGTGTGCAACCAATCAATGCTCATTTCTGAATTTTTGACATTTAAGCTATACTCCACGTGGGCACCAGACGAGTGCCTTCAGTCAGTACCATATACCACTCCTTAAGTGCCAGACAATGGCTTAATCCTCAAAGCGTCCCGACTGTCTACATAGGTCTAGCCTCCACATTACCAAATATTAAAAATGCGAGAGTGAGTGCCACATAATTCGCTAGATCGTGGTATAAAAGAAAGTGCTGAGGGTGTGTCTGGTAGGACATGGTTCATGCAAAGGTGCACCTTATATTTGGTTTTTTCCAGCAGCACGTATTATAAGCAATTCATTCAGTGCAGACCAAAACTCTCTTAAGCTTCAAGTACTTTTAAAATACTACTTACCGTACTTCGATTCTGCAGCATCCCATGCTGAACGTCAATGTCTGTGGTGAATATCATTTTACCGCTCCAAGACTCCGACTTCGCTTCTTCTTGCAGAAAAGTGACCAGTCATAGAGGTTTACGGAAGTTACATCAATTATATTTCCTCCAATCATAGTCTAAGGTATTTCGACAGTGTTTTATTTTAGAATTTAGAGGGCTAAAGACAGCTGTTGTTTGTTGTTGTGTGTAGTGATCGTTATAATTATGAAAAGAAAATTGTTTAGTGTTTGAAATTCAGTGGTTGCAGAGTAAGTATATTTCATTGGTCAATTACAGTTGTGTAAAGTTTACAATGTATTCTATTATTTCAGCTCGTTTGGAGTTAGCAAAATAAGCGACCATTAATTGTGCATCAAATTCTAATTTGATTGTATCCTAAATTAGGTAGCCTAAATTATTACTAAATAGGCTGCTGCAGTATATCACGAAATTTATTTCTTGCACGTTTTTGTGTATAAGGTACCCTTGATCGGATAACATGCAAGCTTGAAAACCATTTTGTAAAATAAGCTTACATGTAAATTGTTCATACCCCTGAAGACTAACCTTTAGTGTACTAGTTTCATTCCTTCATTATTATTGACAGAAAACGCACAATACGTTAAATGGATAGTGATGCAGATATAAGTGATAGTGATAAGATAGTGATGGTTTGTGGGTTTTTAGTGCGACTAAGTTGACTAAAGCTTGTTTTTGTGTTTGATGTAGCCTATGGATCATTCCATGTCAAATCAACCAATGAGCTGACCCTCAATGCCATGGATTTTGCTCATTTTTGGGTTATACTTACTTCATCATGAGTTAGGAACAAAATAATTTGAATTGGCAAAACGAAAGAATCTATGGCACCTTGACTCACTCCACTCTCCGCTGCATGTTGCCATTGCGATGGCCTGCTTCCCCTACCTTCCCTTAGCCGGCCTTCAAGCTGCTTGCTGCTCAAGGCCGGCTGCAATCTTTCCCTTCTGTACTGCATGTTACACTGCACTGAGCACTATTAATTGTAATTAAAGTACACCAACTGGTAAGTTACTCACCTGGTTGATGATGAGATGGTAGTGAGGACGCGGGAGTATACTGCATCTGTGAAGGTGTGGTATGCTCCCATTCATCATCACAAATCCACAAAACCCCCGGATTCGACACATACTGTAGTTAGTGTAGTTAGTGTATTATTTTAAGTTATCAATGTTTTGTTTTTCTTCTTAAATTGTTAAACTTTTTTCTCTCTCTTTATTCATAGGCTATATATATATATATATATATATATATATGCCTATATTTTTTAGATTCAGTTATAAATAGTTTAGATAACCTATGTAGGCTAATTATAAATTAATAAGTTGCAAATTGTACAGTGCATAGACCTATAGAGGCCTCTGATAGGAATCCAGGACAGGAGCTAATTGCAGCAAAACGGCTCTTTTCAGAGCCAACATAATATTTCACAATTATAATAAATGACCCTTGAACCAGAACTGCTATTTCTCATGTATTAAGCCTCTCTAAATTTAAATAGATGAATTTTCCCATCACAGCTCAGCAATCACTCGTGGCATAGTGGTTAAGGCTGCTGGTTACAGTGCTAGTGGTACAGGGTTTACTGGTCAATGCATAAAGAAGAGAAGAAAGAAGAATTTTAAATTTTTTTCCCCGTTTCACCTTCTGTCTACTAGACGGCATTGCAGGCCAACATTCCTAGTAGTTCAAATCGTGCCACTAGGCGGGGCCTGTTAGTGAGTAGGAGTGGGGGGCTATGGAGCCACAGATTCTTCCATTTTTTAATTAGGGGCTGTTACAAAATTCCAAAAATTTGCAGGTGGATACATCTTAAAACCCTCACAGCTCAGGCCCTAAAGGTCCCAGATATGTTGTTGAGGTCTCATTTTAAAGCTTATACTGCAAGCGTTAATTTGATATGTTGGTATGTAACACAGATGTTTTGTTAAAGACAGAAAAATTAACCCTTTCTTAAAAAGTATTTTGAGTTTTTCAAAATTTTCATTGCTCACGCTTTTGAAAAATTATGGCATATTTATCCATCTTTTTGTTAATGTAGGCCTACAATGAAAATTTCAAAGTGGGGTCTCAATGGCATCATAAGTTTACTTAATTTAAATTCTACCACAGAGTATGCAGGGGACATGTTATCTTAAAGAACCTAATTTTACATATGTAGACATTCAGATTATTACCAGTAGGCCTACCTACAAGTTTCTTCAGTAGGCTAATATTTGGTCTGCCTTGATAAAATACGACCAGTTGGTGTTTGTGGATCCAGCTTGCACATGTTTCAACCTTACTCACAATTCCAGTGACTCATTTGTGTCTGTGTTCCCATAGTGAATGGTTCGGTGTGCATCTTACTGTACTGTAAGGTTGTGTGAGGTACTCAAATAGAAGAG
Organism: Ectobius pallidus; assembly: GCA_964059195.1. Lineage (NCBI taxonomy): Eukaryota > Metazoa > Arthropoda > Insecta > Blattodea > Ectobiidae > Ectobius > Ectobius pallidus. The sequence continues at coordinate 152,974,050 of CAXKWD010000002.1, forward strand.
TTTTCTTTCCGTTTCTGAGCAATTGAAACATGACACTGTATTGGTGCATGCATTTTAGAGAGTTCTTCCTTTCTTCAAAGAAGAAATAGTAAAAATAGCCTATATTATTTATCGGATGGCAGTGCAGCTCAATATAAAAACAAAAAAAAAAACTTTACAAGCCTGTGTAAGTATGCAATAGATTTTTATGGAGTGGTTATAAATCAGGTGCAAGGTTATTAGAGGGAGGAGTCAGGCGCATGTAAATAGGGATTGTGGTTACTGCGCATGTCTCTGATAACAATTCATGGTAGAGCCTGCAGCCTTTTGTTATAGTACATAAACTGCCCGTGAGAACACACGGAACAGAAGATTGAAAATCAGAATCACAAATTCTCGCTTGGGAACGCGTGTGGACAAAGACCAGTTGCGTGAACTGTGTGTTTATGGTTTCTGAGTGCTTTGGGAACAAACCTATTGTAATGTATACCTGTTAAAGATGTGAAATAAACTCTTCATCACACATTACTTTTTTAGCCATTTACAATTTATAAATTACAACATTTTCAACTTATTTAAGGAGAAGTAGGCCTACCTAATCCACATTTTATCTGTTTCTTTTACCTTCACAATTTAAATAAAGTATGTTCCCATTTACACTCACTTTTGAAATTTTCACAGTATTATTAAAAATCATGGACAAATATACCATAATTTTTTTCAAAAGTGTAGGAATTGCGGGTTTTTGGGAAACTCAAAAAATGTTTTAAAGAAAGGATTAATTTTACTTTCTCGCATATAGGCCTACGTAGTAATAGGAGAAAGCATTGTGATCATGACAAAAATTCAAAATCGAGATAACACCGGGAAAGCATGTTTCGCGATGCCCAGAAACAAAAATAAGTGTTTTTGGAATGACGTCTGTCCGTCATCCATATGTCTGTGGACAAGCACAGCGGGTAAGTGGTTCATTGTATTTACTTCATTTTTTGAATTAAGGACTTTTCAGAATTTTATCGAACTGCCCAGAAATTGAGTTTTATAACTGAAATATTAAGGGGACTTTTCATGAAAGTTTTTGAAAAATTGGCTCTAACGATTTTGATAAAAATTTAAAATTGTAAACTCTTAACTATGACTAACAAAATGGCTATATCCGTTTTTCTGCAAAAATGACTTAGAGGGTACTTTACTCGTATCCATTTTAATTTATCTCAGCTATTTCCATTACATTGAGCGATATATGGAAAGTTAGTACAGTCAGGTTGTAGAGAAAAATAAAAAGAACATTTTTTGTTAAACACATTTCTGTATAAAATTAATAGGTATCAAGATAAAAACGAAATAACATGACTTAAATGTGAATTTCAGAACAAACATTTTGATTAAAATATGAATATTCTTTTGTTGCCCCTATAGTAACAAGGATACCATAATGTAGATATTGTTGTGAAATGTAGTCAGTTTACCACAGGTGTAATGAACACATCAAAATCAACTAGAGCGAGGTGGTATAGGGTAATAGGAAAGAGGTCCTCGGTTCAAATAAAATTTTGTGGCCACCGAAATTCACCAGTAAAGTCTACTACTTTACTACTCATTCGTGAAGCATTTGCTTTTATTGTTCGGCTATATCTCAATGTATCCTGCATTTTGGCTTTTGAGATTGAAGAAACCATGCAAACCCCGAGTTGTTGTTATTGTAGATGTAGATGTAGATATCTCGTCCTGTAGATCCTGTGTTGAGCGGGGCTCAAGGATATAGAACACGTCAGATCAAAAAATACATGCATGTTATAACAATAATATAGGCCTACAGAAACTGCAAGCTGCCAAATTTATCCAAGCTGGAAATATTCCTCCAAATTGTAGAAGGTGTGATTTATTAAAAATTCCTTGACAGCTGTTTTGAAAGGTTTGTTCTTTCTTTGAATACATAATAATTTAATGTTGTTTGGAATAATAAGCACCCTTCTGAAAGAGTTTTAACGAGTTATTTGGTCTGTGTAGATCATTCATGTTTCTGGTAGTATGTCCGTGTACACTAAAATTAGTTTGAAATTTATCAATATTATTCACTACATAACACATAACAGAGTATATATATTCCCCTGTAAGAGTGAGGACTTTTAATTTTTCAAATAGCGGTTTACAAGATTCCCTTTTTTTCTTTCCACATATTATTCTTATTGCACGCTTTTGTAATCTAAATATTTTCTCCCTATGGGAAGAGTTTCCCCAGAATATGATCCCGTACCTCATTACCGAGTGAAAATATGCAAAATATACCATAAGTAATGCATCCTGTTTTAATATATTATTCAAAATTCTTAAAGCAAAGCACGCTGAACTCAGTTTTGGACTTATCATTTCTAAGTGTGTCTTCCAGTCAAGATTTTGGTCAATTTGCAGTCCTAAAAATTTTACATTGCTAATTTCTTGTATGATTTGTGTTCCATAATTAATTTCAAGATTTGAGATACATCTGTTTTTTGTTCTAAATTGTATAAAATGGGTCTTATCAATATTAAGTGTCATTTTATTAGCTAGAAACCATGTGTTTAACTCGTGAAAAGCCTTTGTAGCTATTCTTGATAAATGTTATTGTGACGTTCCTGTTACAAGTACACTAGTATCATCTGCGAAGAGCAATACCTTTGATTCGTCACTTAAGTTATAGGGCAAGTCATTAATGAAAATTAAAAAGAGCAAAGGTCCTAGTATTGATCCCTGAGGTACCCCATTCTTAACAACCCCTAAGTTAGATTCATTTCCATTTATTATTACCTTTTGAGTTCTATCAGAAAGATATGAATTGAACTATTTAAGTGTTAAATTATCGAACCCATAATGATCCAATTTTAGGTAGATTTTCGAAGAAAAATCTACCTATTGCAATGGATACCACTTTATGATTTTCGAAAAATTCTTTCATATCTTTACGTTTCATGCTCCCCTAAGTACGAAACCACTGCCCGTTCAAAAAAAAAATTTGTGATATTTATATATATATATATATTTATATATATCTTTACACGATAGCGGCCGTAATTTTGAAGATATTTGAACCAAATTTTATTATGTTATTTCTAGGCCCAATAGTTCGGACAAGTTCGTTAATGGGCAAAATTGGCCCAAGGGGGTGGTCGGGGGAGGGGGTTGAAATTTTTAAAAATGTATATCTCGGCCCCTATGAAGTATAGAGGAAAACTTTGTTTGAATAAATTAGAGTACTCCCTATGGAGTTCACAGTGACACCAACGATTCGGGGGTTCGAGTGAGGGTGGGGGTGGAGGTGGGGGTGGGGGATGAAAATTCGAAACTTTTGAAACCACGTCTTGTGGGGTATCGTTGAAAAGCTCTTGATGAGTACTCTACAAATCAATAAATAGTTTCTTGATAGCTCTCATATTACGCGAGATTTTAATGTTTGAAAATAATAACACTTAAAAGAATTATTATAATATCATAATTTTGTCTTGTTTAGCGGCTTTGCTAATTTTATTCATTGCTGATCTTGCGCACGGCCTCCCAGAATATTATATCCTATTCTTGTTGTCAAAACAAATGATTGTAGGCTCTTCCTCTTTACCGAATTCAGTTCTTATTACTGCAGGTTTACCATGCCAAGGCTAAAGAAGAAGAGTGCTATGCAGCGACAATAAATTAAACCAAAAGCACTTCGAAATCTACCTCCGCCTGTAGGCCTGCCTAAAGGGATTTTTTGAAGTAATATTTCATGATTTATACAGTCAAACGCTTTAGCTAAGTCGCAGAAAATTCCCAGTGCATATTTCTTTTTATCTAACGCTTCCAGTATTTCTGTAGTAAGTTGAAATGTAGCATTCTCAGTGGATATGCCACTTCTAAATCCAAACTGAGATGAAGTAAGAATGTCATTCAAATTAAGATAGTGTATTATGCGGTTGTACATGACTTTTTCAAAAACTTTTGAAAATGAGGTTAAGAGTGATATAGGTCTATAATTTGATGGTAGATTTTTGTCACCTTTTTTAAAGAGGGGCTTAACAATAGCATGCTTCAGCCTTCTGGAAATATTCAATTTTCTAATGAACAATTGCATATGTGACTAAGAGGTTTACTGAGTTCCGATGAGCAGCTGTTTAATAACTTATTACTTATCTCATCCCATCCAGACGAGCTTTTACTTTTGAGAGACTTGATTATATTTTCAATTTCTATGTGTGAAGTCAGGTTCAATTGAAATCTATGGTTCCAAACTGTAGATTTTATTAGTAGGTCTACTGCCTTAATGTTAATATTATTTATAGGAATACATTTCTCTGCAATATTTATAAAGTGACTATTAAAAGCATTTGTAATGTCTGATAAATTATCTAGTTTTATGTCTTGGTATATTAATGATGTACAATCATTGTTTCCCTTTGTTCTCCCTGTTTCGTTTTTTATTATATTCCATACAGTCTTAACTTCATTATTTGATTTATTAATTACTTGTGAAAAATGCCTACTTTTTGCTTCTTTGATTACTTTCTTCAGTATGTTGCAATACTTTTTATAGTATTCCTTATGAGTTTGGTTGTTACTGGTTCTATATTTTAGGTAGAGCTCTCTTTTGTTTGCACATGATATTTTAATACCAGCAGTTAACCATGTGTTATTCCTTGAATTAGGTAAATTAGCAGTTTTCTTTTTTGGAAAATTTGCCTCAATATGTCGTGACACTATGTTTAGGAATTCACTTAATTTACTATCTTCTTTGTCATAGGATAACATAGATTCCCAGTTTTCATTCGCAAGATCTTGTTTGAAATTTAAAATTGAATCGTCATTCATTACTCTAGTCATATTACTATGAGCATGCTTACTGTTCGAATTTACTTTAATGTTGTTCAGCACTAACATTTGTGCATCATGATCTGATAATCCATTTAATATTGGAAATACTTTAAAATTAAAATGTTTTTCTATATCTATGAATATATTATCTATTGTTGTTTGGGAGTCGCTCTGAATTCTCGTTGGAAAGTTTACTATGAAATCTAGATTATAGCTATCCAATAAAGATATCAGTCTGATCTTCTTCTCACTATCAATTGAGAAATCTACATTAAAGTCCCCACACAGTATAATATTTACATTAGTACTATACAGTGAATTAAGAACCCTTTCTAACTGATTTACAAAATAATTGAAATTACCTGATGGTGCCCTGTAAATGGTTAGTATTACAAATGTATCATTGTCAAAATCCAATCTGGCTGAACAACATTCAAAATCCTGTTCTTTACAAAAAGAACTTGTGTCTATATCACTGAAATGTAAGTTTCTTTTGATAAATATACTCACACCTCCACAATTCATGGAATGTCTACAAAATTTTGAACATAGTGAAAAGTTATCAATTTTTAATTGTTCCAGATCTGTTTCTGCACAGTGGTGTTCCGTTAGACAAATAACTTGAATTTCCTGTTTATTAGAATTAATTGTATCCTGAATGGCTAAGTTAAATTCTTCAATTTTATTTTCAAGCCCCCTTATGTTTTGATGAAATAGTGCAAATGATTTATTATTTCTAGCTATAGGCCTTAGCAGTTAACCATGTGTTATTCCTTGAATTAGGTAAATTAGCAGTTTTCTTTTTTTGGAAAATTTGCCTCAAAATGTCGTGACACTATGTTTAGGAATTCACTTAATTTACTATCTACTTTGTCATAGGATAACATAGATTCCCAGTTTTCATTCGCAAGATCTTGTTTGAAATTTAAGATTGAATCGTCACTCATTACTCTAGTCATATTACTATGTTTACTGTTCGAATTTACTTTAATATTGTTCATCACTAACATTTGTGCATCATGATCTGATAATCCATTTAATATTGGAAGTACTTTAAAATTAAAATGTTTTTCTATATCTGTGAATATATTATCTATTGTTGTTTGGGAGTCATTATGAATTCTCGTTGGAAAGTTTACTATGAAATCTAGATTATAGCTACCCAATAAAGATATCAGTCTGATCTTCTTCTCACATTTTGGGGGGGAACCAAAGTAGAGAGGGAAGTTTTTACTCATAAAAATTAATTATTCCCAGTACACAATTCAAAACAAAATGAACATTTCAGCATTTTCTTACAAAGGTATTTCAAAATAATCAATTTAAGTATTTGGGTTATGTTCTAATAAATTTTGAATAATTTGTGCTTAATGTTACAAATTTTGGGGGAGAAATTTCCCCCATTCCCCCCCCCCCCCGTGGATCCGCCCCTGAATGTAATAGGCTATAGCCTAAATAAAATTGCATTGTCTATAATTTACTTTTTTTCTGTGCTATCCTTTAACACATATAGGATATGAGAGAAAGTTTTGCAACATATTTTTGCACAATTTATTTCCTTTTTTATCAAAACATACTGTGTTGCATAACAAATTAAAGCTTGCAGTATAAACTTTGAAATGAGACCTCAACCATATATTTGAGACTATTAGATCCTGAGCTGTGAGGGTTTTAAGATGGATCCACCTGCATATTTTGAAATTTTGCAACATCTGTAATTCAAAAATGGAATAAGCTTTGAAATGAGACCTCAACCATATATTTGGGACCATTAAGTCCTGAGCTGTGAGAGTTTTAAGATGGATCCACCCACATATTGGTTGTGCTGCTCGAATGCTTATGGACGGCGTGATGAGGCATGTAGTATTCGTGTTCTCTACGTGCAGAGTCTGATTAAGTTCGACCATATGTCTAGGTGCCTTGTATTCCTTCATGACTTGAAGTTTGTACTTGAAGTTTTCTCTCTAGAAAATGAAAGCGCTTGCTAGCAATGTCTTTGGAGTTTCCTAAACTGATTTCTTTCTTGATGGGGAGTTGTACAATGTATCTGCCACTTTGGTCACGTACTGTTGTATCCTTGAAATGCTTCTCACACTCTTTGTGTTCTGGTGAATGTGTTACATGATCTATTTATTCTAAAGCCCAAAACCGTTGAATCTGGTTCTCTAGGCTGAGTTCAGATCTAATGAAAAGTGACTTTCATTCATGATCTCCAGCTTCAATTGGTTGCTGCGGACACTCTCCACTTAGAATCCACCCTAGATGAGTGTCCTGAAGAGTAGGATATCCTTCTCGGGTTTTCTTTCTCTCCTTCATAAGTTCCAAGAAGAATTGAGCTCCGATTAACAGATGAGTACTCTGAGGAACGTGGAAGTCTGGATCGGCGAGAATGACATCATTCGGAATATTCCAGTCCTTGTAGTTAATGTTGAATGTAGGAATATGGCCAGTTATCATAGATAGTACTACACATTCCATATTGAAGTGGAAGTCGCTGACCGTCGAGTGTACATCTATATTTACTGTTGACTCAGCTTCGGATGTCAGATCACCAAACGATTGCAGAGCTATGGTCGTGGTTTTTCTCTTCTTAAGATTGAGCAGGTGCACTGCTTGCTCAGAGATTAAATTGCTCTGGGATCCACTGTCTAACACGGCACGTAGGTGATGATATCTTCCATTTGAGTCCTTTACTTTAACTAAGGCTGTACTCAGAAGTACCTGTGAATTCAGAGCGCTTTTCAGTGAATGGTATGATGACCGATGTGAATTACTACCTTATGAGTTTTGTGTCGTAGAGTCATTAGCTTGTCTTGTGTTAGATGTGTTGTTCTCTTCTTCTTGATGTAGTAGCTGTTACGTGCATTAGCAGCGGACTGTAAAACGATTAAATAGGGCTGATAAGAAATAAACGCACGCAACATCCCGATTGGAATGCACGAAATAATAAGGTTACAAAGATAAAGAAATCATAGGCAATAACACTGACACTGAGATCTTCATATATCATTATCACTCGCTAGAAGTTGCATTGATGTCTTGAGATCTTCTTGTAAGCAGAGCGATGAACAATTTCCGCCAATGAATGAAAACCTTGCTGGTTTAAAGATATATTTATTGACATTTCCGGAGGACCACTTGGCGATACAACACCAAGAATTGATATGAATAATAATAAAATGTAGGCTACACATGCAGCAACTGTATGCTGTAATTATAATGTTCACAGTTAATCTTGTGATACTTGGATTCACAAATTACAACGCAATAGTAATGTCATTGAATTAAATTGCGTATCAATGTAGATACAGCTATGATATGATAAAGTCAAGGCAATATTACAAGCTGTATGAAATATTAAACCTTAAAGCACTCCAGGGTTGGAATGTTTAAAACAAAATGTTTAAAACAAGTGCTTGTGTTTTTTTAAGTTTGTTTAAAACGTTTTAAACATTTTTTTAGCATATGTTTAAATCATTTTTTAATTGCGTGTTACATTTAATTATGAAGACAATTTACATTTTGTCAAGTCAGTGACACCCAGTTAGTGTTGTAAACAGAAAAAAAAACTAGGGCCAGAATACCAGAAAATCATGTGAGGTGGTGTCTTTTGTATCTTTTTCCTCCAGACTTCTCTATCCTCTGCCGCCAGCTTCCAGTTTCTGATTTCGAGTAATTGATTTGAATTTTTTCTGACTGCATCCTACCATCTATTTTGTGGTCTTCCTTGAGACCTTTTCACAGAAAGCATGGTGAAAGTCAATTATCAGTTGAGCAGTAAAGGCAGTAATTAAACAGTAGTTTGTATTATGTTTTATTAATCACGAACTATTAAATCTTAAAACAAATGCTACTGGTACAAAATGTATTTTCAAATACTATATTAAGTCTACGACTCGTAAATATTGAACATCTTAGCACAGGGTGTCATTGGCTTGACAAAATATAAATTGTCTGCATAATTAAATTGAACACCCAATTAAAAAGTGTTATAAACATATGCTAAAAATGTTTAAAACAAATTGTTTAAAATGTTTTAAACATTTCAACCCTGTATATATATATATTATGCCGTAGCGTAGTGGTTGAGGCGCTGTGCTACAAACCGGAAGGTCGCGGGTTCGATTCCCGATGAGGTCGTTGGAGTTTTTCAATTGACCTAATCCTTCTGGTGGCACTATGGCCCTGGGGTCGACTCAGCCTCTAACAGAAACGAGTACCAGGAACAATCCTGGGAGTAAAGGCGGCCGGTGCATAAGGCTGACAAGCCTACCACCTTCATGTGCCGAATGTCTAAAAATCTGGGAGCCTTAACCTCCTGGAACCCTCTGGGCCTCCATGGCCTGTAATAGGGAACACTTTACTTTATATATATATATATATGTATATAATAGGCCCTATACATTAAAATGGTTGTTTTAAACAAAATGAATAATTTGAACTTTTTTTAAACAAACAACATTGTTGTAAACATAAAAAACGTTTAAAAAACACGTTTAAAACAACCAACATTGTTGTTCACATATAAAACGTTTTAAACAAAAAAATTTTTTTTTTTGTTCTTTTAAAAAAACGTGTTTTTTTCCAACCCTGAAGCACTCACTTGGTGTTAAGATTCCTTTCGTAATTAATATCACCTCAAGAAGTTAATCCTGATGTCCAAAGCAGGCTATAATCAAGCCTTATAGAGATGCCTGGTAGCGGCATTAAACAATTCAACCATTCTGCGGCGAATAAGACGTAGAAAATTGCTTCTGTGCAATTAAAACTAATTATGAAGAATCCTTGAATCGTAAGAACAAAATACAAGGTACTTTAACGATGATAGCCACTGCTGGCTAAGTCCAGAAGGGACTAAAAAATCCTATCAGAGGATTGTAATGGCGACGTAGTAGAAAGAAGAAGAAGGAATGAATGTTTGAATAGAAATGCTTTATAACAATACTAGTAAAATCACTCCCATTGGGCGAAAATTACGAACGATTGAGCAATTATATTTTTAATGAAAGACGTAGATTGTGAAGCAATCATAATAATAATAAAGAATGAATAAAATATATTTATAATTATTGTTTTCTTAACATAATAAAATATATAAACTGGAAATAAACGTTAATTTGAGTTCTATAGAGAGAAGAAACTAAAGATCAATTGTTAAAGATATAATTACTAGGAGGCAGTGTGCAAAATTAGCATTGAATAAAATATTACCAAAGCCGCTAAAAGTCAAGATTAAATATTAAGATGATTAATCAAGAGAGCCATGATTATGAAAACTCCATCAAGGCTCAAGGTATCAAACATAACTGAACAGTAGCATGTGGTGATATTTATTGCATATTTTGCATGCAGTCTTAGAATTGCACTCTCTCCATGTGTATAATGAGCTCAGGCAGTTGGTAGGCTACAATGTTTGTTGTCCTTTATCAACTTGAATCTTTCGTGGCAACTTAATTTCAGGAAGTCCGTACATTTGTACACTTTATGTTGTTCTGAACAGATAAGACATCTTGCTGATGTTGAAATGTACGTTTGCTGCTGTGGTGCAATGCGTGGCCTGGGTTTACTGGCGGCTGGTTGGTTCAAGGAGCAGAGTTGCAGTGTCTGGCAACGTCTTTCCAAGAAACTAATGAGTTCCTTGAACCCTACCGCATCGAGTTGTGCATGTTGAGTTTCAAATTCTAGCCTCAATTTTTTATCTAAACGGAGGAGTAAGTCTAGCATGCTTGGTTGGGCATCCAGCGCATTAAGGGCGTCTATACTGCCTTGGAATGTATTTATAAGATGGCGTATTTCGGTCTCACTTGAACACAGTTTTTGAGGTATCTCCATGATTTGCCTCACATATTAGGCTGCTATCAGCTTGGGCAAATGAAAGCGATTGACCAAAATGTTGTATGCTACAGGGAAGTTTGCTTCAGATACGCTGATATTTCTTAGGCTCTCCTTAGCTCTATATTTGAGAGCTCCTTGTTATTCACCACAAGGCCTTCAAAGGTATCCTTGAAGTGTAGCCACCACTGAAAGTGGGAAGGTTTATTTTGGGGAGCTTTACATATGTGGATCTGCCACGAGATGACTGGGTGATTTCGTCATCATTTTCATGCACATTTTGTGCGACAGTTGCCTTTCTGAGTTTAGCTTCTAGGCGGTCAACAGTGTCTTCAAATTCCTGTCTGTATGCAGCGTGACCTTCTGCGTTGTCTTCATCATTCAGTTCTAGTTCACTTTGAACTTGCTTGAACTCTTCATTAGTAGAGAGCAATATGTTTAATTTTACTTGAATAAGGCTAACATCAGCAGAATCTAGTTCTGTGTTCACAAAGTGCTGAATGCGAGTTATGCTTGCCTTTAGTGTAGCTCGCTTTTTGGTAAATGTTCGTCTGTCGGTTTCCTTCATGTTATGCACGTGTTGTAACATGAATTTAAATACCTGGCATTTAAGAAACTGGCTTCTTGAAGTTCATATGTAGAGCGTCCGGGCTGCGAGCGAGGACCATGAATGAGTTAGCTATTCTTGACTTTCAGCCATCTTGTCAACTGTCTTTTTATTTACAAAGCCCAATATGACCGACATACAAAATTATGACCAACATAGAAAATTACATGTTAAATTTCCCTTAACATGAGTAATTTTAAAAATAATGAATCAAATCACTTCTGTGGACAGTTATCACTTCCGTGGAATCCGCATGTCCACGGAAGTGATAAAAAGTTATGTTTCTTTGCAAACTGCCTTGCATTGTGAGGTCAGAAACAAAAGCTCTTCAGTTTATTGAGGTTATCACGTTTTAAAGGTCATGTGTATTAAAAATTATTTTTTAACTTAAAAACTAAACATTAGCTGTACACATGGCTTACACATTCTTAATCGAGGTACCACACCAACATTCACTAGGGGAGACTCCTCCAGCCTCATTGACGTTAGTGTGTGCAACTCGCTACTATTCCCTTTCATTGCGGACTGGTCTGTCCAAGAAGAAACATTATCCGACCATCGCCTTATAATAACAAAAATCCGTTCATCAAGGAATCAACAGTCAGTAGGCAGTGACATATATATATCACAAGAAAATATAAAACTAAAAATGTTAAGTGGGACCATTTTGAGCAGGCCGCTATTAAATCTCTCGCTCCTATAACAGAATACAACACTGCACTACGGAAATGGACATTAACAGCCTTACTAATAAAAGCTGCTTATATCTGCGTTGAACGGTTGTTTGGTTGTTCACCGTGTAAGTTCTGCATAAGCCGCATTACCAATAAAGGGTGTGTAACTGCCGAGTTTACACCGGGTTTGTCCGTCCAACGTCATCAAATACGTCACTCTATTTGTGATGTTACTAGCCCCTGGCTAAGAAGGGACTGCTGAACGCCATCTATCGGTGCAGCGGCAAACAACGATGGATCGTCTGCAGAGTTTCAGTATTTCATTATATTGTTTTCAGAAAGCTGTAATCATGGGTACATGTATGGAAATATGTCCCGCAAACAAGGAACAATGTTTATAATTCCGCAAAAGCAGCTCAGAATATGCGTAGCCTCAAAATTCAATCTCAGACATCTACGAAACGACCGGCTGTTACGGATATCGACCATCTTGATTATTTACGTCAAGTTTATACAAGGGTGCCAGGCTGTGTAAAGGTTGCACACATTCAGCCTTATGCAAGGATTATTAATACAGTTCTTCTCATCAGCTGTATATATTCCTGGTATAAATGTTACAACTGGATTATTAGTAAGACGTAGTAATATAGTTGAGGAACTGGTCGAACAAACTACCAACCTGTATGACTCACATCTGCCCAAAATCAGCACTCACCCCATTAAAAATCACTGGTGGACACAAAAACTAACAATCCTCAGGAAACAAGTGGCAGCGTCCAAAAGAAGATTTCAGAGATCACATTCTGCGAGGTCTGTACAAGGAACAATATAAGATTGTGAAGGAAGAGTATAGGAAATCTATTAATGACGCTAAAATCCAGAGCTGGAAACAGTTCTGCTCAACCCAAAGTGCAAGCTACCCGTGGAATTTAATATATAAAATGTGTAGGAAACCTAAAAATCTCAATAATAGTTTATCCATCATAGGCTGTGGAAATCATTGCACCACTACTCCTCTCGAAACCGCTGATGTTCTTTTGGAAACATTTTCCCCCAGGATGCAACCGACGACGAACAACAGATGTGGCTATGCCAGTAATCAACCCTGCCTCCTAATACCAAGGACGATTCTCCATTTACTAAACAAGAAGTCGAAAGGATAATATTGAACCAAAATGACCAAAAAGCACCAGGAATCGACGCTATATCAGCTAATATAATAAAACATATTCACTACAAACTACCAACCCTCTTTCTGGAATTATACAATAAATGCCTGGATATTGGAGTATCCCGAATGCTTGGAAAATGGCTATAGTGAAAGTAATACCAAAACCTAATGCACCTAAATTCAAATTTACTGCGAGCACGCTTCGACCTATAAGTCTGATCCCAGTAATGGGTAAGATTCTCGGAAAGCTCATAATAGACCGAGTTAATGTACCAAGTGTACAGTAGTAATCTCCTTCATGAAAATCAGTTCGGTTTTACTCCAGGCAGGTCAACCGAAGATGCTATATTTACAGTAGTCAACTGGAAAAAAGAAAGGTTCCAGCAAGGGAAGGAGGGGTTACTCATTTCCCTGGACGTATCTGGTGGCCAAAAATTTTGCTTCAGCTGCAGTCTATGAATTGTCCCAAGAACATTTTCAAACTAATCAAGAACTATTTTAGCAACAGGCAGGTGGTACTTACATTATGCGGCGCCAAGAGGACACGGACTGTCACAAGAGGTTGCCCACAGGGATCTAGCTGTAGTCCAGGTTTCTGGATCATACTCTATGATGACATTCCTAAGGGTTCAAACAAGACGCAGCTTGGTTGGTTCCCTTCCTGGTCGCTACGCTGTTGAGCCAGGCGCCGAGCATGAAGTGTGTATGCGCAAGATGCAGCCTGGTCGCTAACTGGCAGGTCGCATGTTATGGATTAAATTTCTGAATTATCTCCTTTTTTATTTTCATTTCTTTGTTATTATATTCTCATTCATAAGGTTTTGAAGACACAGAAGACAATGGGAATGAGTTTATGAATTCAAACTCATTACAGGAAGCTTAATCAAAATTAGTTACATGTAAAATATGTCACAAGAGTGTTTCACTGTTTCACAGAGTTACTAAATTGAATATGTATTTTATAGTAAATTTAATGCTCCACAATTTTTGTTCTAAGAGTTTTTGTTGTAAACCCAATACTTTAGGTGCTAGGACACAAAGTTCGCCGAAAAAGTGGAATAAATAGTTTTTGTGGCAGGGAATATTTTTTAAATTGGTTTGAGCTGGAGAACCAATGTATGGATAGAAACATTATTATTATTATTATTATTATTATTGTTATTGTTGTTTTCTTGAGTTGGTGCGACCATTTTATTCAATCTTCAGAGCACAAGAAGACATTGAAAAGGACACACTTAACCCCGCAACACGAAAATTAACATAATATAAAATTATTAGGTTACTATAAATTATACAAAAATACTGAATATAAACCATACAAGTCAGTAACTGTAGCCATGAATGATCTCTAAAGCCCCTTCATTGAGTAGTAACAATATTTATTTTGGTGGTCTGAGCTGATTACAGAGGATGTCTCTTATAAACAGTCCTTTGTTTGTGGAGCGATTGCAAAATGCACAAGTGGAACGCCTGAATCTAGACTACACGCTAGCGGCCGGTCGCATGAAAAAAGAGGGCTAGCATTCTAGCAGCAAACTGCGGCCTGACCAAATGGCTGGCAAGAGACCATCCAAGCGGCGTCTTAATCATTCTCGTAAGAAGACATGACTTCATTCTTCATGCGGCCTGCGGCATGCGACCATCCCGGTTCCGTCTTGCGCGTACCCTAAGCAACGTCTACCAGACAACTGCACACTTGTGGCCTATGCGGATGACGTTATGTTGCTAATAAGATCAAACACCTCAGAAAATCTAAATCTTAGCGCAAATTCAGCCCTAGATTCACTCTATCGTTGGGGCTGAGAAAATAAGCTCAGTTTTAATCCTACCAAAACTTTGGGTCTCCTAGTCTCACGAAGACTTGGAACCAAACATTCATATGAATGAGGAACAGATCAAAATTACAGACAAACTACTTTATCTTGGGATTACCCTAGACAGGAAACTGGCGTTCCGAACGCATTTTGAATCGCTACAACTTAAGGCTATCAAATTACTTTCGGGACTATCTATTGCAGCAAGGCCCTCTTGGGGTCTAAACTCAGCTATTCTTAAAACCATATATCGAGGTGCAGTCGAACCAATGATCTTATATGGTGTCTCAGCGTTTCAGGAAGTGCTAAGCAAGAAATGGGCTCAAAAGAGACTGGCTCAAATACAACGCGGATTTGCATTAAAGATCTCAAGGGCATACCGCACAGTTTCCACTGATGCTGCATTGATCTTGGCCGGAATAGAACCTCTCCATCTGAAGTGAATGTATAGGGCAAGATTGGCCAACATCAAGAAAGAACGTTTAGACTTCAACCCGGACGAAGTTGAACGGCCGGTCCATTTTCTAACTGCTGGACACCCAGCTTCAGATGTCTGTCTTATTCAACGACGCTGCACACGAGAACATGATATCCTCATATACACTGATGGATCCCGCCTCACTGCCGAAAATCAAATTGCACTAGTTGGTTGTGCTTTTGTCGCATATGAGGGTGAGGCGGATGTAGGGTTAGGACCTGTGGTTGAACTGTATAAGGAGAGGGGGAACAATAAATTTTGCCCTACATCCCGAAACCAAAAAATAAGAATTACAATAAGATGTGAGGTTAATATGATTTATTCACTTGAATACTGGAGCGTGTTATTTGTTATATTCACTCTTTTAAACACTTGAACACTTTAAAATTATATATATATATATATATATATAAAAGAGAAAAATCACCGTATAAATTATGAAATTATATAAGTCACAGTCACTTAGACAAAGTTCACAATATCTTGAATCTTGGAGCGTCGATTCTGGTTCTTGATTCTTGATGTAGTTAAGTGAAGTTGAGCGTTGGACGTTGAAGTTGAGATTTTAGATAGTCCAAACACTTGGCGTAACTGATCGTTACAATGCAGTGAATGATAGGTTAGGTACACCTATATATTTGTTGCTTGATTTTAGATTAAGTTTGCACGTGTGGTACACATTGTCACTATGTGTTGCGGCATTGAAATTAGTGTACTTAGTGAAGTATAGTATAACCACTGAGCACTGAATGTAATTAGAGTTAAATGTTCGATGTGTTCGGGTTATGCAACACGACCGCCATGTAGAGTTAAATGTTAGAACAAAGCGTGAACTTTCACAACTCGCAGAAGCAAAGTTCTATTAATGATGTGGGTGATTAAAAAACCTACATTACTTGAAGTTAATATGTAGTATTGTTGATTTATATGTAGGTTGTGATTGAGACACTATTTAGATGTTTCACCCACGAGATGAGATGTCCATGATCTCTGTTTCTTTGTTCTACAGTTGAAGAAAAAACACGTGCACTGAAAGCAACTGACTGACAACTAAACAATGAGTGACATTTAGGGCAAGCCCTAATTGTATTTAAAGAAACAAATTACGCAGTAGAGAATTTTGAAGAATCTTCTGAACAAATTGCATCATGTAAACTGTTATTGGATAAGATTTAGCACCAATATCAAAACTGGCCAATAAAGAATATCAAGTTGTGTAATAAAGAATTGCCATAATACTCGTCATTATAAAGTCCCTAGAATTTAGACAAAAGACTTAACATAATTAAATAACCACCCGGTCATGGTATAATAATAATATGACAGTAAATAGCAGCAAGAATACACATTATTTTGATTAATAAATTATTAATTTTAAACTGCACGTTTTAACGTAATATAGGAAAAATGCAGAATGACTCACCTAGGACGTCATTAGGAAGAACTAGAAAAATAGTGTATGGAAATTACTACATTCATTTGTAGAATGATATTTTGCTGTCTACTTCTTAAATCCGTATAGAAATTTAGAGTAAAAATGCAAGGAATAATAAACGTGATAAATTATTAAATGCTTGCGTCATAAGCAGGATTCAGAGAAATTGGTAAAAAGTTGGCAACATTGAATTGAGCACAGCTATATTGAATTGATGACAGCACATCTTGGTGGTATTTAATGATTAACATACGTAAACAAACCAATATGACAGCTCTCTGAATTGTAAAAATACATAAAAAATATTCAATATTATACGAAATAATTGCTTATATGCTTAATAAAGCATACAAATTACACAAAAATATATTAGTTGTAATGACAAAAATATCATAAACATGAAAGACCACGTAAGTTATATTTAGCATGAAATAAATTACTTAAAATAGACATAACCTTAGTTCTAACCACGAACTAGTCCTAGTATGTTTTAACATAACTCGCCCGTGATGAATTAATGAATTACATGAGTTAATTCATCTAGTACCACATGAAACATGAGATATAATGAGAAATGAAAGATAGCAATAGAAAATAGACACTGGTGAACATACGAATGTATGCACGAGTGACTAAAAACCCAAGACACTAACAGACTTAGTGCCGTGTGGGACATGTTCAATGACGCTCGTGGCGCCGTGATAAGGTTAGGTCGATCTGAGGGATCGCCTACCAAGTCTCGTCGATTATAATCAAAGGGGTGATAGATTTTCACAAAGGTTTGTCCGAGAACGGATTTAGATCCAATTTAGACGCCCTCCTGATTAGATATTCAAAAAACCTTGTCAATCGAGAGCGAGAGGTCAAAACAACTGCCGAGGAGATGCTGGAATCGCAACCCTGAGGCTCCAAAAATATCACCCATATATCTGGGAATGAAGAAGTGTATAGAAACTGTTGAACGTATGAATTAATTGAACGTTAGTGAATAAGTAATTGAAGCTGGAATGAGTTTATTCATCTTCAATAGGCAATGTATTATAATTGCAACTACATAGGTCCATAAAAACATCTCCACTTAACAATAGCAATAATTAAAGCAGACCTAAGTCATATAATAATGATTTTCTTCAGCACCGAAGGATAGAGACGAGAATGTTAAGCGGGCATTCATCCCGTACACTGGCCCTCTCTCCGGGAAGATCTCTCGACTGCTCGGCCGCCACGGGATCAAGACGATACACCTACCTCCTACCAAAACCCGACAACTACTAAGACCTGTGAAAGATGACCTTGGAGCAACCTGAAAAGTCCGCAATCGCCGAACATTGTCTCGACATGGGCCACGAGATGGACTACCTCAACACAGCGGTACTGGCTTCTACCACGGGATTATGGGACCGTCTCATCAAAGAAGCCTTTCACATCAAACTGAACCCCAATAACATCAATAGAGACGGAGGGTTCCAATTGGCCGCTTCCTGGCAACCTGCTATTTCTCTGCTCCAATCACGGAGGGAGAGATCGTTTACTTCCACCGACCAATCAGGATCCACGACTGCATCTGACTAGTCCTGCCATGGGTATATATACAACACCACAACCTCTGGTTCTCACTTCTCCAAAGATGACAACGCAGACAGTTGCCAAAAGCTCAGAATGTACTTCAATAACTACCCGAGACCAAGGAAATTAGATCTCTTGAATAGTCGGAGAAATAATTTATTCAGTTCACATATGTCATGCTATAAGGAAAATATATGAAAAATTCGGTTTTACATTAATTTTCGAAAGATACATTCTGGTAACCTCAATAATACAATTCTTAACATGTAACCCTATATGTGAGAAAGTTTGTGGAATTTTTTTGCACCATTTATTTTATTATTGTTAACGTTTAAATTAAATGAAGGGTATTACTTTAATCATTACTTAATTCATTATGCATAAACGTTTTATGAGATAAAAAAATGGTAGTGAAAAGTGTTTTATTGAGTAACAAGGTAAGGAATGATATACCGGTACCTCTCTTTCCACAATGAAACTAGTGTAAAGGGAGATCTTAGTTGCAAATGAACTTATATCCCTTTACACACCATGAATTGAGATAAATGATAGTTATCCCATAATATAATTTGATATTACCCAGTGGCGGCCTCTGATCATGTTGCAGTGTTGGACAATGACCAGTTTTTAGTGTAAAGAATATTTAGATTTTTTTATTATAGTACTGCATATGCCTACTATTACACTACTTCGAAATCGTCTTTGTGATAGGTTCTTATCGACTGAAAACATGCTACACCTGATATTTGACAATTTTAAATAATTTAAACATGTAAATGCGCGTTAGTCGTCGCTCTCCGAAAGCGATGACTTCCTGCCTCATTCTGCGGGCAAGAGCGCGTGCGAGATGCTTGACTCCGTGGTAATACTCCCAGGGTTTAAAGGTTTTAGTCGTCGCTTTGAGTTTACGAACAAGGCGTGATTCTTGTCTTCACCGCTAGAGCACGTCGCGTCGGCTGCTGTCTGCAAGCATGTAAGAGCGCGTGGTATGAACTATGAAGTCCCTCACAGAGATGCCAATTGCCAATGTAGTCACTATATTGCTAATTTCATCTATCTATTAGACACTAAACTAAACTCCCTGGCTCTACATCCCTAGAGGGACTAGGCCTACTATCCAACATCCTACTTTTCAATCAAGTATCTCCTCAATTTGTATCAGGAGGCTGAGTACACCCCATTCCAGACCTCCCTACTTCAGAAAAATTTGATTAAGTACTGGGGAACGAACCCAACCTAATGTTTACCCACTTACCCATGAGCTGGAAACTTGAAATTTAGCAGCTTTTAGCCTACTACCGATGGAAAATTCCAAAAAGTTCAAAATTTTATTTTTTTACCCTCCAAAAAAAAACTTCGAAAATGTTTACAGGCATTAATGTTGACCCACTTCCACATGAGTTAGAATTCTGAAATTTGACAGACTTATAGCTTTTAGCGTGTAACCGACGAGAAAATTCCAGAATGTTCTAAATTTTAAATGTTTACCCCAGAAAAATCTTAAAGTCGTTCTGCAGATTTTTTTAAAGGTTTAGTATGGCTAAGTAGTTATGGGCTACGGCAGTCTAAATACAATGAATGTATCTTCGATAAAGTGTCAGTTAAAAAAAAAAAACTTTTTCTTAGAACCACACAGAGAGGCAGAGCCCCACTGGGAGTTTGGAGGTAGAGCCCCGAACGAGCAAAGCGACTATTTATATATTATCAGGTTATGTATTTAATTCCTGTAAAACCACTCCCCCATGACTGAGTGGTTAGATTGCTCGTCTTCCACCACTGGGACCCGGGATCGAATCTTGGTGGATCCATGTGGAATTTGTGGTGGATAAAATGGGGTTGGGGCAGGTTTTCTTGGGGTACTTCTGTTTCCCCTGCCACATATTCCATCAGAGCTCTATTCATCATACTATGGCCATTGGTTGCAATAAAGGAATTATAATTCCCGTAAAATAGTGCAACACCCTGTTCCTACACCCACAATCCGCCACTGATATTACCCCCGACTACGATAATACGAGATATTTCTCTATAATACACACCGATAGAGAATAAATCCACCGTCATTTCTGGCTAGGTATGTCATTTTTCACAATTTTGGAATTAACCTCTTTTTACATACACCCAAGGAATATTCTATTGTTACACACTTCCTATACATGTTAATTCGATCGATAGACATTTCTGACTCTTTTTATATTATTGTGTCCATGGTTTTATTTGTCAAGTCATTGTATTGAATTCAGGAATGGAAGTAAACCTTATACCCTCTGATAATAAAAATAAACAAACAACATACTGTGACACTGATATTTATGTATAAAGCATTAAAAGACCATTAAAATATATGTACTGATTAAAATTAATTACAAATGACACACAGGATCTATGCTGTGAAAACACTAAAATATATATATAAAATGAATTTCTCTATTATTGGGAGTCATTGCGCCATACATATGATGGTAATGTCCAAATCTTCAGGATCGTAAAGTGTTCCTCTCTTTATTGTTTTGTGAAGTTCTTGCAGGATTAAATGCCCAGTGTGTTGCAGTGTTGTTTTGATAATGAATATGCATTTTGGTGCAATATAGCTACGCCATCATCAATTCCTGTTGAAAATTAAAGTAAAAGCTAACGTAAGAGGTAAACTAGTCTTTATATGTGTTTTTTAAATTATGTGGGGACTATTACTAACCTTGTGTTGTAGAGTCGGAACTTGGGCAAATTACTATGAAGTAACTGTTTGTGGTGCAAGGTGCGGGTATTTATGGAGGGTGAATGCGTTCATAAATGATATGGAACAGTGGATTGTAATCGATTATATCTTTGTGTTTATATATTTCGAGTTGTTCTAGAGTATTAAGCCTGTGTCCTTTGTTTTGCTTGTGTATAATTTCCATTGTATTTTCAATATCATTAAGTTGGTGTTTTTCTGTGATTAGATGTTTGGCATAAGCTGATTTTTGTCTGTTGTTTTTGAAATCTTGAGTGTGTTCCGGTATCTGGTTTTGAATTTCTGGCTAGTGCATTTCAATTTATTTCAAATACCATGACAAAATATTCATACAAAACAAAGGTATAGCTATGGGTTCCCCACTTTCAGGTATCTTGGCCGAAACCTTTCTACAGTACATTGAAGAGAAACATATAGCAAATATATTAACTAAATATAACATAAAAGTTTACAAACGATTTGTTGATGACATTCTAATTAAATGTAAGAACAATAGTATAGAAAAATTCTTGAAGAATTCAACAAACTAAACACACACTTGACTTTTACATCAGAAAAAGAGGAAAACAGCTTCAATATCTACAGAAAACCAACTTTCACAGACACGGTAATTAATAATAGTTTGAATCACCCTTTCACACAAAAAATGGCAGCGTTTAATAGCATGATCTACAGACTCCTCAATATCCCAATGAAAAAACAACATTATAACGAAGAACTAAACACAATAATACAAATTGCAACCAATACATCGAACAAACAGGCTGCAAATTCAAAACCAGATACTGGGAACACACTCAAGATTTCAAAAACAACAGACAAAAATCAGCTTATGCCAAACATCTAATCACAGAAAAACACCAACTTAACGATACTGAAAATACAATCGAAATTATACACAAGCTTAATACTCTAGAACAACTCCAAATATATAAACACAAAGATATAATACTAAACGAAGACCAAATTGATTACAGTCCACTGTTCCAAATCATTTATGAACGCACTCACTCTCCATTAATACCCGCACCTTGCACCACAAACAGTTACTTCATAGTCATTCGCCCAAGTTTCAACTCTACAACAAAAGGTTAGTGTCCACACATAATTTAAAAAACACATATAAAGACTAGTTTACCTCTTACGTTAGCTTTTACTTTAATTTTCAATAGGAACTGATGATGGCATAGCTATATTGCGCCGAAATGCATATTCATTATCAAATCAACACTGCAACACACTAGGCATTTAATCCTGCAAGAACTTCACAAAACAATCAGGAGAGGAACACTTTACGATCCTGAAGATTTGGACATTACCATCATATATATAGTGCAAAGACTCACAATAATAGGGAAATTCATTTTATATATAGGCCTACATTTTAGTGTTTTTACAGCATAGATCCTGTGTGTAATTTGTGATTAATTTTAATCTGTACATATATTTTAATGGTCTTTTAATGCTTTACACATAAATATCAGTGTCACAATGTGTTGTGTGTTTATTTCTATTATCAGAAGGTATAAGGAGGCAAATACTGCCTAAAATAGTATGTGACTAAAGTGGATAATGGTTTCTCAGGGATCTGACCAGGTGAGTAGGAGGATTGATGGTCTGTTTGATAGTGAGAGAGGACAATACTGGCTGTTTGGCCTGGCTAAGCTTGACTGCCATCCCAATTTAAGTTTTAATTTTGGATTTATTTTATTAATGAAATTACAATACTTAACTTGAAATAAATAAAGTAAGTTTAGTACTGGTATAATACTTAGGATATAATATTGTTGGTGTCATTTTATCCTTAATTCTAATTAGTGATTACAAAAATTAAATGGTCTGCTCTATAGGCATCCCAAATTTACTGTATTTTTAAATTTTTGTGTGGGTTGTTTGAAAAGCTGTGCTCTTGAACCCCACAATTTAGAAAACTAAATTCAATGAAAGTGAAATATGTGGGACATAAAATTGTCTGCCTACTACCTGCGCACGATTTCTTGAGCGCTCGGCTCCCTAGTCCTTATTCGGTAGGTTTCGTTCAACTTCGTAGGTTAAGCTGACAACATTGAAACACGAAGTACGCTATACACCCTGACATCTAGTGGCTTCAATACTAAGCTTTCATTCTGTCTCAGGATTCTTATTTATTTATTGACATTATCTTTTCTGACGCATCGAGTTATGGGGAAAAATGCAATCTTTCGAACTGCTGATTTCACAAACACTTCATTGTACATCCAACACTTTCCTCACCTCTTTAAGATTTGCTAATTTCTGACGATCCCGTGAACTCTGATGTCAATTTCATGGACTGAAAGTTGAGCGAACTTTTCACAATTTGTATTAAATAAGTTTAAAATTAGGCCTATAGCTTTCTCCACTTTTAGATGCCTTACCTCTCTTACGTTTTAAAACACGAAATGGTGAAGCATGTTCTGCTAAGACTCTTCTTTATGCTTAAAATTAGTCATCCAGTGTAAAAATATTGAGCCTATATTATGCATAATATTCTTATTTGATGACTTATTTGATAACCAAAGGCTTATGACGTGTAATTAATTGTTACGCAATACCGCCACCACGTTATATTATTGGACTGCATTAAAATTGTTGTATATTAAAGTCACTACATAAAATATCATACGTGCGATTCTGCTGAAACGTTATTTCTTTGGTTGACAACACTGCAGAAAGACTGGCGGAATAGCTATGTTTTGTTCCCCCCCGACCCTCACTTCCCCGTAAATCCAGCGCTCAAGAAGTGGCGCGCGGGTAGTATTTACTTTAGAGGAATCTGAAAGTATAATGAATCTTTGAACAAGATAAGTTAATATCTAGTTCAGAGTTTTTGGTCATGAAATTGTTCATTGGAGGTGAACCTTATCACATTCTAAGAAACATAAAAAACAGAAGAGTATTTCTCTTTCAATTTTCATATAGTAATTGCTAAAAACTCATTTCTTGTAACTTTTTATGGGTCATCTTTCAAGAGAGCTCACTTGATATAATTGGATAAGCGAGCAAGGATGGCACAATTTAAACCTGGCAGTACCGTAACAAATTATGACGATGCTGACAAGCAAGTTCATTGTTTCACCAATAAATTAATCTACAGTAACAATTTTGGATCTCCATTATTCTAATGCAGTTCTTTTACTGTAATTTGAAGCTAACATTACGAACCAACCCCTGAAGATGACCCATGATGATATCTAATTTAATTAGGATTTTAAAAATTCTGGTTTACAGAAACTGCAGTGAGCATAGTTCAAAGAGGCATAAAGTTAGGAATTTTAAGAGCCTGAACTACCACCTCTTGATAAAAGTTCATGATATGTATCTTCCAAATAGCTTAACTGAAATACGTCTTGTAATATCACTGCTGAATGGTTATCGTGAAGAGTGCAGTAAACTTTTGTAGCTTGGATGGTAGAACTGTGTAGTCTGTTTCTTCTCGTTTGAGTGGTCCTTGCTAGATTTGACAACTTGATTATATATTTTTTCCCTTCTCTACAGTGAAATTACATCAGAACATATTACTTCAACTTCATTAATCAATTTGTGCAATTCTACAATGTTGTAGAATTGAACAAATTGTTCATTCAAAATATGAGTCTAAAACGGTTTTATAGACATAAATCCAGATCAATTCAGGTGTTAGTCCTATTAAGAAACAATGGTCGGTGAAGTCAAGTTCAAAGCTGTATGCATCGAGAAAGTGTAGAGAAATTACTTCAGCTGTGAGTGAGTACACCAAAACAAAACTGACCAAATTCTTCAATGTAGAAATTCCATCTTCAGAAGAAAATGAACTAATAGGAGCTTGTGCAACTTGCCGGAAATTTATATCAAACATGAATTCAGCTGTTGAATCGTGTGAATCCTACAATGAAAAGGTGCAACTTTTAACAATTATACTAATGTCCCTTTCAAAGGCACAAATTTTGCACCACATTCCATGAGGTACAAAATACATGGTGGACAAAGCAAGAAATGTGAGGTCTGCAAAAGGATTATTTGGTAAGCTGGATCCCTATTATGGTCATCCTGTGAATGAAGCACATGTTCAAATTGTACAGTCATTTTATCTGGAGGATAAATGGGACTGTTCTCGCCATCCCTGTAACAGTTGCAGGAGAAAAAGTGGTGAAAGTGAAAAGATACATGACCTTTAGTATTAAAGAAACTTTCGCCTTATATAAGAAGGAACATTCAGGATTCCACATCGGAAGATCAAAATTTTATGCACTACGACCTAGTGGGTGGTTCCACATCCACCTAGAGATGTCTGTTTATGTGTGTATTGTGCCAATTTAGAACTTTGCGTGGTAACTTTGAAGAACTTACTTGAAGACATGACATATGACACTTTGGTTGGATGTGTAAAGTCGCGTGTAGTCTGATTGTTTCTGGAATGTGGTGACTGCTCTGGAAAGGGGGGGACTCACCGTACAGACACTTGGTCTGGAAAACATAGCAGATGACTCTTCTGAAGTTACATAGGCAACATGGGAGGCAAATATACTCATTAAGAAAACTGTTGCCATTGATACCTTCATCGACGAACTTGGAAATGGACAGTGAAAGCAGTAACACACCACCATTTGAAGAAATTGCAACCTTAACACATTGCAGAAGTGAAGGGACGTGTAGAGGCTGATCAACTAAGTTTAGTGCTTCCCTATGATTTTGTTGAGAACTGGTCTGTGATTCTCCCACAAGAAGTACAAGGGTATCACTGGAGTAATGACCAAGTTTCAATTTTTACAGGAGTCACATATTTTCAGAACAGGACCACAAGTGTTGCAGTTATAAGTGACGACAGAGGAAATGACTCTGTACATGCATTGTTGGCAATATGCAAAATTTTTCAAAATCTGCAATCATAGGCAGAAAAGATCATCATTATTTCTGATGGTACCCTAGTCACTTCAAAAATCGTTACCAGCTGTTTGATTTAACAGCAAAACCACTGTGGCTATTGTCTACAAATGGCGCGAATCTGGAGTAGCGATCCACACATCTGCTACGTGTGAATGCTGGGATCTGACTAACTTGGCTGTGACGCTGCTTAATATCACGAGGCGTCTTACAAGTAAGCACCTGCTGGAAATAGTGCCAAGAACAGGCGGCAATCACTTGTATCACTGCGCTGAGATTGCTGGCTCAGCAAAAATAGACTTAGCGGAGAGTTTGAATATACAGACTCACTAGACACGTAGAAAAATGCTAGTAAAACCTATAGCTTGCGTGAACATAACTCCGCGCCTTGAAGTATCACTTCAAATAAAGAACATAACTGGAATGCAAGCTATAATGAGAAAAATACACTTTGGTATATAACACTGAAAATCACTGAATCTACACTACTAGACTGGCAACACACGTAAGGCTGTGAAGGTCTAGGTGAATGATGACTGGACTCCAAACATGTGATGTTGTATCCATAAGTGAAGAAGCTTCGACTTGTACGTAACAGCTGGAGCAATTAACATTTGTAGTGAAGATGATCAGGTTGCTTCTTGAAACACAATTCGTAGAGATGCTAAGTTGTAGAATCTTGTTGAAGAAATGCATGATGATTTCTGTATATCATTCAGGGCACAGCTGATGATATTAGGTTACTATCACTGGATTATGACATCCTGGAGAAAGAACGTTTTTAAACATTGACTGTAATTGTAGAAAAACAATTCTTGCTGCTTTTCTTTTTACATACATCACAATGTAATGTGTTAGCTTCGTTGGCTGAATTTCATAAGATGTCTTGATAACATAGTCGTTCTCTTACTTGATATATACAGATGATGCATGTGAATAGCTTTTCACTATCTTGAAGAAGACAAACACTGTTGTGTGTTGTTGTGAGAATGTAAAGCTCTGTAGAATTGATCTACTTTACACTTTGAATTTCCACTGTCACTTGTTCTAAACCTTTCTTACTTGTTGAAAGATTCATTGTGAAGGGATGTATTCATCTGTTCGTTCCTATCCTTGCAGGAAACGTAGTTGTTGCGAACTGGTTTGACCGCTGCACTGGGTCCATTTCTCTCGAAGCGTTGGCTCTGCTTGTGAAGAGATGCCTTGCTTGAGTTGCTGCTAACTTTAACTGGTTTAAAGTTGCTATGTGATGAAGTATTCTGTTTACTTCGGCTGATATCAAAGCACGTAGGGCGTAAGCTGTTGAGTTTCCTTGCTTATGTGTGAAGTGCAATAACTTGTTGTGTTTTGAACTACACTTGCAATAAGAAAGCAGAGAACACATTTGTACCTTGTGTTCAGAGGAGAAGCAATTAAAGCACAGCTTATTTGATCGTACATAGCTCCACCGCTGATGCACTGTTAATTTGCGAAATTTTTTACATTTGTGTAAAGCGTGGTTTAGTTTACACAGAGGACAGACTTGCTGCTGTGAAGATTTGCTCATTACCACAAAAGAATGCAATTGTGGCATTTCATCTGTCGTACAGATAAAATCATCCTGGGGTGAAACCCTATTCATGTCATCATGTAAGAGCTGGCTATGTACTGAGCTTCCGCAATCACAGAATGATTTTAAGTTGCACTGGCGTACCTGATCATTAGATGAGAAACAGTTTACACACAGGTGCTGTGACTTGACGAAATTCCATCGCTCGTTGACTGGAATTTGTCGAAATTCATCACAATGGTAAAGCTTGTGATTTTCTTGACAATAGGCACAAGATACTCTGGTTGTACCTTCATACGACTGTCGCGATTCATGGACAGTGTGTTGTGGTGTTCGCAGCTCAACCTTTCTTGTAGGTGATGGGCTGGATATGTTGCTAGAAGTCGCTAGAATCTCTAATGTGTGTGCTTTAGATTCTAGGAAACTTGTGAGCTCTTGTAGAGACGTAAAATGCTGCGAGTCGATTTTACTCTCAAATTCTTTGCGAGTGCTGTCTGTTAGGCTATTTAACAGAAGCTGCGTAAGTAAAACTTCATGTAGTGGAACGTCTAAAGATAGAGCTTCTACAGCGTTTAGATTGCTCTGAAAACGGTTAAGAAGGTTCCTGAGTTCTGTTATACTGTCTGTTTTCATTTCTGGCAATGATAACAGTTGCTGAACATGTGATGTGGCTATTAATCTTGTATTATTGTAGCGATCACAAATCAATTTCCATGCTACTGGAAAATTGTCACTGGTAACAGGAAGATTTTCAACGAACACGTGATCTTGCTGCTGAAGCGCTGATAACAAATAATGAAATTTCTGAATTGGATCTAAAGATTCATTATTTACAATAAGACTAGTAAACGTATCATGGAAGTGTTTGAATTTTGTAACATCTCCATTGAAGGTGGGTAATTCTAAGGTAGGTAGAGGTATGACTCTGCTCTGTGCATTGCAGAATGCGAAGTGTGATGTGATATATCACTGTGATGAGAATTTGCACTATGCATTCGCTGTTCATGTTGATGTATAAGAGCACTGATTTTAGCTTTTAACACTTTGTAATTGTTACTCACATCTGCGTCGTACTGTGCGTGAATATCTAGTTCACCTTCAGCCTCGATGAGAGATTCAATTTGAGTTTGTATAGCTTCGTAGTTTTGCCACAGTTCATTGAGAGTGTCATACTCAACTTTCAGTCGAAATACATCAACTTCTCCTGTAATGCTGTCACAGTACTTCTGTATGTACGTGAATTTTCTTCTGATAAAATCTCGTTTCTTAGTAAGTACTTTCATCTCTTGTTCCATGCTGGATGTAGAATGAAATACTTGTCGATGCCGAATGCTGTGATACTTCGCTGCTGAAGAATCTTGCTGTGATACTTCGCTGCTGAAGAATCTTCGCTGTTGAAGACCTTTGCTGTTGTTGTTTTGCTAGTCACCGCTGCTGGATGATAGCTTGAAGCACTGCACACTGCAGCCTTGCTGTGATTGCAGACTGACGTCTTGTAGCTCTACTTCTGCTTGGAGTGTCTTGGGCACTGCCAACTTGATGACAAACTGGACCATGAATTCAGAGTAGCTAGAATTCTTATGCCGTCCGAATCGCGGTTGCTATGTGATCTACTGGGCGGACCCGAGGAAAAGCTTGGATTCTGAAATCCGTACCGATGGTAGAACAATACCGAGAAAAAACCGTATATGTGTGAGAGTTCAAGATTTGTCCAAATTACATCCGGCACCGGTATAAGGACCATTAAATGTAGGAACCGGGTTATTCCGGAGAGAGAGGAGCAAAATGTAAGGTAGAATGTAATATAAATACTCTGGTAATGGAGGACCAGCCCATAAGAATACAGGCACTCTGGGAGAGCAAGAAGGACTTATATAACTCAGGTCGTTGAAATCAGTGATCCTCGGATGCAACTGGGAATAAACCTTATTCATGTAATTAACGATGGAACTCTTTATTTCACACAATATAGGTAAAGTGCACTGAAATGAACTAAATGATAAAATGCATAACAAATAATCTGAAATGAGATTGCGTAATCTGTAATAACCACTGTAATGCACTTGGCGAGAAAACTGGTCACGTGGCGAATAATTGTTCTGTAATTATTGCCAGTAATAATTATTATATCCGTTTAGGATGGATTAACACTGATATCTGGAGAATAATACACTGTATAGATGATTTACTGTGAACGCTTGGGTTGCACAATACTATCGAACTAGAGACGAACTTCATGACGGATCTATGAAGCCGAGATTAATGAAATTACTGTAATTAGTGTAATTTAAATACTCGCACACGATAATACTTGTATCTGTAAGTATTATGTATTTATTCGCGATTTAATAGCAAAACCACTGTGGCTATTGTCTACAAATGGCGCGAATCTGGAGTAGCGATCCACACATCTGCTACGTGTGAATGCAGGGATCTGACTAACTTGGCTGTGACGCTGCTTAATATCACGAGGCGTCTTACAAGTAAGCACCTGCTGGAAATAGTGCCAAGAACAGGCGGCAAACACTTATATCACTACGCTGAGATTGCTGGCTCAGCAAAAATAGACTTAGCGGAGAGTTTGAATATACACTCATTAGACACGTAGAAAAATGCTAGTAAACCTATAGCTTGCGTGAACACATGCCTATTAGCTGCTTTAGCTTTGCTGTGAGAAGTCGTTTGCTTAGAAACATTCATATGTTTAGAAGCAGTACTTTGCACAGGAATACTGTGCTGCGAAGAAGTAACAGGTTGAGGGACTTTACCCATAAAGTACCAACCAAGTTCTGAATTATGTATGCCAGGCCATGATTTTGCCTGAAAACAGTATTTGTGAAAAAAGCTCTGTACCAATGAGCAAATCTAAGTAGTTAGGTGGGTTAAATTTAGCATCTGCTAAATTCAAGTTAGCTGGAATATTCCAATTGTCAGTATTTATGTAAGCACGAGTGAACTTACAAGTGGCTATGCATGGTATGACCAAAGCATTCGTTTGGCACGTCCAATCAGAAACATTAGATTTCAGTGACAAAGATGCTACCTTGCAGAGGGTGCGCTTTTCAAACACTACTCCTTGCAAATATTCTCTACGAGGAGTTGGTTTAAGTTTGAGGCGTTTAAATAATCTATTTGTAATTAAATTACAAGTCGTAGCTGAATCAAGAATGGCTGTAGCCTCAATGCACTCGCCATTAGCATCTGCAATCAACACAGTTGCTGTAGGGTATAGAATCTTTGAAGTTACTGGACCACTTCTTAACATGGCACATGGGTTTACTGGTATGGGAGCGTTTGAAGGATGAAGCAAAGTACTATGTTTACCTTGACACTTCATACAAGTATAAGAACAACAGGCTTGTGAATGACCACCTATTCTCAGGCAGACATTACATACATTGTTGCGTTTCACAAATTCAAATCTTTGGGGCAAAGCGAAAGCTCTGAATGCTTCACAGAGAAATAGTTCATGATCACGAGGTCGGTTACAACATATACAAATAGGTTGAGACCACGAAGACTTTTTCTTAACTTCAGTGGACTTACGATTGTTAGAATTATTATTAGATTTCGCAGTCACATTTTTGACTGGAGATTGATTCGACTGGGACTTGATAGCTAAGTCGGTCATTTGAATGACTCGAACTTTGGCCTCAAGGAAACTGAATAAGTCCTTCAGTGATGGAAACTTATCAGCTTTAATCGAAGATTCCCAATCTCTAATAATAGCTGGAGAAAGCTTTCCAGTATTATTTTTGAGATAATAAGATCAGTCAGCTCAATATCAATGTGCAGTGACTGAAGCGCTTGGACAGTACTTATGTAATGATCTAAGTATCTCTGGAGCGAATCAGCAGAGTTTCTATCAATAGAAGGGGAGAAAATAAATTCTCTAAATGAGCATTAGCAATGAGTCTGTCATTGTCAAAACGCTCTAACAAAGTTTGCCAGGCAATGCTAAATGTGGCAGCACTAACAGGAATCTTATGTATGATAGTCATAACCTCAGGGGTAAGCATGACTTTAAATATTGGAACTTGTCCGTCTCAGACACGTACTGATTCTGTAGTATTAAGGATGTAAACGTGTCACGAAACTCTAGCCACATAGTGGGATCACCTGAAAATGTCGGTAATCTTATTTCAGGCAATTTAGGAAGAGAAACGTGGTTTTGCTCAGTCAGCATTGGTTGTGGACTAGACGCAGACACAGGATCTGGATCATATATTTGTTTGTTTGACTTTATGGAAGCTTCAAGTCTAGAAAGTGCCTTGTAATAGGCTTCTTCAGGCTCATAAGCGTTGAATTTGCCTGTCTTGATATGATTCAATGTCTTCAATTTGAGACTGTTCAGCTTGATAATGCTGAAATGATTGTTCGAGTTCAGCAGATCTCGAGATAGCTTCAAAGTAAGATGCCTGATCCTCGATCATGAGCTCGTTTATTACTTGAATATGGATTAAGAGCTGTATTCTAACTTGTCTAAGCTTTTTGAGAGCTTAATTAAAGTCTCTACTTTAGCGATAGTTTTGAAATATGCTGTTTCAACTTCTTCACGTTAGTTGGATTATTCATTTGTAGCATGGAGATGTTCTAGCTGGGTTTGAACCAACTTGAATTTCTCAAATGTTTGTTTGACCTCGTCTCTACGAGATAGAAGAGCGTGTAACTCGATTTCACGAGTTAGAGTAAAGTCTGATATTACTCGTACGTGAGTCAGTAATTGAGTTTTAATTTGTTGCAGCTCAGAAATCTTAATCAATATTTCTACTTTAGAAATAGCTTCGATAAAGTCATTTTCGACTTCTTCATGGTAATTAATTTCAGCATCTGTGGGCTTAAATTCTACAATTTGATCTTGAATTAGAATGAACTTATCAAATGTTTCTTCAATAATATCTTTACGCTTCAATAATTGTTGGTGATTGAGTTCACCTGACGCATTAAGATCAGTAATATAATTACACTGACGTGTAAGTTGTGCCTTAAGAGGAGTATGTTTTCTTTTGAGGTCTTTGACCTGTCTTAATGTTTGATCTTCCATGATTCAAAGATAGCTATACGAAGAATGAAAAACAATGTAGAACTTTGCCCGCTTTCTGGGATACAACGAAGCAATGCAAGTGAAATAGTATGCGAGAAGAACAGGACCTTTTGCCCGCCTATGAGATTCAACTTCTGGACAGCTTACTGTCAAGAAGAAAATGAAATATGTGACAGAGTAGAATGATTGCAACTATTTGCAATAAGACCACAACTTTGATGAGTATTGAATTGCGAAGAACATTATGGATCTTGTTCGTGTAAGAGAATTGTTTGTCAATGTACTGTTAACAGAGTGTGTTGTGTGTATCTGTGAGTTTCCTTGATGTCACAATGTTTACATTTAACATATATATCATACAGTACACTTTGAAAGTTCATTGAGTGATGACATGTGGCTCAAATGCTTATGGCAGAGCACAAATCAATGATAAGTCAATCTTTAATTGCTTAAGTATCAATATTTATCTCTTGAGATGAAATAATCATGCATACATGAATGTGAGCAAAACAAGCGGGCTCTTGTATGCAACCCAAGTCTGTATGTGACACAGAGGGTGAATAATGTATGAGTATTATTGTAATATTGCAATCTTGATAGTTTGATTATGGCCAGAATGACCAGATGAAGGAATAACTTATTAGTACAGTCTTGCTGGTAATATCACAGATGTAGAATAAGCCTATTAATACAGTCTTGCTAGTTTTATCCTAGATGTAGGCTAGGCCTATAAATACAAACTTGCTGGAATATCACGGCCCGAGAGGACCATATGTAGGGATCAGGGGGATATATTTGTACGAGCGGACTGTAAGAGTCCCTAATACCTACACGAGTTTGAAATTTAGTTGTGCTTAGCATTTCTTGTGCAAACCACAACTAATGATATCTCTGGCAGGAGGACCACCTCCACTCTGGTGGAGGAATTGAGTTGAATAAGTTGTATGAACATTCATCACTCAATGAAAACAACGATATGACAGATAACCTTTAATTATAAACTAAAAAACACACGAGATAGGTACACTTTCACTTTCTTGAAAGGCGTTGGAATGAAGAAAGTATGCTTTTTAGCTGAAGGCCTTCTTGAAGATAGCAATTACAATGTGAGTTGAAAGTCTTCTTGAAAATGAGAATTACAGCTTAATGTAATGATTAACAAGCTTCTTAGTGTAGTGTGTGTATAATGTCACATGTGGATCCATATAAGATTGGAGCACGTGAACCTTGTCACCATCTTTCAATATTAACGATTGAATCAAAGTTTGTGGTTAATGAAATGAAAGTTTTAGTAATAATGTCACATATAATCACGTTTGTGAATAAATACACATCTGTTCGTAAAGCATGACACTTGTAAAGATAGTTTTCACAACTAGAAATTGAATGTCAAGTCTGATGAATAGGCTATTTAGTGATAACCTAATCAACAATGAAGCCAATGTTTAAGGCGTAGATGAATGAAGATTGGAATCACTTCTTGTGATACCAATGATTACTTACTTAAAGCGAAGTATGTGTCCTTGTTTAGTTTGATATTAGCAGAATCTTTATCTGCTATATGAATTAGAATGTATGTTGTGATGTCCCAGGTATTCAGTGATTAGCAAACCACAACACCAAAACGCCATTTTGAAGGCGTGTAAATTGAATAGAATGTCCAAGTACATTTCTTGATGCACTAGTATTTGCTTACTTAAACAAATGTGTGATGATGAAGTACAACACTCGTATAATGCATTATGCACAAAAGTAGTTGATTGAATGTAGTGATGTCAGATTATATTATGGAAATCTGAACATCGAAAAGGCATGGATCGTTCTATGTCTGGAGAAGAATGTTTGGTAATGATGAAGAAGGAAGTCGAGTCAATGAGTTATATGAAATGCATATAAACTGCTCAAGAAATGTATCCCGAAGACTGGATACAAACATAATAATCAGAATATGAATAATAAAAGACAATGAGTAGGGTTTAATACCTTACAAGCTAAAAATATATGTTATTTAAATAGTAATTTGAGTCATGTTGACTTCAGAAACAGGAAGAAGAAGAGAAAAATGGCTGCCGCAGCCAACATGAAAGGCTTAAATCTGAATAAACATTATTTAAACTTCAAATATTAATAAATAGAAAATAATGAACAATATTTACTAATTGCAAATAATAAATCTAATGTTGTAAGTCATTAATAAACATAAATTTGTTAAAGGGAAATTATGAGTGAGTTAAAATATGACTAAAACACACGTCATTGCACATAGGAATAAGCAATTATAGCCTTTGATATAGAATGAATATCTTACAACTAACATTAATTGAGAATTAAAAATGAATAAGGAATGTAATGCAATAACCTAAAAAGTCTAAACTTATACAACAATAAAACTAGAGTAAAATGATGAAGTACAACACTCGTATAATGCATTATGCACAAAAGTAGTTCACTGCTGTTAATTAATTGCCATAGGCTATTATCGTTGTAATGCAACACGTTTTAGCCAATGAGGTCTTTGATGTAATTGCGCTACACTTCTGATATAAAAAGGAGCCCAGTGCTTCGAGGTTTCAGTTTTGCCGCAGGTGCTAGAGTTAGTAGGACGCGCCCCTTGTGGCAACACAAGCATTATCAGTCCTTTGTTCAACATGTACTTCAACTAACATTCAACATTACCATTTTGAATATGTACCGCACAGTATTAGATACGTGCGTTTGCGAAACATTGCCAGCAAGTGTTTTATGTATTGTGCACAGCAGTGCTCGTCCTTTCATTTAAAGTGCTTTAAACAGCGCGCACCACTAATTCCATCAAGATGGCATCAACCATCATTCATCAGTTGTCAATCGCCTCGAGACGTCACTTCATCAGTATTGCCGGCTTGTCACAAATATTCTTTAGCCAAATGTTTTCATCAGTAATTTGTGACTTAGCTTATTTACACTGAGAATTGATAAATAGCGTTCAAGTTTATTAATTCTTCCTTCCAGGGTTTGCAACAATTTCAATCGCATTACAGCTGCTTAATACTAGAGGTGCAGACCATTTCAGTTTTTGTTTTCTTTATCAGCGATCGGAACTTACTTTCTGGACACGCCTATTATATCCTTTCTAAACTGGTTTTCCTTTTAAACATTTGTAATGGTATTTAGTTACCTCAATTCCTTTGCTTTACAACTCAATACATTCATGCATTGCAGTTTGAGTGCAGGTAATCTTGAAAAACAAAAACAATTATTATTCTAACAACAAGAAAATAAATACTCTAAATATAAACAATAAAAATGTAGTAGTTAGGCCTACTTAGATTTGAACCTCATCCCAGAGTGAAACTGCAGACATTCCAGTTACTTGACCACAGCTTTACCAAGTGACAAAGAACATATTCACAAGACATGTACATCTGTGTCATCATGTCATGTCAAAGTTTAATCAGTGATATGCTAATCCTTAATAGATTTTGTGCCATTGCATGACATTTTGAGTAGGCCTAAATGGGCCATAAGTTACTTATCTCAAAATATTTGTCTAGTATCTCTCCCCAATCCTTGCAGTTTGATTGGTTGAATTCTGAAGCATTCCATAGTTGTGGACCAGATTTTAAATGAGATATCAGTTCTCATTGACATCCAGTAAATTATGTTCACACATCACTTTCATTGTAACATTAAGTTTCAAATTGAAAGTAATTTAAAGTGATAAATATAAATGTGTATCTGTTTATTCACCAATTAAATTGACATGAAATCATGGTTTTATAATACACTTATAATAATAAGAATATGACCTATAGTGTTCTAGGACAAAAACGGAAGAGAGGCATATCTGTATGTATGAAAGTTTTAAAATATTAACAATGGTAATGTAATTTGCATGGAAAACATACCTCAGATGTTAAATGTACTGCTAAATGTCTTATAGCTCCATTTGTAGATATTGTCAGAACCTAAGATAAAACTTTGCACTATCAGCGCTGTCGTATTTCAACATAAATAAATCAGTTCTGGATGCTGAAAAGAGATGGCACCTGAATTTATTGACAATTGTGCAATCAATGCAATTTTAAAAGTCAGTGGATTAGACCTACAGAAGGCTATTACTAGATAAACAGCCATGTGGACAAATCAATTGTACCATAAAACTTCAGTAAAGCAGAAAATGAACACAAATTTCATTTCCTTGACAATGTGATGTTCAATTTACAAACAGACCATCCTTCAATTCACTATACGATTCATTCACTTCGTAAATCTTAAGAAGGTGATTTACACCACATTCATTTTGAATTCACTTTTTCTTTAATTCAGTATCATTTGAGCCGTTCAGTATTGTGTGAATTATGTATTAAATAACTATGACTCATCCTAATGCAGTATTTACAAATCAAGTAGCGGATCATAATAATTAAGTTATTTATCTCTTAGAGTGCACCCAATAACTTATATTAGCATATTCTTACTTTAAGGCATTTCTCTACTTCCATAAATCACAAAAGTCAACAGATTCTTCTTCTACTTCACGGTTTGGGTTTCAACCCGTTCCGGCTCCAAATTGCTTGTACCATCGTTTCTTTGGTCTTCTTGGTTTTCTGTTTCCTTGTGGTTTATAATTTAAATCTTCTTTGGGTATCCTATTATTTGTAATTCTATCTATGTGTAACTTCCAATTTTCTTTATGTGTCTTATGTAAGGGTTTTATCCCCTTACGCCTTCGAGCCGTGGTGAATACATCCGTCTAGCGGGTGTGCAGCATGTCCATGGTGCCGTCCGCACCCTCCTGTAATTTACGGGATGATGCAAGGAAGTTCTTAACATAGAAATGATATGCAGTTTCCCCAGTTGCTGCCGTTTATTTACAATGTTGACTATGTACAGTTTCTATACTATAATAATCCCCTAACTCTACATCTTCCGTGACTCAATTCTTGTCCACCCCCTAGCCATCCCTCCGGGGGTAAATTGCCGAATACTAACTTAACACGTCCATAGTATGTAATGATCTAACTGATACTGTCCGTCAGCCATGCGCAAGAGAGACAATTCCCGGATGTGTAAGGAATGTCACAAATCAGCAATCACTGCCTTGCACGCGGGCTGAACAATCGCGGACTTCGATCACAGGAAATGATATTACAACTACCCCTCTCCCCAAAAATATTCGCCCCGAATATTAAAAAAAATTAATCCAACAAACAAAAAATGGAAAAATATAAAAAAAAAAAATTCCTTCGGGACGTTAGTGGGTGGACTCAAATATGCTCCAAAAAATACAGAACACCGAATAGAAAAAACCTAAAAAACCGAAAACACCACAGGGTTACCAAAATACCCACACCCTGTATAATTATCAAACCTACCACAACTAAAAGATGAAAATGGGAGCTAGCAATACTACACAAAAGAAATTAGTGTACCAACTGTGAACACACTATCGGGAAAATATTTAAATCTCATGTTTATACTACCTACACACAAAGTTCAACTTCCATCATATGTGTGGTGATATTAAAATCTCATATGCTAACCTTGCGAATTTAGCTGACTCTACAAAATGTACTTCACTATGACATAATGTAATCTACACTCTAAGAAAAAGACACAACACATCCTTATCTCAACCTTTGCTATCATCTGTTATGATACACGATACCTCCCTCATCAAATCTCTGACACAACATGTTTGCATAAACCTTCACAATATCACGAAGTTCGTTTCTCACTGTTATGTATCTCTCATGACTATCGTAGATAATTACCTAAATATTAAACCTTTATCCCCTAATACTACACCGTCATTACCCACATCAAATAGCTCTCGTTGGGTCCTAGACCTCAACATTATTTCTCACAGATACTAATCGAAATAAATCAGTCCTCATTGCGTGACTGCCCGCTCAACTCTGAAAGAAATTCAAGTTCGCAAGTAAATCAACACTGTAGGAAATATAAGACATACCTATACTGCACAGTTACAGATAAAAAAAAGAATTACCCTTTGGTATGCGGCAAATAGATCACTCACCGATGTGTAAATAAATGGAATGACTCTCTGATTCTCTCGTACTAAAATTACTCTCTGAAAATGTGATACATGCTCGGGTCAACAGAATAATCAAAACACTGGCCAGACATTTCAATATTCTGGATACCCTCTGCATGCATTTCATTATCAGGAAATAGAATCATATAAATTCTAACTACTTATCGCCTGAGCGGTTCTTTGAACTATTCTCACTACCTGAATCATTTAATTCTTTAGTACAGTTACATTGACTAAAATGGAAATCTCGAGATAATATAAACATCTACTCTGCACATACTTTCTTCACATCAATCGCTTTTCTGACATCAGCAAAAGCTATCTCCCTTGCGGCATCAAGGTTAGCCCTACATAAACTAATTTTTTCCAATACCCCTATACACACAGTAATGAACACAGGGAAAAAACATCACAAAATGACGACACAATATGATCTGTGCCTTCTCACTCGTCACATCAACTGATTGATTGACGTAAAACAATTAATTAATTCTTTCACTTCAATGCATTGAACACACTTACCATACATCACTTTTAAGGTGAAAAATTACACAGTAACACAATACAAATGAGAAAAAATCACTTTTACCACTTAACAAGAAATTATAAGAAAAATTCTGCACTTCGAATGAAGTAAACTTATAGGATTTCACTTTCTTGAAACTTTACTGGCTGTCACAGCGCGATCGTAAATTATACCGATTTCGTATGCCATCAACTTGATCGTCAGTCTGTTCCTCTCTTACAGATTGAC
The DNA here is from genome assembly GCA_964059195.1 of Ectobius pallidus. Lineage (NCBI taxonomy): Eukaryota > Metazoa > Arthropoda > Insecta > Blattodea > Ectobiidae > Ectobius > Ectobius pallidus. Next base: position 153,013,429 of record CAXKWD010000002.1, read on the forward strand.
TTCTAGATCGAAGATTGTAGGGAATTCTTGGGATGGATTCTTCACTTGAAGACCGACTTCTGATAGGGCTTTCCGATTCCACTGACTGTAGTGTGTCGTCGAGGTCTAGTCGAGGTCTAGTCGCTGGCGCAGTTTCTTCGACGATCTGTGTCGACATGGCTTCTCCATCCAGCCCGCTACGTACCCCTCCTGACGCACATACTTCTTCAGGTAATCCTTCAGAGTTGGATGCTTCCTCCATTTCAATCGGTTGCAATCCGTCTCTTAACCCCACAGATGAATTTTCTCCTTCCTGGTCGTTCCCTATCGCCATCTCCTCGGTCTGCCTGGGCCGACTTCTCACTGCGATAAGGGGCAAATCATCCTCTGAATCCCAATAAATCTGCTCCGGTTGCTCGTTTCTTCTTACTACATCTGTTGTAGGACTTACTATAGCTCTTCTTGGTCTACCACGAGGTCTCTCTACTTCCTGGTGCGCTCTGCCTTCATCTTGGTTTTCCCTTGGCTCGTATTTCTTCACTCTGTTGTTATGCACCACTATAGTTCTGTGTGGCAATTTTATCCTTAAATTCACTGGTGGTAACACCTCCACCACTTCGTAGGGTCCTTTAAATTTTACCCCCAACTTCCTAGAAAGGCCTGGCTTCAACTGAGGGCTATCCAATAGCACCCAGTCCCCTGGATAATATTGCACCGTTTCTGCCTTTTTGTTGTACTGTGCCGCTTGTCTTGCCGACGCATGACGATTCCTGCGTCTCACCAGATTCCATGTGTCTTGCAGGCGCGCGGCTAGGTTCTTAACCTCAGGATGGTTGACCTCCGATGTCACCTCTTCTGTATCGAATGGCAAACGCATTTTCCTGCCATACAGGATTTCGTAGGGACTCATCCCGGTGGATTCATGAATTCTAACATTGTAAGCAGCCACCACATAGGGTAACAATATATCCCAGTCATCCTGTTTTGCACTCACGTACTTTCTCAATATGCCAAATATGGTACGGTGGACTCTCTCGCATCTTCCGTTGGCCTGCGGATGGAACGGTGTAGTTCTTAATTTAGTTATCTTCAACAGAAGACACACCTGTTCCATCAGGTCCGACATAAAGTTTGCACCCTGATCACTGAGAATGCTTAGGGGGGCCCCAAACTTCAACACCCATTCCATCACAAAGGCTTTGGCGATGGTCTCCGCTCTTTGATCTTGTATCGGTACCATAACCAAATAACGGCTGAAGTGGTCGATAATGGTAAGCACATATTTACACCCTCTTTCGCCAGTCTTAGGCAAAGGACCACAAACGTCCAAAGCCACGCGTTCACCAGGCTGCGTAACTTCAGGCAACTGTTGTAGTTCTGCCCTCTTCTTATCGCTGTCGGTATGCTTTCCGCAAACTATACAGTTTTTTACCCATCTGTTGACATCTTTCCTCCTACCGGGCCACCAATATTTCACTGCCACGCGCTTATTGGTAAGGTTTCGTCCCCCATGACCCGCTAACATGTGGTCATGGCATTCAAACAAAACTTCGCTACGACAGGCTTTAGGCACCACTATTCTCAACCCCCATTTGGTGTTTTTACACAACAAGTCATTCTGCATCCTAAATCCCCTCGTAGTCTTCCACCTCCAACAGAGTTCATCCTTCTCTTGTTCTTCACGAATCCTTTCTTTCGTGGCCGGTCCTAAAGGGCACAACTGACGTGATAACGCGTCCACGTTATTATGGATCCTGCCAGGGCGGTGCACCACCTCAAAGTCATACTCTGATAATTGCAAAGCCCACCTTGCCAATTGGGCATTCTCCGTGGTCTTGGTTAATATGCTTTTCAAAGCCATATGATCTGTGATAAGAGTGAATTTAGGCCCGCCTATTAAATAGGGTCTGAAGTGCTTAATCCCCCACACCACTGCGAGTAACTCTTTGTGTGTCACACTATAGCGTTGTTCTGCAGGCGATAATTTTCTACTAGCATAAGCGATAGGGTGCTCCTTACCATCTATTTTCTGCGACAGCACCACCCCAAGGGCTAAATCCGATGCGTCACTAGCGACCAGGAATGGTTGGGTGAAATCTGGATAGGCTAACACAGGGTCAGAGGTCAAGGCGTCCTTCAATTTATCCATCGCCTCCTGTTCCTTCGGTCCCCACTCAAATTTGGTGTTCTTCTTTAGCCTTTCTGTTAAGGGATGAGCTATCTTAGCGAAATCCTTAATATATTTCCTATAGAAGTTGGCTAGTCCTAGAAAACTTTGAATTCCCTTTACATTTCGAGGTGTTGGAAACTCTCTTACCGCTTTCACTAGTGCTGGATCAGCTTTCACTCCGTCCGCAGAAATTACATGTCCCAAGTATAACAACTCATTTCTAGCGAATTTGCACTTGTCAAAGGATAGAGATAGGTTTGCCTCACATAACCTTTCAAACACGTTTTCTAGGTGTACCACGTGCTCTTCTAGGGTTGCCGACATAATGCAAATGTCGTCTATGAAAACTAAACATTGTTGTGGCGTTAACCCCTTTAAAACCAGGTCCATTAGGCGTTGTAAACATGAACTGGCGTTTCTTAAACCCATAGGTAAGCGAACATACTCAAAATGTCCTTGGGGCACGTTGAATGCAACCTTGTGCCTGTCCCTAGGATCCACTTCGATTTGATAGAAACTTGAGGTCATATCAAGACTAGAAAAAATTTTACATTTACCCAAATTATCTATACACTCCCGGATATCTGGTAAAGGATACACATCAGGGGTAGTCACCCTGTTTAATGACCTAAAATCACATGTGAACCTATATTTAGGACTTCCATCTAGTGATTTCTTTTTTACAATCACAATCGGCGCTGCCCAAGCAGAGGTGCTCGGCTGAATAATTCCGTCCTGCAGCTGGGCGTCAATGAACTCCTGCACCACAGGCTTTAAATGATGCGGAACACGATACGGTCGGTGATAAATGGGCTTAGCATTCCCCGTGTCCACTACATGTTGTAAAATGTCTGTAGCGGGTAGTCCCCTTCTTCTAAACAACCCTGCATATTTTTCCAAAACAGGCTGTATTTTCTGCCTATCTCGTTCAGTTAGATGTTGCAACGCTGGGCCAAAATCAATGGGGGTTTCTCGCGCTTCCACACGATACAACCCACGATCTTCCCCCTCAGCGTGTTGACTCTCACCCCCTTGATCTTCCAGCAGCTCGTAATCTGCCACTCGAGTGCCTTTCGGTAAGCTCACCTCTACCTCACTAGGATTAATTAGACTCACAAGGGCACACCCTTCCAGACTCCCTTCACATTTATTAATGCTTCTAGCAGCATATATTCTCTTTGTCTCTAATTCAGTGTCCACGATCGGCTCTACCAGACATAAACGAGACGAAATTCTTCCCGAGTTCAACTTACTCACCCTTGGTATTTGTATACAAAATCGAATTTCGGAATTAGGAGGAATATGTACTTCTTTTTCCAATTTCAAAGTTCCCTCTCTAACTTCCACTTCTTTCTTCTCTTCCGGTTCATTAGTCTCATATTTCTTCAATCCTAATTGGTTCGGCCTTAGCGAGATCACAGCAGAGTACTTATTCAGGAAGTCCATGCCTAAAATCCCGTCACAACTGGACGTAACAGGCGTAGTGATATGCACATACAGATCGTAGTTCTTTCCGGCTATTTGCACTGTGATCTGAGCGGCTCCCCTACTTCTCAATGTTTGTTTCGTAAGACCTATGAAACTAACAGTCAGATTTTCCAATTTACATTTTTTGAAAGTAGGATTCCACGCAATCGTGGATTGGGCTCCCGTATCTACCATAAAGTGAAACTGTTTGCCCTTGTATATCACTGGCAATAATAACACGCCGTCCCCCGGCAGCATTGGGGCCCAATTCACTTTCTCTATTGGGGTGCACGATCCGTGGTCCTCGCCACCCCTGTTCCATTTGGGTGGGCCAATTTAACCCTACAGTTTCTGGCAATGTGCCCCTTCTTATGACACCGGAAGCACTCCCGTTGACTCGGTCCACTCTGCCTCGGTTCCTGCTTCACCCCCTGAATAGGTTGCCACTGTCCGTTTCCATGCCATACAGATCTCTGATGCGTATCAGGCTTCTTCACACCACTAGCATTTTCATTCCCATGTCGCCCTGAGAAGATCTTTTGTGATTCCACCACCCGTGGAACCCTCCTATCCGCTTCTTGGATACTCACTGCCTTACGTACTGCTTCTTGAAATGTAGTAGGAAATTGCAATCTGGTTAAACGTCCAATTTCTCCCTTTAGACCGTTTAAGAAAGCGTCCAGGGCTCTCATGTCTGCCTCTTGTCTTAACACTTTATTTACCGCTTGATCCCCTGTAAGTTCGTAAGTACATGAGTTTATTCTCGTAATTCTGTCAGCGAACACTTCGATTTCTTCATTTTGCTGTATGCGGATATTTGATAACATTTCTCTATGGTACCTTGCTGTCGTCTTACTTCGATACCGATCAATGAGGCCTGCCTTTAATTCCTCGTATGATGTTGCCGCACTACATATCTCACTGGTAGTCGCAAATTCCAGCGCCCGGTCCACGAGCTTGAGACGAACAACCCTTAACTTATCCTGCTCTGACCATTGTGATATTGTCGCCACCTCTTCCAACTTAGAGAAAAAAGTGCGAATATTTTCTCTATTATCTCCACTATACACTGGCACTACAGATAGTAGATTAGCATTGAACTTGCCATCATCAGTTCTTGGAGCTGGTTGCGTACTTTCACGTTCCATAACAATTTCTCGTGCCTCCAGTTGCGACACCCGACGTACCAAAGCGTCGACCGCTTCCTGTACCGTTACTTCTGTCATGCTGAATGCTAATTTCAAACACACTTCACACGAAAACTGGAGAAAATTTTATTTCTTCGGCTACACATTTATATATTTACGAACGACCAATGCGAAGTCCGTGGTCGTATATATATTTTACACCACCATCTTCTCTCTTCATAGCTGCTGCGCGACCACGTCCGACACGGATGATATCCCCCCTCGGAACGAAAAGGTAGCCTCCTGGCTACGTGGCACGTGTGCACCGGTTCCCAAATCTTCTGACACCATTTGTAAGGGTTTTATCCCCTTACGCCTTCGGGCCGTGGTGAATACATCCGTCTAGCGGGTGTGCAGCATGTCCATGGTGCCGTCCGCACCCTCCTGTAATTTACGGGATGATGCAAGGAAGTTCTTAACATAGAAATGATATGCAGTTTCCCCAGTTGCTGCCGTTTATTTACAATGTTGACTATGTACAGTTTCTATACTATAATAATCCCCTAACTCTACATCTTCCGTGACTCAATTCTTGTCCACCCCCTAGCCATCCCTCCGGGGGTAAATTGCCGAATACTAACTTAACACGTCCATAGTATGTAATGATCTAACTGATACTGTCCGTCAGCCACGCGCAAGAGAGACAATTCCCGGATGTGTAAGGAATGTCACAAATCAGCAATCACTGCCTTGCACGCGGGCTGAACAATCGCGGACTTCGATCACAGGAAATGATATTACACTTAATTATTTCATTTAATTCTTTTACTTTTAATTCTTCCCGAATAGTTGTATTGGTCTTTCCGTCTAATTTTGTTTATCCTGCTATAGATCTCAGGAATCTTATTTCTGCTGTTTGTATTTTTTGCAAATGTTGGTTTGTATTGGTCCATGTTTCGTATCCATATGTGACTATGGGTATTGCCATTGATTTATACAATTTAACTATCGATTCTGGTCTTGCCCTATTTTTTATTGTCCGTCTTAGTGTCCCAGTAATGTAACTAAATTCATTTATTTTCCCATGTATATCTATCTAATTAATGTAGGATATTTTACACCCAAGAAAATTGAATGTTGACTCTTGTTCTTTCTCCAAAACTATCTTTGAGCGAACTTGATATACACCCTTAAATGCCATTGTTTTTGTTTTTTCTGTTAATATTTTCATATTAAAATCCTTTGCAATTGTATTCAATGCGTATGTCATCCTTTGTAACTCATCTTCTGTTTTTGCCAGCAAGATCTGATCGTCTGCAAATAAAATGTTTTTCAAAATTCTCTTCCCTATTCTAATTCCTCCTGTGGTCTGGTTTTTCCATAATCTTATTATGTTGTCCATATATATGCCGGCGGTAGGTAGCTACTGGTAGGGCCACCCAAGCCGGGCAGGTCAAAGGGTAGGGATCAGACAAAGAAGTACTCCAGAATAGGACCTCAACAGCAGATACGGTGGAGGAGACCTTCGGAACGATGTATTTAGCAGAAGAGGAAACGGATAGACGTGACTCGGAAGTCACAGAGAAGACAACGCATATAGGAGGACACTCTGATTACTAAAGCCCGGATTTTCATGCACTATCAAACTTAAAAACATGCATGCATTCATGCACTATCGTATCTCCAAATATGCACAATGAGGGGCGAAACATGCACTATCAAAAATCCGCATGGTACTGCAATATATTTCAATTTCTCTTAAAACAATATACAACAATGAGTTTTTCCAAATTTTCCTCACTTAAACTCGTGCGTTTATCAGTTAGGACATTAAAAACAGAAAATGATCTTTCTATTTCACAAGAAGTAACAGGTGGATTCTTAAGGGAAGAAATTTGCCTGAGGGTGAGATCGAATTCCATGTCTTTTACATTTTCTCCACATAATACGTCTTTCACGTTTTCAGAAGTTTAAGATCAGGATTTGAACTAAGTACCTTCTTAAGTTTTTCCCTGACTGTCACACCCGTTTCTCCACAATACGATTCTAAAGTATTCAATGCCTTCAACAATGGCTAGTGACTGACAAATTCAAGCAGTGGACATTCTGTTTAGCAGTTTTCTTTCAATAGAAGGTGGTGGGGGTCGGCGAGTCGGAATTTTCTTTTGTAGTCTGGTGTATTATATTACTGTTTATTTAGGGTAAACAGTAGCTTGCACTCTCAAATTCATGCAGGTGGCAGACTGTTGCCAAGTCAATCAAAATATAACAATGGTAATGCAATACAACATTTTTACGTTTCTTTGAAAAGCCAAGATTTTAGAGAGGCATATTTATAATATGCACAGTTATGCATGGTAACTTGATATTATGCACTAAAACCAGAAAATGCTGGTTTATATGCATTAAAAACGTATGAATATGCTACATTAAGCCCAAAAATTCAAAAACATGCATTATGCATGAATTTTGCCATAAAAAGGCCGAAATATGCAAACATGCACGGAAAAAATATGGTTATTTGGAATCCGTAAGTCATGTAATGAGTAACTACAAAGTTTGAGAAGTGTAACCAAAGTATATAAAAACATGCATTTGCATGGAAATCCGGGCTCTACTGATTACAAACCAAAAGGGTAGACGCGACTCGAAAGCCATAGAGAAAGCAACACGACTAGGAGAAGGATACTCTGAATACAAACCCTGGTCTTCCAGGTTGGGGGTTATGCGAGAGGCTGGTAACCCCTCCAAGTAAAACCATAATTACTCATAAGCTCCAAATAAAGGAAAGCCTTACTGATTTTCGGAAAACGACAAACGCAAAGAAAAGTCAACAGATTCAATAATAAAAATATACCATTCTGTCCCTAAAAGGTGCCTCTATTTGGTCTCCTCATGACAACCATACCAATCTAATGCTGTGGTTTGTAATTGTATGTGGCTCTGGTAGAGATCTCAAGATTCCATGTCTAGCACATTTTCACCAAATAAAATCACCAGTGTAAATTAACTTTGAAATCTCTGAAGAAAATTTCGATAGAAAAGCTGTGTTTCACAAATGACATCTGTAATACATAGATAATAAATATCTGAACTTCTTAACATAAAGCTTTATGGTCATTAAAAATTTTAAACCGCCAAGTGAGTCTATTTGGGCAAATTTTCTCTCCAATCACAGTAATGGCCACAGACGGCAGTTAGGAGGTTAATCATATCTACCAGAGTTGTGATATGCTCTGTGTATTTCGACGAAGTTAACTAATATGGATCTGCAGAAAGGTCTGCAGATAATATTTTTGCTGTAACATATTTCCCTGAAACATCACTAATATTTCCCTTATTTATCAGTATTTTACATTTTGTTTTGTTTTCCCGTTCATATGTAGCTAAGGAAGATCCAGAATGAGTTCAAGTGCAAACTCTGGTAGTGATAATCAGGAGTCAAATCAAGAAGCGTTTCCAGTTGATCTAGCAGCCAAAACAGCAAAATCTTCTCTGGATTCTACAAAAACTATACCGGTCAGCATTGTGTTCTTTTTTCACTTTACCGTTATGTAGATTTTTTACTAACACTATCACAATGAGTTGTATTGTTATCTCAGAATAATCACCAGTACTGTTAAGCAGTGGTGGCTCGTAGCTAAAATTATTGGGAGTGCTGCTCCAAAAATGTTTTAACCTTTGTTTTAAAATCATGTACAGGTAAAAGGAAACAAACATATTGTATAAAAAGAACAAAGTAAAACATTTTTTACTTGCTTTAACCTAAATTGTTACAGTTCAAGCTTGATCTGTTTATTAAAAAATTATATCCATTCTTGTTTCAATTTGCGTGAAAAGATCAGTAATTTTCTCCTTTATCTCTGAAAGACAACTGAGAAAATGTTGCTTCATTCAAAGCACTGCAAGCACATTTAGTATTTCCGAATTCATAATGCTTTTTAGAAAAGTTTTTCTCTTTTCGTTGTTGAAAAGCAGCTTTCTGTCTCTGATGTAATTCTGGGAACTGTCAAGAGAATTTTTATCAGTTTCATAATTTCACGAATATATTTATTGTTGTTTCTTGTTGTTTTATACGTCTGTCCGTCGCCGTCGGTTAGTTGGTAGGGTGACTGCCAGCCACCTGGGCGGCAGGGGTTCGATTCCCTGTCGGGTCAGGGATTTTACAGAGACGTAAAATTTCCTTCCTGGGTCAGGACTGGGTGTTGTATCCTCATTCCCATCCCGCCAAAGGAACTGGCCACCCTATGCGGTATCATCCGGCCTAGTGTCCCTCGGTCGGGCTGTCTCATGGCTCTGTCCCAGGGCAGGACCGACCTTCGGGATGAATACTTCATCATCATCATCTTATGTCTGGCTGAGATTAGAATATCAGGTGTTGAATGACCTCTTTTCTTAACTGTAATTTTCTCATAGGGAGACAACTGTCAAAACTAAAGCTGTTGAAGTTCATTTATTGTCACAGTACTTATTCCTTGGGGTTAAAGTTTTCTGTTAAATAAAAGGACCAACAAAAAATGAATCAAATAGAATAGCTGGAAGCAGGATAATAATATAATTCTACACTTTATCACATTCAAGATTACAGTACATGGTTTATAAACACAACACACGCAGAGTAAAAAGAAAAACGTTGTTCCACCAGCATAGAAGGGTCGGCACTGTGGGAGTGACAGTCAAACACCATGCCGCTGGAAATGTGAAGCGCATAGTTCCATACAAAAGTTGTTGTATCTTTTTCATAAACTGGGGGATGGTACTGGCATTAAGTTTAGAATTATATATCGTACAAGTGTAAAGAAAAAAGGACTCATTATATTAAACGTTTCCCATCCCGCAAAAGGAATTGGCCACCCTACGCAGTATCATCAGGCCAGGTGTTCCTCGGTTGGGCTAGGGCCTTCTCCCCAAGGCTCTGTCCCAGGGTAGGATCGGCCTCCAGGCCGAATACTTCATCATCATATTAAATGTTATCCATAATATCAAGTGGAAATAGGTGTTGTTGCAGTTCCACAGTGCCTATACACAAGCCACCATTGCTGTTGAGGTAGTAATAAAAAAGTATTAATAATAATAATAATAATAATAATAATAATAATAATAATTTCATGTATTTATTTAAAGATGCTACACACAATTTCTACAAATTGTAAATCGCAGGCATCTTAATAGGATACTATATTAATAGTAGTAATAATAATAATAATAATAACAATAATAATGTTACAGGGATGATGATGATGATGACGTTGATGTGCAATGATAATAGAATAATGATACAGTTATAAAAACACTTAGATTTTATAAGCAACATTTGGAGAGTTCAATGCATAACATGTATTTGTCATTTATAGAAGCCTCATTGATCCATTTGCATGTTTAGTCAAGTCAGCACATTCCAAAAGGTGAAGTAACTCTGTTAATTTGTTCCAGACTTGATGTTACATTTGTCAGTGCTTAAAGAAACCAGGTCAGATGCTTGTATTTAAAATATATTAGCATTAAGAAATTTCTTATTGACAGAAATTCCACAACGGAAAACTGGCAGGGTGTATGGCTGTTCGACCAAGAATAATGAATGATTTCTTGTGTGGGGTCATTCCATGTCAAATCAACCAATTCTACTATGAGATTTGAACCTTGACCTCTCAGGTTTGCATGATTTCTTTTTCAGGTATTGTACCTCCCAATCTTGTTTGAATTTCAAATTTTTCTTACCTTTGGTTTGCGAGTTACAAGAGTTTAAAAACCAAAAAACTATAATTTTCTATTGCTTTAAGATCATTATAAAATGGTATAGCTTAAAAACTATACCACCTAGAGAGCTCAAACTTGCACCATTTTTTTTCCTCTAAAAATTCCCTTTAATTTGATGTGTCACACGGCTATGTTTCTTAATTTTTGAATGTTAAAAAAGTTCCTAAAAAACTTTTTTTTAATTTCCAAAACATGTACCCTCGGATTTTCTCGAAAAATTAATTGACTACATGCATGCAAAATTTCAAGATGGGATCTCAACGGTTCTTGTTTAAAAAAAACATTTTACTACCAGATTACATGCTAGTGAGGTGATTAGCGGACTATTCCTAGGCAGTGAATACTAAGGTACATAATTCTACCAAACCTAAATTATTTAGATAGCGTTCATATGTAACATTTCCCTCTTATTGTTTGTTAATTAAATTATGTATAGTGTTGTTTTTAATTTAATTTTCATGATACCTGTAACTATACATAAGAAGGAACAAATTTTAATTTATATACATCATGCTAATAGTGAAATTTTGAACAAAGCCACTCACCTTGAATCATCCAAAACTCTTAGTAATATCAACACATATAGTTATAAATGGTGGAGGTTATTTTTGCTCGGTTTCCCAGGATTATTTGTAATCATTTACAAAAAGTCCTATATAAAAGAAATGGGTAAAAGTTGTTTTACCTTGTGAAAAAGTTTAACTTGTTGATATTTTCTTGGATTGAACTGTATTTCTTAGAATATTAGGTATTTACCGTACATGGTTAATAGTATTTATACACTTTAAAAGTTTTCACTGAGGGTAACACAATTTAAACGTTTCTTTTTGATCTTATAAGATATTTTTCCAAAGCAAGAGAAGACAGCTTCATTTCTTCAGCACTTAGAGTGTATGTTCTTCCCGTTGCTGTAGTTGGAGTCACTGTTTGCAAAACAGTGTTTCCTGGGAAATCCAATAAATCTCTTGGTTGTGGATAACAAAAAGAACTGGCTGGGCCTTTTGGGTGTAAAAAATTTACTCTGTACATGCCGTTGTGTTTTTCTTCAATGCATCCCAGTCACCAAGAGCCATCATATGATACTGTCACAAAACCAGCAGCAATGTTTTCCAAATCTGATGGTGTTATTTGGTTCACTGTTGTCACACATTCAAGAGATTCATCAAGGCTGAAATGATAAGGCTTGACAGTAATTTGACACTCTGTGTGGGGTTTGTATGAGTGAAACTTTTGTGTTCCCACAATCGCTTCTTGTTCGTGCAAGCATCATGTTTAGTGAGTTATTCCGTTCAAATGCTCTCTATATATTTCCCCTGCACCTGACTCAGCAATTACAACCAATTTCATAAACATGATGCAAGTGTGAGGCAGGTGCAAGCTAGCATCACGCCGTGAGCAAAACATCCCTATATCCTCAGTTCTTCGCTAGCATGCCTACAGTCAAGACTTGTGCAGCTACGCTTCCTATTCGTGCGGCTTTAAAGTCAGTTGCATCGCCAAGTTCAAGTGCTCTTAAAACCCCGAATTTTGTACAAAACTACAATTATCAAGTTTTTTTTACGCTCGTAATTGCTCTGCAGTGATTGCATCATTGTTTAAATCATTTCAACTAACACATCAGTGTGTTATGTACTGATAGGATTGCATTGGCATTGTGAAATCCATTGTTCATAGTGAAGTAACCTATTGTAGTGTAATTATGCTTAATCTTGATATTTCTGTTAATTAACATAATTCAACTGACTATATCAACGATTTCAAGTGTTTCAATATATAATTTATCTGCTAATTTTGCATAGTGTATATTTTAAATCATTCTTCAAGCATATATTTCATTTATTTCTATTAGTGCGTCGTGTGAATAAAGTTGCATTGTTTTTTATGACATGTTATAAATTGTATTTCAATAAAATCCGTGGATCCCTGTATTCCAGTGCCTACGATAAGTCCACTGTGCTCACACCCTTGTTTCTACAAGAAGTAGATGGTCCTCCAACCCTAGTTCCAGAGGCTAGATTCCTTATAATTTAACCTAATTTTCCTATATCCTCCCACACTTCTGATTCACTGAGCCTAGAACGTAACCATTCTTTAATCTCTTTGTAGTCTTCTGTTGTGCAATATTCAAAGTCAATGTTTTTTTTTATATTTTCCAAGGCAAATTCATAAAATTCTTTGGGTGTTAAAATTTGTTGGACATATGGCCTTTGTAAGCTGACTTTAGCAGCTAGCCGCTTAACAGTCCCGCCAAGGCCTTCACATGCACTCTAGCCATGGGATGTTGCAATGTACTCCCACTCTGCCTCAACTTCAAAATCTGTTTTATGCAAGCATAAATTAAGAAAGTTTTTCTTATTCTTATACTGGGCAGCGCTCCCATCAGAAAAGTAAGTGATCTTGCTAAAGGCAAGGTTTCCTTTAAGATTTCTAGCAGTTTTTTTTCTGGAATACACAGAAAGCAACTGTATTATGTTCCAGGCAATCTGATATAAAACATACTGCATGTGTTTTAATATCCCCTCCCATTTATAATGTATGACGAAAGGATGCAGTGTAGCTTGGCTGGTAGTCCAGTGGAATGATTGTATTTCCGAGTAGTTTTCCGAGAAACCACAGTTGACTGCTACATGGCCTTCAGTTAAATTTTTCTTGATTTTGCAGTAGTACTCTTTCTGTTGACTAGCTATAAATAAATGAGTTTTGAGCTTTGTTAGTGTGTCCAAAAACTCATCAATAAAGTTATTGGTACATTTTGCTACAGTTTCCATCACACACCTTTCTACAGTTAGCCACCTTTTGTAGGTAACTCCATCCATCATGTTTTCATTGAACTTTGTATTCAATAATTCTTGAAGTCTAGGAACACCAGGGCATTTTTTAGAAACATTCATAAAACAATGTTGAGATGGTGGATTGCACATCATCTTGACCAGACAGGAGTGATAAGATTTCAAAGCAGTATCATCCCCATCTAAAACAAAATTTTGCATTTTTGCACCGTACATCATTAGCTTAATGTTTTCGTGTAAGGTACACACAGACAGTATGTGTGCCACTTTTTCCAGCCAGGATACAGTTCTTCGGCCTCAGGTCGCAAAACTATAGCAATAACTATTTTATTTAAAATAAAACTGTATTATTACTGAATAATTTTTTTAATATAGTAAACCGATACAATAAGTCCGCTCACACCTAATTGGCATGTATTCTGGTAGTAAAATATTTTTTAAAACAAGAACCCGTTGGGATCCCATCTTGAAATTTTGCATGCATGTAGTCAGTTAGAGTGGACAACACATTTAATATTATTTTTAAAAAATCCAAGGGTATGTATTTTGGAAATTAAAAAAAAAGATTTTTGGGGACTTTTTTAACATTTCAAAAATTAAGAAACATAGCCGTGTGGTACATCAAATTAAAGGGATTTTTTAGAGAGAAAAAATGGTGCAAGTTTGAGCTTTCTAGTTGGTATAGTTTTTTTAGCTATAACATTTTACAGGTATGATGTTCTTAAAGCGATAGAAAACCATAGTGTTTTGGATTTTTAAACCCTTGTAACTCAAAAACCAAAAGTCAGAAAAATTGGTATATTTGATTTACATTTTGGTACATTTGGTACATTTTAATAAATGGTATATTTAAACTAGTTTTGGGAGTATGTAAGGGGCAAGAGTGATAGTGGGAAGTTGGTAAAGTGGACTGTATTTGGTTGGAACCTGCCTTGCACCTCTTACACTGAAATTAGACAAGAAATCTGCTGGCGATGAAATACTGAGATTTATTTATAATGCACTAAGAAACAAACACTAACTAGCTGAAATCTATATTAATAATAAAAAATACACAGTTTGTATATTAAGTCTTAATCTTGAAGTCTTGATGTAATCTTGCAGTTAATTTACTTAATAATGTTCTTGAAGATAATGAAGTAATAGTAGTTATATAATATTTCCAACAGGAGTAATAGTCTGTATATAATGATTTAACTTAGATGTTTGAAGAATCTGAGTTACGATTTTGAAGCTAGATATTGAAGTTATGAGTTTACTTCACTATAGAGTCTTGCGATACCACACTCAGATGCATAAGGTGTTCATTGATTATCTGATGTGATCCAATAATAAGACTTTATAATGAGTTATAAAATTCAGCAATTTTGCTGCACGGCGATTTTAATATACAGTACTTAGCTGAAGTGTGTAGATTGAAGCACAGCACCCTCGCTATGCACAAAGCAATTCTTCAGAAGATAGTTGTAAACTTCAGAGATTTCTCCCGAAAGTTGAGAATGGTGAATTTAGATATTTCTCCAGCAAGCTGTAAGTCGGTTGTGAATTTCTGGAAACTTCTCCAGCAAGTTGTAAGTCGTGAGTCCGGGGAATTTCTCCCAAAGTTGTGAGTTGTATATTTCTAGGGATTTCCCTAGAAATTTGGAGAGCTATGGACGAACACGTCCAACTGTATAAAACGACTGTTGCAGAGTGTAAAACGGTTAGTCTAAGGCCGCCAAAGAACAGTTATGCTGACAACATAACTGCCCTAAAAATACCATGTTTGAAATTTCATAAATTTAAATTAATTAGACTTGATATACTACACTAAAGCTTAATGAATGATTATAAGATAGATCTAAAGCATAAATCAACTCCAATTAAGGTAGTAGATTATAATGAATTAGCATTTCAATAAATATTTAGTAAAGTGAAATATAATAATTTATTTCTATACAGTGGCATTCCTGGAGAGCGTATCGATAAATATCGAGAGGTCTCGCAAAGAAGAAGAAATCTTGGATGTCCAAGGAGAACGCAAAGAAGACTTACATAATAACATGTCTGAATAATTAAATTAATATTACAATATTATTCAATTTATGACTTAAATTATAGCATTAGCGCTTAAAAACATAAATTTATACTAGAAAAGGTTAAATAATAAACTGTATTCAAGAGAAATAAGTGAAAGTGGGCGTGGCCTAAATTTCACACGCCTTCGTATATAAAAAGGATAAAACAGGCTTTTAGGCTATATATGCAATGAAATAAGAATGAAAATATAATCTACGCATAACATTACACCTGTGGTAATGTTTGTGAGTGGAAATCTTACGAAATAATGTTGTAATTCAATAATAACATTAGTCCTACTGAAGATGAAATATTTTGCAATAGACTGCGAGCTTGGGAAATGGAACAGAGTATAGATGACCGATGAGAAGAATGCGAGTGAGGGATGCGGGGATGGCGGGTGGTTTGGCACGTTTTTTTGTGTAGTTTGGGATAGACCATCTCGCTAAACCACATGTTTTAGAGACAGTCCTTGTTTACAAGTGTTGAGTGGTGGTGGTTAGTTTCAGTGAGTTCTGCGATTTTTCAATTGTTTAATCCTTAAGTCTAGTCTATTACAGTATATTAATATCATTATTATTATTATTATTATCTAAAGCACGTGTTAGTGGTGGTGCTGTGTAGTTTCAGTACCTGAAGCATACATAGGCTACAGTATAATCATACAATAAAATTCAGCAATGGCTGCTAATCGAAAACGAAGAAAAGGGCAAACCATACATAGCGAAGCAAGGGAGCTCATAAGAAGAACAATAAGGAAGTGTGACGAAGAAGCTCGTTCAGGACAACTGCAGCATTTAATTACCCAAAGTAATGCACGCATTTCCAATTACTGTGGCATATCAGAACGCACTATTACAAAAATAAGAAACGAGGATACAGCAGCAGGTCCAAGTTTGTTAAGTACACCAGGTAAAAAGAGACCACGGGCTGAGGAACACAAATTTCATTGTGACGATTTTGGTAAAAGGGTGATTCGAGATCTGATTCAGGAATTTTATCAACAAAGGCAGATAGTCCCAACAGCTCCCAAACTTCTTACTGCAATTAGGCAAAAAATACATTTCCCATGGGGAACCTTTTACATACCATGGGCTTCAAATGGAAAAGGTGCGGGAGTAAGAGAAAGTTGCTGATTGAGCGTCCAGACATAATCAACTGGCGTTCAAAGTATCTGAGATGCATAAAGACCTTCAGAGATGAAAAAAAGAGTCATTTATATTGACGAATCCTGGGTTGACAACAATCTAACTTTTGGCAAATGCTGGCAGAGCGATGATGTATATGGCATACCAACCAACACGAGTGCATCGAATCGCCTAATTGTAGTGAATGCCGGATGTAAAGATGGTTTTATACCTGGAGCGTCATTAATTTTTAGAGCGGGACTAGCCAGTGGCGATTACCATGGCCAAATGTGTGGCACAAATTTTGAGAAATGGATGCTGGAAAGACTTTTTCCCAACATACCCCCACGTAGTGTAATTGTGCTTGACAATGCACCTTATCACAGTGTGCAAGAGAATAAGCCCCCATCAAAGTATGCTACTAATCAAGTAATGATGGAATGGCTGGAAAGAAACATTATTCCTTTCTCTTCCAACATGAGAAAGTACGAACTTTACAATTTGGTTGAACGCTTTAAGCCCCAAGAAAAAACATATCGCATCGACCGCTTAATTCACATGCATGGCCACACCCCACTCCGATTGCCTCCTTACATGTGTGAACTCAATGCAATTGAGCTGGCATGTGCTCAAATGAAACGATTTGTTAGGGAACATAACACAACAGGTGATATCTCTCTGACAAAATTACAGCAGACAACAGAAAGTGCAGTGCAGTCCATTTCAAAATCTGACTGGGAGGGTTATATTAGCCATGTTATTAAACTGGAGGCTAAATACTGGGAGAAGGACGGTCTGATGGAAAACGTAATGGACAATTTTATCATTACTGTAGGAGGGATAGATTCCAGTGAGTCCAGTGATGACAGTGCTAGTGATAATGGAAATGATTCTGCCGGCGACGAGGAACTTGCACGCCCGCTCAGCGACGGTTAAAAGGTAAGTTAGTACAGACCCTGCGTGACAGGGTTGATGCCTGGGGGGATAACATGGGCTGAGTTTCTTCAGAACTGCATTCCTTCTGCTCGTATTCTTCTGATCGGCCATGATACAATACCTGAAAAAAATCACACAAATCTGAGAGGTCAAGGTTTATACTGTTAGTTGATTTGACATGGAATGACCCTGTGTCGAAAATTTGGAACTTGTAGTCCTGAGTTCTGTAAAACCGAATTACAATTTATATTACCATGAAAAACATTTACTATGAAATTAGCACCAGATGACATATGACATGTGTATCATGGTGTGTTTCTAGCTGCAGAAAATCTAGGATTTGCCTATACTGCAAGTCTTGATTTTGGAAGAACTTTGTGTGTATTAATGATACAAATTTGATTTGTATACGTTCTAATTTATTGCTGTCAGAACTGGTTATGCTGTTCCAAGGTACTCTTGAATAGTCTAAAGCACTGAGAACCAGAGATTTATAAAGAGTAATGATTGATTCTAGACTGTTTAGGTTAGCAGAGATTAAATGGATTAATCCCAGAGTTTTGAGTGCTTGGGTGAATGAATATGTGTTCAATGTGAGCATGAAAATATAGTTTCGAATCTAAATAAACACCCAAGTATCTGATGTTGTCTGAATGTGCGATGGTATCTTGGCTTAGATGATAATTATATATAATAGGATTAGTTTTCCTAGTAAAACTGACACTTTAGGTCTTACTGGAATTGATTATCATTGTATTTGAAGAGGCCCATTTACTTATCAGATCAGTATTGCTTTGCAATAGACTGCGAAGCACTTGCAAGTCAGAAGCACTTGATGTTTTGTTCCATATAACTAGGTCGTCCGCATAAGCCAGCCTGTTACATGTTAATATACTAGATAAATCGTTAATGAAGACAATGAACAGGAAAGAGCCGATTACTGACCCCTGTGGAACCCCTTGTGGTATATTGAAGGGCTTAGAAAGGCAGTTTGATATTCTGACACAAGCAGTCCTATTTTGTAAGTAGCTCGTAAACTAATTTACATATTGTCATATAATCCTAAATTGTCAGTTTCTGCAATAGTAAATCGTGATTTACAACATCTAAAGCTCGACTTAGGTAAAAAAATATAGCATCTGACTGGGACTGGGTGCAATTTTCTTTCACTTTGTCATTGAGAAGGGTAACAGTGTTGGTTGCGGTTGATTTATTTTTAGTGAAACTATGTTGGAAGTTTACTTTTGCAGAAAAATGAGACATGATTATGGTTAATAGACTCAAAAATTTTACTAAAAGTGTTCAGTAGAGATATAGGTTGAAAGTTCATTACTTCCTAATTTTTCCCTTTCTTGTCAACTGGCCTGATAGCATAGTTTTCCCACAGGGATGAAAAAGTTTCTGTTTTAATTGACAGATTAAAGATATGTCAGAAATGGTGATAATATGGGGGCACACCCCTTCACAATAAAACTTGGACTTTGATCTGGCCCATTAGTCTTGGATGCTTTGAGTTTTCTAATCGATGACAGGACATTTGAGTTTGAAATGGACGTTAACGTACAGTATAAACAGTCTAAATGGTAAGTTTGAGTTATTCATAGACTCAAAATTCTATGCAAAAATATTCTCTAGAGTCGTAGGCTCTGTAATAATAGAATTGTTTACTTTTACTTGAAGGGAGGGGGTCACTTTTATTTCTTTTGAGACATAGCTCCAAAAATTAGTTAGGTTTGTCCTTAGCTCATTGTCAATTGATTTGTACCACTGTTGTCTATCAGAGTTAATAGTAATTTTGACTAATCTACGATCATTCGAAGAGATTTGATAGTTGTGATCAAAGGAGTGTTTTTTTGTAAAGTCGATATAAATGTTTCTTTTTACATTATAGTTTAAGCTCCCTCGAAAACCAAGCAGGATATTTTGATTTGATAATGTCAGTGTCAGGAATTGATTTGTTAATAGCGCCCTTAACTAAATATGTAAAATTTTCTACAGCTGTATCAGGTGATGTCTGATTATACACAATCGACCAGTCTAATTGATCTAAAGTTTAAGATAGTCGCCTTGATGGTAGTGTCGTATCCCGGGGGCCCTAATTTATTCTGACACCTTTTACCCCGGGACACGATTTATCAGGATGGCTCAAAATATATAATTGCATCGTAACCTCGAGGACAAGGGCAAGGAACGGTACATCTCCATGCACAAATTACAAAAGCTAGTTTTTACCCAAAATAACAAAATGACTGGTTTATTAATATTGAAATAAATTGAAATTACATAGTGTACTTACATACTGACTTCATGATGAAATGTTACACAAATTTAAATAAACTTGCACCGGGGTGCTCCTGAGTGCCGTCGATCCAGTCGTGAAGAGTGTAGAGTAGCAAGAGGGCCGAACTGGTCAGTTTGCCCGTTTTATAACATCGTGCGTCAATTCGTCACCCCACTGGCACCCGTGACGTTTCAAACCAAAAACTCCTTACTTGCAACTTCCTATTCCGCGTATTTCTTAACTTTACTTCTTTAAAATACCTATTCCGTATTTCGCAATTAACTAGACTGTCAACCACCTCTGAAATGCAATTCCGCAAATCATCACCAAGTTATGCATACCTTGTGCAACGCTACGTTGGCACTTATACTTCCTGATTTACCCAGCCCAATGTCTGGTCTGTTTGCGAACCATTTAGAGGGTCTGGTTTCCAACTTTTTAAAATATCACATCACTCCCCCCTAGCTCGAATCCGCCTTAGCTGGATTCGAACGGGGTGCGTGTGTGTCATGAAAATTTTCCAAAATGGACCTTCTCATAGGCTTTGGTACGACTAAACGAGGCTCTGATTTCCCTTTTTTGTAAAATAAAATTCTATTTTCATCTAATCTAAATTTCTTTGTGTCTTGTACCCATTCTGTATATTTTGGTTCCGCTAATTGTAAATTTCTTACTGATTTTGCTTCTTTAGCAGTTTGTACTGTGTTTACCATTATTCTGCTAAGAGAATCTACATTAGTAATTGATTTTCCTGGCTTGTATTGTACTGTGAACTTAAATTCTGACAACCTTAAAGCCCATCTTACTAGCCTTGAATTTGGATCTTGTAATGAAAATAACCATTTCAGTGCGGCGTGATCTGTGACAGCAATAAATTCATTTCCGTATAGGTAACATCTAAAATGTTTAGTAGCCCAAACCAATGCTAATAATTCACGTTCTGTCGTGGAACAATTTTGTTCACTTTTAGACAAAACTCGTGATACATAAGCTACCGGGTGTTCTATATCTCCTTCTTTTTATGACAATACAGCTCCTAGTGCAAAACTCGAACTATCAGTACTCAAAATAAAAGATTTCGTGAAATCCGGATATCTTAATATCGGATCTTTGCATAGTGCCTTTCTAAGCTTGTCAAATGCGTCTTGTTGTGGTTTTCCCCTCTTAAATTTGTCCTCCTTTCTTGTTAAGTCTGAGAGGGGTTTTGCAATGTGTGCGAAACTTGGTATATGTCTTCTATAATAACCGGCTAGGCCCAAAAATGATCTAACTTGTTTCTGTGTCTTTGGAATAGGATACTTTTCGATAGCTTGGATTTTTACCGGGTCTGGAAGTATGCCTTGCTGGTTTACAATGTGCCCAAGATATTTGTTCTACCGCAAATTTACATTTACGTGGATGCGCTTTTAGATTGGCTTCTCTTAACCTCTCTAAAATTTCGGACAGTCTTTCTGCATGCTCTTCTATTGAAGATCTATGTATAATAATGTCGTCTAAGTAACAGTAGCACGATAAGCCTTTTAGTCCTGTCAATACGGTGTCCATTAGCCTACTAAATGTCAGAGGTGCCCCTGATATTCCAAATGGCATTCGTTCAAACTCGAACGAACCGAATTGAGTTTGGAAACTTGTCTTTTCTTTATCTTTTTCCTCAATTTCCACTTGCCAATATCCTGATTGTAAATCTAATTTACTAAAATATCTGGTACCTGCTAAGCCTTCCAAAGTTTCTGTAATGTTAGGTAAAGGGTATGTGTCTCCATGAGTGACCATATTTAACCCTCTATAGTCAACACAGAACCTTAATTTATCTGTCTCGTCTGGGCTTTTTTTTGGCACTAAAACAATTGGTGCATTCCACGGAGAAGTTGATGGTCGTATAACTTTTTTGTAACATGTCGTCCAACATATCTTTAACTTTTTCCTTGTATTTATACGGTATTGGGTAAGGTTTTTTCTTAACAGGAGGTGCTTTGCCTGTTTCAATACGATGTTTAATTACACTAGTGCAACCTATTTCATTGTCTCTGGGGTCTTGAAATACGTCAGCATATCTCATTGGGTGGTATGAATAAAACTGAGTAATTTCTCCAGAGAAATCTCTTTTGAGTAAAAAGGAATTTACTCAACCTAAGAGCAATTTCTCCATTTGGTATCATTAAAAGTTGCCTGTGACGGCTGACTAATTACTCCTCGATGGGAGTAATTACCTCCCCTCACCACCAGTTCTTTTCACAGCTAAACATGACTAAGATAAACAAACAAAGGAGCTCTTCATTCATCAACACACATCACATGCACAAAATAAATGTGTTATGCTAGGTCATACGTTTTTAAACACATCCCTGCCCTTCAGGAAAAGTAACTATTACTATTTCTAATTAATTCAAGGTTGTCTAAATACCAGCATTTAAGTTATAACGCATTTTTAAATGCATTTTACAATCTTGTTTTTCTATATAATATTAAATAATTTTTAAAGATCATCAAGTTGTAGGCCTACTGGAGAAGTCCACCCCACCTAAATTTAGATGGAGAACAAAAACTGCACATCATAACTGACGGAACTTTTGCTATTGTTATTCTTCTTTTGCTTTGAAGAATAGGAAATTGTTTGACTTGCTTAAAACTCTTTTCAGTTGTTAAACTTGCATTACTTAGTCTGTACATTTATTATAAAATTTATCTTGTGGGGAAATACTATTTCGGCGAATACCACGAGCCCATGGCCGTGCGTAATAGGTGGGGCCGCAGCCCCCTCTGGAAATTTTATTTATACATAAATCTGTAAACTAAATTATTATAACTATTACAACTAATATGAAGTGAGGCTTAGGTTTCCACATACTATAATATGAGTTGTTTGTACAAAATCAAGAAAAACGAGTGGTAACAGCTGACTTTTCAGATATGAATCAGGAAATTGATATGATTGATATGAACATTTAGGAATAATTAATCCCACTAAACTTGAAATCATTTCCTGCCAAGCAATTTATTGCAATGAAGGTAAAGCAATGGATGTAGTCTGACCCATTTTATGTGAATAGTAGGTCAATCTGTGAAATTGTAAGGGGTAGATAATATATTAAATTTTTACTGTGTATCCATACTCATGGGCCAACTACATTAAATCAAGGATGTGGATGATGATGATGTCGATAATAATAATAATACTAATAATAATAATAATTATTATTATTGTTATTATTATAGTAGCATAGTGTTGGTGGGGGTGGCAATAATTTCTTCATTTCCCCCCTTGACAAAATTTCTGTGGACGTCCATGCATGAGCTGAAAAGGTATTGCATCGCCCAGAAAATATGCATTTGTTCGATTTTCATCGTTAATTTATACACATCAGAATTTTCCAAATGCGCAAATCATGTACTGAACCTGGCCAAGTAGTGTTAATACTAGTGAATAGTTCTTTAGAATTACAAATAGGTTGTACATTACTGGCCACCACTTTTCGGTTAAAATACCTAGGTCCCACAAGCTTAAAGTACACAAGAGCGAAAAGTAGAGCAATAGAACACAAGCGCCGAAAAGTTGTTGGGACCGGAGTATGGCCTATGGTCGAGGCTCCGGGGGCGGTGGAGGGGAAAAAAAGTCGTCTGCATGAATGCTAGGCTTCTATATGGATAGGTACATGAGTACAATAAATAGATCCTATTGCAGCAGGAAAAGTAGTCTATATCGTTGCTGCTATTCAGCTTTTGCAGATTCAGATTAATGGAGATTTTTTGGAAATTGTGTGCTTTTCTTATTATTGCATCAATAACACAATAAATTATCAGAAGTACTGCACTTTGATTCACACCGACATCTTCTACTACTACAGTCAGAATTACTGGATCGTCTATGCATTGTAAGAAAATTCACATCGTTTCTTCCTCTCTTATTTCACTAATTTCCAGACCCAGAAAGTTTTGTTGTAGCCATCTGACATTTTCTTTCCAAAATGTGCGTACACATTTATAATTAGGGTTCGGATGTTTATGAACTGTCATATTTTTATTCTGACCTCCATTCTCGCCGCAAACACAAATTAAACATGAATTGCACATTTGTTATCCTAATAGGACCATTTTCATTTTGCATGTAGTGTCATATTTTTGTCATTTTCATGGTCTTGGTCATATATGTAATTTAACGTCATATTGCAGTTATAAACGCGGTAGAAGAGCACAGTTATGCAGTATGCGCACTCAATTGTCGACTTAAATTTTATCCAAAAAAGAATAAAATATTTTGGTTTTACTGTAACTGAAATGTGAAGGGACAACAACATGTAATAGAACAAATACCTCTTCCTCCTTGTAGTTAAAAACTTCTAATATACATACTTTAAAAATATTAACAGTTCACATTTGCAGTGGCATCTAGAAACACTAACAGATTAGAAGTTTTTACAAGCAAAACTGTAAATCACCTGTAAAATTGTTAAAAAGTGATTATCTGATTGAATTAATGATATAATAATTTAGTGTCATTAAACGTTTAAATGTGGAACATTTATTTTTAGAAAATACGTTCCTTTATGAGGTCATATTTAGGATTTTTGGGTCATATTTAGTCACTTTTAAGGTCATATTTGCAGTCATATTTTCCCATTTTTTTTTTTTCATAAACATCGGAACCCTATTTATAATCAATCACCGATGAGTTTCTGCAAGTTTTTTTACATCTAAACTGTCAAATACGTTGCCATTGCAGTAAACTAGTGTTGCTCAGTTTATTTGAAGTCACCTATTGAGGTTACTCCAACATTTGTGAGCAATTTCTCCAACCTGTGAGTAAAAAGTAATTTTTAATGATACCAAAGTGAGCAAATTGCGCAACGCTGAATGTCGTTGATCAAATTCTCTTAGCCAGAGAAATTGCTCTTAAGATGAGTCAATTTTAATGATACGGATGAGAGAATTTTCTCTTTACTCGGAGTAAAAAGTAATTTCTCATCTTTATTCATACGACCCATTATTTCTCTTATTTTATGTTGGTCCTCAGCTGTTAAGTGTTCTAAATTCACTGTGTCTGCAATATTTGTTTCTACTTCTTTTCCTGTCATCGGCGTTAATATATTCACTCCCTCTACTTTATTAATTTTATTCTCACTACTTGTTAATACAGGGTAAACATGCCCTAAACGTCTGTTTCTCACTATTTCAATTTCCTCTCCCGTACAGTTGACAACTTTTATAGGAATCCTCCCTTGCTTTAACTGTTAGTTATTATTCAGCGACCTAGCTGTGTATATTCCATATATACCCAAGCTTTCTGGTTCAAAAAGTTTTTCTCTGTCTTCCATATTAACTTCTCTGGATGCGCATCCCTTTTTACTTAATTTCCCTAATATTATTATTTCGCTCTTTGGGGGAACCTTCACAATTCTAGTATTATACACTGGACATCCTGTTTGCATTTGTAACTGACTCGTGGGGTGGAATCCCTTAGGTCCTCTCTCTGTCACAACCTCTGTACTTGAAACTTCTTTGGAGGTGTCTGGTTTTTTCTGAGAAAAATGCATAACATTTCGGTTGATCAGACCGAATTCTTCCTTCCTGGTTTCGTTGTCATTGGTTGGTACTCCGAGATTTATTGCCCCACCTTCTGTCAGTAACATGCGATGTACAATGTTAATATTTATCCTGTTCTTACTCAAAAAATCTAGGCCAAGAATTCCATCCTGGTTTATTCCTAACGGACATATTATAAATGAGTGAATATATTTTTCTCTGTTTTCAAATTGAACTTCTACCGTCTGTGACCCTTTAATGTCCAGTCCAATTCCCGTGACCCCTTTTGCTATCACCTCAGTATTTTCCCAACTTGCCCCTGAGATTCCTGGCTTAGTTACAGAAATCGTTACTCCTGTATCTATAATAAACTGTGTCCTCCGGCCTTCAATCATGACATTGACCATTAACATTTCTGGGGAAGTTTCTACTATTGTAGTTATTACTGCTGGTTATGCTGACTTGGCCTCCACGTAGGGGTGCTTGCGGAGGCTCCTTGAAAATCCGTCCTATAATTCGAATTTGCCCTGCTATTCCTTTCATTTCTGTTGTAGTTTTCCCTACTAGGTGCTAGCTGTGGATTTTTAATCCAACATTTACTCTGAATGTGTCCTCTCTTTTTACAGAAAAAACATTCTATTGGTGGTTTCCCTACATATGTAGACTGTTCCCTATTTTGATTTTGAATATTCCCACGGTACACTTTTTGATTCTGTTCCGGGGACCCTTGTTGGTTCAACTGACGTTTTGAACGACAAACTCGTGCCTTGTGTCCAGTTTTCCCGCAACTAAAACATTTTAACTGCGTTAACATATTGAACACAGACCTAGGCTGTGCCTCTGATTCCCTTTTATTTGTCTGGTCTGCTTGCACGATGTTATAAGCAGTTACAGCAATTTGTACTGCCTCCTTTAGACTTTTAGGCATTCTTAATTGAACCTGTCTACCTATCTCTCCCTCTAATCCGCAGTGAAAGCAGCAAGAAGCCTTCTTTCTCCCTCCTCAAGAACTTTCTTTTCATTTGCATCCCCCGTAACCTTCAGCGTTTTTAAACTAAGGGCCTTTAATCTGTCAGCAAACGCTTCTGGCGTTTCGTTTTTTCCCTGTACCGCCGTTTGTAACTGCGTGTAATAATAACTGTCTGGCAATTTTTCCCTGAAGCGATCCTCGAACACAGCCCTAAGCTGGTCGTACGTCGCTTCCTTGTTAGTTAGGTCGGGACTACCGTACAAAAATTCTGCGGCTGGCCCTACAACCTTTAACTTGACTATTTGTTTTTTATCCTCTGCTTCTAGGTTTCCCATGGAAGCAGCAGCTTCAATATTGTTAAAAAATTCCTTAACAGGTAAGGATCCCGACATACCGTTCCATTCTTTAACTGTAGTACATACAGTTAAGCCTTTATGTCTAACTACTTGGTTTGCCTGCTGTAACGCTTGCTTTGCTAGCGTTAGAGCCGCTAACTTGTGTTTGAGGTCTTCAATAGCCCTCCTGGTTTCTTCGTTGATAGACATATTGAATGTTTATTTTGCAAAATGACACAACAATGGTATACCAAAAAAAATATTTGTGAGTTTATTATCTTACACTAGAATCTCTGTTTCAACACTTGTAGTTATTCTTGCAGGATTTAAGTTATTTGCTACATTCGCTATCTGTCTATTCGCTATCAACTCATTACTTTCTGTCAGCTGTTTCATTCTTCCTACATTTCAGTGGTAATAACCTTTGCAATATGAACATGAGATGCGCCGTATTAACTAAACTAGCTTCCTTCCCTTGCTTTAAATTTCTGTGGTTATTTACTTTCATTTAATTTCACTTAATTCCATGTGGTTTACCCATTTTAATAATTATTTTTGCGTATGGCGACCCATTTGAGCTTTATTAAATTCACTCGCTTTTGATATTATTTATCGTAGTGCTTTGCGTTTGGTTCGCCCACTTCAGGTCACCAGTTGTGTTCTGGGTTAGATTCGCCCACTTCTGATCACCAGTTGTATCCCGGGGGCCCTAATTTATTCTGACACCTTTTACCCCGGGACACGATTTATCAGGATGGCTCAAAATATATAATTGCATCGTAACCTCGAGGACAAGGGCAAGGAACGGTACATCTCCATGCACAAATTACAAAAGCTAGTTTTTACCCAAAATGGAACAGGCAGGATTTTGGGCTGGAAGATCGGTAATGGATAACATCTTTACTTTAAAAATAATAGGTGAAAAACGTACAAAGGTAGGGTTGGAGACACATGTTGCATTGATTGATCTGGAAAAGGCATATGACAATGTACCTACCAACAAATTGTGGGAAAAGTTGGAAGAGATAGAGTTGGATCAAAGATTGATTAAGGCTGTTAGGAAATTGTATGAAAATAACAAAGCGAGAGTAAGGATTGGGAATAGTTGGACAGAAGAATTCGAGGTTAGTAAGGGTCTGTGGCAAGGATGTGGGCTGTCACCGACCCTCTTTAAGTTATATCTAGGAGCAATCCTAAAGAATTGGCACAGAAAATGTCAAGTTATGGGGGTGCCAGTAAAGAATAGTAAGATAGGTAGCCTGTATTTTGCAGACGATCAAGTTGTAGTAGCAGAAGATGAAGATGACTTGAGTTATATGGTAAGAAAACTGAAAGAGGAGTACAATAAAGCGGGTTTGAAAATGAACATGAAGAAGTGGGAGTACTTGGCCGTTGGAACAGGGGAAATAAAGAATTTGGAGTTAGATGGAGAAATAATTGTAGGGGTGGAAAAAGCAAAATACCTTGGGGTAGTATTCAATAAACAAGGTACAAGTAATGATGAAATCAATATTAGGATGAACAAAGGACGAGCTGCAATAAGAGCAATGAATTCCGTATGGTGGAGTAAAAAGATAAGAAGAAGAACGAAGAAGAGGTTGTATAAGACTATAGTGCAGAGTGTAGTTCTGTACGGATCAGAAGTTTGGGACGTTAGTAAGAAAAACAAGAATAAACTGCTTGCCACTGAGATGGACTATTTAAGGCGAAGTTTAGGCTGTACTAGGATGGATAGAATAAAAAATGACGTAATCCGAAAAAGGATGAAAATGGATAGGGATATATATGACGACATCCAGAAGAGACAGCTGATGTGGTTCGGTCATGTAAATAGGATGAGTGAAGAAAGTTTACCGAACAGGATACTAAGATGGATACCATTCCGGCGGAAGAAAAGAGGTCGCAACTGGCAAGATGATGTGAAGGAGGCAATGGAACAAAGAAATATGAATAAGGAAGAAAGTCAAAACAGAAGAAAATGGAGACTGGGGGCGGAGAAGCGGCGCCAGCCGTAAACAATCTGCAAGAAGAAGAACAAAATGACTAGTTTATTAATATTGAAATAAATTGAAATTACATAGTGTACTTACATACTGACTTCATGATGAAATGTTACACAAATTTAAATAAACTTGCACCGGGGTGCTCCTGAGTGCCGTCGATCCAGTCGTGAAGAGTGTAGAGTAGCAAGAGGGCCGAACTGGTCAGTTTGCCCGTTTTATAACATCGTGCGTCAATTCGTCTCCCCACTGGCACCCGTGACGTTTCAAACCAAAAACTCCTTACTTGCAACTTCCTATTCCGCGTATTTCTTAACTTTACTTCTTTAAAATACTTATTCCGTATTTCGCAATTAACTAGACTGTCAACCACCTTTGAAATGCAATTCCGCAAATCATCACCAAGTTATGCATACCTTGTGCAACGCTACGTTGGCACTTATACTTCCTGATTTACCCAGCCCAATGTCTGGTCTGTTTGCGAACCATTTAGAGGGTCTGGTTTCCAACTTTTTAAAATATCACATCAGCATAAAGTTTTTACTGAAGTTTGTGTGTTTGTTCTTACTTGTCATTTTATGTTTATGATGATGGAGGATGAGGGATATCAATATTTACCAGAGCATAATCAGCTACTGGTACCGTGGTTTCATCCATGTTAGTAAAGACTAGATCTAATAAATTGTTACTAGGCACAGTGTCAGTAATTTAATACAGATTTAGGAAGGAATATGTGTGGTGTACTGTTTCACCATTAACTTTGTGATAGTGGTATAAGTTAGTTGAATCACCAGAATTCCGTTTGAAACCTGGAATATTCAGATCACCAAGTGATATGGTCTGATAATTGTTACAGTCTAGATTGTTTTCCAGAAAAATAGAAGTATTGTTGAAATGCAGCAATACTGATATTAGATGAGAAGTAATGACAGCCAGTAAGAATTGGCTGGTCATTTTTACATGAAATTTCAATCCACACACATTCTTCAGTTTGTTCTAAATCTGCCTGACATTGTTGCTAATAGCGATTAGGGAGGCACTGCTGTGAGTTTGATTAATGAGGGGGTAGTTTGTGTCTGATCTATGTACTTGATATGTTTTAGGAAAGTAATTGTGATTATAGTGATCTTCATTAGCCATGTTCAGTAATATGATTTTAGGTTCATTAATATGAATGCTGTCAAATATGTCTGTGGCTTTAGTTCTTAGGCCACGAACCTTTTGGTTTTAAGCCCAAATGTTTGTCACTGAACATGGAATGATTATTATAATCACAATTATTTGCCATATTTTAGGGTTAAGAAGTGGAGCCCCCTCCAAGGCTGTTTTTTGAAGATGTTTTAGTAGGTATCTTATAAACCAATTCAAGTAACTTCTAATTAAGTGGAAGGAAAGGAAATATACATTAAATCCATGTCTGGGATATTAATACAAGTAAGAATCAGCTTGAAAAATTTTATGTCATAACCGGGATTTGAACACGGATCTTCGGCTTAACGCGCCGATGCTCTACCATTGAGCTACCATGACAACATGCCAGTCTGACATCAAATTCTTCAACTGATTCAGAAGACAAGGCAAACCACGGGAAAAAAATTTTTCAAGCTGATTCTTACTTGTATTAATATCCCAGACATGGATTTAATGTCTATTTCCTTTCCTTCCACTTAATTAATAGTATATAAATAATAACTAGGCTTCAAAGTACCTACAAGGGTAGGACACCATTTGGATGTGTGTTCTCGCAGAGAGAAACCTCCCGTGGTTTGCCTTGTCTTCTGAATCAGTTGAGGAATTTGTTGTCAGACTGGCATGTTGTCATGGTAGCTCAATGGTAGAGCATCGGCGCGTTAAGCCGAAGATCCGTGTTCAAATCCCGGTTATGACATAAAATTTTTCAAGCTGATTCTTACTTGTGCAAGTAACTTCTTTTGCGAATTTCTATTATTGCTAATTTTTTCAGGAGTTACCTCCCTAACATGCAAGGCATCATCTTGAAGGGGTTCCAGAACCAGCTGCTCAGTTGAATCAGAATGAAAGTTGTTGTCACTGTATTCACCAGTCAATTCATCACTAGGTTCTGTATCTTCAACATCTAGAGAGGTTTCAACATAGACAGTTGCTCCTAAAGAGTGTTCCTCATTGAACTGAATTTTGCCCTCTGCACTAACTTTACTCGATACAGAAATATTTTTTCTACAAAAATAGTCCATTGCAAATTGCAGAATATTAAAAAATAATATAATACAAACAATAATACTTATTTACAATAGTGGATAAAACAATCCCCTCCAACACACAACGTTTCAACCTGCCCTCCAGGCCTTTCTCAAGTGTACTGAATTGAAAAAATCATAAAAATAGGTTTGTTTATGATTTTTTCAATTCAGTACACTTGAGAAAGGCCTGGAGGGCAGGTTGAAACGTTGTGTGTTGGAGGGGATTGTTTTATCCACTATTGTAAATAAGTATTATTGTTTGTATTATATTATTTTTTAATAAAATCATCGTGGAAAGAATAGGACCATAAATAATTTTCAATTGAATATGCAGAATATTCATA
Source organism: Ectobius pallidus (assembly GCA_964059195.1). NCBI lineage: Eukaryota > Metazoa > Arthropoda > Insecta > Blattodea > Ectobiidae > Ectobius > Ectobius pallidus. The sequence continues at coordinate 153,044,508 of CAXKWD010000002.1, forward strand.
GGATTTAATGCTTGTTGGGACTTGTTCAATGCATCACCTGCTAGTACGAGCCACTAAACCTTACTGGTCATCATAACATTTAAAAATTACTTGGGGGAAAGGGAATCATCCCTTCCAATCAACATACATACAAAATTGGGTGCATCATTTCCAATTACCTATAAGACAGTGGGAGGGTAATACGTCATGAACACCTGTGTTTAAATTGACACATGCTGCGATGCTAAGCAATCAATGGTTTGAATATTGTTTTTCACTATTTTTTATCGTATGGAATTAGTAGATGTTATTCTTAAAAAACACAGCTTTTAAATGTATAAGTAGTGGAAGAATGATGATGACTTCTATGAGTGAGAAGGCCAACTGGAAGTAGGACTTGTCATATTCATAATGCTAGACATTAACCATTATAAGATTATTCCTCTTGTACCGATAAGGGGAAGGATAAGATAAGCCAACGCACCTTGCCTCCTAACAGCGCTATACATAGCCCGCTAGTATGGATGAAGTGACAAGCTGTTGGCGGGGAGGTAAGCAAGGTAGGCCTATGTAACTCCCTTCCCCTCTGGCAGCTGCGTAAGGCTACTCAATATTTCGAATATACAAGATTCGCAGTTAATTTTCATGCATTTGCACTTCATATGAGCAGCTAATATTCTGCATGTGTCTTTCTGTAATGAAGATTACCGACATGCTAAATTTGAGGGCAGGTTACGGCATGAACCCGTATGGTTCTCTTGTAAGTACAATAAAATTAAATTGTAGTTATTATTCCTGACTTCTGCTGAATGATGAGTCTCTTTATAGCCATATGCACTAATATTTTGTGGCTGGAAGGTGCATTTCAGCACACCAGCACAAGGTGTGCTATCTTCAGTCCCCATAATACACATAAGAGGAAGTTAGGCTAAATAAATGTAGATTGTCTAATATAGAACTTAATTTTGGTTTACTAACCTGGTAAGAAGGAGACTTGTTCTTGTTGTAACTACATTACTGACAGATTAACCTTTTGTCCCGTATATTTACGTTGAATGTATGCGTTCTGTAGCTATTTCAAACAGGGGGTTATATTCAATGCTGTTTTTGTTAATTATCCTATGTTTGTTTCTATGTATTTCTAATGACTCTAACATATTTAGTCTATGTCCTTTATTTTCTTTATGTATGATTTCTAAAGTATTTTCTATAATATTGAGTTGGTGTTTTTCGTAGAGCAGGTGTTTAGCATATGCTGATTTTTTGTTTGTTCTGTTTGTAACGATTGCATGTTCTATAAATCTCTGTCTGAATCTTCGTCCCGTTTGACCTATATATGCTTTTTCACAGAACTGTGGAACATTTTAATTTGTAAACCCCATTGACATTTAAATTTGTCTACGTTATGCATTTTATTTCTTAATTCATTGTTCATTTTATATCCTATTTTGAAGTTGTTTTGTTTTAATATCTTTGTTAGTTGGTACGCCTTATTTTCTGTTTAGGTAAAAATGGTGTACTTTTTGTTATTTTTATAGTTTTTTTATTGGTGTTAGCTGATTTTATTTTGCTTTCTGTATAAAGCCTTTTTATGTTTTTTCACTAAGGATAAGTTCACATTTTTTTGTAGTTTCTTTAATTGTGTTTAGTTCTTTGTTGTACTGTTTTTTATTCTTTGGAATAGTCAGCATTCTATGGATCATGCTATTGAAAGCCGCCATTTTTTTTGGTATATGGGTGATTTGATACATTACTAATCATAGAATCTGTAAAGGTGGTTTTCCTTTAAATATTAAATGCAAGCTTTTTCTTCATCTAGTAATACTTAAGAAAATGCTTCTTGATGTTCAAATTCTTGCGTAAAAATCAGCGTGTTATTGATATTATTGAAGTCTTCCAAAATATCATTTATTTTAGTTTTTTGCAAGTTATCAAAATTTCTTCTACGTATTTGTGAAATGTCTTTATATTATGATTAATGATTAAGTTGTGAATTTGGTTTTCTTCGATGTTCTGAAGATATATTTCTGCCATGATTCCAGACAGTGGTGAGCCCATAGCTACTCCCTCTTTCTGTAACATATCTTCCTGTTGAAATTAAAATAATTGTGTTGTAGTACTGTTTCGGTTAATTTGACTGTCTGCTGAATAATCGGAACGTTTTCTTTGTCTTGTAGTAGATTGTTTTCAATTATCTGCAAGGTTTGTTTAGTGGGAATATTTCTATTTAAGTTTTTTTTTTTTTTTTTATGTCTAGTAATATTAAAATCTCATTGTTATTAAGTGTTATATGTTTTGTTTTATTAATTAAGTGCAGTGAATTTTTTTTTACTGTATATCTGGACTTAATTAATAAAACAAAACACATAACACCCAATAACATTGCGATACAATAAAATACAAAATGTAGATTACAACAAAACGGACAAATTAATGACAACGGAGTTTATAAATTAAAGTGTTCCAACTGTGAAAAAGTATACGAGGTGTGTTCAAAAAAAGACCGAACTTTTTAAATAGCCCGCCATCGACTGCCGATACAATCCTCTGGTTGCCTTGTACACTAGCGGCATCTATTGGTAACAGGTTGCCGCTTGCCGCACTCCGATCGGTGCATTAGTTGTGGAGTGACAGCTGCTTGAGTAAGGTTGTGTGCAAATTTCGCGTCGGATTAGCGACAAAGGTAGCATGAAGGAGTTGGAGCAACAACGCGTCTGTGTGAAATTTTGCGTGAAACTTGAGAAAAGTTTTACCGAAACATTTCAAATGCTTAAACAAGCATACAGGGATGACAGTATGAGCCGAACACAGTGCTATGATTGGTTTAAGCGCTTTAAGGAGGGCAGGAGTTCGATTACCGAAGATCCAAGGTCTGGTCGACCTTCCACTTCTACAGACGACCAACATGTTGACAGGGTTCGCACTGTGATTCGGGAAAATCGTCGTTTGACAGTCCGAGAGGTAGCTGAAGAAGTTGGCATAAGTGTGGGATCTTGTCATCACATCCTGACAGAAAAACTTGGAATGCATCGTGTCAGTGCAAAAATGGTGCCGCGTTTGCTGACGGATGACCAGAAGGAGAATCGAGCTAGGATCTCTCAGGAATTGCTTGAAAAAGCAAATGAGGATGAAAACTTCCTCAAGACCATCATAACAGGAGATGAGACATGGGTTTACGGGTACGACGTGGAAACGAAGAGGCAGTCGTCACAATGGGTGGGGAAAGGGTCACCTCGACCAAAGAAAGCCCGGATGAGTTGGTCGAACATCAAGGTGATGTTGGTCGTGTTTTTTGATTGCAAAGGGATTGTGCACCATGAATTTCTACCACGTGGTTAAACGGTAAACAAAGAAGTCTACCAGAAAATTTTAACACGATTGAGAGATGCTGTGCGTAGGAAAAGACCTGAACTGTGGGAGAATCAGTCATGGATGTTGCACCATGACAACGCGCCAGCTCACGCCTCGCTCCTTGTCACGAATTATCTGGCCAAACATGCCACTTCCGTTGTGCCCCATCCACCCTATTCTCCAGACTTGGCCCCTCCAGACTTTTTTCTTTTCCCACAAATGAAAACCACTTTGAAAGGGCGCCGTTTTCAAACAATAGAGGAAATTCAAGACAATGCGACGAGAGTATTGCGTGCCATCACAGAAAGTGCATTCCAGCAGGCATTCCAAAACTGGAAGAAGCGATGGCAACGGTGCATTGATAGTAGAGGAGAGTACTTTGAAGGGGACAGTGTTTGAAAAGTTTGTATAATGAGTAATAAAGCAAGTACAACAAAAGTTCGGTCTTTATTTGAACACACCTCGTATATAGGTGAAACTGGAGACAGACAGAGATTTATAGAACATACAATGGATTACAAAGAGAAGAAACAAAAATCAGCATATGCTGAACAACTGCTCATCGAAAAACACCAACTTAATAATCTAGAAAATACTTCAGAAATCATACATAGAGAAAACAAAGGACATAGACTGAATACTTTAGAGTCGTTAGAAATATGTAGAAACAAACATAAGATATTTAACGAGAACAGCATTGAGTATAACTGCCTGTTTAAAATAGTTAGAGAATGCATCCATTCTCCGTAAATATACAGGACCAAAGGTTAATCTGTCAGTAATGTAGTTACTCACAACAAGAACAGGTCTCCTTGTTACCAGATTAGTAAACGAAAATTAAGTTCTGTATTAGACAAGCTACATTTATTTAGCCTAACTTCCTCTTATGTATATTATAGGAACTGAAGATAGCACACCTTGTGCTGAAATACATCTTCCAGCCACAAAATATTAGTGCATATGGTTATAAAGAGACTCATCATTCAGCAGAAGTCAGGAATAGTAAACTACAATTTTATTTTATTATACGACATACTGTGTGTGAAGTTAAATAATAGAGACAGTATTCCATACATAAACATTTTACGGTTTAAAGATAGCCACTTGCACCGAATATACATTTATGTTTTAACTACATAAATTAAGGTTTAACTACATAAATTAAATTAACATATATAGTTGTAGGCTACAACAGTCAGCAGTGTAAGTTATGTATCTACTGTTTTTATTACTCAAGCTGTCATGTGATTTTATGAATACTTTATGTGCATCAAATAATGGACATAGGCCTATCATACTGAATTGTGTAAGTTATAATTTTCTTGAGAATTTTATGAATACGTTACAATACTGTAAAAAAAGAACACTGTAAGTCAAATTTATAACGTTGGTTCTCTTTTAAGCTATGCACTATATTTATTAAAGTAATTTTAATTAATATGAGGGAATAAGGTGGACACTTATTATTAATTTTCTATATATCAAAGACTTATACAGAAACAATGTCTGCCAGGTTAAAATAGGGTGGAAACTTTCTGGGAAATTTGGAACAAGCTAGGGATTACTTCAGGGATGTCCCATGTCACCAACACTCTTCAAAATATATATAGACTTCAGCCTTCGTATATGGTCAAGGAAATGTAAAAGAATGGGACTGGAGTTATCAGAAGAAATATATTTAAACCACCTGTTGTTTGCAGATGACCAGGTAATAATAACGCAGGATGGAGAAGACGCCAATTATGTATGTCGTCAGTTATCAATGGAATATCAAAAGTAGGGACTGAAGGTAAACTATGATAAAACAGAAATTTGACGAATGATCTAGATGAGCTATACACTGATGGGAGACGGATTAAAAAAGTGCAAAATTTTCGAGACCTGGGTTCAATTCTGGAAATAGAGGGTACATCAAATATGAATATTAATCAAAAGATTACTAGTGGAAAGAAAATAATAGGAATGTTAAATTCAATGTTATGGAGTAGAAATATAATCAATAGTACAAAAAAGGAAAATATTCAAAACCATACTACAGAGTATAGTCTTCTACGGAGCAGAAACATGGACATTAACTAAAAAACACTGGAGATGGACTTCTGGAGATGATCTGCCAGGATATCCAGGAAAGATAGAATGAGGAACACAGAAATACGACGTATTATGGAAGTGGAAGAAGAGAGTGCAGTCACAATTGAAAGGAAACTACTTCAATGGTATGGACATGTATGTACAATGGGAGAAGAATACCTAGGATCATACAGGAATAGGAAAGCAAGAGAAGAAGAGGAAGAGGACGACCTGCTACTACTTGGATACAGAATGTACACATGTCAATGGAAAGATTTGGTTTAGTGGAGGAAGATGTACAAGATAGGGATAGGTGGCGAAATGTAGTGTGTAGTGTAGAGCTCTGAATGGTGATATCAGATTTTGTGTGTAGGGATGAGTCGTGTGATAGTGCTTGACTGTTGTATTTGTTTGGTTGGAGAAAATCCTCTTTTGAGGAAATTTCTCATTTAATAAAAAAAAAAAATCAAAGACTTAATAAAGATCCTTGATGTGGATCAATTTGTATTACAATTTGCAAAATCAGAATCAAGAAGGTTAGCTTTATTAGCATTACACTTGTCTGTTCATAATTTTCACTAATAAATAAGTATCTAATCCTTCCACTCTTTTAAAAGTAGATAATTTATTGTAATTTTCAACATTTTAATTTCATTGTTCGTAATTTATGTGGATAAATTGTTTTATCTGGTGGAGTGGTTATCTCCTTACTTATGATATGAGTTCTAAGTAAACAATGGTTGAAAGAGGACGCATGTAGATAGAGTTCCTGCTGATTCAGGTGAAAGTGACATAAGGGACAATGGGAGTGGAAATAGCAGTTTATAGAACTAAAATTGAATCTTTTGGTAAAGAAAGAGAAGACAGTGTTGAAAAAGCAAGGAAACAAAGAAGGCAAAGCCAATGCATTGATTTATTCAATCATAATTATTGCTCTCCTGGTGATAATTGGAATTGAAATGAACATGCGACCAGCGAGCAGACAGGGCAGATGGCGTGGAAGAACGACTGAGTAACAAAATTAATGTGGAGACGAAAGAAGTAAAGCAGGAGATTCGAGAAGAGATCAGTCAGATGAAGAAAGAAGTGGAAGAATTGAGGGAAGGAAAAAGAACTTCCGAGTTCCAGGAGGGGCGGGAAGTGACTGACACCAGAATGATGATGTTCCCTCATAGGAGAATGGCAGCACATGAAGCAGCCCAGCTGTTGATGCAGAGAGAGGGAGAAACAGATGGCTTATCTACTGAAAGAGGGGCGAGAACAACTCAAGTCAGCATTTCCTGATTCTGGACAGGGAGGAATGATCCATGGAGTGCAGGAGAAGGGGGGGATTTAAACCGAAGCAGACATTTGCCGTCTTTCAGTGTGGATGTTAATCGAACTAAGCAGTAATTCAACATAAAGAAATATGCATCTGGCTTTAATAACAGGTACAGGGTCTTTATAATAAGTTGAGACCGGGCGACCGGTGTTTTCACTCTCCGCTACGGAGTTCGCATTAGCCGCGGGCGGCACGCGCGCGGCTTCCCTGCTTAAAGTGTAGGCTATATAGGCTTACCTTATAACATATGTTGGAAGTGTTGTCCTTCCTATGTTATACAGGCATTGTATCTGGAAACCACATTCTGGCTGACGCGAGTGAGTTCTTCCACTGTAATGGCCCTAATTTCATTCGTAATGTTTTCTTTCAGCTCCTCCAATGTGTGAGGATTTGTTCGATAAACCTTATCTTTAAGTTTACCCCACAAGTAAAAATCACACACTGTGAGGTCTGGGGAGCGAGGTGGAAAGAGACCAGCACTGATCACTCTGTCAGGAAACACTTCCGAAATTTTAAGAAGGGAGACTTCCGCTGTATGAGCGGTGGCCGAATCTTGTTGAAACCACCCGCGCGTTTTTTCTTCATCCGTCAACTGCTGAAAGAATGGCACCAAAATGTCATCTTGGTAAATCTCTGAATCTACTGTAGTCTCGTAAAATATAGGCCCAATTATTCGCCTTCCATTAATAGCACACCAAACCCCGATCTTCCTATCGTAATGAGGGATTTCATACACACCATTAGGATTTTCTGCACACCAATGGCGTGAGTTATGACTGTTCACACGACCATTAAGATGGAACCAGGCTTCATCAGAAAAGAACACAAGCTGGGGGTCGATTAAACCATTATCCACTGATGACAGAAACCACTCACAATATCGCAATCTTGCTGCTGGATCGGCAGGTTTTAAACAATGGGCCCGTGTAAATCTGTACAGTTTGAGGTGTAACAACTTTGTTGCTTTGTGTGCAGAAGAAACTGAAACCCCTACTTGTTGGGCTAATTTTGAGAGTGATTTATTTGGTGAATGTTCAAGATTAGCGCCAATCTCGTCTAGCTTTTCTTCTGTTAACACTGTTCGTGTGCGCACATGCTTTTTGTTTTGCACTGAACCAGTATTTACAAATTTATTAACAATTCTGTGAATTTGTGCTCTTGAAGGTGGCACATCAGCAGGAAATGTCCGAATAAATTCATCACGTACACGTCTAGCAGACTCGTACTTAAAATAATGTTTACACACAAAAATACGATGCTGCAGCGAAATGGGTCTCACCATGTTGACACTTTAACAATAACTGCAAGTGCCGCTGTTGCATCAAGGTCAGACCGGCTGCGCGCGCCTTCCGTCGCCCGGTTTCAAGCCTTCCGTCGCCCGGTCTCAACTTATAATAAAGACCCTATACCTAGTGATCAGATAAGCAATTAAAGCAGTGAGAACAAACCAGTGGAGAAATTAAGCAATTTGGAGTAGGTGCTAAATAGGCATGATATTTAATTAAATATATGTATTGTAAGGTTTGTTTATTAGTCCAGTTTGTTATTAAAGAATCCCACGCAAGCTCAGTGAAAGAATTTGCACCTATGGATTTAAGTGGTATAATCCAAATGAAATGTTGCAATCCCCTTCATGGCTAAATGAGGAATCAATAAATTTGGTTAAAAACTATTTATTGATCCTAATGGCTTGTAGCCTGTTTAAGCTGAATTTACACTAAACTGAAAAATTGACAACACTAATTTAAATTATATGGAAAAATTACGAACACTAGTCACAGAACAACAATTTAAATCACTGAACGAAAAAAATCAAAAATAAGAAAATATAAAAATAAAATACAAAGTAAAAGAATACAATTCTTGAATCTTGAATGTTAAATCTTAATGTATTGTGGTACTGTTCAAATTTCTTGATGTCTCTTGAAGTTGGTGATATGTTAATTTCTTGCAGTCAGAACTTTAGTAAACGCTTGAAATAAATATTTGTAGAATAATGATGATAGAAATCCAGTAATTTTATTAAGTCACCATATGTGGGATGTGAATGTAAAGTGTTACTGTGTTAGAGTGATGGCACTACATGTTGAGTGACCTGTTTTAGGTTATGTGAATACGTGACTGTCAATACGTTGAACTGAAAGTGTATGGAATATATTTCCAATGCTTCCAATGCAAGTGAAGGTTTATGTATTGCTTAAGCTGGGGTCACATATTGCTGAATTAAACTTGATGATAATGTAGAAATAGTTTGTGGCTGACAAGCTGTAGGTACTAATCATACATGTTGAAGAACTTGGAGGTTATGTCATGTGCCGGCTTATGTACTGTGTCGCACGGTTGAATATGATGTGAGTTACTGATGACACTGGGTTCTGACAAAGAATGGTGATGTAATGGGCCTTCACATGGACATCAAAATCACACCTGTTGATTTGAAGAAGTTGGAGGTTATGTTCTTTGCTTGCCTATACTGCATCGCACATATTCACGGTTGAATATGATGTTACTGATGAAACTGCGTGGTAACAAAGAAAATGAATGAGCCACCACACAGAGGTCAATCGGCCGTTTTGACCCCGCTGGCGAAATAAGTAGGCTCGAAAATTTATTGAAGTTTCGTGATATTGGCGATATTAGTGATATTCTGAAGTAAATGGCAGCACTGGCGCTGCATGACACAACTCAAACAAGTGAATGTCATTTAATATGGCGTAGCACTATGCAGAATGTGAGAAACAATATTAATATACATTTACATGACATTACTCTTTAAAGATTCCTTTAAACAAAAACAAAACATACATAGATATATAAAATATAGTAATACAAATGAAACACGTGCATAATAAGCTCAGATTAAATAGAGGTATAGGATAACCTCACATCTTGTCGTGATGAAACATTCCCATACGACTAGTAGAAATTCTGTAGGTAAATGTAAAAACTTACGTGACAGGACACTCAGTTTTATTCATTACTAGCTTAAAAGGCCCGGCGTTGCCCGGGTTTTTTATTTTCTAATTGGAAATTACCTTATGAAGGACTTTTGATTTTTAAATTATAGGTCATTATATAGGTATTTAGAATTTGAAATAGGAAGAACGATTTATCACACTCAAACTATTCCCTCAGAAAAAGCTAGGTATAGCTTTTTATGGCTCATAGAGGATGTAGAATTTTGCAACCCATCGCTTGTACACAGCAAGCCTGGTAGGGGTTCAAATGAGAAGAAACATAAATTCTGGTGACATAAAATTGTATTGTCTTTGCGGAATATTTTATTTCTCACTCTCATGTTACCATAAAACCATTTTGGGGATGAAATTAAACAGAAATGTAATACCTCTTTCGTGGATTTCATTCTTTAATATTTATTTATAACATGGATTATATTGATAGTTCTCTAATTTGTCAAGTCTCGTTTCATTTATTTCCAAAGCCTTATGTGAAGAATGCCAACAGTAGGCTACTGTTGTCAAGTGAACAGTGATTTGGATGTGATAATTCTGTGTAAAAAGGGATTAAGTATTCTCAAAAACATTTAATTTTTGGCATTTGAAATCAAAATTTTTCAAAATCCTTTCTTAGTGAGCACCTACATTATGAAACAAAGGTACTGTCAAAATTCCAAGTCTCTACCTGTTATAGTTGAGGCTCTATGTTGATTCTCTGTCAGTCAGTCAGTCAGGCAGGACAAAGCCTTTTATATATATAGAGATATAGGAATCCTTTTTTTATGGTAACAGCAACATCATTGGAATAGTGGCAAAATGGTATTATGATGCGAACTTTTAAGGAACTTATGAACTTAGCTTGAAGAGATAGCAAAGAGGAAACTTATTTTGTTGATTCTGTTAGAAAATTGTATTTTTCTTTATTTCTCTTTATTATTTTTTCACTTTTTTGTAGAGAAGGAAGTTTTTTATAATTTATGTATTTAGCAGCACTGTCTATATGTCTACACATACCTCAATCAAAAAGTGTTATTGTGTTTTTAAGTTATCTACTGGTAAAATAACAAGCGTCGAGTCCAGTAGACTCTTTTCTAATTTTCTTAGTACAATAAATATCTTATCTTATCTTACTTACTATTCAGTTTATTTTGTTTTGTGGTGGCGTGGTATATATAAAAAACATGCTAAACCTGATGGCCCCCTCTGAAATTTGATTTTCCCTCTCGAAAACTTTACACTAACCACAGGCCTGTGATGACTCAAGCAGTTAATAATTGAAACCCCATTTTTGAACACAGTTGATAATAATAGATAATTCAGCAAGATGACTATGCCTACAGGTTCCTCTTTTTAAAGGTAAAACTCCTGTTTTTGTTTATTTTCAGATTCAAACTGCAGGTCAGCTTCGGAATATTAGTGCAGCTGCAAGAGTTCAAAGTACGGGCAGCCACGTAGCAGTTACAAGCACTGCTGGTTGCAGCCCCCAGATGCCACTAAAACAAGGTGAGTATTACCAGCAGCAATGAAACTATGATACTGTAAGGTGTAGTTACCACAAAAAATGGAAAATCTATAAAAATCGAAGGTGTTCTGAACTTTTGACAACAGATGCACCAGAGTGTTTTCAAAAGCTCCAATGCATCACTCTAACAGGGTCATGTCTCAGGAATATCGAGTTAGAACTAAAATGAGTTTACCATATCACTTATCTTACTATAGAACTCTTTAGTAAGAACTCTTTTTGTATGATATTAAGACTTTTCTGCCAGTTGCTTGTTAGATAGGGTTTCTGATTTATTCCTCTGAGATTCGTATGTTTTCTATTATATACAACATCCTTTTATAAAATAGGCTATATATTTTGATTTCTACAGACGAGGAAGTTTTCCATTGGGTCAATCCTGTTATGTAAGTTAGCATGGGTTTACCTTTCTCTTTTTAATTTAGTTTTCCTTCTCATTTCATCATCCTAATTATTCACATTCCATCTGACATCTTTTTGCCTCAATTTTTTTTACAACAATCTTTCCAACCGTCATCACTTTTCCTTTCTTTGCACTGAAGAAAGTCCATTTTCCTATTGAGCTCTATGTGTAAACCAACCGTTGTTTGTACATCTATCCTTGAATGAAATGCATTAAGTATTGCTGTGTATTTAGCAAGAAAATAGTCATCAAATAGTAATCTTTATTTAAAAGGTTTACTGCTCTAGGGTCATTCCATGTGAAATCAACCAATAAAAGAATTAATTTGGACCTTACCCCTTTAGATTTCAAAGATATTTGGTACAGTTGTTATAGCCATAGAACAGATGAAAAATACAAAATTTTAAATTTTTTGGGCTAATAGTTTTTTAGTAATAGCCATTCAAAAACTTAAAAAATAGTATTTTTTGCAAAATTTTGATACAGTAAAAATGCTATAACTTAAAAACTATTAGGCCTAGAGAGCTCAAACTTGTTTTATTCTCTTCAGTTTTTAATGGGCTTTAACCTGATATATAACATGACTGTCTTTCATTAACTTCAATTTTTTTGGAACAAGTTAAAAAATATATTTTTGAAAATCTCAAAAACGCCCCTTTTAATTTTTTTAAAAAAATATATGTTATTTGTATACTAATAGGCTACCTATATACTAAGTTTCATAATGGACTTACAATGGACTCAGCTAAAAAAAAATAAAGCCTTCATAGTGCTTAAGCCAAATTTACTGATAAATGTCACCCAAGAGTGAGCATTTAATATTAAGTTTTTAAATACGAATAACATCAATGTTTTATAACTGAATAATCAGAATGTATACATATTTAACTCAGTAACCCTATATAGTTGTTTATTAATTAAATATTTTGAAGTTTTAATGTGTTTGTAATAACATCCTCCACAATACTTCTTAACATATAAATTGCATAACTGAACACAGAAAACCTTTAACACAAGTCTAAGCTATACACTAGTAGGCTATTTACTTATCAGTTTTCAGGAAGGAACAGGCTTTGAATTATTTTACAAATAAAATTGTTGAATTGTTGCCATAGGCTATTTACTAAAAAGTAATTTCCACAAATTGTATTCATAAAATTATAGCAAGTTTTTAACAAATCTTAGTATTAGTAGTAATATCACATTGTTTAAGAGTTTTCATTTACCTGTATATTGTTTATGTAGGCCTAATGTTGTTTCTGTAACGCTTTCACTCAGTCTTGATTTCTTAAAAATCTTTCTAAAGCATGTGATGAAGCACTAATTTCAGTTTTACTTAACGTGTACACTCTTCCAGTTGCTGTCACAGGATTTACTACTCCTAGAATTGATTTACTGGGTACTGTTAGCATGTCATTTGGTTTGGGGTAAAAAAGTTAGGGGGATGGCCCCTTAGGATGTAAAAAGCTAACTTTAAATTCATTTTCATCATTTTTTTTAAGAACAGAAGCAAGCCACCATGATTTGTCGTAGACTACTATAACATATCCAGAGTCAATTTTCTGTAAATCTGTAGGTGTTAAGTAATCAACTTTTGTTACAATTTCTGTCACACTTTGGGGTCATTCCACCTCAATTCATCCAGAAAAAAAGTGAAATGTAACCCTCCGGTCTCAGATTTTGATGAAAATTTGTAGCGTGGTTCCCATATGCATGAGAAACAAAGATATGAATTTTTAGCTTCCTGTCTGTTATAGATTCGGAGATACACTTCTTTGAAAACATCGTGTTTTAGGAAGAAAAGAGTCAGGACAGGAGTAGGTTTTGTGTGCAGACTGTTACATTTTTGCTTGTACCATGCCTGTGAATGTTAGCAGAACCATAACACATGATCATTCCAATGCAAAAATGACTGCTGAGTTCACATCTGGTGTCAGAATTTGTCTAACATTTACAGAAATGTTGTTATGGGCATGTAAACTTAAAAATTGAAACTATAAAAAGGCAATCGCGCCTCCTCATAAAAACCATGATATCTCAAAAAGTAAACTAGATACAGCTGAATGCTTTGCACCATTGGAACGAGCAGGAAATTTCCATCTGGATCAAATAAAAAAACTTGTGGGACTTTGTTAGGTGAATTTTTTTTTCTGCACATATGTAAAAATAGAATATTTGAGTATGGATTACATACATATGTTGAACAGAGTTTCCAGATAATTATGGAGCTACAGTCTTAAAAGCCAAAGTAATTCAGTGTTATAATCAGTTCTTACCATTAAGTGCACAGAAATCCATTACCACAATTATAACATTTTCACACGGTAAGTTAAACATAATATTTTTGCAGCAGACCTGTTACATTACATTAATTTATTAACAGCTCGATACCCAAATTATTAAGTGTACTGCCAATCCAAATATAAAAATAGACCACAGATGTCATTTATCAGATATGTGGTACTGTCTACCTGTTGCAGTATCTGGAATGGGTACATGTAGTAAGATGTGACTGAATGGAACCAAGCACTTATCTTCTTTCTCTGGCCAATGATATGATGTAGATGGGCCATTAGGATACATGAATATTACACTTGCATCTCCTTCATCTGTATCTACTTCATTAACTAAACCAATATACCATTTTTTGTCGTATACACGACAAACAAAACTGTTTAGTTTTACAGTTTCATGTACTGTAAGTTCTGCATCTGAAAACTGGAAGACTAAAGACAAATGATCATCTGTGCTCAGACGTTTCGCTCCCAAAATGTTACAAGATAGAGGTATGAAATGATGAAAACTTTGTGTTCCTGCAACCCTACTTGCTGCTTTGGATTTTTCACTCTGCAGTTTGTGAACATTTTCCACTTCTGCTGCAGATATAAATTGAAATTTAATTTTTGAGAACTGCTGGCTACAGAAATCATACATCTGCTTTGACTCCAGTATTTGTTTTTGTACGGCCGTTGCATTCTAGCCTTGGTGGCAGTTATCTTGACAGCATCTTCAATGCCATCACAAGATGACTTGCCGTAAATGTACTGCTGAAATTCAGGAAAAATGGAACAAATATATTGCAAAGACTTCTATGTAACAAATTCCTTCCCGGCCCTCAGTTGGAACATCAGTGTAGCACCCCCAGTTCGTACTACTAAATGTGATGCTTAGGCCTACTACTTCATGAAGACGAAGTAGCCTAACTATTATAGAGTAACAGATCGTTATAAATCAGTGCAACCATCTGTTAGCTCCAATTAAAATTGTCCTTACAAATGCAATAGGCATGTTATTATGTCTATTAACTGTGAATATTTACTTATCACCACTCATAAATATCTTTTATAATCAATACTTGATGTATAGCACATCTATAGGCCTATCTAAAATTACATCTGTGGTCTATTTTTATATAAGGTGTTGCAAAATTCCATACACAAACTGCTATGGATTGTAGAGGTGACCAAAACAAAGTTGTTTTGTTATATAACCATAGGCCGGAAACCAATAGTTACCCCAATAGTCACCTTCGAATGGAAACATGCTGACACACAATGAAGGTATGGTGACCATTTGAGCTGGTTGTGGTGAGGTTTATTTACAGATATTGTTCACATGTGCGGCCTCCTGCGTCAATACACGATCTGCAACGACACAATACTGCTTCTCTCATATGGTGGAATACTCCAGGGGTATGTTGTAATTGGTTGGCAGCTACAAGAATCCGTGCAACAAGATTCCTCCTCTGACACAGCTGGTGTTTCATACACTAAACTCTTTAAATGTTAAGTGGGGTAAGGTCAGGAGAACGAGCAGGCCATGCAATGGGTACACCCTGGCCAATCCAATGTTCACCAAATGTGTCACGTAGATGCCCTCGAACTTGAAACAGAAACAAATGTGCGAGGATTTTGTAAACGCTGACCAGGATATCGCTCAGCATAGAGACATTGTGCAGCTGTGGAATTGCCATTGCATGCACCATAAACTAGGTGGATATTCGCGAGTTCAACAAAACTGTAATATTCCAACGTCCTTACTCAATGCCTAAGAACAAGCAGAATGAATAAAAGCAAACAGCTACCTAAACTGTGTACAATCTGCAACATGTCATGTGTTTGTCATGCACAGGGATGTTTGTTTTTACTCAACGATGTCTGTCTTCGAAGGTGACTACTGACATACCTATTGGTTTCCGACCTATGGTTATTTAACAAAAAAGTTTGTTTTGGTCTCCTCTACAATCCATAGCAGTTTGTGTATGGAATTTTGCAACATTCATGTATTTGGATTGGCAGCACACTTAATAATTTGGGTACTGAGCTGTTAACAAATTAATATAATGTCATGTATCAGGTCTGCTCCAAAAATATTATGTTTAACTTACCATGTAAAAATGTTATAATTGTGGTAATGGATTTCTGTGCACTTAATGGTAAGAACTGATTATAACACTAAATTACTTTGGCTTGTAAGACTGTAGCTCCATAATTATCTGGAAACTCTGTTCAACATAAGTAATCCATACTCAAATATTCTATTTTTACATATGTGCAGAAAAAAAATTCACCTAACAAAGTCCCACAAGTTTTTTTATTTGATCTAGATGGAAATTTCCTGCTCGTTCCAATGGTGCAAAGCATTCAGCTGTATCTAGTTTACTTTTTGAGATATCATGGTTTTTATGAGGAGGCGCGATTGCCTTTTTATAGTTTCAATTTTTAAGTTTACATGCCCATAACAACATTTCTGTAAGTGTTAGACAAATTCTGACACCAGATTTGAACTCAGCAGTCATTTTTGCATTGGAATGATCATGTGTTATGGTTCTGCTAACATTCACAGGCATGGTACAAGCAAAAATGTAACAGTCTGCACACAAAACCTACTCCTGTCCTGACTCTTTTCTTCCTAAAACACGATGTTTTCAAAGAAGTGTATCTCCGAATCTATAACAGACAGGAAGCTAAAAATTCATATCTTTGTTTCTCATGCATATGGGAACCACGCTACAAATTTTCATCAAAATCTGAGACCGGAGGGTTACATGCCCTGGATGAATTGAGGTGGAATGACAAATGTGCACTTGATGAGAATGACTTTGTAATAAGACGATTTTCAGAAATCGGTATAAACGTATGGAGTTTGTGAGTACCTTCAATTGTTTTTGAATCATTGAATCTCGGAAGAAGTTTCTTTTCAGCTGCATCGTAATCATCAACTGTGCAGTATTCAAAGTCTATACCGGGAATATTGTCGTTAGCAAACTCAAAAAGCTGTTTTGGTGTTAGTATTTGGTCATTGTATGGTCTTTGCAAACTAGCTTTGGAAGCTAGTCTTTTAACTGTGCCACCTAATCCATCGCAGGCACTCTTGCCGTGTGATGTAGCGAAGAACTGCCACTCTGCTTCTACTTGAAAATCATTCTTGTGTAGGCACAGATTAAAAAAATTCTTTCTGTTTTTATACTGCGCAGCACTGCCGTCAGAAAAGTAAGTGATTTTGCTTAACTCGAATGGTAGTGTATCTTTCAGTATTTGTATCAGTTTTCTTTGAAAAGCATAGAATGCTACTGTATTGTGTAGCAAACACTCTGAAATGAAAACATACTCCATATGTCGTAGTTTTTCTTGCCATATACAATAAATGGGTGTAGTGTGGCTTGGCTACTCGTCCAGTGATATGATTGCACTTCGTCCTGCAATACAAATGAATAATTTTCTGCAAAGTCACAGTTAATGATAATCTCACCTTCCACCAGGTTTTCCTTACATTCTAAGAAGTAATCTTTCTGTTGTAATGCAATAAATGAATGAGTTTTCAGTTTTAAGAGACTTTCCATAAAATCTTCTATGAAATCATCAATTTCTTTCACAACTGTTTCCATCATACATCTGTCTACTGTCACCCATTGCTTGAATGTTACCTCATCAATTACCTCGTTTTGAAATATCTCAGCCAATGCTTCTTTCAGGTATGTTGTCCCTGGACACTTGCTGCATTCATTCATGTAACATTGAGGGGCCGGAGGGTTACACATAATTTTTGCTAGGAAAGTGTGATATGTTTTAAGAGGTGATCCATCCAAATTAAAATTTTGTATCCCTGAACCAGCTATCATCAATTTCACATTTTGATGCACAGTACACACACATACTGTGTGAGTTCCGCTTTTACCAGCTAAAATACAATTTTTAGGTCTTAACTCACAAAATTTTGAGAAGCCAATTCGTTGAGTTGGATGTTTTTCTTTAAAAGCTTGATAAATTTCATTTAGGTTAGCTAAAACTAAACGCTTCTGCACTTGAATTTTCAATCCCTTATTCCTGATTGTAACACAATCTTTCTTACCAGGCATAATCCTACTTATGTCATCCTCTTGATAAAAATCTTTAACAACCTGTGCAGTATCTTCACTTAATGTTTTGCCAGGCTTTGGATTCGTGGTTGAAAGAAATCCCTTTTCATATACTAATTTTTTTACAGCTCGAGCCATATAATTAGTGACACCAAACTCTTCTTCAATTTTTTTACAGGTCCAACTTTGGGGTAACACTGATAAAATAGTCATTTTTTCACTTCGCTTAGTTGTTTGGGCAAATTTTTTTTTCAATTGTTCAATAATTTCAGACTCACATTTTTCTTCTTTGTTTTCTTCTTCGTTTTCGTTCTTAGAAGAAACTAATTGGTTTTCCAAGCTTGTCACTATTTTCTCAATCTTTTTTGTGGAATAACTTTCTACAACAAGTTTTTTCTTTTTTATTGGGGATTCACCAATAAGTTCCAGTGATTTATTCAAGTAATCTATTGATGTTCCTGGGTCAGTAAATGATTCGTCAACAATGTCATCCTTTTGGCTTGTACCAGCTACATTATCATCTACCTGTTCTGGTATTTTAAGTTCACTATACACTTCTTGCCTACATTTGTTACATATTTTCATACCCATTTTAATGTTCACATTTAAAGAGCACATACTTTGTCACATTTCTGAGATATTTTTTCTCCGTTTTTGGATGTTTTTGTTCCTTATATGGGTTACAACATTTAACATTATAAATACACCAGTTTTTTTTTTTTTTGCTGTTTGTTTGCCATTTTTAGGAATTAAAAAGAAATATTTAGCTTCATAACAAAAGCTAATAATAGTTAACTAAATAAATAACAGTCTTAACACTTTGAAGGAAGTATCAACTCTTCAATATATACACGAAAACAATTTAGTTGAAAAATTACATTATCTTTTAAGCACATGAACCTTTAAAATAATTTTTAACACATTATGAATATGTAGACAACCATACAGTTCACAATCCTAACAGCAACTGACTGGGGAAAACAAGAGAGCCAAGTGGAATGAACATGTTATGACAGGAAAGATCTGACTCACAGGGTGTGACAGGAAATCTGACTCACATGCTGTGTCAGGAAAGCTCTGACTCACATGCTGTGAGAAGCACAGGCTCTGGCTCACTTTTTTTAATTGGGCACTCATTTGTTATCTCTTCTTGGTGGTGTTAGTGTTCACAGTGTAGGCGAAACATGCAAAAATAAAAAAACTATAGCTATTCTTACAAACACATTAAAACTTAGAAAAAAAGTGTTATATTAATAAACCATTTTAATGGCTTATTAATTTAAATATGTATACATTCTCATTATTCAGTTATAAAACATTGATGTTATTCGTATTTAAAAACTTAATATTAAATGCGCACTCTTGGGTGACATTTATCAGTAAATTTGGCTTAAGCACTATGAAGACTTTATTTTTTTTTAGCTGAGTCCATTGTAAGTCCATTTTGAAACTTGGTATATAGGTAGCCTATTAGTATACAAATAACATATATTTTTTAAAAAAAAAATTAAAAGGGGTGTTTTTGAGATTTTCAAAAATATATTTTTTAACTTGTTCCAAAAAAATGTAAGTTGATGAAAGACAGTCATGTTATATATCAGGTTAAAGCCCATTAAAATCTGAAGAGAATAAAACAAGTTTGAGCTCTCTAGGCCTAATACTTTTTAAGTTATCGCAGTTTTACTGTATCGAAATTTTGCAAAAAATACGATTTTTTACGTTTTTGAATGGCTATTACTCAAAAACTAATAGCCCAAAAAATTTAAAATTTTGTATTTTTCATCTGTTCTATGGGTACAAAAAGTGTACCAAAAATTATCAAAATCTGAAATGGTAAGGTTCAGAGCACTGGTTGATTTCACATGGAATGACCCTCTATTATCTATCCAGCATGATTTGCATTTTGATCTGGGGAAAACCATAGGCTGTATTATAAAATAATAGGTGATGGGCCTATATGGCCTACTTGGAACATCTTACAGAATTGCAGAAAAAGAGCAGTGTTACAATTTCTTTAATCTATGTTTTGAATTTTAGTTGGGGTTACTCGAACTACACTACCAGTATGTGCGGCATCAAACACTGCCACCTTGGTACAGAGTGGTACAACAATGAGCATTCGACCTTCGATAGTGCCCGCAAGTTCTCCTGCCTCCATGCAGTCAAATGTTTCAATTGCTACTCCTCACGTTTCAACAACTTACCATGTTCCTAGAGGTGAGAATGTCTTAAAAGCATTATTTGTCAGACTGACAAATAGTTTTAACAGGTTTCGTTTGTATTTATTATCCCTTTCTTTCAAACTGATCTCAGTTCTTTTGTACAGATAAACTATCCAACCAAAATTTCTCGTCCCATTCTTCTTTTTCCCTTCCATGACTCATCCTATCTGTGCAGATATAGTTCACTACAACCATAGTTCTGTATTATGTTAGTTTTTCTCATCCTTTTTAAAACAGCATTGTCTGGTTTCCTCTTGTATAACAAATATTGATCCTCTTCAGGATACTCTCCTCTATCCTAGCCTTTCCATTTCCAGTCTAGTTCTTCAGCTGTCATCACATTAATTTATTTGGAAAGTAGCTAATGGAATGCAGGAATGAATCATCTGTTATTATTTCTGGATACACTGCGTCTGGCAGAACCACTACCAATAACAAATGTTAATATCTCCTGAACCATTTAAGTTACAAGGATGTTCTTCATGTTCACTCACACAGAAACTCTCCAAGTTTTAGTGACAATGAAATTATTACGTTTGGATGTTTGCTCATATGTGACACTTATGCCCGAAGTGCACCATTCTCCGGTTTTCTCAGCTGTTTCTAACCGGGGTAAAAGTAATATCAGGGTATGCTAAGAAAACCTCTGCACCATTGCTACAATACCGTGGTTTCCAAACATCTGAATATTATCACGGTTACTCTGCTACGAATCCATTCCCATTGATAAATTTTGTGTTGGTTTCATCCATGGCTGCTAGTTTCTCTCTCTCTCTGCACGTCTTGCCAGTCACGGTTCCTCGTCTATAGGCCCAATTTCATTTATTTGTTGCCTTATTGTTCAATAATAAATGTTCATAAGGATAAAATGGAATATTATATTGCGTATATATGTCTGACTTTGAATTCAAACACCATAGATATTGCAACAATCGTGAAAATGAGTTGATTACGCCTAATACTGGATGGACCTGGTTTGGTTGAGGTCATTTCAATCGATGTTACATATAGTATTTGCAAAGATATGTACCATCGTTCTTTCTTCAAATAGATCCCACCTGTCTGTACATGTCAATAAAATAACATTTATGTTTTAAAGAATAATTCTCACACGTGTGCAATCTAAGGCAAAGCAACACCACGAAATCTCTGTTCTGAGTTCGACATAGCCTTGCTTTTATTCCCATAGGACTAGTAGAAATTTTAGGTGCAAAATCATGTACATAGCCATGAAAGGGCTGTTATAATAATTATGTTCGTGTACATGCAGGTATGATAAATTGATGATTACATACCCTATATACTGATACACAGGCTATATCATGATACATTCACTGTAAATTTGGCTTAGGCCCACTGGTTTTCCATATTTCATTTATTTGTTGCCTTATTGTTCAGTAATAAATGTTCATAAGGATAAAATGGAATATTATATTGTGTATATATGTCGTCTGAATTCAAACTTTGAATTCAAGCACCATAGATATTGTACCAATTGTGAAAATGAGTTGGTTGTGCCTGCTACTGGATGGACCTGGTTTGGTTGAGGTAAGAAAGAAAGGTCATTTCAATCGATGTTACAGCACAGTATTTGCAAAGATATGTACCATCGTTCATTCTTCAAATAGATCCCACCTGTCTCATTATTCATTATATTCAATTAGCTTTTGACCTAGATATCGAAAATATGATATGTTATGCTGACCTCCATCTTGGAAAGAAAACAGCGGTTTTCTCACTTTACAGCTCCTTCACTGCCGCTTAGCATCTTACTGCGGTAAAAGTCGAAACCGAGCACATTGCAACAAAAGTATGACACTACCGGGGTAAAATAAGAAACTTTACCGCAGTATTCTGAATACTGAGGTTGGTGCACTTGGCCATTAGAAGTGAAAATAGATTACGTTGTGTGTTTAACATGTGGTGTGCATTGACATGAGATTGTGCGATGGCCATTCTTCTTCTGTGAAAAAAACAACACACCTAGGTATGCTGGAAAATATGCAGTTCCTCAGATACCAGATGGATACATATTCCAGCAAGATTGAGCACTACCACAATTGACATCAGAGATTACCTTAAACATTTCCACAAGGATGGATTGGAAGAGCAGGTCCCATTGCGTGACCTCCAGATTTGACCCCCTTAGATTTATTTCTTTGTGGGTATGTTAAAACCATTATTTATCAAACTCGAGTGTGGGACCTTGCTGATCTTCGGCAGCGGATGCTTGTCGGCTTGTGCATCAGTTACCACCTCAAATGCTGCAGATAGGATACTGTTTTGATATTGATTGGGCAACTAGAGGTGCTTATGTGGAAATCTACTGAAACTTGGTGACTTTTCCTAACACAAAATCAAAATCTGGTTATTCTGGGATTCTTAGTGTAAGAAATGTTCACATTTGTAGCGATTCTGCTGGACACACTGTACTACTGGATGCTGTGCTTGAGAGATAGTTCTTCATCGGAATATTTTTAAGTTTAACACTGTATCAAGATAAATGAAATTGTAGACATTTTTTCTTGCGATTCAACTCTCTGGATTCGAACTGTGGACCCATTTTCAGGGAGTTAAAGTGTGGTAGCTTCATTTCCAAGGAGTGAAGTGCAGAGGTTGAAAAAGTTAGATTTATATAGGGAAGGTAGGAAATAAGGAAAAGATAGTACATCTCTTATTGGAGAGGAAGCTAGCCAGTACGGAAGCTGGAAAAATATGAAGTTAAGAAAGTGAACCAATAAGGAGGCCAGAAAATGAATTAAAATACAGTGGAACGTTAGTTATACGATCTAGGTCTAATTGAGACCAAAGATGGTTCAGATTATCGAATATGTACAAAATAACACATTAACACTTGTGCGTAAGGAGTGTAATAATAGAAACAATGAATGAAAGAATGAAGAGGTTCTGGGAGAGAAGAAGAAAGCCTTAGGTGCCGTGTGGTCCACAGACAGCCAAAATAGAAACAAATCCTGTTGGAAATAATCACTGATTTTTCCTCTGTGAATTCTGAACTTTTTTCTTTCATAAAACGAATTTAACTACACCTGTTCCTTCATCAGATAATAGACTGTTGATTCTCTTTGAAATCCACACCAACAACAAATATGAAATGGTCAGTTTGCTGAAGGTTTAGAGGGTTTAGATAAACTAAAAGATTCACTTAGGGCCTGTATTACCACCTGCCGACAATTCCTCCCGATACGTGACTTCCAGATAGCTTAACTGGAAGATGCCTTGTAATACCACCGCTGAACTGCTACCGACAAGAACGCAGTAAAAATTTGTAAAATGGTCCTTACCTCGTTGAGCAGAGAGGTGTGTTTGTTGTAGTTCGGTAGTCTTCCGCTAGGTGCGGCAGCTCGGATTAGTATTTGTACAATTAAATTACATAATAACACATCGTTTTAAGTGCATTAATCGATTTGTGCAATTCTATTTCATTCATATGTGAGCCTAAAATGACATTTTTGTGAAAATTAAATCTTCCAGCATCAATTCTGAAAATCAGGTGGCTAGGAAGCTTCCGCCTGCTGCCATCTTGTTTCAACCAAGATTCCCTAACTAGCAGTTGGTACTTTGTCAGTCACTCCATCCTCCTGCTAGCTTTTCTGGAAGTTGTCTTCCCAGACAGATTTTGTCAGGTGACCATAATACGCAATTCTTGGCCAACTTCCAGATAGGTTCTCTATCTGGTAGATAAATACAATATCAGGTGGTCGTCATACAGGCCCTTAATGATAGCATACTTAACTTAAAAGCACAATCAAAGGGAGACACGTGTTTTGATTGGATGGTATACAGCATTTGCAAGGATGGGAGTTGTTTACCATATAGGAATTTACAACCCATCCAACAGAACAAATTGCTATCATCCTCACCCTCATTCGCTACACATCTATCTATCTCCAGCCTGTTGCAGCTCTTACTTTCCTACAGTATCATGTTAAGACCTTTAAATGCTATACCAAATTTTAAGACATGTTGAATGAAGTACAGTAAATACCGATACGGTATAATCAGGTAATTGTTGAAACTTCTGCTGATCTAAACTGTTCGATCTATGAAACGATAGTAGTTTCTCTATAACTATGTAGATATTCCATGATCACCCTTTAATCGATATTGCATGGATTTAGAAAATATAAAAATAGGTAAATAAGGTATTATATACACTAAAATCTGTCCAGTTGACCACCGTTGGCTCTGGTCAGATCAGATCATTATATTAGAGGTGGTCATCTTACAAATATTTCCAGTGATATATCAAAAGTTTAATTATATAGGTATACCTAATCATGGGCGTACGGTGAAATTTTGTTCGGGAGGGGTTCAATGTAAAGTCGTTTCAGCTCCATGTCCTTGCACACATTGTGAATTCATGTTTTGTTTTTTAATTACTAAATAGTTGTATTGTGATAATTAATACACTGTAATAAATTAATATGCAGCTCAGTCTTTGAAACTGTTTTTCTTGAGATTTCTATCCATTTCTCATCTAAGCTAGAGTCTATAAATAAAAACTTTCTTTTGAAAACTTATCATAATACTGTATGGTGCATAGGGCACATTTTTAAACTAATCTGTAAATCCACCAATGGAAAAACCCGATTAATGCCGATTACTTCATGATAATTTTGCGATGAGCTCGTGATTACTGTTGGCTTTACAAACAGGTTGATGGATTTCGGCGGGAGTATTCGAGTAGTCGTTTGACAGTTTCCAAAGGGATTTTTGTTTACGAGTACTAGTAATACTTCACAGTTATTAAGCTGAAAAACTATCAACACCACGAAGTTTTGAAATTTGAATCTTAAATAAATTACGATATGCACGAAATTGTAAAATATGTAACAACCAAATCAGAGTTTTTTTTTTAAATTTAATTTTGCTCCATGATTTATAATTTTCAAAATATTTCAGATATTTCGGGAGGGGTTTCAACCCCCTGAACCTCCCCTTACTGTACGCCCATGTACCTAATACTGTAATGTAGATAGAACTCAGTAAAACGAAAATGCGGTAAAACTAATCTTAACTTTTATCTAAATTTTAATGTCAGCATTTTTGTATTATGGGGTATGCTGTAGCTTAGTGACTGAGACGCTGCACTACAAACTGGAAGGTTGCGGGTTTGTTTCCCGATGAGGTCATAGGAGTTTTTCTTTTGGTGGCACTATGGCCCTAGGGTTGACTCAGCCTCTAACAGAAATGAGTACCAGTGAGCAATCCTGGGGGTAAAGGCGGCCGGTGCGTAAGGCTGACAACCTTACCACCTTCATGTGCCATATGTCTATAAAAATGTGGGAACCTCAACATCCTGGAACCCTCTGGGCCTCCATGGCCTGTATAGGGAATACTTTACTTTACTTTACTTTACTGTATGTATTATGCCTATTACTAAGCTATCACCATCAGTGATGCTGTTGAAAAACTCCCCTAATCAAGTTTTGTGTGTCAATATAGTACAGTTGTATTTACTTTGAAAAATAGTCTTTAATGTTTATAAATAATACAATTTATAGGAAGTTTATACAGGGTGTTAATTAGGGATGGGTCCTCGATACTTTCGATACCTCGATACCCTCGATACTTGCATGGTATCGGCATCGAGCGATCTTTCAGAAAACTCGCTCGATACTTTTTCGATACTTTGGTAATTCTGCAATTTAAGGAAATGCGTATCTCTTTCTGCTTTTAGTAGTCTATTAAATATAGTAAATACTTCTGTTTCTCCTTTAAATGGAGAAAACCACTCTGTGACTTTTGTCTGGTCATAAATAAAGACTTTCCGACTTTAAAAATCAAACAGAAGAGATTCTTAATTGTTTTGTTTCCTGTGAAACGTTTCAATAACAACCAACAAGCAAGCTGACTGTCCAAACCCTGCTCCCTTGCAGAGATTAAGTTACTGCTTATTCTGCAAACCTTAAAACAGTTTGTTCATTGTACTGCTCTGTGATCTGAGTAGAACGTCACATGATTATTTTATCCATTCATAAGCAATCAATTTCGGTATGCTTTTAAAACAAGTCAGCATACCGGCTTTCAGTTGATATCTCTACGTGACAGAAGAATAATGTGTGTATTGCGTACGATAACATATATATTTTTTCCAGTCAATATGAGTGAAGTGTGGAACTATTTTCAAATAGACCCTCATTGTGATAATCGCGCCATTTGCCGCATTTGTAAAAAACGTTTTTCTCGTGATGGAAAATGTCACAACACTAGTAACCTTAAAAAACATATCACATCAGTGCATAAAATTGCCTTTTCAGAACCTCTTAATAAAAAATTATGCGGAAGTGGAAATTTAACCCCTGAAGAAGAAACAGTAGTGAAAGGACGAGTTTTTCGCAGTCCTAGTGCTCTCAATTCTGCTAAAGACCGATTGGTGGACCTTTCTAACCAAGAGGAATGTACTGCATCCAAAATTGATGAGGTAGGATTTTTAATTTTTTATTCCAAAATTACATATATGTGGGAATAGTAATGTAGTACTGACGAACTCGTAAGAATCGATCATTCAAGAACATTTTTATTTATTTTATTTTAAATGTCACAGACGTCAAAGCCCGAGAAATTGCCAGGAATGTGGTACCTGTATAGTAACATTATGCAAGAAAATAATATGTCAAATTCACTGCCAGTAAACAGTTCCCAGGAAGAAATCACTGCATATCTCAAAGACTATTTGTTACCTCCTCTTTCTAGTTCATTAGATTACTGGAAAACAAACACAAAATTTCAGAAACTAAAGAAGTTAGCTGTGAAATACCTGTCCATACCACCAGCAACAGTTTTCTCTGAAAGACTGTTTAGTAGAGCAGGACTCAAATGTGACAGAAAAAGAAGTAGACTTGACCCCGAAAAAGTGAGAATGCTAGTATTTTTGAACAAAAACTTGTAAGTGGACTGTTTCAAAAACAAAATTTACTTTTAATGTAGAGTTTAAAAATAATTATAGGCTACCGATGATATTAAATTTTGTCTCATTAAATATGCACACTTAATTCATTTAGTTGGTATTACACAGTTCTCTCAACTTTTTATTTGTAATGTACCTATTTATTGAAACTGGAAATGTTGATGGTATCGAGTATCGAGGAAAATATCATGTATCGGTATCGAGTATCGAGAAAACCTGGTATCGACCCATCCCTAGTGTTAATGAATAACACCGAAATATTTTACTTGTGTATGGAGGGGACATAGACGAGCAACTTTTATTAAGAGATTTTTCCTCTGTGGATTCAATTCTTCCTGTGACAACATAAAGTCTCCCAAGGGTATGCCCGCCACAACCTTACCACCTTCACATGCCAAATGTCTATAAAAATGTGGGAGCCTCAACATCCTGGAACCCTCTGGGCCTCCATGGCCTGTATAGGGAATACTTTACTTTACTGTATGTGTTATGCCTATTACTAAGCTATCATCATCAGTGATGCTGTTGAAAACTCCCCTAATCAAGTTTTGTGTGTTGTTACAGTACAGTTGTAGTTACTTTGAAAAATAGTCTTTAATATTTATAAATCATAAAATTTATAGGAAGTTTATACAGGGTGTTAATGAATAACACCAAAATATTTTACTTGTGTATAGAGGGGACATAGACAAGCAACTTTTATTAAGAGATGTTTGCTCTATGGATTCAATTCTTCCTGTTATAACATAAAATCTCCCATGGATATACCCACCACTGACTTCTAATATTTGAAATGATGCAAAACAAAGGAGCAGTGAATATTGTGTAGTCGTCGGGAAAATTGTGAAAAATGACAATTGATATCTTCCAACACTAGAAAAAGAACACAATTGGAATTTCATTGTTGTCAAAGTTATGAATACAATACGATAGTATATTGCGATTTATTATTTGAATCGGTGAGATGAAGAAGGGAAAAGTTCCACTTTTTTGGGGTTTTGAACTGAGATAGCCATTTTGTTCTTTACACGTAAACGCATCTTTTTGCATGAAAAAATAAAATATTCCTTTCATATTTTTGCTGTTATAGGCAGTGAAAGTTTTGGTCATACTCTTATTATTTTTAAGGTTTGTGAATTAATTATGATCATTTTTAGATTTTAAAGTACTCATTATTGTTAACACTCAGTTAAGAATATGTCGAGGTTGCCAATGAGTAAAAGATAGAAAAAAGCAATTACTCTTTTCTAAGCTATCAGTTTTTGACACTACCTACGGTTTTTTTACTGCCTTAACGTTTGTGAAGAGTGTTTATTTATCCTATATTTTGTTTTACTGTAATACAGTAATACTTTTAGACCAAAACAAATGTTTTTATTTAATTTTTCCTGCTTAAAACTGCAGTGAGATTGAAAAGGGAAAGATTCCACCAACTTTGAATAAATACACCAGCTTAATTAAGAACAAAATTAACAATTAAACAGGTGGATATGATAGATAAGGTTATAGGCTATAACTTTGCAATAGTGAGTTTGGCTATCAGAATTTTAGTTTATAAACTATAAAGTTTTTTCCAGTTTCCCTAAAGTTTCGTCACCTGGAATATTTCCCTTCTTTATCTCACCGATTCATTTATGCACAACACATGTTAGGTAGATTTTCGAAGAAAAATCTACCTATTGCAATGGATACCACTTTATGATTTTCGAAAAATTCTTTCATATCTTTACGTTTCATGCTCCCCTAAGTACGAAACCACCGCCCGTTCAAAAAAAAATTTTGTGATATTTATATATATATTTATATATATATATATATATATATATCTTTACACGATAGCGGCCGCAATTTTGAAGATATTTGAACCAAATTTTATTATGTTATTTCTAGGCCCAATAGTTCGGACAAGTTCGTTAATGGGCAAAATTGGCCCAAGGGGGTGGTCGGGGGAGGGGGTTGAAATTTTAAAACATTTATATCTCCGCCCCTATGAAGTATAGAGGGAAACTTTGTTTGAATAAATTAGAGTACTCTATATGGAGTTCACAGTGACACCAACAATTCGGGGGTTCGAGTGAGGGTGGTGGTGGGGGGGGGGGTGGGGGATGAAAATTCGAAACTTTTGAAACCACGTCTTGTGGGGTATCGTTGAAAAGCTCTTGATGAGTACTCTACAAATCAATAAATAGTTTCTTGATAGCTCTCATATGACGCGAGATTTTAATGTTTGAAAATAATAACACTTAAAAGAATTATTATAATATCATAATTTTGTCTTGTTTAGAGGCTTTGCTAATTTTATTCATTGCTGATCTTGCGCACGGCCTCCCAGAATATTATATCCTATTCTTGTTGTCAAAACAAATGATTGTAGGCTCTTCCTCTTTACCGAATTCAGTTCTTATTACTGCAGGTTTACCATGCCAAGGCTAAAGAAAAAGAGTGCTATGCAGCGACAATAAATTAAACCAAAAGCACTTCGAAATCTACCTCCGCCTGTAGGCCTGCCTAAAGGGATTTTATTTTTACTTGAGATTTCTTAAATAAACCCGAGTTTCTAATTTAATTTTGAATACATTGAAATACTGCAAAGAAATATAAAGAAAATGATAACTCTATGATAATTCATGAAGCTTCTATTTTAATTCACTGTTAGGAATGGAATGGACAGAATTTCAAATTTGTGTACACATCTGTTGAAATAACAGTTTGTCTTAATGTATTTCACATTATCTTTTATTTAATGCAGGAATTGCTGGAACTGGCCCCTCCAGCACGAATGCACAGACGACAGCGCCTCAGAAAAGATTCTCGCACCCTATGAGAGATTCCTGGTGTATTGCAAACAAATTCACACCTTGTGATTATGAGAGCGACTAATTCCATCTCGGAATTGACAGGAGTTTCATACACCAAAGCCTTCAGATGCCCACATAAAAAGAAATCTAGAGGATTGAGTTCTGGAGAACGTGTTGTCCATTCAGTGATCAAACTTCCTCTTCCAATCCAACGATCAGGGAGAACATGGTCCAAATGGTCTCACACGTTCAGGCTGAAATGGGGTGAAACCACACTGATTTGGTTCACACTTATTGCACTTGCAATAGCAAGGTTCCTCTTCAATTTGATTGAGGACATGGTCTTCAAAATGTGGTGTATGGCGAGTTTGTCTTCTGCCGCAGTCTGCTTTGTTTACTTTAAAGGTTCCAGAATCCTGCAAACACAAATCAACAGACAGAAAAATTGAATGATGTGGATGTCGTCTATTTGGGAATCTTTCTCTGTATAGCTCAGCTGCTATTAAAGAATTACCTCTTGGTTCTCCATAAATTAGATGCATATCAGCAAGTTCAGCGAAAGTGTAACCATTCTCCACTTTCTTTACTTTAAATTAATTTAGAGTTTTTGTACATAGTAATACCTTACTATTTACTTATTCTGTTCACAGAATGATCAACTATGAAAAAAGAAAATGACGATCTATATCTTGCAACACTGAGGGGGAACAAAATACACAAACAAAAACATTTTTGTTAGCGCTGGATAATCATGTGGGCCAGAAATATTCCCAGCGTTGGATAGTCATGTGGGCCGGAAATATTCCCAGTGGGAAGGAACATACGCTAAACTTGAGAATTAGGTGACCACCGTCATAACCGGGCCGTACCGAGTGGGACCAAGTCTACACTGTCGCCAATATTACGAACATGATTACATGCCGATTGAATTCGGCAGATAACGACTGTTGTAGTGATGTTTTATGAAAGATGTGGAAGGGTAAAAAAGCTTCTGCATTAAGAATTCTAGGTCCATGACAGGTTATGTTAGGTTGGGAACAGTCATGTTAGTTTAGCAACAGTAGGAACATTTGTATTAGTTTAGGAGCAATATACTGAATAGCGCTGGGTTTATTATGTCTCACATTGAATATGACGGGAAATTTTACCCTTGCGCCGATCGTTTCTCTTTTGTTCCCTGCAGCTCGGAGGGGCACGGTCACTAATGGCAGAGCATGGCTGGCTACGCTATTCTGAAGGAGTTCCCAGAACTTATAAAATGCGAATATTTCCTTGGCCAAGAAATATTCCCAAAAAGTGGGAATTTATAAAAATCCTTAGTTTTGAATGTTTTAATGCTTATTAATGGTTCAGGTACCCTATAGTTAAACTTCTTTAGTAAAATTTCACATGTTTATCTAGAAATCATCATAGGAAAGTATTTACCCCTTTCCTATGATATATACTTATTTTCAAAAGCAATATACCTTGAGTCCATTTTATTTTCAAAAATAATAATAATTTGTGGTAATCTCTTAGGTTTCTCTATAGACATGTATTTTATAAAGTGATACCTCACTCACATTTATTCAACAGTACTAAAGATAAGTAATTCTCTATATATAAAAGGCAATGTTAGTAGGTGTGTCTTTATGGACTAAAAAACTACTAGACCGATTTACGCACAGTTTATTGCAAAATAATCCGCATTGTCCGGAGAAGGTTTAAAGCTATTGAAATCCTTGATGTGACTGTGCAAAGAAAGTTATGGGCCTAATTTCTGAAAACATTATACTCAATTCTTCAAATGTAATTCAGTTCTCATGACAACATTGTTTGTAGTGTTCACATAGGGCTTAAGCAGTTGCATTTTACGGGCTTTGACAAATAAAATATCAGGTGTGATGCATCACATAACTTTCTCTACCCTGGACATGGAGAATATCATTTACTCACTTCACATTTTGATGTAGAATAAGAGGTCGTATTGCAGGGAGAGCATTTACAGTTGTATCAGCCTGAGTTTATGCCAACGAGTATGCTATACCAGAAGTCTGTAAAAAATTCTATCCACTGATACTTTATTCATCGCTGTAAGCTTTGTATTAGTTGAGAAATAGGGATGTTTATTGTAAGCCTTAAGGATGTAAAAAGGGACAAAATAGGATGGACATTTTTAGTCCCATGTGCGCAGTAAAATATTGTGTCCCAGATTTTGGAGCGAAAATGTGTGAAAGTGATATTGATTTTCTTTTGATTTTAGCCTGAAAGGTTGTATGATGACATGAAAGTGGGAAATAAAACACCCCGTAACCACGGTAAAATGTTATGTTACCAGAATTCTGTTTCTTTTTATTTCAACCCCTACCAGGCATGGTGTGTAAAAGTAATGGTTTACAAAATTTTACGTCCTATAAGAGTTGTACTTCTTTGCTTCAAACTCTATATTCCTATATATAAGGGCTTACAGATTGGAAATAAAAAGTCCTCCATAATTTAATTTTGAATTTCATGCATAATACAAAACCTTGGTGACACCGGGTCTTTTAAGCTGGTTTATTATAATTGCTAATAGATTCTGTTGGCATTTAAAATAAAATGCTTAAAACCTTCAAATTAACAATTTTTAATATTACACAAACACAAATTTAAATATAATACGTTTATAATCCAAGGTCACAGATTTAGCAATATGAAATAGGCCTATTTCTAAAAGTTGTTCAGGTTCATATTGTTTATGATTACTACTGTAATTTGTATGTAATTAATAGCCAGTTTCATCAGTCAACTCTTTTGTTAATGTTCTTTATTGACCTTCAAGAACCAGGGTATATATAAATTATTAATTATCTCATTTGTGAAAACCCAGTAAAACATTGTAAAATGTTTTATATATAATTAATTTATGTTCTTTTTATGTTCTTTAATTATATTTTAATCTTTAAACTTATAGCAGTTTTTTAGTTTTATTTAACCTAATCATGATTAAATTTATGTATTATTTAATAATAATTTGTTACTTTACATAACAAATAGGTATCTTTGAGTTATCTTGTTCGTAAATCATAAATTCTCGGGAATTTAAGAATTTTGAGAATATTTCCGGGAACATTACCTGGGAATATTTCCTCGAGTTTAAGTTCCCGGGAATTTTACATCACTAGCGATGGAATTAGGTATAAAAGAAATAATGCAGTGGCGGCAGTCATGTGATTAGTTTGTAAGTTTTGCAATTTATGAAAACTCTAAATTATGATATAGCTGTTGATGAATGATTAAGAATCAAGTTTTTATTGATCACTAAGAAGGCATGAAGTCAATTGAATGACAATTTTAACCCTGTTTTGCCAAATTATTGATTTATGAGCACCAAACAGTAATGACTTTAATGCCCTGTAGCAAACACATTTTACATCTTAGAGCAAAAATCTCCTAAAAAACGTTGCTTGTCTATGTCCCCTCTATACACAGGTAAAATATTTGGTGTTATTCATTATCACCCTGTATATGAAGTTAATGTTCATTTATTTCAAGTTCATTTTAGATTTAAGCATCCTCATTTCCAAGACAGAAAAACTACACTAGGACATTGAACCACACTCATCCAATCTTTTAAATTAACATTTGGCTTAGCTTTTACAATAATAAAGAATGAAACAATCTCCTGCACAATTTCTCAAAATGTTTGCAGTTTACTGGTTAAATTTAACAGCCAAGTAAAATATTTGTGTGGAATCTTTCTAATTAGTTTTCAGGTTCTGCTACTGAAGATATTTAACATTTGAGGGATACATGACCCCTATCAATAGCTTGCAGGTGCTAATTATTTTTTTTTTGGTGCTCACGAGTGGGGTAAGATTAAAGGATAGTACAAGTTTGCTTCAGTGTAAGGAATTTGAGGGTGTGCATGACTCCAAGAATAGCTAACAATAGCTGCTGCTTTTTTCCGATAGTACTTACGGTTGAAGTAATTGAAGGATGGTTACAAGTAGTCCTCAATGTGTGAAATTTCTGTACTTCACTAAAATTTTGACAACTACCATTATAGTGGTCAAGTTTTACAGGTTAAAAGTTCTTAAAATCATGTCTGATGGTGGTCAAGATACAAATTACACAGGTGGTCATCTTACAGAGTAATTTGTACATATAAACAAGTGGGAATTTACTGATTCCATGAAAATGCGGTCAATTAAGACAGAAATTTACTACTCGCAGCGGTCTGGAATTTTTAAAGTAGGTGGACTTAAGGGTGGCCGAATGCACTTCAGAGCCCGATTTTTAATTTTCACTTTCGTTTGTGAGTTATGGGTCATGTTACAGAGGTGGTCAACTTCACAGGTTTTACTGTATAAGAAAGGTCATTTGGATAATTGATGGCTCAGATGTCTGACATTCATTTTACCGATGTTCTGCTGCAATTGAAAAAATTATTCTGAGCTTCACTGCAAAGAGCATTCCTGTTACATCTCGATAAATATCCTGATAAATCTCAAATGGTGGTAAATGTCTTTACCTATACATCAAGTTTGATGAGATGATTCACCTTGCCAGGTCCTCAAAATTCTGAGATGAAGTGGTAAGAAAGATTCAACTGTAAATTAGATAGTGGTCTAGAACTCAGCATTGCCTGGACTCCTCCTATTGAGTATCTGAAGGTGGCCAGCAATTAGCCTTGTCATTCGGTTTTCATTTCATTGGCTCTTATTTTGTCTGTTTTAAATAATCACATTTCTTGGTTGACTCTCATTGACATATGAGGTTTGTTAACAAGTATCGAACCTTAACATTCCTGCTTAAACAAATGAAGCACGGGAGAGGGGGCATCCTTTGGTGGAGATGTGTAGGAGACAGTAATTATGCTTCTGTGAATTTTTTCTCACCTGCATAAAGCATCAGTTGCTGACAATCAGTCTATGAGTGAGAAAGAACATTTTGCACCCGTTGGATTTTCAGTATACAGTAGATTCTCGATTAGCCAAGTTAATGTGGACACAGCAACCTCGGGTAAGCAAATTCTTGGTTAAGAAAGATATACACTAAAAGGGGATCAGGAAAATAGAATAAGAAAATAAGGCCTTAACAGTTTTCTGCTTGATTGCAGGGTGGGGTGTGTGACTCGTCTGGTCAAAAACCTTAACATACAGTAAGGTTCCGATTAAAGTTACTGACGAAAATATGATCGCGATTTGTGATCTTCAGCGAAGCCTTAATTTTATGCTTAGGCTCGGTTAATACGGAATCTCAGTTAATCGAAGCTCGGTTAATCGAGACTTTTCTGCAATTGTAAATGAGGACAGACTCAAGCAGTGATATTGCATCACATTTTGCTGAAACCTTGATGATAAACAAGTGGAAATCATTTTCAAGGTCGAGCAAATTTTCAGGGATCTTATCATAAACAAAGATGGCAAAAAATAGTGCAGTTCTGCATCAAGGCCAAGATTGAGCTGACTTCCCCTCCCCCAATCCCATAAGGCGTTACTTCACAAGTATTCACCCTAAGGCTCAACCATTACCAAGGACTATTACCAGGATTTCCTTTTCGTAAATGACAAGACCTGTGGGCAGTGACAGCTTGGCATCTTCACCACAATAATGCACCCTCCGATTCTTCGCAGCTAAACACAGGACTCATTGTCCTGTTCCCTCAACATGGCTCTGAGAGATTCTGGGATTAGCCAAAAGGAAGGTGAAAGGGGTCCCTTTTTTAATAAAGGGATGACATTATTCAAAACACTATAGCCCAACTGCACAACATTCCAAATGATGCATTCCAGAAGTGTTCCTAAAGCCGCGTTTAGACCTGTGCGCCTAGTTGCCGTGCCTCTCCAGTGCATCTGCACATGCAACGGTGCAAGCTCACGCATGCTCCTTGCCTCTTGCGGCTTGATTATTGTAGGCGCATGCCTCTTTCTATTCACACCTGGTAGAAGTGCGCAGATGAAATGTCCGCTTTGGATTTAGGTGCCGTAGCTGCTGCTGCTGCAGCTGTTGTTATTTTGCGACAAAGATGAAACCGTAAGAAGCGTGAAATGTGCAAATAATCCATTGTCGTTTCAACTTTAAAATAACAATTTGCCGACCAATGACAAAGAAGTATATTAAAGGAACAATTTCTGTCAACTTATTTTTGTAGATAGGAAGGGAATTGAGTGGGTATTGAATAATTGTATCATTAAAAAGGGTAAATATCTCAATTGTTTATGCTATTTTTCGAGTGCTAATATAAGTAATAGTTACTTGTTTATTTTGTAAAAAAAAAAAAAAAAAAAAAAAAAAAAAAAAAAAAAAACAGAATAACTCTGCCAAAATTATAATACAATTTTCGGTGTTGTGTTAGTGTCCATTATTATGTTTTATTAAGACGGCTAAACTAGTTTGTTTAAAAAGCCTAAAAAGGGTTATTCGTTGAAATAATACCACTGCTGAAAGACGTATGAATGTCAACCTTTTAGATTTGACTAGCACAGTTAATAATAATAAACATGCAGAATGCTAAACTTGCAAAACGGTCCATAATTTCCACTAGTTGATGATTTAAAAATGATGAATAAAATTTACTCTTAGTGGATAAAATACCTTAAAAATTAAGCACGACGTTTCAGCTCTTCCACCGAGCCTTCTTCAGGTGCGCTCCACTCAGCGACTGACTCTCTGGATGAAGAAGACTCCACTCGTTCCGCCGTCCTGACACTATCGATCATGAAAATCGTGCATCTCGAATGTTTATCGATCCATTCAGGTGGAATGCTGAAATCCATGCCTGCCAACACGTTTCCTGGTAATGCTGGAAATGCAACTGTTGTCTTTTCATTTCTTAATCTCTCAACTAAATCCAGCCACTCATCCCCCAAATCCCCGTCGTATCTATTCAAACTCTCAACCCTATTTCCCACAATATTCCACGCCTCACATACTTTTTTCCTAACCTTGTTTGGCTCAATTTTCACGATACTGACTTCCCCAATGTGATGTTTGTGTTGTATCATGTGTTCACTTAACCCTGTTGCGGGTTTACTGTGCTTTATGTCCCTTTCGTGTTCTTTTAACCTAACCCTGAAACTTCTTCCAGTTTCCCCAAAATACAAAGCCTTACAGTCACTACAAGAAACAGAGTATACCCCGGGCATCTCCATAACATTGTTCTCTGTTTTTCCAATTCATTTGTACTGGGAAAAGTATTCCCCTATTGTAATTCTACTTCTGTAAGCTGGAGTGATCCCGTGCTTACGAAATACCTTTGCTAACCTTTCGCTAGTTTTTGGGACGTACAAAAGACTTGCAAATTTTGCTCGGTGGAAGAGCTGAAACGTCGTGCTTAATTTTTAAGGTATTTTCAAACTAAGAGTAAATTTTATTCATCATTTTTAAATGCAGAATGCTGTGATGGCATAACAGCTTTTTCATTTAATACGTAAGCGAGCGATCGTGGGTTAAAGTACTGTACTGTTCGAATTTGTACGGTACCTAAAATGTGTTTGTGGCCTATTTGTACTTTGCGCTAGTTTTTGTAAATTACCACATAGTTATAAATTCCGCTCACCAATGACACATGTTGTGCCAATGACTTCCGTATTAAAGACTACACTATTTCTTGGTATGAGTTAAAAATTGTTCCTCAAAAATATATTCCAGTAACACAAGGTGGAATTATAAGCAGTTTTATAACGTGCCATTTTTCAAGCATGGAGTTCTTACCTTCGATTGGAAAATAATAATTTATTGTCAATTTATAATAATAATAATAATAATAATAATAATAATAATAATAATTTAATAATTAATAATTAATATAATAATTTATGCTATAAAATAATTTAATTATTTTAAACAAATTATTATGGAAAATAATAATAATATAAATAATTTATATTATTTATATAATAGTAAAAATATTTATAATAATTTATATTTTATAATAATTTATATTAATTTATAATTTAATAATTTATAATAATAATTTATAATATTTATGTTTGCATCCCAAAGGTGGATAAAAGTCTTAGTTCGTTCAGAATTCTACCATGTTCGAAAATGTACCACCTTACCCAAATGTTAATTGTTAATAATGACTGACAATGTGGTTTTGATTGTGTTCATAGATTACCTCTCTTTAAAAATTAATGTTAATAACAATAAATATATATTAATATAATATAAAATTATCCGTTCCGCACCCACTCTTCCTCTTTGAGAGATGTTCATTATGGACTCTACGAAAGTATGATCGGAGGCTTTTTATTTTATTTAGCACCGCTTTCGTTGTTCCCAAAGCATATTTGTCTCTTACAAACTGCAAGGAATCGCTCCTTTTATCCTGTCCTTGTAGTCTGGGCAGCTAGCCATACACAAACATGGACAAGAGCGATAATCCTCCACAAACTCAATATTCCTTTCATTAGACCACTCCGCCATAATGAAAAATCAGAACAGAACCTTGGAAGACGCACGACTGTTGACATGTCTCCCCATCTCAAATGGGGAGCTACTTGCGCCTACGTGCACCGGCGCAAGGTGGTCCGTGCGCACAGATTCTACGCATGCCTCACCTTGCACCATTGCATGCTCCGGCTTGCATCTCCACATGACAGGCGCATGCCTCTTGTGGGCACGAAATGTTGCACAGGTGTGAACGCGGCTTAACAATGACAGGGCTGCTGGAAGAAGTGTGAGCACTACTAAGGTAACTACTTTGAATAATCTACATACTAAGAGGAAGTGTTTGTCTGTGCGTGATGCCTACTACCCGCAGAGATCTGGTATTTTTAAAATAGATGGACTTAAGGGTGGCCGAATGCACTTCGAAGCCCGATTTTTAATTTTCGTTTTCGTTTGTGAGTTATGGGTGAATTTTTTGCGGTATCAAAGCATGGTGTTACATTTCAATTGCAATCAATTCAAATCAATTGCAGGTGGCCTTGCTTTTTTTTTTTTTTGGTATTAATCCTGGTTGAATGGAAGAGAAGGCCTAATGGGCTTAATTCCACCAAGTAAAATAAAACAATTCTAATTCTAATATAAGGGCATCACGACTTTTCATATCACATGGAATTATCAATCGCTTCAATTTTGTAAGCTCACCCTATTTATAATACCAAGGCATGCAGACATCTGAAATTTTCAACATAGATGGAAGAGGGATAATGAATGTATGTCTAAATGGGCAAACATTGATCGATTTGGACGGAACTCACTATGCAGGGGGTTTTCTGGATAAGGGAACTTGAATCTGAGGTATTTTTCCTGGCAGCACTTTCTAATGTTGGAATGCACTCCAAAGCCAGACTTTTAGCTGTTTCATTTTAATTAATAATAGTTAAGCTTATGATTGATTCTCATGTAAGTGTTAATATATAATGTTTTAATTATAATGTTCTTAATTTTTAATTTTTTAATTCATTACTGTCGTGGGTGAAGCCGCGGATACCTGCTAGTATTAGAGTAAATATAAATGTAATATGAGTAAATGCATTTACGTACTAATGCTACTTTCTTTTGCTGACCGAAGGTTCAATATTTTTTAACAAGCCTCGTATTTTAAAATTTATTTTTATATTTTCCAGTCTACTATTGGGTTGACTTCCTTAGTTCCATACTTTGCAGCTTTTGTATTGGTGAACTTCTATTAAAAGTCCTTAAGAATGAAATATCTTCCATCCCTTCCTCACTTTCCAGCTATCCTAGGATATATAAATATAGCTGTTTTCATTCTTAACACTCCATTACTTGAAATGGATCTGCAGCTTGTCTCTATAACATGAGAACCTCCATCTGGCTAGAATTCTGAGTTTTTTTTTCTTTCTTTCTTTTCTTTTCTTTTCTTTTCTTTTCTTTTCTTTTCTTTTCTTTTATTTTCTTTTCTTTTCTTTTCTTTTCTTTTCTTTTCTTTTCTTTTCTTTTCTTTTCTTTTCTTTTCTTTTCTTTTCTTTTCTTTTCTTCACGAACAGTGCCAGGAAAATCTCAAGATACATTTCATAAATGAAGTTACAGAATTTTGTTTCATACTTATGTTCATTACTATACAGGTGCAGCAGCTGTAGCTAATATAGCAGCACCCAGGTCAGCAGTTGCTACTCCAATAGTGAGGGCGACTACAAATCTTCAGTCTAGTAGTGGATCTCAGCATTCAACAAGGTATTTAACCATATTTTGTTTAACTTTAATTAATAATCTCTTGTCTTCCCCACTTGTTTGGAACCATCCTGTTACAGTAGAAACAAAAGTTTCTTGCATTTTACATGAGATTTTCAAAACCCCAAATATTAACACATATTATTGTATTGATATTTCTTATTTAGTGTTATTTCTTGTAATTCAAAACCGCCTTTTAACATAGTGCTACTGATAGTGCAAAAGGTCTTATGTAGAAATGAAGTTCCAATTTTAAACTGCAAAAACTCTTATGTTCTTATAATTTTATTTATTATTTTGTTTAAATTTGTTTGAGATCCAAAATTCAGCATCAGAATATTGTTTGAACTTTTGATATGCTGCCATATACAGCGATCTGGATGTAGGATGTGCTTACTGCTCTGTCCTTTTCAAAAGGGTTAAAATTCATGTTAGGTTAGTATGTATGTCTTTGAAACAAAACAAAATTAAATTCACAATGGATATCTTTTTATTATTAATACAACATTTCGGCACAAACCATTAGGCCTTCATCAGGTACAGCAAGAAGAAAAATTCAACTGATAAATAAACAAACTCAAAGAGTTTCCATGGATATGACTTGTTTACAAAGTCGAAACATCGGATACACCGCCTTCTGGAATATCCGGAAAAACGACGTGAAAACTTGAAGTTCTTCCGAACCTTCTAATCCACTCATCCGGGATGTTATAAGGGGTGTCCAAATTACAGGCGTCAGGAGGGGAGGGAAAAGATATATACCGTTTACAGTTTTTAAAATTCTTAATCATATTCAACCAAACTTCTCCAAGGTCATCATCGTATCTATTCAAATTATCTTGGTTATCAATGATATTCACTGCTTCCAAGATTTTCCTTTTTATTTATTTTTTTATTTAGATATTTAGTGAAGTTCAGTGTATTAAGTCTCCACTCATATGCTTACATACGTCCTTAATTATGTTTGTCTAGGCTGAAAAACTTTCTTGAACTCATTTATTCCCTTGTTAAGGTTTCTAACAGTTTTGTCTTTACCATTTTCCTTTAATTCATTTACTTTGTCTTTGAGATAGTTTCTTTTCTTTGATCTAATGGTTCTAGAGGTTTCTCATGTAGCATTATTGAGATTTTCGACTAGTTTCATTTGAATTCTGTAACCACTGTAGTTTTGCCTGCTTTCTTGAATCTACTAATTTTGTGCACTCATCATCAAACCATGCTTTATATGGTTTCAGTTCAAGTGAACCTAATTGTACTTCTGCAGATACTTTAATATTGTCTTAATAGTTTCCCAAGTTTTATTGATATTCATATAATCTCTAGCTTCTGGATCTGCAGTGTTTTCAAGAACTGCAAATCTACTTGAAATCTCAACTTCGTAAACATTCTTAATTTGGTCTTCACCTAGCTTTTTTCGATTGAATCTCCCTGTATCAAAATTTTGCATAGTTCCTTTTTTTAATAAAAGTTACTCCAAACAACTGCAACTACCAGATAACGATATGAATGGCAGTCAGCGCCCTTAAAAGTTCAAACATCAGTTATACCAGACTGCCTCCTTGTATCTATTAGTATATGGTCAATTTTATTATGAGTCTTTCCATCTGGCGAAGTCAATGTGTATTTTTGAATATCACAATGTGGGAATTTTGTACTCTTTACGATTAAATTTTTAGAGAACCTTATTCACAATATGGGAATTTTGTACTCTTTACGATTAAATTTTTAGATGTGGCAAAATTCTCTTAATCTATTCCCATCGTTGCTCTGCAAGTGGAGACTTTCATTCCCAATCATGAGCTTGAAATTATCCTCCCTTCCTATTTTTGAATTAAAATCACCTAGTACAATTTTCATGTGATATACTGAAAACTGATCAAATGTTCGTTCTATTTCCTCATATAAACTGTCCTTATCATTGTCTTTATCCTCTAATTGTAAAAATTATTAAATACTTACTTTATTTGTATCTACTAAAAAATTACAACAAAATTACAAAAAAAAAAAAATACCAATTACAAAAAAAAAAAAATACCAATTACAAAAATAACACAAAATAAAAGATTACTTTATTATCAATATCTCTTGGTGTGTATGTGTAACCTATCCTCAAATTTTCTATATCGATAGGTCTTAATTACAGATAGATTAGCTGCTCATACAAACTTTTAGTGGGTGATAATTAATTGCGAATCTTGAAAATTCGAAATATTGAGTAGTCTCACACAGTTGGCAGGAGAGGGTAGCGACTCTAGCCTTCCCTACCCAGCGTGCCAAGCATTGGCTGTCACAGTCACAGCCACTTCCCATGTAGGCCTATGTGTAGTTTGCTTATCTCTTCATTCCTATCTCATTATGGGAGCGAATAATCTAATATATAAAATCAAAAGTGTGTGGATATGTATGTGGGTATGTATGTTCCCTATGAAAATCTACATTTCTTGAGCAATTTTCACGAAATTTGGTTCACGTACCCAGTTAAGCCTGGAAAGTAACGCAGTCAGAATTAAAATTCAAACAAGCCACTAAATCTCTTGAAAATTTATATCATTTCTGAGAATATTTTACTGAAAAAATGAAATGCAATTCAGTTCACATGACAACAGTGTATTGTTTACAGTTTTCACGCAGGGCTTTGGGAACTACATAATACTGGGCTTTAACAAATTCTGATGCTATCGATGTAATACATTGGTGAAAATAGTTAATGAATGAAATCCACAAAAATAAAGCACCTTGTGATGCAGTCACATAACTTCCTCTATCCTCTACATGAATAATAACATTTTCTCACTTCACATTTTGATGTAGAATAAGAGGTCGTACTACAGGAACAGCTTAAGTGTGTGCCAACGTGTATGTTATATCTGTTAACCAAACTAATTAACATCCGGAAAGGAGGAACCTAGATGTAAGGGAATGGACCCTTAGAAGGGTAAATACCAATGTGGAGTATCCTGCCCGGAGAGGAACAATGTTTGGGATCTGGCGACAGAGGGTTCCAATGTTTGCTATAGAATGGGACCTAGCCTCTGGAAATAGGGAGTGGAGGACCAGCTTATATATTAAGCAGAAAAATGGAGAGCAGTGGATCATAGGATACGCTTGGAAACAGGAATCCATGAATCTTACCATGAAGTAACTATAACCTGTCCTAAAACTATGGAAACTTTATTGTACACACGTGATATAACTTTTGAATAGATATCCGTGATGGGTGAAACACAGTTTGCACTTGCGAAGCACAGAATCTAAGATAGCAGAACACAACAGTGTTTGCTCCAAATAATTAAATAATATAACAAGAACCTGTGTTGAAGTGAGTTTGCTTAGTTTCTGTAAGAAGAAACTTGAATTTGCATTGAATCGTCACATGATTGCTTAAAACCCACGAATAATGAGTGTTACTCCGACACGAACTGCTTGGTGTCAAGTTTAGCTGTAGACTGAAGCCACACTGAGCAGGCTTGCAGGAGACGCTTGTGACGTCAGCTAGCAGCTGACATAACGTGGTGCAATCACAGAAATGCTGGATTAACACTGGTATACGTGACTCTCCATGCACGTACCACAGCTAAGTTACTGGGTATAGAAAATGAGCGGGCATTCAAATGAAATAAAACAATATGCTGAATATTGTAACTGGAGCTTGCATGAAGAACAATATCAGAGGTCACTAAAAAATCCTATCCACTGATATGTTATTCATAGCTGTAGGCTTTGTATTAGTTGAGAAATAGGGATATTTATCATAGGCCCTAAGCACCTAAAAGAAGACAAAATAGAATGGAACATTTTTTGCTCTATATGCTTGCAGTACATTATTATGTCCCAGGATTTTGGAGAGGAAAGTATGAAAGTGATATAGAATTTATTTTTTATTTCAGCCCTGAAACGGTTGTATGGTAACATAAGAGTAAAAATAAAATTTTCCGTAAAGACAATACAATCTTATGTAACCGGAATTTCTGTTTCTTCTTATTTCAAACCCTCCCAGGTATTGTGTCGGCCGCGGTAATCTAGAGGTAGCATGCCCGCCTCTAGACCCGAAGGTTGCGGGATCAAA
The DNA here is from genome assembly GCA_964059195.1 of Ectobius pallidus. NCBI lineage: Eukaryota > Metazoa > Arthropoda > Insecta > Blattodea > Ectobiidae > Ectobius > Ectobius pallidus. Next base: position 153,088,596 of record CAXKWD010000002.1, read on the forward strand.
CCATGCCGCGGTCGATGGGGTTTTCAGGACGTAAAAATCCTGGGCACGGAGCCTTCCGGGAGGGACTTTAAGCTGGGGGGGCCCATGTCATAGATTTACGGCACGTAAAAGAACTCTAAGCCTAAATTAGAGCCTCTGGACAAAATTTCTCGGCCCTTTCACATCCAAGTAATACCTTAGTTTCCTGAGGGGGGTTGAGAGGTGATGGGCTTACCACCTGTCCCTCTGCCCTCTCTCGGAAAATAAGCATAACAGAATTCATATAGGTTACAGAAACCTCCACTTGGAGGCTCCTTCGCCCCAACATAGGGGCTATAGGGTTCCCGACAGACAGACTGACCAGGTGTGGTGTGTAGAAGCAACGGAATGCAACATTCGACATCCTCTATGAGCCATAAAAAGCTATATCTTGGGTTTTCTGAGGGAATAGTTTGAGTATGATAAGTCGTTCTTTCTAATTTACAATTCTACATACATATTATATAAGTACCTAGAGTTTGAAAATAGTCCTTCATAAGTTAATTTCAAATTACAAAATACAAAACCCGGGCGATGCTAGTGTTATATAATAATGAATAAAGCCCTTCTCTCATATAGATGTTTGTATTCCAGTGGGTCTCCTGAAGTAATTAGTATCTGTTTAAATGTTTAGGATTAGTAAAGTAAATCTCGTGTGCTGCTTAAATTGGTAAAATTATATTTCATTTTACTTTGACCTATTGACAAGCACAATACGTAGTATGTTAGTGCAAGTTCTTAACACCTAAAGAGTTTTGTATAGACAAATGTCGACATTGGTAACAGATTGAAGTGCCAATGTTGTGGTTCTCTGTGTATTGCCAAACATCTTTGTTTTAATCGTGCAAATTGAGTGGTCACACATGTAGACTATAACACCCACACATTCATATACAACCTCTCAATGTCTAACAGATTAAATAGTTTCAAAATATAGAAATGGTAAGTAGTGATTATCTAAAAAGGATCTACTACATTCAACAAGTAAATACGTACTGTAAGCTCCTTCCACTACCTCACACCATGCTGTCGCATATATTCCCCCTTCCCAGCATGCAGGCTACTCATGCGACTCTACACATGCCTGCCGTTGTTCTTTTATGGAACAATACAAACACGTGTACACCCACTTAAGTTTGTATGAGCAGGTAATATTTTGCATATGTCCATCTGTAATGTAGACCAATCAATATGCAAAATTTTAGGGTAAGTTTCAACATGACTACCCGTACGGTTCCCTTGTTAGTGTAGTCATAACCGAACCATTTCTATTCATATATTGTTTACATATTTCTGCATGTTGGTACAGCTTTGCATCTAGCTTGCGTGGCTTGGGATCCAGCACACTTCTACCTCGTGCTCCAAGCCCTGCTGGGCAGGGGACAACATGGCTGACTGGAAGTGGCACTCCAGCATCTACTTCAGCTCTGCCGAAGAGCATCTCTCCAGGTCCTACACTCACTTCACCGAGGCCCCCTTCCATGACAACCATTCAGCAGTATACACAAGGACGTTCTTCATCCATGACAGGTATAACAGCATTAAATTATATTGAAAGTGAAGAAGTAGTAATTTCCAGCATTTAATGTTAAACACAACCATCATCGGCATCATTCTTTCTTAGACTATCAGCTTCTTGTTCTCTGACCTGTAGTCTAGTTACTGATGTATTCACTTTCGGAATGAGGAATGGCAGTATCAAAATCAATGGGTATTTTAATTCTTTCACTGCTACAGCTGTATATATATTCATCAGCGCTCTTCACTGCTGGCCATGCTTTGTAGTCCCTCTGGTGGTGGATGGATATACCTTTTGATCAAACTGTATTCTGCTGGTGTTTCAAGTACATTAACCTATGTTAGTTTGGATGCATATCTTCTCCCAAACTATTGTGACCTTTCTACTGGCTTTAGTAGCCTGACTTCCTATTCCATCTCTTGCCCTTCCTCCTTAAAATGTGTTGTTATTGCTGATTACATGTTTGTTGGAGTTTCATATTTCTGAAATGTCTTTTGATTCTTGTTTCAATATTTCTTTTTGTCTGTCCAACGTAAACCTTTTCACAGTCCATACAGTTTATATGGTAGATACCTGATTTTTTATTGGGAGGTTCTCTTTGTGTTCTGCTTTTACGAGGGTTCGTATGTTGAATTAACTCTGAGGGGCCAGGGTGGTTGAATTCCTTAAAGACTTGATGAAATCTGTGTCCCCATGGAAGGAAAGTGAATTTCTTAGCAGCAGTTTGATGTTGGTTTAGGCTTTCATTACTGCGAATGGTGTGGATTTGGGGGCTCCTGTTATGATTCTCAGTGCAGAATTTTGAGGTTTAGTTTTGAATGTGATAGCATCGCTTGCTTTAATTTAAACTTTATTCCCCTATTCAAGAATTAACCTATAGGTTTTACGTGCCGTGGTCACAGGACGTCCTGATGTAGTTTCTGTCTGGTGTGAAGGTCGGTTGCAGTGATGTTACAGGCAGGGATCAACAAGAAGTCCATCTGCATGGCTGGGAGAGATCTTCATTGGTCAGGTTTAAATCCAGGCTGGATTCCAGGGATTGGACATCAATGGACTCTCTTTCAATTAACCGTTTTCTTATTTCTGTGTTTTACTTTGTTCATGAATAAATGGCTAAAAGGTGAGTCCTGTAAATCTCGTAATGTTTGTTATTTCCTGTGAATATGCGAATGCGCCGTTCAATGGGAAAAGTAGTTCCTGGAGGAACATGGAAGTTAAGTTAAATAAAGAAGTTTAAGGGTAAATGGTTAATCTGAGGCTTTCACGGCGGGAGCGAAACGTCTGGCGAGACTTGTTATTTTGCCTTTGGACTACGGCCCACAGCCCGGAAGATGCTTCAACATTAAGGGTAAATGATAAAAAGAAATTGTTCGTGAAAGAAGTTAGAGTGAAAATCAAATAATAATTGAAAATGTTCGACGTGGAATATGGAAAAGTAGTAAGGAAGCTTTAAAGCTTAAGTGGAAAAAAAGAAATGAAAAGAAAAAGAAAGAGAGGAAAAGGAAAAGAAAGAGAAGTGTGTTCTGACTAGAATTTAATTCCTAGTAAGACCTCAAATTAAATATAGAGAAGTAGGCTAGTCATGCTGAAGATCAAATGATAAATCTGGCCCGTTCCCCGTTCCAAGGTGATGGGGGTGAGTCAAGTTTGATAGCCTATATACCCTCAGGTCAGTGGTGCTCTACCACTCTGGTTCATTCCAAGCCTTAGCCCTAAATTTCCATTTCTTTAAAGTACTTCTTCATATTTTCTATCGTAGTTAGCTGGTGGACGTAAAGGTTGTGGATGTTATTTAACCCAATTAACACCATTAACAACCTGAAGCACACACACTGACTTACAAAAATTACATGTTGTGCTTCTTCAAACATCTAGAGGCAGTGTTGCCAACACACATTTTAGTATCACATTTTTCATATAGATGACTCTATACATACGTTTTTCTTTTTATTACCAACACTTCCTCCAAAAGAAAAATAACACAAACAGTTTTACATAAATTGAATCTTCTTCACTCCAATCTGGTAACGCAGCATCTCGAATCGGACCCTCTCCTATGGCTTGGTCAGCAAATCAGCCAACTGGTTTGCTCCTTCAATATGTTCCAATTCAAGATCTCCATTCAAATATCTTTCCCTTACATAGAAATGCCTAACTTCTATGTGCTTTGATTTTCGATGATATGCTGGGATTTTAGAAAGTTTCACTGCACTGGCATTATCAGTGTGAAGTGTAGAAAGTTCTTGTTTGGCATTTAGTTCAGATAACAATCTTTTTAACCAAATCAACTCCTTTGCTCCTTCACTTGCTGCTACAGTTTCTGCTTCTGTTGTAGAGGTTGCTACAGATTTTTGTAGCTCACTAAACCATGATATGGCCCCTTGAGTAAAGGTTGCAACGACACCAGTCGTAGAACGTCTTGTGTCCTTACCACCAGCATAGTCCGAGTCACTGTAGACTCTCAAAGCTTCCTTTTTCTTGTAAATGATTCCATAGTCTACTGTACTCTTCAGGTATCTGAAAATACGTTTCATCTGATTCCAGTTTTGAGTAGTTGTAGGATTTTCCATAGCTCTAGCTGCTTTGTTTACTGCAAAAGCAATGTCAGGACGTGTGGCTGTAGTCAGGTACAGAAGAAAACCTACTGTGATCTTCTCTCTGACGTCGCTTTCTTCCTTTCCAATTGGGGTAGATACTCCATTACACTCGTCCATTCCAAATCTCTCTGGGATTTTTCTAATATAGTTTTCTTGGCTTACTGCTATGGAGCCATCTTCATTTTTCTTTATTTTCATATTCAAGAAGTTGTCAAGAGATCCTCTAGTCATATGTGTTGGTATGATTGTCGTATCTCAACGTATTTGTTTTGTTTTATGTTACGCGCCAACTGGCGCTTCACGCCATCTTGTATGTAGTTCGTTGTTCTTCTCAGTTTAGTAATGGCTGTGGTCACATCTCTTCATGAGTTGCTGTGAATGTGATTCTGTAACTTATATGATTATTTCAATAAATTCCACTGTTAATGCCTAACAGGTTATGGGCCCAGAATGAATACCAGAATTACTGCGATTGGAATGATTGGGATTGGAATAATCATAATACTGCTTTTGATTGAAACAGATTGGAACTGTGACTGAAGATTGTAAGCGTGCAAAATGGCGGTCGAACCATTGGAATCAGGAATGGCAAATATCCCGAAACTAACAAATGGAAGTTATCAGGCATGGCATCTGAGAGTGAAAGCGTACATGATCAACAAGAATTGTTGGAATGCAGTTGATCCAGGGTTCAGTGTTCCATTAAATCCCGATCAGCAAAGACTCAACAGGAAAGCACTTTCGAACATTTATCGAACTGTAGGAGATAATTTTTTGTTGGATATAGAAGATTGTGAATTAGCAAAAACAGCTTGGGAAGTCTTGGAGGAAATACATACAACCTCAACAAAGTTTCATGCATTGCAGTCCTTGAAGGAAATGGTAAATGTTACTAAAACTGAAGATATGAGCATGCAAGAGTACACAGCCTGCATACAAAGATTGAATAAGAAAGTGAGTAGAGGAGGAATTCAGTTGTCTGATGAAATGATAGCAAATCTGTTTCTGGCTGGGTTACCAGCAAATCAGTATGAAGTGTTTATTCAAAATGTACTCAAGGAAGACAGCTTGACATCAAGACTGGTGAAAGGCAGAATGCTGGACGAAGAGAGACGACTACATCAACAGGTACTGTCAGAGACTGATGCAGTGGCGCTGGCAGCGAAGGACAGGAATAATAAGTATTTCAAAAGTAATCAGATCAAGCAAAATTACAATAAGAATAAGCCTAACAAGAGTGAAGGAACTACAACAAGCAAGATCTGTTATAAGTGCCAACAGTCTGGTCACATAAGGAAATATTGCTCGACAGTGAAATGTAAGAATTGTGGTAAGATGGGACATTGAGCTAATGACTGTGGAAATGAAAAACTTGATAAAATTAGTGATGAGCAAAACCAAAACAATCAAGTGGTAACGTGCATCAGTGTGTGTGCTCTGTTGTCATCAAGTATGCGGTATCAGTGGTTCCTGGACTCAGCTGCAACCGAGCACATGTCTCCAAGGAAAGAGTTATTTGAAAACCTTGTGCCTTTAAGTGGTTATGTTACTTTTGGGAAGGGTACAACTGCTGTTAAAGGAAAAGGAACTGTGTCACTTGTGCTATCCAATGCAAATGGAGGATGCACTTTACAGATGAAGGAAGTACTGTATGTACCTGAACTCAGATTCAATTTAGTGTCAGTGTCTAAACTTACAGCACATAATATAGATGTGTGTTTCATGTCAAATAAGGCGGTAGCAACAAAAGATAACTTTACTGTATTTACTGCATTTAGGAAACATGACTTATATGTGCTTGAAAGTGACAACCTTATGCCGGACGATGAACAGGCAGCAGCCTTAGTGACAGAATCGGAGACTACATTTGGGACCAGTGAAGATGGAATTGAAGCCATAGCATTGAGGAGTGTAGGTACATGGCATCGTAGACTCGGACATGTACATGTCAATGCAATTGGAAATATTCCTGGACTGGAAAATGTAAAGACTGATAATAAGAAACAGGAAGAATGTTCTGTTTGCATTCAAGGTAAACTTACTAAAATCACTGTACCAAAGGAGAGTGAAAGAAAAACTGAAGGACCCTTAGAGTTAGTTCACAGTGACGTAATGTGTTTACCTGTTGTATCTAATGGTGGTGCACGATATCTCATGAGTTTTATTGATGATTACAGTAGATATGCAGTTGTGAAATTGCTGAAAAGAAAAAGTGAAGCTTTCTCTAAATTTAAACAATACAAAGTAGAGGCAGAGTTGTTTCACAGTAAGAAACTGAAAGCCTTACAAACGGACGGTGGAGGAGAATATTTCAGCAATGAGTTTAAAGATTACTTAATGGAAAGGGGTATCATTCATAGATGTACAGTGCCTCACTCACCTCACCAAAATGGCATTGCAGAAAGATACAATAGAGTGATAGGGGATATGATAAGATGTCTACTGTTGGAATCTGGCATGCCAAGCAGATTCTGGGCTGAAGCAGCAAACACTGCATGTGTCATAAGAAACTTGTGTTCATCTAAGGCCATCAACAATTGTGTGCCTGCAGCACTATGGAAAAGGGGAGATGTGTCACAAGATGTATTGAGATTGCGTGTATTCGGATGCAGAGCATGGTTAGCTCAGAATAAAGGCAAACTTGAACCAAGAGCAATTGAACATGTATTAATTGGTTATGAACCAAACGTCAAAGGGTACAGGCTGTATAACATGTCAAAAAGGAATTTTGTTATTGGCTTACATGTAAAATTTGAAGAAAACGTGTTCCCTTTCAAGTCCGAAGTAAACAAGGAAGATTGCTCCTATCAAAGTGACTCAGATGAAGATGATAACGTTAATGCTAATGTGAATGATAATGAAAATGTGATTAGCATAGACGGTGATCCTATTGACTCTGAAAATGAAAATGAGAATGATAATGCTTTAAGTCCACGGAGAAGCAGTAGGGAACGAAAACCCAAAAGATGTGGCTGTTGTAACTTAACTACTTGTGATCATGAAATGAATTTGGATCAAGTAGCTGAACCTAGTACTGTAAAGGAAGCTGTATCTGGAAAGAATGCTGCAGAATGGAAAAAGGCCATGGACATACAGTACAAACATATGTTGGATCTGGGAGTTTGGGAAATAGTTGAAAGGCCAACTGATCAAAAGGTAATAGGATCAAAGTGGGTCTTTAAGGTTAAGTATGACGAAGAGGCCAATGTTGAGAGATTTAAGGCAAGGTTGGTAGCTCAAGGATTCAAAAGTCAAATGGGATTTTCCTGGGAGGACACCTTAATAAGGAAGAAAAGTATAAGAGTGCTACTTGCTTTAGCAGTCAAAAATCAGTGGTCTGTACATCATATTGATGTAACTTGTGCATACTTAAACAGTCCCATTTCTCATGATGTTTTTATGGAACAGCCAGAATTGTACGAAGATGGTGAAAGAAGAAAGAATGGATTTGTGTGCAAATTGAAACTGAGTATGGATTACCATGTGCAAGCAAGAACTGGAATTCTTGTCTAGATACTGTGTTGAAGGAATTAAAGTTTAAAAGATGTAGAAGTGATTCGTGTGTGTATGTTGGAATGGGAGTCATAATTGGGGTATATGTTGACGATATGGTATTACTGGGGAATGAAGACAGAGTATGTGACTTTAAGAAGGTATTCTCATCAATGCTTACTGTTAGAGACCTAGGCAGGGTAACAAAGCTCTTGTCTATGCAAATATGCCAAGATGATTGTAAATTAGTCATAAATCAATCATTGTACATTAAGAAGTTGCTGTTAGAATGTAATATGACTGACTGCAAAACTTGTAGTGCCCACTACCCATGAAAGAGGAAATTGATGAAAAACCATTTGAAAATGACAGTTTCTATAGAAAGGTCGTTGGCAGTTTACTTTTCATAGCAAACAATTACAGGTGTGACATTGCTTTTTCTGTTAGCAAGGTAAGTCAGGCATGTAAAGCTCCTAATGAAGGGAACTGGAAATCTGTTAAACACATCCTGCGTTATTTGAAGGGTACCACTGACCTTTGTTTGCAATATGAAAGAAAAGGTAAACCCATACAGGTGTATTGTGATGCCAGCTGAAATAGTGAACCTAATTGTAAATCTGTGGGAGGTTTTGTTGTGTTGTTCGCTGGTGGAGCAATAACATGGTATAGTAAGAAACAGTCATTGTCAGCTATGTCTACAGAGGAAGCTGAATATATAAGTATGTCAGAAGCTGTAAGGGAGATCAAATGGCTAAAGAACTTGCTTTTTGAATTGGGGCAGTCAGAATACATAGATAAACCATGTCCAGTACTATGTGATAATACACAAGCTATTTTTTGGGAAGTACAGGAACTGTGGGTGAAAGGTCGAAGCATATTGACTTGAAATATCATTTTTGTTGTGAACAATCAGAGATTGGTAATGTTGAATTTTTGTATGTGCCATCAAATGAAAATGTAAGTGATGCATTCACTAAAGTTATTAGTGGTCCAAGAATGAGATCATTCTTTTCCTTTTTTGGACTAGTGTCTCATTCAAGGAGTTAACTATGTTGGGATATTCATGTTGTTCAAACACACTTTTTTCATTGTTTCAGTTGAGATATGCCAAAGGGGAGTGTTGGTATGATTGACGTATCTCAACGTATTTGTTTAGTTTTATGTTACACGCCAACTGGCGTTTCACGCCATCTTGTATGTAGTTCGTTGTTCTTCTCAGTTTAGTAATGGCGTAGTAATGGCTGTGGTCACATCTCTTCATGAGTTGCTGTGAATGTGAATCTGTAACTTATATGATTATTTCAATAAATTCCACTGTTAATGCCTAACAATATGAAATTCTTGGTTTACCTTTTTCAGGAATTCTTTAATTTCACATCTGTTACTTCCAACTGCTAGACCATCGTCTACATAGATTGGAACATATAAGCAATTTCCGTTTTTCTTGCGATAAAAAAGGCATGAATCAGCTTCACTACCTTTAAATCCTGCTTTATTCATAAATTCTTTGAATCGTTGGTTCTAACAGCATGGTGATTGTTTGAGACCATACAAACTTCTCTTCAGTAGACGTACTCGTCCAGCGCCATCTTCAAACCCTTCTGGTTGTTCCATGTACACTTCTTCTTCGAGTACACCATTCAGAAAAGCTGTTTTGATGTCAAATTGATCGAGTTCCAGATTTTCTGCTGCAGCTACTGCCAATAAAGTCCAAATTGTATCATAATGTACAACAGGACTAAACGTTTCTTCATAATCAATTCCTTGCTTTTGTACGTGTCCTTTAGCTACTATTCAAGCCTTGTATCGGACTTTCCCTTTATCTAGAGTTTTCTGACGAAGAACCCATCGATTTTTCGACTTTTACACCTTCAGGACGTTCAACTAATTCCCAGGCAGAGGCGCCAACTTTTGAAAAACATTGGGTGGGCTCAAAAACTTAAAAAAAATTATTATAGAATTGTATTAGAAACGATTTCAGTGTTAATTAATAACAATCATTTATACTTAGTAATTCAACTGTCAAAAAATAGATCGTGTAGCCTAATTAACAGAAATCCTTTAAAGTTTATAGTCGTGTATATATATATATTTTTTATCTTAGATAACTATTAAAATAAAGTAAAACATAGACTCACCATTATGTACCACGGCGTGTTGCAAACGTGTTTCTCCTGACTGCACTTCTGCCTATAAATTCGTCCCAAGCGTCATCAAGATCCAACTTTTCTGTGCTATCCTTATGTATGCTTAGAAGAGCAATGTGGTTCAACCTTTTCTGGGACATTGTTGAACGCAAAAATGTCTTTAGTCTCTTCAATGCGGAAAAAGATCTTTCGGCGGTGGCTGTGGAAACTGGCATTGTCAGAGTAAGACGTATAAATTTAATAAATTCCGGAACAATTTCGCTGACAACATTGGACTTCAGAAATGTTACCACATCATTAAAATTACTCAATTCTGCACCCACCATTGCTGCACTGTCAACCACCACATTCCTCTGCGAACGTAATACTTCATAGTCACAAATGTCATCGTTGAAAACGCACTTGACGTCGTCTTCTTTTCCGAGAACAAAATTTTCAATTTTATTTAGAATTTCACTTTCCTGGAAGCGCTCTTTAAGTGATACATTCACACAATCTACAAGTTCGTAAAATTTACACTCAAAATACTTTCTTACATCAGTAAATTCGTATTGTGTATGATGACGATCATCTAGGCGACGAGACACCTTCCTCTGTTTGGGGGCCCTTGGTTCTGACAGGTCCAGCTCACATGCTTTTTTCGTCGTTTTTTTCCCAGAACACGTCAAAGTTCCCTGGAATATTTGTATCAAATCCTGAATGAGACCGTTTGCTTTATGAAAGTTAAGGTTTACACTTTGTAGTTTTACATTCGTTGCATCCATGGGGGTAAAAATGAGTGTCAACATATTTAAATAAGCAAAATGTTCAAATGACTAGAGCAGTGATAAGTAACCAGCGGCTTTAGTACCAGCGTCACCTTTATCGTTTTCAGAGAAATCCGAAAGGAATGAAAGAACATGCTGGTAGTTGTCAATCAGAGATTTTAAACTGAGGGCCCTTACAGTGAATCGCGTTGGGCAAAAGGGCCTTAAATTATGTTCTGAATCTAATGTGTTGGTATCTCTTATAGCATTAAACCAGTTCACCCTTTTCGGAGACTCCCTTATCATATTGATCAAATCTTTAGTAATATTTAACACATTTCTGCAAGTTGTAATGTGCCGCACACTGTCTTGTGCTACTAAATTTAATGAGTGCATGAAACAGTGTAAATATCTTGCTTTTTCATTAACTTGTGAAATCCTTGCCTGCACCCCCTTGTATTTTCCGCTTACATTCGCAGCACCATCATAGCACTGTCCGCGGCAATTCTGGATATTTAACCCTAATCTTATTAAAACGTCACTGACAATATTGAAGAGACTGGCTGCATCTGTTGCTGACGTTTCGTAGAACCCAATGAAATGTTCTTGTGTCTCAAGTTCCTTAGAAACAACGCGCAAACATATTGATACCTGTTCTTTCTTTGCCGCATCAGTAGTTTCATCCATAAGCAGGCCATAATAACCCGCATCTTGAATTTCACTCGCCATTGTACGAAGAAGTTCCATTGCTATGATTTCAAGCATTTCGTTTACTGCTTCGTGTGACACCCACTTAAATGATTCTCTCTCAATATACCGCCTAAGTTCCGGCGAATCTTCACATCTCAGTTTCAGAAGCTGGTAAAAATTACTTGTTTTGTCCGTATGCCCCCTGATTGCCACTCCCTGCTTTGCTAAGTATAACAATGATGAAAATAATTTATATAAAGCTATTCGGGAATTTTTAAGATCTTGCAACTTTGAAAGATTCAGACTAGATACAACATTCACTCCACTCTGCACTGCCATAACTTTGGTACACGATTCTTTGTGACACTGTGAGGTTTCGTGGGAACTACATTTTCTTAAAGCATGCTTCCAGTTGGAAAAGCCAGAAGAAATAAAACAAGGGTCCTCTTTGCTGGAAAAACTTAACAGTTTTTTATCATGTGCTTCCTTGCATACTTTACACAATACTACCTTTTTGTTTTCTTCATACAAAATCCACGGATGCTTACTTTGGCACGAATTTTGAAAAGTTCTACCTGTAGCAGCACTTTTTGTTTCACTTTCACTTGTTCGTATATTATCACAAACTCCCGAATTATTCGACAAGCTTGGTTTATCAGTGATAGATTTCCGAACCGAATTTTTATAAACAATATCCGGGTACTGATCGTGGGTATTTTCTATCCGCGGTCGTTTGATCAGAAATTTATCCATGATCGATAACACGTAAAAAGAACAACAGACACTAGAACAATGTTCACGTCTTCTGAAATTAGTTTCAACTGATTCCTCCCGGGGCTGTGAACAGTGTTGCCACTAAGATCTGACTGTCTGAATTTTTGGGGATTTTGTATATAAGTCGAAGTGTCGTTAAAGATGATTTTGCCATGTTATAATAGACAATTTCCACCCTTAAGATGCAATAATCGAAAGGAGGAAATTTTGCTTCAGAAAACAGACGGCTGTGAGTTAATTTATGGACTGAAACATGAGAAAACTAACAACTACATAAGAGTATAATATGTTTTCGTTTTCAAAAGGAAAGAGAACATTTTAAAGCACTTAACCACTACTTGGGTGGCACCAGATTCTGTAACATGGACTAATAATAAAATTGTCCCTGTCTGCAACCTAAACTGTCAACTTAAAACAACACAGATACATTCCCCTCATTCTCCCATTTACTTAAAGACAGCCCTCTGGACCCTCTGTCTCATTAACTAGAAACTGACCAGAACTAGAAGCTTCTGCTTTGAGACAAGATGAGATCATGTTACGCTTGAAAGAATAGCTCGATTTTCGTTTTTCACTTATTCAACAACGAAACCACCTATTTCTGGTAGTAGTAGTAGTATTGATAATAATAATAATATTAATAGAAAATTATGAAAATAATACTCGGGAAATTATTGGGTGGGCTCGAGCCCCATGGGCCCATATAAGTTGGCGCCACTGTTCCCAGGTATAATTTTCCTTCAGAGATTGCAATTTTTCATTCACTGCATTGAACCTCTGATCTCTATTTTTAGACTTCAATACTTCAGCATTGTTTTCTTCCAATCCAGCATAATATACAAAGTCTTCGCTGGTCATCCATGTTGGTTTCTTGCTTTCACGTTTCTTTCTTTCACATTACTTTTCAATCTTTTCTTCTTCTTTTTCCTCCTTTGGTCATTATTTACTTCAGGAATTGGAAGTTCAATAGCATTGTTGTGCAGATTGTAGACAACCTCCTGTTTAAACTTTACATTGTGGCTTAAAACAATCTCCCTTTGAGACGGAATCCAGACCCTGAATCCATCCCTGTCGTTCACATAACCAACTAAATGTCCATGAACAGCTTTGTTGTCAAACTTTGAACGCATATTCTTGTTCACATGTACATAGCATTCAGTTCCAAAAGTCTTCAAAGGAGTTAGGCTTCCTACTGGACGTTGATACCATAGCTCATAAGGCGATTTACCTTCAACAGATGATTTCCCAGTGCGATTCAAAAGATATGCGGCAGTATTACAGGCTTCTGCCCACAGTTCTTTTGGCAATTTACTAGGATTTAGCATAGAATGTGCACACTCCACAATGATGCAATTTTCTTACTCTGCAACTCCATTTTGTTGTGGTGTATAGGGTGTAGTAATACAGTGTTCTGTACCTCTGTTTGCAAGCAATTCAGAAATTTTCTTGTTATCAAACTCTTTTCCTCCATCACACCTAAGTTGTTTGACAACATGACCATTTGTTTTAGCTTCATTCAGAAATTGTTCTAAAACTGTGCTTACTTCACTTTTATGCTTCAAAAAGAAAATACGACGAAACTTGCTGAAATCATCTTTAAAACACACGTAGTAGCATGCTTTTCCAAGAGATTCAACTGACATGGGACCATTCACGTTGGCATGTATTTGTTCACCAATTACTTTCGGTCGATTCTGTCGATTTTTGAATGGTAGTCAATGCATTTTTCCCAATGCACATCCATCGCAGAATCCTTCTTTACTTCCATCGACATTGATGTCTATCTGCTTCAAGACCTTCTTCACATGTTGCTTGTTTTGATGACCAAAACTTTCATGGTAGACTTGCAGCATATCCGTAGAATTCACAATATTCACTTGACAGGCTGCTCTGGTTTTACAACACGTATATCAAGCACGTACAAACCACTAGTAAGCTGTCCAGTCATTACTAATTGTCCAGTAACTTTATCTCTAAGTACGACTTTCTTGTCATCCAGTTTCGTGCTGTAACGTCGTCTTGCAGCTGCTTTCACAGAGAATACGAGGCCTGTCTAAAAAATATCTGACCTTTAATTTTCACACGCGTAATATTAATGCTAGGGTGGCGCCACTGTGCACAATGGAAGAAGAGAACTTAATGCGCATGCTTGAATCTTTTCTCTGCCTTCGAAAGTGCCAGTCACTGCCTGCTAGCCTCAGAGTGAGGTCCCGTGATAAGCGCTCGGCGGATTTTGATATCTCTCAAGATACTGCATCAAATTTTGTCAAAAGCTTGGTGATTCTCAAAGCGAAACAATTCAAAAGATTCAGCAGGTGTTTGGAGAGGATGCTATGGGGGGAACACAAATCAAGGAGTGGTTCAACCGATTAAAAAAAAGCTGCACATCGGCAGAGAGTGACCAGCATTCCGGGAGGCCACAAACCGCTCGGAACATCTGGTAATAGGAGATTGTCATTTGACCGTACGAGAGATTGCTGAAGAGGTTGGGATCAGTAAAGATTCCGCACATGCAATTTTGCATGATGATTTGAACATGCGCAGAGTGGCTGCAAAATTTGTGCCAAAGCTGCTTTCAGCGGAACAGAAAGAACTCCGCCTTCAGGTTGCACAGGATCTGCTGGAGACTTCTAACACTTCTGCTGAATCTTCCGGAATAATGAAATAATGTCCCATAAATCCTTGAAATGGTCGTAGTCCTTACCTAATGTGGATAGTATTCGGCCATTTAAAATTCTTTCTGACAGAACATTTTCTGTGTGCTTCACCAATTCGTCGTTCAAATCAACAAAAAGCTTCTGCAATTTTGCAACATGTGCACTGATATCTTCTTTATCGTCTCGTTGAACACGAAAGAAAGTTTCAATGAACATATTCAATCATTGCGTACTGCTCCTTTTGAATCGTGCACTTAACTTGTCCCAAATTTCACTGGCATGACTACACATCAACACAAGCTCTGCAACAGATTTACTCAGCGTACTTGCTATCAAAGTTGCTGCTTTTGCACCACCTTTCAGCCATTTCTGATGCGCTGCTTGTTCTGCAGTATTCGTACTTTCAGTAAGTTCAGGACACTTGCACATACCGTCGACAATATCTTCAAGTGAATATGCACGCAATAACATTAACATATGCCATTTCCACTTCGCCCAATCTTCAGGACCTTCAAGCTTATCCACTTGTATTCTATATTCACTGTTACCGTTTGCCATTTTTGTTGCACACGGAGTCCAGTTTTCACAAGCAAATTCACATCGAAGTCTCGTATTTACCAATTCACGCGCAATCTGTAATACTGGGGTCTGCTGGGGGTCTGGGCCCATAACCTGTTGAATAGTAGTTTTATTTAACCCAATTAACCCCGTTAACAAGTTGAAGCACACACACACTGACTTACAAAAATTACATGTTCTGCTTCTTCAAACATCTGAAGGCAGTGTTGCCAACACACATTCTAGTATCACATTTTTCATATAGATGTCTCTATACATACATTTTCTTTTTATTACCAACAAAGGAAATAAGAAAAATTTCCTAATAAGGGCTAGGAAAAGAAAATTAGATTAGGTTGATCATAAATAGACATATAGAAAAAGAGAGCTGATTAAATTGGTAATTAAAAGAGTTAATATAAAGTAACATAGTATTTTGTTTGACAGAAGAAAAAGAGAGAACTTTTTAGTTGTTTTCATTAAATTTAAAGAAATAAAAGTAGAAATTATAAATAAAATTGTAAGTAAGCAAACTTTAGATAAGGTGCACACTAAAACAAAAAGGAAGAGACTAATTGAATTTCAAAAGTTACAGAACTGCAAAAGAAAAAGTGTTTGGTTAATGAGTTTGATGACTAGACTGCAGAGCAATTTCTAATGAAGAAGATTGAAGAAGTTCTATACAGAGAAAACAACTAGGCCTACATATAGACCAAACCAAATTTTGCCCTTTTCTTTAAATCAAGTCTCTCCTCATATTTAATTTTGTAAAATTTTGTATTTGTAGTTAATTGAATAAACTGACTTCTACCTTATGAACTTCCCTGTTTCCACTGAGTATTAACCTGGTAAAATACATGTACGAATAACTAGTTTAAAAGAGTTCCATTTGTCGCCAATAGGCGAGGAACTGGGGATGGTTCCCAAAAGAGAAATAAATTTTCCTCAGAACAAAGAAGTAGAAGTAAAACATATGTAAATTTCAGTGAAGAGAAAATTTAGTGAAAGGAGTTATAGAGCACCTGGTAATTTAGATCCTGCAAGTACAATGTTTATTCTGTAAGCAAGAAGAATGTGGTGTTGTGATAAGAGTTTAAAGGTTATTGCACGGTTGAAATGTATTTCACGGCATGTAAAGTAGTTGTGGAAATTGTATGATGTTATCCCGAGATATTTAAATGAATTCTTAGATTTTGAAATAATAGGTGAATGGAATTCTTAAATCTGAGATATTCGTCACAAAGGTGACTCCTGCCTGAGGTAGACCCTAATTCTGGAAAAATGATCTAGATGTGTGGTTGTTAAAACACACTCATTTTATTCTCTATTGAAGTGCGGATTGGTTTGTAAATGTGAATTGATTGTTGATATTTTTGCTGAATCATAAAATGGAGGAAGGAATTTTCAAAATGCGCAAAAGAATGGAAATTAAGGACTTTGACCATTTGCATAGTTTGCCACACAAGTTAGAGGAAAGTGAAAACAGATGTAACGATTTTGAGAAAGTTTTGAAATCTGTGTACTGTCTCCTGAGAACTTCTGTACCTGTAGAGAGTGTTTTCATTGATGGAAAATATTTGGACACTTGAAAGAAATAGCCTCTACGTGAATAGGGTAAAATCATTGCTTCAAGTAAAAGTCATTTCACAGTCTTCATGTGTGGATTTCTATGATTTCGTCAAGAAAATACGTCTTCTCTAAATCATGTCCATTCTTCCCAAAAGTATGAATATGCCTGATTGATTGACTGATTTAATGGTATTGTATATGTTTTCAAGTCAAAAGCTTAGCTGTTTGTAAGTATCAGGATATTAATTATATGTGTTAACTTTGTAACCAACAATGTACTAGGTATCATTCAATATAGCCAGACTAGGTAATTATTTTTGTGTCCATGTAGCAACCCTACTCAGTACGAACAGTATTAATTCAAACCTTACAAAGCACTGAAATATATTGTTGTTAAAAAAAAAACTGATTTTTTCAAAATAAATTGCTGCTTTGATCCAGTTTTTGACTTCTGTTGTAACCAGAATAAACATGGTGAATGCACTGTTTAAGTATAATACTAATTTACAATGTTTGATTTTATTTTGCAGTTACAGCAAGGCCATTAACTCCACAAGGCAGTCGCCTTCAGTCAGAATCTCCAAGGCCTCAGCTTATACATACATCAACACAGAAACCAATAGCAGCAACACAAACTGGATCACAGGTATGAACATTGTTTAGCAAAGGTTCAGATTCTTCTTAAATTACCATTGCTCCATGGTTGTGAGTCTTAAAAAAATCATATCTCTTATATCTGCTGAAGCTCTTAACCATGCTTGATGCTCTGGAAACTGAGGATGAACAGATGATTGATTCCTCATGAGCATTTAAGTTTTACCTCAGTTAAATATCATGTTTCCATCTCCGGCGATGGAAGGCCATTAGGCCTAATACTTGAAAGGATGATGATGATGATGATGAAATATCATGTTTAACTTAATCAAGCTTGATACACCAAAAACAGAGTGAACAGGGTAAAATGCAAACTTTACTGTGGTATAATTTTCAACGAGAATGGTGAACACAGCCATTGGCATCTCTATTGTTCTGTTAGTTTTATCTGAAGAGTTATGTTTCTCTTATTACAGTTGCATATTGGTGAGAAAAGCTACTTCAAGCCCAGTGCATCTGTGCAGTCATCTCTTGGAGGAGTATCTATAGCTCAAGTTCTACCTGCAAGAACACAGGGATCCCCTCTTACATATAGTAATCCCTTAACCTCTGCCACAGCTCATTTTCCTGCAACTTCTAGTACAAACCAGGGCACTACTACACTTATTGCAACACAACCACATCAACTTACATTGTCACAAACTCCAGTGAGCTGTTCTTCTAGTGCCGCTATGTTAGGAGCTCCCACTAGACTTACTGTTTCCAGCATACCTGGAACAGGAATTTCTACACAAGGAGCAGTGCTTGCCACTGCTGCCACACAACGTGCAGGACAAGCATCTACCACTATTCTCACAGGCCAGGCTCGTTTATCAGTCTCGACAGCAAATCATACTTCTGGTCCTACCCAAGGAACTCGACTTGCGGTTGCAGCTACTGGCTCCTCTCAGACTGTTGGACTGGGAGCCACTTCCACTTGTGTCTCACAAGGCGGTATTATTGCAGGTCCTGCAAGAATCACAAGCTCTGTCCTCGCTAGCCAAGGCACCACTGCTCTCTTAACAGGACCAGGACGATTAACTATGGCATCCAATATTCCAGGCACTGGTCAGAGTGCAATGTTATCAGGCCAGGCTCGACTACAGGCTGTTCCATCTTCTGTTTCAACTATTTCAGCTTCTACCACACAGGGAGCTCTACTGGCCACATCTGCTCGAATTGCAGTTTCAGCTGGTTCTGTTGGACAGTCAGTCCAGCAAGGGAGCGGAATGCTAGCCACACAAGCTCGACTTACTATGCCGGCAAACTCTCCTATTACTCCAAATTCTGGACAGAATACATTGATAACTGCTCCCACTCGATTGACAGTGTCTTCAAACTCATCCATTCCTCCCAATTCAGCTCATCAGGGTACAACAGTCCTAGCAGCCCCTGCTCGTCTTACAGTGACATCAGGTGTCCCAAATTCAGCTCTTGCACCAGCAAGTGTTGTGTCGCTTCATCCTGTAATGGTTTCAAATGCAAATGCGAACATTTCTCTTAAGTCATCTGCACATACTCAGTTGGGTACTTCAGGAAACCGAAATATCTCTACTCATCAGAATATAGGACCTAAGGTGTGTATGTCATTTTTATAAAATGTACATTATGAAAGATTTTACCAAATATTTTATATCAAAATATTGCAAATCCAGACTGCAGGAACTTGTAAGCCATTTAATCTTAAATTCAGATATATTTATGATTGTAGTCTTCTCCGTTATATTGCATTTAAGAAAAAAAGATACATTTACAGTCTTATATTGCCTGTATGTAAGATCCATGCAGATGGCAAAAAATCTATTAAAGAGGGACAAGTAGGAATACAAGGAAAAAACTGAAGGAACTGCAAAAAAGACTGAAAACAATTACAATAATCTCCATCCAGAAGGCAGAGCTCAATATTCATAGTAGGAGATACTAAGTTAATAGTAGGGTACCTTATGTAAGAAAATCACATCTCGTGGGCAACACACCTGTATTTTCAGTTTCTATGAAGTCTAAGGATACCCGAACCACTTGATGCTACTCTGGGGGTCGCGTCTGAGTCACTTGATGACATCATCAAAATGGCGGACATCAATAACATGTTGCGTTTCACAGAAATGCACTACATTATTGTTTCTTATACGTATGGAGCTAAGACGGCATATTCTACCGAAAAATTACACTTTTTGTTGGAAAATTGAAAAAAATGGTCCTGTAGAATGTGTTCTCTTAAAATTTCAATAGAAGATGATGCCGTGCCATAAATTACATGCAAACAAAATTTTTGAAGACTTTAACAGAGATGCCAACTGCTACGGAATTTCCGTAGTTTCTACGATTTTCTTGAATTTGCTACGGCATTACGGAAATTGTACTAAATATTACGGATTTTACGAATCCCAATATCTATTTTTTAAATGTTTCGTTTCTCCTGTGAACATAAAGAAAGTTAATGTGTCAGCAGAGATGCCTACTGTTATCATGAGAAATAGTTTGTAAAAAAAAAAAATCTGTTGTGTTGGCGAAATTGGACGTGAGTGTGTGTTAACCAGAGATGTTATATCTTACAGTTATAACATAATTGTAGTTATAACATCTTTGGTGTTAACATATTTCCTCTTTTTTATTGTCACTATAATGCCGCTGACGACTGCCGACGCCGTTGCTTGCTAAAGGTTTTATTGAGCTTTGTAGTGCAAGCAGAATATTGAGGAAATATGTCGTGTAAACGTAAAATCAGTGACGAGTCTGATGGACAAAAACGAACTGCGGCAAATCAGCAGTATCGAAAGCAGTATACGGAAGTGTTTCCTTGCCTTCAAAAATTTCACCGAATCACGTCTTTTGTGAAACCTGTAATTGTGATTTTTCGGTTAAACTGGAGGACTCACACTACTGATAACCACCTTTCAAGGTTGGCATCTCTGGTTTAATGATGATTCTATTCCCGTTTACCAGAAGTTTCCAATGTCAGTAGTTTTAATTCTGTGGTAGTTTTTGTAAAGCAAACAGCAATCTCCAAATTTCAATATACTCTTTCCTGAAGAAGGCAACACACCTAGATTTTCAGTTTCTGTTAAGCCTAAGGATACCCAAATCACTTGATGCTACTCTGGGGGTCCCGTCCGAGTCACGTGATGATGTCATCAAATTGGCGGACTTCAATAACGTGTTGTGTTTCACAGAAATTAATATAAACCGAAAAATATTTGTGTTGGAGACTTGCGGAAAAATGTTTTTTTGAAATCGGAATAAACTGCTAATGTAATAATAACTTAATAAATTTTGCTTTTGTTGTGTTTCTGCATGCTACACATTAAAAACTTGAATTATGATTACACACATGAAACCGATAGATAACAATTAAACTGATAACACTTAGCCTATCCCTAGACTGCTCGGAGTGTATTTCTGTTATCTGTGACTCTTCGACAGCAACAACAAGAGCAAACTATTAGGGATGCTTGAGCTTTACCATCAAAGTTTCCAACTAACAGACTACCCACAAGTACAGTGCAGCCTCTAACCAGGCATTACAGTGTTACCGGGGAAACTACAAGACCCGGAGAACACAGTGTCAAGTTTATTAGTGGAGCCAACAACTGAATTTCGTTACAGTGTTGCAGTTGTTGATGGAATGGCAGAGCTACATGCACTCGATAAGCCACCAGCAATCAAGAACTGTTCAGAACTTGCCGATCATTCATAAGTCATTTAAACCAAAAATACGGATCATACGATGAACTTCTCTAAAAAGGACCACAAGAGAACTTCGTCAGGGTCATTCTGTGACAGTCCATTATCACAGTGAAACAAAAGTTGGAATACTAACTGTGGCAATGAAGAAGCTTCTCTCCCATGAGAAAACAAAAGATGAACTTTCAATATTCCTTTCAGAATGCATTCTAGAAAATGCTGCAGCCACCAACCGCAGTGTAGTGGTTGCATGGTAACAAGTTGCACGAGGGACACACATGGATGCCGGTTTCCTTAGCAGTACTCACGAAGAAGCTGACTGCAAAATAATATTGCATGCTATCCATGCAGCAAATGCTGGTGCTACAGAGCTGAAAATCTACTCTCCTGATACTGATAAATATTCAATACTACCAAAAGACACATGTGTCGTAACTGGCCACGCTAGTAAAAGGAGAAGTGTTCCCCTGTCACCAATCTGTGAGGAACTAGGACGACTGCAGTCTCTAGGTTTCCATCACTTTCAGGAGCAGATGTTACTGGTTCCTTCTCTAGAAGAGGGAAAATATCCTACTGGAACACCTTCCTAGCTGCTGACGATGCTCTCATTGGTCTGGTAAATCTGGGAAAGATGGAAACTATGGGTAAGGAAAAGTCTGCAGCTGTTGAAAGGCTCATATGTCAAGTGTATGTTCCCGAAACAGAGATAAAGGCAGTTGGTGAATTGAGGTGGTGGCTTTTTACCCAGAAGCAATCTGGGACCGAGTTCCTTTCTCCCACACAAACATCACTTGAACCAGCTATACTTCGGGCACATCTGCAAGCAATGGAATGGAATAGATGTGATCTGCCGGATCCGAATTTGCCGACAGCAGCAGATTTTGGTTGGACTCAAAGAGAACAATCATGGGTCCCAATCATGTGCACCAACCCACCTGCTCCTTCTGATGTGCTCGAACTAATCAATGTGCATGTGTTAAGTCGAGATGTAATAGCTGCAAATGTGTTTGGAGAAAACTGCCCTGTCCTGAAATGTGTGCATGTGAGGGCGATCCAGAGAAGTGTGAAAACAGTTCGGGCAAGTATGAAGAGGCGGAGATCAATGATGATGATGATGATAGTGACTCAAATGAAGATGAACCCCTTTTTTAATAGGGGCAATGAGCAAGATTTTTATGTGTAGCATGCAGAAACACAACAACAGCAAAATTTATTAAGTTATTATTACATTAGCAGTTTTTTCCGATTTCACAAGTCTCCATCACAAATAGTTTTCGGTTTATATTCATTTCTGTGAAACACAACACGTTATTGAAGTCTGCCATTTTGATGACGTCATCACGTGTCTCGGACGCGACCCCCAGAGTAGCATCAAGTGATTGGGTATCCTTAGACTTAACAGAAACTGAAAATCTAGGTGTGTTGCCGCCTTCTTCAGGAAAGAGCATATTGAAATTTGGAGATTACTGTTTGTTTTACAAAAACTACCACATAATTAATACTATTGACATTGGAAACTTCTGGTAAACGGGAATAGAATCAATATTGAACTCTTCAAAAATTTTGTTTGCATGTAATTTATGGCATGGTATCATCTTCTATTGAAATTTCAAGAGAACACATTCTACAGGACCATTTTTTTTCAATTTTTAAAACAAAAAATGTAATTTTTCGGTAGAATATGCCTTCTTAGTTCCATACGTGTAAGAAACAATAATGTAGAGCATTTTATTGTGATTTCAAACCCTTTTTCGCAAGTCTCTATCACAAATAGTTTTCACTTTATGGCCATTTCTGTGAAACGCGACATGTTATTGATGTCTGCCATTTTGATGATGTCATCACGCGACTCAGACGTGACTCCCAGAGTAGCATCAAGTGGTTCAAGTATCCTTAGACTTCATAGAAGCTGAAAATATAGGTGTGTTGCTTTCTTCACGAAGGAGCCCATGGGATGACATAAGGTACCCTAACCCTACTATAAAGGTTGTAGAATAATATTGAGTGAAACTAGATTAATAGAAAAACTACATTACTGAACTTGAATTTTCTCTCAGAAATACTTAAAATAATTAAGTATTACAGAAATGTAAATTATATTTCGAGCAATTTTTTATTTAATTCTTCTAAAAAATGTTGACTGATACTACCACTTGTACTCTAATTCAGAATTTTATTTTGTACTAGTACAATGTTTATTCATATTCAGACATTAAATTCATTCAAAATATGCCATTACATTTATTGGAGTCAGCCTGGGTGGAACAGTCAGTAAGGTAACCCATTTCACTTGATAAATAACTACTATTTAGATTACTCTAAGTTCTTTGTACAACATATTATAATACTGTTCTAAGTGTGAGTATGGACACAGACTTCAAGTATTATGTATTTTTGTCTGGTATGTGTTTTGGAAGATATCTCCTGTAATCATCTGATGGCCAGGAAGATTCAGCTGATGATGGTAAACCAATAATAGGGGAAGGTAATAAGGGAAGTTTGTGTGAAACTTAAATTTGTTATACATGTCAGCGTTTTACTATGCTATTTCCTTATTAATGTTATATTAACAGGGTGTCCACTGGTCGGGAAAAGGCCGGGAATTTTGTATGGTCGGGAAAATCCGGGAAAAGTCAATGAATTTGTTAAAATATCCGGGAAAATTTGAAAAATTTGTGGCCCACATAAATCAGGTGAAAATGAATACAATTTTTAGGTAGTTCGAAATCTACCTATTGGGATTGGTACCATGCCATGACTTTCGAAAGATTCTTTCATATGTTTAGGTTTCATGCCTCCCTGAGTACAAAACCACTTCCGTTCAATATTTTTTTTTTTTCGGTCCCTATGAAGTATAGAGGGAAACTTTGTTTGAATAAATTAGAGTACTCCCTATGGAGTTCACAGTGACACCAACGATTCGGGGGTTTGGGGGGTACGAGTGGAGGTGGGGGGTGTGAGGGATGGAAATTCGAAATTCGAAATTTTTGAAACCACGTCTTGTGGGGTATCGTTGAAAAGCTCTTGATGAGTACTTACAAATCAATAACTAGTTTCTCTATAGCTCTCATATAAGGCGTGATTTTAATGTTTGAAAAACAATAACACTTAAAAATATACCTTGTGAGGACTAACCTTACTGGTCGAGAAGAACAATAGACAACTCCCGACAGTTTGACTCAAAATAAACTTGATAGACTCCACAAAATATTTGACCATATAATTCTAGCGTATTTATTAGGCGCCAGCTAGATTATCTAAATACAACTCACCATAAGCACTTATTTAAGTCAATCTCCTTCATAACCATAACTTGACCTATTTTTGTCTATTATTCCTCGTCGGCCACATTATAACTTGTCTATGCCCAGACTGGCTCATCATCTCTTTAGGGGGGGTTCTATTCAGTGTTGAGGTCGACAGATTAAGTAGGTATATTATTCTACACAAACAAAACATAGGTTTGACAGTGGTTGATATTTTGATATTTTCAAATTTAAATACAGTTGTTAGTTTAGTCTCGAAGATTATATACTTTGTAACTTTATATGGACATAAAATAATTGAAATGTTTCTGTGACGTTCAAATACAAAGCCTTCTATATTTTAAGCTTCCAAAATAAATTAATGTCTTTTCAAGCTTCTAACTTTACTTCCAGACCACAGCAAAGAATGCGTGTTCGAACAAAGTAGATCTTTCTTTATGATTTAGGTCATTTACTGAAATTATCTTTTTAGATTTTTATATGAAACAATAAACAAAACAAAAATATTTAACTTTCCTACTTTTACGTTAATCAAAATGAATATAAAAATGGAGTCTCTATCTCATTGTCTTTAATTAAAATAATATATTCTCGTAGAATACTCAGCTTGTGCCCTTTTCTTCATACACGACGACTTCCAATTTACACCATGTAATCCCTCGTTGCTTTTCTCGAGCCACCCTTGCTCAAGACTTTCCAATGGCTATACCACAAAATCCCACATAGCTTTTCCCGAGCCACCCTGCTCAAGACCTTCCAACAGATGTACCACGAAATTCCACGTAGCGTTTCTCGAGCCACCTTGCTCAAGACCCTCCAACAGATGTACCACGAAATCCCACCTAGCGTTCCCCGAGCCCCCTTGCTCCGGACGTTATGTAGCTGAACCACACAGCTTTTCCTCGAGCCACCTTACTCGAGACGTTCTTTTCGACGACCAAACTTCTCGACGATCTTCGCCGACCCAACTTTAACGACGATCCTCTCGGCCAAAACTCTTACAATGATCTCTTCCTTCTCCTTTCCGACGTCTTCATCTGCCCGAGATCCCTCTCTCGGAAATGCGCCGTAGAGCACTTTCCAGTGCCCCTGCCAGAGTCCATTCACTATTGTTCCTGAAACATAAGGTCAAAGCGCGGGACTACCAACTTTCACTTATGTTGCCAACAGTTGAACATCGGGTAGAAGTGCGTTTTCAGAATATTTCCTTACAACCTCAGCCTGAAGTCCTGCCGAAAGGAATGTGTGAGGACCAACTAAGGATAAAATTACCAATGTAATAGAGTTTGAAATATTACAAATAATAGTTACACACCTTGAGAACAATAATGCATGGCAAAATCAAAAATAAATTATAAAATATAATAACAATTTAAAATATAATTAACAACTCTCATTTTATAAAAAAGATTTCAGATTTATTTATATGGTGCATTGTACACTTTGATATTGCTGTGATAAAATGATTCTCAGTAAAAAGGAGTTTAATATGAAAGTTACGGCTCAATGAAAAAAGAGTGTTGTCCTCATAGAACATGGGACTACTGTTCAGTTATGTTGACACCTTGAGTTTGATAGAGTTATCACTTATCACAGTCATGGCTGTTTAGCGGCTTTGCTCATTTTATTCATTGCTGATCTTGCGCAAGGTCTCCCAGAATTTCATATCCTTTTCTTGTTGTCAAAACAAATGATTGTAGGCTCTTCCTCTTTACCAAATTCAGTTCAACATTTATTTTCAATTACTATTTTTTTAAGTGGAAGGAAAGGAAATAGACATTAAATCCATGTCTGGGATATTAATACAAGTAAGAATCAGCTTGAAAAATTTTATGTCATAACCGGGATTTGAACACGGATCTTCGGCTTAACGCGCCGATGCTCTACCATTGAGCTACCATGACTGGCAGTAATTGACGCTACATAGACCTACAATAAATTGAAGTCGTATATTGCCATATAAGGCAAAGAATCAAAATACACTGTCAACAATGACGTGCAGGATGAACAACGTGACAGACCTATAATATAATTTACGTAATTAATATGTAGGCTATTTATCATAATTTGAATTATAAATTATATTAAAGGGCAATGATTTTAAAGGAAAAATACTAGGCCTAGGTACAGTCCTTAACAGTAGCCTATTTAGGAATTGTTTACCTCTTCTTAACTAGAATATAATACATTATCTGTTTTATTATTTCTTAAATTTAAAATTAGATTTGCATTAAATAAAAATATTCTGTATTTTTCTCATTTAACATAACATATTTTGCGATGTGTTTATGTATTTTCCCAAGCCATTTCATATGATGAGAATGTAGCTTTACTCAATCTCCGCATGGAGCGCTAGTGTTGTCCAGCCAACATGTTGTCATAGGACTTTTAACACACAGTTTCTTTACTGTATTAATACTTATACTGTGCTACTAGTAAAGAGGAAGAATGCTGCGCAGCAGCACCAAAAGCACTTTGAAATCTACCTGAGCCTGTAGGCCTCCCTAAAGGGATTTTTTTTTTATCTTCTGCCAGCTTCCAAAAAATCTCAGCTGCTCTTGAAGATAAACTTCTCCTGCCAAAAATTGCTTTCTTCTTACCTTTAGCAGCAGATTTACAACCATTTCTAAAAGAGTTTCAAGCTGACACTCCAGTGGCCCCTTTCCTACATGGTGACCTCCTGAAAATTGTAAAGAAGTGTTTGGAAAGAGTTGTGAAAGACGACATTCTAAAAAAGACTTATCTTCAAGACATTGACCTCGGTTATGGCATAAGGTCTGCATTAAGAAAGTGTTCATGGACTTAAGGATTTAGACGTGTTAATGTTTTGAAGGGAGTGCAGAGACTGTCTGAAATGTGTTATTGACAAACTGATGGAGATGCCACCTTTGAAGTACCCCTTAACTCAGGGTTTGTCTTTTATGAGTCCAGACAAAATCATCTTTACTCCAGAAGAGGCTGTTTCACAGATGGTATCGACAATGGATATTTTGATTCAGTCGAGTTTGATTGCTCCCTCTATTACTCAGAATGCAAATCATGAGTATAGGGATCTTATTTCGAAGGAAACTGCAGCAGTTGAGTTCAAATCTTACTCTAAAAACACAAGGTTGAACAAATGTTGGATGAAAATGCTTGATAGTTATGACACTCCTAGTTTAAGGAAAGTAGTTTGTTTAAAACTTCCAATTTCACATGGAAATGCTTCAGTGGAACGTGGCTTCTCTGTGAACAGTGACATTTTGGTGGAAAATCTGAAAGAAGAAACCATAGTTGCTCAGCGCCTGGTATATGATGCAGTTGCTCAAGAAGGAGGTTTAGAGCATCTTTCCATCAATAAAGGCATAATTCTCTCTATGAGAAATACCAAGCAAGATACAAAGAAGCACTTCAAAGTAATAAGTTGAAACGTACAGAAGAAGACAAGGCGAAAGCAGAAAAAAGGAAAGCAAATTTTCTGGCCAGAGAACTAGAAGAGAAGAATAGAAAACTGCTCCTAGAGTCCGAAAAAGCTGCAGCAGCTCTAAATGAACAAATTAAGTTGCTGAAAAAAAATATATGAAGGTATATTTAATTTCTTTTACTGTTCCTTACTTTTGTATCTGTTATAGCCTAAGTATTTATTGTTTGCAGTTACTTTTGTTACTAGAAGTTGTTCTTATTTAAAGTATGTATAATATTAGAGAGTGCTTCATAATCATATGATCAGGAATTTCTGAAATGATCAAAGAAAATCAGGGAATAAGTTGGGAATTTCTTCAGCACTTGGTGGACACCCTGATTAAGTAATCACAAGTTTCCCACCATGAATAACTTGTTAAGTTTAGCTGCTCCCACATGCTGTCTTTCGATATTAATACAAAAATCAATGGATGTGACTACCATGGCATGTTCTTGATTACCACCAATACCACATCTTTTCTGTTGTCCTATATCCCCTATGTTGGGGCGAAGGGCCTCCAAGTGGAGGTTTCTGTTACCTTTGTGAATTTTTGTTACGCTTATTTTCCGGGAGAGGGCAGAGGGACCATTGGTAAGACCATCACCTCTCAACCCCCCTCCGAAAACTAAGGTATTACTTGAACGTGAAAAGGGTTGAGAAATTTTGTCCAGAGGTGCTAATTTAGGCTTGGAGTTCTTTTACGTGCCGTAAATATACGACACGGGCCGCCCAGCTTAAAGTTCTTCCTGGAGAACTCTGTGCCAGGATATTTACGTCCCAAAAAATCCATCAACCGCTGCCGAGTTTGATCCCATGACCTTCGGATCTAGAGGCGCCAATACCACATGCACGAGAAATAATATAAATGAAGCATGTTTTTATTGTTGAAAAGCTTTATAGTTTGGGATGTACCAGTGTACATGTGAAGTACTTTCTTTAAAATCTAAGACAAGTGACTTAATGTAAACAATGCACCTTAACATACTATAATAAAATGGTCCTGGCTAGGAGAGTAAGATTTGTTAAATATTTTTATTCTTGAAAATTCTCCAGTATATTCTGTGTTCTTCGTATTTTGCTCTCATTTTGTTTACTCTTCCTGCTCCCATTTTATTTTTTTAAACCTAGTTTTCTGTGTTTTGTAAAAAGTATTGGTAACATAGGCATAGATTTGGGGGGGGGAGCACCTCCCCTCAACATTTAACTTTTTATCATATAAGGACTCTATATAACTACTAAAAATCCTGTTCTTGCCCCAACAATATTCAAGTCAGCGTACATAAAATGTTTGGAAATAAGATTGTTGAATGTACTTCTGGTACATGACTTATATATGTATATGTATGTATGTATGTATGTATGTATGTATGTATGTATGTTTATTCATCCTTTGATCATTTTACATGATATAGGACACGTCAGATTCTTACATGACTATATTAATTATTAAATAACATAATTACTAAAGTAGGCTATACAATGCTAGTTCTTAAATTAAAATTGCAAATGCTGAAAATATTACCTATAAGTTAAAATTAATATTTACAAAGTGCTTATAGCTACTAACTTATTTTATAACTAGTAACATAATTTACTTATATCTAACAGTTTCAAAAAATTCATCTAAGCTATAAAAACAGTGCTCTATTAGAAACATTTTTACACAAGATTTGAATTTATGCAGTACAGAGATTTCCTTTAGATGTTGTGGTAGGCCATTATAAAGCTGGAGGCCAGTATAGATAAAACTCTTTTCAAACAAGCTTGTGTTATGCGGAATTATCCTAAGTTCTTCTCTGTTTTTTGTGTTATGGGAGTGTACTTGTGAGTTGATGGTATATATGTTTAAATTTGATTTGACAAATGTCACTATTTCGTAGATATAAATACAAGACAGAGGCAATATATTTAGATCTTTAAAAAGTTTTCTGCAACTGGTTGTTTTCTTTTGTTTTAGCATAGACCGAATAACCCTTTTCTGTAGCTTGAAAATAGTTTGAGCTCCTGCTGTATTTCCCCAAAATATTATTCCCCACGATAATACAGAATGAAAGTATGCATAATATATAGGGAGGACATTTTCTACATTCATAACTTTTGAGGCTGTATAAAGTGCAAAGCATATTTTACTGAGTTTTTCTGCTGCTTTTTTAATTTGAAGAGACCATTTTAGATTTTCGTCCACCCACAATCCCAAAAACTTAGTACTTTCATTGTATGTTACATTATTGTCCCCAAATGTTACTGCTGGATGCACAGTGTTAATGTTTTGTATATGGTGAAACGATATTGCTATGGTCTTTTTAGTGTTTATTACTAATTTGTTTTGTGCAAACCATTCAAGTAACTGATTTACTGTCATTTATAAATTTGACTGCAGAGAAATTGAGTTTAGACCTGTAATAAAAATACTAGTATCATCAGCAAAAAAAGTTGGATTTCCATTCTTGATGGAGGAATTTAAGTCATTAATGTAAATTAAAAATAGGACAGGGCCAAGAATTGAACCCTGTGGAACGTCATACTTTATCTCCCTAGTATATGAAAGAGAGGCATTAATTTCATGCATTTCTTCCTGTATGTAAGAGATTTCTACAACCTGTTGACGAGTAGATAAGTATGATTTGGACCAGTTGTATGCTATTCCTCGTATTCCAACCGCTAACAATTTTTTTAACAAAATTGAGTGATCCACTAAGTCAAAAGTCTAAAAATAAGCCGACATTTAGCTCTTTTCTGTCCAGAGAATCATAGACAGATTTAATAAAATTTGCTATTGCTGTATCTTTGGACTTGCCTTTGCAGAACCCATGTTGTTTATCAACTATTATATTATATTTTTTAAGAAAAGAGTTAAGTCTGATAAGCATGACTTTTTCAAAAATTTTGGAAAATGTTGGAAGTAGAGAGACTGGTCTATAGTTACCTATTTCATTTTCTGATCCTTTCTTATATAGAGGTTTACCCTTCGCTATCTTTAGTTTGTCAGGAAAAGTGCCTGTTGAAAGTGAGAGATTTATTATATGGCATAAAGGCTTCACTATATACAAATAACATTTTTTTACGATAGTATCCAAGATTTCATCAATACCAGCTGAGGTTTTGCTTTTCATCCTTTTAATTATACCAGTTATTTCGTTTTCTGTAATGGGCCACAAGAACATGCTATGATATAATTGGTTGGTTGTTAATTGTTATACATTCTTTCTATGTTGGGCTTTGATTGGGTTAAAAGAAAGTTCAAATGCACACTCACACAGAACATTCTTTTTAATGAATAACAAATGGACAGCAGTAAGAAATAAGATCAGTATTCAATTCATCAAATTAGAGTTGCAGATTGCTGTCATTTTTAATTATTATTGATTTTTTTAATTTTGTGAAGACAGATGGTAATTAATCATATTTTATATGGTCTAGGAGCATCTTTTTAATGTTAATGACAAATTAAATATTGGTGTTTGTGTTAAGTTATATATGCAGTCTCACACACTGTCAGCTAAACATGTTGCTAATGTTAAATTGCATAATAGCATTATGTCGTTTGTAAAAATCTTTCTTATTTTCATTTTCAAAAGTTAGCAACCCTATTGTAAACACAGAAAGACAAAATATGCAGGGGTACCATGTGGTGAGTTTGGCATATTAGTTGACAAAAAATACCACTCTGTCAAAGAGGACAAATAAGTTATATTCTCATAGTACATGGTGTCTAGATATTAAGCAACGATTTTATTGAAATAGTAATTGTATTATTATTATGTAATTAACAAAGTTGTTGACTATTAAACACTTTAGGCCTCACTTTTCCTTACATTTTTGCATTATTGTATTATTATTGTTTATAGTGGCTTATGTTTATCACATGTTACGTTCAACTTAAGCACCATTCCCATCCCATCTATTAGCTGAGGCACAAACGACATTCTGGATCATTTGTGGTGTTAATGACTGCAGCAACTTGTCTAATTTGGTCTTGGAGCTCTGCCAATGAGTTAATATGTCATCGGAGAAACACCCTTAATAATTCCCCATGCAAAGATTTCCAAGGGAGTGAGGTCAGAAGGATGTACCACCCAGTTCATGGGTCCTGTGCACCCAATCCTTCTTCCAGGAACACATCATTCAAAACGTACAAACGTCTATGACATAATGACATGGTGCCCCGTCCTCTTGGAAGTAAACAGTGTTCACACATTCATCCTGCATAAGCTGTGGTAATAGAAACTGTTGCAGCATATCCAGGTACATTGCCCCATTGATGGTGTTTTTGGTGAAGAAGAATGGGCCATAATGTTGTCAATGATATTCCCATGTATATGTTAACTTTGAAGAGTCTTACTGGAATTCCAGGTGCTTCACTGGTGGTGTGTCATCCCAGATGATGGAATTATGTCGGTTAACCTAAGATGTATTCGAGGATGTTGCGATTTTCATTTGCTTCAAGCAAATCCAGACACATGCTCATACTCTTTGCCAAATCCTTGCCATGTAATTTGTGCAGAATCTGCAGATGGTACAGCTTTTTTTCAGTGTATATCACACTGGTATCAATGACAATGGTATCACTTTATGTATCATTGACTTTGTGGAATGTCTAGTTACATTGACAGTTGCTGCACCGATTTTGGACTCCGCTCAGTGGATTTTCTGATGGCTTCAATTCAGTCAGAGATTGATGGATGGCCTTGTCCAGGCTTGTTCTTAATGGTACTAGTGTGCTTCAACTTGTTCAGTAACTGTTTCATTGTCTTGTCAGTAAGTTCAGGTTTATGAAATCGGTGATCAGATTTTGTCCGAATCTCACCCCTGCAACCTTCACGTTACAATGGCTATCCTCTCTTTCACATTTAACGTCATGCATGTTCAGTTATCTGTAATAACAGAACACATGTTTAGCTGTGCCATGAAGCCAATGCGTTGTTTCCAGCAACTACAACATTTACATCTACAATGCATCTGCAATGCACTAACATACACACATTACCCATACACACCCTGTTTCTACAAAATCGATAGTTAATTTCTGGACAGTCTGTATATCTGTAATACAAGCAGTGTGTTCACATCATTTAATACTTGTTGTGTTTGTGTTTAGGTTATAACACAGCCAGCACATGGGCCATCTATTCAGATAACACAAGTGCCAGTGAGTTCCGTGGCTGGCAAACTGTCTCAGTCACTGCACAGTGTTACTCCCATTCAGACTGCTATTGCTATCACAACAGGAGCTACTAGGACAGGTAAGCTTCATTACAATAAACCAGTAATTTTCTAACGTTTTGAGAATGACTCAAAGGACGTACATTGTTGTGTAAACATATGGATTGTTATTATGGAGTTACAGTAGAGTCCTGTTAATCCGAATTAGATGGGACTGGACCCTGTCTGGCTTATGAAATTTGCCTTAAAATGCACATACTGTACTGTAATAGAAGTTTTAGATGGACTATTCCAATCATACACCCCGTGTTTGATATTGACCAATAACGTTTAGCAATTCCTAGGATATAGACCAATCACGGCGTTTATCTTACAGTATTCTTGTAGGAATCGCGAGGATGGCATTTTATCGGGTAAAACCATCTACTCGTTACTGGACATGAAAGCATCAGTGTAAAGTGTTCCCTATTACAGGCCATGGAGGCCCAGAGGGTTCCAGGAGGTTGAGGCTCCCAGATTTTTAGACATCGGCACATGAAGGTGGTAAGGTTGTCAGCCTTACGCACCGGCCGGAAAGCATCAGTGTGCAGTGATTAAAGGAAAAGTAAACTAAAAATTCAGTATCATTTTCTTCATACGGATTGAAAGAAAATGTTTTTAAGAAATGATATTCGCTGTTAGAAATGTTTTACACCTTCACAATTAATCACAAAACGAATATGTTTATTGTAATGCGGTGGGCGCGTGACATCACGCTTGACGAGTGTTTGACTCAGTCTCGCCCGGTGAAAGATAGTTCACAGCATTCTGTCTACTGTTACAGTTTTTTAGTGAGTATCTGTTCAAACAATGGTTTATTGTTGTGTTGTGGGGTGTACATACTCATCGTCGAAGAGTGATGACACACTTAAAATATCTTTCCATCGATTTCCCAACAGAGATAAGTCACCCGAACGTTATAAGCAATGGCTGATAAAAATAAAAAGAGAAAAATTTGTTCCTAGTAAATACAGTACGGTTTGTTCACAACATTTTGAAGAAAATGATACCGAGCTTTCGGTACAGTTAAGAAAACAGTTAACTGGAAAAACCCCGCAATCTGTTTAAAAAAGAAGTTCTGTGCCATCACTTCTTTTGCGTGGGAAATCTGAAACGCCGCCAATGAAGAAAAGAAAATCGTCGTACTTGAGGAAGAAGGAAATTAGAGAGGAGTTGCAAGATTCGAACAGTAATCCATCAGTATCCGGGAATGGACAAATCATGAATGTGGAATCTAGTATTTATGACGAAAATTCAGTTTCTAACAGCGTAGGCGTTCAGTGTGAACTAGGAAATGAAACTTATGTCAATGTTTGCACAGATTCATTGAATGTTTCTTCTAGAAATTGTGATTTAGCATTTCAGAAATTTCTACTACCGCAAAAGATGATTTTGAATCTGAAAGTGACTGTTCGTATCTTGAGAAATATTTTGTTTATGAACTGTATTAGCTCTAAGTATTAACTGATAACGACTGGCAACTAGTGTATCTTTATTTATAATAACGCTATCGAATGAGGCATGTTGTGTTATACAGTCTACAACCCCCTTCTGTTCACAAATTACTTCACAGTCCCAACAACACACACTCTCGTGGCCTGTTTTCATATGTAGGCCTATACACAGCCCACATTCACACCATTCCGTATTTTCTTTTCTTCCTTGCAATTCTTTCAATAATTCCTTGTCATTTTCTTTTCGTGTGATATTAATTTGTGAATACCGAGATTTGTCCTTATAAGGTAACATTGCAGACATCTCTATCAACAACAAACACAAATGAAACTTTGTGGTGCATTAGAAAAACACGCACGAGCATTACAGCAGCTGTCGTCCTGTCAGCGAGTTAGTCAATCGTGACGTCACAGTAGCTTTTTACTTCACCCGTACAAAGCGTAATATTAGGCACTTGAAGTTTGCGAGATCACCATTCGTTTCGTAATTCAAAGCTCCATACAATGAGATTAAAATAAAAAAAATGGTGTTTTTTTAGTTTACCCTTCCTTTAATGCATCATATGTTGCCATTAAAGAGCACGAAAACAGATTATTTTATACAACACAGCTTGTTAGAAATTGAAATAATAGAAAGGTACATTGATTAAAAACACAATTTCAATTCAGTGCAAGCCAATTCGTGTGCTTTTATTCTGTGTTGCTGTTAGCTTACCTGATTGAAGTTACAGTGAACTCTCATAACTCGGACCTCAGTATGCCGGACTTCGGATAACTCGGACAGATTCTTGGCGTTCTAGACCCAGATCTTCAGCAATTCTATGGCCACTTCAGAACTGCAAGAGAAGTAATTATTCAAAAGCAACGAAAAAATGTGTACACAGAAGAACATTTACAGTTTCTTTCGACCTAAATCTTCTCAGAAAAATATGCTGACAGTGCCAGATCAATCATAATATTGTACTAATAATGTAACAGTGTGTATTTCAGACTCTGACTAGAACTTTCAATATAGAACTGAAGTTTTATTCTTCTTTGTTCCAATTGTAAGTGTTAATCTTATGTTCTGCCTCATACGTTTAGTTATTGTAGCTCAAACACAAAATTTCATTACTTAAATACAATGTCCTAATTTACTCTCCATAAGCCAGACATTTCATAACTTGCCCACTTTAGTACGGTTTATCCAGAGTTCACTTTAACTAAATCTTATATGCACTATTGGTAGCCCTGGTTACAACATGGTAATTAGAACCGATACATGTATGGTTGATTCATAGTATAGGCCATGCTCTCGCAGCTGTTAGTTTTGTTTTTATACAACAAAGCATGAAAGTAATTATTATTTGTATAATGTG
Organism: Ectobius pallidus; assembly: GCA_964059195.1. NCBI lineage: Eukaryota > Metazoa > Arthropoda > Insecta > Blattodea > Ectobiidae > Ectobius > Ectobius pallidus. Next base: position 153,124,402 of record CAXKWD010000002.1, read on the forward strand.
TTACATTATTATGGAATAGTCTTAATAAATCCAACTCTCGTGGGATTACCTGTGATAACACTATAAAAAAAAATTTTCATAAATATAATTTATCCTATAATTTTTGTCTTAAGACTGCTGAATATGTAGACCTGCGTTTTTAACCTATGAACTTGTGTAGAATTAACAAAACAAAATATCTTTGTGTTTAAAATTCAATTTTATTATTTTTTTAATCCCATCTGGATTAACCAGATGTCCATATGAGCAGGGTCCAGATTAGCAGGACTCTACTGTATAGTATATTTTTTTTTACCATGTGTGTGTGTATGGTAAAAAGTGAAGAGTTCCTATACAGGCTTTGGAGGCCATTAGGGTTCCAGGAAGTTGAGGATCCCATGTTAGACATTCGGCATGTGATGGTGGAAACCCAATAGAAAGATGTGTTAAAATTATTACAAAATCAGTGGATAAAAGTTTAAAATTAACACACAACATTTCAACTCTGCCCTTGAGTCTTTCTCAGGTGACTTCTCACACAGTACTGATCATGAAGAAGATTGAGTTTCGTCACGGTAACCATCGATAAAAACATTGTTTCTAAAATATCTTTCTTTCCAGTTCTTTGGAATGTCAAACATTCCCTCCTCCATGCATTCCGCTGGTGGCCGGAACACTGAAACTACCCTTTTCAGTCTCCTCATTACATCCAACCATTTGTCCCCTATATCACCATCATACCTATTTAAACACACCCCCTGGTTGCCGATTATGCACCATGCCTCATATACCTTTTCTTTTCACGTAATCATCCTCGATTCTTACAATGTTTACTTCACCAATACCATGCTTGTTTCAGTCATATGCTGACTGAGTCCAGTAGAGCATTTCCCACTATTTACATCCCTTTCATGCTCGCGTATTCTGGTTTTAAAGTCCCTCCCGGTTTCCCCGACATATACTCCCTCACAATCACTACATTTTATCGAGTATACTCCAGGAAAATTCATTTTGTCCTTGTTTGTACCAAGATGTTTATACTGGGAAAATATTTTTTCAATTGTCTTTTCCGTTTTATATTCTGGTACTGTGCTGTATTTCCGGAAAACTTTCCCTATGCGTTTGCTGATGCGGGGATCATATGGTACTCCTATGTAACCTATACTATTGTTTTCTTTCCTTTTTTCATCTTTTTTATCACTTCCTTTTTCAACACTTTTCCATATATGGTTAATTTTTCTACCACAATACCCATTTATTTCTGCTAATCTAAAGACTTCTTTCTTTTCCTTTTCTAGATCTTCATTATTATTGCATAAACCAATAGCTATGTGTGCAAAATTACGCCATAAATTGTTTTTGATTCTGTGATGGTGTGTTGATCTTCTGTGAATATACATTTCTCCTTTACATGTTTTTCTATACACGCCTAAACACTCTCCCTGTTGCTGTAGGGTAATTCTAAGGTCCAAGAAGTTGATACTGTTCGCCGATTTCTCAATTGTGAACCTCACCCTGTTGTGGTAACTGTTGAATTCTTCTAGCAGTGAGTCCAAGATGTCTTGCCTAGCTATTACCAATATATCATCCACATAATGCATATACAGCAATATGTTGTCAAAGTTCTTCCCAATCACCTGTTTTGCCATGAAGTACAGGAATATATCCAATACGAACCCCGACACCGGGTTTCCCATACCAAACCCTCTTTCTGTTTGTAAATAATGCCATAAAATTGAAACACATTGTATTCAGAACACACCATGAACCATCTATCATACTCGTTGGCCACCACACAGTCCACTCCTTGTTTGATAAGCCACCTAAATAAACACTCACTAGCTTGTTCTCTAGGTATGCTGGGATATAACGAAACCACACCCAAACTAAACATACATAAATCATTGCCGTACTCCATATTCTCTAGAAGGTTTCTTGCTTCGAATGAGTTGCCAATAGACCATCTTGTTCTCTTTTGTATATCACTCAATCTTTTCACCAAGAGTTTTGCCAACCCAAATGCTGGATGGTTATACATAGGATTATAGGCCACAAAGGCACATCCTCTTTATGTGTTTTAGGCAAGACAAAACAATGTGGTAGATCAGATTTGTTGGTGATCAGACTTTTTTTAACATCCTCACTAATTGTTATACTACTGTTGATCACTTTGTTCACTTCCCTTCTTACACTCATGATAGGGTTCTTATCAAGAATGGTGAAATCTGAGGGTCCAAAACATTCTTTCATTTTTTGGATGTATGTGATAGAGTCAATGTAGACAGGTCGATTTTCTTTATCACTTTTTACAACCAGTATTTCGTTTTCACTCAACCACTTCTTAGCATACGCGATGTTTTTTCTCATGGATGGATGGATTTGTCAATCTCTCTAAAAAGGAAATCCCAATGAAAGTAGCGAGTGTTTTCCAGTATGGATTTAAATTTGCTCCAAAGAACAATGAATGTAAGATGGAGGATTTGTTAGCGTCTGCGATCAAAGGTTCTGGAATGATTGTGGATAGTGATGAAAAAAAGAGGTTTATACAAGAGGTGTCTCTAGCTATGGACGAGGTTAAAGAAAAGGAAAAAGGAATAAGTGGTGAGGGAGTGAAGATGAGAAAAAACATCGCGTATGCTAAGAAGTGGTTGAGTTCAAACGAAATACTGGTAGTAAAAAGTGATAAAGAAAATCGACCTGTCTTCGTTGACTCTGTCACATACATCCAAAAAATGAAAGAATGTTTTGGACCCTCAGATTTCACAATTCTTGATAAGAACCCTATCATGAGTATAAGAAGGGAAGTGAACAAAGTGATGAACAGTAGTATAACAATTAGTGAGGATGTTAAAAAAATTCTGATCACTAACAAATCTGATCTACCACATTTTTTGGCTTGCCTAAAACACATAAAGAGGATGTGCCTTTGTGGCCTATAATCCCTATGTATAACCATCCAGCATTTGGGTTGGCAAAACATTTGGTGAAAAGATTGAGTGATATACAAAAGAGAACAAGATGGTCTATTGGCAACTCATTTGAAGCAAGAAACCTTCTAGAGAATATGGAGTACGGCAATGATTTATGTATGTTTAGTTTGGATGTGGTTTCGCTATATCCCAGCATACCTAGAGAACAAGCTAGTGAGTGTTTATTTAGGTGGCTTATCGAACAAGGAGTGGATTGTGTAGTGGCCAACGAATATGATAGATGGTTCAGGGTGTGTTCTGAATATAATGTGTTTCAATTTGATGGCATTATTTACAAATAGAAAGAGGGCTTGGCTATGGGAAACCCGGTGTCGGGGTTCGTATCGGATGTATTCCTGTACTTCATGGAAAAACAGGTGATTGGGAAGAACTTTGACAACATATAGCTGTATATGCGTTACGTGGATGATATATTGGTAATAGCTAGGCAAGACATCTCTGACTCACTGCTAGAAGAATTCAACAGTTACCACAACAGGGTGAGGTTCACGATTGAGAAATTGGCGAACAACAGTATCAACTTCTTGGACCTTAGAATTACCCTACAGCAACAGGGAATTTGTTTAGGCGTGTATAGAAAAGCATGTAAAGGAGAAATGTATATTCACAGAAGATCAACACACCATCACAGAATCAAAAACAATTTATGGCGTAATTTTGCACACAGAGCTATTGGTTTATGCAATAATAATGAAGATCTAGAAAAGGAAAAGAAAGAAGTCTTTAGATTAGCAGAAATAAATGAGTTTTGTGGTAGAAAAATTAACCATATATGGAAAAGTGTTGAAAAAGGAAGTGATAAAAAAGATGAAAAAAGGAAAGAAAACAATAGTATAGGTTACATAGGAGTACCATATGATCCCCGCGTCAGCGAACGCATAGGGAATGTTTTCCAGAAACACGGCACAGTACCAGCATATAAAACGGAAAAGACAATTGAAAAAATATTTTCCCAGTATAAACATCTTGGTACAAACAAGGACAAAATGAATTTTCCTGGAGTATACTCGATAAAATGTAGTGATTGTGAGGGAGTATATGTCGGGGAAACTGGGAGGGACTTTAAAACCAGAATACGCGAGCATGAAAGGGATGTAAATAGTGGGAAATGCTCTACTGGACTCAGTCAGCATATGACTGAAACAAGCATGGTATTGGTGAAGTAAACATTGTAAGAATCGAGGATGATTACGTGAAAAGAAAAGGTATATGAGGCATGGTGCATAATCGGCAACCAGGGGGTGTGTTTAAATAGGTATGATGGTGATATAGGGGACAAATGGTTGGATGTAATGAGGAGACTGAAAAGGGTAGTTTCAGTGTTCCGGCCACCAGCGGAATGCATGGAGGAGGGAATGTTTGACATTCCAAAGAACTGGAAAGAAAGATATTTTAGAAACAATGTTTTTATCGATGGTTACCGTGACGAAACTCAATCTTCTTCATGATCAGTACTGTGTGAGAAGTCACCTGAGGAAGACTCAAGGGCAGAGTTGAAACGTTGTGTGTTAATTTTTAACTTTTATCCACTGATTTTGTAATAATTTTGAACACATCTTTTTATTGGATTTGACTCAGTGGAAATTTGGGACCGATATGGATGTTTTATTGATGGTGGTAAGGTTGTCAGTTTTACACACAGTCTGAACTTACCCCAGAATTGCTCCTGTTCTGTTATAGGCTTAGTCGACCCCAGAAAAAGAAAAAAAATCAATAGCAAACAATTATTGTATCATTGCACAAAAAAATGTTTACAATACAAAGTACAAAGTTTATTGTAGATTGTACATTAAACTGATTGTTGTCTTTGGCTCTGACCATCAAGCCTATGACTGGAATAGAGGAATGGTGGTATTTTTGAGGTAGTAAAGAATATGGGCTTATCAATTTTTTTTTTCTTGTGCTTATTTTGAGGAAGTAAACCTAACTACCGGATTGATGGTACAACTGGATACGAATTGAGTTAGGCATTGCTAGTATAGTGGGATCCACATTAAGATACCATTGTTTTTCTACAAAGGAATATAATAGCATTCTTCCTTAATCCGAATATTTATAATGATTATGTGCAAGTTTTGGGGTAGCTTCTTTTTGAACTTCTATTAGTGCAACTATTTCTTTTTGTGATTTCCGAATGAAAGTGTTTACTGTGGACAGTACTAATCACTACACAGCTGGAAGTCATTCTGCATTGGTGTGAGCTCCACACACGATGACCTGGTTCTTTTTACTAAAGCAGGAAGGGGGCATAAGTTTCCAGGAGCTGAGGAAGTTAAGATATGTCAGCTTATAGCTACAGCTAATAGACTGATCTAAGGAAGTGGGTGAAAGGGTGTGAGCAGCAGTTCTAGGAAAAGAAAACATTATAATATTACACCAGGTGTGACCACCTACAGAAATTCTCTTGAGAAATTCCATAGTCTTCCTCGTGCATTGTGATATGTTTAAATGTTTTATTGAGTTTGTATTATGTCTGTAGGCAAGCAAACTAACAAGGGAACTGTACGAGTTGTCACGTCAAAACCTGCCCTCAAATTTTGCATATCTTTACAGAGAGACACATGCAAAAAATTAGCTGCTCATACGAACTTTTAGTGGGTGAAAATTAATTGCGAATCTTGCAAATTCAAAATACTGAGTAGCCTCACACAGTTGTTGGCGGGAGAGGGTAGTGACTTGAGCCTTCCCTACCCAGTGCACCAAGTATTAGCTGTCACAGTTACAGCCTCTTTCCATGCAGGTATATCCGCCGAATCTATAGTCGTCCCCTAGGTATAGGGGCTTACCCACACCCAGCTGGCAGGCCCCTTGGAGTTCCGTATCGTAATACCTCTGCCAGCGGAGTTTCCAGCAGGAGTTCGGATTCTGCAGTAAATGGCAACCGTGTAGATGCATCACAGTCGAGCTAAAATGGCTACTTCATAGTAACCAATATGATAGGGAGAAAGTCAGCATACATTTTCACCAGTTGTATTTTTTAAGAACATTTATGAGGAATACTAAACATTTTCTGAATAAAACCATCCAGTTTTACTATTATAAAAATATTATCGTAATAGTTTTAAGCATAAGAACATTGTATTATTCTAAGTGGATGTTGGCAATATGTTAAGCTGGCCGCGCCTATCATCTCCACCTGCTACGCACGCCTTCGGCAGTAGCACAGGGGAGGGGCCAGCAGGAACTGGTCTTCATTGTTTGTTTACCTTTAAAATCTGAATTGCAACTTAAATTTGCGATCCCTATATTTGTGAAAAGGATCCTCCATGTCGCTTACATATTGCTACGACAACATTCTTCTCGCTTGCTCGTCTATGATTTTCACATAGTTTGCAAACTCCAGCATATCGTCAAAGTTGACGCGGGAAGTTCGTGCCACGTGGCTTGCAGACGGAAAGCGTGTTGGTGACAGTTCTGGGAGACCGCTAGGGGTTTGCCAGGTAGCAGACCTCTCTCGATCGCTGCCACCTAGCTAGGTAAGCATGCTTACTTGGGGGAGGACTATAGATTCGGCGGTATGTGTGGTTTGCCTTACCTCCCCTTTCCGTCTCATTATAGGAGCGAATAGTATTATAATAATGAATAATACCCACCTTTCGTACAGATGTTTGTATTTCAGTAGGTCTCCTGAAGTAATCAGTATCTGTTTGAGTGTTTAGGATTAGTAAAGTGAATCTCATATGGTGTTTAAATTAGTTAAATTAATATACTTAATTTTACTTTGGAGTATATTGACGAGCACAATACGTAGTATTTTGCAATTTCTTAATACCTAAAGAAATTTGTATAGACAATAAACGTCGACATTGGTAACAGGTTGATTGAAGCACTAATGTTGTGATTCTCTGTGTATGGCAAAACATCTTTGTTTTAATCATGCAAATTGAGTGGTTACACATCTAGCCTATCACACCTACACATTCATATACAATCTCTTAATGTCTAACAGATTAAATAGTTTCAAAATGTGGAAGTGGTAAGTAGTGATTATCTAAAAACGATCTATTACATTCAACGACTAAAGATGTACTGTAAGCTACTTTCACTACCTCACACCATGCCATTATTCGTTTATGGAACAATATAAGCACGTTTTCACTCACGGTTCGTATGAGCAGCTAATTGTTTCCATGTGTCCATCTGTAATTAAGACCAATCAGTATGCAAAATTTGAGGGTAGTTCGACATGACAACCCGTACAGTTCCCTTGTAGGCCTATCATACTTTTCTTCTTACGGGATCAGCCATGATGGCTCTAATCGTGTAATGTCTTGATATCCTAAATGTCTAACTTTAAGAACAGTAAGATGTCTCCAATAAAATTGATAGCAAGAATGAAATTTATAGTTCAGTTGAAGAAATATGTGCAAAATTGGTCTAACCTTCAAAATGAATAATCTAATTTCTGCTGTCACCTCTTCTCTGAATGGTATGTAACAGATTTGAATGGTCTAATACGAGGAATCATCATCTGTTGGTTAATCCTTAGAAAGTTCCTTTGGTGTCAATATTTTTTTTATTGTAGCATTTGAAAATGTAAGTTTTTTCTCAAGTTTCTCAATTCTCATGTGAGACCATTTTCCTGCATATGTCTACAATTTAAAAAATACAGTTGTGCTACCTCATATATTTACTCTTAAGGGGAGGAATCTAGAGAATTAAAAATATATGGAACCACAGGATGTACTTAATGTGACAGTTATCTGAATTATAATTTTTCACACTCCCCCCCCCCCCTTGATTTTGTTCCTTAGAAGAATGTGGCTCATGTTATTGGTTGTTATTATTTGTTGTAGTTGCATATACAGCTACAACCACAATTTCTACAAGCAGTGTTTCTGGTGTACGACCAGTGACAGTGACCACAACTTCAGCTATACCCGTTGCAAAAGTATTCCCTCAGTCAGTGGGAGTGGGCCGTGATCAGCTTGGATCTAATCCTGTTTCTGAAGTGACATTGCCAGTGCATACCCTTCAGACCCCTCAGACAGCCCAACAGTCCCAACAAACAATGGTGGCAACCCAGCAAGCGATTTCTCAAGCAACCAGTGTATACATTCAAACTTCACATAGGACTTCTCCAGGTAAGACTTTATCTGTGCAGCTACACTGTAAGCCAACTGTCAACTAAGCACACTGTAATGAAATGTTACAAAAGAACAGAACGTCTCTCAGCGAATATTATTAAGAATAACTTCTTGTGCTTGTATCTGGGTGATGTGTAGGGACATGCAAAAGATGTGTTTATTAAGTGCCAGTATGGTACTTTATGAGATTGTGTGGGGGACGAAAAAATGTCTGTCTGTCTGTCTGTCTGTCCATCTGTGTCTGTACGCACCAAAACTAAAATACGCTTTTTCGGATTTTCATGAAACTTGGAAAACACATTTATAATGTCCATGGGAAGAACCCTATTGATATTGAACCAAATCGGTTCACCAGTACCGGAGTAATGCCCAATTTAGTGCCTATTTTAATAGATTATATTAGAAAGGCGCCATAGCTCCAATTAAGCTGTATCGGCTTTCCATGAAACTTGGTATACGCATTTATGACGCCAATGAAGAGTACCCTATTGAATTTGAACCTAATCTGTTGACCGGTACTGGAGTAAAACCCAATTTAGTGTCTATTTTAAAGGCGCAATAACTCAAATACGCTTTATCGGATTTTTATGAAACTTCGTATACGCATTTACGAGGGCCGTTCAGAAAGTAACCTCCGGTTGATTTACAAAAATACACCAAGTTAAATAAAAATATTTTAATATATACCTCTTACAACTACATCTTTGCACTATTTTTCTACATAGTCTCCATAACGATTGAGGCACTTATCGTATCTCTTCAGAAGCTTTGAAATTCCTTCTGCATAAAAATCACCCGCTTGTGCCTGGAGCCAGCTTGTGACCGCATCTTTGAGCTCTTCGTCGTCATCAAACCGCTGGGACCCGAGCCATTTCTTCATATGCATGAAGAGGTGATAATCGCTTGGCGCCAGATCTGGGCTGTAAGGTGGATGGTTGAAAACGTCCCACTTGAAGGACTCAAGAAGGGCTGTTGTTCTGCGAGCAGAGTGAGGACGGGCGTTATCGTGCACAAAAACGATACCGGAAGTCAGCATACCACGGCGTTTGTTCTGTATAGCCCGTCGTAATTTTTTTAGTGTTTCACAGTACACGTCTTGATTAATGGTCGTCCCACGTTCCATGAATTCAACCAACAACACCCCTTTGGCATCCCAAAACACCGTTGCCATCAGTTTTCTGGCAGAAAAATCTTGCCGGGCTTTTTTTGGTTTGGTAGGCGAATTTGAATGTGCCCACATCTTTGATTGTTCTTTTGTCTCAGGGTTCACGTACTTAATCCAGGTTTCGTCACCGGTCACGATTCTGTTGAACAATGGTTCTCCTTCGTCCGCATAACGTGACATAAAGTCTAATGCAGAGGCCATTCTTTGAGTTTTGTGGTGGTCGGTAAGAATTTTGGGCACCCATCGTGCACAGACCTTACGGTAACCCAATCTTGCTGTCACTATCTCGTACAAGAGAGTCTTAGAAATCTGTGGAAAATCAGTAGACAACTCCGACATTGTGAAACTTCGATTTTCACGAACTTTTGCATCAACTGTCTGAACGAGTTCATCAGTCACCAATGATGGTCTACCACTCCTCTCTTCATCATGAACGTTTTCTCGTCCACTCTTAAATGAACGTACCCATTCACGGACAACTCCTTCACTCATAACTCTTGGTCCGTACACGGCACAAAGCTCACGATGAATAGCTGCTGCAGAATATCCTTTGGCTGTAAAAAACCTTATCACACCACGCACTTCACATTTGGCGGGGTTTTCTATTGCAGCACACATTTCAAACTGCCACAAAAACTAAACTAGCGCAGGTACGACGTTCACTCGACCACGGCTTGATGCCGACTGACCTGCTGAGTGCGTGAATGCACAGATGGCGTCACTACTCCCCCCACTACTCGCACTGTGACCGATCGGAGGTTACTTTCTGAACGCGCCTCGTATAATGTCCATGGGAAGATTTTTATTAAACTTTGTATACGCATTTATAATGTCCATGGGAAGACGTCTATTGATATTCGACCAAATCGGTTGGCCAGTACCGGAATAATGACCAATTTAGTGCCTTTTATGTTGATATATAAGAAGTAGTGATAACTCAGATATGCTTTATTGGATTTTCCTGAAACTTTATATACCCATTTATAATATACATGGGAAGACGTCTACTAATATTGGACCAAATCGGTAGACCAGTACCGGAGTAAAACTCAATTTAGTGTCTATTTTAAAGACGCGGTAATTCAAATACGCTGTACTGGATTTTTATGAAACTTGGTATACACATTTATAATGTCCATGGGAAGACGTCTATTGATATTGGATAAAATCGGTTGACCTGTTTCGGAGTAATGCTCAATTTAGTGCCTATTTTATAGTAATATACGTATTTGAAAGAATTTATAGAATGCACATCAGTTATGACAACATAGCCTATTGTTTCACTGTGATCATATAAGGATTTGGCAATTAAAATACAGTTAGCTATGACAAATAACACTATTGCTTTACATGCGCTTATCCAACTAGACCGTTAAACTGACCCAGGTGGCCGAGATGGTAACGTCTTGGCCTCACATTCTGGAGTTCCATGGTTCAAATCCCAAATCAGCCAATTTGACTTTTTTTTTTTTGTATTCTGCATATCATAACTGCAATTATAACTGATTAAACAAAAACATACTGGCATTTTGTTACATCAGTTTACCTGATTTTATTTCTACTCCCATTGTCCCTTAAGTCACTTTTACCCGAATCAGCAGGAACTCGCATCCTCTCTCAACCGTTGCTTACTTAGTGCTGGAATGTGCTTTATTGTATAAGAGTTCTTTAGTGTGGAGTTGATCTAGCTTCACGTTGGGTAGCTATTTATAAGAGTTCTTTGATTAGGCCACAAGTTGGGCAGTTCGTTATGTTGGGAACAAATTTATAGCTGTACGTAGATTCTGATGAAGTTACTGGGGGACGATGATTGATATTCTGTAGTATTATTATTGTCACATAGAAGATGGGAATGCCGGTTAGTTAGCTCAGAGGGTAGTTTGTAGATAGCACGAGGATTCTTATCTGGGCCGTGGCTAAAGAATATCGGGGCTATGTTAACTGGGGGGTTGATGTTAAGGATTTAGGATAATTAAACAGTACAATTGATTTCCAGATCTAAATATATTCTTCCAAAAAAAGAGTTTCCTTGTGTTATAGAATTAATATTGTCTTTGAGGTTAGATGATGTAAGTTCGTCGATTAATGTCTGTCTTTCACTTTGTAACTATATTCAATATTATATAAGTAATTACTGGGTTAATCCATACGCGCTATTCGTTGATTATTTCTCTTTCCACTTATATTAATTCGTTGTATCTATTTCTACCGCGCGGAAAATTTACTCAAACAAGATTCTAATTAACCTTCACTAATTATCCGTTCACTTGATTAATTGTTATCAATGTCTCTATAAATATAATAATATTGACTTACGCGCTTCGCTGATTCCTTTATAATTCCATTTCTAATGCGCGGATAATATTTTACTTTTATCTCTATAATTCTGCAGTCGCACGAAATTACTTGATATATTATAGTAAAGTTACGTGTCGTATTTTAGTCCTAAGTAACGTGAAGTCTGTCTTGAGTCTAATGATCGAATGATCCCGATTTCGGGGCTCTCTGTGCTAATATGTTCTTAGGGTGTAGTGGGGGAAGGTAGATGTCATTGGTTGCGTTAATGTATGAGTTGCTTCTAATTGGTTACAGAGACTTTGGTCTGCTATACTGTTTAAAATAATGTCGGTTTAGGAGAGCGTCCAACGCTACTCTGGCTTGGGTCATTAATTCTAAAATGTGTCAAAATCCCTTGTCGTCCTGAAGTCTACCAAACCGGATGTAGGCGGGGTCGTTTTTAGTATTCGTATCAATAACTCTGATAACTGAAGGTTATCATAGTCCAAGTTGTTTTATCTGTGTGGGGTAATTTATTCTGCATTTATTGGTACCAGTCTGTACTCTGAGTGATGTAAATGAAAAGAGTTATTAATGTTTTTATATTAAAATGATAGAAGGGTGAATAAAACATTTAGTGTTTTATATGAAACTGTAGTAGATGTTGTCCGCTATTAATTGGTGTAATTAGTTGTGTTGTGGCTATTTACCTTATGGAGCAATTAATGTTCAAAGTTAGGTGTGTTATGTGGGAAGACTAAACTGTAGGGTGTGTATTGTCAGTCGGGAGGGGGGCTATTCATGACGTTCTCGGTTGAATTGAGTACGAAGAACGATTACAAATGTCCGTACAATAATTGGAAAACCACGCGAAAGATTGAATCGCGATCTCAATACGAGCGTGATTTTACGATAATTGTAATACCCAATTTGAAAATCCTAAAAGTTCCTATGTGGTGTCTAGAATAAAAGTCCTAAAATGTAATTTGTTCGACTTCTTAAAATAATTTTCCGTCGTCACTTCAAATTATTTTCTGGAGTTTCTTTGTTGTGTTACTTTTTTATAATATCATTCTTCAATTATCTTTGCTTTTATGTTCGAAGTAATTATGAACCTTACATCATCTAAACCTTTGATTAATTCTGTTATTATTAAACATACACATATAAATTCATAATCAATAAAGTACACTCTTAATATTAGTTTACCTTGAAGTAGTCATTTTCTCGTTGGTCGTAGTACACATATTATTGAGTCCATGGTCCATTTAATACACCAGTAAATAAAAATCATAATTATACCTTGTATATAAACACAATTATAAAATACACTTGAAATGTTAAATTGTAATGTTAATTTTAATTATATCTTCTATTAAACTTGTTTTTGATGTTAATCCATATATTGTTGCTGTAAACCGTTGGGGTATGTCTCTCTTCACTTATTATAGTCTACTCATCTCGTCTATTATACTCAGATTTCACAGATTTCCTTCCTACTCCATTTCTTTACCTTATACATTTTCCTTCATTTATTTAATTATTCCTTCAATACTCTTTCTATTCTTTTCATACTTCTTTTTACCTTGTACATTATTCTTCATTTATTACTTTCAATATTCTTTAATTCTTTAATATTCTTACTATTCATAACCATTTTTCTCATATATTCTCATATTTCTGATTTCGTAGCTATCATCATTACACTTTTTATTAGTCAACATATACTGTACCTTGTTACATTCTTTATTCAATGTTACTTTTTCGTTTTGTTTACCTTACACTTCCTTATTCTTTCTCATATTCTTAATTCATTCATATTTCATCTCATTACCTTTCATCGTATCTTTAATGAATACATATTTCACTTTATTTCCATATATTTCTTCAATAATCAATTCTTAATCACTTTTTAACTCATTTTACGTTATGCTTTCATTTGGTTCACTTGCTAAATAACTTTACTCAATTGGTTATTAGGAGGGGGCAATCATCTGTCCATTATTATGTAAAATAATTTCTCTTTTTGAAAAATAAAATAATTTTGTTACTATTGCTTTGTGTACTACTCCCATAAAATTACAAAAATACAAAATATTTCAAAATTTAAATGTCTTCTTAATTATAAATTCAAATAACATTGTGATTCCCTTTGTCAAATGAATGTTTTAACTCTTCAGTAAATTACATAGAGGGGAGGTGCCTATTTAAATACTAACTATATACACAGGGGTCACTATAATGGCAATAAACTTATTGTATTGCACTTATATTTTATAGTGTAATAATTGCTGTGAAGTCATACAATATCTTATACCGTAAGCTCCATTTCTTAATAGTCTTTCAGCAATCATTTGGGGGGCATATTCTACTCAACCATAAATAAATACATTCCTCATATGACGTCAGGTAAAACATTAATTTGAGAAGTATGAATCACTCTGATTATTTTACAAAGTCTGTATCATCAAATCCTCTTGTCACAGTCCAGGTCTTCAACTTTTTACCTTTCCTTCTGTTTCGAACTTTCTGTGGCATTATGATTTATGGGCCATAACATGGTAGGGTTTTAACAAATGTTTCCTATATTTACCGAGGATTTTCTTAGGTTTCTTAATTTGTGTGAGTTGGAATGTGTCCGTTCCAAACTTTGCTTTGACACAGTAGGGGCCTTGAAACAATAAAGAAAATTTCTTCTGACGGTTATGTAGGGTACTAGAGATTATATGGGATTTTAAAAGTACATAATCTCCAGGAACGGGGTTCCATCTCCTGCGGGGTCGTCTAGGCTTCATTTTCCTCTTTAACCATCTGCTTTGGAGGCGTTTAAGGATGGAGTGGCAAATGTCAAGGTCTGATTTATTGCATGTCGGCAGCACAGGGGGGGTGTTCTTGAATAGCGGGTCTATCTTACAGTTTGTTACGACTTGCAATGGGATCTCTTTTGTTACGTGATGTTTTGTCTCATTGAGAATAGCTTGGATGGGTTTTAGGTATTTGTACCAGTTCTTATGTTGCCTATGGGTCAACAGTCTTAGGTATGAAATGACTTGTTTAATATACCTTTCTGATATATTACAAGAGGGATTATAAGCAGAGCAATGCAATGTTTTTATGTTTAGTTGTGAAAGTCCTGTGTTCCATTTTGCACTGGAGAATATACTGGCATTATCTGTCAAACAGGCTCCGACCTTGCCGAACGACTTGACATATTCCTCGACCTTTTTCAAACATATGCCTGTCGATAAATTTTGTATAGGATATAGTGCAACCAGCTTTGAAAACACATCAACCAAAATAAAAATGTACTGGCAACCGAAGTTACTTCTCACTAGGGGTCCTAAGATATCTCCGCAGATCAATTGGTTCGGTTTTGTGGATTCTATGGAGTTAACAGAAACTTCATATGCAGTGTTCTTGCATTTGCCGACTTGGCAGAGATGGCAAGTTCGTATGAAAAGTCTGATTTTACGGCCTAGCTGTTTAACATAAAAATGTTCGCTGATGGAATCTATCATCTTTTCAGTTCCACTGTGCGCCAAACTTTCATGGTATCCAGCAATGAGGTCGTTCTCCAAGGAGGAGGGGATGTAGGGTCGCCAGGCTGGATTTTCTCTTCCGCAAAATTTATAGATTATGCCATTGTATGTGGCTAAGGTGCTTTGAGCATTAGTTTCATTCAATGGGTTAGTGGCTGGTTGTTGTAGTTCCTGCAACTCATTCTTTATGGTGGACAAATATGGGTCTTCAGATTGCAATTTAGACAAGTTACTGAGTTTCTTATTTAACTGATGTCGATCATTAACCGAAATTTTCATAATTTTTACTTCTTTCTCGACTTGACCTTCTAAGCTAGCCATTCCTGGGTGGTTAGGCAACCGGGAAAGAATATCCGGCAGGTAGTTTAAGGATCCCTTGATGTGTTTTATTTCGATATCATACATTGTGATAGCGCTGATGAGACGTGATACTCGAGAATTACTTAACTTACATTGTTTTAGAAAACTGACTCATGTGGTCACATAAAACGGTGATTCTACGGTTGTATATGTAGTGTTTGTATTTGTTGAGGGCCTCATATACTGCATACACTTCAAGTTCCGTGGGATACATTCGGGACTGGGCGATAGTAAGACCTTTGCTAGCAGTCGCAATAATGCGTTTTTCGCCATCTATCACCTGAAACAGGATACTTCCTATACCTTTAGCACTTGCGTCCGTTTGAACATAGAACATCTCCTGTTCTTCAGGTTTCTGTAGTTTAATGGACTCCGCAAACAGCTGCTTAACCCGGTTAAAGGCCGCATAATGCTCGGGGGTCCATGTCCACTTTTGATTTTTCTTAAGGAGTGGCTTTAAGGGGCAAAGTTCTTGGGAGTAGTTGATGACAAAGCGTGACTGATATTGGCATACGCCAAGGAAAGATCTTAGTTGTTTTTGATTACGGGGGGCAGGGATTTTCAAGATGGCTTCCACCATTTCTTCATCAATTCGGCAATCCTTCCCGGATATAATATATCCGAGAAATTTCACCTCCTTCTGAAAAAAGTGGCATTTCGAAATATTCAGGGTGAAACCTGCATGTAATAGCTTTCCCAGGATCTGGTCTATATGGGCCAGGTGTTCAGCTATGGTTTCTGAGGCTACAAGGACATCGTCTAAATAGGGGATAATGAAGTTATCCGTCTACCAATCAAAAGTAAGAGCTAGTGCACGCAATAGGGCAGACGAGGAAGTGCGGCACCCGAAGGGTGTCCTAGTGAATCTGAAATTTCGTCCTTGGTAATTAAAAGAAGTTAAATCTCGTGAATCTGGATCAAGGGGAACTTGCCAGAAGGCGGAAACTAAGTCCGTGGTGGAGAAATAGTTTCCTTCTTTGGCGCGGGTTAGACGTTCATCTGAAGTTAAAGGTCTGTAATGGTCTTCTTGGGAATCAGCGTTGATCGACCTAGCATCGATCGTGAGGCGTACTTGTCCAGAGGGCTTAAGTACTATGCAGAGAGGATTGCAGTGGGGACTAGTAGAATTTTCAATGATTCCCTGCGATAACATGTCCTGTATAACAGCGGAAACTTTCTCACGCAAACTGAGTGGGATGTGTCTGGGCTTGTGTCTGACTACAGTGGTAGATGGACGGATTATTCGGTGTGTGTACAAACGGCACTTTCCAATTTTATTGGAAAATAAATCCTTATGCTTATACAACACATCAAACAAATCCTTCCGTGTAGAGGGGTCTAAGTCATGTGCTTCCTGTACCTTAAGGGCTATTAATTCTTTAATTTCGCCTTGTGTATTTATGTGATTTATTCGTGGTTCTGTTTGTAAGATATTTTCATTTAAGAGAGGAGTTTTAGAGAGTAGGTCATCTCTTGTCTGCGTGGGTGAGGGTCTGTCTGTAAGAATGTGACAAAGGGGGTGTGTATTTACGGACAAGGTTTCTATAAAGAATTCTTCCTGGCTCACATCTGCCTCGCTGCGGGCGGTGGACTGAGCGGTGGTTGCTCTGTTACAGAAAGGTACTATTTGTTCCTGACGATTTTCGTCAATGAAGGCAAAGCTTTCATTTATGAAATTTATAATCCCTTCTAATTGTTGAAATACTTCTAATCCAACAATGATGGGTAAATTTAGTCCATGTATTACTAAAAATAGTATTTCAATAGTTTGACCAGCTAGTGTAATAAGTACTAAACATTGATGTTTAATCCTACACCGCTGCTTTCCTGCTGCCAAAAGGGCGGTCATATTGAATACAGGCATTATTTGCGAAATCGCTTTTGTGCGCTGTAATTCAAGGAAAGTAGAATGAGAAATTACTTGAGCGTCACTACCTGTATCTAGAGTGACTGGAAATACCTTTTCCCCAATATTGGCTTCTATGACCGGAGGTCGATGCTGGGTGCTCATTAATTCCTCTCGTTGCAAAATCCCAATAACAATGTCTGTTTCTTCACTGTCTGCGTTGTTTTGCAAGTGTCCCGGTGCAATTTCATTATTAGGTATATTATTATTATTGTTGAGGGGTTCATTGTTACCATGAAGAGGGTGATTTTCATTTTCATCAAAAAGGGGAGAAATCACTTTACCAACAATTTGATTGTTGTCAACAATGGGCTGTTCTTGCTCATTGTTGACGCTGGCATTGTTATTCTCTGTTTCTCTTTGATAATTACTACAAGATTTATTTAATGGTATATTACTAGTTAACTGGTTATTTTCTTTTACTGGAGCGATTTTAGTTTTAACTGCTGCCTTGGGAAATTTCATCATATTCGATATGTGATTTATTTCATTAGGTCTCGTCTTTAATGGATAAGTTTCACTAGTTTGTGAAGGTTTGAAAACAAGAGAATTATTTACAAAGTTTGCTTCACGATGTATGATATCGACACTTACTGAAGTTCCTCCATTTTTATTCAAATGAGTTGCAGGGTTGTCCACAGAAGGAGCGTGTAAAACCCTTACTCGTTTAAAGTAACGGTGGGGATGGGAGACTGTGTTCGCTGTTCATTGTTACTTTGATTGTTGTTATTTTGCCTATTTCTAGTGTTTTCACGGTCATTGTTATTTTCATACTGGTTATTGTTATTGCGGGTGTAGCGAAAATTATTTCGGCCTCGGTAATAGGGACGGAAGAAGCCTTGATTGTACTGGTTTCTGTTGAACCAGTTAGGCCTGTTGCCTGCGTAACCACGTCGGTACTGTCCTCGGTAATTATTATTAAATCTGCCATTGTTGTTGCCATATGGTCACCACCGGTAACCACGAGTTTGCCAATTATTTCTGGAATTTCTAACATATTCAGTCTGTGGCCAATAAGGTTTAGTGCTTTGGAAGTTGTTGTCTGGGCTTGGTGCCTCTGTCCGTAACCCAATTTGAAATGATTCATTTTCAGGGAGAGTTTGAACTAGATTTATGTTTTTACGCTGGTTTTGGTTAGCTGATACTACAGGGTGTTGTGGTTTATTCGCTAGATAGGGGAAGTCCTGCATAGGTTTTAACAATTTCAACATTTCTGCAGTGGTTTGCGGAGACGCGACAATTAAGCTATTCCTTATTACAGGGGGAAATGAGACGGGAGTGCCTTGAGAAAGTCTACTTCCAAAATTTCAGGTTTAAGAAGTTGGCGACTTTGACACAAGGAGATAAAATACTCCAAGTAGCTTTGACCATGACTACGGTCATACTTGCCTTGGAATATCTTAGCTCTCAGGCGTAATTGTTCACTTTCACTCCAGAACTCCGACAAAAACATTTCTTCAAATTGACTCATGGACAGCTGATTGTTGGGATCGATGACTTGTAACCACCGAGCTGCGCTGGACTTCAACGATTGTGCAACAAATATCATTTTTAGATGTTCTGGTACTGATCTTAATGCAAAATAAGTTTTCAAATCTTTGATGTATCTTACGGGATTTGTCTTTACTGTGTCTTCAAAACTAGGAAGAGGAAAATCCGAATTGTGAAGAGCAAAATTACTATTAACAAAATTTTGGGGCTCGCGGCTAGTACTGGCAGCTCGTTGATCTAGTCCATTATTCATCCTAGGTAACGGGGCGGGTGGCTCGGGAACTTCTGGAACAGGGGGTACTGGATCGGGTGGATTTGAAGAGGTGGATACTGAAGTTGAAGGGGCATTACAGACATGGGGTATTACAGCATTTTCACTAGTTTGTTCAATCAGGTGTTCCTGCTCTCGGACTCTCTGTCTAAGTCTGTCAAGCTCGGATTGAAGTGTAACCAACCGAGTAGAATTATTAGCAGTTGCTCGTTCTATGGATGTTACTTGCTGTTCTACAGATGCAATATGACCCCTAACAGAATCTACCTGGTTACTTAGAACTTGCTCTGTATTGGCTATTTGTGTATTGAAATTTTCACTAAGGGTGGGGTTCATGTTTGAAATTTCCTGTCTTATTTGTTGATTTTGAGCTTCAAGTGTGGGGTTCAAGTTAGTGTTCATTGTTGTGATTTCCTGTCTTATTTGTTGATTTTGATTTTCAAGAGTGGTGTTGAAATTTGCATTTAAGGTAGTGTTCATTGTTGTGATTTCCTGTCTTAATTGTTGATTCTGTGTTTCAAGAGTGGTATTGAAATTTTCACTTAAGGTGGTATTCATTGTTGTGATTTCCTGTCTTATTTGTTGGTTTTGAGTTTCAAGAGTTGTGTTCATTGTTGTAGCCAGGTCATTCATCTGAGAAGTGAGTTGGGTAGAGATACCAGCAATCATTGTTTGGAGCTGAGACAGAAAGTCTGGAGTGAGGGATGAAGTGTGAGGGTTTGAGTTTTCAATACATTGTGTAGGGTTCATTGTTATGTTTACGTTCTCAGCTGGGGTGTTAACTTGGGGGAACGTGTTCTCTGTGAAAGGCAAAGCATTTGTAGCAAGGTCATTTCCTACTTCGTCCTGCATAACATCTGCGTTTTCAGAACTAGGTTCTAATACACTTTCGTTACTTTCAGAAATCGGAGGGATGGGATCTGAGTATAATGTTTGAGCATCTGAATTTTGCTCCATGATGTGAAATTCTTTATGATTTCTTAATTTCATAAAATTTACAATGCAAAAAAAATTTAATGTATTTTGAAAATTTAACTATTAAAATAAAATAAAAATGAAATTTAAAATTTAAAAATAGAAAGAAAAAAAATTTACTTAAAATTTGACTTTAAAACAAATAAAGAAGCAAAATCCAGAATTCGACACTTAAGTTTTGATTAACGATACCCTTCGTTGTTCAGGTGTCCAGGTTCCGGGGGAAGGTGGTATCCAGATGTACAGTTGATGGGGAATTGCTGTAGATGTTGATCCAGTGGGAGGATTTTGCTGAGTTGAGGAGTAATCCAATGATGATGTGGCACTGATTTTATTTAAATTTAAACTGTATTTTGTAAAATTGTGGTAGTGTTCCTAAAAGATATATGTCGAAAATTAAATTTGATTAATTAGTCCCTCGATATTCTAATTCACGCCCTTGAGTTGGTCGCCATTTATAAGAGTTCTTTAGTGTGGAGTTGATCTAGCTTCACGTTGGGTAGCTATTTATAAGAGTTCTTCGATTAGGCCACAAGTTGGGCAGCTATTTATAAGAGTTCGTTACGTTGGGAACAAATTTATAGCTGTACGTAGATTCTGATGAAGTTACTGGGGGACGATGATTGATATTCTGTGGTATTATTATTGTCACATAGAAGATGGGAATGCCGGTTAGTTAGCTCAGAGGGTAGTTTGTAGATAGCACGAGGATTCTTATCTGGGCCGTGGCTAAAGAATATCGGGGCTATGTTAATTGGGGGGTTGATGTTAAGGATTTAGGATAATTAAACAGTACAATTGATTTCCAGATCTAAATATATTCTTCCAAAAAAGAGTTTCCTTGTGTTATAGAATTAATATTGTCTTTGAGGTTAGATGATGTAAGTTCGTCGATTAATGTCTGTCTTTCACTTTGTAACTATATTCAATATTATATAAGTAATTACTGGGTTAATCCATACGCGCTATTCGTTGATTATTTCTCTTTCCACTTATATTAATTCGTTGTATCTATTTCTACCACACGGAAAATTTACTCAAACAAGATTCTAATTAACCTTCACTAATTATCCGTTCACTTGATTAATTGTTATCAATGTCTCTATAAATATAATAATATTGACTTACGCGCTTCGCTGATTCCTTTATAATTCCATTTCTAATGCGCGGATAATATTTTACTTTTATCTCTATAATTCTGCAGTCGCACGAAATTACTTGATATATTATAGTAAAGTTACGTGTCGTATTTTAGTCCTAAGTAACGTGAAGTCTGTCTTGAGTCTAATGATCGAATGATCCCGATTTCGGGGCTCTCTGTGCTAATATGTTCTTAGGGTGTAGTGGGGGAAGGTAGATGTCATTGGTTGCGTTAATGTATGAGTTGCTTCTAATTGGTTACAGAGACTTTGGTCTGCTATACTGTTTAAAATAATGTCGGTTTAGGAGAGCGTCCAACGCTACTCTGGCTTGGGTCATTAATTCTAAAATGTGTCAAAATCCCTTGTCGTCCTGAAGTCTACCAAACCGGATGTAGGCGGGGTCGTTTTTAGTATTCGTATCAATAACTCTGATAACTGAAGGTTATCATAGTCCAAGTTGTTTTATCTGTGTGGGGTAATTTATTCTGCATTTATTGGTACCAGTCTGTACTCTGAGTGATGTAAATGAAAAGAGTTATTAATGTTTTTATATTAAAATGATAGAAGGGTGAATAAAACATTTAGTGTTTTATATGAAACTGTAGTAGATGTTGTCCACTATTAATTGGTGTAATTAGTTGTGTTGTGGCTATTTACCTTATGGAGCAATTAATGTTCAAAGTTAGGTGTGTTATGTGGGAAGACTAAACTGTAGGGTGTGTATTGTCAGTCGGGAGGGGGGCTATTCATGATGTTCTCGGTTGAATTGAGTACGAAGAACGATTACAATTGTTGGCTCTTCATTCTGACTTCAACAGTTTTTACCTGGAAAAGAAATAATAAATAATATTAGGTTGGCTTGTATACCCAGGGTCTTTCCACAAGTAAATATGGTAATCCCACAGCAGCCTATTTATATATTTTTTTTAAATCAAGTGGTTATCTAAATATCAATAAATGAGGGGTGTATTAGCAAAGTCGGCACTCTCTATTTTGATAAAAGATAGAGATACCAACTTCTAATGAAAGTTTAATATTTTTCCTGCTACATATTTAGTGTATGTGTTACAAATCAGACTTTCCACATGAGGGAGAAACTCAGATTTACAACACATACACTAAATAAATATGTACCAGGAAATGCATTAAACTTTCATTAGAACTTATAAAAATGGAGATTGCCAGGTTTGCTAATAGATCCCTCAAGTAGGATATAGCTAATATTGGATATTTAATTAATTCTCTTTTAACTTTAATATTATTAGGAACTTCTTGTGCTTAGTTAAGAACATACACAATAAGTGCTTACATATTAAGTTTTGAGTCTTTTGAATATATTGCAGTCTAGAGGTTTCTGAAAGTTGCTGGTATTTGTTATAGCCCCGAGTTCCACTCAAGCTTCTTCAGACAGAACTGGTACAACTCTTCCAACATATACATTGCCAGCAACATATTATTATGAAGCTCCTAGTGGTTATCAAGTAACAGGAGTTGGCAGTTCTTTGGTAGCTCGACCTTATACTCCAGGCAGCCCTTACACTGTGCAGACCACCACAACCCCTGCCCTGAGGCCAGGAGTCACTACACACCAAGTCCATGGTAGGGTTGCTCATATAAAGTCATCTGTATATCTTATAGATAGAGACCTGGTCTTTTTGCATTTTCAATAAACCACCTATGAAATATAATTCAGGGATTTGTATGTTGTGCATAATTTTTTATGGAAAATAACACTAGATTGGTGAGCAGTACGAGTTTGTTAGAATTACGAACAATCTGCAAATAGTGCTCAAGTAAATAAATGCGGGGACAAAAAAAGAAAAACCAGACACTTGAATTTTGCGTCGTAAGTATGTCTTAAATGAACCAAAACCTTTTCAATTGAGAATAACCTTACGTTTTGAACAAAGTATTAAATCAACAGGACAAACTGTTGCCTTTATTAAATATTCACAAGAATGATACACAAAAAGTCTTTTTTTTCCTTCATTTATGCAAACAAGTCTCTTATTTTTTAAACATTTATTCGAGTTTTTTTACTTCATTAGCATGTGTTGCCACCCTTAATTCTAATGACACTTGTAGGTGTTGAGCATGCTTCGTATTATTCTTGCATTCCCTTCTTAGGGGATATTTTCCCATTCTTCTTCTAAAGCTGCTCGAAGTAGATTTATGGTTTCAGGAACAGCTCTTGTATGATGAATCTCCCTCAGTGCAATGTCCCAAACATGTTCAATGGGATTTAGGTTGAGAGTGTGTGCTGGCCAATCCATAACATTGATACCAACTTCATTAATCAAAACCTAATAATAAAAAATAATCAAAACCTGTTCCACAAAACCTGTATGAGCCTTAGCATTTTCTACCATTGGGACAAAATGATCTGTTGCTAATAAATGGTAAATATGGCAAGAATTCTTCATTTATGCAGTCTTCAATGTGCCTATGTCCTGTCGTGGTGCCATACAGCATACACATGAGCTCCATATGGGCTGTGATGGAAATGCCAGCCCAGACCATAATTGATCCTACACTGAAGGGCACACTTGGTGACATACATCTGTTGCATGCCACTCTCCTTGTCTTCTCCATACACAATCTCGTCCATCTGATGATCTCAGGCCAAAACAGGACTTACCCATAAACCATACATGCTCCCCGCTTTCCTTGGTCCAGTTATATTGAAGGGCAACGTGCAGATGCACTACTTGAAGGTGTGCGAGCAGTTTCGGTACCCTGGAAGGCAGTCTTGATACCAATGCATTCCTGGAGCCTTCTTCTTATGGTGCTATTAAGCACCACTACATTCCAAGCTTCTGCTTGGCAATGACCAACATGATAATGCCAGGGCACACTGCGGAAAAGATTTCCATTGTACTTAATGAAGTTGGTATCAATGTTTTGAATTGACCCGTGCATATTCCCGACCTAAATCCCATTGAACATGTTTGGAACATTCTACTGAGGGAGATCATCAAAGAAGAGCTGTTCATGAAACCATAAAAGAACTTTGTGCAGCTTTATAAGAAGAATGGGAAAATATCCCCTAAGAAAGGATTGCGAGAATAATCTGAAGCATGCTAAACGCCTACAACATGTCATTAGAGGTAGGGGTGGCAACACACGTTAGTGAAGTAATATAACTCAGATGTTTAAAAAATTTGAGAACAGTTGTTTGCTGTAAATGAAAAAAATGACTTTTTCTGTATCATTGATGTGAATTTTTAATAAAGTGAACAGTTTTCTGTTGACGTTATGCTTTGTTCAAAACGTAAGGTTATTATCAATTGAAAAGGTTTTCCGTTCATTTAAGACAGTCTTACGATGTAAAATTCAAGTGACCAGTGTGCATTGCTATTCTTCTTGCTATTCAGAGTTCATTTGAACACTTTGGTGTTGATTATTTTATTACAATTGGCTACTTCCTAAGGAGAGCTTAATGTTACGTAGTGCTGCTTGAAATCAGACATTTTGGTCCTCTTTGTCAAGTTTCCATTATGTGACTTAGTGTGACTCGATAATTAATTTGCACATATAATACAGTGTTATTCAAAATAATGTCAGGATTTCAAAAAATCACTATGCTTAGTACAATTAATTTTTTTTTTTTTAAATTGAAAAAAACTCAAAGTATTTTACATAACTTAAAATTATAAATGTTTAATGTGTGTGCCTTTGGTCATTGTGTAGATATCAACATGTTTATTGGAGTATGAAATCACTTCTGTTTGCTTTTAACTAAGGTAGTAGCAATTGAGTAACCATATCCAGGGAAACTGCTCGTTTTACTAATTTTTAAACCAATTGGTAACAAAGTGTGACTGTTGCCAATGGCAAGATAATGAATATAATATATTGTTTATCTCACCATGGGCTATCTCGCTTACAATAACATATAGCAATGTGTTTTATTCATATCCATGGTTATAATTATTCATTACAGTACAACCTCCTTTTTACACTTTTCAAGGGACTGAAAAAGTCCCTTGAAAAGTGTAAATGGCAGGAAAGTATAGGACAAATATAACGCAACCATTATATTGAAACCATTTTGGAATTGAATCTGTTACGCTAGAAAACTGTTGTGAGAATATAGCAGTTTTGGTTCCACACCACTAGGGTGTTAAATGTTAAGCTGTTACATTTCTACTGGCTGCAACTGATCAGCAGAAGACGTTGCAACTTGCAAACAGTCACACAGGCACGTTACCAATTTTCATTTGTAGAATCTGTTGTTGTTTTGAGGTGTTGTGTTAAATGTTATGATGTAATACCAGTGCATCATATTACAACGAAAATGAGTTTCCATAAGCATAACAGAACAAGTTCAATGTGTTGTTACTTTACGGTAGTAAATTATGACAACAAAACAGCTTAATGTGATATCGGTCTACAGTTTCAAACTTAAAAAGCTATTTATTAAGAAGACATCCCACTATAAATTTACAAGCAGGCTCGACTGTACAACCTATTTGCACAGCAGAAGTGTCAAGTAATGTGAATGTTGATGACCCCAGTCCTATCTCAGTTAGAGAACAGACTTCAGCCAATCAAACTAATAATGTTGCAGCCACACTAACCCCAGCTACAAACAATGTTACAAAACCAATAGGCTTATCTATCATTTCAAGGTTAGACACAAACAACTATTTCAAGTTACATCCCCCAAAAAATTAATATTGGGCAGGAAAAAAAATTGGATAAATTACTACTCTGCTTATTTACAACAGACTTTTAACAGTTTTCTGTAGTTGAAGATGATGGATTCACTGCTTTTACATCAGCTCTCAATTCGGCTTATGTACTGCCAAACTGAAAAATGACTTCCTCAAATTTGATACCTGCAGTTTATGAAGAATGCCTAAATATTGTGTTTGGGAAAATGAAAAATGTCCAAAGTGTATGTTTGACAATGGACTGTTGGACTTAAAGTGTTAATGAAAGTTATCATGCTCTCACAGCTCACTACTTGACACCTGATTTTAAATTGGAATCAGTCCTTCTTGAGTGTGTGTAGATAGAAGGATCTCATACAGGTAAAAGTCTGGCTACTGAAATTAAATGTATAACAGATTCTTGTGATCTGTCTAACAAACTACTGGCCGTCATCAGCTACATTTCTGCAAATATAAAATGTGCCATTATTAATGAGCTTGGGTAGAATCATTTTGGTTGTTACGCACACAACCTCAATTTAATTGTGCAAGACGCGTTAATGAAAATAAAGCCCCTTCATGACAAAGTTAAGCAGATAGTAGCACATTTTAAAAGAAGCAGTAGAAAAACTTCTAAAGTTTCAACGTGATCCTGGTGTGGAAATCCTCAAGAAACTTTTATAAGACGTTCCTACACGCTGGAACTCAACTCTTTTCATGTTTCAATGCTTAACGCTAATTCAGGGTGCTGTAAACAGTTCATTAGCTGTAATCAACAGACACATTCCCACGTTTACATCTGATGAGTGGAGAATATGTATGGAGCTCTGCAAAGCTTTAAAACCTTTTAAAGAAGTAACTCTTAAGATGAGCGCTGAAAAGTATGTTACTGGTGGTGAAATCATTGTATTCACAAGTGGACTGAATAATGTGTGTGAAAAACTTTCAAGAGAGCCCTTCCATTCGACAGTGTTGGAAGTTGTGAATGAGCTGACTAGAAGGTTATCACAGATATTTTTAGATATCGAATACAACAAGATCTCCATTTTAAGCTAATTAGAGCTCTAAGACGAATTCCTAAAGGTGCACGCTCCTTTGCAGCTGACAAATTAACTCAGCTGATTGAACAGAGCATTACTCTTAATACTGAAGATGCCTGGCAAGATCTAATACTTTTCGCATACATTGCTTTAAGAGTACCCGATAAGTCAGACTTAAAGAAGTCTATGGTGTCGAAAGTTAAAGACAACTTAAAGAGCTTCACATTAACAACCCCTTCCGAAAATAGGAAAAATAATACTTCCCTTATCCACCGCATTGAAGCGAAAGTTGCTTGTGGAGATATTCGAGGAGCAGTCCGCATCCTCTCTTCTGACTCCAGCATAGCTATTAACACTACTGACACCTTCACTGCATTGTCGGAAAAACATCCACCCCCTTCCAGAACTTTATCGTTCCCATCTCCTCCTGATCCAGGTGATGAGTTTTTATCGGTGTCCGAAGATGCTGTTTTGAAAGGTATTACTCAATTTCCTACCGGTTCCACCTCTGGAATAGATGGTTTACGTCCTCAACACCTGAAGGATCTTGTATCCATTTCGGCTGGTGATTCTGGCAAAAGATTGTTGCTGACAATAACGAAACTTTGTAACTTCATGTTGAGTGGTAAAGTAACTCCTGCCATCTGCCCACATTTATACGGGGCTTCTTTACTTGCTCTTACAAAGAAGACTGGTAGCAAAACTTGCATGCACATCTGTCAAAGAAGATTTGAATGAATACTTTTGCCCCCATCAACTCTGGTTTGCTTCTCCTAAAGGCTGTGAGACAATTGTTCATACTGTTTGTATGTTTTTAAAAACGAATTCAGACAATAACAAAGTCTTACTTAAAATAGACTTTAAGAATGCCTTTAACTCTATTGAGAGAGATTCAATGCTGAAAGCAATAAAAGAAAAAGTTCCTTCAATTTTTCCATTCATGTGGCAAGCTTTTAGTCAGCCTTCCCATCTTTACTACGGGTCCAAAACCTTATCATCTCAGACTGGAGCCCAACAAGGAGATCCTGTTGGACCCATGGTTTTTAGTCTTACTTTACATCCAGTCATCCAGGATTTAAACAGTTCTCTCAATCTTTTCTATCTGGATGACGGTACATTGGGTGGTGACCCCAACACTGTTCTGCAGGATTTTGAAAAATTGATTTCTGCTAGTAAGGATATTGGTCTAGAAATTAATCCTCACAAGTGCGAACTTTATTTCTGTTCCAATCGAAATGAAGGAGTTGTCTCTGCCTTCCAACAGATAGCGCCCAACATCAAGATAATCACCGACTTTACTCTATCAATTCTTGGCTCTCCTACGTATTTCATTAGAACTACGCCGCTTTGGTTATTTCCCTCGTTTCTTCAACAATTCGACGATCTTCTGAAAAGTAATTTAGAGCTAATACTGAATTCTGCATTAGAGGACAAAAACTGGATTCAATCTTTCCTTCCTGTCAGTCTCGGAGGTCTCGGCATTCGTAAGTTATCTGATGTTTGTGTACCCGCTTTTTTAGCTTCAGCATATGGAGCCCTCGATTTTGTCAAATCCATGTTCCCCTTTTCTGGTGATGAAAACGAAGTGTGCTCCTTGTCTGAGGCTTTGGTTAAGTGGAGTACAATGACGGATAACATTAACCCTTCAGAAGAGTCTTCAGTTCAGAAATGTTGGGATATATCATACACTAAACTTTTCCTTGATAATCTGTTGGCATCATCATCTTGTGATTCTGATTGAGCTCGTTATCTGGTCCTCTAGGAAAAAGAAGCAGGATCTTGGTTGAATGCCTTACCATCTTCAACAATAGGAACTTTGATGGACGCAACAACATTTAAGATCGCTGTCGCCTTACGCCTAGGATGCAAAATCTGCCGAGAACACAAATGCATATGCGGAGCAACAACCGATTCTCATGGCCATCATGCTTTGAGTTGTGCTAAGAGTAAGGGCAGATACTCACGCCACTCGGCAATAAATGACATCCTCCGCAGAGCTTAGATATCTATTCATGTTCCCACAGTACTGGAACCAACAGGCATCTGTTGTTCAGACGGCAAACGTCCAGACGGTATCACCATGGTCCCTTGGTTTAGAGGAAAATCCCTTATGTGGGACACCACCTGTGTGGACACTTTTGCACCATCGCATATTTCAAAGACAGGCCTTGCAAGATTGGCTGCTGAGGCTGCAGTTAACTTTAAAAAACAAAAATATCGTGCTATCGCTGATAATTACTTTTTCGTCGTCTTTGTGGTGGAGACCATGGGTTCATGGTGCAAAGATGCCTCAGCACTTGTTGCTGACATTGGCAGAAGGCTGTGTTCTCTAACCAGGGAACCTCGTTCAACCGAGTTTTTGAGGCAGCGAATTGGCATCGCCCTGCAGCATGGAAATGCTGCCAGCATCAAGAGCACTTTCGCTGAATCTTCTGACCTGGAGGAAGTGTATTTCCTTTGACTTCTCCTCTTACTTGAACACAAGAAGATAGTTGTTTTGGGGAGACGTCACAAGAACTGAACTGCAATGGATCAAGAAACATAAAGATTCTATCACAGAATGACAATAAAACAATTCAGTGTAACTCAGTTCAACATGAATGATGTAACTTAATATATAATGTGTTTTTGTTCAATAAAATATTTTTTTTTAATTTTAAAAAATACAAACGTAGTCCTAAATAGGCTCATTCGAAACAAGAAGAAGAAGAAGAAGAAGAAGAAGAAGAAGAAGAAGAAGAAAATAATGAAACCGGTAATAATGTATCGAAAATATTGTTTTTAATAATAAATGAAATGGTAATTTTAAGCGACAGGCAGGCATGGAAGAATCTCACATAATTTCTGTTGGAGAGGATAGATTTCAAATTTTGATTTTAAAACATCAGTTAAGTTAATTAATATCTCAAAAACAAATTGAGGTAGTAAAATAAAATAAAACTTGCATTTTGGTTTACATTTTGAATTTAGCTTGTGAAATTTTGAGTTTATAGAACAAATATTTTATAAAATCACTCCCAACACTTTGATCATCAACGAAGTCTATATGTGTGTGTTTTTGTATAGTAAATAAGTTGCTCTACATATCCTATACTCAATTATAATTAGGGCTCAGAAGTTGAAGAAATGTCTTTTTTTTTTTTTTTTTTTTTTTTTTTTTTTTTTTTTTTTTTTTTTTTGTTTGTTTTTTTTTTTTTTTTTTTTTTTTTTTTTTTTTTTTTTTTTTTTTTTTTTGTTGACATCACAGACAATGCACGATGTCATATAAATTTGTCATACCTCAAAACAAGGCTGGTCTTATTTTTTTTAGGAAATTTGCATTCATTCGTTACATTTTCCCCTATTTTGTCTTCAAAATGGACTTTCCAATATTACGGTGTGATCTCATAATTCCTTGGCTATGAGGCATTTATTAATAAATACAGTAAACATAACGACAATAAGAGAAAACAATAATAAAAGTAGTAATATAAAATACATAAATCTTGTCCTTTGCTTATTATTATATTACAGTATATTCTCTTTTGAAATACATATTTTAATTTAATTTTGATTTTTTGGCCTTCATAGGACCACTTTAGTCAGGTTTCTGGTTGAGGTTTTTCTTCTTTTTGTCAGCCCAGCACTTCATTTTTTTTGACCGCAATTTTCTTTCTGCTTCTGGAACTACTCTTCCTATTCTCTGTTTGTTGATTTTCATCTGTAGTGTAGTGTGTTTGTCTTTCGATATCTTGAGTGTGTCCAGGGCCGCCACATCTTGGGGTCGGGCCCAGGACTAGGTTATGTACTGGTCGCGGGCCCCTCACTGACTACTGATCTTCCTCATTCAGTTGTCTCTTCCCTTCTCTGTGGAGTTTCCTTCTCTTTACTTCTCAAAACATTTTATCAAACTTTTCCAGTTTTCCATAAAATTATATCACAGCACCAGGAGCCAGTTGGGCCCCTTTGGTCTTCGGGCCCGGGTCCCTTGGGTTTGGGCCCATGTGGCGGCCCTGAGTGTGTCTGTCTTGTATATTAAATCCTCTATTGTAATACATAGCTCTGCCATATCTTCCTTAAGTTCAGTAATCCATCTTATATTTTTCTTACTCTTACTCTTCCATAATTTTTCTATTATTTTTCTGCTAATTCTGTTTTCTAGTGTCCGTAATATATGTCCCAAAAATGATATTCGATTTTTTTCATTGTACTTGTC
Organism: Ectobius pallidus; assembly: GCA_964059195.1. Lineage (NCBI taxonomy): Eukaryota > Metazoa > Arthropoda > Insecta > Blattodea > Ectobiidae > Ectobius > Ectobius pallidus. The sequence continues at coordinate 153,155,474 of CAXKWD010000002.1, forward strand.
ACTGGTTCTATTTCTTTATATTGTATACCAGCGTTTCTCAACCTTTTTGAACCCAAGGACCACTAAAATGTCTAAAGAAATTTACGGACCCCTAATTTTACATCCCATGTTTAAAAGAATGCCTATATTCTTAATATTTGGGGTATTAATTATAGGTCATTATAACGAAATATGTGAAAAATTTTACTTCTTTACTTTACACTTGCTTTATGATATTTTTTAAATATGTCTGAGGACCATCTGTACTATCTTCGCGGACCACCAGTGGTCCGTGGACCATAGGTTGAGAAACGCTGCTGTATACTGTTTCATTAGAAGCTAGTCTCCAGACTCCATTTGCTTGGTAATTTTCATTTAAACAGATTCTTACTATTCTCCTTTTTACCTTAAGAGAAAAATTCCTCGGACACTGAGACTTGAACCCAGGACCTTTGGCTATTCGCGCCAATGCTCTACCAACTGAGCTAAGCTGGAGTTCAATTCAATTCGAATTTTTCTCCTATAATATTCTCATGTAATGTCCAACAGAGACAATAATCTGTGGTTCATGAAAGCTTATATATCTATCTTGAATGTTAACTGTACAATAACAGTGGGAGCCTGGTCACAAAAATCACTAATTAGTGTGCCTCACAGTACTGCATATGACGTAACTTGTCTGTCTGTGAGGTAGACCATTAGGGCAATCAGTCATAGGAGAGAGGTTCCATGTGGGGCTGTGAATTGAACAGGGAGGCAAGCCTGACTAGATACCGTCTCCTCATTAACTATCTGTAATTCAGGAAAATGCATCCCAAGCAAGAGTTGCAAAGTATCCTCTTCCAAGCCAGTATATGTCCCAGAGGTGGTCCTTAGTGAGCCCAATTTGACTCTAGAGTCTCGCATTAGGACTTTATGCAATCTAGTCGCACTTGGTAGATCGTTAATACAGGCTTCCCTGGAGGACTTCTTCAGTTTTTGCTTATACTTACGCTGTGAATCCCTGTGCAGATTCCAGCTCTCAGTATCTTATTTATCTTTAGCTCTATTATAAAGCCGTCTAGTGCTTCTAGTGCTCAGAGTCGAGCTCCAGTGGAACTTCCCATTTACTGTCCTAACTACTCTAGGTCCCTATAAGAGTCCCAATTGGTTCTCTTGGGATCCCTGAAGGTTCTCAGATCAAGGGAGCCTACCAACCGAAATTCTACATGCCTGTGGTCAGAAAGGGACAGTTCACTACTGACCCTCCAACCACTAACCTTCTCCAGAATTCCTATGGATCCTCGTTTTATATATATAGTTACCTTCCTTTTGTTGTTACAGTACATAGGTTTGCCATTATTCAGGATTTCCAAATCCATTGTACTAATGTAGTTCATAAGAGCCTCGCCTCTGGTGTTGATGTTGGTGCTATAGCCCAGTCAAATGTTACACAAAAAATGCATGGATTTACATTAAATGGGATATTAATAATTTTTGGAGAGGTGTTTCGAACCATTACCGGGACTACAAATCCAGATTTGCAACCCTCCGAAACTTGTGCTCACTGAATAGCTTTCGAGAAACAGCAATCTATTAATTTTTTTACTTTTTTCCCATAACTATGAGTTTGTTGGAAAATATCTTTCATAGCTTTTTTAAAGTAAATTATATTTTCTAAATGAGATCAAAATCGTTTTGGTAAGTTATATAGTTACCGAGATACGACTTTTCAAAGATTGACTTTTTTTTTTCCAAAAAGTGAAAATTTTAAGTTTTCTTCATGTTTCAAATTGGATGCCGGAAAAATGGCACGTCCTACAGAAAAGTCAAGAGCATGAAAGTTTTAGGAAGTTTAATAAGCTTTTATTTGAGCTAAGGTTGGTCCTTGTACTTCAGATAGTCTCGTCAGAAATGACAAAAACAAAAAGATAAAAGACAATTTTTTTTTGGTTGAAAGTTCAGTAACATCGGTTTCTCCACTTACGCCTTAATTATTATTATTATTATTTTTATTTTATTTTTTCCTCCCATAACTTGTTGGCAGAAAATGTCGTATAACCGAGTTGAGAAAGTTTGCAGTAATTTTTATAATCATTGAAAAACTCTTGAAAAGGGTCAGCTCAGATGAAAGGAACTGGTAGGGAGGGAAAGACCACTAACAGGACCTCACTCCAAGGTCAGCAGGGGTTTTTCCACCCCAAGGTCAGCAGGGGTTCTTATTTCTTTTGCCCCCTTCCAGCCCAACCAAACCCGAGAGAAGTCTTTTTCGTACGACAGTTTGGTTGTTGAAACCGCCATGAAAGTACTTAGAAGTTTATTTTAAAATAAGTGAGTGTATAATATGTGAGATGTTTATTTTATAATAAGTGAGATGTCTATTTTATAATAAGTTCATTTTAAAAGTGAGCGCATCTTAGAATTTTTAGAATTTTATTAACACTTGCTTTTACATACATAGTTATCTACATCCACTTTAAACATCTCTTATCTATAAGTCTAGCGCTATCCACTAAGAATCCCTTCATACTATAACCCCTGGGTTTAGTGTATGAATGTGGATTCTGGTTAACTTACCACACCTTTCTTGATTATTTTCTCTTGCTCTATTTCCTAATTTTTCTCATCCACTTCTCTCTCATTTTCCCTAAATATTCCCCAATTTTCTTAGTATTTTCTTCACCTCTGAATTTCAACATCTTGATGGTTATTATCTCCTTATGAAATTTATCCCACTTTGTCTCCCAGATTTCTTCCCTCCACCGTGTTACCCCTTCACATTCCGTTAAGTAGTGTGATATTCCTTCCTTCTGGCGCGAGCAGCGATAGAGAGCGGTAGTGTTTACGCGGAGCTCCGTGAGGCGGACAGGACTGGTGAAGATGGGTGTATATTTAGAAACGTACAAGGCGAGAATTGGAAGCTACGCGGGCTGGAACAAAAAAAGTATAAAGGGAGGAAAAGGAGATATCACAAAAGAACAGCTATGGACGGCGGTAATATTGGCCGTGCTGTTAATCATCGGAGGCATCGAGCTGAACCCAGGACCTTTATCCGAAGAGATGGCACAGTTAAAGTCCATGATAAGTAACATCGCAGCGGACATCGCAGAATTAAAGAACATGGAAAAGAATGTGGAGCTGAAAATCGACAGTAAATTCGAGGAGGTAGGGACTATACTACGAAACTGGAAGAAAGAAATAACAGACGAAATAGCTGAATGTAAGAAGAGGTTCGAGACGACAGAAATAAGAGCAGAAGCAGAAAGAAGAAAAATGAACTTAATTTTGTTCGGAGTAAAAGAGATAAAAGAAATGCGACTAACGGAGGTAGTAGAGAAGCTATTTGAAGACGACCTAGGGTTGAAACTAGACGGCTGGGAGATAATAGACTGTTACAGATTGGGAAGGCAACGTACCGACAAAGCCTTAACAACGACGAGCGGAGGGGAATTGGAAGGAGGAGAGGTACAACCTAGGAGCGGCGCTACGTCACAGCGGGTGACGACACAATATGACAGACAGGACAATATACGCGCAACTGAGTCAACAGGAAGAACAGCTGAGCCGGCTGAGCGAAATATGCATGAGGTCGATGAGATGCAGGCGTGTAGGGATGATGAAGCGGTGGCAGGAGAAAGAATTACCAGATATCGCGCGAAATTAGAAAAGTTCAAAGGAGCAAACTATAGTTCACAATAGCAGAAGGAATGTAAGATTGTGTTTTGGAATGTAGAAGGCTTAAAATCAAAGATTTCTAGTGGAGAAGTGTACGGGGTACTGAAATTAGGTGATATAATAGCAGTGGTCGAGACATGGTGCGTGGAAGGAGAAAGTGTGCAGCTGAAAGACTACCATTACATAGGAAAACATGGAACGCGAAAGGGGAATAGGGGGAGAGCTTCAGGAGGTATTGGTGTTTTTATTAGAAATAGTAGCAACATTAATATATGTGAAGAGAAGCCAGAAGAGGCCAAAGAAGTGTTATGGGTAAAGATAAGAAAGGTGGAAAATACAGAGGTGTGCATAGGTCTAGGGATAATACATAACCCTCCTGAAACGTCGGAATTTTATAATGCAAATTTATTTAAAGCACTAAGAGCGCATCTTAATAAATACAAGTGTGAAAATGCCAGTTCCACCAGACCATTTGTAAGACATCACTGGAAGACGAGACTAATGGTCCACGAACTTTTGTGAAAAAAACGAGGAATCACCTCTCTAATTGGTGTGAATGTGAAACAAAAACTTACAGATAACCAAATATGCTTTTCACCATTGAATGAAGTCACAGTGTATGATGGATGTTGAAAGAGATATATTGCTTCAAAAAATGCGACAGCATCTGAAAGTCATGGAGGGGATTCTGTTACCCAAACTCAGCCAACAGCAGCCCTGCAATCATCCCGTAAGAGTTGTGAAGTAGGAAAAATCTGTATTCTGTCTGGAGAGGATATAACAGAAGAATTTTTGAAACTACAAAAGAAAAGAAAAGAGATAGACAAAATATTGCCCTTCCAGCAACACTATATTCTACGAAGACAAATTTCCTAAAAGAAGGTAAATGCAGAAGTGATGGTTGGGGAAAAGAGATTATTGAGTGCCTGAGTCATGAAAGTGACAATTTGGTGGCTGCTGATGCCAGGTATCACAGCCAATGTCTCAAAAATTTGTTCCACAGTCTGTTAGGAGTCGTACCTCCTAATGGATTGTTCATTCATGATGAATGTTAGAAGTCCTACTGACGTTTCCTCTCTGACCATACTACTTGCCGAGACAGGACCCTCATGGCAGCCATGATACATAGAACAAACAAACAAACAAACAAAAATAATAAATAAGATACTGAGGTTGAGATTAACTTGTTGGCTCTGATAGAGCCCTCTGCTGGGCAGTATGCAAAATACCCTTCAGTCTTGAACATCGTCCAAATACAACCAGACAGAAAAGAGGTCATCCAAAAGTGGAATCTGTACAAAATGCTTTGGAGAGAATCAACTCTTACTAGGAGGAAAACAATCAGGAATGCCAATTCTCAGTAAGTAAGCTGTTGGCACAAATTGGAGGTGAACACATTTCTGATGTGAGAATCATCAAACAGCATCTCATTCATCGTTATAAGGAGGATATTGTGATTATGTCGAGGGATGGTTGGCCACCAATTGTTTGTTTTACAAACGTAGGACATAAAATCCTTCATGACAAATGGTATGATGAAAAAAAAAGGATACTAAGGAGGAGCGGTTGAGAGTTGAGAGTTGAGAGATCATCGTAGAAGACATCCACTCTCAAGTTTATGATACCAGTCAGTATCCTTCGCCTGATGGTTTCCTGGACAATGTTGAATCTGTTGTTCCTGAATCAGTACGCCTTTTTTTTTTTAAATCTGTTGTCCTCAAACATAAGTGTAGGTCTATCGGTGGCTGGAAGAGGGAATGTCTTACTTTTTCACTTGTGCTTATGTCTGCTGCCAGGCCGGCTTCATTCATATCCCCACTTTTGACCTCAGTTGGTACATATTTGTACCTCAAGTTTGGGTCAAAAAACCTTGTGAACCTGTGTTCGTCTTTGGGCTTCTCATGCAGTTATAATGCAGCGATCCAGCTAGAAACTTCAGCAATCATGCAAGGTACATCCTCTCCAACCATAAGCTACCCTTACACACAAGCTTTATCGCTTGAGTTTAGGCAGGTGCACACTCAAATGCTCGTGAAAGCATGTGCATGTAAAGGCAATAGACAACAAAAGAAACCGCGCGGTACGTCATTCGTGCAACGCTGCACTCTTTCGTCTGGAAGTGTGTGTGTATGTAAAGGTAGAAGACAAACAAACAAAACTTTCCAAGAGCACATCAACTCCTCTGTACTGAACTTTAAACAATACCGCACGCTCTTAGCTGGCGTGCCGAAAATTTAGACACTCCACGCGCCGTTCTTTTGAGAGAGAATTCGCGCGTGTTTGGCAATTACACGCACAGGCTTACGCGCGTACTCTTTTGTTGACACTCTATCATGCGAGGAAGAACGTGCATTCATTTTGGGCTTATTTTTTCACCGCGCGTGATTGCCTGCTAGCTCTTTCCTCCGATATTGCCCGTACGCTCCCAGGAGTGTGGTAAAGAACTTGTGTGTGGGGCTTGCAATTGAGAAAGGTGCATTCATACAGTTCGTGTTTGACAACGCAGATATAAATGTATGCACACTGGACGGTAAAAATACTTTCCATGAAATGGATGGAATCATGTGCATGACCCCTTGTGCAGCTATGGTGCCACAAAAGAACATTCCAAGAATAAAAGTTTGTGTATCTGCCGAAACAATAGGCTCCTCTGCTGGCACCGAACTCCTACAATGCACCATGAAGAAAAATGCTGGATTATCAGCTGTCTCTATTGATAAGGTACCCCACGATTTTCCAGTCACTGCTGAAATGGAAAATGATGTAACACCCCAGGCATACAAGGATGGAATGGTTTCATGGAGCAAGTTACTGAAGGCCTCCCGTTTCAACGTTCGAAAGTAATTTTCCTACCATTCATTTCTGCTCTACCAACGGATTATATCTAAAAATAACTTTTTTTCATCTTTTCGTTTTTTGTCATTTCTGGCAAGACTATCTGAGATACGAGGACCAACCTTAGCTCAAATTAAAGCATATTAAATTTCCTAAAATTTTAATCCTCTTGATTTTTCTGTCGGACGTGTCATTTTGCTGGCATCCAACTCGAAACATGAAGAAAACTTAACATTTTCACTTTCGGGGGGGTGGGGGGGGGGTCATTCTTTGAAAAGCCTATCTTGGTAACTACGAGGGTTATCCAGAAAGTAAGGAACGTTTTGGAATTAAAAAAACCAAGTACAAGAAAAACATTTTATTATATACATGTGAAAGAGCGACTAAAATACTACTTTTCAACATAATCACCATACAAATTCAGGCACTTATCATAGCGGTGGACAAGCTTTGAAATTCCTGTGTCATAGAATTCTGCCGCCTGTGATCTCAGCCACTCAGTGACGCGTACCTGGAGCTCCTCATCGTCGTGAAGCTTCTGTGAAACCATTTCAAAAAGTAAAGTCCGTGAAACTTGTGGGAAACATAGAGAAAGCTCAGTTATTGTGAAACGGCGGTTTTCACGAATCTTTTCGTCAACTTGGGCGACCAGATCATCAGTCACAATGCTCGGACGTTCACTCTTCTCTTCATCATGAACGTTTGTTCGCCCATTTTTAAACTGAATACACCACTTCCTGACACACTCATTACATTGTTCCCGTACACTTCACACTGTTCCCGATGAATTTCTATTGGTTTTAAGTTTTTTGCCAACAAAAAACGAATCACATACCACACCTCACAACTGGCGGGATTTTGGATTGCAGCACACATTTCAAATTTGAATAATAAAAAAAGGGGCAGCGCAGAGATGTTCCCATTGTCACAGCTGGACGCTGACTGAGGTGCCGAGTACGAGCACACCATTGTATACGCTATTGGCGTGCGCCTGGCGGCATCAGGTGGAAACGTTCCTTACTTTCTGGATAACCCTCGTATATAACTTACAAAAGCAATTTTGATCTTATGTTTTAGAATATTTAATTTACTTTTAAAAACCTATGAAAGATTTTTTCCCAAAAAAAATGCACAGTTTAGAAGATATTGTCAAAAATAAAAAAAGGCCCAAAAAATCGCTTTTTTTCTACCACCATTCAGCAAGCACAGGTTTCTGAGGGTTGCAAATCTGGATTTGTAGTCCCAGTAATGATCCAAAACACCTCTCCAAAAATTATTAATACTCCATTCCGATGTAACATTTGACTGGACTACTACCCCAAATCCCATGTTGGGCATTTGAGTCGCATCCAACTACCAGGTTGAGTCCCTCCCATCTCCAGATAGTAACTAGGTCCTCTAACTCCTTAGAGGGTGGGGGATCCTAAGAATCATATGGAAAATATGTAGAGCAGACAACTAATTACCTTTCGGCATTTCCCTCTTTATACAGCACAAGAACAGCCACCACATCCTGAGAACAGAACTGTGGTATTGCCCAGGCATTCATACCTGTAATTAGAATACATACTCTAGGCCTATCTATAGTGCTAGCACTGAAATTAGAGAAGCCTGCTCCTGTCAAGCCCATGATAAGTCCCTCACAAATCCATGGTTCCTGTATCAGGGCATATGTATCCCTCCAGTCAGTAGCCTTTGGGTAAGGACCCTAGAGGCAACAAAACTGTTTACTGCAAACAGTAAATAACCCTAGTGGTACTCACCATATGCCTTGAACTTGCAGCTTCTTCCAAGCCTCAGGTTTCTCCTGTTGTGAGACCCCTGAGGCTGTATCAGGTCCGATCCCACAGAAGTCCCCGTTAAGGAGCCCTCTGATCTCATATAAGTTCCCTGGCACAGTTCCCTGTAGAAACTGAGTCCCCTATGAAGGAGGGCACTAGTTCCCCGGGTTCCATTGCCAGAGTTCTCTCAAAGTTTTTCTTTTCCGAGTCCCCATCTAAGGAGAGCTTTGGATCATCATTGGAGTCCCCCTTTAAGGAGCCCTCCGATCTTCTAAGGTCCCTGGGAATTTTCCCCATAAGAACTGAGTCCCCTGTGGAGCGCTCTAGTACACCGGGTCCCATTGCCAGGGTTCTATCAAAGTTTATGCTATCAGAGTCTCTATCTAAGGAGCACACTCGATGATTAGACTTGCTAGACTCAATATTGGTCCCACGAGCAAGGCGGAGAAACAATCACTACTCCCGGAACCCCCACAGAAGTACAAGGTCTTGAATACAATGGGGTTCGACCAGGTTCTCCAAAGGGATCATTTGTGCCACCATACAACCCTGGTGCCATTCAGTACGATGCCTTCCACCTTGGCTTGAGTAAGGGATAGAAAAGGAAACCAGACAGGATAAGATAGATGGGTTGTTGCAGGACGCACTTCGTCTGGCTCCTCAGGATGAGACCTTCCCAACATGGGTGACCCTTCTGGTAGCTAGCTACCGTCCATATAGCTCTCCACCTCATTGAAGCATGCAAACCTCCCTGCCCACACAGTCAGTGTTACTGTAAGGCAGCGTCCCCTGGGGAGGCAGAGTATCCAAACTCTTTCGCTAACTGAACACGTGTTCTAGCGTGTTAATTAATACAATGTAGAATTTCCGACTTTTATTGCAAAGAAATGCATTTTCTATTGTTTTCTTCACCTCCACGATACTGCCAAAATTCATGCAACACAAAAACTCTGTGTTACCTCAAATCATGACAATGAATTATGCTATATGAATAACTACAGTATAATAAAGCACAGTAAATCACACCTGCAGAAAAGAAAACAACTTCACCTAGACTAATGCAAATGGCAACTGACACAACATCTAAGAGAGTTGGCAACATAGCAGAAAATTTAGTTAAGTGAAAGCATATCTTAATAAAAAAAAATCACTGCTGCCAATGGAGAAAATATGTAAATGGCAGAAAATACAAGTGTTTAAAAGTTGTAGATGGCAGTTGTTGGTATAGGATGAAAGAAGGGATCAGCAGAAAATGAGTAAATGGCAAGGAAAAAAGGGGGGTTTTACTTAGATGCTTAATTCTTTGAGATTCACTAATTAGTAAAAAAAAAAATATAACATAAAATCCAGGTTCTAAAACTCAACCCTGTGGTGCTTCATCCCTGAAGGAACTATGCCTACCGCTGCAACATCTGCCATAGGCAGCTTCTCAGTCTGAATCATGAGGCTGAGAGCACCCCGTTCCAGACCTCTCTATCTCAGAAAAATTGAGGAAGTACCAGGAATTGAAATCAAGGCTTTGAATCTGTAGCCAGTGACACTAACCACGAGACCACACAAGTGGTCAAATCAAGAATATTCTCTCAAGATAAATTCTTGACCTCTCGTTATATTACCTATGATAAAAAGTCTAATTTTCCTTAACTTTAATTCTGAATTATTAGTTGTTGTCAGTAACCCTTAAAGTAATCCTTGCAACTTTCTCTGGTTGTCGGTGTTTGGTGAGGTTTTCTCATATTGATAGCCCATGTGCTGCATTCGAGATTGCCTAGTCAATTCAATTCAGTTGTATTCATGATCTTCACAGAACTTATGTGGTTTAGCTTCCTTTATAATAATAACAATTTCGTCAATAGATGCTTGTTATTTTTGTTTTCAATTTAGCGATGACAATGGATGACCTTGTCTAGTAATCACTCGCTAGCAATACTGTGACGTTTCAGTGATGAGCTGACATTTTATCAGACAAAATTGCATCCTCGCGAATCTTGCAGGGATTTTGTAAGGTAAACGACTGTGATTGGTCGATATCCGAGGCATTGCTAAACGTTATTGGTCAATATTGAGTACGTGGTGTATGAGTGGAATAGTCCTAGTAATTTTTTAAAATACTGTACTTAAACAGGGGCTAGAAGCAGGGTTTCAAAATTTGTGGTAACTGGTAAAAAGCAAGTATTATAGTAACCCTAAAAAAAAGGATTTTGAGCCTGCTTTTTAAAAAAATGCAATGTGCTGTTTCAGGTATTGTGACTGGAGCTCAGCCTGTGAGATTTAATCCTGTAATGGTTGTAGATCCCAGTAGAACATCCATGCCTGTACATTCATCTTTTGTGACAGAGGGTAATGTAGTAGTAACATATTTCACTTTCATATTTAATAACAATAACAATATTCAATATTCTGTCAATATTATCCTTATCTTCTAATAAACTTTTGATTCATTTTTGAACATGTAACTTTTTAAAAATAAAAACTACTTAAAGATTTGAAAACACCATTCATGTTGTGTTCCAGAACACTATTTCATAATGAATGTTACAGTATTACTTTTAAATTTATTATATTGTCTTAAAAATTGATACCACTTCATAAGTTTTGCTGGTATATAGTAAATCTAATTTTGAAATATTGGATAAGTTTATAATTGCTTCTCCTTTGCTGGTACAGGAACATTGGTACAAACAGAGGGATCAGTTTTAAACCAGAGCAACCAAGCACAACCAACCCCGAAACCAAATGCTTCTCCCAGACCCAGCATCTTAAGAAAGAGGGATAATGAAGGGTAAGTCTAACTATAAATATTTCTTCACTCATTTGCTTTCATACTTATTAATTATTTACACATCAGTATGTTAATAAAGTCAGATAAACTGATGTAACAAAGTGCCAGTATGTTTTTGTTTAATCAGTTATGATATGCAGAATACAACAAAAAAAAAAAGGTCAAATTGGCCAGTTTCGGGATTTGAACCATGGAACTCAAGAATGTAAGGCCAAGACGTTACCATCTCGGCCACCTGGGTCAGTTTGACGGTCTAGTTGGATAAGCGCAATAGTGTTATTTGTCATAGCTAACTGTATTTTAATTGCCAAAGCCTTATAAGATCACAGTAAAACAATAGATAGATAGATTTTTATTGCTGTAAACATTTATAATGTATAGCCACGTCACATAAGAAATTACACAATAGCTTTCTTACAATAAAAAGAAGTGTTTAAAAAATATATTACAAGTCAGTGGATAAAAGTTAAAATCACCACACAACGTTTCAACTCTCCCCTGGAGTCTTCCTCAGGTGACTTCTCACACAGTACTGATCATGAAGATTGAGTTTCATCATGGTAACCATAAATAAAAACACTGTTTCTCAAATGTCTTTCTTTCCAGTTCTTTGGAATGTCAAACATTCCTTCCTCTATGCATTCTGCTGGTGGCCAGGGAATTTGTAACACTGGAACTTTCCTTTTCAGTCTCCTCATTACATTCAGCCATCCATCCCCTATATCACCATCATACCTATTTAAACACATCCCCTGGTTGCCGATTATGGACCATGCCTCATATACCTTTCTTTTTATGTAATCATCCTCAATTCTTACAATGTTTACTTCACCAATGCCATGCTTGTTTTCCGTCATATGCTGACTGAGTCCAGTAGAGCATTTCCCACTATTTACATCCCTTTCATGCTCGCGTATTCTGGTTTTAAAGTCTCTCCAGGTTTCCCCGACATATACTCCCTCACAATCACTACATTTTATCGAGTACACTCCAGGAAAATTAATTTTGTCCTTGTTCGTACCAAGATGTTTATACTGGGAAAATATTTTTTCAATTGTCTTTTCCGTTTTATATGCTGGTACTATGCCATATTTCAGGAAAACTTTCCCTATGCGTTCGCTGACGTGGGGATCATATGGTACGCCTATGTAACCTATACTATTATTTTCTTTCGTTTTTTCATCTTTTTTGTCATTTCCTTTTTCAACACTTTTCCATATATGGTTAATTTTTCTACCACAATATCCATTTATTTCTGCTAATCTAAATACTTCTTTCTTTTCCTTTTCTAGATCTTCATTATTATTGCATAGACCAATGGCTCTGTGTGCAAAATTACGCCATAAATTGTTTTTGATTCTGTGATGGTGTGTTGATCTTCTGTGTATATACATTTCTCCTTTACATGTTTTTCTATACACGCCTAAACAAATTCCCTGTTGCTGTAGGGTAATTCTAAGGTCCAAGAAGTTGATACTGTTGTTCGCCGATTTCTCAATCGTGAACCTCACCCTGTTGTGGTAACTGTTGAATTCTTCTAGCAGTGAGTCAGAGATGTCTTGCCTAGCTATTACCAATATATCATCCACGTAACGCATATACAGCTATATGTTGTCAAAGTTCTTCCCAATCACCTGTTTTTCCATGAAGTACAGGAATACATCCGATACGAACCCCGACACCGGGTTTCCCATAGCCAAGCCCTCTTTCTGTTTGTAAATAATGCCATCAAATTGAAACACATTATATTCAGAACACACCCTGAACCATCTATCATATTCGTTGGCCACTACACAGTCCACTCCTTGTTCGATAAGCCACCTAAATAAACACTCACTAGCTTGTTCTCTAGGTATGCTGGGATATAGCGAAACCACATCCAAACTAAACATACATAAATCATTGCCGTACTCCATATTCTCTAGAAGGTTTCTTGCTTCAAATGAGTTGCCAATAGACCATCTTGTTCTCTTTTGTATATCACTCAATCTTTTCACCAAATGTTTTGCCAACCCAAATGCTGGATGGTTATACATAGGGATTATAGGCCACAAAGGCACATCCTCTTTATGTGTTTTAGGCAAGCCAAAAAATTTGGTAGATCAGATTTGTTAGTGATCAGACTTTTTTTAACATCCTCACTAATTGTTATACTACTGTTGATCACTTTGTTCACTTCCCTTCTTATACTCATGATAGGTTCTTATCAAGAATTGTGAAATCTGGGAGTCCAAAAATTCTTTCATTTTTTGGATGTATGTGACAGAGTCAATGAAGACAGGTGATTTTCTTCATCACTTTTTACAACCAGTATTTCGTTTTCACTCAACCACTTCTTAGCATACGCGATGTTTTTTCTCATCTTCACTCCTTCACCACTTATTCCTTTTTCTTTTTCTTTAACCTCGTCCATAGCTAAAGACACCTCTTGTATAAACCTCTTTTTTTCATCACCATCCACGATCATTCCAGAACCTTTGATCGCAGATGCTAACAAATCCTCCATCTTACATTCACTGTTCTTTGGAGCAAATTTAAATCCATACTGGAATGTACTCGCTACTTTCGTTGGGATTACTGTGTGAGAAGTCACCCGAGGAAGACTCCAGGGGAGAGTTGAAACGTTGTGTGGTGATTTTAACTTTTATCCACTGACTTGTAATATATTTTTTAAACACTTCTTTTTATTGGATTTGTATCAGTGGAAATTTGGGACCGATAAGGATGTTTCATTGCTTTCTTACCAACTATTAAAATTATAAAATTCATGTACACTGTACAGAGGGTACATCGTCAGTTCAGTTCTGACCGTCCTCCTAAATGTTTCGAAGGAAAGATCCGTAACTTGTAATGGAAGACTGTTGAATAACTCTAAGGATGTGTACTCAAAACTAGTTTTTATTGTACTATACCGGCATTTATTTATGTATATATTTGTGTTAGAGCGTTTATGATAACTGTGAATGTTTTTGCATAAGGTATAATTGTTGTAATTCTTCTTAACATAAAGGAGGGCGGCCATAACATACATTGATGGTAGAGTAATTAACCCTAATTCTATAAAAAGTTTTTTACAGTGTGCTTTAGACGGAACTCTGCAAATCAATCTCACTACCCTCTTTTGCAAAATAAAAAGTTGATTTGTTGAATGATGATTCCCCCATAATAAAATTCCATAGTTCAAATCTCTATATATATAAAAGGCTTTGTCCTGACTGACTGAATGAATGACTGACTGACTGAATGACAGGAATCAACGTACAGCCTAAACTATAACAGGTAGAGACTTGGAATTTTGACAGTGCCTTCGTTTCCTAATGTAGATGCTCACTAAGAAAGGATTTTGAAAAATTCTGATTCTAAATGCCAAAAATGAGTGGAAAACGGGCAGGAAACGTGCATTTTTTGCGTTTCCGAAGCGTAATATATTTCAATGTCAAATCAATTACAGCTGGCTTTGGCTATTTTTGTCAAACCTTGGAAATGAAACTTTCGCGATCGCTTGAATGTTGTAGCTCACGCTGGTCGATTCATTTGTTTTTAAAGTCAAGGCACGCATACATATGAAATTTTCAACCTAATCCCGAAGAGGATTATTCTTCTTCTTCTTCCTATTATTATTATTATTATTATTATTATTATTATTATAAGTGGGATAATCAACATAGGCCTAAATATGGTCAAACGTTGTTCGATTTGGACGAAACTCACTGTACAGGGGTTTTCTGGGCCAAGGACCTCGAATCTGAGGACGCTTTTACCAGACGATACTATCTAATCGTGGTATGTAGTCCACGTGATTAAGGAGTTAATAAATATAATGATATAACTATTATGCTCTTGATTTTTAATTTTTGAAATAATTATCGCGGGCGAAGCCGCGGGCACATGCTAGTGACTGTATATATGAGCATAGTAAACAGTTAGTAGAACTTGCCTGACATAAGATTTTAAAACTCTTAACATAAAGATACCTTTACTGACAGTATTTTGGATTCTGCTGGTATGTTTTTTCCAGCCTAAATCTGATTCAATGTCAATCCCTAAAAATTTTACACATGTGTTATCTACTGTCAACATTCTATTCAAACTAAAATTTACTGTCTCTGTCTTATCATTGTTAAGTGAAAGCGTGTTGGCTTTACACCATTCATGAATGTTCTGGGTTACACCATCTAGTTGCCAAATTGAAGTTTCCTTAGTTTTATTTATGATGTTGGCAGCAAGGTCATCAGCATAAAGAAAAGCATCCTTTAATATTCATGGCAAGATTATTTATATATACAATAAATAGTAAGGGTCCCAAAACAGAACCTTGAGGAACACCATATTTCACCAGTTTATATTGTGACTTATTATTAAAATTCAAGTCAACGAATTGATAGCGAGAAGAAAGATATGACTCTAAAAATTTACAACTATTGCCATCAAAACCATAAAATTTAAGTTTTTGCAAAAGAGTTTTATGTGATACAGTGTTAAAAGCCTTCGTAAGATCGAAAAATCGACTACAGACATCTTCGCCTTTCTCCAGGCCTTCATAACACCGCTTTACAAATGATGTAACTGCGTCAACGGTACTACAAGATTTTCTAAATCCAAACTGACTGTGTAAATATGTTATTATCTTCAAAGTATTTTGAAATTTGTTTGTGTAGTAGAATTTCCAAGGCTATGTTGTCATGATAACTGATGCTCATTTCATAAATTTTTTCGAATATGTATATTACCATAAAATAGGCACTAAATTGAGCATTACTCCGAAACAGGTCAACCAATTTTATCCAATATCAATAGACGTCTTCCCATGGACATTATAAATGTGTATACCAAGTTTCATAAAAAAACCAGTAAAGCGTATTTGAGTTACCGTGTCTTTAAAATAGACACTAAATTGGGTTTTACTCTGGTACCAGTCTACTAATTTGGTCCAATATCAGTAGACGTCTTCCCATGTACATTATAAATGGGTATACAAAGTTTCAGGAAAATCCAATAAAGCATATCTGAGTTATCGCGACTTCTTATATATTAACATAAAAGGCACTAAATTGGGCATTATTCCGGTACTGGCCAATCGATTTGGTCGAATATCAATAGACGTCTTCCCATGGACATTATAAATGCGTATACGAAGTTTCATAAAAGTCCGATAAAGCATATTTGAGTTATTGCGCCTTTAAAATTGACACTAAATTGGGTTTTACTCTTGTACCGGTCAACAGATTAGGTTCAAATTCAATAGGGTACTTTTCATGGGCGTCATAAATGCGTGTAACAAGTTTCATGGAAATCCAAAACAGCGTATTTGAGCTATGGTGCCTTTCTAATATAATCTATTAAAATAGGCACTAAATTAGGCATTACTCCGGTACTGGTGAACCAATTTGGTTCAATGGCAATAGGGTTCTTCCCATGGACATTATAAATGTGTTTTCCAAGTTTCATGAAAATCTGAAAAAGCGTATTTGAGTTATAGTGCATACAGACACACAGACAGACAGACGGACAGACATTTTTTCGTCCCCACACAATCTCATAAAGTACCATACTGGCACTTAATAACTGCTTGTTTAAAAGTTTTCATATTAAAAAATAAGCAACCTTAAAATTAAATTCCCCTTATAGTTGCACCTCATTAATTTGAAGTGTTCGGGACAAAAAATTTGAACTTTGAATATTATTTTTTTTAATTATCAAATTGATATGTAAAAAAATTCTAACCATTTTCAGTGATAAAGACTCTAAGCTACAAATGAAAATGTTATGCAACTAGGATCCTAAAAATTTTAATTATATTACATGAATTCATATTTGTGAGCACTGGAAATTGTCTTGCATAATTATTATATTTTATACATTTGAGCTACCTAACAAGACATTAAATCATCATTTTCCATTAATGACCAACTGAGTCATAGTGACCGGCTGCAATCTAAGTTAGTTTGTGGGAACATCTGCATGCAGTTAAAAATTTAACCAAGAGTGCTGCACAGCTAAATGAGGTCCTACCCTCTTGTTCTACCTCTTGCTTATGTGTATCCCTAAATGTGAATAATGTTGGCTTTGTAATAAAATTTGGTGAATAATAATGTTTGTTATATTTCAGAAGACAGATACTTATAGGTATTCTGTCTAGGAGAGTGTGAGATCGCCAGAAATAATTATTGATTTTTTAATGTCTTTCCAAGTAATTGGTTAATTTATGTTGACGAGAACGCATGTGTTTTTCCATAAAAAACAGGAACAATAATTATTTTGCAGTGGCAGAGACATGTGTAGATTAGTAACAAATACTTCAGAATAATTGAGTATTCCTGTATATCACAATGACTTTTGAGTCATTCCATGTCAAATCAACACAGCTGCCAACCTGACCATCTCAGATTTTCATGAAATTTGGTGTGTTCATTGCACATGATGAGAGAATGAAAAATGCCAAATTATAGAATTCTAGCACCAGTACAACAAAAGTAATGGCTGCCCAAAGTTCGGAAAATGTGCTGAAAATTTGATCAACACTACAGACAAAAACGGCTGTAACTTCTGTTCTAATAGAGATAGAACTGTGAAACAGGTATTTTCAGAAAGGTCTGGGAACAAGCTTTCAAATGATATGCAACATGGCTATATTCAAACAATGTAAACAATTACGGTCAATGACCTTAACTTTTGACCTTGAATATCTCAAAACATGTCACCTTCAAAATTGATGAAAAAAATATATTTGCTTCTTCATGTTACACTATACAACATAGTAAAAAATCAAGTTGGGACGACATTGGGTTTAGGAGATATAAATTAATATGTACAGCTATTTGGTGCAATAAAGCAGTAGAAATTGTATGCTGACTGCAACAAAGTGTCATAGAGTTCTGCAAAACGTGTTAACTGTTAAAAAGTGGATTTTCATCTTTGAATGCTTGATACAGTTATTGGCCTGTTCACATTGTTACCTTACTGTGCATTGCTATAATAACACTTTTTAACAGTTAACACGTTTTGCAGAACTCTATGACACTTTGTTGCAGTCCGCATACAATTTCTACTGCTTTATTGCACCAAATAGCTGTACATATTAATTTATATCTCCTAAACCCAATGTCGTCCCAACTTGATTTTTTACTATGTTGTATAGTGTAACATGAAGAAGCAAATATATTTTTTTCATCAATTTTGAAGGTGACATGTTTTGAGATATTCAAGGTCAAAAGTTAAGGTCATTGACCTTAATTGTTTACATTGTTTGAATATAGCCATGTTGCATATCATTTGAAAGCTTGTTCCCAGACCTTTCTGAAAATACCTGTTTCACAGTTCTATCTCTATTAGAACAGAAGTTACAGCCGTTTTTGTCTGCTGTGTTTATCAAATTTTCAGCACATTTTCCGAACTTTGGGCAGCCATTACTTTTGTTGTACTAGTGCTAGAATTCTATAATTTGGCATTTTTCATTCTCTCATCATGTGCAATGAACACACCAAATTTCATGAAAATCGGAGATGGTCAGGTTGAAAATAGTACTTTTCTGTGTTGATTTGACATGGAATGACTCTTTTTTTTTATTATTCATCATATGGTGAAGAAATTATCAAATTTTATGAAACTTATTTAAAACTTGTACTGCATAAAAACAAATGGCTTTCTTCTTTAGAATTATAACCATAGGTGTAAATATGTAAATATTTGATTTAGTACTACCGCATTTGCCGGCATATAAGACGCACCGGCCAAAAATGTTTATTGGCCTGAATTCTTCGTAAGTGAATTTAAAAGAAGAACATTCTTTTAAGATGAAATTTTACAGAGTGCACAGCTGCTTCATGTAAACCTCCCATATGAGGAGAATTTGATGGCAAGAAATGCCAAAGAACATTCAAATGAGAAGTAGCATCTTGCACTGATGATTGATGCTCTTCTGATTGTAATGGTTTGTTAAGACGTTGAAGATCTGTATTAGCACCTACAAAATTAGTGCCATTATCAGAGGTGACAGAGTTAGGAACACCTCTACGCCCTGTGAAGCGAGAGAAGGCTGCAAGAAAAGCACGGGAAGTAAGTGCCATGACAAGCTCAATGTGGATAGCCTTAGTGGACATGCACATGAAAATAGATAAATAAGCCTTGATAGAAATCTTAGATCGAGGACCACCATACTTAATGGTGTATGGGCCTGCATAATCGATGCTAACATTCGTAAATGGGGGTATAGAATTAACTCGTGAAGGAGGAAGGTCAGCCATTTTCTGCTGCAATGACTGAGCCTTATAGCAAAAACAAATAATACATTTGTTTATGACCCCATGAACAACTGTTCTGTTAGAGGCTATCCAATAATTTTCCCTTGTATGGGCAATAATAGACTGTACCCCTGCATGATGCAGCTTACGATGCGCGTGTTCAGTGAGGTTTTTAGTCAATTTATGCGATGAGGTCAACAGATTCTGATGTTTTTTTTATTGACAAGGCAGAGTGTTTGAGGCATCCGCCTAAGTGTAGAAGACCATTCTCATCAAGGAATGGTGATAATTGCAATGGTTTGCTACTAGTTGGTATGGCTTGTCCTAAAGACAGATTGTTTTATTTCTTTAGAATAAGATTGATGTTGTACCACTTTGATACAACATTTGAGGGCTTTGTGAAGCTCAAGAAGCAACAATGGACCCTTAATAATTGATTGAGGATTGTGAACCCTGTAAATGAGCCTCAATGCATGGGTCATAATTCTCGAAATCTTTAGGTGATCAAATTCTAAAACTGTAGAATTCATTTCAGAATTCTTGAACCGAATTACAGCCACTTGCTTAATTTCTGGTAGTTGAGTGGGAATTTCAAGTGAGCTATTGCCAGGCCAATCAAGTTGAGGAGCAAGAAGCCATTTTGGACCTGACCACCAAAGCTGATTATGTATGAGATCAGAAGGAGAAACACCTCTAGAAATAAGGTTGGCTGGGCTATCCTTTGAGGATACATGATGCCATTGACAGGCTGAGGTGAACTCAATAATGTCTGAAACTCTATTTCTGACAAACGTTTGTAAACTATCGAGTGAATGAGCTAACCAGCACAACACAATGCTAGAATCACGCCAGAGGAATATTGCATCAATATTCAAGAGTAACATGGGCATAACCTTATGAATTAGATTCGCTAAAAGATGAGCAGCCAATAGCTCTAACCTAGGAATCGTGGTAGGTTATACAGGTGCGATTCTAGATTTAGCACACAGCAAGAAACTTTGAACATTACTGGAGTGAATATAAGAGCGCAAATACAAACAGGCACCATAGACAGATTCACTAGCATCACAAAATCCGTGAAGCTGAATGGACTTTGAATCTTGCAAAACTACCAAGCGAGGTATAGCAATCTGCTCTATCATACTTACTTGACTATGAATCTTTAGCCATTTATCAGCTACATCAGGAGGAATAGGTTGATCCCAAAAAGTCTTCCATAAAGACTGAAATATTATCTTGCAGTAGGCAACAATTGGAGATATAAGGACTAAAGGGTCAAAGATTGAAGCAATGCAAGATAACAAAGTTCTTCTAGAGCATATCTTAAACGGTTTTATGAAATCAATGGTGGTCTCTATTCTAAGCAAGTCATTAGATGACTGCCAGATTAGACCTGGAGCCTTTATAGAACTGACTTCAGATTTACCAAATGTACGGCTATCTAAAGTCTCTTGCATATGAAGAGGAATATTCTGAAGCATTTGAACTCCACTTGCGAGGATTAAAACCTCCTAAGGGCAGCAGTGATCACAACTGAAATACAGCTTCTTTAGCTTCAGTTAAATTAGCACAAGTTGCAACAATGTCATCAACATAAATTGAACGATTAATAATAGTCCTGGCTAAAGGATATTTAGCGCCTTCATCAATCGCTACCTGCTTAAGGGCCCTAGTAGCCAAGAAAGAGGCAGAGGCAGTACTATAAGTAACTGTCTTGAGGTTGAATATCTCAGTAGGGTTAGAAGGAGTGTCTCAATGTCGGCAGTAAAAGCTACAGAGTTAAATCTGAAGCGTAATAGTATAGAAAAAATTTCAGGATGAACATTAGGTCCCACTGCCAGAATATCATTTAGAGATTTACCATTGGAAGACTGGGCAGAGGCATCAAACACCACGCGAAGTTTAGTCATGGTGCTTGGAGGTAAACTTGCAAAACGGTCCATAATTTCCACTAGTTGATGATTTAAAAAATGATGAAGAAAATTTACTCTTAGTGGAGGCTTTAACACCGGGTGGTGAGTATAAAATAGTCGGAATTCTCATTGGAAACCTGATCAACAGATTCCATATGTCCTAACTCCAAGTATTCGGACATAAATTTCCTGTAATCCTTAGCTAATGTAGGATTAGAATGAAAGCGTCTTTCAAGAGACGCAAATCTTAAATGCACTTGGCGATTAGTGCTACCCAAAGATTGAGGATCAGATTTAAACAGTAGCTTAACTACATATCTACCCTCAGAATTTCTTTTAGTGTTCTGGGTGAAATACACCTCGCATTCAAACTCTTTGGAATTCATAGACGTGTTAGAAACCTTTTCCAGGTCCCAGAACTTAATAAGCAGTTCACTGATTTCCAGATCTGAATTAAGAAAGGCTGAATAATGCATAGTTAAGGTATTAGATTGAACAGATACATTATCAGGGATTCTATTATCTAGATTCTAAGCGGCCTGTCACACTGAGCTTCGATCGATCAAGACCAGCCGACTGCCATCTTGCGCTCTCGGCTAAATTTCTGTTCCTTGTCACACTGCATCGAGCGTCATCGATCAACGAAAATATTATAGGTTATGTACCTATATGATTTTACTAGGTCTACTCATCACTGTATATTAGAGGTAAAGTATATTACCTTATTAGGAATACGAATGCCTATTTCCTGCACATTATCATACTACATGTGTTGGGATGTAAGGTTTAATATTATGCCTACTATATCAGGCTACATCTGTTTACTTCAAGCTTCCATCAGTCGGCCGAGCGAAGAGGTTTGTTGTTTGTTGTAGTTCGATCGCCCACCGCTAGGTGCTTACAACTCGATCTATTTTTGTGTTTTTAAAATTAAACGACATAAGAAGATATCGTTTTAAATGCCTTAAATGATTCGTGCAATTATATTTCATTCAAATATAAGTTTAAAACGACATTATTGTGTAAGTTAAATCTTCCAGCATCAATTCTGAACTTCAGGTGGGTACGAAGTTTGCCATCGACTGGCGATTGAAAAACAGACAGGTTTGATTTCACAGACCAGATGATCTCTCACCCTCGTTGTTGATCGATGCTATGTGACTGATACCACTGCTGTCTATAGGTTCGTTATACCTGTCGGTCGGACGCTGTCCCTCGATCAATCCAGTGTGACAGCCCCTTTAGATTCAAGACATGTAAGTCTATTGGACCTACAAATAGATAGTCTAGGAGTTTGACCACAAAATACCAACCCAAATTGTGAGTTGTGAATTGTGGGTAGGGTGGGTGCAGAAATTTTGCCTACACAATCGATTTGTGAGAAAACCTCAATACCCAGCCTCAGATCTACAGAGTTAGGTGTGTTGAAGTTGGGATTGACTAGTGACAAATTAGGCGGAATATTCCAATTAGTTACATTAATTGGAGACTATGGAAATTTCAATTCTGAAATTTCCGGAACAACAATGGCAACGATATTACAATACCATCACATAGTTCTGAACCTGATCTCTATTGAAATAAATTTATGAGTGCTTACTTTGGAAAATAATATGCCAGCTAGCCTTGCATGCTGCTGGTGGGGAATCAGCTTTAAGTGCCTAAATAACATCACTGATCAAGTTGCAATTAGAGCCGCTATCTAAAAGTGCTGTGGCCTCTACGGCCGACCATCCTTGCCCATTATAAATACATTAGCTGTAGGAAGTAGACAGCTTTGACGATTCTGAGAGGGTGACATATTCCCTGCAGTATTAGATATTTGCAGCTTATTCTGGATACTATAATCATGCAGGAGAGTACTATGTTTTTCTCAGCATACACTACAAGAGAATGTACTGCAAGATTTAGTATGACCTTTTGAAGAGTAGCATACTAGACATAGATGATTGGTCCTAACAAAATTATTACGGCTTGCATGATTCATTGCCTTAAAAGCATCACAGTGGTATAATTGATGTGAATCTTTCTTGCAACAAATGCACCTGCTATTAGGTTGAGCTGGTTTGCCCTTAACCACTATTGGTTGTGAGGACTGCGAATTTGAGGATTGATTTTTCACAGCTTAGTCGGTAATTTGTAAGACACAAACTCTAGTCTCCAGAAACTTAAAAAGTTCCATGAGGTCAGGCAATTTGTCTGACTTCAGTAATGACTCCCATTCTCTAATGATATGAACAGGGAGTTTGTCTAAAATCATTTTAGAGATAATTAAATCGGACAAATCGACATCAGTATTTAAAGAGTGGAATGCATGCACCGTGCTTATGAAATGATCTTCAAATTTTTGCAGAGAATCTGCAGAAATCCTTTCAATAGAAGGTGGTAAAAATAGCTTGTTGATATGGGTATTGGCAACTAGACGATTGTTGTCAAATCTTTCTGACGTCTTCCAGCCTATATAAAATGTAGCCAAGGACACAGGAATATTCTGTATTACCATCATGACCTCTGACGATAAGCAAGATTTAAGGTATTGGAATTTGTCCATATTCGAAATATACTTATGTTGTATCACAAGTAAATTAAAAGTATCCCTAAGCAATTGCCTGTGAATTGGGAGAGTCTGATTTCGGGAAGTTTAGGAAGTGAAGGAGACGATTCGGTAGATGACTGCTGGACTACAGGAGCAGAGACCTGATCAGGATCATAAACCTGTTTAGTTTTAGCAAGAGAACCATTTAAAAGACCTATTGCCTCATGAAAAGCCGCTTCGACTTCTCGTCTTTGAAGTTTGATGACTTCAGTCACTTCTTGAGGACCGATTTGAGAATATTTAATCTTATATTGATTAAATGTGGTTTCAAATGCATTACGCACACTGACAGCTTTGAAATATGAAACCTTGTCTCGTATAAATAATGTCTGAATAGATTGAACATAATCAAAGAACTGAATTCCTACAAAATCAATAGAAGGTAGTTTAGCCATAGATACAGCTTGAGCAGCCCTTTGCTTAGCAGTAGGCTCTGCTTCTGCTACTTCTTGTCTAGCCCTAACGTCTGCATTTTGTTTAAGTTTAGCCTCATAGGCTGCAATTAAAGAGTCTGCATGAGAGATGGCTGAAAAGACAGCTTGCTCATCCTCTGCTCTATAAGCCTCTTCGGCTTCTGTATACTCAACTTGTTCAAATCAGAGACTGAACATCTTCAAATTTAATGAGAATTTCATCAAATTTAGCCTTACGGGCTAAGATCTCCTTATGTGATATATCGTCAAGATCGATAAATACTAGAAAGGCATTGATGTGGTGAGTAATCTGAGCCTTAATAGGAATTATTTTAGCTTTAAGAGCATTAATGCTTAAATCCTGATTAGATTTACAGATCAAAATATAATGGGTAATGATGATTGCCACCTTTAGGGCTGAAATACAGTAATCACAATACCCGATTTCGGGTTATGACAAAATTAATTACAATGGACGTCGAAAACAAGACAATATCTAGTGTAGCAATCTGTACCAGTGTAGGAATTGAAGGGCTTAGTGGAATAAGGGGGTATCCCTCACTTTGGTTGAAAATGAGCTAGTTGCATATTATGTAACCTGAGTCCATCTAGTGTAAGTTTATTGTACTCTTAGAGTGTGGGATAGCCCCCCTGAAAAGTTGGAGAGGATAATAAAAGTCCTTGGAACTGTTGTCAACATTTCTGAGTGGAATATGGAGGCTACCCAACTCCTCTTTGAAACCATCATCCTGATTGGTCAGCTGTTTACCGGATTGACCAATGGGGGAACAGCTTTCATATCACATGTATATCATGTGTATGTGGATGTACATGATTGAAATGGGCTGGTTTGAGAGCACACAGGTTCCTGGTTCCAGGCTATACGTATTTGCCATGTGATGCTGATTTTGGCATCATTGAAAAACTAAACGACATATCCAGTATGTATATACACCTCAGGAGTAGGCAAATCTCATAAAAAATGCAAGAAAAAATAAACCATTAACTGTACTAGAAATGAAAGAAGATTTTGTTAGTCTGGCTCCATTAACAAGCAAACTAACAAAAAGAAAAAAAAATCCCATTCTGGCAGAAATGTGGACTTCCGAAAAGCATCGATTCCAAGATTCGAGGGTGGGCATAAAGTGGACGTGCGTTTCACATACAGTGATTTAGGCACTTATTCTACCGTCAGCTTTCAGAAAGGGAAAGGAAAGCCACAGAAAATCGCTGGCACAGTTTTAGAACCAAAGTACCCCAATGGGAGGCCAATCAAGGCAGCTAAATTTCGTGACATAACTTCATTGTTGAAGTTCATACCCCCCGTGTACCATGACTTTTATTTAAATTTTAAGTCAGACAATATGTGTGAAGTGGGAGAGAACAATGAACATGATTCATTTGATATTGATGTTTGAAAGTTTTGTTTGTCACTTCTGTTGTAAATATTGTATGATATCTAGAAGTTAAGTAAAAGTTTCTAATATTATAAATTAAAATATTGTGTCCTACATTTGCAGAATGTTAGTTCAAAACCTTCCTAATATAATACCAAAAGTATTTCGTGATTGGTAATTTTTGGCTTGAGTTATGGAAAATCTAATAAAATACTAGATATCTCAAAAACACAACTTTGAGGGATAACCCCTTATTCCACTAAGCCCTTCAATTGGTGTCTGTTTAAACTATACATATATGTAAATTTACAACACTAACTTGTCAATTGATCCTCCGGCCTTCACCTCAAGCATGCAAAAGACACGGAGGTAGTAATAATGTCAATTACTATTTGATTAATTAAGATGTTATTTAAGAATGACTCTGGTAAATATCCAGAGCCCGGAGGACCAGAAAAATGTACGGGCAAAGTAGGATCAAGCAGACTGTAATTTCCAATAGGAAAGAATGGATTTTATTTGAAAGTTAATCTTATGCTGAAGGCTTAACTTATCACAATTAAGCTAAGTTTGCCCAATACAATTTTTTTTTTTTTTTTTTTTTTTTTTTTTTAAAGAGATGATGAGATCACAATCTTTATTGTAATTAGCAAACAGTACATGAAATGTTAAAAAAAATTATCGCCATATTTATATGTTAATAGTGCAAGTTCATTAACAAGCTGATCACTTGGATATATATAAATGTTATTGAATAACACTTATGAAATTCATGTAATTAGCACAGTTCTTGATTGAATTACAAGCCTTTGATTTAAAGTTCATGAAAGGAATTATCCTCGAGATGGCTATTCAAATCAGTTTTAATTCAAAGCACAAAGAAAATTAATTTGCTGATGAAATTATTCAGCTGAGATCTTAAATGTTATGTTAAATTGCTGGCTCTGAATCCTGGCAACGCCAAGACCATGAAGAGAATATTTATAATATATCTCTGAAGATGAGTCAAATAAATCACACAATGGGTGATTGATTTCTGAAGCTATTTAGAAGTCTTCAGGAGATTAATAGGCATTATAATCCCACGAATTAATCTTGAAAAAAGCTGACCTGCTGCAACATCTTGTGGAAGAGAACTCAAGCTACTTGACTTGATAAAAAAGACACAAAGAGCCTAGAAAAACATGTGTCTTGAAAGAATGAAAAGGTTCTTTGGAATGAATAACAAAACAAGAATAATTTTAAAAATGTAATAATGACTTCAGCTAAGCCTGAAGTAAGCAAAGCCTAATTGGCTATTTAAAATAACAAGAAATGTTAATCAGTCTCTGATTGGATATTAACATACAATAAAATATCATAATGGCTATGAACAATTTCATTTGCTTAAATAACAAACAAGGGAGCATGCTAAGCAAAGCCTGCTATAATGAATAAACTACAAAATAAAACATGGCTAACTAAGAACTAATTGACATAACGGAACAAATACCTACATGCATCGGTAATTCTAGTTCTAATATGTTTTAATCTCATTAGTGTGTGTTATAAAAGTGAGTTGTTGTAGTTAATTTTTTGGATTTAGAAAAACAAAGAAAAAATCCAGTGCCAATTGCCAGTATACAAATGAAACATATACAAGGTGGAGCAAAATGCATAGTACAGTGAACTCTCGATAATTCGGACCTCAATATGCCGGACTTCGGGTAACTCGGACAGATTCTTGACGACCCAGACCCAGATCTACAGCCATTCTATGGCCACTTCAGGACTACAAGAGAAGTAATTATTCAAAAGCAACAGAAAAGGTGTACACAGTAGAACATTTACATTTTCTCCAGGCCTAAATCTCCTCAGAAAAATATGCTCAAAGTGCTCACATCAATCATCATCGTGTCCTAATAATGTAACAATGTGCATTTCAGACCCTCGCTTGAAATTTTAAGACAGTACTGAAGTGTTATTTGTTTTTGTTCCAACTGTAAGTTGCCTATATTCTGCCTCATACATTTTTCTTGTAGCTTAAACACGAAATTTCATTACTTAGATACCATTTCCTCATTTCCCCTCCATAAGCTGGACATTTCGTAACTCGGACAGACTCCTGCCTACTTTAGTCCGGTTTATCGAGAGTTCACTGTACAAAAATAACAATGAATTAGAGAAGAATGGCTGCATACCTAGAAAGGCAGTTTATTTGAAAACAATGTCCATACTTTGCCATTCGATGCAAGCAGATTACTTTCTGAAAATTACATCCAATAAATGCCCTCCTTCATTCAATTCACAAGTATGCAGTCGACTCAGAAAGCTATCCATCACACGTGTCAGCATGTCGTGCAGGATAGCTGCAATTTCATGACGAATGGAAGCCTGCAATTCCAAAATTGTCTCCTTGCGAGTGGAGAACACCTTCTCCTTGAGATATCCCCAAAGAAATAAATCTGGAACTGATAAATCAGGGGATTTGGAAGGTCACTGGATGTCACCAAAGCAGGAAATTAGTCAACCCGGAAACAGCTGCCGCAACCTCCTCATGCTGATATTTGCAGTATGAGGAGTAGCCCCATCTTGCTGGAACCATGTAGTGCAGGGGTGCTCAAACGGTCGATCGCGATCGACAAGTCGATCGCGAGTGCTTTTTGAGTAGATCTCGAGAAGAAAAAAAATTTTAATAAGTAGGTAGGTAACTAATAAAATAACACTGCTTGCGGCAAAAGGTGGCTTTATCAAAGGAACGCGCGGCACTTGTCAAAGAAAAGCCGCGTTGTTTCTAGACTAGACAGTGGAGTCTAGTCTAGAAACAACGAGAGACAGTACAGTCTAGTTTCGGGCGGCGCGTTTGACGGGAACATTCGAGACTTTCGTTCACGCCGATATAAATGTTGCGCCTGCAGGAATTGGAGTCATTCTGAATTGTAACTTGATGGCGATACTACGTCGATAAGTACAAAGTTTATTATTAAATAGTGGAAAATGAGTGCAGTGAAGAAATCTAAAACGTATCATTTTAATAAGGATTGGGAGGAAGAATTTTTCTTTTGTATGGTGAAGGATAAGTGCATTTGTGTTATTTGTCGTGCGTCAGTTGCAATACCTAAGCGTGGTAACTTAGAGAGGCATCATAAAACGGTTCATAAAAACTATGAAAAGGATTTTCCGCCACAGAGTGAATTAAGAAAACTAAAGGTACGTGATTTGATATCTTGTTTGAAAAAAGAACAATCCATGTTCACAAGACCAGTCAAACAATCAAAAGCTGCTACGATCGCGTCATTTAAAATATCTCATATATTGGCGAAACACAAGAAACCATTCGAAGATGGATCGGTGGTGAAGGAAGCATTTATTGAAGCGGGTGAGACTTTATTTGGAGATTTTAAAAATAAAACAGAAATCATGTCTGCTATTAGAGAACTTCAGTTATCTCGTCCGACTGTCACAAGGCGTATTGAAGTCATGAGCCAGGACATCGCAGATAAACTAAAACATGATATCATGGAATGTACATACTTTTCTTTACAGTTCGACGAATCCACCGATATGACAGACACTGCCCAGCTGTGTATTTTTATTCGGATGGTATTCAATGACATGTTGGCTAAGGAAGAATTTTTGACAATCATACCTCTGAAGGGGAAGACCCGTGGCGAAGATATATTTGACGTTTTCTTCAATTTTGTAAAAAACTACGAGCTACCAATATATAAATTAGTGTGCATTACAACCGATGGAGCACCAGCAATGACTGGAAACAAAAACGGTTTTGTGGCATTGTGTCGAGCTAATGAAGAATTCCCTTCATTTTTTTCATTCCATTGCATTATACATCAACAAGTTTTGTGTTCAAAAGTTTTAAACACGGAGGAAATTATGGGCATTGCGACAAAAATTGTGAATTCCATCCGTGCACGTAGCTTGCAACGGCGGCTCTTTCAGTTGCAGTTGGAAGATAGGGAGTCAGCTGAACACACTGATTTAGTTCTTCACACGGACGTCAGGTGGTTGAGTCGCGGAAAATTCCTAGAAAGGTTTCAAGAATTATTGCCCGAAATAACAGCTTTTCTAGACGAAAGAGGTGATGACACTCAGATTTTGAAAAACGAAAAATGGCTAAATGATTTGGCATTTTTGACTGACATCACAATGCACTTAAACACCGTTAACTTGGAGCTTCAAGGTAAAGGAAAAACTATTATTGAGATGATTAGCGCAGTAAACGCATTCAAAAGTAAATTGCAACTTATGATAGATCAACTGAAAAGAAAGGATCTGAAACATTTTCCGTCTTTGAAAGCAAGGATTCCTCAGTTGAATTATGATACGTATGAGGCTGAATTATCAAATATTTTGGGACAATTCGAAATGCGTTTTCATGATTGCAGTAAATTGGAAAATATAGCATCATTTATGAGTTATCCTTTTTCATGTAAAAACATTGAGGAATTAGCTACTGAAATAGCCAGTCAGTTTAATATGAACTCATGTTCTGTTGAAAATGAGTTGGTGCAGATTATATCAGATATACATCTCAAAGCTACAGCATCTGATACAAATTTCTGGTGTTTTATATCTGAAGATAAATATCCGAATGTAAGGCAAATCGCCCTTCAACTGACGGCATTTTTTGGGTCAACTTACTTGTGCGAGTCTGCATTTTCTGAAATGAAGATAATTAAGTCAAAATATCGCAATCGACTAACTGACGATCATATGTCATCATGCTTGCGATTAGCACTCAGTGGTTACGTACCATCTTATGAAAAGTATGCTGAGGACATGCAGTGCCACGCTTCAACATCCAAAGCCACTCCTTAGTTAAGTTTAACACCATATGTAACTCTTTTGTTTTGTAACAACCAATAAACTCGCAATTTTGAATAACTATGAGTTTTTTCATTGATATTGTAGAGAAGAACCTAACTAAACCTAACCCAAACCTTGACTAAAATAATGTACCTATACTGCGCAGAAAGCTAATATCTATATATGCTACGGTACGCCCTACCTAGGTAGGTAGGGTGTATCGTGTATGTACGACAACCCTGCATCACACACACTTGCAGTCTCTCAGAGTCGATCGTAAGTAGTCTAAAAATATTGAGGTAGATCGCCAGCAGTTTAAGTTTGAGCACCCCTGATGTAGTGTCAAGATGTCCTATCCTTCTTAATTCAGGTACCAGAAAGGTATTGATCATTTGAAGATATCGTTCCGAGTTAACAGTAACGGTTCTGCCCTGGGGATCCTGGAAAAAGTAAGGACCAATAATTCCAAACCTGGCTACACCGCACCACACTGTCACTTTAGGGCTGTGTAGTGGCGTTTCATGAAGCAATTGAGGGTTGGTGTCTGACCAATATCGGAAGTTTTGCTTGTTCACAAATCCGGTTAAATGAAAATGTGCTTCATCTGACAAGCAGATTAGGCAGAATATTGTTCTCTTCAATCATTTTCTGAAGTTGCACACAGAATGTCATTCTCATCTATTGGTCATTTGGACATAACTTATGAAGAATTTGCAGCTTATAAGGATGGAATTTCAATTCTGCTTTCAATATCCGGTGTAGCGATCGCCGGCTGATTTGCATTGTCAGCGAATGTCGACGGGCTGGGCACTGTGGACTTTGCTGCATTTCTGCTTGAACACGATTGATATTCTCAGGCGTTCGGACGGTTCTTGGTCTACCTGATGACTTTCCATTTTCCACTTTTCCATCTTCTCTCCAAGACCGTACCCATCGCATAATTGTCCGCCTGTCAGGAACACGGAGATGACGATGTCCTAGGCGTAATAAACGCTGAACAGCAATTACACTATTTAAACGAATAAAAGCTTCCACAACCTGAATGCATATCTGTATGGGCTACTGATCCATTGCAAATAAAATGGCAGACCTTTTGCAATAAATAAACACTTCCAAAGCCGCCATTGGTATGTAAAGTTTTACAGAGTCATATTATATAACTGTGCTATGCATTTTGCTCCACCTTGTATTTTGACAAATCTCTTCTTTATAATAATTTTTTTAATTGTAAACTTACATGTACCACCAATGCCTGTAAATATAATTTACTTTAGCAACTGTTTCAATTTTATGGTTTATTTTAATGTTTGCAATGAAAAACCTTACAAATTCCATTTAAACAAAATATTCCTAACCATCTTCTTCTTCTTCTTCTTCTTCTTCTTCTTCTTCTCCGTTTCACCCAACTTTGGGGTATGTTGAATCAATCACTTCTTAGTGTTTTGTGTTTTAATTTTAGCCCAGTATTGCTTTACATTCTTTCTGATCTAGCTGTTCTTTCGTCTTCACTGATCTGGATCATTCATTTGGTTTTGATTTTGACTTGAAACCTCTCTTTATTTATTTATTTATTTATTTTTTAAATCTATTATAATTTTTTCTGTGATTTTGAGTTTTTTAAGTCCTTCTCCGTTTCCTTAAACCAATTTGGTTTGGTCTTCTTGTTGCGGAAATATTTAAGGATTTTTTTGGTCAGTCTATTTGGGTCCATTCTGAGGATGTGTCCATAAAAATCAATTCTTCTTTTCCTCATTGTGTTTGAGAGTTTTTCAGTCTTTTGTTAGAGTGTTTCGTTTCCTAACTTTATTATAAAAAATTGTAATAAATATGGAACAAATAGTTGTACTTGAATAACCTAACAGAGAAGTGATAATTTTTTTTATGATGTTAATAAATTAAGTTGTACGTATCAAATACTGTCCATACTTTTTTAAGAAGCAATTTTGGATCATAGTTTGAAAGAGAACAAATGGGCGAGTTTCTTGCTGGGCAAACTGTCTGATTCTAGTAACTGTACATAAGTGAATCTTATTCATGTGATTAAGATATTGGAAACTTGATCTTCTGTTGTAAGTAATGTCAATGCTACTTCTTGGTAAGTTTTATTCTGTGTAAAAATTAAGATAATGAGTAAATTCTAAGTATCTGAAAGTGTTGAGCAAGGAGATTTGAAAGAAGTCATAGATTATTAACTATTACCATCTGTTTAATCTCCTTTATATTTTATAACCATAGTTTTCATAAAGCACATGTAAAGCACTCTGATTTACACAGAGGATTGCCACAACATGATTCTTGGCATGTTTAAATAGTCGGTTCCATTATGTTCACTGCACCACAGACAACATACTTGACCTCGTATGACCCTGCTGCCACCTATCAGGAGTTGCTGACATAAAAGTTCCCATTGTACCAGTAGTGTGTTAATATACTTTTTCTTGACGATGACATTCGAAACAAAAGTTTGAAATGTAAATTTGAATTATTAATAATAATGATTCATGAATGTATACCAAAATAGGAAGGAAAAAAAAACTGTTGAAATAAAAGAGTGAAAAGTCAATGGCATGAACACATTTACTGTTTCTTAAAATACCAATCGATGGAGCGCTTCTTTGGTGAATTACGATATATGCTCGGAACGAAATTCTGCAATGTATCCATTGCATTGAGAACTTTTATTATCGGCATCACTTGCACTAATTACAGTGTCCAAAACAGACAGTGCTGCCGTCGCATCCTTGGATGGTGGGCAAGAAGGTATGCATCTCACTTCATCTTCTTCCCCCTCTACATTTGCTGCCACTATCGGTTCATGCAATCCCTCATTATCATCAGCTGGTGTGTCAAGCACCTGGATCTGACATGTGCACTTCTTGATCAGTATTTACGAAGCTGTCAAACTTTTCTTGGAAATTGGTTACTGTTGTCATGATATTCTTCCTCAATCAATTCTGCAATATTAATGGCAAAACCTGCTTTACAAAAGCAGTTCTGGTTCATGGAGGACATAACTCATTCCCAAGCAACAGCAACACCTCATATGGCATCCATGATGTCCCATTTCCTGATATCAGAATAGGAGACATGTCAGGATATCTCTTGAAGTAAGAAACTCACCTTTTTGGAATGCGTGTTTCAGACTGTAGATGATGCCTTGGTCCAGTGGTTGTATGTAGCTTGTAGCTTTCGCTGGCAAGAAAAGAAGCTGGACATTTTTTCAGCGCAAGTCCCTCACTGTTGTGAGCTGCACAATTATCCAATAGAAGGAGAATTTCTCAATTCTTACAAGCCATCGTTCAGTCCAAGGAAACTAGCCACTCACAAAATATTTTTCCTCTCATCCATGCATTTTTCAAACAGCTGTACTTGCAGAGAAAATGCTTTATTCCTTTAAAGCATTGGGATTTTTCAAATTTTCCTATGACCATAGGGTGTAGCTTTTCACTCCCATCTACATTGCAGCTGATCACTGTTACTGTGTCCTTAAAGGCCTTGCCACCGTGACAACCCTGTCCTTTCACAGCAAATGTTCTTTTTAGTAGAACTTTAAAGAACAGTCGGTTTCGTCCATATTAAATACATCATTCAGAGCATATTTTTCCAAAATAGATGCCAGTTGTCCACTCTTTATGTATCTACACTTGCACATTCACCACAAACTGCTTGCCAGGTTATGTTGTGACGTTCCTTGAAGCATTGCAGCCACCCACTTGAACATTAGAATTCTGTTCCATGTTTTAATCCAATTTAATTTGCCTTGTCTTTAATTAATGTTCCATTTATATAAAAAATGTCATTCCTTATTAATCCAATTTATATAAATAAGGAAAGAAAAACTAACCTTAATAACACTCTGGTGAACTTTGTGGAAACAATCACGATCACAATTTATTATGTTACTGCAGTGAGTCCCACGCAAAAGTTGGCCAATGACATGGGTTTCTGCATTGCGGCGGGCACAGCTCCAACTCCCGAGCGATCGGGTGAAATATCTGTGCAAATAAAGCTGCAATCGGTGTAATGATTCAGGTTCTCATATTTACAGTTAAAATTACAACAAAAATAACCATGTACCTAATCACAAGAGATGTTGGAAATGTTCTCCTCTTGCATCCATACAACACTGGCACCTTTTTAGGAAATTTTCTTTCACGTGCATAAGTTCAGCTCCTTTCTCTTGTGAAATTGTCTTTAATGTTCTTCTAACAGTATGTGACTATTATTTATGAGGAAACTTGAAAAACAAAGTGTGTACAGGTCATTTTCCCAAACATTAGAAGAACTTAAAGACAATATCACTGGACTCACTGTAGTATAGGAATGTAGTTAAAAATCTATCAAAACTTTTCACATTTAAAATTGTCATTATTTTTTTTTTTTTTTTTGTGCGGCATGGACTAGAATTATTGAGAGTTCAATTTAAAAATCTTGCCTTGTCACAAGTGGCATAAACAATGATACAATAATAACAGTTTACGGTGTTCTGAGTAGTCAGCAATCATTAGAATGTTAAAAATTTATTGTTATCCAATTGCTGGCCTTATTTAGAAGATTGCTTGGGCTAAGGGGAAATTCAATGAAAGTACACTGTAAAAATATTGCCTGAAGATGGACTCTCAATAATTCAAGTCCATGCTGCACAAAAAAATTTTAATGGGAATTTCAAATGTGAAAAGCTTTAAAAATTCTTAACTTTATGCCTGTACTGGTAACATAATAAATTGTGATTGAGATTGTTTCAATAAAGTTCACCAGGGTGTTTTTAAGGTTAGTTTTTCTTTCCTTATTTATATAAATTGGGGGTATAAGGAGTGACATTTATATAAATTGGGGGTATAAAGAGTGACTTTTTCAAATAAATACTTTCCCCCGTTGAACCAATATGAAATTCATCAACTCTAAAGTTCCATCAATGGGGATATTAATAGAACGAGCATGATGAAACCATTCGATCAGTTCTTCCAAATTGGAATGTTTTGTGCCTCAGATTTGTTTTGGAATATCAACCTTTGCATTTTGGAAGGCCTGTTCTCTCAATTTTTCAAGAATGTTGAGAGGGTAACGGTATTCCATGCGATTTTGCATTTTCTGTTTTTGTTTTTTTCTTCTCGTCAACTTCCCTGATTATTTGTATTTTCTCGGCAACTGTTTTGCTCCTCACACTCATGTTATTCGTGATAATTGCTATTAAGAATAAAGTATCTGATCAACACATGACCACAAATGTTGAAGACATAATGACACAACAGAAGGACATGGCTGTCTGTTGTTAATAAGCAACATAGGGTAGTCAGAATGCCTTGTGTTCCACGAGGAGAAAGCTGTCACGCAGTAAAGATGCACATCGCCATCACGGGCACACAATTACGCATTCATCTATGTTTTGAGAAAGCAATAGTGACTGATATTTAATAAATTATTGGTCTATTTTGGGAATTTCCTGCATTATACAGCTATATTTGACTTAAAATTAAAAACTAACCATCTTTTGAATAACAGAATGAAATAGCATATAAAACCCAGGTTTTGAACTGGGAGAATGACTTGTACTTTGAAATAGGCAATATTTTGAACTAACCAATTTTGAATTAAAGAGGTTTTACTGTATTTTGATCAACTTGAAAAGACTGGTGTTTCCATTTTTGCATAAGCAGCATAGTTTACAAGTATCCAGGAATAGTTTATATGGTATGATGTCACGTCCAGTATCTAGACAGTTGCATATCATTCTTTCTTTGCAGTGGCATTTAAATGTTATTTAATTGTAAACTGTATGGTAGCAGATCCGTACGGGAAGGATCATGTATAAGAGCAGGATGTTGAAGCTCTGGAAATATAGGAAAAGGTTTCAGATTACCATGTGGGATTACCACAATGAGCAAATGAACTGTAGGTGCTGGATTTCAGGGATCCAAAGATCTTAACTTTCAAGTTTAACACATCTGTTATGAAAACTGAAGAAAAATTTTAATTTTAAGTCAACAAAAGCACTACACTAATAATAGAAGCACTTGATGCTTAAGTAATGCGAAGATTAATGGGGATACAGTTTCCCACCAAAAGAAGTAATGTTCTGACACATGGACTACGAACAAAGAAGTGCAGTGAAATGTAATTAGAAAGATAATCCTTTTCTGAATGACAAAAGGAGTATTATGTCGTAGCAGAATTAGTTGTAAGCACACACCTAAATATATATATATATGAAGTAAATTACTTAAGCGTTCACTAAGATTGGCACACGACCACAAGGCTGCTGAAAACAATGGTTATAGAGCATTTACACATGAAATCGGCACTTCCACAAATAGTAATAGTAATAGTTTATTCTTGTGTTGTAATAATAACACCCTTGGCGTTACAAAGGTTTTTTGCCATAGGATGTACCTCCTACCATTACACACTAATATTAACATAAAAGCCTTGAGTACCTATAAATTATGGTCTTGCTGTATTTGCCTTACTTGTGAACAAAGTAAAAAGGATTAACACACTTGCTCACTTAATTCTAGGATTCGTTTTTCCCATTTTCTTTTAACAATGTATAAAAAATTCCCCATTTCCTTCAAAGTTTTCATATTCTTTGTCGTTCATTTCTTATATGCTATTTTTACGTTAATTCCTAGGAATTTCCTATTAAAAAATACTTGTCTGGTCGTTTCAGTTTGTGGACATTTTAAAATTATGTGCTCAGCGTCTTCTCTATTTAGACATAGAGGACATCGTCCTTTCTCTAAATTTCTCCTTATGCCCCTAAGTTTCCATATCCCAACCCGCCACCTTGCTAAACCCATTCTTTGTTTCTTGGAGCAACCTGAGACATACTTTTCCAATCCCCACATTTCTTTCATTTTGATATAGAACACTAGAGATCTTTTTTCCCTCATTATAGCTACATGGTTTTGTCTCTGAATATCGTTGCATGTTCTACTAACGATCTTGGTGAGCGTTAATATATTTTTCTCAGGGTTCAGAACTGAGTTCCAAATCCATTTTAGTCCTATCTCGTCCAATAGCTTCGTAATATCTTGAACTCTGTTCCTGTTACTATTGTCCGATAGCAGAGATTGAAAACATATTTTAGCTATGTCATTGTTGTCTTTCTCATAGATGTATCTAAAAAACTTTAAGATCTTACCTAAGACTGTGCCCATGCTGCTGTCATAACCTAGTTCATATTTCGCCGCCTCATTTGAAGTGAATCTGGGGATGCCCAGTACCTGCTTGCA
This sequence comes from Ectobius pallidus, assembly GCA_964059195.1. NCBI lineage: Eukaryota > Metazoa > Arthropoda > Insecta > Blattodea > Ectobiidae > Ectobius > Ectobius pallidus. Next base: position 153,193,102 of record CAXKWD010000002.1, read on the forward strand.
AAACCTGGCCCTTACCATGTCTAGATATTTCCAGGATTGCCTCCCCCCTCCCCCCCCCCCAAAACCTCAATTCCATAGAGGACTTTGGACTCTACTAAAGCTTTGAAAATCCTAGTTAGCATTTTAAATCTTAAATCAGGTATTTTGTTTAAGCAGTTATTTATTGCTCCCAAGGCTACTTTGCCACAGTTCCATGCTGTCTTTGTTTGAGAATCCCACGTTCCTTTATTGTTGAGGGTTAACCCCGGATATTTAGCAGTATTCACATTATTAATTACTTTGTCATCTAACCTCCATATTTCCTTTTTGCTGAGCTTATTGCCGTTCTTACAAACAAGAACATTTCTTACAAGATCCTAGCTCGAAAATGGAAAATTGTATGAAAACAGCATTTTGTTTTGGGTAGAAATATGGTAATATATATATATTTTTTTTAGAGAATACAGGTTCAATTAATCTTAAATGATATTAATTAAAAGGAGAAAATTATGCTACTGGGTGGTTGAAATTACAACATTCCAGAGTAACCAACTTTGATTGCTTCAATGGAAAAACTCTTTTTGTTAAATTTATTTACATATGATTATTAAGTAGACTCAGTTTGATAAAAAAAAATTTAAAATTCACTAAGCCTTTTTAAATATGAAAGTTCTCAGAAATTGTAGAAAATCAGTAACAGGTTGTCTTTGCTTTCCAATATGGCTGGCTCCACAGGGCGTAATTCTTTATCATAAATCTATCAATTATTATTATTCGAAAAATTTTAACGATTGTCTAAAAAATAGTTTATGATACACGTGGTAAAATTATTTTATTTTGCTCGTAGGATTGCTACATTCCCCCTTACGGGCTCACATCGCAAACATAGCCAACATGCAAAATAAAATCTTGTTTTAACATTTGGATCATAAATAACTATTTTCTTCAAAAATATTTGTTTTAATATATGAGGTGTGTTCAAAAAAAGACCGAACTTTTTAAATAGCCCGCAGATACAATCCTCTGGCTGCCATGCACACTAGCGGCATCTATTGGTAACAGGTTGCCGCTTGCCGCACTCTGATCGGTGCATTAGTTGTGGAGTGACAGCTGCTTGAGTAAGGTTGTGTACAAATTTCACGTCGGATTAGCGACAAAGTTAGAATGAAGGAGTTGGAGGAACAACGCGCCTGTGTGAAATTTTGCGTGAAACTTGAGAAAAGTTTTACCGAAACAATCCAAATGCTTAAACAAGCATACAGGGATGACAGTATGAGCCGAACACAGTGCTATGATTGGTTTAAATGCTTTAAGGAGGGCAGGAGTTTGATTACCAAAGATCCAAGGTCTGGTTGACCTATCACTTCAACAGACGACCAACATGTTGAGAGGGTTCGCACTGTGATTTGAGAAAATCATCGTTTGACAGTCCATGAGGTAGCTCAAGAAGTTGGCATAAGTGTAGGATCTTGTCATCACATCCTGACAGATAAACTTGGAATGCATTGTGTCAGTGCAAAAATGGTGCCGCGTTTGCTGACAGATGACCAGAAGGAGAATCGTGCTAGGATCTCTCAGGTATTGCTTGAGAAAGCAAATGAGGATGAAAACTTCAAGATCATCATAACAAGAGATGAGACATGGGTTTACGGGTATGACGTGGAAACGAAGAGGCAGTCGTTCGATGACTGGGGAAAGGGTCTCCTCGATCAAAGAAAGCCAGGATGAGTCGGTCGAACATCAAGGTGATGTTGATCGTGTTTTTTTATTGCAAAGGGATTGTGCACCATGAATTTCTACCACATGGTCAAACGGTAAACAAGGAAGTCTACCAGAAAATTTTAACACGACTGAGAGATGCTGTGCATAGGAAAAGACCTGAACTGTGGGAGAATCAGTAATGGATGTTGCACCATGACAATGCACCAGCTCACACATCGCTCCTTGTCACGAATTATCTGGCCAAACATGCCACTTCTGTTGTGCCCCATCCACCCTATTCTTCAGAATTGGCCCCTCCAGACTTTTTTCTTTTCTCACAAATGAAAAACACTTTGAAAGGGCGTGGTTTTCAAACAATAGAGGAAATTCAAGAAATGCGACAAGAGTTTTGCACGCCATCACAGAAAGTGCATTCCAGCAGGCATTCCAAAACTGGAAGAAACGATGGCAAACATGCATTGATAGTAGAGGAGAGTTCTTTGAAGGGGACAGTGTTTGAAAAGTTTGTATAATGAGTAAAGCAACCGACATTATGCTTTATTTTTGGATAATTATGCTTTATATTTTTTAAAATTATGCTTTATTATGCTTTATTTTTTAACATAAATAATACACCAATCAACTTAAGACAAATACTGTTTATGTATATTATATCATCAAACTGATTTTTTTGTGTCTAATGTTAGTTTGCAGGCTAGCTTAGTGCCTTAATATGTTTACATTTTATAAAGAACAAACTGTAGGGTCTAAGCAAGATAGTAATGAAATGAATGAAAATTTAGACATCCTTGTCACTGTCATTTGCATTCCAGATGAACACAACAGTTCTGAAATTGATTTTGATTAATTGCCAGTTGTAGGTGAGATTGCAGATTTTCTTCGTCAGACATGAGAGTTTAGAGTTCAAAATCCAATTGAGAGTAGAAAAAAGCTTCTCTCAACTGAAGCAGATGATGGAGGAACCATAACTGCCTTCATTGCCAGCTTATTTAGGATAGGCGTCGTGGTGTAATGTTTCTGCCAGTAGGATGAGGCAGAAGTTGAAGACAAATTTTGTCCATGTACCATTGCTACATATGTTGATATTTCTTCCACTAGAACATCAATACCAGAGAAACGTTTCAGTTCACCCAAAGTAAAAATGGAAGAAATCTTCTCAGGAACAGCTATTGTTGGATCTAAATTCTGAACCTCCTTCCAGAAATTTAGAGCAGAATGACGTTCATTCATATATCCTGCCAATGTTTTACAAGTTGCACCTGAACTTTGAACCATCTGAAGAACTGATGATAGAAGAAGCCAGACCTGTGTTGCATCTTGATTATCTGATTCCAGAACCTGTATTTGATTGCAGAGTTCATCAGAAATTTTAGCTATAGCTCTGAGTTGAAGAACTAGTTCTTTATTTTCAACCAGTTGCTTTAAGTTTGTTACTGCAGCACTGCCTTCACCATTTTCCAAATCAATCCACTGTTTTACTGCATTCAAATTCATGCAATGATATTTTCCTGCTTTCAGCCATGTCCCCCAGTGCGTTATTACAGGAACTGGAGGTAAAACAAATGTTCCTGCTTCTTTTAGGCAGTCCAGCAATCTCTCCCTTCTGGCTGGAGTTTTTGCTAAAGCAGTCTTAACAGCTGCAATGAATTCATCAGCAATTTTCAGCGAAAACCTAATCTCTTCAGCACAAAGATGTAATATGTGAGCCCAACATGTAGAATGTAAAAGCTGAGGTGCAACTCCCACCAGTCGCCTGCCAGCAGAAAGCATATATAGTGCACTGTCTGATGTTAAAACAACAAAATTGCTTCTGTGAATACCAATAAGATCTAATGTATCAAGTAATAAATTTACTATAACATCGGCATTGCAGTGCTCAACAATTTTAGTTTTCACAAGAGGGGGTTTTTCATTCACAACACCCAGCAGAGCAACAAGAATATTCACCACCTTCCGGTTCTTTATATCTGTTGTTTCATCAACCACTAAATAGACAGAATTTCCCTCACATTTTGACTTAGCTTCCTGTAAGTCGTCTTCAGCACACTTTGTAAGATACCTTCTTAGAGTGGTTTCACTAGGAGCTGGCTGCATACATGTAGCTGTTGTAATCCACTGATGAAAACGTTGATTACGAAAAACATGCAATGGAATACCAGAAGAAGTGAATTCTCCCACCATTTCTTTCATATTATAATTTGATTTCTCCATACGCTGCCATGCTTGAGGTATCGTACTGTTGCGTAAGCTGTTAGGACCACCTGAAGTTGAACCTTGTCCATCACTCTGTTTCCGAAATCTGTGCTTAAAACTTTCCCCATGTTTCTGCACAATGGATTTCTTTTCGAAATTAATGCACTCTGAACATAAGGAACACAACAGTTTCCCCTTTTCAACCACAAAATTGTCTGTAGGAAACTCGCGAACCCTTTGTATCGCATTTACCTATGTTTTCGGCATGCTGGTATTAAATAGATGTGAACCCCTCTGATTCAGAGTGTGTACTGACCATAAACTGTTAACTTGTACTCTATAATGTTTATTTTAATTGTTGTCCTGTTCCTCACAGAATTATATTTTTAATAATTCTTAGGTTTGAAATTTCCATTGTTGAGAAACTAGCTTCTCATTGTTATTGAGTATTTTTATAGTGCAATGAAGCAGGCAGTTTATATTCCAAGAATTGTGCTCTATTTTAAATGTTATGCTCTTATGCTTTATTTGTTAAAATTATGCTTTATTGTGCTTTTAAAATTAGTTCCATCCAGACCCTTAGACTGCCAAATTTATATTCCGGGTAGCAACCACATGTCTAATGTCCTTTTATGCTTTTTATGCTTATTATGCTTTTGGGTTGCTCTAATAATGAGTAATAAAGCAAATACAGCAAAAGTTGGTCTTTATTTGAACACACCTCGTATAGTACCTGTAATAAATTAGCATACATTTTATAATTACTAAATAACCTATATTAAATTTTGTGAACATTTCAAAGATCGATTATATTACATACTACAATATTTTTAGAGGTTTTAGCAATCATGCATTTTTCTCTGAAACATAATTACTTTTATTCTTTAATAAATGATGTGAAGCCTGGGATTACTTGCAATAATAAAATGCTATTGGGATACTATTTGTTTATACTTTGGTAAAACTCAAACTTAACACCAAAACAGTAACTTCGGGGTAGGTCGTATACGGTAAGTAAAAAATGAAAAGGGCGATTAACAAAGCTTTGCCCAGGGTGCAAAATAAGTGAAATCGGGATCTGCCCTTATAAATTTGACAAAAAGTATAAGGCAGGTAATTTTAAAAATTAAAAATTGAACACTGCATTTAAATCTTTCAATATAATGAATGCAAAAAAAAAAATAAAAAAATACAGCTCCAGTTCCACGATCAAGCATCTTAACCGTTACGCCACTTATAACTTTGTCCAACGAGCGAGAATATTATGTATGTGAATCATTGTGCTTTCTCCTATATCTTTGTATATGAACTATACGTTTTTTTTATTAATAGTGTATTTGTATTTGTATGAATACTATTAATATTGAGACGTAAACATTAAAGAGCAGAAAAATGAGAGAGAATCGACTATTACAAGCATGCAATGTTTGAAGCCGAATGACTTCTGTCTGTCAGTCAATAGAACCGCAGTGCATCCAACGTAAGTAGGCATGTAGTTGAAACTGGAAAGTGCAAAGTTACAATGGCCCAGGTATAATGTATGAATACACAAATGAATGAATGAATAAAAAGCATTAAATGAACAACCATGTCACACTGCTTTAAGAAACTGAGCGGTACACTTAGAGCACACAGTAATCTCTTAGCATAAAAGCCCACCAAGTGAGGTGGCAGAGGAATTAATGTCATGAAATTGTAGCAGTGCAGACTTTTGTAATAATTGTGGTTTATATTTCAACTGTCTCTTGTTGATTATACTATTCAGTCAATACACAAAAGCAAAACAAACAAAAAATGCTTACAAATAATTCACTGGCTGCATTTTAGCAATATTTTTTTATCCTCTTTGGCTAAATATGCAGAAAATTGCTTATTGTCATGTTGAAATTCAATTTCCTTAACTAATAATTATATAACTTCACTTCAATTATATAACTTAAGTTACAAATCTCTCTCAACTTCTGAAAATTCTGACGATCTATTCAACAAATCTTGAAGACACCATATTCTTCTTGACAAAATGGCTAGTTATGAGTCTAATATTTTGCACTGCAATGTGGTCGAATAAGCAATTAAAATTCTTCACAAGGACTATGATCCCTGGGATTGTGTACTGCATGACAAGAGTTAAAAATCTCACTAATACACTCACATAACTTATTCTACCATAGTTACGAAAAATGCTATATTTTCACTTTATATCCTTATGCACATTTGAGTCAGGAAAAGCATTGCGGGAGTGCGTATTCATGCACATAGGAAATTTGTTTGTTGCAATTATATCAGTAGACAACAATTAATTCACGCATTCAGATATAAACATATCCTTGAATACCCAAAATAAGCATGACCCAATCGTTAAAAGGCTATAGAAATTAACCTTGTTACTACCATCATCCTATAAATATTAGTAAAAGAAAAAAAGTAATGTGTTCCCTATTACAGGCCATGGAGGCCTTACGCACCGGCCGCCTTTACCCCTAGGATTGCTCCCAGTACTCATTTCTGTTAGAGGCTGAGACGACCCCAGGGCCATAGTGCCACCAGAAAGATTAGGCCAATTGAAAAACTCCAATGACCTCATCGAGGATCGAACCCGCGACCTTCCAGTTTGTAGCGCAGCGCCTCAACCACTAGGCTACGGCGTACCCCTATAAATATTAGTACAGGCACTAAATCTGAACCACTTAATTTATAGTACTAAAAGCAGTCGTGCAAAGCTTTATTGTTCATCATGCGAAACTGAGTTTCTACAAAGAGTGGACGGCTTATAACTACCCTTCAGAGAATTTTTTCGAAAAAAATGTTTCAAATAAAAGTTTTAGCTCTTGGGATAAGCAACCCATGTACAAAATTTAAATAAAATTGTTAGAGCCGTTTTTGAGAAAATCGTGAAAAACTAAATTTTATTCAAGTAAAGTCCCCTTAAAATGATAGAATTTCGTCGCCAATCTTCATGTCACATCCTGAGAAAAGTACTGACCCAAAAACAAAATGTTGTTTTCATACAATTTTCCGTTCTGGAGCTAGGATGTTCACACACACTCACTCACTCTCTCTCTCTCTCTCTTTCTTTCTCTCTCTTTCTTTCTCTCTCTTTCTCTCTCTCTCTCTCTCTTTCTCTCTCTCACACACACATAGACATGTTCAGAAAATAGTATTTTTTTATTCATGGGGCTTCAAAACGTGTATTTATGATGAAAACTAAAGTCGGAATTTGGGGATCGAAAACAACACTTCCTCTACCTATAGTACCTATGGTACGTTCAGAGGAAGTAAAAAAGGAGTATCTTGCAAAAAGTGGGACATCTGGTCCCTCTCCCTTAAAAGAGTTTTAATAGGTTTCGCTGCTAAAGGCGATCTTTAAATTGGCCGAGGATTAAGGTTTCACTACTGATAAGATTTAATACACTACAAATTATACTACAATCTCTATATATACCCGTATATAAGGCTTTGTCCTGACTGACTAACAGGAATCAACGTAGAGCCTAAACTATAACAGGTAGAGGCTTGGAATTTTGACAGTACCTTCGTTTCATAATGTAGGTGCTCACTAAGAAAGGATTTTGAAAAATTCTGATTTTAAATGCCAAAAATCAAATGTTTTTGAGAATACTTAATCCCTTTTTACACAGAATTATCGAATCCGAATCACATTTGACATTAAAACATATTGTTGCCATTGGGTTTCAGATGGGCTTGGAATTAAATTAAATGGAAGTTTGACAATTACAGTTGGCTTTGTCTATTTTTGTCACACCTTGGAAATTAAACTTTCGCGATCGCTTGAATGTTGTAAGCCCTAATATGGTCAAACATTGTTTTATTTGGACGAAACTCACTATACAGGGGTTTTCTGGACCAAGGAACTCGAATCTGAGGTCGCTTTTACCAGGCGACGCTATCTAATCGTGGTATGTAGTCCAGGTGATTTAGGTGTTAATAAATATAATGATTTAACTATTATGCTCTTAATTTTTAATTTTTGAAATAATTATCGCGGGCGAAGCCGCGGGCACATGCTAGTAAAATATAAGACAGCTAATTTTAAAAATTAAAAATCATTAACTGAATTTGCATCTTAAAAATACTATGTTTAAAAAAAAAAAACCCTCTCTAGGATCGAACCCCAACCTTCTGCACAACTATCAAGCATCATAACCACTGAGCTACTGACACGACGGAGGTAATGATGTCAATATATATCATCTGAAGGTGTACGATGTCCCACAGAGAGGAGGATAATTCTTTGTGTACATGAACGATACTTTTTTTATATATATATATACTATAGGTTCGGAATAATATTACATTGCATAAATTTCAAAAATTACTGAATGAAAGAACAGAAAAATGATAATTGAGGGATTAGAAATAGTTTCGAATGTTCAAGGCTGAATACAGCCAAATACTGCAGATTTGGCACCTCCATTGTCAGTACAGAAAGAAGTCGAGTAGTTCATTTGTCAATCTTTGATACTGAAAACATAACTTATAACTGGGAAGTGCAAAGTTAACGTAATTCAAATGTAAAACAGCATAAGTGAGTTAGCTTAAATTTAGTAATTTTTTTTATTTTTACACGTAGATCACCCATGAAAGCCCAGAAAAACCTGGCCCCAGTTTTGGCAGCTTTGAGCAGTGGTGCCCCAGTATCTCCTCCGTCTCCTCGAAGACCTGACTCTCGTGGTAATGGAGGAAACTCTTCTGGTGGTTCTACTACCATTTCAGCGACGTCATCTCCAGGATTAGGTGAAGGTGGTGATGATTCTCTACCACCTATAAAGCAAGAACCAGTTGAAGATGGTGAAAGACCTCCAGTTGAAATGAGTCCTCGTAAAAAGCCTCGCAAACAGCAATTGTGAGTATATATTCATACAAACTAAAGCTATTTGAATAGTAATTTACATAGTAATTACTTCAGTTTTTATTCATAGTCCTTCCAGTTTGTTTCATACATTACGGAGTTCTTTGTTTACAAATTTTTTAATGGAATGTGTATAATTTTAATAATGTGAATAATTTTAAGTTGGACAATATACACATGTATCATGAAATAGACTAACTAAACTAAACCCATATGGTGCAATATCCCTGAAGGGACAAAGCCTACCACCCAACCACTGTGTCATCTACCAAAGGCAGATGACAGGATTGGGGGGCATGTGGTCAGCAAACCGACACCCCTGGCCATTAATGGTGGTTTCCAAGACCGGAGCCACTACTTCTCTATCAAGTAGCTCCTCAATTTGAATCACGAAGCTGAGTGCACCCCATTCCAGACCTCCCTACCTCAGAAAAATCCGAGGTGGTACCGGGTATCGAACCCGGGCCTATAATTCTGTAGTCAGCAACGCTAAACACAAGACCACGCAGACAGTCCATAAAATAGATTATTGAAAGAAAATATTGTACTTAAAATAGTACAAAAAAAGTTACTGTAAAGAAAACAGGTCTTTTTGAGGGTCAAACATGGCTCCTTTTTTAGGTAGATTTCGAAGAAAAATCTACCTATTGCAATGGATACCATGTCATGATTTTCGAAAAATTCTTTCATATCTTTACGTTTCATGCTCCCCTAAGTACGAAACCACCGCCCGTTCAAAAAAAAAAAATTGTGATATTTATATATATATATATATATCTTTACACGATAGCGGCCGTAATTTTGAAGATATTTGAACCAAATTTTATTATGTTATTTCTAGGCCCAATAGTTCGGACAAGTTCGTTAATGGGCAAAATTGGCCCAAGGGGGTGGTCGGGGGAGGGGGTTGAAATTTTAAAACATTTATATCCCGGCCCCTATGAAGTATAGAGGGAAACTTTGTTTGAATAAATTAGAGTACTCCCTATGGAGTTCACAGTGACACCAACAATTCGGGGGTTTTTGGGGGTACGAGTGGGGGTGGGGGTGAGGGGATGGAAATTCGAAATTTTTGAAACCACGTCTTGTGGGGTATCGTTGAAAAGCTCTTGATGAGTACTCTACAAATCAATAACTAGTTTCTTGATAGCTCTCATATGACGCGAGATTTTAATGTTTGAAAATAATAACACTTAAAAGAATTATTATAATATCATAATTTTGTCTTGTTTAGCGGCTTTGCTAATTTTATTCATTGCTGATCTTGCACACGGCCTCCCAGAATATTATATCCTATTCTTGTTGTCAAAACAAATGATTGTAGGCTCTTCCTCTTTACCGAATTCAGTTCTTATTACTACGGGTTTGCCATGCCAAGGCTAAAAAAGAAGAGTGCTGCGCAGCGATAATAAATTAAACCAAAAGCACTTTGAAATCTACCTCAGCCTGTAGGCCTGCCTAAAGAGATTTTTTTTTGTTGCTTTGATTCTTACTCCTATACTGCAGAGAGATTCCTCTTTCAATGGTTGAAATGGACTGTACCTTTCTCAATGTTAATTTTCAAATTCCAAAAACAATAAGAGACAATCATATTTGTTACGTAATTAGGGACCCCCAAAAGTGGGCAAGTTGGTTGGTTTTATGGTTATTTAATGATGGAGGTTTATTGCAACTTAAGCCTGTGACCGTCACCAGTGTGCTGGAATTTTGTTCTGCAGGAGTTATTTTATATACCTGTATATCTCCCCTACATTCAGGAAATTGTCACATATTTGCATACAAAATTGCCATCAGCCTGGACGGGGATTGATCCTACAACCTAGGACACAGAAAGCTAGCCCATACAGATTGCACCACCCAGACCCATGGAAGGTGGTAAATAAGTCAAAGGAAAAGTGGTACAAGTGTCACAATTTTTTTGGTTATAGCAGTAAATATTATTCAAAATTAAATTTCAACACAAAGTACATGATAAAAATTAACATATCATATAACTTAATATCTTGGTCATTCACTGAACCAAAAACAGACTTATAGCTGCATTGACAAAATTTCTGGAAAAGAGTTAATTGTCAAGACACTAAGTATACTTCCACGTCAGAAAATTTCATATGGCAGTCATGGAACTCTCAGTGTCTTCATTATTTCTAGACTAGCACACTGATATTAACCTTTATGGGCTTTCTTTTCTTTTGATTGCAAATATTGGTTGCCTGAAACTTTCCTACATTCAACTTTGGTATTTGCAGAAAATCATGTATGTGGTGGCTTCTGACTATTTTTCAGCTGTTGGTAAATGGTGTCAGTTACTTTACCCACCACACTAATAAACCTATTTCTGAACTAAGGATCATTTTAGAACCATCAAATTGTGAAGAAAAGCTGTTGGATTACAATCGGGTAAAAATTGCAGTGTTATGCAGTGAACTCTAATGCCCAGTCTCATTGTCAGGGGTTAAAAATGAACCTCGGGTTAGTGTTAGTGTTAGTGTTAGCCCACTAACACGTGGGGCACGTGGGGCACGGGCCTCTCTCCTGAGAGAGGTGGCTTGGTTTTAGCGATCCCGGTTAGCCATTCCGGGAGGGATCCTCCTGTTGGTACTTATGCCTGTATACTATCGCATGTTTCTGTATATAGTCTATCACTTAAGGTCCAATTATTTTACTCTGTACTGCGATTTTAGTCCCACATTTTTCTGTGGTGCACTGGTTCCTTATGTCCTGCTAGTTGTGCTGTCATCGTCCTGTGTTGTTGCTCTTACGAGTTCTTAACTCTTGATTTGATGAACATTTTGTTTCATCGATAAGAATTAGTTTTAACCCCTGGGGTTAAGTTAACCTCGTTAACCCCACTGAACATTTTGTTTCATCGATACAAATTAGTTTTAACCCCTGGGGTTAAGTTAACCCCGTTAACCCCACTCCTGTGCTTCCTTGGGTTAAAAGTCTAACTCTGGACTAAAAATGGCTGCTGTAAATCAAGCATTTGATGTAGAATTGCTGTATTTCCCTAACGTGCTGAAAAGAAATTATGAGTTCAATAATAATATTGTTTTATCAAAAATAATATTACAAAAAAAGTAATAATGATAAACTAAACCAATGCAGAGTGGTGGGCTTTCTGCTATTTTCACAAGGTGCCAGGAGCTCCTTCTCACGGCAGGTCATGCAACAACTCCGGGTGACTGAGTGCTCGTGTAGTCCCCAAAGTATTTAGACTTATACAGATGGATTCCTCTTTCATCAGTCTTCTCAGAAAACATGCCTGAATGTTTTCTTGGGTATTTACTTAACACTTAACTTATTTCCTTAAATTTAATTACAAGATTACATACAGTGCTTCTGTCCACGATACTGTACTGCTATTTTGCAAAATTAAACTAACATATTCCTTTGTACTGCCGATTCCACACAAGCCAATACAAGCTTACTATTTAAAAAGTTAATAATAAGAAGGTCTACAAATATTCTGTTTTGTATTACCTCACTAATTTAATTTCCTCCTGTAATAGCGTATTTTTTTCACGAGCACGGTTAAGATTTTCAGTCTCCTGTTTTATTAATTATATTTCATACTCCATTTCTGTTTTGTGCTGTTTTAGTTTTATTAGTTATATTTCATACTTAATCTCTGTTTTGTGGAGAGTTGCTCTGTCTAGAGTAAGTTATCACGGTTGACCTACTGTGAGGAAGCAGATCACAAAAGAAAATGTTGATATTCCTGCTAGAAAGAGTTCAGTGACCTTCAAAGTAAATCAGCTGATATTCTCAAACTTTGTTTCTGCTCTCTGCAAGTGCAAATATACTTTTCCGATAAATTAATGTCAATTGAAAGAAGAAAACAAAATAAAGAAAGATGTGAGAAAACATATTACTGCTGTAATTTATTATGTACTGTAATTATTACACAGAAATAATTAATAAAGTAAATAAAATGTTATCACATACAGGACCATGTTAATGCTGTTAAACTCCCCAGTCATTTTCTCCCAAGCATCATTCTTCTTTTTTATTGTTTCTTTGCATTCTATTATTGACCTGTACTTTATCATAAACGCAATTGGTTGGTATAGAGACTTTTAAAAATTTTGATAAGTTTGTCTCTCAATTTATCTTTTTAATGTCTCCCATGACATTCGCCATTAAAGAAAACAAAAGAACCGCGTAATGATGTGCATTCATAAAAACAAATTTTTAACCACTGCCTTGTAGTTTGCTACTGTTCCTATTTCTTGCGAGTGTTAAAATGGTGTTAGTTAACCCTCGGCCAAAAAAAGCACCGTAAAACGCATGAGTCACAAGGATGATTTAAAATATTTGATCGAAGTTAACAAACCCGAGGTTAGTGTATATTTAACCTCTGTCAATGAGACTGGGCGTAAGTGGTGTTACTTCCTGAAAAATGTCACAGAAAAATCTAATACTAGTGGAATTTCATGGAACAGTAATTTTATTTGCAATAGTTTTGTGAATTTTGTGAACCTAAAACCAAACATTTTGTTACTGACATTGCTAAAACTCCAAGATACCAGTTTTCCTTTCTTCAAAACCAAATAGTGCAAAAAACATTCATGAAATTCCAGGGTTCATATATTAATTCATTGTTAAGCTCCTTCAAATTTATTTGAATGATAAAAGCATATACCGTAACTTTAATATGGTGAGTGATCTTTCATGTAAATTTTAATACTTAATTCCTATGAAATTAAGTTGTTATTAATAAAATAAGAATATCTTACCCACATTTGCAAGTAAATTTTTTAAGAATGGAGAAAAATATTTTTCATGGGATCAGTCTCAGGACCCCTTCCTCCATAATAATAATAATAATAATAATAATAATAATAATAATAATAATAATAATAATAAAATTTTATTGTCATTAAGCAAATTGCAATAGACAAAGTCAAAATCTTAAAATAACTAATATACACAATCTATCATAACAATAAAATGAAAACATGATAAACCTATTAAGACAAGAATATAATAATATAATAATATGATAAACAGCGTCCAGCAAATTACAGAAATTACAGTACAAATTTCTTATTTGTTTTGATCAAAGAATTCTTGAAGGGAATAATAAGGGGAATTTACTAAGAAATTATATAGATTATTTTTAAACAAATTCACTGGTTGCTCCGCTATTTCTAAAGGAAGTTTATTATACATAACTAAACCTAAAACTCTGTAGCTATTGTGAGATTTCGATAACCTATTAAATGGAATGTCCATGTGTTTATTTCTCCTTGTATTGTAGTTGTGAATGTCTTGTCTGAGTTGATGTTCTGCTATGTTATTTTTTGTGTGGAGTAATACGTGATATATATAGAGATTTATTACTGTCAGGCATTTTTGTTTAATAAACAGAGGTTTACAGTGATCTAATTTTTGTGCATCCGATATTATTCTAATAGCTTTTTTTTGAAGGAGTAGTATATTATTAATGTAAGCACTATTTCCCCAAAGTAAAATACCATACGAAATTATACTTTGAAAAAAAGCAAAATATGCAGATCTCATATAAATACTTGGAACATGATTTTTTAAACTTCTAAGTAAAAATACAACTCTAGATAATTTGGTTGATATATATGATATATGATGTTCCCATGTCAACTTCCTATCAATATAGACCCCTAAAAATTTGACATTATCTACACTGATGTGTTCAGGTAAGTTTCTTAAGCTGAGGTAAAGTTCCTGTGTCTTGTTTTCATTCATTAAAAAACCATTTACTTGAAACCATGTTGATGCCTCAGACAGAGTGACCTTTGTTAAATTTTGAAGCGTTTGAAAATCTGAACTATTATTTAAAAAAGTCGTGTCATCTGCATAGAGTATTGTAAGACTGTTTATAGCCGACGGTAAATCATTTATCATTAGGGTAAATAATAACGGCCCCAGTACCGAACCCTGTGGTACTCCATGTTTGACATTGGCTATGTTCGATTTTTCCCCACCTATACACACTATTTGTTTTCTATCGTCAAGGAATGATTTAATTAGACTAATACTTGATCTACTGAAGCCATAATAATCTAACTTATGAAGTAACATTGTGTGATTTACAACGTCAAATGCTTTACTCAAATCACAAAAAGTTGCCTGAGCATAGCCCTTCGACTCAAAAACCTGCATTACATTTCTAACCAACAATTCCAACGCATCGGTTGTGGATCTGAATTTTCTAAAACCATATTGTTGACTAGAAATTATACTAAAATCTTCTAAATAACTAGACACCTGATTAAACATGACATTTTCTAGGACTTTTGAAAAAATTGGGGTCAAAGAAACCGGTCTATAATTAGCGGGAGAGTCCTTCTCACCTTTCTTAAAAATAGGTACAACTCTAGTCAGTTTTAGGATACTTGGAAATACACCTTCCCTTAAGCACTTGTTTATGCAATAAGTTAATGGTTCGCAGAAGCTATCAATAACCTGTTTGATTAAATTGCAAGAAATTTCGTAAATATCAACACTATCAGATGTCTTGAACTTATTTACAATACCAAATACTATATCTGGTGTTACTTCATTAAAAGTAAATTTAGGTCCATCAATTTTACATGGACTAATATTTTTTAGGAAGTTTGCAGACTTTTCAAAATCTTTATCAATGTTGCTTGATATTTCCTCTACAGATTGGACACAAAAGTCGTTGAATTCATTTGGGGTTATTCCAATAGCTTCCTTTGAAGTATTTTTAACAACAGTATTTATTATCTTCCAAGCCCCTTTACATTTGTTTTTGGAGCTTTCAATCCGTCCTATGTTGTATGTTTCTTTTGCGTTATTGATAGCTAACTGATATTCCTTCCTTACCTTAGTGTAAAGTAATCTAGTGGAATTTGTGTTTTTTTTCCTATGTACATCTAAGAAGAGCATTAATTTCTTTTTCATGACAGCTAGATCATGGGTGTACCATTCATTTTTGTTCTTTTTACAGTACTTGTATGGTCTACCAAATTTAACATAACATTTTTTTTGCGGAATGCACATTTCAAAGTTCACTAAAAATATGTTAAAAAAACCTTCAAAAGTTTTATTTGCTGAACACTGGTTATTCTCATTAATAAAATTTACCCAATTTACATTTAAAAGAGCCATCTTAAAATTAAACAACTTGTTCTCATCTATTGGCCTGGAAACTACATTTTTACCCTTTACTTTATTGCTGCCATTATAATCAACATTATTTATCTCTAAGTACACCAGGTCATGGTCTGAGTGTGGAAAAACACACACATTGGTAGACAAGAGTGACATATCTATATTCGTAAAGATATTATCTAGGCACGCATGTCCCCTAGTTGGGTTAGAGTTGGTGTAAATGAAATTAAACTGTCTTAGTACATTTTTTAGTTCTTTTGAACTTGTCTGTTCCCTAGTCATGTCAAATTCAGCGTTTACATCCCCCCCTATTACAATATTAAAACTACTCCATTGGGACCTGCTAAAAAACAAGAACAGATCTTCCATTTTATCGAGAAAATCTTCAACCTTACCATCAGGAGACCTATAAATGGATACTATGGCCAGTTTTAGTTTTTTAGAATACATCCCAGTAACTTCAAAGTGAATTTCTTTACACAAGTAATTCAAGTCAAGCTTACAAAAATTATGAACTAATGATTTACTAACATATAGTGACACACCCCCATGAATATGTTTATCCCTGCAGTAGCTGCTAATTAAGCAATAGTCATCTAATTTTTCAAAATTTACTTCCTCCTGCCTACACCAGTGTTCATTTAAACCAAGTATATTAAACATGTTTTCATTTGAAAATTCATTCAGTAGAACATTTTTATGCCTTAGACCTTGAATATTTAAAAATGCAATTTTAAATTTTATGGTAACTTTATCATATATACATGACAAACTAGTTGTATTATTATTAGTTGTATTAGGCCTAGCATTTATGTCCAACTCAAGCCCTTTTTCTTGTTTAGCATCCTCTATAGTACTAGCCTTTATCTCCAATGTAGTCCTATAACCTAACCTAAAAAATTGGAGTCCTTAAATCCCAATTTAATTGGTTCACGACTTACATGTTCAACTTTAACAATATTGGTAATTATTCTACTTAACCTAGCTTTGCCTGATCTGTTAAAATGTTGGCCATGCATTGTATGGAAATTGCGATCACAATTGCTTACATTAATAACACTAACATTTTTAAAATGCTTACATATCCGTTTGTACTGCTCATTTGCAAGGTCCACTTCTTTATTGACACATGACCACATAGGCAAGTCGTGCCGTTGTGGAATGTTAACCACAATGACTTTTGTGTTTGTGAGAGCGGCTAAGGTCTTCTTCAGCCCAGAGGTAGCCTTATCCGTGTTGTTCCTTGCTACATCGTTTGCTCCAGCCATTAAAACCACCATGTCATCTGACGAAAATTCCTTAGAATCTGACATAACTGATGTGACAACATCATCGAAACATGCACTTGGTTTTACAGTTGCACTAATGCTATACTTCGTTAGATCTTTATCGCCGTTGAGTTGAGATGATATTCCTCTTCCATAGCTATCAGAGTAGATTGAGATTTTGGGCTTCTTCCCTTTTCGTGATAGAGGTTTAAACTGAGTCCTAGTCACCTTTGGGACAGTGCTACTATGCGTACTACTTTGTGAGTCAATGTTATCCTCTCTAAGAGGTTCAAAACTGTTCCGCAATGGAGGAAAATCGTCAGAGTGATTTTGTATTGATTTATTTTTATTAACAGACCTTCTATTGCACTTGACAGACTCCCAACCTCTCTGTAGGTTAATGTCACTTAGATTCCAATAGACATCAGAACTAACCTTACACTTCTCTTGTTCATGACGACTGTCCCTTTGTATGGTATCTTCCAGCACTTTAATTTTGGTCCTCAGTGATGAATTTTCGTTTTTGAGTGTTTCAATGTCTTTTTGAAGAATATTTATGATCTCTGTGCTGCTCTCATTATAGCCTTCAGAGACTGAACTCTGTATCGCTTCTTCCCTGCTGCAACAGACGCTGCAGAACCAATCCATCTTATCTTCAAAATTCTTCAGATTTCCACACTTGAAGTGCCACCACCGATCACAAGCATCACATAGAATACCGTTTTTGACTACTCTTTTACATTTTACACACTTATCATCCTTTATTATATGGTTTTTTCTCGGAGTCCGTGTTTCAATGCAACCACTAGTCGGCGCCATCTTGTATAACCGTATATTCTTTGCCTTCCTCCTTATCCTTGCCTTCCTCCATATCCTTGCATTTATTGCCAAAGGTACAGCTGTGGTGCTTCATTTAAGTCTCCATGAACTGTCATTGTTGGTTTACTTCCTTATTTAATATTCATTTCTGAATAAAATCATGTGTTAATGCAATAAAAGTGAAAAAATCAAGGCTTAGTAAAGATATTTTCTAAGAATATCCTTTTAAATTCTTATAAAGTGAAAAGGGACTTACTAGGCTAATGCCCGGTTTCTGAAATGATACATATGCCTTCATTAATGATATAGATTCCGCAAGTACTGAAAATGTTATCTTAATATTTATGACGTCGGTCTTCTTGTTGTCATTAATGTTCAAAATAAGATGTTATTCACTTTCAGTAAAATTTGTTTGATCTCTTGGTGATTATTTTTCCATCATGTCATGTACGGGTAGCAAACAGTAGACATAATATACTCATACTGTCTCAGGAGGCTGTGCCAATAACAATACCAAATTGACTACAGCCATCTAGTGACCATGGGAAGAACTCTTTTGAAGCAATAAATGGTTATATCTCTATAACTTGTGGAAGTAATATTTCCGAAAATATGTTGCTCAAGTACATATAGAAAATCAACTACATATAGAACACTTAGCTGTTGAATCCTTAGCTTAATTTTCTAGAAACCGGGTATAACTGATTTTGTCAAACTTAAAAAGATCAAAAACTCGGTGGATATTATTTTCACACAATTGTAAGCTGATTTGTATTATGGATCCATGTGGTCAACCTTATTAGAAGTCAACAGCTTGCTAATAGATCTTTACCTATACTACAGAAGTAGTATACATAAGTGAATCTTCTCATTCTGTGGATTGAAAACCTGCATTTTACTCAAGATGTAAAATTCAGATGGTCGCACCACATTCACCAGCCCATCTAATAGGTTCTGTTAGTGCAATGGTTAACATGCTGCATCATCATACTGAAGGTCCTGAGTTTAGATCACAACCGACCAAAATTGATACAATACGACGCAGTGGATGGTATTTACAGCAAGGCCTGTAAAACATCAGTACCACATAACTTTTCAGGCCGCAGGACAAGAAGATTCACTTGGTACATGTTGCTTTAATTATTTTCATTATAATGTGAAATGTAGACATTCTACAGGTATTGAAATCATGCTGACATATTCCTTCTGTATTAATAAAGCACTGTTCCCTTACTGTTATTGTTACAGAACAGGAAATGAGCTGCATGAACCAAAGTTCAGTGAAGATGAAATGGAATTCATTTCGGAAGAGAAAATCAAGAGAGAAGTAAAAGAAGGTTAGAGTGAACTCTGTTATACACCACTAGCTTAAAAGACCCGGCGTCGCCCGGGTTTTGTATTTTGTAATTGGAAATTAACTTATGAAGGATTTTCAATTTTAAATTCTAGGTCCTTATATAGGCTTTTATAATTTGGAATAGGAAGAACGACTTATTAAACTCAAACTATTCCCTCAGAAAACGCTTGATATAGTTTTTTTATGGCTCATAGAGGATCTAGAATTTTGCATCCCATCACTTGTACAGTGCACAGCAAGCCTGGTAGAGGTTTAAATAAGAAGAAACAGAAATTCCTGCAACATAAAATTGTAATATCGAGGCGGGAAATTTCCCACTCTTATGTTACCATAAAACCGTTTTGGGGATGAAATTAAACAGAAAGTATTATCACTTTCATACTTTTCTCTCCAAAAACCTGCGATATAATATAATAATATACACATTACCATACCTCGTTTTGTTTTCTCTATGTCCAGGGTAGAGAAAGTTATGTGATTCCATTATTTTAGTGGATTTCATTCTGTAATATTTATTTATAACATGAACTATTTTGATAACTTCTCTTATTTGTCAAAAGTGCATTTCATTTGTTTTTTCCAAGCCCATCTGATACCATTTGGCAACAATATATTCTGTGATTTGGAATTGATAATTCTATGTAAAAAGGGATTAAGTATTTTCAAAAACATTTAATTTTTGGCATTTAGAATCAGAATTTTTCAAAATCCTTTCTTAGTGAGCATCTACATTACGAAACGAAGGTACTATCAAAATTCCAAGTCTCTACCTGTTATAGTTTAGGCTGTACGTTGATTCCTGTCAGTCAGGACAAAGCCTTTTATATATATATAGAGATTGTAAAATTAACCCATTGGCATGCTATTTTTTTTTCTTTTTTACGCATGGCATACCTATAAATACTAATAAGTATTGTAACTGAATCCTGCAGTATTCAGGAGATTTTCATATAGATTTTTAACTTAAAAATCGATATAAAAATATGGTGTTGCATACCATTGGATAGATCATCTCTTTAGCTTTAAAAATATACTAGGCATGCCATGTATTGACAGAAAGATAAAACTAAAAGAAAAGGAATGTGTTGCTCAACCCATCTGGCAGCCGTAAAAACCCGGGACTTTTATATGGATTTATAACTTAAAAATCAATATAACACATACGTTGAAAACCATAATAGATAATCTCTTTAGCTTTAAAACGGTATAAGGTTTGCCAGGCCATCTACTGACAGAAAGCTAGAACTAAAAGGAGAAAGGAATCTGTGGCACAACCCTTCTGGCAGCCATGATGGTACTTGTACTTGGCTCATGTCTCGCAGCCGTGATAAAAGGCTAAGGGTTAATCAGTTTCATTTCCAATAGTGGATTTCTCAGAAAACAGCTGCTTTTTAAACTTTGTTATCAAACATTTATTTATTTACACCTTGACTCCATTCAGGTCCTACAGCATAATGTAATGCATCAGTTTATCCAAGATAATTCCCTAGTTCTAAGCAAGCAGTGGTAACGTGCAGACGTGTGGAAGAGGTGCTGAGTATATATAAGAAAAAACGACACAAGGGACATGGCCAACGAAATCAAAGTATACAGAATGAGGATAGGCTCATTTGGGTCAAAAAGGAGAGTAGGGACCAAAGGAACATTAAGAGAAGATCAATCAAACATGGTGACCTAGGCCCTAGTGATTATAGTGTTGCTGATAATTGGAGGAGTTGAAATGAACCCAGGGCAAGGAGGGCAAAAGCCTTGAAAGAATGAAAGAAAGAATAGTTAATAAAATAAATGGGGAAACAAAATAAGTTAAACAAGAAATTAGAGAGGAAATAGCAAGAATGAAGACAGAAGTGGAACTGAAGTCAAGAATCGAGAAGATAGAAAATGCAGATCGACAGCTAAATTTAGTTTTCCACGGGATAAAAGAGAGAAAAGGAATTAGTGCCTTGCAAGAAGTCCATGAACTAGTAGAAAGCAAATTAGAATTGCAGTTCCAGGGATGGGAGTTCCTTATGGCTTATAGCAAAATGTGCGTCCATGCAAGTGGTCTTTGCTACACTGAAGAGATCTAACAAATTGAAAGGGATGACAGTATATATTATCAGGGATCTATCACCGACGGAGAGAATTACAAGGAGGAAATTAGTTGAAAAAATGAAGATAGAAAGAAGCAAGGGAAAGAATGCTACCATTCAAAATTTACAGCTGTATGTGGATGGGAGGAAGACAGCACGGAAACGAGTGTTATGACCTCATCAGCAGAATCAGCAACTGGAGATATGCGTACTGGTGGTCAGGTCAATGAATGACAGCGTAGTCAGAGGGAACGTGCGATGGCGTCACCAGCACCAGCAACAACTCTGCCCCTGCCAAGCGAGAAATCAAGCACATCATCTGTGATGCAAGACTTTCAGATTCCGTGGTTGGCCTTGGAGCAAGAACGCACCAAGTGACATCAACAGTGGAAGCAGTGAGGAGAACTGATTATAATATAATATATATATAACTGATTATAATAACGAGAAGCCGCACGAAATCACAAAGTTTTAAATGATAAAACATAGCTAGGGAGGCCACAATTAGTAATGAAATCAATGTGTCGTTGGTAGTTAAAAGTAGGAAAGTTAAATTAAGAGTGATCAGGAAGAGCGTTTAATAATCAAGAGTAGGTATAAGCTTATATGGTATAAATTTAGTAAAGTATAAAGAATTTTAAGGGAAGTTGCGACTTAATATTATTCAATTTATAAGTGATATCCAATCACACATCTCCATCGTACATGTCAGCGAGTGCCCCGTAGAATATTTACCCTAGGCAGTTCATAAAGAGTGGAGTAAGCTAGAACTAACAGCAGCGGGAATAGTGTGCAGACACAGATGTGCATGAAAACAAATGTTAACGTTTAAATTGAGACACGATGAACTGTTGTGAGATATATTATAGTTATGTAATGTGTTGAAAAGGACCCATCAGAAACCGCAAGGTAGGTACGAACCCTTTTCTAAAGTAGAAATGTGGGCTAATGTAAAGTTGTTGTTTAGAACAAATAAATTCAACTTCAAAGATAATTCTTTAACCCTTTGCAAGCAGAATATAGATATGAATAAAGGCTTCTCAGGTTGACAGTCAGGTTAGAAGGTTGATTTCCTCCGACGTTTCAGAGCACATGCTGCCTCCATCCTCAGGAATACTGAAGTGATGAGTTGCTGGTGAAGTCTAGCTTAGAAGTGACAAGTCATCGTGCAGAGTAGGGTTTATATACTGATTCAGAGTTGGGCAGAATCGGTCAGTCAGGAAACATTTCCACTTCCCATGGTCTTTTTCCAGGCCAGTTGCTTTCTACTATCTCTTAGCTGTTTCAGACAGTGGTTATATGCTGAGTTGATGGCGAGGCCTCCAACTGTTTGAAACTGTGAGGTTCAAGATTAATTTCGATTGCTTCTTTAATTAGCCTGTCCTAGAAGTTTGATGCCTTGGCCAGGATGGTGGTGTTCAAAAACTTGATCTTTTGCCCAGGTCCCCCGTTGATGGTGTGTTCTGCCACTGCAGATTTATCTGGGTATTCCAGTCTGATACATCAGATATACTCAGAACAGCACTGGTCAATGCTTTCCGAAGTCTGGCCAGTATATGCCATGCTGCATCCACAAGGGATATGGTACCCAATAAACACTCTACAAAAAAAAAATATATATATATATATCACGTATGCATGTGAAACACTATTCAAAACAACTAACACAGTTGCAATAGATAGAGTACTCAAGGTAGAAAGGAGAATAGTAAGAACCTGTTTAAACAAAAATTACCAAGTAAATGGAGTCTGGAAACTAGCTTCTAATGAAACAGTATATAAAGAAATAGAACCAGTGACAAATACAATGAAAAAAAAAACGAATATCATTTTTGGGACATATTTTACGGACACCAGAAAATAGAATTAGCAGAAAAATTATGGAAGAGTAAGAGTAAGAAAAATATAAGATGGATTACAGAACTTAAGGAAGATATGGCAGAGCTACATATTACAGTAGAGGATTTAATATACAAGACAGACACACTCAAGATATTGAAAGACAAACACACTACACTACAGATGAAAATCAACAAACAGAGAATAGGAAGAGTAGTTCCAGAAGCAGAAAGAAAATTGCGGTCAGAAAGGATGAAGAAGTACTGGGCTGACAAAAAGAAGAAAAACCTCAACCAGAAACCTGACTAAAGTGGTCCTATGAAGGCCAAAAAACTAAAATTAATTAATTAATATATATATATTAATAATGCAAATCTTAACACTTACATGTAAGAAAGTTGGTACGTAATAAAGTCTGTGTAAAAGTGAGAAAAGATACATGCATCAGGAATCGAACCAGAGTGCGCTAGACACGTTCCTTGTACCTTACCTCTTTATTATAAAGTACTCTGAAATTGGGATGTTGAATTAAGTTCATGAGTACAGTAAGGACCCACTAAAAGTACAGAACCTATCTAATACTTACGAGCTTTTTTTGCATAAATAAAATAAAATGAGGCTTTTACTACATAATTATATATCATGATAGTTATTTAGGGAATAATAATAATAATAATAATGATTTATTTGCTTATAGACTTTTACAAGAAAAGTATCCAGCATCGTCACATTTAACATATTTTTAACACTTTAGGCATTTGATACATTTTCAATAATTAGTTACAAATTACACTAATTAAATACATTAAAAGCTAATTATAAAATTACAATTAATGTCATATTAAATTGTATTATAATTCATTATAAAATTACACTATTAAACATTAAAAAAAATCACTATGACCACATTTTAAAATTCTAAAACTCTATTAATATGAGTGTCAATAGTAAATTAGTTAATTAAGCTAAAATTCATCTAACCTATAGAGACATCTTTGTATCAGATAATTTTTAAGTGCAATGTTAAAATTTCCTTTCTGTTTCTTTTTTATTTCTATCGGTAACTTATTGTACAGTAAAATTCCCTTACTTAACGGATCTTTGTATGTTGAATTTTTATTTATTGTCACCCTGTGGTAGTCGGTTTCACCTCTTGTGCAGTGAGAATGTATGTCTTTATTTACTGGGGGCTGTTTTTTATTCCTAACATATAGTATCACTTTATATACATACAGGCTAACTACTGTCAAGATTCTTTTGGTTATAAATATTTCTTTACATGATTGTCTATTACTAATCCCATATATACATCTCAGGCTCCTTTTTTGCAACACTAGTATTCTATCCATATTAGTTATTCCCGTTGCACCCCATACTTCTATACAATATTCTATGTGTGGTTGTATCACTCCATAATAGAGATTCAGAAGAATTTCAGAACTAAGGTAATTACGGAGGTTCCTAAGAAGGTATATGTTAGAACTAATCTTATTACATATTACATCTACATGATTCTGGTAAGTTAAACTTTGATCGAGATATATCCCTAAGAATTTTATGCATTCAATTTGTTCAATGTTTTTATCTTCAAGTCTGATATTTAATCTATTGTCATTTTGGCTCTTGTAATGTTGGAATAATAATAATTTTGACTTGTCTACATTTATTTGGAGAAGGTTATTTGTTAGATACTTTGAGATGTCTTTCAGTGAATTTGTAATATTTACTTCTAAGCTTTGAAAGTCCCTACTCGAACATACAATTGATGTATCATCTGCATATGTAGTAATTTTGTAATAATTTGACTGAGGAAAATCATTTATGTAAATTAGGAATAGCAGTGGCCCGAGGACAGATCCTTGAGGCACTCCTGAAATTACTGTCTCATATTGAGATTGAAAAGTTTTGGTACAGTTCCCTATTTTCCAGTATGTTTCACAACACTGTTTCCTGTAAGAATGATTTTAAGATGTCATATATTTTACCCCTGAATCCATACATCTCTAATTTCTCTAACAGCAGTTCATGACATACTGTATCAAATGCTTTGCTTAGATCTAAAAATATACCAGCTGTTTTATTGTCAATGTCTAGATTTACTAGTACTTCATGGATAAATTCTGCAGTTGCTGTTGTTGTAGAAAATCCCTTACGAAAACCATGTTGAGTGTTAATAAGTATATTATTATATTTTAGATAACTGTTTATTCGCAGTGTTAATATTTTTTCAAATATCTTACTAAAAATAGACGTTAACGTTATGGGTCTATAGTTTGATACATCCTGCTTGCAACCCTTCTTATAAATTGGTCTTACTACACTAATTTTGAGTGCCTCAGGGAATATTCCTTCTTGTATTGAGTAGTTTATTAAATAAACAATGATGTTGATGAGTGCATTCATACATCGTTTAAGCATTACAGAAGACATACCGTCCCATCCACTAGAGTTCTTATTTCTTAAGCTATTTGTTACCTTTGTTACTTCAAAACTGTTAGTACCTTCAAGATACAATGTATTTGTGACATGTTCTCTAGCTGTTATCATAGGATGAGTTCTAGTTGTACTGTTAGTTTCAAGTCTTCTGTTACAATTAATGTAATACTTATTGAAAGTGTTACTAACTTGAATTGGTTCCTCTATTCTTTTTTCTTCATGATACAAGCAAATATTGGAATCAGTAATGTTTTGCCGTTTAACACCCGAATTTACCATGTTCCACATTATTTTAGTTTTATTTTCTGACTTTATGACCTTATCTGAGTAGTAATGGATTTTAACTTGCTTCAATGCTTGAGTATATTGTTTTTTACATTGTTTATATATTGTATTGTATATTTCCATTCTAGTACTATGGTAGTATTCATACATCTCTTTCATTTTATCACGTAATATTTGCACATAATATGGTAACTTAACCCTTATAGGGTTAGTGCTACGTATTGGCATTTTCACTAGTGGGCAGACTGTATTTATATTCTGTGTAACAATCTGTAAAAAAAATTCCATTTGTCATTACTGTTTTCAGCAGTATATACTGCAGCCCAATCTTCCTGTAAAAGGTTTTCATTTAACTGAGCAAGTCTATATTTCCTTGTGTCTCTTCTAAGATTCAGTTCTACAGTTTTACTGTTATTTTGAAAGTTAAAAATATCGATAATTTGTGAAGTGTGATCTGAAATGTGTAGGTTACTATTTATAGTAGTGAACAATTTCTCATCTAAATTTGTTAAAATGTGATCAATTTTTGAACTACAGTGGTTGGTCACCCTAGTTGGCCCTAAATCAGTGTCTTTTAAGCTAAAAGAACTAAGAAGATCATTGAATTCCTTGTTATTTATGTCTATATTAAAATCACCAAGTATTACAATTTTCTGATTACTCTTTACAATTCTACTTAAAAACTTTTCAAAATGTACTAAGAATTCTGTAACCTTTGTACTAGGGGATCTGTAAACTCCCACTACTGTTAAATATTCATCTTTCGTATATATTCTAATGGCTGCTATTTCAAGTACCATTTCAATACAATAGTTTTCTACATAATCTAATTTATCACAATGTACATTATGTTGTGCATATATTAATACCCCCCGCTTTTATGATTCTTACGGCAGTAGTTTGATACTAAGTTATAATTTTCTAGGTTAGGCCAAGTTATTTCCGCTATCTGTTGTTCCGTCAAACCATGCTCCGTGAGGACTATAATTTTAGGGTTAACCTCTTTCAGAACATTTCAGTGCATTTTTCATTGGGCATTCCCTGAACTGGGGATAGTTATCAGTCAGTGTGAGGCAGGTGGTAACTATTAAATTGATAACTCATTTTCTAAATATCAGCATATTAAGCCACAGATAACAGTGAAAGTAGAGATAACTATGCTTTCAAAAACTGTCCATAAAAACGGTAAAATAAAACGGCTGGTTTTGGTTTGAATTTCCTTCTATTTCAGTGGATATTTTGCAAAATGAGTTATTTTATAGACTACTACATTTGACCTTGAAAAAGTTTACTCGTTTATTTAGTACCCTAATACTCTAAATCTAGCATTGAGAAATACAACCAAAATTATTATATAATATTATCTTAAATGAAAATAAAATTTGGTTTTAGTGTTGAAAGATAAAACATAAGTTACACTATGCCTGTGTTAAATTTTTCAGTTTAACCTAAATTCTATTGTTTGTGTCACTTTATGTTACAGCTTTTAATAAAGGAAGTTATCATTAATTTAAAAAAAAAAAAAAAAAAAAAAAACCTTGCCAACAGCAGTGTTAACCACATTCCATGAAATATGGAATTTCTTGAATACTGTAAACCAATCATTGCTGGAATTGATCATAAGAATCTATAATTTCTCGGCAGTCATAAAGACAGTAAGGAGAACAAGCTACTAAGAAATAAAAAAAAATGCAAACAATAACAATTATAATTTAAAATCATATTTGCATACACATTTCTCAGTATTCATCCTTTGTGTATTTTGTTCGTATTTACACCTTTCATGAAATCCAACAAATTTTGTGATATTTCGTTGATACAGTTTGCTTAACGGTGATATTTTAAGCAGTTTTGTACAATGTTGTGCTTACAGCTGTTGCCCAAAAATACCATCCCTTGCTTTAGCCCAGTCAAATTAGACCCAGAAAGTTGATTTTGTTGCATTAAATCATGTAGTTCAAAATGTTCCAGGAATGTGTAGTGGTACATCCCCTGAACAACGCCTAATATTTTCCCGCCGATTTCAGGTGCCACGGGGGTGGGGAAGGCTCAAATGTCCCATTTTTCAGTTTTTGGCGCAAATTTCGAAAACGGTGCATCGTACAGAAAATGTTATGATTTTAAAAATTGAAGCTTATTAAATTCCCTACAAAACAGTATATTCATATTTACCTCTATGTGTTGCTGACTCCGAGGAAGAGCCGGTAAAAGTGGAAAATTTGCAGAAAAATTTGTGGCACGTCAAGTTTTTCATCCAACTTTTCCTTCCAATTCTTTTGTTTTCCATTTTGCATGAAACTTGTGAGAAAAGAAGTTGTAGAGATTTAAATTTCCTTCAAGAAAATATATATATATTTGCTAATTTATCTTCACGCAGTCAAAAGTTACAGTGTTCTTAAATTTCGGGGTCAATTTCGAGATTCCGCTAGTAAACTGCTCATCATTTTATTTCCGTTTTCAAGGGCTTTAATTCTCTGTATCACAATATTTATTATTTATGTAAACTTACTGGTATTTATTACCCACACAACTAATTATATATATATATATATATTAAATAGCTAATAATGCAAAAGTAAAAAAGAATCTTACGCAGCCTAATTTCCGCTCACCCTTCCATCCTACCACACATTTAAAGCTGTTCATACTCATACTCCTCACCGTACAACTCTTCTAACTCCTCTTGAACGGGAGCACTGTTAGTGCAAGCGCCATGGCAATTGCCACAGACAGGATCCACATCTCATACCGCAGCCTGTGGCACAATGACAAAATATGGAGTTTAGCATGCTGTCAGGTGCACTAGGGGCCTTGGTCTTAATAGGAGTCAGATATCCCCCATCTTTTCTTGTCCAACCACAACGTTCAGGTTCGAGAGATTCATTTCCAAACCACTGTTGGACCAGTAGAAACACTCTGCACAAGTGATGTAGAGCAGCATCTACAAGTGATGTAGAGCAGCATCAGAGCAGCATCTGTAGGCAATGAAGACAAGTTCGCTTTCATCTTGGCTGACGATTTGAGGAAGCAAATGTACCTGTGAATAAACCAGAATAGAATTGAATGTTTATTTATCAAACAGCATGCTTCAAAGAAGTTAGTACATGCAATACAAAATGAAATGTACCTGTGATGTTCGAGGTCATGCTCTTGGGGTGGGACCTGATACATCAGTAGGAACATTTGTTCCTCAGCTTCAGCAATATCTCCTGGCGTGGATGTGGAGTCGTAAAACACTTCAGCGATGTTTTTGGTTTTGTTAGGAAACCACTAGAAACATTTAACTATGGCTGCTTTACTTTTTCCACAAATCGCAGAAGTGGTATCGCATACAGTGAAGCAATGGATCAAGAGAATGTACTGGCTGAATGTCAAGGCCTGTGTTGCCTCACTTTTGTGTCTCATGTTGTGAGTGCCACAAGCAAGATGAGCAGGTCTATGTCTTCGCCAACTACCATCACAGTTGAATGAGAGGTATTTTCTAAGTCACACCTGACAATGCTGCAGTCAGCGACTCCTTATAGCTATGGTGAACTGTATACCTTTTGCACCCAAGGCCTGTGCTAACATACTGATGAGCTTGGTTTTGTTCCTTTCGTTGGGAAGGAAGTTTTCCTGCTGAACAGTAGCCACCATGTTCTCATCAAAGTCTATATCCACTGATGTTTTATTTGATGCCCTCCAATCTTGTTCAGCTCTTTTCTTGGAATTTGTGTTTTCGTAACTGTCAAAAACCACAGCAGAGTTGTAGCCGCAATGGTTGATGATGTAAGAAACATATTGATCTCAGATGGAGGCGAACTTCATGTTGTTCTTCCACTTTATTCTATGAAGGTGGAAGCCGCCATCGATTTAAGCTCACTTTTTCATTTTCCTCATGATCCCTTCATCGAAAAGAATCATGGGGTGTGGGGCTAACTCACATTTCAACAGCTCCTCTACATCCTCTTTAGTTTTCTTGGTAATTATGGTCCTCTGGAAAATCATTAAAGGCTCGACCAACACCACTTCGTTGTCAAGTTTGACAGTGTTGCTCATAGCAGCCAATGGGACTACTGCATTCTTCTCACACTACTTCGTTTCTGCAAAGCTCATTCCAACAAAAGTTTCAATTGTACGGGTTCCGATTTCCACTGCTTGGTAACAGTTGATGTTGTTGGCTCCTATTACTCCGGTTGAAAGGGACATCAAAGAATCGCGGGTGATCAGCCAACCACTGAGTAAGCTTAGTTAAACCTGTCGTACACTTTGATTGATTGATTGATTGCTTTTATTCACCATAGGAGATTTACAAGAAATTGTGGTTTCGTCAAACTTACGTCTAAAATATACAAAATCTTAATAAGTAAACATAAAAACTAATATTTAAACTTATCCCTTAGCACACAAGTAAGATAAATTACAATAATAACAATGATACAAGTGGTAGAATATATACATAAGAGTTACAAAATGTAACAGTCACAGCTGTGGTGCTGACATAAAGGGAAAAAAAAACACAAATAAGATGGGAGAGGAAATTCAGAATTTGCCTAAGCAATGATCAAATTTAGATATTCATTTGTACTGAACGGTAGTTCTAGTTGTAAGATATTTTTGACAGCTTTTTTAAACTTATGGTTACTTAATACTTTTATGTGATTTGGAAGTTTATTAAACAAATTTATGCCTTGGTGCGAAGTGCTGTTTAGACTCTTGGTAAGCCTATGGTAGGATAGGTGTATGTCATTGGCTCTTCTTGTGTTATGCGAATGATAATCCGAATTCTTCCTAAAGGTGTTTATATTGTTGTGTATAAAGCATATGGTTTCTAACATATATATACATGGTAGGGGTAGTACTTTAAGTTCTTTAAAGATGGGTTTGCTTTCTGCTCTGATTGGTACTTGCTTTATAATCTTGAGTATCCTTTTTTGTAGTTTGAACGCTAGAGAGATTTTTGGTGATGCTCCCCATAAGGTTATTCCATAGGAGATGACAGAATGTACATATCCATAATACACTGCCATTTGGACTTCTATTGGTGTTATTTTGTTCAGGACTCGAAAGACATAGCATAAGGTGCTTAGTTTTTTTATTAGATGCTGTATGTGAGTTTCCCATGTTAAATTTTTATCAATATAGACACCTAAAAATTTAGTATTTGCCTCTTCTTTGATTAAAGCTTCATTTAGTATGATTTTAATAGGGTCACACAATATTTGGGGACTGAAGTGGAGGAAGACTGTTTTGTTAGTATTTATTTTTAATTTGTTTTCTTGAAGCCAGTTATCTAGTTTTCTTGTAGTTCCATTTATTTGTGCTTGCAGTTCATTTTGTTTAATATTGCTAAATATCATGTTTGTATCGTCGGCAAAGAGAATAGTCTTAGCTTCTGTGATTGTTGATGTGAGATTATTTATGGACCCTTGAGGACCCTTGAGGAACCCCACACTTGATCGTCGCAAGATTGAATCTCGATGAGTCCATCTCCACAAACTGTTTCCTGTTGCTTAAGTATGATTTGAACCAATTTTCCGCTACACCTCTTATCCCAAAGTGATTTAGTTTCCTGAGTAGAATAGCATGATCCACATTGTCAAAAGCTTTACTGAGATCTAGGAATAGCCCTAGAGTGTGTTCCTTATTATCTTTAGCATTAAGTACAGTATTTATAAATGAATATAGTGCATTATTAATACCTTTGTTATGACGAAATCCATACTGATTTGGAGAAAGCAGATTACACGATTCTAGAAACGGTACCAGTCTATTATACATGCATTCTTCCAAAATTTTTGAGAGTACCGACCGAAGCGATATAGGCCTATAATTTTCAATGCTGTGTTTATCACCCTTCTTAAATATGGGGGCAAACCTTGGCTGTTTTGAATATTTCGGGGAACTTACCGGATTCTAAAGATAAATTGCAGAGCTGAACTAAGGGTTTAATTAAATATTGGGAACATTCTTTTACAATGGTGTCAGGTATATCATCTGGTCCACAGGATCTCTTGTTTTTTAGCTTTTTTATTATGTTCTTTATTTCTGTTTCAGTTACTGGGGTCAAAAACAAAGTAATATTATTTTCATAGTTGGCATCTTGTAGATGAGGTTTATTTGCATGACTTGTTTGGGAGACATCTGTTGTATTGGAAAAGTAATTTTTAAATATTTCTACAATTTCTCTTGAATTTCTAATCTTCTGTCCATTTATGGTGATTTCTATTTGACTATGATGGGATTGGTTTTTGCCTGTCTCTTTCTTGACAACATTCCACACTGCTTTACCTTTATTGTCTGAATTTAGAATATATTTTTTGTTATGATACAGTTTTGCTGCTTGGATTACCCTTTTCAAGATATCAGTATATGTTTTGTAGTACAATTTAAAGTTTGGGTCATTTGTGTTTTTGTACATTCTGTGCAGAAATCTTTTACGCTTACAAGAAGTACCGGTAACAATTCCTTTAGTTATCCATGTGTTTGAGTTTCCTTTCTGATTGGATACTTTTACTATTCTTTTAACTGGATGGGAAATATTAAAATAATAAGTTATTGTGTTTAAGAACTCTGTTGCTTTGTTGTCTATATTAGTGATATCCATTAGAGTATTCCAGCTTTCGCTTTGTAGCAAGAATTTAAAATATTCATTGTTTTCTTCATTGAAGGTTCTGTGTTTTTTGTCTAGCTTTTCTTCTGGAATTTGTTCAGGATTAGAATTTACATGGATGAGTGTTGCGTTAGGGTCAGAAATTCCAAAATCTATATTTTCTGTAGTGTATGTTTTGAGATCATTATTTATTATGATTTGGTCTAAACATGTCCGTGATGTTGGCGTGATGCGGGTAGGGGAATGTATAATATCAGTGAGATTGTATGAATTTGTTATGTCCTGAATTCTTGTATGTGGATATTATCATCATCGAGGAAATTTATATTGAAGTCCCCGCATATAATTACTTCTTTATTCTGAAGTTTTGAGAGATTTAACAGATTTTCAAAATGCTCCAGGAAAGTTTCCAAACAACCATCAGGGGACCTGTAGATACATATCACAGTTAAGCATTTATCTTGATTTCTGACTTCCGTTATTGCATGTTCAAAGTGTTTTTCCTTGTTTAAATGATACGTATGTGTTTTGTTTTTATACGAGAGCGATTTTCTGGCAAATATTGCTGTACCTCCATTTTTATACTCTTTACGGCAGAAGAAGCCGGATAGGTTATAATTTTGAAAATTGTGCCATTTGATTTCATCTTCATTTAGCCAGTGTTCTGTGAAGCATAACACATCTATATCCTTTAATTCATTACTTAGCAAGATTTCAAATTCATTTAATTTATTTCTGAGGCACTGGGTATTTTGTTGCATTACCGAAATATATTTAGGTTTTGACGCTGTAGGCTTACCAAGAGTCTCTGTATTGGCGTGTGTGAGTTTAGTTTGTGCGAACGTTTTACTACTGGTGTCTAGTATTCTCTTTGACTTGGATATTTCTGTTTCATTACAGTTAGGACTATGTAGTGTGATGTTTATACTGACCTTGTTTTTGCTAGGGGGAGATAAACTTACCTCGCTGTGACTGTTACCTGTATTATTAGTTTCATACATTTCGTTCAAATTTTTGCTGCTGTCTTTATTGTCTGCATCCACCGGATTTTTCACAAGTTTCCCTGAGCACAGCTGGATATGGCATTATACAATAATTCCCCGAATTTGAGAGCACCTTTGCGATTCAAGTGGACACCATCTCTTGCTTTGTCGTCATCTTTAATCCAACAGTTCCCGTTAATCAGCAGGCACTTGCGAGTGGCACATAGCCAGTCTATTTCTGCGTTGATTCTGTCAATGCGCCGCTCCGTTACATCCCTTCTGTTTAACACACCACTTATTGCAATTTTCGTAGCAGGTGTTCTTCGCTGTATGTGGTCGACAAGATCCATTAGGTCCCCCATTATTTCTTCCGCTTGTACACCTTTATGTATGTCATTTGTTCCCACATGGACTGCCATAACATCTGGTTTTATAGTTTCTAGGGGCATGCTTTCAACCTTGTGGCGGAGCTCCATTGTGCGTATTCCTGGAAAGCAGTAGACATCATGACCAGCAGCTTTGCACTTTTCTCCTGAAAACTTGAGAAGCGAATCACCCATCACAATCACTTTTTTCTTAATCTTATTTTCTCGCTGTTTTTGTTGGTTGTTCTCTGCAGGCAGTTTTATCTTTGTCATGTTTGCTGTGTCCAGGACTTCAAATCTGTTCTTTGTCGTGATGTTCGCACATGGTTCGGATGTCTTAGGCCTAATTTCTGTCCATCTCCTGGCCACGGTGGAGTAGTTTTCTTCCTCTCCGCTGTTTATTTTAGTCTTTAGCTTTTCATTCTCTGTCAATAGAGACCTAATTTTTGCCTGGGCATTTTGCAAATCTTTGTTTAACATGTTGATTATCATGTGGAGTGACGCTATTGTCTCTGCGTCCCGCGTTGTGGCACATGAGCTCTGCTGATTTTCAATGCCGGATTTTGAGGATTCCATATCAAGTGTTTCATCTTCAACGTAGTTTCTCCTTTCGGCATTTATCTCAGGCAGCATAATTGCACCGATTTTATATGTAGGCCTGTCAATTACAGTGCGTTTTATGAACGATGCGGCGGTTTTCCAATGCCGATAGCCTACAATAGCCTGCGTAAACTACGTCGATTAGCTAAACAATAAATAACATACATAAAAGTTCACAACATTTCATACATATATTGGCCTACATGTGTGTGTGTGTGTGTGTGTCTGTCTGTCTGTCCTATATCCCCAGTGTCGGGGCGAAGGGCCTCTAATTGGAGGTTGCTGATACCTATGTGAATTTTGTTATGCTTATTTTCCGAGAGAGGGCAGAGGGACAGGTGGTAAGCCCATCGCCTCACAACCCCCCAGGAAACTAAGGTATTACTTGGACGTGAAAGGCCGGGAAATTTCGTCCAGAGGCTCTAATTTAGGCTTTGAGTTCTTTTACGTGCCGTAAATTTACGACACGGGACCCCCAGCTTAAAGTCCCTCCCGGAGGACTCCGTGCCCGGATTTTTATGTCCGAAAAAATCCATCGACAGCGGCCGGGTTTGATCCCGCGACCTGCGGATCTATATATATATATAATATATTAGTTATATGGGTAATAAATCCCATTTATGTTTACTTAAACAATAAATAAAGTGATACAGAGAGTTAAAGCCCTTGAAAACGGAAATAAAATGTGAGCAGTTTACTAGCGGAATCTCGAAATTGACATCGAAATTTAAGAACGCTGTAACTTTTGACTACGTGAAGATAAATTAACAAATGTGTATATATTCTTGAAGGAAATTTAAATCTCTACAACTTCTTTTCTCACAAGTTTCCTGTAAAATGGAAAACTAAAGAATTGGAAGGGCAAGTTTGACAAAAAACGTGACGCGCCACAAATTTTTCTGCAAATTTTCAACTTTTACCGGCTCATTCTCAGAGTCGGTAACACACAGACATAAATATGAATATACCGTTTTGTAGGGAAGCTTTAATTCTGAAATTCATAACATTTTCTGTACAATGTACCGTTTTCGAGATTTGTGCCAAAAACTGAAGAGAGCCTCCCCCCACCCCCCGCGACACCTGAAATCGGCGGGAAAATATTAGGCGTTGTTCAGGGGACCTCCCATTACACATTCCTGAAACATTTGGAACTACATGATTTAATGCAGCAAAAATACTAATTTGACTGGGCTACTTCTAGAAGTTATAACTTTGTGAACTACTATTTCTACCACCACCACCTCCTCCTCCTCTTCTTCTTCTTCTTCTTCTTCTTCTTCTTCTTCTTTTTTCTTCTTCTTTTTCTTCTCTACTCCTCTTCTCATTTTTCTTCTCCATGTTCTTCTTATACTTCTTCCTCTTCTTCCACATCTTTTTCTCCCACTTTTTTCTTCAATTTCTTTTCCTCTTCCTTGTCCTTTCTTCTCTCTCTCTCTCTCTCTCTCTCTCTCTCTCTCTCTCTTCTTCCTCTTCCTCCAAATTTTTTGCTCACCGTTGGTCCCTCTACCAGGTTGAGATAAATATTTTAAAAGCACTGCACAGTTTTAGCTTTCTAATTTACAAGATAAATATTGTGTTTTAATTTATTCCAGTGTCTGAAGAAACTGAAGAAAAGATCTATATACCAAAGCGTCCCAACATCTCTCTCATCAATAGCTATAGGCATACATGGAAATCTCGTCACAACCACTATCTACGGTACAGTGATGTTAAACCTAAGGATGAGAGGAGACCAACTGTAACTGATCTTGCCAATCAAAAGCAAGTGTTGCAGAAACTGAATGGCTGGAAAATATATCACTTAAGCACTCAGATGGAAGATCTAGTAAGTATAATTTGCTGTGATTTATGATATATTTTTATCATTGAAGTAAGGCTGCACCCATAGAACCATCAAGAACAGCACTGACGATTAACAGTGATTAACAAAAGACTGTAAAATAAATGCAGTTGCCAAAAATAAAATA
The DNA here is from genome assembly GCA_964059195.1 of Ectobius pallidus. Lineage (NCBI taxonomy): Eukaryota > Metazoa > Arthropoda > Insecta > Blattodea > Ectobiidae > Ectobius > Ectobius pallidus. The sequence goes on from CAXKWD010000002.1 coordinate 153,229,568, forward strand.
AACTGAAATGATGCTAAGTTGGCTGACTCACCTCATGAATTAATTCAGTGTCCAATAATGGCTAACGTAGAACAAATACAAGTCCCTTGCAGTCAGGATAGAAATAAAATAAGTCATAAATTATACATTAAAAAAAAAACACTGTAACAGAATCTGGCATTGCAGGTAGCAGAAAAAATCTAATTTCTTAAATATATGACTCACAAATTGTGAGCCCACATGTGATGCAGCTTCCACCATAGACTAATTCAAAATTGGATTTAATCACTTGGAAAAATGTTAACACATAACTGTAATGGTTGTCACAAGCACACAAAATACCTCAAGACAAGACAATACCTACTGTCAAACTCATCGGATGCATGGATTCTGTTGCAGAACAATGTTACCACTACATGCCTAACCAAAGAGTGAGATGCCATTTGCATCTGCTAATATTGATAATGATTTCCTCACCATCCCCTAGATTTTAACTCCTTATCACAATCTTATGTTTTTTACCCAATCTGGGGGAGAGAGACATGCTGCCTAACAACAAAAACTACTGGCTTTTCATCAATATTAATACAGTGCTCGCTGCTTATTGTGATCACTTCAGGTTGCAGGTACAGTATTCTGATAATATTAACCAATTGATAACAGTAGCTGAAAGAATTAATTGAAGATTATTTGTTCATGTATAAGATAATACACTACAAAACAGAATTAAAAGCTAGTTATTCATAAAATAATAAGTAACTGTGAATCATTGAACCACTCATAATAGACTATTTTTTCAACCAGTAACAAAGTTTTTAATTGCTTTATTTTCCTTTAGGAGTCCATTAACCAATGCTTCTAACTCAGTTACGAGTTATGAGTGTTTTTGGAAGTCTATACTGATCTGTGGTGAACACCGCGTAGCGAAACATCTAACTCCTCTCTGTTCAAGTCTTTTCATTTCACTAAAAAGGTAAAGCGATCCCTGTATGAGCCATAGAGACCTATAGGGTTTACAGGAGGTTAAGGCTCCCAGATTGTACATACGTCACATGAAGGTGACAAGGTTGTCAGCCGTCTGCACTGGCCATTATTTTACCCCCAGGAATACTACTGGTACTCATTTCTGTTAGAGGCTGAGTCGACCCCAGGACCATAGTGCCACCAGAAGGATTAGGCCAATTGAAAAATCTCAACGACCTCGTCGAGAATCGAACCCATGACCTTCCTGTTTGTAGTGCAGTGCTTTAATCACTACACCATTTTACACTAACCATCACTGTATGTCAACACTTATCTTCATAAGTCAAAAGCCGCAGCTTAACTGAGGGATGAAACTTTTTATTGCTTAAAAGAGAAAGGAAGGTAATGTCACCCCCTCGAACTGGTCATCCTGTGAGCTAGGAACAGTAGGCCTACCGTCACTTCCAGAATATAACACAATTCAGTTGAGATAGAAACAAAGCCCTTAAAAACAAAATTTTGAATTACGTCTAGTACTTAGAAAAAAACCGCAAAAAGGGAAATATGATAACATAAAGCGAATCTTTGATCACAGTAAACAGCATTTTTTCAATGTATGAGTATTAATCTGTATGGGACTTCATAAAAATGATAGCGTTACCCGTCTGATAACATTAAAAGGCCCTGAGGATAATGGCAAACGAAAGTCAGAGAGAAAGCTGTTGACCTCTTTTTACTGAAATGAATATTATGACAGTTTTTAATTTATATGTATTTTATTGTATCTTATACGTCAAGAAGAATCTGGAGAGTTTGAAGTGCCTAATTATTTATTTATTTATTGAATTAATACAGCATGTTCCATTGCTTAAGTGCTGCAATACTACATGCTATGTCTCATTTAAAAAAAAATTAAGTATATACAAGTATCTACAATGTTAGATACATTAAATCATTTAGGTAATAGTTTCTGAGCAAATTCTAATAAATTACAATTTTCTTATAAAATTCTATCATTGTACAGCTGTGTTTATCTAAACCTGTATTATTATTAACTATAATTGAACTGAAGTCTATTGCGTGTATAAAGCGTTTAAATGATGTATAGTGTTTCACAATGAGTTGATCTGGAGGAACCGGCCATTGCCCATGTTTGATTGCAATATGCTTTTTTTAATTGTCTCTCTGTTGTTGGAGTTTACTGCATCTGTATAATAGGTGGTCTACAGTTTGGGCCTCTTGAAGACAGGAGCACGTGTCATCATTCGTTATGTGGAATCTCTTCAGGTAGGATTTGGTTATTCCATGTCCAGTAACTATTGCTGCGATTGGTGCTGTCATTATGATCCTTTGTCTTATTCTCTGACAAACTGATGGGAAGAAGGCCCTACAGGTAGCTCCCTTAGTCGTGTTGGTCCAATCCGCCTGCCATTTTGTTAGACCTTCTTCTTTAATTTCTCGAACTATTGCAGTTTTAGGAATTTTCGAGTATACCGGTTCTCTATCTTCTTCTCCTGCTACTTCCTTAGCTAGCTTATCTGCCATCTCGTTACCAGCAAATCCCACATGGGCCTTTATCCATCCAAAATGTATTTTGTGATCCTTGAGTTTTCTTACCAAGTTCCTGATCTGCTCGATAAGGTAGCTATGATTGCGGTTGTTCTGAAGTAAATCCAGGGTAAAACTTATACAGAGTCAACATTTATTTAATATTTACACTTCTTGCTCCACTTACAATTAATTTGCAGGACTAGTTTCCAGGGATTACTCCCTCATCCTCAGCTGGTGGTTGACTGATAACAATGTCTTGTTGATCTGATGCATCTGCTCCTACAGTGTTACCACTCCTATTACCTATTATCCCAGCAGCAGATGGGATATTTAGTTTTTTAGGTAATAGGAGTGGTAACACTGTAGGAGCAGATGCATCAGATCAACAAGACATTGTTATCAGTCAACCACCAGCTGAGGATGAGGGAGTAATCCCTGGAAACTAGTCCTGCAAATTAAATGTAAGTGGAGCAAGAAGTGTAAATATTAAATAAATGTTGACTCTGTACAAGTTTTACAACATGCTCTACTGTATATAGTACATCAATTAATTATTTTAACACTTAAATCCAGGGTAATTTTACTGTCCGTATAGATTGCTACTTTGTTCTCTTCGAGTGGGATAGGTAGTTCATTGATTGCTTCAATAGCTTTTAATATCGCAATCTGTTCCGCCTGATTGTTGGAACAATCACTGAGAAGTCTGTTCTTCATGGTATGAATTAATTGTGCTCGTTTATAAAATGCTGCTGCTGCGCCTACTTTTCCGTGAATTTTACTGCCATCTGTGTAGATTTCTAACTCATATGCTAGAGAACTATTAATTTCTTCAATTGATGTTCTGTCTGCAGGATGAGGCCAGTCCTTTACTTGTAGAGGCTTGTCATAATCTACACGGAAATCTTTACTTCGATGAGTTGCTTCATAGATCTTTACAGATTGTGTCACTATTATACCTATAGGCTGAACTCCGGCAGCTACGCACGAGGCTTCAAATGACAGCGTCCTGTGAGCCTTGGCCATTCTGATATTAATTAATCTTTGTATTCGCTGCAGTTTCCTTAAATTGTTCTGTGTTTGCAATGCCTCATACCAAACTGGGCCATATGTTAACATTGGGAGCAGGGCTCCTTTATAAATTGTCTTTAAGGCACAGTGCCCTAGTCCCCATTGTAATTTTGCTGCTCTACTCAAGATATTTACTACTTGTAGTGCTTTTTCTGTTATTTTGTCGATATGTTTACCAAAGTTGAATTTTTCGTTGAAGTAAATTCCTAGATATTTTAATTCTCTAACCTGTTTCAAGGCTTTGTAGTTTAAAAAGATATTTGTTTTCTCAGCCCGGTCTTTCTTCTTCTTTGAAATTATTAAGACCTTTGATTTATTTTCATTAAAGTCAACTTTGTTCTGGTAAGCCCAATTCTGTATTTTGTAAATATCCGAATTAGCATAATTTTCTGCTTCAAGACGAGTAGCTCCCTTGGTCAGCAGTATAAGATCATCTGCAAAGGCCAGTGAATGTGGATGTTTTGAATAGTTAAGATTTAACAATGAATTATGCATAATGTTCCAGAAGCCAGGGCCACAACAAGATCCCTGAGGGCATCCCTTGTGCACCTGCTTTATGACTTGATAAGTATTTGTATGCATTGTAGCAAATCTTTCGCTAAAATAGCTTTGTGTAAGCTTGTAGAGATTTCTTGGGCATTTTAGTTCTTTCAGATTTTGAAGTATACTAGGCCACCAGGCAGCGTCGAATGCGCCTCGTACGTCTAGACTGACCATGACAACACATTTCCGTTCTTCCAAACTATGTGAAATGAATTGCTTTGCATCCATAGCAGCATCAATGGTTCCTCTTTGTGGAGTAAAACCATATTGGTTGGGGTTCATTAAACTGTTTGTGTAAATTTGATGTAGTATCCTTTCTATTAGCAGCTTTTCAAGGACTTTTCCTGCCACATTTATTAGACTTATGGGTCTGTATTTAGATACTTCTCTGCTCTGATTTCTTCCTGGTTTGATTATGGGTATTATGAGTGATTTTTTCCAGAGCTTTGGGAAGCATCCCTTCGCTAAACATTTGTTGTATATTCTCGTAACGAACGAGGAGAAAAGTTTGAAGACCCTCAAGAGTATATCAGTACTAATTCCATCCTCGCCAGGGTTTTTTTTTTAGTGTTTAAATGTTTAATAGTGGTATATATCTCCTCTGTTGTAAATATACTATCATCATATACTTCGGTGGGTTCTGCTACTAATCTCCTTACTTCTCTATGATAGTCATTATCGCTCTTCTTGTTGTCCTCAGGAATAAAGTATTCCATCATATAACCTAGTGTACTTTCCAAACCTTCCGTATACGTCCCATCTGTTTTCTTTATTGTAGAAAGATTACATTGCTTTCTTATTTTCCCGGCTGAAATCTTGTATGCCGCATTCCATGGGCTAGAGCCCGGCGTAGAAGTGCAAAACTGTTTCCATGACTTAGTTTTCTGTTGTTGAATATTTGATTGATATAGATGCTTTTCTTCTAGATACTGGGTTTTCCTTTGAAGTCTTAAGTTCTTGTTGTTTTGCATTCTTTGGTAACGCCTTCTCATGGCATTTACTTTTTTACAGTATACTGTTAGATTGTCATTCCACCATGGGACCGTTCTGCCTTTGGTTGGTTTTTTCCTGGATATTGAAGTTCGAAAAGAAGATTTACATGCAGATTTTATGCAAGAAAAGAAGTGATTTATTATATCTTCTATGTTCATTTTGTTGATAACTTTTCCAATGAGCTCTTCTTCTAGTAGTTTTGGGGCGTCCGAGTTTCCTAAGTGAAACTTAGATATCAGATTCTTCATCAAGTTTGAATCGAACTTGGTAAAATCCCCTTTATTTATTATGAATTTTAATCCTCCGAAGGTTTGTTGGGAGGGTTTAATAGTGGTTCGAAATTTGTTAGTTTCTATCTGGAATGTTATTATTTTATGGTCTGAACAGCTTTCTTCCATGCCACTGTTCCACTCGGTTACCAAGCGGACCATCGCATTATTGGATAAGGTTAAATCTACTTTACTACTGCCTCTAATAGTTTCGAATGTCGGCAAGCCGTTGTCTTCATTGTTTACATGTAAGCAGCTAGTAACAATAAATTCTTCAAGTTTCCTACCACGGGGGTTAGTTAACTTGTCAAACCACGTCTGGCTTCGTAATACAAGACACAGGGCAGATTTAAATTTACCCAAGTGTGGTTTAAATTGCTCTTATAACACTTGTTTTTATAATGGAATTAATTTATTCAACAAACTGCCTTTAAGCGTCCGTTGTTTACCCGTAAATAGTTTTAAAAATTATGTATATGCATGGCTGATAAGGAGACAGTTTTACTCTGTATACGAATTCCTTACTGCTGACTTTGTCTTATAAGAACTGTTATTACGTATATTGACAATGCCTTAACTGTATGGACATTGGCTAATAAACATTTTTATTGTTATTATTATTATCATCATTATCATCATCTGCAATTACATTAAGCACTGTTCACTGTTTACTAGGAAAATAGCACAGTGAAGTGTTAACATATGTAGAAAGTTTGAGTATGGAAATATGCACACTAACTTCACTATTAGGTATATTTCCATACTCAAACTTTCTACAGATACTGGCTTTTGTTCACCCACACATTGAAAGTTTTGATAAGCTGGGAAATAACAAATGACAGAAGGGGAAAGGAACATGTGATTAATTATTGCATCGCGTCACTTACACTGACCCTAAATAATAAATGTTTTTTTTGTAAACCTAGTCCAAATAAAATGAGGATTTCCCTTGTTTATAACTTCTATGTCTTCCTCCTCTCACACACATGCATCCTGAATTCATATTAAGGCTTGAAAACATGAGCATAGTCAAAATAAGGCTCAACCCATATGGTAATTAGTAATTACTAGGGACCGGATTCTTAGGTTTTTACCTATTTTTTCCATTACTTCCAAAACAAAAAGCGCTCATACACTTTTTCTAATCATGTCCATAGAATTCCCCCACATTAATTCTGTGGAACCTAAAAATACCTAAATGGGGTATAAAAACCTAAATATACCTAAACGGGATATAAAACCTAAAATATCTAATTTAGGCTACTTTTTTGTCGTTTTTGTTTGGCAGTTGGGAAATCAATATTTTGCGGAGAGACAATAATTTTTGTCAGGTTGAAATTAATACCACCAGTTTTGTTCAACCCATTGTCGTCTAGGATGGACAGTTTCAAGAGAGGAAGTGTAAGAGTACCGGCACAGTATACGTATTAATACAGTAAAGAAACTCAGTCCGTTTTTCTGCCATACGGACATGCGCGCGCAGATTCCATGCGATCCTACCGGCCAATGAGTAATACTACAATCACTACTGCGGGAAGAATGGAAATAAATAGGAGTCTTGAATTTTTATAGCAATGCGTGTTTGGAAAGGATGTTATTGTTCTGCTATAAATTGCAGTAACAATAAAGGAAGAAATCCTGAATTGCATTTCTTCACTTTCCCAAAAGATCCAGAAAGGTAAGAAGAAAAATACGTAATATTTATTGTATGCCTGCTGGCTTACTCTTGACACATGTTCTGGTGTGGTTATGTTTACATTTACTTTAATGTAATATTTTTATCTTTAATTATGTTGTAATTTCTAACAATAGATACTAATGAAATGAAAATGTCAGCAGTCTATATCACGGTTAAAGATAACAATATTTAGGATGTCGCATTGTGATCGCTTAAGATAACACAATATTTGCTGCGGTGCAGCTTATTTCCTATGTGCATTGTAATGTATATGTCAGGGCCGGTTATGTATACAAACATGTGTGCCGTGTTGGCAGTCAAGAATGGCTATGTGAGCTCTAATGCACATGGCCATTTTGCAGCATGTAGCCGATTTTTTTTCTTTGCTTGCACAAACCTGACAATTAAAGATCCACATGCCCGGTTGTAAGGATCAATGCTAAGGAATATCAGTGCACCTAACTCAATTTCGTAAAAAAGTGCACATAGCCGATTTTACAGGCGGTACGATATTTATTTTCTCGAACACGATGTAGGCGTAAAGATGACGAAAACATAATCTTACATCATAAATTCTCGGATACATGTGCCATTAAGGTGTTTGCGACAGTAAACTAACATGACATCATTATCCAAACCTAGGCAAGCAATAGGCTTACCTAAAATAGGCTACTGTTAAGAAGCGTATCTAGTCCAAGGTTTTTCCCACCTTTAAAATCAACGTTTAAGTTATAAATTATATTAAAGAGTGACCTTTGAATATAGGTTTGTCACACTGCTCGTCCTCAACTTCATTGTTGAGATTGTATTTTGTTTCTGTATCTTACGGCTTCGATCTACCTTCAATTGTTGTAATGATTTCAGGTGTAAAAAATGGGTCATCAATAGTCGGCGAGAAGACCTACTAACAAAAACTGTAAAATATTTAAATGTAAATTGCCGCCTATGTTTGGAACACTTCGAAAACAGCCAGTTTATGAATTCCAATAAGAACTCTTTAATTAAAACTGCTGTACCGACTGTATACTAAAAGCAGTTTTGGAGTATTAGAAATTGAGAAATATTGATAGAAACCTATATTTTTATTTGAATTTTGTATTGTATCTTATGTAATATTGTATTATTTTTGTAAAATGATGACATTTCTATTCTAATGTAATATTAGGCTACTTTTAAAAATAAAAATGAGTTATAATTGGTTTTCCAAGAATCATCTTGAAGTTATTAAAACTTGTAATAAGAAGAGCCCTAGGAACTGCAGTGCAAGTTAACTATCCGTCACAGGTAAGTGGCATTTAAAAATTGTGCCTGATCTTAACTAAAATATAATACATGCTTCATTGTTTCTTAAATTTAAAATTCAGTTTTGAAAGAAGATTTTTTTCTCTTATTATAACATATTTTGTTATGTGTTTATGCATTTTCCCAAGTTATTTTATATGGTGAGAATGCAGTTTTACTCAACCGCCGCATGGAGCGCTAGTGTCGCCCAGCTAACAAGTTGTCATAGGACTTTTAACACACAGTTTCCTTACTGTATTAATACTTATACTGTGGTACCGGTGTATTCCTTTTAAAATATTTGTACGAACAACCATTGTTGCCGTGTATGAACAAGGATATAGATTTCTGTGTTTCAAAGCGCTTGTTTGCCTTTAGTACTGCCCTGTTTTTCATACTGAGTGGTCACACTGTGAATTTTAAGAAGACCTGTTAATTATATCGAAACAAATGAAATCGAGTTTATTCCGGCAGTGGATTGGCGACGACCTGAATTTCACTACAGATGGCAAAGTAATATTTTGTCAAGCCTGCCAGAAACACGTAAGTATTATTTACCTTTCTAGAAAAGGGGGAAGTTTTCGTCCCTAGTTGATCTGTTGTGTGGTTAGCATGCATAACAACAGAAGAAAGGAAAATAATCAGTTTCACATTATACACATCCAACCATAAAGTATTTTATTCACTAAATTAGAAGCATCGGATTCGAATCCTGAGAAGGGTAGTGTCTAGATACAGTATTAACTACTTTAATGTGAGGCAATCTTATTTTCACTGCTTCTTTTGATTGTTTATGCTTTCTTTCTTCAATTGTGTAATATTGTCCTAAAGCAAGTTTACACAAATTTAAGTCAAGTTTGTTAAGTTAAACTTTACAAGCATTATGTATTGAATCCTATATAGCATATTCAAATTCATGAAACCAATTATTCTACCCAAAAACGATATTTTGGGCAAAAAACCTAAAAAAAAAAAAAACTATTTAACTAATGGAAAACCTAAAACAGTGTTTTTAAAAACCTAAAACTCCGGTCCCTTTACACATATTTCTCTGTGTTATCATCATGATTAACAATGTAGATGGCAGCTCTAGGAAGAGCAAAAAGCACTTTCAACAAAAATTATACTGGCAATTAAACCCTATTCGAAGGAGTCTTTAGTGAATTATTGTTATTGCTGGTTTTGTTAGTATTGTTGTTATTTTTGTTATTATTATTATTTCTTATTATTAGTAGTAGTATTATTGATGTTTATTATTCAATGGTATACAAGCATAGTGTATAGCCTACACATTTGTTACAACATCAAATCTTCATGTCTTTCTTATCTCTATAAACATATTTAGACACAATAATGATTATCTTTATATCAGTATTTTTTACTTACTTTTCAGTCTGAATTAGAGATGCAGGTGTTTGAGAAGCTGTCAGCAACATTGAAAGTAATGGAGAAAAAGACTGGAAAGGAACTTGAAAAGGATGTAAACAGAATAAATGAACTTATCAAAGTAAGTACTCGTGTAATATATTGTAATACAAGTGTTGTAAGTGCATTTCCAATGTTTAATGTTTAATTTTTATTGTTTAATGTTTGATTGCCTGTCAGAGAACACAGAGTGCATAGAAATGGTCAAAGAGATAAAATTACATCAAATCAGACACATCACAATTAAAAATCTCACTCATATCGTAAAATGATCTTGTAGTCAACCAACCAGAGATCACAGATTTAAAATGATTTCGCTTTAGCCTAAATAATCCAGCAGGCATTTTGTTCGCAATTTTTATGCACAATTTTTCATAATTAAAGAAAGTCTGCAGGCAGGATAGTTCAATAATTTTTGTTGCCTTGTTTTGTAATTGTGTAGATTGCTTCTATAACTAAAAGCATTAATATTATCTCTAACATATAAAAGAGACTCAAGAATATAGTGAGAAGTATTAGTCAATATTTTAAGGTCAGTAAACAGTGGTCTACAATGTTCATTCAATGGTGAATTAGTAATAATTCTAATGGCCTTATTCTGGAGAACAAAAACCTTATTAATGTGCGAACTATTGCCCCAGAGGGTGAGTCCATAAGTAAGAATACTGTGAAAATAGGCGAAATAAGCAACCCTAATGTAGGCATTAGGCACAAGAAGAAAAAGAACTCTAGATATAATTGTTTGGAAATTTTTTAGCCTAAACCCTCAAAAAAAATTTTTCAACCATGAAGCGAAAAATCAAGAATTCTGTAGATATAGATACTGGTAAGCTTATAGTATAAACTCAAGGATTTATATGATATGGAGCGATGATTCGTATAAGTTGTCAAAGTCCAATGGGAGCGTTAGGTTAGAAGAGCATAGCATATAAAATGTGTGAGTATAACAATTTATATTTTATTCATGTATAGCATTAGATCATAACGAAATACGTTTTTAGTGTCTTGTTTAGATAACAAATCCCATGTTTATAGAATAGATATTCCAAGTCATTAAAAATAATTTATTCAAAGAATAAAAGTCAAATAATGATGAATGGTTATGATTCTATTATAGTATACAATAAATGTTAATAATTAATATTTACTAAGAATATTGTATCTGAATAAGCTTAGTTAGCTTTTACAATAATATTAAAATAATACTTATTCAAAATTGTTTACAGGTGTACAATTCTGAATAAGGTTTCGTATTATAATTCTTTTACATATTACATTCCCATTAAATGTGGTATAGTAATATATAAAAGTAGTGTGATATACCTACATATATAAGTTACATATAAAAAGTCTTGTTAATATCTAAAAGTTAAAAAGATTTTTATATAAGAGCATTTCACATTGCAAGTTTCACATCATATAGTATTTTACCATGTTTTTTATGTAGTATAAATTGTAGAAATTATGTGGAGAATCTATTCTCTTATATTTCTCTTATATATTTCCGAAGACAAAAATAGCTATTCCAGTTTGTAGTTTTACATAAGTGTCAGATATTATTCATATCAATTATAGAGAAGATATGCGTCCAAGTATTTATATTTTATTAGATGGTTTTAACCTAACTTATTTAGGAAATAGTGCAAAATGAATTGGTAAATTTTAATAAAAGCGTAGATGTTGCATTATGTTATTATTTGATATATAACTACTACTTATTTTTAGCAGTAGTATCAATAATTATTGTATGCTTCTTCGTGGATGATATTGGTGATTGTAGGATTATCAGGAACTTAATCATTCGCTTCTAGTCGTAGGTTGTTTAATTGGAAATGTACATTTCGGTACAAAGATGTACCATCTTCAGTCCATAGTCTTTAAATAAAAATAAAAGTAAGAAGTTAGTTAAAACCACGTTAATAGGTGAATGTGAATATTGGGAGATATTGAGTTATTGAGATAGATATAAATCTAGAATGTATTAAGTAATAATTTGAAGGTACTAACCTTGTATTCAATTGTAGATCTATTTATGTGTGACCATGGTGAGTACTTTGTAGATACTGACAGATAGTGTAATCTGAGCTTAGAACTTAGGTTGCTAGAGTGAGTTCGAAAAGGGGATTGTGTTCAATTGAGTTTTCATTAAGGATGTTGTTTTTGTTTTTGTATATTTCTAGAGATTCTAATGTGTTTAATTTTTTATCTTTTTTGTGTTTGTGGATAACAGTTAGTGTATTTTCAATTTTATCATGTTTGTGGTTGTGTGTGATTAAGTGTTTAGCGTATGCAGATTTATATCTTCTATGTATGTAGTCAAGCATGTGTTCTTTGTATCTTAATTTTAATTTTCTGCCAGTTTGCCCTATATATATTTTGTTGCATTCCAAACATTCTAATTTATATACACCATTGTTATCGTAAATATCTTCTTGGTTGTTATTTATATTGTAGAGTTTATTCTTTAAGCTTTTATTTGTTTTGTATGCAATGTGGAAGTTGTTTCTTTTTATTATTTTTGTTATTTTGTGTATTTTGTTGTCTGTGTAATCAAAAGTAGAAAAATTTAGTTTTTTGTTATCTTTAATAGGAATCAACTGGATATTATAGTTAATCTCTAATAAACGTAACTATAATAGCCAGTTGATTCCTATTAAAGATAACAAAAACTAAATTTTGCTACTTTTGATTACACAGACAACAAAATACACAAAATAACAAAAATACTAAAAAGAAACAACTTCCACATTGCATACAAAACAAATAACAGCTTAAAGAATAAACTCTACAATATAAATAACAACCAAGAAGATATTTACGATAACAATGGTGTATATAAATTAGAATGTTTGGAATGCAACAAAATATATATAGGGCAAACTGGCAGAAAATTAAAATTAAGATACAAAGAACACATGCATGACTACATACATAGAAGATATAAATCTGCATACGCTAAACACTTAATCACACACAACCACAAACATGATAAAATTGAAAATACACTAACTGTTATCCACAAACACAAAATAGATAGAAAATTAAACACATTAGAATCTCTAGAAATATACAAAAACAAAAACAACATCCTTAATGAAAACTCAATTGAACACAATCCCCTTTTCGAACTCACTCTAGCAACCTAAGTTCTAAGCTCAGATTACACTATCCGTCAGTATCTACAAAGTACTCACCATGGTCACACTTAAATAGATCTACAATTGAATACAAGGTTAGTATCTTCAAATTATTACTTAATGCATTCTAGATTTATATCTATCTCAATAACTCAATATCTCCCAATATTCACATTCACCTATTAACGTGGTTTTAACTAATTTCTTACTTTTATTTTTATTTAAAGACTATGGACTGAAGATGGTACATCTTTGTACCGAAATGTACATTTCCAATTAAACAACCTACGACTAGAAGCGAATGATTAAGTTCCTGATAATCCTACAATCACCAATATCATCCACAAAGAAGCATACAATAATTATTGATACTACTGCTAAAAATAAGTAGTAGTTATATATCAAATAATAATATAGTGCAACATCTACGCTTTTATTAAAATTTACCAATTCATTTCACTATTTCCTAAATAAGTTAGGTTAAAACCATCTAATAAAATATAAATACTTGGACGCATATCTTCTCTATAATTGATATGAATAACATCTGACACTTATGTAAAACTACAAACTGGAATAGCTATTTTTGTCTTCGGAAATATATAAGAGAAATATAAGAGAATAGATTCTCCACATAATTTCTACAATTTATACTACATAAAAAACATGGTAAAATACTATATGATGTGAAACTTGCAATGTGAAACACTCTTATATAAAAATCTTTTTAACTTTTAGATATTAACAAGACTTTTTATATGTAACTTATATATGTAGGTATATCACACTACTTTTATATATTACTATACCACATTTAATGGGAATGTAATATGTAAAAGAATTATAATACGAAACCTTATTCAGAATTGTACACCTGTAAACAATTTTGAATAAGTATTATTTTTAATATTATTGTAAAAGCTAACTAAGCTTATTCAGATACAATATTCTTAGTAAATATTAATTATTAACATTTATTGTACAGTATAATAGAATCATAACCATTCATCATTATTTGACTTTTATTCTTTGAATAAATTATTTTTAATAATGACTTGGAATATCTCTTCTATAAACATGGGATTTGTTGTCTAAACAAGACACTAAAAACGTATTTCGTTATGATCTAATGCTATACATGAATAAAATATAAATTGTTATACTCACACATTTTATATGCTATGCTCTTCTAACCTAACGCTCCCATTGGACTTTGACAACTTATACGAATCATCGCTCCATATCATATAAATCCTTGAGTTTATACTATAAGCTTACCAGCATCTATATCTACAGGATTCCTGATTTTTCGCTTCATGGTTGAAAATTTTTTTTTGAGGGTTTAGGCTAAAAAAATTTCAAACAATTATATTCTATGTTTACCCTCAAATAAAAGATGAAATTCATTAACTCTGGATAATTTGATACAAATATAGTTAATATGATTTTCCCAAGTCAGTCTGTGATCAATGACAATACCCAACATATTAAAACTTTTGGTCTCCTGAGCTTTCTTGATAGTGAATAGTAAGAATTCAGTCTTAGAATCATTGAGAAGAAAGCCATTAGCATGAAACCAAATTTTAACAACCGCTAAATTGGACACTGCCTCCTCTTGTGCTGTTTGAACAACGTAACATTCAGTAACGTATCGTCAGCATACATGATGGTATCTGGATTTAAATTACATGTCAAATCATTCATGGCCACTAGGGACAAAATAGGGCCCAAAACCAAGCCCTGGTGTACTCCATAATTTACATTGCGCAAATTAGAGGTTTGGCCATTAAACTTAACACACTGCTTGCGCTCAGACAAGTAGGAAGACAAAGTGGACAATTCATGCTCCACGAAACTCAAATAGTGCAGTTTTTTATTAATACATCATATTCAACACAGTCGAACGCCTTACTTAAGTCGCAAAAAGATCCATGAAGAGAATTGCTTTCTTCAAAGGCGTCTAGTACCTTTTTTACTAGATATCTGACTGCACCAGTGGAATTGTGGCCAGATCTAAAACCGTATTGGTTATTGTAGTGTAAATTCTGTGATTCTAAATAGTCACATATTTGTTTTTTCATTACTAATTCGAATACTTTAGAAAATACTTGTACAATAGAGATCGGCCTATGATTAGCAGGATCGTGCTTATTTCCTTTTTTGAAGATAGGGCTAACTTTAGAGATCTTCAGTGAATCAGGGAATATACCCCTAGTCAAACTGGAATTAATGCAAATAGTAATAGGCACAATAATAAGATAAATAATTTCTTTAAGAAAGTTATTAGACATATCATAATAATCTTTAATATCTGAATTCTTCATACTATTTACAACTTTGATTACATCATGAGTGGTGACCACATTCCATCTAAAAATAGAATTGGCAGAAGCGCTGTTCTTAAGAAATTCCTTAAAAGAGAGATTAGGCCGACTTATATTCTGTTTTATATTGCAGGGTTGTTCGACAAAAAAGTTGTTCAATTCATTGACAGTTATATTAATATAATTTACTATCGTGGAACCATTAGCTTTAATTAAGGACCATACAGCTTTACTTTTATTAATGGAAGATTCGATATATGATACATTAGCCTTTAACTTCGCTTGCTTTATGGCAGCTTTATATCTGAAGTTAAGATTACGCAAGCAGTGTACTGAGTTTAGATTTTGATTAACTTTAGCAATTGTACGAAGATCCATTACTTTGTTTTTCAGGGCAGCTACATCATTATTATACCAATTGGTTTGAAAACTATGTACCATGTGTTTATTTTTCAATAACTTTCTGTTCTCTAAAGGGAAATATACACAGAATAGTTAGGGCCCTGATTTATTGGTGAAATAAAATGGCTGATTTCGGTGTTAACTTCCTTCTATTTTGGTGGGTATTTCATGAAATAAATTACTTATACTACATTGGGAACATGGCGCAATGATAACCTCTACACACCAGAAGTCCACATACGTGGACCTCCTTTCTTTATTTTTTTACAGTCAATCTGGTGACTTATTATCGATTAAACCTATGTAGTTCTCAAGCTTGGATCTTCTAGTTTTCGAATCCGTCACTAGATGGCAGATACATCCTCTCAAAGTCTTTCTGTTTTTGTTTATCATATGTCCTGAACAACATGGCAGGCACATTTCGTGACAACAAAAGTAAGTATTTAATTACACCTTTAACCTTTTTAATGCATGTTTATATATTATGCTATATTATAAAGCAATACTTCTAAATTTAATACTGATAATTTTCAGGAACTAAAATTGAAAACTTGATGAAATATGAGCATATATGTGATGGTCCTCATATGTGGACTCCAGTTCTTGACCAACAGAGTGCATAATAAGGTTATGTTTTAATTTATTGCAGATAAACATTACAGAAAGACCCTGACTGATGAAGAAATCCTTCAGATCCTTGAACAAAGTGATAAAGAAGAGTCTGGAGATGAATGTGAAGATTTTTTATTGGAAGAAAGTGAAAATAGTGATGACACTGATGGCGATCAAGAAGATACAGACAATTCTAAATCACCACAGCCTGTGCAAACTACACCAGCAAATACTAGAGACCTTAAGTGGAAAAAGAAAGTGTAAGTACTTTATACTTCATTCACCTATTTTTAAGTCAATAATTTGCAAGAGAATAGCTGCTTTAAAAATCAGTTTCAGTGTAGGCCTAAAATAGATTATGAAGCTAATAATTAATAATTGCCTCTTGCAGAATGCAGTGCCAGGGTCCACCTTTGCAAGAAATCCTATTGCCAGAGAGTGAACATGAAAAGGGTATACTGCAGGCCTTTCTGGAATATCTCCCTCTTGAATTCTGGAAAGATCATGCAGAGCAGACAAATTTATATTCGGTCCAGCAGCGTGATCACAAATCTGTAAACACTAGCACGGAAGAAGTTATCCACCTAGCTGGGATACATGTTATGATGGGAGTTTTAGGATATCCGCAGAGTAAAATGTATTGGCAGAGAGATACGGAGGTAGCAGTAATTTCCAACTGCATGAGCAGAGATAGATTCTTTGAACTCAGAAACTTTCTGCATTTTTGTGACAATGAAAGCGTTCATGAAGAGGGTGATAGGCTGTGGAAAGTGAAACCTTTCTTAAATTACATAAGACAGCAGTGTCTAACTCTTCCTAGACCACAACATGTTTCACTGGATGAACAAATGGTTCCATTTTCAGGAAGATGTATTTTTAGGCAATATGTACCTTCGAAGCCCAATCCATTAGGACTTAAGTCTTTTGTTTTAGCTGCTCCAGATGGTCTGGTTTTAGATTTTCTTTTTTATGTTGGTGCAGGTACTGTACCTGCAGAAGACATGAAAGAATATGGTTTGGGTGCTTCTGTAGTAAAAGCATTGACCAAAAGTATTCCACAAGATGGAACCCACTGTGTGTACACAGACAGATTCTTCACACCAGCATAAAGTGTGTGGACTTACTTTTAAGCAGAAGTATCCTCCTTACAGGGACAGTAATGAAAAACAGAGTTGGGCCTGTGATTGATAAATTGAAAAAAGACAATGAACTGAAGCGAGGAGAGTGGGATGAATGGGTGCGAGAAGATGAGAAGGTGTGTCTTTTAAAATGGAAGGACAATAAAAGTGTCCTGCTTTTATCTTCCTGCATCGGTAGTGAGCCAGTTGGACAGTGTAAAAGATGGTCCAAAGAAAAAAAAATGAAAGTGGATGTCCCCCAGCCACAAGTTATAAAATCATATAATGAGAAAATGGGAGGTGTAGACCTTTGCGACAGGTACATGTCGTACTACAGGTGCTACATTCGCACAAGAAAGTGGACTGTCAGATTGTTTAATCACTTTGTTGATTTTGTAGTGGTCAACTGCTGGATAATGTATCACAGATGGTGTTCATCTACCAGTGTACCAAAGAAAGACAGAATGTCCTTGATGGACTACAAGATGTATCTTGCGAAAGCATTGATTGGCTATAGAAGTGCGAGTGAAACTGCCAGGAAACGTGGACGACCAAGTTTGCAACAAGAGAGTGGAGATGAGCCTAATGGGAAAGAGGAAAACAAGAAGAGAAAAGTTATACAGGCACCAATTTCTGAAATCAGGTTTGACCAAGTAGGCCATATTCCTAGATTCGTTGACGCTAAGAATGCCTCAAAATGTAGGAATCCTGGATGCCACTCCAAAACAAGAGTTATGTGTACCAAATGTGAAATGTATTTGTGCATTATGAAGAACAATTGTTTTGAAAATTACCATTGCAAGTAACAGTGTTATTGTACTACATCTACAGTCACGTACTACAATGCATGCCCACGATGTCAGTTTCGCTGCATGACGTATGTGTACGATGTCATTTTACAGCGTAATCACAATGTGAGCAGGCGTCATAGTATGTGACAGTAGGCCTACATGACTTAACTTTGGCCTAATGTAAAATGTTTATATTTGATGTAAGTTACTTAGGCCTAATATATATTTTTTCAGAACAAAAATAAGTTTGAAATATTTTTTTATTTTTAAAAAATACCATGGTTTCAATTTATTGTTAGTAAGAAATATCAGATATCAGTATAATTAAAGTATCCTTAAAATATTCAAATTGGTCACATAGGGTTAAGTGTCATTAAAATGTTTGTAATGGATATAGTACAACTTGGAAATTTTCTAAGTCCAGTAATACTTTTATTGTGACTGTAACCGGAGGTCCACATATGTGGACCTATTGTTAAGCCCTTAAGAAAATTGATAAAAAATAATTTCTAATTTTTTTAGGTATCCTTGAGTGTTATAAAGTAAGAAAACCAAGAAAGAATTTTTTTTTACCTAATAAATTTATCTCAGGACTTTAGAGGATAAACTTTGGTTATTTATTTACATGAACTAACACCCCCCCTCAGTAGCGGCTCGTGGCTCAAAACGAGAGTGTGCTGCAAATACCATTTCATACAGCAAACTTAAAATATTGAATAAATTAGTAGGCTTACTTACATAATTACCAGGGCCAGATTCTGATGACCTAAAATTGTTTGAAAAATTACCTGTAAAATGACCCTAAATTTTAAAGAAAATGACTTAATAATTATAAAAAAATGACCTAAAAACTGACATTTTATTTATAAAAAATATTATTGTTCACACAAAGTTATAGACTAGTTTGTGCATAATTGTAAAAACTGTAATGTTGTGAATGTTCTTTTCTCACGGAAATTTATACTGGCACTGAGGCACTGGTGAGTCAAAATTCGGCACATCCTATTGTGGTCTGCCGGATTATATTGTTGTTTATTGAGGGCAAACAGTACTTTGCACTCTCAGATCCAAGCAGGTGGCAGACTCTGGTGTCAAGTCAATCTAATAGCAATAGTAATATAAAACAAAATTTTGGCGTTTTTTTATTCTCACTTCCGGCTGAGACATGTCAACACATTAACGCCGAATTTTTCCTTCTTCCATTAAACAAACAACACTTCAAAGACACCGCCGCTAGCGACGAAAAAAAAGTTAATACACTCAATGTAAATACATGAAAATGACTAAATAAGGAAGCAAATGACACGAAAATGACAAAATAATGACCTAAAATTGAAATAAATGCCCTAAAAATATAAAATTGCATAAAATGATAAAAAATGACCTAACAAAAACGCATTTCTATAATCTAGAGGCCATGATTAGGATTTATTTACAAGTTGGCAATGTCTATGCAGCATCAATAAAAAGATGACATGTCTTTAAAATCCGGGCCCATACTGTCTCAGAGTGAAGTCCATGCGACGTTCCTTCTTACTACAGAAGTTATCGATGACTTTCGTGTTGAATCCATCCATGTTTGCAACTATCTTTTTCTCTATGGAAAGCATTGCAAGAGCTGTTCATGTGACAAGGTATTCCTCAGGAATGTCTTTATCCTCTTCAGGGTAGAAAAGCATCTTTCTGGTTCTGCTGTGGTCATAGGATTGGTGATTATAATCCTGAGAAGCTTTGTTATTTCGGAGAATGTTCCTACCAAATTGTTTTTAATTATAAGCTCGAGTAGTGGAACAGCTTCATGAATAATGCTTTTAGTGGCTAAAACCAGAACTACAGTTTCATCTATATTCCAGCAGATGTCGCAAGTGTCGTTTTGTGTCAGCGAGATCACAGCGCGCCAGTGAGACGTGAAGAAACCTCAAAATCTTGTGAATGCAATTCAACCGCAGCCCGAACCTCACATTAAAACTAGCTTACACGTCACAAAGTCAAGCGTAAGCATGACGTCACACCCTACGAATGATGAGCTGCTTGCCAGATGCATTCACGAGGCGGAAAAGATAATATTCACATTACCGACTTCCATTCTCCAACGTAACAGCTAAGGATTTCTCGCGTGGTCTCGCCAAGTTCAAAATCTAAGTAAAAGAAAATATAGTATAGCGTTTGAAAACAACATTATACGACGAGCGGAAAACAAGCTTTGTGCTGTGCCACTGCAGCACTATAGGAGAAACCGCCACTGACCCCCCTCCCATTTCCATTTTCTTCTGAAGTAACTTTCAATATAGGCATGATTAGAGTTAAAGTTCAATTATAATGGCGAGAAAGAAATGTTATCGTAATTTCTACTAAACACCATCAGATAGCCATTTGCAAACAGAAGCGCCAACCATACTACTGTGGATAAAGGGCGAAATCTGTTGAATACAAGTAACAAACACTCTACACTCTTCTGCTGTATTCGATCATAGACATCGCTAATTTGGCAAATACATAGCAGGAAAGGAGTGTACTCAACAGTACACTCACACAGTACACAACAGGCCACAGACAATCTTTGCTTAAATTTTGCAATCTTTGTATCGATCACAAATATTGATATATCGGTAAATCTTCGACAGCCACAAAAACAGCAGAAAAAAAGCATGCTGCTAAGAAATAAAAAATACAGTACCGGTACACCAAAACACAATATTGTGATTTTAAGGCACATTTTCGTGCTCATTTCTCACTTTACGGACAGAAGGGGCATATTTCGCGCTTATAAACACATTTCGCGGAATCGAGTAAATTTTGCAATATTTTGTGGATTCAATTTGGTTCATATTGGTATTTTAAGCATATAAAAGCTAAATATAGCTAAGGGAGGTTGTTTTATAAAATTTCGCGCTTATTGTTATTACAAAATAATACGGCTCATAAAACCAGTGAAAAAATTGATCAAATAGAGAAGCATGGTTATTATTCTTATTCATAAGAACTGCTTCCCAGTTACAGTTCTCTAAGGCACGTTTAAAAATAATCATGTTGGACATTTTCCGAATAGATGTGTTTATGTAAACATTAATAGATTCACTGTTTGAATTAATACTAATTTTGCTTATAATGGCGTCATGATCAGAAAATCCTAAGTCACGGATATTACAGTTATGTGACTCAGCTTTCAGGGTTGTAAACATGTTATCCAGACAGGTAGAGTCTTTGGTTGGTTGATTTACAGTACGAAAACAACTATATGCTAAAAATAGATTACATAAATTATTGCTATTAATAGAATTTAGCAAGAAATCAGTATTAAAACTAAACTCCGTGGCGCGACATCCCCGAAGGGAAAAGGCCTACCACCCGACCGCTGCGTCATCTACCTACAGGCAGATGGCAGGATTGGGGGGCATGTGGTCAGCATGCCGGACACCCGCGACCGTTAATGGTGGTTTCCATGACCGGAAAGAAATCAATATTAAAATCTCCAAATACGAGCAGGGTGTAGTTATAGCCCATTATTTTGTGTAGAACTTTCTCAAGCTTGTCCATAAATATGGCAAAATCACCATTAGGTGATCTGTAAATGGTTAAAATGACAACTTTGATGGCATGTAAAAGAATCCCCATAACCTCGAAAATGAGTTCTTGACAATACACTGACAGATCAATTGGTTCAAATAAAAGGTTGTTTTTTACATAAATAATAGTTCCCCATAAATATGAGTAACTCTAGAAAAATGATTCCCCATTGTATATCCTGTCGGGTTGTACAAAGAAGCTTCTTATGTATTCAGCCAATGATCTGAAAAAACATAAAACATTAAACTCCTGGGCTAAAAGTGTTGCATTTAAGAGATCAATTTTGTTCTTAATGCATTGTAAATTCATGTAGAGTATCACCAATAAAAAAATTCCAGTCCACTAGGTGATAAAAGAAGATCTAGTGTCGGCCGAGATGGTAGAGTCATGTTTTAACCTTGAACTTAAGGCATGTGTATTATATACTGTTTTTTCTATGATAACGATTTACTTCATAATAAAAATCTTATTTAGGTTAAAATAGTTAATCACTTAGAACAGCTGTTGTTAGAATGCAAGAGTAACAACTTGATCGATACAGTCGGGCAGTATGCAGGAGCACCATACCAAGACCTACATGTAAGAAGGTCTTGCATGAAACTTAGCTGCATGAAAATTATAAGTCAGTATTAAGAAGTAAAGATGAAGTAAAGAGAGGTAAGATTGAAATTGTAAACTTCAACTAGCAAATATGATTATATTTCATATCTGCAGTAATAGATGTATCAAAAGTTACGGGTTTTGATACAGTGACATCGAAAATAATTCAGCATTTACCCTAGTAAATGCTTACTAACGTAATTCCATACACAAAAGCATCTAAATATTAAATTAATTTAATCATTTTTATCTGAAGTATGGTATTTGATCTGAATATATTTTAGCTGTGGAAAATTCTGTCTTTTTTTAATGCAGGCAGTTTTATTCTCTTCCTTTTCTCCCCAATATGTTCTATCCATTATAAATTACCATATCATTTGTGTATAAGCCCCACGCTTTTCCTCAAATTTGTCCATATTAAAAAAAGGTGAGACCTATACATGAGATATTGTGATGAAGTGGTGCCATCCTGTCATCCTCTCTGGCTTCTTCAAGAAAGAAGTGCATTACGTTGCTACTGCTCCTGGCATCAACTGGTAAACAGGTGCATGTGAATTCACCACAAGGAAACAATGCATCTTGACCTTGGGTATCTTTACTGTAGAGTACCGATCAAAGTTTTTATTTCCTGAAAAAAAAGGGTGGGGCTACACGTGGGTGGGGCATATCCACAAGTAAATACTTGGGGAACAGTTTAAAGAATACTTAACTTCAATAGTTTAATTAATTCACTTGGTGAATGTGTATGTATCATGTGTTCTTCTGGAGAGTATTTATTCAATTGTTTGGGCTTAGGGAAATAAAACATTTACCATTATTATAAACCAGGGACAGGGACTTTGTTGCAGATGACAAGATTGGATATGATCAGAATGCCATTTCCCATGACCATTATTGATGGATTTCGGGATTGGACCCACTACTTCTCTATCAAGCAGTTCGTCAGCTGTCCTTACAAGGCTCAGTGCACTGAGAAAATTTGACCCTAGTCCTGAGGATTTGTTGCCCTCAGTACTGATCACTATAGTAAACACAAATCAACTCTGAACATACGATAAGCCAATAGAATGTTACGCAACTTGCAGTGTTGCAAGTTCACGACTCGCGACTCTGCAAAGTTCTCTGTCTAACAAAGAGAGAGAGAGAGAGAGAACACGCGTGCTTACTCACTGTTGCTCTGAGTCAAACATTCACATTTTAACGTATTTCGTTTTTGAAAAATCGCGAACAAAAGTAGTTTGAAATTTTGAAACCTATTACACGTAAGATACAACATGAATTATCTTAAAAGAAAGTGAAGAAAGGCTTACCTTATTGAGCTGTAGAAATAGGCCTACACGGATGCCTCTACAAAGGGACAAATAAAACTTATTCGTCTTATTCCTCTTCACTTCCTTCACCACTCGTGTCACTATCTGTTTCACTGTCCCTAAGATTTATAATTATACTTGCAGCAGTCAATTCCTTACAAAATTCGTACTATTATGCACTATGTCGTCCGAAATAGTCTTAAAAAAACTATAAACACTGAATACCATAGCTCTCGCCTGCTTACGCAAAACTTTGTGGGTATAAATTGTTTCACCACTCGTACTAGGCTTGCTGAGGCGACATTACGGACACTGAATTCTCACAAAAGAACACGAAACGCTCTTGATTGCTAACACATATAAACTGAAACTGCGTTTGTGTTTTATCTGTGGCTGGGTGGAAGTAAGTGGGGTCTTGTTGTTGTTTACGTTAACAGATAGATAGAAACTTAATGTACTCCATGGATGGTGTTATTATTTTAGGGTAGAAATAAGAAAGGACCTCTTTGATGTTTGTATTAACATTTGCAGGATAAGAGCTATCTTCCGAACGGAGCGTCCTACAGACATGATGTTTGGACAGTCGGCTTCCAAAAAAATACAGCTTTCTAATGGTGATATCAGAAAATACCTATATGTAATAGATTTTGAGCGCGCAAAGAAGTAAGTGAAGTACATCTCTTTAGCGAGGCAGCACGTTTCGTTAACTGTACAACACCGCAGCAACCTCATTCGCTTGTCACTTCGTCACGTGACTCTGCCTGCCCCGCCTCAGGTTCAGAGTTGTTCTGTGTTTACTTTAATGCCACATAGGCAGTCTTATTGTTTTTGAACAATTATTTATTTGTTTCTGTTCATACTACATTCATTCATGTTTCTTTTAAGATTTAAAAAACAGAAATGTATTTTTTAACTCTCGAGTACAGGACTTGGCTGCTTCCACACAAGAAGTTTTTCCAGATAATTGAATACACACTTTACAACCCTAGTTCCTCTTATTCTGTAATGTGAACCATAGAAATTGAAGCATATGTACATCATTAGACGAGTTCCTTGATCCACCAACCATAATCAGGGCGAGTCTCTTTCTTCTACCATTTAAATCCTGGATGCATTTCTTCCAGGTGAAGTTGATGTTAATGTCTCCCTCTTGCACCATTGAACAGCATTACAAAGAGCATAACGGTGCATTAGGTTGTTCTACCCTGACAAATCAGCAATAGCTGAGTCTACCATCTACTCGGGACCTGGCCATAAAATTGATTTTACCATAACAACAATCCTTTCAAAACCTTCTGGCTTAAGGGACAGGCTAATCAGAGAAGCGATTGAATCAAGTTTGAGCAAAACAACTTCAATCGAGGGAGACTTAACCTGGAATGGATGCATCTGGGTTTTAAATGATGGAAGAGAGATAGGCCCTGAGAAGGAAGAACAGAAAAGCAGTGCTCCCTGATTGGTTGACTCCGTCCAACGTAAGCACTATCAGCTTGGTGTCCATGTTTTTACTTTACACTTCAGTATTCCCTGAGGATGAAGGAACTACTCTCCTAGCAGACAACCCAAGAGCAATATATTCAGAATACACGCCAGGAAAACCTCAATAAATACTTTACTTTTTGAAGCTGGTTGAGAAACTCCTCTGCACTTTGAGGTCGTGAAAAACATAAACTTTAGCTGCATGTCGCACATATGCTATTTAAGTATGAATGCAAAACTGAGCTACGCTACTTGATATGCAGCTTGCACCCAGATAGCACTGTGACTCGCTACTTCAGTGTGAGAGCTCACTATATTTGAATGCTTTGCTAGACAGCAATTTTTCTTGTCTCTTAAACTTTTAGGTGCAATTTTACTCTGAAAAGCCTGTTAATTGGCTGTCTGTTATGAAGAGTACTACATGAGATAATGATAAAATTGTTAGGTAAGTGAAAAATGGTATTGATACTTTGTTTTAAAATAATCTTGGATTTTTACAGGGTAATATGCAGAGAAGTAAAGTTATCAAAGACCAGATGCAAGAGGCTAAAAGTCAAGTGATGAAGATATTTGATCACAAGAGTCACGTAGCAGATATTATCGGCCGATGTGCTAATAAGAGGTCACTGAAAAAACGAGAGAAGTCATAGTTCCACAACAATTCCAGCACTATTTCCTTTTAATATAATTCAAGAGTTTTATTTGTAAAAGACAGTTTATTAGTGTAAAAATAAGATTTATACACATATGTGAAGTTTTACTTATGAGAGGGTGAATACTCAAATTTTTACTGCTAATTTAAAATTTAAATTAATCTTTTCCCGGTGTCCATATAGTTGCTTTGAAGCTGTGATCTGTCAGATGAAGTTCCAGAAGTTTTGCTTTCATCTACAGCAGACATCATCAGCGGCGGGGTCTCAGGCGAAGTTTACTTGAAGAGGTCTCATTGACAACTAATGCAACAGCTGTAGTTTGGCACATCAGTCATCAAGTAAACTTTTCTTGAGACCTTGTCGCTGAAGATGACTGCTGTAGATGCAAGTGAAACGTCCAGAACATCATCTGACAGACCACAGGTTCAAAACCCAGAAAGCCACCATATGGACACCGGTCGTGAAAGCTTTCATAATTTTGTTTTTTACCGGTGTATTATAGTTCTTTCTTGTATATTCTTTATTTCCACGGAGATTTTAAATTTTTATTAGATGGAACACATTGTGTTCACATATCTCAAATAGGTCCAAAAAGTAAATATTACATGTAAAAGAGTAGCAATATTTTGGATTGTAGTGTCGTTAAGTATAAGATGAAAGATGGAGAGGTTTCTCTAGGCTTAAGATGACTAGCTTACCTTAATGGTGCTTCCCTTCATGTTTATAAAATAAAGAACATAGTACTCTACTTTAAAGTGAAGGATGGTAGAATGTAAACCTTTTAAAAAGATGTTTTGTAAAAACTCAAAATCTTGAGAGATAGAAACAGTACTATTGATTTTCAGCTTATTAACATTGAAGAAGAAAGTGTATAGTACCAGTCTTTCAGGACATCTTTTCTGCAGCTGGGACTGATGACATCATTCTCAAATTGATTTTGTTTTATTTCTTCTTATTTTCTCCCTACCTTTTGTGCAAATAGAACATATTAGGTGTTATTTTATTGAACTTTATATCATGCATGTGCAAAGCATTAAGGAAGAGAATATGGCAATTGAAATCTCTTGCAAACTGGCATAATAAACAAGAAAAAAGTTCTCTAAATGCATTAATAACTTATTACAAAAATAGTTTTTATTGATTTTTCTCCCTGATTGGAGAGCATTAGATTGATTTATCTCATAACTTAACTTGAAATTTATAAATATTATTATAATTTATGTTGTCTGGTCAGCAAGAATGCATGCACAAATGAAATGATCCCTTCTTGGTTATGAATGTATTTTGTGATTTTAAATAATGACATTCATAGCCAACACCAGTAGTATAAAAGTTCCAGTGAACTCCTCCTGATTTTACTTGTCTTTGTGTTAATAATTGTTTTGGAAATGTTATGCCTTCTTGGGACATATCATTCATTGTTTGTTTTAAGTATGCATGGGCTGTGCTAAGCATTGCTCAGTTTAAAATTAACTTCAATGAATCTTAAATGTGTGTAAATATGTTACTATTTTAAAAACCTCAATACAGCACACCTAACTTTTTTAAGATATTTTAAATTTTCTTTACTAAAGTTCACTGAATTAAGCATCACATTTGAATTGAACCAGGTCTACTCTATTGGGATCTGAACGATGCAGTAGATAGTGTTGTTGGTGGAGATCTTTCACCCCTGTATTATAGTTAAATTACGGTATATAGGAATATGATTATATGGTGACCAATCACTAGTCCCATTCAAATATAAGAGGTTATGATGGTTATGTTATAAGATTGTTTGGATGTTTATGAACTAAAAAAGTGGAAAATGTGAACTGCAAGTATGACCTTAAAAATGAATAAATATGACCTTAAAATGACTAAATATGACCTTAAAATGACTAAATATGACCCAGAAATCCTAAATATGACCTCATAATAGAACATCAGGGTGTCCACTGGTCGGGAAAAGGCCAGGAATTTCGTATGGTCGGGAAAATCCGGGAATAGTCAATGAATTTATTAAAATATCCGGGAAAATTCGAAAAATTTGTGGCCCACATAAAACAGGTGAAAATGAATACAATTTTATCTTCTGCCAGCTTCCAAAAAATCTCAGCTGCTATTTTTAGCAGAAGATTTACAACCATTTCTAAAAGAGTTTCAAGCTGACACTCCAATGGCCCCTTTCCTACATTGTGACCTCTTGAAAATTGTAAAGTATTTTGTATTTGTATTTGTATTGATTTATTCACCATATAAATTTTACAAATTTTTGGCTTCGTCAATAAACATATAATACAGTCCCATTATAGGGCCTATATCAGGACCATACACATACATAATATACACATACATAATATTCACAAACATAATATACAGGTAAGGAGACAGATACGGTTCTACCCTAAATAAATAAGTATATAATTTACATCTGTGTTTGAAATTTTGACATACTTAAGCATTTAATTCTAACTACAATATTAGCTACACATGGCTTCAGCTACGGAAAAGTATTTGTGTTCCATTAAGTTTTTGGTCACTTCCTTTCTAAATCTATTGTACTTTAGATGAGAAATGTCTCTGCTGAATTTATTGTACAGGGTTATTCAAAAAGATGGACCCAATTTCATTAATTTGTATTTAATGAAGTATAAATTGGAGATGAACAATCTACATACTAATATACAGAGGAAGTTTCAAAGTTTTTTTTAACACAGGCTATAAATGTTCAATATGTCCTCCCTCTGCTGCATGGCAAACATCTAAGCCAGGTATGGGCAACCTTTGGAAAGATGCGGGCTAAACTTTACGATATTTATGAAGTCGCGGGCCGTAGATAATAAGTAGTTGTGAAAAAATAATCATGATACGGTTTTTTGTATTTATAAAGTATAATGCTAAAGTTACATGCATGAGAACAATATAGAACTGATTAGGTATTTTCTTACAATCGGCAGAAATTAATGAGAGGCTTCAGCTTGAACTTGAGAAACAAGATAATCAATGTTAGCATCAATCCCATTAATATACAAGCGCAGAGTGTTTTCAAAATTTTCATCTGTAGGTCTGGTTTGATACTTTGATTTAGGCCTATTGCAGCATTTTTCTAGCGCTGACCGGAAGGAACACCCTCGTAGTTCAGGCTTTTGTTTCCCCCCTCTCGCTCTTGGCGAGAACCGAAAATATTTACTTTTTTGAGCGCGATTTTAAAATGTTCCACGGGCCGGATCAAATGTCGGGGCGGGCCGCATCCGGCCCGCGGGCCGAGCGTTGCCCATATATGATCTAAGAGGTAGCGAAACTGGTCGAAAATGGGGAAGCAGCATGTCTTGTGTTACTGAGTTCACCACCGCAGTGACACGGATCTGCAGGTCAGCCAGAGTTGCTGGTAGAGGTGGGACGTAAACAGTCTCCTTAATATATCCCCAAAAGAAAAAGTTGCATGGCGTGAGATCAGGAGATCTCGGAGGCCAGAAGTGTAGAGCCAGGTCTTGATTTCCTATGCAACCTATCCATCGCTGAGGAAGGGATTGATTTAAAATTCTTCTGACGTCACGGTGCCAATGGGGCGGAGCTCCATCCTGTTGGAAAATAAAGTCTTGTGAATCTTCGATAAGTTGAGGAAAAAGCCATTGTTTCAACATGTCCAGGTACGTCATTCCACTGACAGTGCCTTCCGCGAAAAAGAGTGGTCCATAAAAAGAACACAGAAAACCTTATGCTGCATAGTAGTCATCTTACTCACAACTAACAGTGACAAGAAATGCCTGCCTATTGGCGGGAGCAGCCATTTATGCAACAATCACCGTCCAATCGGAGGAAAACAAAACTTTGGAACTTCCTCTTTCATTGGATATGCAGAAAGTTAATATCCAATTTGTATTTAATGAAATACGAATTAATTAAATTGCGTCCATCTTTTTTAATAACCCTGTATAATATTACACCTTGATGTATTACACTTTTAAGGTTTTTAGCTATTCTTTGTGGATATATATGTATAGAATTAGATGATCTAGTTTCGTATGTGTGGTATTGTGAGTTCCTTGTAAATTCTGGTATATTTTTATGAACAAAACAAGTAGATTCCAGGATGTACAGACTTGGGATTGGTAGTATGTTAAGTTTATCAAACAAAGGTCTACTTGGAGTGCAATTGGGAACTTTAAGCATAATTCTTATGATCTTTTTTTGACTTTTAAAATCTTGTTTACTAGACAAGAGGTTCCCCAAAACTGAATCCCATAACTTAGAATAGACTGAACATAACCAAAGTAAATAGTTCTTAATGCAGATGTAGTTATAATATTATTTAAACAACGAAATGCAAATGACAAGTTAGCTAGTTTTTGCAACAATTTGTTTATTCCAATTTAAATTTGAGTCTATTGTAATTCCAAGAAATTTAGTTTTTTCCACAAATTTAACTATCTTACTGTTCATGTATATCCTGGGTATGTTTACTGTATTTATGGTACTAAAATTAATAATGGAAGTTTTCTCGATATTTAACAGTAATTTATTATTATGATGCCAAATTTCAAGTTTATCTATTGCATCTTTTATTAATGGTTGTAGTTGTTCTAAGGATTTGCTCCTAAAGATAAAGCTTGTACATCAGCAAATAATATTGTATAACATAAAGATATATTTTCAGGAAGATCATTAACAAAAATCAAGAAAAGAAGTGGACCTAAGACTGACCCTTGGGGAACTCCACAAATTACAACCTTTTCATGTGATTTGACTGAGTCTATTTCAACATATTGTGTCCTATTAAATAAGTATGATGAGAACCAGGTTTTACTAACTCCTCTTATTCCAATGTTATCTAGTTTACTCAATAGTATTTCATGGTCTACCGTGTCAGAAGCTTTGGACAAGTCAACAAACATTCCTAAAGCTAATTCCTTGTTATTTATGGACGAGAGTATTTCCTTTGTAAATGAGAATAGGGCATTAGATACAGACAATCCTTTGCGAAATCCAAACTGTTTATTAGATAGTATTTTATGCTTATTTAAGAAGTGCATTACTCTATTATACACTAAACGTTCAAGAATTTTAGCAAAAACAGATATTAGCGAAATTGGCCTATAGTTATTTAGATCACTTTTGTCGTTTTTTTTTTTTTATGGACAGGAATTACTTTTGATTTTTTGAAGCTATCTGGGAAAATTCCAGTAGAAAGAGATTCATTAAATATATCAACAAGAGGAGTAATTAATTGGGGTATGCAGCATTTAACTAGTCTATTTGATATTTTGTCATACCCAGAAGAGTTCTTCACTTTTAGTGATCGGACTATTTCAATTACTTCATTTCCATCTGTAGGGTTTAGAAATATTGAATTATCATTATTTGGAATATTCTGCACACAGTTGATTGTGTTTGGTGAGTATGCAGGCTACTATTTTTAAGCCTATTGTTAGAAAGTGGTCATTGAAAATATTAACAATTTCAGCTGTTTTATTTACGTTTTTGCCTCTGTACTTTATATTATAACTTGCTTCATTTTTTGGTTTCTTCTTTCCAAGCTCTTTATTAACTATTTGCCATAAATATTTGCTTTTATTTAAACTTTCTTGTATAGGCCTACTCTTGTCATTATGCATCCTCTTTGCTGCTTGAATATCTATATTTAGTATTCTACAGTAGTTGCTGTAATAACTTTTAAAGCTAGGATCTTGTGATACCTTGTTGATTTCACTCAATTGTTTTTTTCTGTGACAGGAATTAATAATGCTTTGTGTTATCCAGTCTTTGGATCTTGAATTATATGTCCTTGTAGACTCTTTGATCTTTTTCCTAGGAAAGCACACATCATAATAGTAGTTGATTGTATTATAAAAAGCATCAACCTTACTATTTAAATTTTTAGCTAATAGCTCATCAAGCCATGCTTCATTTGAAAGAACTGTTTTAAATAATTCAATGTTGCTGTCATTTATGGTATTACGGTACATGTAATTTGTAGTTTGTTCATTCTGACATCCTACATAACTAAATTTAAATAATATTCCATCATGATCAGATATTGCAGTGTTTATGACTTTGACAGTGTAAGTAAAAAAATTGAGGTTAGTTTCCCATTCTACTGGATTCGTTAATTTTTTCTTTACACACGAAAAACAACGAAATTTCATGTTTTATTATTCTTCAGGAGTTTTAGAATCCATATATAGGCACATTTTGTTTCTAAGAATATTTTAAATATGGGTAAAATCGGTAAGAAGTTCACAAAAAACTAACCTAAAATGGCGCTCAGAAAGGAATCACCATAATACAGAATCAGCTGCTAGAGACAGCGCAGTGCATGCTGGGAGGAATCCGATGGGTCACGTGGTGCTGGAATCAACTGCCAACATGATAAGGGTCAGACAAATCTCCGGAAGATATTATATGCCACATTTTCGAAACCGACAAACAGTGTATCGTACATTATTCGAAAATGCAAGGGCGCTTTGCTTCGGCTGCCGCCTCCGCTCGCGCACTTAACTAATGTGGTTAGTGTTTTGCATTATTTAGCTTTATGTAGAGGTTGCAGGACCGTATGGAACAGACCAATGACATGCAAGGTCGTTGGCAGCCATTGGGAGTGTTGGTCTGCAAGCCAGAGCCCGCATACCAACGCCGAACATCGCGTGTGGAAATCCAGCAGAGTCTGTTGACTAGTATTTGATCTATGCAGGTTTTAGTATAGGGGGTTGTTCTTGTTGCTGTATTTACTGTTATATGTAATCCATAAGATGTGACTAGATTTAGAAAATCTCTTACCTCATTGCTATTGCTAAGAGGCATAATCCATGTCATTTCACACAGGTCTCAGATGTTAATGAATTTAATACATGTTAGAATTCAGGACAAAGTAAAAAACCCATTTTCTTTGTTTTGCCCCAAAAAATTCCTGGGCCTAGATACAGACCACCAAAGATGACATCTCAGATGCCATTTCTCGAGTGGGATTTTTTGAAAAAATTTAAAGTGCTCTATTTCTGGAACGGTTCAAGATATGTTGTTGTTTCTTTTTTATTTGAAAGATAATAATGCTCTGCTTCAAGTGATATCCTAAGTTTTGAAATGCATGTACAGGGTGTTTTGTTTTAGCCTTCTGATTTTTTTTTTCAATAAATCAATTTATTTTTTTAAAATTACAATCCCAAAAATTCTGATTTTTTTAACTGTTGATCAGTACCAAACAGTACTACATTCCCTGAAAAGGAGATCTTTCACTTTTCAGTTTAACAGGTCTTATAAACAATTGAAAATTTGGCCATAAAGTAAGAAGTGTGAAAGTGTTGTGAAAGACGACATTCTAAAAAGGACTTGTCTTCCAGACATTGACCTCAACAAAATCGAAAATTTAAGAGCCCAAGATGTTTACCTTGGTTATGGCACAAGGTCTGCATTAAGAAAGTGTCATGGACTTAAGGATTTAGACGTGTTAATGTTTCGAAGGGATTGCAGAAACTGTCTGAAATGGGTTGTTGACAAGCTGATGGAGAAGTCACCTTTGAAGTACCCCTTAACTCAGGGTTTGTCTTTTATGAGCCCAGACAAAATCGTCTTCACTCCAGAAGAGGCTGTTTCACAGATGGTATTGACAATGGATATTTTGATTCATTCGAGTATGATTACTCCCTCTATTGCTCAGAATGCAGATCATGAGTAGGCTTATAGAGATCTTATTTCGGCAGTTGAATTCAAATCTTACTCTAGAAACACAAGGTTGGACAAATTTTGGATGAAAACACTTGATAGTTATGACACTCCTGGTTTAAGGAAAGTAGTTTGTTTATTACTTTCAATTTCACATGGAAATGCTTTAGTGGAACGTGGCTTCTCTGTGAACAGTGACATTTAAGTGGAAAGAAGAATCCATAGTTGCTCAGCGCCTGGTATATGTTGCAGTTGCTCAAGAAGGAGGTTCAGAGCATCTTTTCATCAATAAAGGCATGCAAGATACATAGAAGCACTTCAAAGTAATAAGTTGAAACGTACAGAAGAAGACAAGGCAAAAGCAGAAAAAAGGAAAGCAAATTTTCTGGCCAGAGAACTAGAAGAGATGAAAAGAAAACTATTCTTAGAGTCCGAAAAAGCTGCAGCTGCTCTAGATGAATAAATTAAGTTGCTGAAGAAAAAATAAGTGGGACCAAAAAAAACTTCTAGACAATAATAGGCCTATATGAAGGTATATTTAATTTCTTTTACTGTTCCTTACTTTTGTATCTGTTATAGCCTAAAAATCATTGTTTGCATTTACTTTTGTTACTAAAAGTTTTTCTTATTTAAAGTATGTAGAATCCTCTAATTTTTGGAATGATAATTCTTTCACACTGGCCGTGTGTAGGCTAAGATGGAAAGGTGAAGTCATTCCACTGTGACCTTCTAGTGGTTTACCATGAAGCCCAGGTCTTAAAGTACTTACAGGTTGTAAGTCGCCACTGGGTTTGTATCTCATATTGAGAACGCCTGGTGGTATACTGGGATTGTGAGTCAGTTGGAGAATTTAATGTTGTACCGGCACGTTGCCATGGTAGCTCAGTTGGTTAGAGCATCGGCACGGAGAGTTGAAGATCCTGGTTCAAATCTCGGCTATGGCATTGAATTTTTCAATCTGACTTCACCTTTCCATCCTATAATTTTTCTTACACAGTTATTAGAAAGTGCTTCATAATCATATTTTGGTCGGGAATTTCTGAAATGATCAATGAAAATCAGGGAATAAGTCGGGAATTTCTTCAGCATTACTTGGTGGACACCCTGAACATATTTTCTAAAAATAAATGTTCCAATTTAAAGACAATTAATTATTACATCACATTAATTCAATCAGACAATCACTTTTTAACAATTTTACATGTGATTTACATTTTTACTTCTAAAGAACTTCTTATTCCCAGATAGCACTGCAAATGTGAACTGAAAATACTTTTAAAATGTATCTTTTGGAAGTTGTTAACATAAGGAAGAAGAGGTAATTGTGCTATTACTTGTTATTGTCCCTTAGCATTTCAGTTACAGTGAAATCAAAATAAAGTCGACAATTTAGTACACATACTGCATAATTGTGCTCTTTTACCGAATTTATAACTGAAATATGACGTTAAATTACAAATATGACCAAAATATGACTTTATATGAAGAATAAAAACTATTCGATAAGAATAACAAATGTCAATTCATGTTTAATTTGTGGTTGCGGCAAGAATGGAGGTCAGGATAAAAATATGACATGTCTTAAACATCCTAACCCTAGTTATAAGTTGAATGTGATTTATTTAAAAACAAAACAATGAGAAAAACACTCATCCTCCAATTATTCCTTCTGGAATACAACATTATCATTTGACAAACTGCCCTTGTTTCCCCCTTCTTTGCATGATCAGGAACTTTGAGTTTATCATTAATTGAATATGCTTTTCATTTCTACATCAACGATCCATGATTATTTAACTCACTACAATACTCACTATCTTTGGTCCAATTGCAGACTGAAAGATTGCTACAAGTAAGAACCTTAATAGCTTTTTAAGATTCTGAAAAGGGATAATAGAAGCCTTGTTAAGACATTACAGTTTAACAGCCCCTAAACCACTAGTAATGAATTATACTGCAGAAATGTCTATGCAGACTACTGTATTTCACTGAATTTTTAAAATTAAAAAATCTAATGAAATTAAATATTTTTATAGTGGGCTGTATTTCCTGTATTAGGTATATTGTAACACATTGTTCTGTCTTATATGGAATTTCTACTGTAATGTTATGTTAACTTTATTTTAACTTGTACTTATTTGTATAATACTGTTTCAATCCACTCAACAAATATTCATTGCATATCTGGCGAGACAATTCTACCCCGAAGACTGGAAAGCGTTACGAGGCCTACAGAGATGCCACAAGGGAGCCCGATTCCTGTTTGGTTGTAGACTTTTGTCAAAACACCAATGATCTGCTTAGATTCAGAACAAATATATTTTCTCCCGACCTCACTCAAGTGTACACGCCTATGCAACATGAAACGGATCAAATCCAACTTTCATATATTACACGTCCATAGAAAAGCAATTCCGAAGCTTAGGAAAGTCATATTGCAGTCTTCAGACAAACAAGTCATATTAGCTATTATAGAGTGTGTTTTTGAATGTTTTGAAAGGACACTGTAAAATTACAGACTGTTCTAAGCGTAAATTGAAGAAGCATAGGAAGTTTCTGAGGAAGTGGATCGATAAAAATGTTTCGTTGTCTATGAAACGAAAACTAGTGGTTCAGAAGGGAGGATTCCTAATACAGCTACTATCTGCTGTGTTGACAGGACTGGCTAGTATATTTAGGTCGTAATGTTACAAAAAATGCTAGTAGGGTCTTCCGAGTACTTGGAAGGCTGGAAACGAGGTAAAACGTGTGTTAGAAAGAGGAAAACTGTAGATCCGTACAAAGAGTGGGTTAAAATACGAGAAAAGCAGGATTATATTCTTAAATAGGCGAACTTGTGAGAGAGGTCCGTTCGAGACCTATTCCGATTGAAACAAAGCGTCACAAGCATCGTCTCATACATCGTATAAAAAGATATCTGTCTGCAAGACCTTGATCTTTTCACCGGAATCACAATCTTATTGAACACAGAGGCGTCGAGCACTGCCTTGCCACTCGGGTCATGAAGAAGTATACGAAAAAGAGAGATCTGGCTCACCAGAGAGGAACTCTTTGCCTAGACGTCCCGATAGTG
This sequence comes from Ectobius pallidus, assembly GCA_964059195.1. Classification (NCBI taxonomy): domain Eukaryota; kingdom Metazoa; phylum Arthropoda; class Insecta; order Blattodea; family Ectobiidae; genus Ectobius; species Ectobius pallidus. The sequence continues at coordinate 153,266,025 of CAXKWD010000002.1, forward strand.
ATGATGATAGCAGTAATAGCGACTAAGAAGTACAATTACGTACTCCTAGGGAAGAAATTGAACATATAGAGACACGTTCGCGTAGCGTTTTGGGAGATACAGCAGGAAAGTGTCTAGCAAACTATTTACACTCTCCTAGGGCTACAGATACTATTTTTGGTATCTACAAGCATAGAAAGACAAACTCGTTTAAGGTTGGTAATTCAAAAATCGAAATTGACAACGATAAACTCTTGTTGCACGAAAGATGGTATAAACCTAGCGTTGGTCTATGGGAATTGTTAATTAGAAAAAACGTGAATAAAAGATTCATGACTAAGAAAGACTTAGAGACGTACAAGGAAATCCTAAACCTCACCCATGGACATTTGCAAAATAACTAGTCGTTAGGTAAAATTAAGTCTAGCAGAGGTAAAAAATATAAAGAGATCATGCCTCCTTTGCTTCCCTCTAAAGCTAACCTGCCGGTTGGATGTCTTACAGCCAAAAAAGATAAAAAATGGAAAAATTGTTTTACGATCCCAGAAAGCCTATGACATTTTCAACTCTGCCCAAATTAAAACAAGCTTCCACCAGTTCGACTAAGAGCATCAATGATTTGCTTTTGCAACAAGATGCTTATACTTTACATAAACGTGTACGAAAACGTTTTGTTAGGAATTTCTACACGGTCAACAAAATTATTGACGTGTTTGAAATCGATTTGGTCGATGTGCAGAATCTAGCCAAGCGTAACGATGGAATAAAGTATCTCTTGGTCATCATAAGGGCCCGGATTCTAATGACATGTCATCTTTTTATTGATGCTGCATAGACATTGCCAACTTGTGGATAAATCCTAATCATGGCCTGTAGATTATAGAAATGCATTTTTATTAGGTCATTTTTTGTCATTTTATCCAATTTTATATTTTTAGGGCATTTATTTCAATTTTAGGCCATTTTGTCATTTTTGTGTTATTTGCTTCCTTATTTAGTCATTTCCATGTATGTGCATTGAGTGTATTAGCTTTTTCTCATCGCTAGCGGTGCTGTCTTTGAACTGTTGTTTGTTTAACGCAAGAAGGAAAAATTCGGCGTTAAAGTGTTGACATGTCTCAGTCGGAAGTGAGAATCAAAGAAACGCCAACATGTTGTATTATATTACTATTGTTATTAGATTGACTTGGCACCAGAGTATGCCACCTGCTTGGATTTGAGAGTGCAAACTACTGTTTACCCTCAATAAACAACAATATAATTCGGCAGACCACAAAAGGATGTGCCGAATCTTGACTCACCAGTGCCTCAGTGCCAGTATAAATTTTCGTGAGAAAAGAACATTCATAACATTACAGTTATTTACAGTTTTTACAATTATGTACAAACTAGTTTATAACTTTGTGTGTACAAAAATAATTTTTTATAAATAACATATAAGATTTTAGGTAATTTTTTATAATTATTGTCATTTTCTTTAAAATTTAGGGTCATTTTATAGGCCATTTTTCAAACAATTTTAGGTCATCAGAATCCGGGCCCTGGTCATCATAGATGTTTTTTTCTAAATACCCATGGGTGGTCCCTATGAAGTAAAAGAGCGATTACGGATGTGACGTCAGCTTTCAAATCCGTCCTGAAAAGAATTCCACCGACTGTGCGATCGGATAGGGGAAAAGAGTTTCTAAACAAGTCCTTTCAGAGTCTGGTCAAAAAACGGCATGAGTTTCAAGTGTGTCGAAATCCTGACGTCAAGTGTTCCGGTGGGGAAAGGTTTAACTGTATATCCTGAAACCTAAAATGTACCATTATTTTACCTACAAAAACACTCATAGGTACATTGATGTCTTGCATTTGTTTGTTTCCGCTTATAACAAAACCGTTCATTCTAGTACGGGAATGGCTCCTAGCAAAGTCACCGATCGTGACGTTTTGAAAATATGGAGGAGAATGACGGAGGAATATAGTCGTGTAAGGCCACGCCCTGTTAAATTCAAAGCGGGCCAGACTATAAGGATAGGAAAGGAGAAAATGAAGTTCGCCAAGGGTTTCGAACAAAATTCTATCAAAGTGTTTAAGATCGTTAAAGTCGTAAAACGTTCTCCCCATCCTCTGTACGAGTTTGTGGACATCAAAAACAATGAAATCTTGTGTCAGTTTTACGGTTACGAAATAAGCCCTGTCAAAATTACCAAACGCACCGACTATAAAGTAGATAAAATCCTCAAAATTCGCGTGGTGAGAGGCATTAAGCAATATCTCGTCCGGTAGAGAGGTTACTCTTCGGATTTCGATTCCTGGATCAACGACAAGGATATACAAAAACATTGAGCGATGAATTATACATAACGCTGTTGTTCGTCCCTCCTCCGATATTTTCACTTCCAACAAGCTGTCTAGCTTTCAGGTGCAGTTAGCACAAAATATCTGTCTGGAAAGGGGGGAATTGTTATGCGGGCTGTGTGAATTGTCTTATCCTAAAGGTTATGAAAACGTAACGCTCAATGCCTATGACGCCAGTGGGGGTCAGGATATTGTATCACAAAACATGTTAATCACTAGATTTGGTAGAAGAGTGTTTCCTAAAAGAAATTACAGAACATTCCAAGAACTTTACGTAGACATCCGGGATAGTATAAAAGACGATTCTCTCAAGGAGTTGTTGGTGGGCGAAGTTCATGCAAACCTAATTAATCATCAGAAAAATTAGACCTAATTAGTCAGCAGTCGGAAGTTGCAATGGTTAAGAAACTGGGAAGGGATCACGAGTGGAGACCGGTAGCAAACGATGAATCCGAAGATTCAAACGGCATACAAATGTATTTCAATCTTCGTGACGAAAGTGACCCAATAACTAAGAATTACGTCATATATTTTCCCGTCCGAATTTGTTACGGTATAGGAGATTTCCTCGATACCATTAAAAATTCCCTTCTGTGCCGTTACGGTCACTATTTACGTATGTCGGAAGCAGGAACATACGGTTATGAAAGTAGATTTGGTTTCGACCATTTTTAACTAAATCTGTAAGCACCGCTGCTTGTTCTTTACAACTGGCACCCATAAATCCCTTATTGAAATCCTGAAAATATTTGAACAAAATAGTGGGGAACAAACCAAGAACTACTAATATGAAAATGCCCAAAATTTTAGTAACAGATTTATTTTCCAAAATGAACCAATTTTAGTTTCAGAGTTATATATGATCAGCTTGAAACATTACAAATATACGTACACAATGAATATATATATAAATAAATTACCTTTAAAAGACGAATATACATAACATGCAGAAATTATCATTAGAGAAAGTTATATTAACTCTCTGAAAAATGGTTCCATTTATCAATTTATATCCATTAATAAATTACTGTGTTATAATCACCAATTATATATATATAGCGTATAGAAATTTAATTAGACAAAGTTATTTTAAATTCGAGGAACACTGTTTGCTTTTCCAATTTAGATCACCCTGTATCTGAGGGAATAATATTTCCTATTTATTTTTTAAATTTATTTTTCCACTTCAAAATGAATAATTATCAAGAAGCTGAGCCGTGAATCCGGCTCAAGAGTATATAAAGCGCCCCTAGTATGTGTTTCTGAAACACTAAAAACTTTAATGTTCATGAGTTTTATGCGTCCGAGTTTAACAGTGGTTACTCTTGCTATTTCTGAACGTGGTACGCGGAAGCGAGGGCCTGGAGAGCAGATGTTACGTGCGTCAATTGGGAGTTGACTCGGGCAGCGCGAGCATGTAGCTGAATGAATTGTGATTTGGTGGGCGTTTCCCAGCAGTTCTACGATGGATCGTGTCTGCTGTTTTGGTGAGAATGTTCTTTTTCTCTATTAATATAATTATAAATTCTTTTGCTATCAGACATCTCACCTGGTTTTGGATCTTCTAAATTGCCGTAAAGTATATATAGTTTGGGTTTTTCTAAAATTCATATAATTCATTTTCACGGTATTTTTGGCTACTAGAAATTTCGCCCCATAATGTAACTTAGTAATACATCATGCTTTTCATTTTTCTTTTGTCCGTCCGTTCGCTTAGTAATCTCTCCAGTTCTCCTGAAGCTTAAACCACGTTCATCAGTTTTTCAAAATTAATTGCTAACATTTCAAGATATCTAAAGAATGCCAGGAACTTGGTACATTAACATAATTTATGCAGTTGTCAAATCATAAAACCATGTTGAAACATTTGAAATTTAAAGTAGAAGCTATGGCATACGTTATGCATAAGTACAGGGTGATTTTCAGTAATAGGTTCAGTCATTAAAACGAGCTAGGAATTAGACTCTGATGGTACGAAGTGCTCTTAATAATTATTCTATTAAGAAGGTTTAACTTTCACTTAAAGACAAAAATTATTAATTCAGAATTTATATACAGGGTTATTGCTATTTCCAGAAAATACCTTTTCACAAATAATTTGGGAAATAATTTTCTGTATGCCATAAATGTACATAGACTTGGTAATTTTAATGGAGTAATTTATTGGCTACAGGTTAAATTTGATAACTAGCCATTTTGTACATATTAACTTTTAAACTTATTTATTAATATTTATTTAATTAAATGTATATTTATTAGATGTGAACAGTCATACAGATATGAGTAATTAATACCACATATCCCCATATTTATTAAATAAATCTGTTACTAAAACTTGGACATTTGCATCTTTATGGTATTTGTAGTCACCTAGTTGTTTTCCAGAATTTATCCAATCTATTTCAGAATTACATTTAGGGTTAATGGGCCACAGTATAAAGATCTAGCAGGGCGTTTACTTGGTTTAGCTAAAAATGGTCGAAACCAAATCTACCTATATAATCGTATGTTCTGCTTCCAGCATACGTAAATAGTGTCACCCGCAGGGGGCACAAAGCTTATAATAATCGAATAGTCACATTCCTACTGGTATTAACAGAAACTACATCGGACATTTTGATCACTCTGTATATTCCATATCTAATTGATTATCGGTAAAGGCATTCACCACCAACTTTCACTTCTATTTTCAATCATTTCTGTATACTTTGGCCTTTCTTAAATTGCCTACTATTAATGTTTTAAGCTATAAAGTCCTGTATTGTATCCCAAATTTAATTCTGACTAATAATTACAAAGCATCATAAACTGGCCTGAAGTCAGGAGAACTGGAGAGACATGTATTAACGAAACGGCACGACACGGACGGACAGACTGAAGATGAACTATTGCAAAATATGAATTTTCTTTGTTACATAATGTGAGCGAAAATTTCAATAGCCAAGCCAACAAAAACCGGAAAATGAACTTTATCTGAACTTTAAACCGAAACCAATATATAATTCGGCAATTTAGATTCCAAATATGGGCGAGATGTATAATAGAAGAAGAATAATTCATTAAGTTCGCATGAAATATAAGATGAAACAATCTCACCCGAGAGCAGCTGTGAAGATTCCATTCTCGCACAACTGACAACGCCCAAAAAAATCACTGATAACCCTAACTACATCCTTGCGTCGTGACTACCAGCTCATACTTGCCGTTCGCAATACATCGCTCTCCAGTCCCTACGAGCGCGGGCCGCAATCAGAAAATCAATCGTTACCAGCGTTAATAAATTCATTTTTAAAATTATTGCTTCAAAATAGCCACCACGGGAGTAACATTTCTTTACGTGAATTCATTTATTCACGGCTCATACTCCTCTATCTGCCCGAAAAAAGTCGAAGACTTTATTTCTTTATTATTTTGGACCTTACCTTTTTAAACAAAAACACACAAACACCATACCTAATATAAAAAACCCTAACCACAATATTTTATCCTGAAAACTGCCGTCGAAAATTCCCTACCTTGACCAATGCCACCGCAACTTCAGAAACTTCATTTCTCTCAACTCTTCAAGAGTTCCATATTTCATCAACCACTCCATTTATTTCCCCCCGGGCAGGAGATAAACACGAACACCAAAACTGAATAGAAAAACGCACCTATAGGTTAGTCCAGACGCACTGCAAATGAGTCAACACCATGAGCAGCACTTCCAGGATTCTGCAAGTCTGCACACCAGGAGTCCCAAGGAGATGAATCTTAGAGGGAGCGAACAGTTGGCCTCCATTCCAACCAGACACCCATTCAGCAGACAGTAGACGAGGAATCCCTGAGACTCAAGCCGAAGATTTTTATCAGTCCAGGGTGAAAGTTATCTGATGACTGCATTCTCGATCAGGTAGTTATAGGAGGCATATCAAATTAAGCCATCTACCAAATACATTTTCTTGAGGAGCATGATTCAGAGTAATATCTCATGTAGAGATCAGGTAAACTAGGATGGCATATCGCCAAAGAAAGGCAAAGTAGGACAATCTCGGTATCTTCAGCGTGAAACATCACTGAATCAGACAGGAATCACAGGTTATGGAAAATGATTATCATAACAGGATAATCGTATAGGAATCCAACACCACTGCACAGTAAGTTTTTTCCTCCAGCAGTTCTTATCCGCTGTGGATTAAGAGTTCTGCTTGCTAGAAATACTTTCAGCCTTTTCTTGATGCTAGGCTTCACATCTGTGCCGGCTATGACTGTCTTGCAATTACGTCATGCATGGCCTTTAGAAGATTGGTTTGACAGATTGCATGGAACATGGTCACAGTTAAAGCTTTTGCATTGAAGGTCCACTCAGCTCCTCTCGTCCTGAACTTTTGTTTACTCCAAACTCCCTGCAGACAACTCCGCTTATTTGGTGCAGCTGCATGTTTCTGCAATACAGCTTGTAGCTCAGCAATGCGTCCTATAATAGATGCGTTCTCTTATGTTACAGGAACTATAACTCCAGACGTCTCCAGAGCAGGAACCAATGTGATGGGCACGGCACAAGACGGGACTCAGACAGGCAGCCAAGAGAAAAGAGAGGCTAATAGGCCCCCACTTACATCCAATACAACTGTGTGCTAAAATACACGACCACCGAAATCATCCCTTGGGCAGATCACAAGCAAACTGAAACATAAATCAGAATACACAATATGCGCCCAAGAAAATACATTGTATACACACTTTACCTTCAAAATAAATTACCTTTTAAAAAAATTGAGTTGGGAGCAGCATTTTGGTTTCTTGAACCCGATTCCCGAAGGGAAACATTCAGTTACTCCTGAATCCATACCATCTCTATAAAATCTCAGTTCCTTTCATAATTACATTTATCAAAAATGAATACCAGTAACCTCAGGAAAATGTAAGGTCAGAGATTAGTGACGGTAGATATTATAGGGGTTCCTAAATAAAGAAACTAAAAATTTACGTCTAGGGAATTCATCACGAACTACAACCTGACAACTGAAACAAATCGAAAGGTCCAGCTCAATGGCTTCCGGAATTACCAGTGAGCCGCCCGCAACGAAATATCTTAAAACGTAACCTCCTTAAAAAGAAGAAGAAAGAAGGAAAGAAAGAAAGAACGAAAGAATGAAAGACAGGAATTAGCAGAAAGATATCAAAACGTAATCGTGGATCTATCTTTCCTCCCAGCAAGAAGTAAAAGGAAGCTCAAAATACCAGACAAATGAAATTTCCATTTAAAGAATTTTACCAACAGTTTTAATTATTTGAACCAAAAATGTATTATACCAAACAACTACTCAATGAAAACCCAAAACTATAGCTTATTCAACCTTAAACACCTAGATGACAAGGACATTAGAGCTCTTAATGATCAACAAAACTTGGCTTCAGGTGCGAAACATGACACCGGAGTCGCGTTCCATCCTGACATTTCTGTAATAACACCGTTACAGGTGTAAGAAAAGCCAAAAGGCGATAAGGGCCTACAAAGCGTTCCGACAATTTTCCCGCTACCTTATTTGTCGCATTGCTCACAGTGAAATTCTTGAGCCACAACGCATCACCCTCTTTAAACGGAACAGACCTCCGTTTAGTATACCTTTCTGCTGTCCTACCATGCGAAATGTGTAAGTTATTAGCAGCCTTTTTCCACATCTGTTTCACCTGTTCAGCCCTATCCGGTTCTGGTAGCAACTCATTAGTAGACCATTATTGGCCAGCGTGTTATTTGGTCTAAACCCCAGCATGAGCGAGATTGGGGAAAAACCATGAGCCTCATGGCGAACAGAGTAAAAGGCTAATTGGAGCCAGAATAAATTCTGGTCCCAAGACGTCTGATCCTGAACGTCTGAACGAGGCTGGGCTAACAGTAAATCTTGCTAAAGTCACTTTAGCTACTTCACGTCTGTCTTTCTAGGGTCATGTTGTATCGCCGGAGGGTGTTGCCATTGATCCGGATAGAACCAAATCAATCAGGGAGTATCTTCCCCTAAAGACGTTAAAGGATTCGCTAGATTTCTGGGCATGATAAATTTCTTCCACCGTTTCTTTCCGAATCTGCCCGATCGTGCTGCTCCATTAAATATTCTCAAGTTTAAGTGGGAAGCGGAACAACAAGAAGTCTTTGCCTCATTAAAACAGATGGTTATGAATCCGCCCATTCTCAGCATTCCGGATTTCTCTAAAAGATTCGTCTTGCAGACGGATGCTTCTTCTGTGGCTTTAGGGGCAATTCTGCATCAAAATTTCGAAGGTGGTCGGAAACCTATAGCTTATACATCTAGGACTCTGACAGTTCAGGAAAGGGCGTACTCTGCACATGAATTGGAATCATTTGCCCTTGTTTTTGCTGTAGAAAAATTTAGAATGTGCCTTGAACATACCGAGTTTGATCTTTAAACTGATTGTCAAGCACTAAGTTGGGTGAGAATATTATAGGAGAAAAACTCCGACACTGGGACTTGAACCCAGAACCTTTGGCTGTTCGCGCCAATGCTCTACCAACTGAGCTAAGCCGGAGTTCAAATCACAGCGTCAGATGGAACGTCTCTTCTATGACTGATTGCCCTAATGGTCACAGACAGACAAGTTATGTCATATGCAGTACTGTGAGGCCCACTAATTATTGAATTTTGTGATCGGGCCCCCACAGTTATTGTACAGTTAACATTCAAGATAGATATATAAGCTTTCATGAACGACATATTATTGTCTCTGTTGGACATTACATTGGGTCTTGGCCAAACCCAGGACTACGGGATGACTGGCCCGTTGGGCAGTCCGTCTTTCTACCTTTAAGTACTCGGCAAGGCACATTTGAGCTTCCGAGAACGGTGTGGGTGATTCGTTATCTGTTAACTGTACAATAACTGTGGGGGCCCGATCACAAAATTCAATAATTAGTGGACCTCACAGTACTGCATATGACATAACTTGTCTGTCTGTGACCATTAGGGCAATCAGTCATAGAAGAGACGTTCCATCTGACGCTGTGATTTGAACTCCGGCTTAGCTCAGTTGGTAGAGCATTGGCGCGAACAGCCAAAGGTCCTGGGTTCAAGTCCCAGTGTCGGAGGAGTTTTTCTCCTATAATATTCTCACCCAACTTAGTGCTTGACAATCAGTTTAAAGATCAAACTCGGTATGTTCAAGGCACATTCTAAATTTTTCTACAGCAAAAACAAGGGCAAATGATTCCAATTCATGTGCAGAGTACGCCCTTTCCTGAACTGTCAGAGTCCTAGATGTATAAGCTATAGGTTTCCGACCACCTTCGAAATTTTGATGCAGAATTGCCCCTAAAGCCACAGAAGAAGCATCCGTCTGCAAGACGAATCTTTTAGAGTAATCCGGAATGCTGAGAATGGGCGGATTCATAACCATCTGTTTTAATGAGGCAAAGACTTCTTGTTGTTCCGCTTCCCACTTAAACTTGAGAATATTTAATGGAGCAGCACGATCGGGCAGATTCGGAAAGAAACGGTGGAAGAAATTTATCATGCCCAGAAATCTAGCGAATCCTTTAACGTCTTTAGGGGAAGATACTCCCTGATTGATTTGGTTCTATCCGGATCAATGGCAACACCCTCCGGCGATACAACATGACCCAAGAAAGACAGACGTGAAGTAGCTAAAGTGACTTTAGCAAGATTTACTGTTAGCCCAGCCTCGTTCAGACGTTTCAGACGTCTTGGGACCAGAATTTATTCTGGCTCCAATTAGCCTTTTACTCTGTTCGCCATGAGGCTCATGGTTTTTCCCCAATCTCGCTCATGCTGGGGTTTAGACCAAATAACACGCTGGCCAATAATGGTCTACTAATGAGTTGCTACCAGAACCGGATAGGGCTGAACAGGTGAAACAGATGTGGAAAAAGGCTGCTAATAACTTACACATTTCGCATGGTAGGACAGCAGAAAGGTATACTAAACGGAGGTCTGTTCCGTTTAAAGAGGGTGAAGCGTTGTGGCTCAAGAATTTCACTGTGAGCAATGCGACAAATAAGGTAGCGGGAAAATTGTCGGAACGCTTTGTAGACCCTTATCGCCTTTTGGCTTTTCTTACACCTGTAACGGTGTTATTACAGAAATGTCAGGATGGAACGCGACTCCGGTGTCATGTTTCGCACCTGAAGCCAAGTTTTGTTGATCATTAAGAGCTCTAATGTCCTTGTCATCTAGGTGTTTAAGGTTGAATAAGCTATAGTTTTGGGTTTTCATTGAGTAGTTGTTTGGTATAATACATTTTTGGTTCAAATAATTAAAACTGTTGGTAAAATTCTTTAAATGGAAATTTCATTTGTCTGGTATTTTGAGCTTCCTTTTACTTTTTGCTGGGAGGAAAGATAGATCCACGATTACGTTTTGATATCTTTCTGCTAATTCCTGTCTTTCATTCTTTCGTTCTTTCTTTCTTTCCTTCTTTCTTCTTCTTTTTAAGGAGGTTACGTTTTAAGATATTTCGTTGCGGGCGGCTCACTGGTAATTCCGGAAGCCATTGAGCTGGACCTTTCGATTTGTTTCAGTTGTCAGGTTGTAGTTCGTGATGAATTCCCTAGACGTAAATTTTTAGTTTCTTTATTTAGGAACCCCTATAATATCTACCGTCACTAATCTCTGACCTTACATTTTCCTGAGGTTACTGGTATTCATTTTTGATAAATGTAATTATGAAAGGAACTGAGATTTTATAGAGATGGTATGGATTCAGGAGTAACTGAATGTTTCCCTTCGGGAATCGGGTTCAAGAAACCAAAATGCTGCTCCCAACTCAATTTTTTTAAAAGGTAATTTATTTTGAAGGTAAAGTGTGTATACAATGTATTTTCTTGGGCGCATATTGTGTATTCTGATTTATGTTTCAGTTTGCTTGTGATCTGCCCAAGGGATGATTTCGGTGGTCGTGTATTTTAGCACACAGTTGTATTGGATGTAAGTGGGGGCCTATTAGCCTCTCTTTTCTCTTGGCTGCCTGTCTGAGTCCCGTCTTGTGCCGTGCCCATCACATTGGTTCCTGCTCTGGAGACGTCTGGAGTTATAGTTCCTGTAACATAAGAGAACGCATCTATTATAGGACGCATTGCTGAGCTACAAGCTGTATTGCAGAAACATGCAGCTGCACCAAATAAGCGGAGTTGTCTGCAGGGAGTTTGGAGTAAACAAAAGTTCAGGACGAGAGGAGCTGAGTGGACCTTCAATGCAAAAGCTTTAACTGTGACCATGTTCCATGCAATCTGTCAAACCAATCTTCTAAAGGCCATGCATGACGTAATTGCAAGACAGTCATAGCCGGCACAGATGTGAAGCCTAGCATCAAGAAAAGGCTGAAAGTATTTCTAGCAAGCAGAACTCTTAATCCACAGCGGATAAGAACTGCTGGGGGAAAAAACTTACTGTGCAGTGGTGTTGGATTCCTATACGATTATCCTGTTATGATAATCATTTTCCATAACCTGTGATTCCTGTCTGATTCAGTGATGTTTCACGCTGAAGATACCGAGATTGTCCTACTTTGCCTTTCTTTGGCGATATGCCATCCTAGTTTACCTGATCTCTACATGAGATATTACTCTGAATCATGCTCCTCAAGAAAATGTATTTGGTAGATGGCTTAATTTGATATGCCTCCTATAACTACCTGATCGAGAATGCAGTCATCAGATAACTTTCACCCTGGACTGATAAAAATCTTCGGCTTGAGTCTCAGGGATTCCTCGTCTACTGTCTGCTGAATGGGTGTCTGGTTGGAATGGAGGCCAACTGTTCGCTCCCTCTAAGATTCATCTCCTTGGGACTCCTGGTGTGCAGACTTGCAGAATCCTGGAAGTGCTGCTCATGGTGTTGACTCATTTGCAGTGCGTCTGGACTAACCTATAGGTGCGTTTTTCTATTCAGTTTTGGTGTTCGTGTTTATCTCCTGCCCGGGGGGAAATAAATGGAGTGGTTGATGAAATATGGAACTCTTGAAGAGTTGAGAGAAATGAAGTTTCTGAAGTTGCGGTGGCATTGGTCAAGGTAGGGAATTTTCGACGGCAGTTTTCAGGATAAAATATTGTGGTTAGGGTTTTTTATATTAGGTATGGTGTTTGTGTGTTTTTGTTTAAAAAGGTAAGGTCCAAAATAATAAAGAAATAAAGTCTTCGACTTTTTTCGGGCAGATAGAGGAGTATGAGCCGTGAATAAATGAATTCACGTAAAGAAATGTTACTCCCGTGGTGGCTATTTTGAAGCAATAATTTTAAAAATGAATTTATTAACGCTGGTAACGATTGATTTTCTGATTGCGGCCCGCGCTCGTAGGGACTGGAGAGCGATGTATTGCGAACGGCAAGTATGAGCTGGTAGTCACGACGCAAGGATGTAGTTAGGGTTATCAGTGATTTTTTTGGGCGTTGTCAGTTGTGCGAGAATGGAATCTTCACAGCTGCTCTCGGGTGAGATTGTTTCATCTTATATTTCATGCGAACTTAATGAATTATTCTTCTTCTATTATACATCTCGCCCATATTTGGAATCTAAATTGCCGAATTATATATTGGTTTCGGTTTAAAGTTCAGATAAAGTTCATTTTCCGGTTTTTGTTGGCTTGGCTATTGAAATTTTCGCTCACATTATGTAACAAAGAAAATTCATATTTTGCAATAGTTCATCTTCAGTCTGTCCGTCCGTGTCGTGCCGTTTCGTTAATACATGTCTCTCCAGTTCTCCTGACTTCAGGCCAGTTTATGATGCTTTGTCATTATTAGTCAGAATTAAATTTGGGAAACAATACAGGACTTTATAGCTTAAAACATTAATAGTAGGCAATTTAAGAAAGGCCAAAGTATACAGAAATGATTGAAAATAGAAGTGAAAGTTGGTGGTGAATGCCTTTACCGATAATCAATTAGATATGGAATATACAGAGTGATCAAAATGTCCGATGTAGTTTCTGTTAATACCAGTAGGAATGTGACTATTCGATTATTATAAGCTTTGTGCCCCCCTGCGGGTGACACTATTTACGTATGCTGGAAGCAGAACATACGATTATATAGGTAGATTTGGTTTCGACCATTTTTAGCTAAACCAAGTAAACGCCCTGCTAGATCTTTATACTGTGGCCCATTAACCCTAAATGTAATTCTGAAATAGATTGGATAAATTCTGGAAAACAACTAGGTGACTACAAATACCATAAAGATGCAAATGTCCAAGTTTTAGTAACAGATTTATTTAATAAATATGGGGATATGTGGTATTAATTATTCATATCTGTATGACTGTTCACATCTAATAAATATACATTTAATTAAATAAATATTAATAAATAAGTTTAAAAGTTAATATGTACAAAATGGCTAGTTATCAAATTTAACCTGTAGCCAATAAATTACTCCATTAAAATTACCAAGTCTATGTACATTTATGGCATACAGAAAATTATTTCCCAAATTATTTGTGAAAAGGTATTTTCTGGAAATAGCAATAACCCTGTATATAAATTCTGAATTAATAATTTTTGTCTTTAAGTGAAAGTTAAACCTTCTTAATAGAATAATTATTAAGAGCACTTCGTACCATCAGAGTCTAATTCCTAGCTCGTTTTAATGACTGAACCTATTACTGAAAATCACCCTGTACTTATGCATAACGTATGCCATAGCTTCTACTTTAAATTTCAAATGTTTCAACATGGTTTTATGATTTGACAACTGCATAAATTATGTTAATGTACCAAGTTCCTGGCATTCTTTAGATATCTTGAAATGTTAGCAATTAATTTTGAAAAACTGATGAACGTGGTTTAAGCTTCAGGAGAACTGGAGAGATTACTAAGCGAACGGACGGACAAAAGAAAAATGAAAAGCATGATGTATTACTAAGTTACATTATGGGGGCGAAATTTCTAGTAGCCAAAAATACCGTGAAAATGAATTATATGAACTTTAGAAAAACCCAAACTATATATACTTTACGGCAATTTAGAAGATCCAAAACCAGGTGAGATGTCTGATAGCAAAAGAATTTATAATTATATTAATAGAGAAAAAGAACATTCTCACCAAAACAGCAGACACGATCCATCGTAGAACTGCTGGGAAACGCCCACCAAATCACAATTCATTCAGCTACATGCTCGCGCTGCCCGAGTCAACTCCCAATTGACGCACGTAACATCTGCTCTCCAGGCCCTCGCTTCCGCGTACCACGTTCAGAAATAGCAAGAGTAACCACTGTTAAACTCGGACGCATAAAACTCATGAACATTAAAGTTTTTAGTGTTTCAGAAACACATACTAGGGGCGCTTTATATACTCTTGAGCCGGATTCACGGCTCAGCTTCTTGATAATTATTCATTTTGAAGTGGAAAAATAAATTTAAAAAATAAATAGGAAATATTATTCCCTCAATTATTCCCTAAATTGGAAAAGCAAACAGTGTTCCCCGAATTTAAAATAACTTTGTCTAATTAAATTTCTATACGCTATATATATATAATTGGTGATTATAACACAGTAATTTATTAATGGATATAAATTGATAAATGGAACCATTTTTCAGAGAGTTAATATAACTTTCTCTAATGATAATTTCTGCATGTTATGTATATTCGTCTTTTAAAGGTAATTTATTTATATATATATTCATTGTGTACATATATTTGTAATGTTTCAAGCTGATCATATATAACTCTGAAACTAAAATTGGTTCATTTTGGAAAATAAATCTGTTACTAAAATTTTGGGCATTTTCATATTAGTAGTTCTTGGTTTGTTCCCCACTATTTTGTTCAAATATTTTCAGGATTTCAATAAGGGATTTATGGGTGCCAGTTGTAAAGAACAAGCAGCGGTGCTTACAGATTTAGTTAAAAATGGTCGAAACCAAATCTACTTTCATAACCGTATGTTCCTGCTTCCGACATACGTAAATAGTGACCGTAACGGCACAGAAGGGAATTTTTAATGGTATCGAGGAAATCTCCTATACCGTAACAAATTCGGACGGGAAAATATATGACGTAATTCTTAGTTATTGGGTCACTTTCGTCACGAAGATTGAAATACATTTGTATGCCGTTTGAATCTTCGGATTCATCGTTTGCTACCGGTCTCCACTCGTGATCCCTTCCCAGTTTCTTAACCATTGCAACTTCCGACTGCTGACTAATTAGGTCTAATTTTTCTGATGATTAATTAGGTTTGCATGAACTTCGCCCACCAACAGCTCCTTGAGAGAATCGTCTTTTATACTATCCCGGATGTCTACGTAAAGTTCTTGGAATGTTCTGTAATTTCTTTTAGGAAACACTCTTCTACCAAATCTAGTGATTAACATGTTTTGTGATACAATATCCTGACCCCCACTGGCGTCATAGGCATTGAGCGTTACGTTTTCATAACCTTTAGGATAAGACAATTCACACAGCCCGCATAACAATTCCCCCCTTTCCAGACAGATATTTTGTGCTAACTGCACCTGAAAGCTAGACAGCTTGTTGGAAGTGAAAATATCGGAGGAGGGACGAACAACAGCGTTATGTATAATTCATCGCTCAATGTTTTTGTATATCCTTGTCGTTGATCCAGGAATCGAAATCCGAAGAGTAACCTCTCTACCGGACGAGATATTGCTTAATGCCTCTCACCACGCGAATTTTGAGGATTTTATCTACTTTATAGTCGGTGCGTTTGGTAATTTTGACAGGGCTTATTTCGTAACCGTAAAACTGACACAAGATTTCATTGTTTTTGATGTCCACAAACTCGTACAGAGGATGGGGAGAACGTTTTACGACTTTAACGATCTTAAACACTTTGATAGAATTTTGTTCGAAACCCTTGGCGAACTTCATTTTCTCCTTTCCTATCCTTATAGTCTGGCCCGCTTTGAATTTAACAGGGCGTGGCCTTACACGACTATATTCCTCCGTCATTCTCCTCCATATTTTCAAAACGTCACGATCGGTGACTTTGCTAGGAGCCATTCCCGTACTAGAATGAACGGTTTTGTTATAAGCGGAAACAAACAAATGCAAGACATCAATGTACCTATGAGTGTTTTTGTAGGTAAAATAATGGTACATTTTAGGTTTCAGGATATACAGTTAAACCTTTCCCCACCGGAACACTTGACGTCAGGATTTCGACACACTTGAAACTCATGCCGTTTTTTGACCAGACTCTGAAAGGACTTGTTTAGAAACTCTTTTCCCCTATCCGATCGCACAGTCGGTGGAATTCTTTTCAGGACGGATTTGAAAGCTGACGTCACATCCGTAATCGCTCTTTTACTTCATAGGGACCACCCATGGGTATTTAGAAAAAAACATCTATGATGACCAGGGCCCGGATTCTGATGACCTAAAATTGTTTGAAAAATGGCCTATAAAATGACCCTAAATTTTAAAGAAAATGACAATAATTATAAAAAATTACCTAAAATCTTATATGTTATTTATAAAAAATTATTTTTGTACACACAAAGTTATAAACTAGTTTGTACATAATTGTAAAAACTGTAAATAACTGTAATGTTATGAATGTTCTTTTCTCACGAAAATTTATACTGGCACTGAGGCACTGGTGAGTCAAGATTCGGCACATCCTTTTGTGGTCTGCCGAATTATATTGTTGTTTATTGAGGGTAAACAGTAGTTTGCACTCTCAAATCCAAGCAGGTGGCATACTCTGGTGCCAAGTCAATCTAATAACAATAGTAATATAATACAACATGTTGGCGTTTCTTTGATTCTCACTTCCGACTGAGACATGTCAACACTTTAACGCCGAATTTTTCCTTCTTGCGTTAAACAAACAACAGTTCAAAGACAGCACCGCTAGCGATGAGAAAAAGCTAATACACTCAATGCACATACATGGAAATGACTAAATAAGGAAGCAAATAACACAAAAATGACAAAATGGCCTAAAATTGAAATAAATGCCCTAAAAATATAAAATTGGATAAAATGACAAAAAATGACCTAATAAAAATGCATTTCTATAATCTACAGGCCATGATTAGGATTTATCCACAAGTTGGCAATGTCTATGCAGCATCAATAAAAAGATGACATGTCATTAGAATCCGGGCCCTTATGATGACCAAGAGATACTTTATTCCATCGTTACGCTTGGCTAGATTCTGCACATCGACCAAATCGATTTCAAACACGTCAATAATTTTGTTGACCGTGTAGAAATTCCTAACAAAACGTTTTCGTACACGTTTATGTAAAGTATAAGCATCTTGTTGCAAAAGCAAATCATTGATGCTCTTAGTCGAACTGGTGGAAGCTTGTTTTAATTTGGGCAGAGTTGAAAATGTCATAGGCTTTCTGGGATCGTAAAACAATTTTTCCATTTTTTATCTTTTTTGGCTGTAAGACATCCAACCGGCAGGTTAGCTTTAGAGGGAAGCAAAGGAGGCATGATCTCTTTATATTTTTTACCTCTGCTAGACTTAATTTTACCTAACGACTAGTTATTTTGCAAATGTCCATGGGTGAGGTTTAGGATTTCCTTGTACGTCTCTAAGTCTTTCTTAGTCATGAATCTTTTATTCACGTTTTTTCTAATTAACAATTCCCATAGACCAACGCTAGGTTTATACCATCTTTCGTGCAACAAGAGTTTATCGTTGTCAATTTCGATTTTTGAATTACCAACCTTAAACGAGTTTGTCTTTCTATGCTTGTAGATACCAAAAATAGTATCTGTAGCCCTAGGAGAGTGTAAATAGTTTGCTAGACACTTTCCTGCTGTATCTCCCAAAACGCTACGCGAACGTGTCTCTATATGTTCAATTTCTTCCCTAGGAGTACGTAATTGTACTTCTTAGTCGCTATTACTGCTATCATCATCACTATCGGGACGTCTAGGCAAAGAGTTCCTCTCTGGTGAGCCAGATCTCTCTTTTTCGTATACTTCTTCATGACCCGAGTGGCAAGGCAGTGCTCGACGCCTCTGTGTTCAATAAGATTGTGATTCCGGTGAAAAGATCAAGGTCTTGCGGACAGATATCTTTTTATACGATGTATGAGACGATGCTTGTGACGCTTTGTTTCAATCGGAATAGGTCTCGAACGGACCTCTCTCACAAGTTCGCCTATTTAAGAATATAATCCTGCTTTTCTCGTATTTTAACCCACTCTTAGTACGGATCTACAGTTTTCCTCTTTCTAACACACGTTTTACCTCGTTTCCAGCCTTCCAAGTACTCGGAAGACCTTACTAGCATTTTTTGTAACATTACGACCTAAATATACTAGCCAGTCCTGTCAACACAGGAGATAGTAGCTGTATTAGGAATCCTCCCTTCTGAACCACTTGTTTTCGTTTCATAGACAACGAAACATTTTTATCGATCCACTTCCTCAGAAACTTCCTATGCTTCTTCAATTTACGCTTAGAACAGTCTGTAATTTTACAGTGTCCTTTCAAAACATTCAAAAACACACTCTATAATAGCTAATATGACTTGTTTTTCTGAAGACTGCAATATGACTTTCCTAAGCTTCGGAATTGCTTTTCTATGTACGTGTAATATATGAAAGTTGGATTTGATCCGTTTCATGTTGCGTAGGCGTGTACACTTGAGTGAGGTCGGGAGAAAATATATTTGTTCTGAATCTAAGCAGATCATTGGTGTTTTGACAAAAGTCTACAACCAAACAGGAATAGGGCTCCCTTATGGCATCTCTGTAGGCCTCGACAGTTACATATCCGCAGAAATTTACCTGATAGGCCATTTGAACGTGTCAGTCAGAAACCTCAACGTCTGAACGAGCACTATGTGGTCCATTTCTTTAAAGCTATTAGAATATATAACCAATCATCTAAATAGAGGAACGGAAAGTTATATTTCACGTCACCAAATATTTGGTCCAAAAGCCTATGGAACACTTGGGCACCGGAAGCTAACTCGAAGAGAACTCTGGTGAACTCATATAAGTTCATATCTGTTTTAAAAGCAGTTCGTTTACGAGATTTGGGTGGCAATGGTATCTGATAGTAGGCCTGGTTCAAATCAAATGATGTGAAATACCTAGCTTTGCCAAACCAACTGAAAGAGGAATGAATGTCTGGTAATGATACTGAATCTATCTTTATTTTGGAGTTCAAATGCCTGTAGTCAACTACTGGTGTATATTTTCCCTCCCCTTTCTCAACAAGAAACATAAAACTACTGTAATTGGAATTTGATGTCGTAATCACTCCCTCATCCCACATCCCCTGAATCAATTCCTTCATAACTTTGACTTTGGGAGGCGATAGCCTATACGGGGGTCTACGCACTGGTGTAGGATATTATAACTCAATCTCATATTCGAGTAAATGTGTAAGACCCAACTTAGTAGTTAACACTTCTGGATAAGTTCCAAGATCCCACTCAAAATGTCTTTCTGTTCCGGCGATAAGTGGTTCAAAGAAATACCCAATGTACCTATATCCCTTCCTGAAGCAACTCCCGTGTCTGCCGTCAACAATACATCACCCTTCCTACAAGAAACTGGCTCATCGGCAAAATATCCTTTATAGAAGGGAATTTTAATATCAGGAGAGAACTTGAAGTAAACTTGTTCCTTAGCAAAATCCAAAATAGCACCGGAATCTTCGCCAAATGGAACCCCCAAAATCAAAGGAACTGATAAGTACGGAGCGATCCAAAATTTAACTTTCCACGAAAACCCAGCAATTTTGATTTTAAGCATAGTCCATCCCAAAAAAATCCATAGGAAATGAATTAGCAACTAGGAAGGAAATTTCTTCATTGCTCAATTTCGATTTCTTGTGTTTGTTGCTCAAATTCTTGTAAATAAATTCAGACATAATGTTTATAGTGCCTAGGAGACCAACTACATCCAAATTCCCACATACTAGGCTGACATAAGGTAAGCACCTCCCAGTAAATCCTTGAACCCGTTCAGAACGTTCAACCTTATTTACAGAAAAACAACACTGTCAGAATAACGGTGGGATGCCTGGCGAAAACTGAGAGGTTTCTGACTGACACGTTCAAATGGCCTATCAGGTCAATTTCTGCGGATATGTCCCTGTCTGTTACAATAATAGCACGACCTGCGTTTTACGTGGTTGACAGAAGGCCCAACTCTCTGGTTGATGTAGATGTAGATATCTCGTCCTGTAGATCCTGTATTGAGCGGGGCTCAAGGATATAGAACACGTCAGATAAAAAAATGCATGCATGTTATAACAATAATATATAGAAACTGCAAGCTGCCAAATTTATCCAAGCTGGAAATATTCCTCCAAATTGTAGAAGGTGTGGGTTATTAAAAATTCCTTGACAGATGTTTTGAAAGATTTGCTCTTTCTTTGAATACATAATAAATTAATGTTGTTTGGAAGCTTGTTATATATCTGTATTGCAGAATAATAAGCACCCTTCTGAAAGAGCTTTAACGAGTTATTTGGTCTGTGTAGATCATTCATGTTTCTGATAGTACGTCCATGTACACTAAAATTAGTTTGAAATTTATCAATATTATCCACTACATAATACATAACAGAGTATATATACTCCCCTGTAAGAGTGAGGACTTTTAATTTTTCAAATAGCGGTTTACAAGATTCCCTTTTTTCTTTCCAAATATTATTCTTATTGCCCCTTTTTGTAATCTAAATATTTTCTCCCTATGGGAAGAGTTGCCCCAGAATATGATCCCGTACCTCATTACCGAGTGAAAATATGCAAAATATACCATAAGTAATGCATCCTGTTGTAATATATTATTCAAAATTCTTAAAGCAAAACATGCTGAACTCAGTTTTGGACTTATCGATTCTATGTGTGTCTTCCAGTCAAGATTTTGGTCAATTTGCAGTCCAAAAAATTTTACATTGCTAATTTCTTGTATGATTTGTGTTTCATAAAAAATTTCAATATTTGAGATACATCTGTTTTTTGTCCAAAATTGTATAAAATGGGTCTTATCAATATTAAGTGTCATTTTATTACCTAGAAACCATGTGTTTAACTCGTGAAAAGCCTTTGTAGGTATTAATTACTAGAGGTGTACATATTCTGATTTTAGCTTGCCTGCCCCTTTGAAATTCTGCAACCAGTCACAGCTTGAAAGCAAGCCAGATTACAACGATGATAAGAAATACTGTCGCTATGAGTCACAAGCTCTTCATAACTTGGTGGGTTGCACAGGACCTAAGGAAACTGCAAGGCCTGGCGGAAAGAATATGAAACTGGGTGTAGCAGTGCACTGGTAAGTCGTGCAGTTACGTAGTTGAGGAACTTCAGATGTGTGTAGAGAATTTTACCCTGAAGGAAGCCGAGGAGAAACTAAAATGTGGACAGTTTGAATTAATTATCAATGAACAAAGTTACTAGTCCGGCATGGGAAAAATTTTCAAACATTTTCGAGAAAACGTCATAAAATCATTAATAACAATAACAAAAATCCCTTTAGGCAAGCCTACAAGCTGAGGTAGATTTCGAAGTGCTTATGTTTTAATTTACTGTCGCTGCGTAGCACTCTTCTTCTTTAGCCTTGGCATGACAAACCCGCAATAATAACTGCAAAAAAGAGGAAAGAGAACTTTTTCAAACATTCAAATCTCGCCTTTTATGAGAACTATCAAGAAACTAGTTATTCATTTGTAGAGTACTCATCAAGAGCTTTTCAACGATACCCCACAAGACGTAGTTACGAAAGCTTCGATTTTCCATCCCCAAACCCACACCCCCACTCGTACTCCCAAAACCCCCGAATCGTTGGTGTCACTGTGAACTCCATAAGGAGTACTCTAATTTATTCAATCAAAGTCTCCCTCTATACTTCATAGGGGCCGAGATATAAATGTTTTAAAATTTCAACCCCCTCCCCCGACCACCCCCTTAGGCCAATTTTGCTCATGAACGAACTTGTCTGATCTATTGGGCCTAGAAATAACATAATAAAATTTGATTAAAAAATCTTGAAAATTACGGCCGCTAGGGTGTAAAGATATATATATATATATACACATATACATATACTGTGTATAAATATAAATATCACAATTTTTTGACAGGCGGTGGTTTCGTACTTAGGGAGGCATGAAACGTAAAGATATGAACGAATTTTTTGAAAGTCATTAGGTAGATTTTTCTTCGAAATCCACCTAATAATAAAAATAATAATTGTGTTAAGACGCTAAAACGATTTTTAATACTTGATCCACCTTTTATTTATCTGCATGGTGAATTTCTTCTACCAGCATGTAGAAAAGCAAGAAAGTATTACCTACACTTAGCAACTACAGTTGTTTAGCTGATAGGAATGTCGCAAGCTTATTCTGACTTGCCTAGGGTGGGTTTGACCTGACCCAGCAAGCTTAAAGAAACCTGCCTGCTTCCTAGCTATGACGCTGGCAACTTGCTTGCCTGGCGTTCAAGCGGGTATGGGCAAGCTAAAATCGAGATTTGTACACCTCTATTAATTACCGGTTCAGATTGTGAACGAAAAGTTCTATGACCATCATTCTCAGGTCTTAAAGAATCCAAAAATTCAATAGAGTGAAACACAGCAGATGTAATTCTTGAAAATTGGAAGACCTATTTTCGAATATACACTTACTCCTAGCTTTTGGTGACATCCCAACCAAAATATTTTCTACTATCTGGGCTTCGGATTGCTCAACTCGAAAAACTTCTGCATAATATCTTATGTCTTTCACATACTCAGAAAAGGCTTAATTTTCCCCTGTAATACAATTTATTCATAAGTCCTACTCGAGTTCTAGATGGGAAATAATATTCAAGAATGGTTTCATGAAAATAATTCAAATCTCTTTTTTTCTCTAACTGCTCTACTAGCTAGACGTTTTAAACCTCCATCTAAACATGCAAAACACAAGGAATAAGTTTGTTTCTCAGAAATAAAAAAAAAATTCAACTTGAGTCTGAAGTTCGCCCAGGAAAAGCAAAAATTAACTATATCTTCCATAGAACTATCACTGAAATATTCTAATCTGTCTAACAGCTTACCTAAAGGATGGGGAAGTTTAGGAAAATGATTACTGAGATCAAACTGTAAATTTCTAAGCACCGGCGTTGGTGAATGTTCAAGATCATTACTTGCCACAGGTTCACTATTAAGAAAAGGATTTGGAGAACCTCTTTTCGAATCACTTTCAAAAAATATTTTTGGAGAAATGCCAAAACCCTTCATTACATTTCCGGCCAAATGATATTTAATTCTATCTTTCTCCTGCAAGATCTCCTGACTCATTAACCAAAGTGAATTATTATAATCTGAATCAATATCAATTTGTGATAAATCTGATATTCTATTTAAAAGATGGTCCAACTTAGCATTGAGACGTTTTCCCTGTTTTCGAGATAATCGCCCTTCATCAGCAAGTTCACGACACTGTTCAAAAATCTCCTCCACTTTAGAAACAAGAGCCGGTACTTCACTATCAGGTTTACATCTTTTAAATTAATCGGATCCACTGGAATCGACAAATTATCTTTCAACATCTTATATAAATTCAAAACCGAGTCATCCGAATCCACTTTAATGCCCCGAATTAATAATTCATAAATTATGTCAGCTTTCAGAATAAATCCTATTCGAACATGTATCCTGTTACTCATGATACAAAAATTATTTAAATAACAAACGGCTAAGTAACATTTCAGTGTTAAGTTAGAATAATGATGAAGCAGAATATTTCAGTGTCCAGTGTTCAGTTAGAATAATGATGAAGCAGAATATGAAGTTAATTATAGCCAATAAAATATTAGCTAAATAAAGAATGGTAAAATATAGTGGTAAAGTTTTAAATATTTATGTGAAAATTGAAACGCAGAACTACTAGCAATGGTAATACAAAAATGCAAATCCAGCCTACACTTAGGAACTAGACCAAAATTCGAAAAAGTATAATGAGTCAAGTTTTGAAAAAAGAAATTTTGAGAAAGCATAGGATTCTCCAAAATCTTATTAAAGAAAAGTAGAGCGCAAGTTTAGAAAAATGGGGGTCAAAAACCTAACTACGCTCTGCTACCACGTATTTGAGCCGTTACGGTCACTAGTTACGTATGTCGGAAGCAAGAACATGTGGTTATGAAAGTAGATTTGGTTTCGACCATTTTTAACTAAATCTGTAAGCACCACTGCTTAATCTTTACAACTGGCACCCATAAATCCCTTATTGAAATCCTGAAAATATTTGAACAAAATAGTAGGGAACAAACCAAGAACTACTAATGTGAAAATGCCCAAAATTTTAGTAACAGATTTATTTTCCAAAATGGACCAATTTTAGTTTCAGAGTTATATACGAGGGTTGATCTGTATGCTCCACCCCTGACCCACTTCCTGTTGAGATAAAATTATCAAAATATTCATGCAAGCAGTTTCATATCTCAAGGTAAACACTGCACTGTTTCAAGCTCTTATCTTTCTCCTTTGGGTCAGGGGATATTTTTCTTGTGAAGGGTGTGTTTGTTAGTCATAAAATGGAACCTGTAGAACCTAGAGTTGAAAATCGGCTTCCACGAATATCTTCTTTGAGTTTTGGGAACAATCTGAAGTCACTAGGGGCCAGATCTGGTGAGTATAGTGGGTGTTCCACTAATTCAAAGCCTGCTTTGGTTATAGCAGCCATGGCCACACAAGAGGTGTGACTGGGGGCATCGTCCTGGTGAAAGAGGATTCCTGCACTTAACTTCCAACGTCTCTTACTCTTTATAGAATCTCTTAATTTTGGAATTAAATTAGCATAATATGCTCCTGTGATTGTAGAACCCTTTTTTAAGTAATCAACCAGAAATACTCCCCTGGCATCCCAAAATACTGTGGTCATTACTTCCCTGCAGCTGGTTGAGTCTTGAACTTGCGGGGTGAGGGAGGTCCCTTAAGTTTCCACTCTTTACTTTGGAGTTTCGTTTCTGGGTCATATTGGTGGATCCAGGTTTCATCCATGGTCATAAATCTGTCAATAAATATTTTTGAATCTGCACTGTACATTTGTAACAGACGTTCGCAAATCAACACACGCTGTCTCTTCTGTGTTGCTGTCAACATTCGAGGAACCCATCTTGCTGTCAATTTTTTCATGTCCAGTTCCATAACTAAAATATTTCTAACTGTGTAATAGTAGAAGCCTGTTAGCTCCACTATTTGCCTAATAGTCAGTCTGCGGTCTTGCATCACTAGATCATGGACTCTTTTGACATTGTCTATAGTTGTGACGCTCACTGGTGGTCCTCCTGCATGTTGATCTTCACATGATTCCCTACCACATCTAAATTTACGCCACCACCTTTTGACTATGTCATATGATACTGCACTTTCACCTAAAGTCGCACATAAATCCCGATGGATTTTAGTTGGACTCATTCCCTTTTTCTGCAAGTGTTTAATAACAGCTCTTTGTTCTACAGGCTCCATTTTATGACTGACACATTCATCCTTCGCAAGAAAAATATCCCCTGACCCAAGGGAGAAAGATAAAAGTTTGAAACAGTGTTGTGAATATTTTGATAATTTTATCTCAACAGGAAGTGGGTCAGGGGTGGAGCATACAGATCAACCCTCGTATGATCAGCTTGAAACATTACAAATATATGTACACAATGAATATATGTTAATAAATTACCATTAATAGGCGAATATACATAACATGTAAAAATTATCATTAGAGAAAGTTATATTAACTCTCTGAAAAATAGTTTCATTTATCAATTTACATTCATTAATAAATTACTGTGTTAAAATCACCAATTATATATATATCGTATAGAAATTTAATTAGACAAAGTTATTTTAAATTCGAGGAACACTGTTTGCTTTTCCAATTTAGATCACCCTGTATCTGAGGGAATAATAATTCCTATTTATTTTTTAAATTAATTTTACACTTCAAAATGAATAATTAACAAGAAGCTTATAATAATCGAAAAGTCACATTCCTACTGGTATTAACAGAAACTACATCGGACATTTTGATCACTCTGTATATTCCATACCTAAATGATTATCGGTAAAGACATTCACCACCAACTTTCACTTCTATGTTCAATAATTTCTGTATACTTTAGCCTTTCTTAAATTGCCTACTATTCATGTTTTAAGCTATAAAGTCCTTGTATTGTTTCCCAAATTTAATTCTGAGTAAGAATTACAAAGCATCCTAAACTGGCCTGAACTCTGGAGAACTGGAGAGACATGTATTAACGAAACGGCACGACACGGACGGACAGACTGAAGATGAACTATTGCAAAATATGAATTTTCTTTGTTACATAATGTGAGCGAAAATTTCAATAGCAAAACCAACAAAAACCGGAAAATGAACTTTATCTGAACTTTAAACCAAAATCAATATATAATACGGCAATTTAGATTCCAAATATGGGCGAGATGTGTAATAGAAGAAGAATAATTAATTGAGTTAGCATGAAATATAAGATGAAACAATCTCACCCGAGAGCAATAGTGAAGATTCCATTCTCGCACAGCTGACAACGCCCACAAAAATCACTGATAACTGAAACTGCATCCTTAGCGTCGTGACTACCAGCTCCCAACTGCCGTTCGCAAGACATCGCTCTCCAGTCCCTACAAGCGCGGACCGCATTCAGAAAAACAATCGTAACCAGTGGTTATACTCGGGCGCGTTAATAAATTCACTTTTAAAATAATATAATATAATATTATATTATATATTATAAATGTTTTCAAGTAACCATTTCACACTCTTCACATTGCACAGATTAGGCCTATAGCACATTTCCTATATTTTAATATGACAGTTTCAAAATTTACAGCGTTTCCCTTTCAGTTGTATTATATCTGTTATAGATGCTACACAAAATTGGGCATTTCAGCAATATCTTACCTTCACCGCCTGGATAATTAACAAGTTGGGTGCACAACAGATCTGGTAAAAGTTGTACCGTGTATGTGGGGTCATATTCTGTAACTTTCGCCACCATTGCATTGGTGTTGTTGAGAGCTCAACAACCGACAGAAAGATACCAACGGCCGGAGCGTGAGCTATTCTGTAACTCCCTGTTGGTATCTCGAGACGCGTTGTTGAGGCCCACCAATAACTTTGTGAATTTTCGTGAATGTTGGCAATGAAAGTAGCTATGAGAAATCTGTCTTAACAAACTGCAATGAATATCATTGGCTGATGGAGTGCGGGAATGTGATTTCATAATTTCCAAACTGGGCGGGAGTTTAATTTCATGTATATATTTTGAAAGTGGGCGTTTATATTACACGTACTGTCATGTTGCAAGACGCTTACAGGGGGAAAAGGCGGATTTATAATAATAGGAGAAATTCGCAAAATGCCAATGGTTTTTAGTAATGTTTACTGTCATATATATAATAAGGCGGGTATCTCGGGGAATCCATTTAGCAAATTTCGCAATAGTTTTCCAATGTCTGATTTAAATTATGATTATAAAAAAATATGCAATCTCGAAGTAGTTATATATTTCCATTGCAACTCACCTTGTTTGTGTGAAAGTATTCATTTTAACGATTAACAGAAAGTAAGGTGTAGCCATTTCAGAATACTCATTTTAACAAAATGTTGCTGGATTCAAGGCTCTCGGGTTCATACTCAGTGAAAGGAATGAACTTTCCAATCTCTGTTCAAATAAAAGTTAGTCTCTCAGTATAATATAATTATTGTGTATGACATTCTTGTAATGTAAATTGGTTGTATAAATAAAGAGAATGTCCTTAACACATCACATCCCCGAAGGATACACAACCCATATAAAATATATTTATTGTACTCTCATAACTTTCTTTACTTTAAGCATGCACAATACATTTTTCTCACTTCACATTCTGATAAAGACTACACTTTAGAGATTTTCTTCGAAAAAATGTTTCAAATAAAAGTTTTAGCACGTATTCAGAGTGGGTGGCTTATAACTACCCTAAAGAGAATTTATTCGATAAAAGTTTCAAATAATAGTTTTAACTCTTAGTAACTTATAAGTAAAGCCCGGATTTTCATGCACTATCAAACTTAAAAATATGCATGCATTCATGCACTATCGTATCTCCAAATATGCACAATCAAAAATCCGCACTGTAGGCTACTGCAATATATTTCAATTTTTATTAAAACAGTATACGAGTTTTTCCAAATTCTCCTCACTTTAACTTGTGCATTTATCAGTTAGGACATTCTTGAACGCAATACGCCCTTCACTCCTTTCAGAAGTTTAAGATCAGGATTTGAACTAAGTACCTTCTTAAGTTTTCCCCTGTCACACCCATTTTTCCACAACACGATTATAAAGTTAATTATTCAACGTCTTCAACAATGGCTAGTGACTGACAAATTCAAGCAGTGAACATTCTGTTTAGCAGTTTTCTTTCAATGGAAGGTGGTGGGGGTCGGCGAGTCGGCATTTTCTTTTGTAGCCTGGTGTATTATATTACTGTTTATTTAGGGTAAACAGTAGTTTGCACTCTCATATTCATGCAAGTGGCAAACTCTGTTGCCAAGTCAATCAAATAACAATGGTAATACAATACAACATTTTTACGTTTCTCTGAAAAGCCGAGATTTTATGGAGGCACATTCATAATATGCACAGTTATGCATGGCAAGTTGACATTATGCACTAAAACCAGAAAATGAGGGGTTATATGCATTAAAAACGTCTGAATATGCTACATTAAACCAAAAATATCCGGAACATGCATTATGCATGAATTTTGCCATAAAAAGGCCGAAATATGCAATCATGCACGGAAAAAATATGGTTATTTGGAATCCATAAGTCATGTAATGAGTAACTACAAAGTTTGAGAAGTGTAACCAAAGTATGTAAAAACATGCATTTGCATGGAAATCCGGGCTCTACTTATAAGCAACCCATGTGCAAAATTTAAACAAATCGATAAAATCGCGAAAAACGAACATTTTTTCATGTAAAGTCCCTTTAAAAATAAGAGAAACTTGTCGCCAATCTTTGTGTCACATCTTCAGAAAGTACCCAACCCAAATAAAAAAAAAAAAATTTCTTACGATTTTCCGTTCTGGAGCTAGGTTGTTGACACACATCCACACAGACGTGTTTCCGAAAATAGTATTTGGGGATTCAGAATACCTCAAAATGTGTATTTAGGCTAAAAACTCAACTTCAAAGTTGGGGTCGAAAACAATACTTCCCTTATCTGTAATACCTATGGTACAGGCATAGAAAAAAAAAATTATTCAGAAGGAGTTTTTACTTAATTTATAGAACACAAGCCAATTATAAAATTATTTTTATATAGATAAAGCAAATAGTAAAGTTTAAGCAAATAAGAGTATCTTATCTTGCCTACTGCTTTTATGACATTTATAAAACCCTTGAAATAAATTAATTGCGTTTTAGGTTAACTTAAAATGAATTCATTAGTATTTAATTTACACAGTACTTTCAAACATTACAATTGGCCTCATAGTTGTTCATAATTAATTAATTATATATTAATTTAAATAACACCATAATATCACTGAAAAAGTGTCTTAAGGGGGCTCATACACCAAGAGATCATGCCCAAGCAGGCATTGCTGTAACTGTTCGATATTTTCAACACTATTTGCAATAATAAAATGAAATTTTGGACATTAGAAGTATACATTTGGGGGTTGAAATGAGCACAAAAATTATTACAGTGTCACAAATATGAAGGTTGATATTAGAAAATTATTTTTTTTTATTTTTCAGCATGCGGTTAGGCCTAAGAAACATGATTTCTTGCAAAGGTCAATCTGATTGGTGTAATATTTTTTTTTATTCACAGCTGACACTATAATCTAGAGGATAAACCATCAATTTATACTGTGGTATGCCTGATACAATTTTCAGGCATTTTAAAATTTCAATATAAAATTATTACTAATTTTTTCACATCATGTTCACAAGTGAAATAATCTTGTGTTGCAAATACATCAGATTATTTAGGTTTATCCTCTAGAACACACAAAAAACTATGGGTTTGAAAAGTTTCATGCATTTTGGACCATTACAGTAGTTTACTTTTATATGTGACGACATGTGGGGGTTGGGATGTGGGGGTTGGGGTGATGACGTCATGGAAGGGTTATGACCGTAAAAAAAAATTTACCGCCTTTTTTGCGCATCAATAATTAGATAAGCCCTTATAACCACCTGGCCCTTCCGGTCAAGATAAATATTTTATCACACCGATAAGGAGGTCATGCAATGTGATCACCCCAACATCCGGTCAAGATAACACCACCTGGTCCATTAATGCGCACCCGGTCAACCGTATCCGACATGGATGGGGTTAAGCAAGACCTTTTGGCTATTATTATCCCACGGTCGCGCATCCGGTTAAATGATAAGACCTTTTAGCCGAGTCTCTTTATGGTGATAAGGTCGTTACGCATGATTATGAAGGGTTATGACTTTTTTAGCGCGGAGGTGGCCAAACGTTGTGTGTACCACACCTCAGTGGTCAAGATAAGACCCAGCTGCCATCCGGCCAAGATAAATTCCCACGACCGTATATATAAAACACTACTTCATTCGAATTATTCCATTCTGCTACCATATGTCATCATGGAAGTCACGTGTGAACGTTGCGGAGCGAAATATAAACATAAACATCATTTGAACCGTCACGTAAGGCAAAAACATGACGATTCTTCTTTCACGTGTGATTTGTGTACAGCTATATTTACACGTAAAGATAAACTAAATAGACATATACAGGAGTCACACTTCAGTTTGCAGTTACCGTGTGGAAAATGCCGTAAAACTTTTTCATCTCATCACAATCTGAATAGACATTTGAACAATACCCAAGTTTGTTGAACCCTAACGAATTATATCGTATTCGAGACAAAAATGTGGTTAAACCTTCTACCTCTGCATCATCTGCAACAGTTATCGAACCAGAGACAGCAAGTCCACAGCCTCAACCGTCAACACAGCACGGAGTCGCCTTAGATCATCAAGTCGAAGCCAGACCGAGCGTGCTGAAATCTGTTTTTAATGGGGAAATCACATCATACAAGGTAAATATTATATTTATATATATATACCACCATTTTGTTTTCGCCATTAACAGCCGTAGGTGTGGTTAATACAACTAGCATTTTCTTTTCCAGCCCCCTGATCCAACAGCCAATACAGCGGCGAGACCAGTTCAAAATGCCCGAGGCGGTCAGCATGCTCCCACCATACAATCGACTTCTCAGCCAGACATCCCAATTACAACCGGTCTTGTCGGAGGCGTTGTCTTAACACGTCCTGAGTGTGGCGGCCATCATGTCACAGAACAGGCCGAATATGTACAGAGCGGTGGCGGGCTACATCAAGAAGCTGGAACTAGCGCTGCTCAAACACTGTCACAGCAGAACCAACCCCAAAGCCATTTTGTGAGGGGAGGAGCTATCAACATGTCTGGAACCACACCATTAAATGAGGTAAGTTGTTACACATTCATTCATGCCACACGCGTTTTCATTCATAAATGTCCCTCATTGATTTTTTCCGTATTTGTTTTATGTTACAGACCGATTTCGTGAGAATTGAATCTGCGTTTAAATCAAGACTATCTACTTTTGCCCTTATGGACATTCCAACAGGAGACCTTCACACCGTTCTGTCATCATATAAACCTCAAATGGAGGCCTTGGTTCAAGACTGTCTTCTTCAGCAAAACTCGTTAAAAATGAATTTATTTGTTGAAATTAACCTACAGGACACTAATGAAAAAAACAGTGTGTACAATCTCAAATGTAAAAACGAAGTTGTTCTTGTGTCATCCGATGTGAGTGATATTCTAGACAAACAGATTGAGAAAATAGTGCAAGAATACGACATTTCACTTAGAGGGAGCGGACATTCATTCAAGTCCATACACAAAATAGAATTACGTTTAAATAAATACCAACCCTTTAGAGGACGTAAGTTCATGCTCCTACCGCAGCGTTTCAGACATTCAAAGTCACTAGTTAATGTCAATAATCAAGACGATTATTGTTTCAAATATTGTATGCTGGCAAAATTCATAGAGGATGACAATGACTTGTGGACTTCTTATCTTGACAGACCGGACTTGGATAATAAATACGACTTCTCTTGTATTAATTTCCCACCGTCATTCCACGACGTTGCAAAATTTTCTAAACTAAACGACGTTTCGATCAATGTGTTTGGCCTAGAAGAAGACGAAATTTTTCCAATTAAGATTGCTGAGAATGAGTTACCAGATCACAGAGACCTGCTCTATGTCTGCGACGAATTAGATTCTCATTATGTGTTAATTACCGATTTCGACGCATTCATTAGACATTCTCGCACAACTTATACCCGCCAGACTAGAGTATGCAAGCGCTGTTTTGCACACTTTCAAGCCTATGGTGACCAGTCAGCCGACCAAAGACACGAGGCTCATTTAGCAGTATGCAATTCATTCTCCCCCGTAAAATGTGAATTTCCTAAACGTTTAGAACTGTCCTTCACTAAACACGAACATTCGCAAAAGATTAGGTT
Organism: Ectobius pallidus; assembly: GCA_964059195.1. NCBI lineage: Eukaryota > Metazoa > Arthropoda > Insecta > Blattodea > Ectobiidae > Ectobius > Ectobius pallidus. The sequence continues at coordinate 153,298,857 of CAXKWD010000002.1, forward strand.
TGTTATTTATGCGGATTTTGAGTGCATGCTAGAGCCTATTTCGGGGTGTGACAACGAGCCTATTAAATCCTGGACTCAAAAGTATCAGAAGCACACACCATTTAGTTACGCTTATTTTATTAAGGATTTGGAAGACGAACATTCGAATCTGAGAATGTACAGAGGCCCTGATGCAGGAAAACATTTCATGTCATCACTTGTAAAAGACGTCAAGGCTATTGACGGGATATTAAATTCTGAAATAAAACCCATGATCCCTCTCACGTCAGAACAAATTAATCAGTACACGACCAGCACCATCTGTCATATCTGTAAACAAGGCGGCTTTACCGATGAAAATTACAAATTCCGTGACCATTGTCACGTGAGCGGACGGTTCAGAGGCGCAGCGCACAGAAACTGTAATTTGAATTACAGGAACCAATCTTTTGTCCCTGTTGTTTTGCACAACCTGTCTAATTATGATAGCCACTTCATTGTGACAGAATTAGGTTTTGACAAGAACCGTATCAACGTTATATGCAATACCCAGGAAAAATACATCACATTTTCGAAATTTATTCCCTCTTCTTATTTGAAACAACGATCTCTTGAACTTAGATTCCTAGACTCATTCCGCTTCATGTCCACAAGCCTGGAAAAATTATCAAAATATCTCCCCAATGATAAATTCATACAGACTCGGAAAGCCTTCGGCGACAAAACCGATTTGATGTGTAGAAAAGGAATTTTTCCGTACGATTACATCACCTCGCTTGAAATTCTAGACGAAACAAAACTACCGCCTAAAGAGGCGTTTTATAACAAGCTTACCAATGCAGGTGTCACAGACTTAGACTATTCTCATGCTGTTAATGTATGGAATTCATTTTCGGTCAAGACTTTAGGGGAATATTCAGACTTATACTTAAAATCAGACGTTATGATTTTGTCTGATGTGTTTGAAAATTTTAGACAAATGTGTCACGATACCTACGGTTTAGATTGTGTCTTCTACCCTACTGCCCCTAGCTTTACATACGCTGCCATGTTAAAGTTTACACAGGTAAAGCTGCCTATTTTAAACGATATCGACATGGTTCAGTTTTTTGAACAGGGGATCCGTGGGGGTCTTTGTCAGGCAATCAAACGGCATGCTGTGGCAGACGACGAGTCGGTATTGTACTACGTCGACGCTAATAACCTATACGGTTATGCCATGTCACAGCCTCTGCCTATAGGTAATTTCCAATGGCTCGAAAAAAAACGAGTTAGAGTCCCTAGACATTGTCTCCATACCAGACGATTCAAAATTAGGATACGTCCTGGAAGTAGACTTGAAATATCCAGAAAATCTTCACGATAACCATACAGATCTTCCATTCTGCCCAGAGATGAAATGCCCTCCTGGCAGTAAATTCAAGAAGCTTTTAACAACACTTGAACCTAAAAAGAACTACATCGTACACTTTACCGTACTTAAACAAGCGCTCCAACACGGACTAAAATTGACAAAGGTACATAGAGGTATTAGCTTTGAACAAAGCTGTTGGTTGAAACCGTATATTGAATTCAATACCATGAAACGAAAGGCTGCAAATAACGAATTCGAAAAGGATTTTTTTAAGCTGCTAAATAATGCAGTGTACGGAAAAACTCTCGAAAATGTGAGGAAAAGGATAGATTTTAGGCTGGTGTCTGATGAAAACTTACTGTCTAAATTGGTTGCAAAGTCAAACTTTCTGGATAGAACAATTTATAACGAGAACTTGGTGGGTGTACACCTTGGTAAGACTAAACTCGTGCTAAATACCGCAATCTATGTAGGTATGGTCATCTTGGAAATTTCGAAAACTAGGATGTATGATTTTCATTACAACACCATGAAAAAACATTTCGCAAACAATCTAAGCCTATGTTACACTGATACTGATAGCTATATGTACAAGATCGAAACGGATAACCTCTATCGCGATCTGCTAAATGTGAAAGATGAATTAGATACTAGCGTCTACCCCCCTGATCATCCCTTGTATTCGTTGGAAAACAAAGGAGTTGTAGGTAAATTCAAAGACGAGTGCGTCGATCGTTCCATAACTGAGTTTGTAGGCCTTAGGGCAAAAATGTACGCTATAAGGTTTAACAGTAGCTCCATAAAAAAATTGAAAGGTATCAATAAATCTGTTGTGGAGAGAGAACTCTCATTTGAAGATTATTTGAAATGTCTCAAGACCGGACATACAACATTTTCGCTAAATAGATCCATCAGATCGTTTAAGCATAACGTGTTTTCGATTGCAGCGAATAAAGTCACCTTAAACGCTTCAGATGACAAGCGTCACATTTTACCTAATGGCGTGGATACACTTGCCTACGGCCATTACAAAATCAGAGATGGTGATGATGACGAACCCCCTCTTAAAAAAAGGAAAGTCTAATGTTTTCTGTGTCTTGTACATGCATTGTATTATTTTATGTATTTTTGTAAGAGACAAAGGAATTGTAAATAAAAACACATGTTCATACTTGAAATCTTTATTCAATGTTTCGTTTATGTATCCACGAGTTCTTGCTCGCAGGAGAACCCATCCATTTAACAAATACTAAATCTCCTTTACGTCGTAACACTTTTTCAATTAAATAAGTGTTTGGATACTTTGTTTTTTGTAATTCCTCTGCATAAAAAGCACCCTCAATCTTGTTCCCTTCCAAGTCCTTTAGCAGATATGTGGGCGGAGAAGTATTCTGGACTCTTTTCACCTTGAAAATTTCAGTAGTCCACGACGGTAAGTAACCTTTTTTAAACAGCTTCCTGTGTTTTGAAACTCTTACAAAGTCGTCTTCCGCAAACTTAGGCTTGGCATGCGGCTCCTTGTAACAGTATACAGTATTCAACAAGCTGTTGTCCTTGACTTGGCTAGGCTTCATTTTAATCGTAGAATGAACCCTATCGTTGTACTGTCTAATGAGTTCCTGCAACATGTCTAGCCACTTATAACTGCCTCTTGCCGTAAATTCGCGAAACATGGTTGTTTTCAAAGTTCTTATAAAGCGTTCAGCAATGCAAGCCTTGACGTTAGAGTATGTTGAATATTGGTTGATGCCGTATTTCTGCATTAAGGCTTTAAAATTAGCGTTATAGTACTCCTTTCCCATATCGGTTTGAAGATTTTTAGGTGGTGTTTTCACAGATTGAAGTATATCCTCCATGGCTGCAGTAACAGTTTTACCAGTTTTGTTCTTCAAAGCTCTCGCGTACGCATACTTTGAATATGCATTAATACAAACTAAAATGTATTTAAATCCTGTTTTCCTTATGGTAGGGTATCATTTCAATCAGATCGCTTTGCCATAAATCATTTAGTCCTTTCATTGTAACATGACGTCTCGGATAATTTATTCGAGCGGGTTTATGAAGCTCGTATGCAATTTTACTTTTGCTCATTGAATAATGTTTTTCCCGCAATTCCGTTATAATTTCCAATATCTCGTTATGCGAGTGGTTTCCTGCCTCGGACGACGCAACTAACAGACGAAGTCTATGTACGAGTTCATTACAGTTGTCCCAATATTTATAGTCTATTTTCCGGTTCGCGTGTGATTGTTTCCACAACCCTTTTCCTCTGACAAGTTTTCGAGTCTGGAGATCATCGTAGACTTCGGCCTCCTCATCGGGAAATAACGTTCTAATAACGTTTTTAAATTTCTGGGTGTTTGAGACTCGTATTTCTTCATTGTCATCGTATCCGGTTTTTATGCGCACTCGACCTTTCCAATATTTCCTTATACACCTCCAAGTCTTTATCGGTGTACAACTTAGGGTCGGGGATGTTTTTGGTAAGCAGCTCCATTAATCCTCGACGGGCTTGGTACCTCTTATTACCGATATGTATGAAGTCATTTCTTATCGTCAGGGGTAGTGCTCCGATCGAAAAAGTTTGTTTTTCTGGATGCCATTTTATACCGTATATGGTGTCAACGTTTCTAGGTCTCAATTGAACTAGTTTTTGAATATATCCGCTAGCTACTCGTCCATAGACTGATTCCAACATAGAGCGGTAGTGTTTTACAGGGGTTTGATCCGTAGGGGGCGTGTCTTCCATTTTATCATGTTGCGATTTTTCTTTGCTCAGAGTGACGAGCTGCTCCAATGGTTGCGTTATAGGCTGCACGATGTCGGAAAACTCATGTTTCGACTGAATATCTGCTTTTTTAACGATAAATATTTCTCCCGTATAGAATCTGCATGTTTTTTAATTTCTTCCTTAATTCTTCTCTGATCATCACTCAATGACTGATTCATCTTGAGTGTTATTTATGTTCGTGATTTCACTGTTTTTATATATGTATTCGATAGTGAGGGGAACATCGCGTGAAAATGTGCCTGTCTTAAACAATAACACATCGCCTCTCGAGACATGTATGGGATGACTAATGTGGACAGGTGTTCCATTTAACCTAGCAGACAAATCGTCTGAATCGGCCTTGTCGACAACCTGTATGCTTCCGTTGTAAATTAGCTTCAAGCGGCTGCCGGTATAGAGTTGAAAAAAACTGGTTTGCCGCATGTCTTGCATAACTCTAGCGGTTCTATGCACAACGTGTTTTAAAACAGTAACATGGTCATTAAGCTCCGATTGTTTCTGAATAAGCAGCTGTGTCATAGACACAAATTTATTCATCACCTGCCCCGTGGCTTTAGACAATTCAAAGTTTCGAGAATCAATAAAACCATTACTTTTGAGAAAATCTTTCTGCGCAAGAACTTTATCCACGTATTCCTTTGTCGCTGCATTGTGACCCTCTGTGGGGAGTCCAACGTACCGTATTCGTTTTCCTTTGACAGAATAATTACCCACTTCGTCTCGAGATAGTGCTATTTTATCGATGTATCGCGCAATTAACGGGGATCCGAATCTGTCAACTCCCATAGCACCTCTACATGCGCGTATAAGCCCTCTGTCGTTCATTGTGAGTACCGTCTATACTTTACACACATTTATATAACAATGTACTCGTCCAAACCTCTTCGATATCTGCCTTTGTCTATAGAATCCTCTTTACAGATTGTTAAGAATCCATACTTCTCCAAAGACCAACATTCGCGGCACATTTGTAGGAATTTATCGAAAGTCATGTCTGCGTTGACATAGTCATCGTATAGATGTCTTAGATTTAACGCGTCCTGCTTAAATACAATCAGCAAGTTACAATTGTCCCTTATCAGATGCTTTGGTATTCTCGCATACGACTGGGCTAGATAAAACATGTCTAACGAATTGTGTCTTCCCATGCTGAAATAATTCCTTATTGGGCTTTGAGGTTCCGTCATAATATCGTCGAATATGATGACTGAATTTTCTTTTACGTCTGTTGGTTCTGGTATCCCGTCTCCGCAGCTGTCGTATTTATAATAGCCGATTTCTGGAACTCTGGCTAAAATTTCTTCAAGGAATTTATATTTAGGTTGAAATAGAGATTTTGAAAAAATGTAAACATTTGAAAACTTTACGCCGTTGGGGTGTAGAAGAATATTTATTAACACGTTTGTCTTTCCACTACCTGAGGGGCCGCAAACAACAGACCGAACATTATCGGGTAGTAATATGCTGTGTTTGCGTTTATGGTTCGAATCAGCCCGCTCTATGGGACAGACTTGCAAGGAGACGTTTTGCTTCTCAAACTTCATGGTGAGAAATAACAGTGCTAAACGTAATAGCAACCGCTTTTATACCTATAAATAGCCAGACGATGTAGGTGGAGCACTCAGTATGGCACCACGAATACAACGAGGTAAACGTCGCCGTGGAGACGGTATCATCAATACGCTCATAAATAAACTGCCTGTCGAACTACACATACCAAAGTATAAATTTTGCGGTCCAGGCACGAAACTAGAAAAACGATTAAAAAGAGGCGATACAGGAATCAATCCTCTGGACGAAGCCTGCAAGTTACACGATATAAGCTACGCACAGAGTTCGGATATAAACGATCGACACATAGCAGACTTGAAATTGGCACAGCAAGCATCTAAACGTGTTACAGCACAGGACGCAAGTTTTGGGGAGCGTGCGGCGGCTTACGCCGTTTCGAAAATCATGAAGGGAAAAGTTTAAATGGGAGCTGGATTGGATAACATTAAGAAACTGAAGGCTGCATACAGAAAAGTTGTGGCAAAGAAAAACAAAAAACAAAAAAAGAAACGAGTTTTGAAGTCTCCTAAAAAAATAGGCGGCATACTACCCCTGTTGCCTATTCTTGCTGGTCTAAGTGCCCTTGGGGCTTTAGGTGGTGCAGGGGCGCAGATTGCTAAAGCTGTCAACTCAGCAAAAAACGATAAGAAACAGCTTGGAGAGCATATACGCCATAACCGCATGCTAGAAAGCATCGCTTTGGGCAAGAAGGAGGGGATAGATGAGCTCATTCGTCAGCACAGAGACGGCAAGGGACTATTTTTAAAACCTTATCCGTCAGGCAGAGGAATTCGTCTAAAAAAAAAGCCCTAACGAACCACGACTTGGAACGATATGCGAAGAAGCTATGCATTTCCCATTTCAGAGGTGTGTACATGCGAAACGAACTACCTCCCAGACCGTATAAACAGGAACGAATCATTATAAATCTCGATGATGCCTCGGGGCCTGGGACGCACTGGGTGGCGTTGAAAAAGCGTGGTAACCGTTCGTTCTATTTCGACAGCTATGGCGACTTGCCCCCGCCTGCAGAAATTGTGAATTATGTTGGTTCAAATTGTAAACTGTTTTACAACTTTACACGCTACCAAAAATACAACACCGAGATTTGCGGACATCTTTGCTTAGCGTTTTTACTATAAAAGTCTTCATCTCCCATCTAACAGTGTTAAAATGTCTCAAACGTTCACTCTAAGCGGATCGACGTCCGAAATAACCAACACGATTTTTCCTCCCATCGAGCTGGAAGATGGAGTGGACTACGAGATTGCAATGTTGCGACTCGATGCCTACAACTCTATTCCAAACGTCACAGAGACCAACAATTCGTTGATGGTTATAATGGGCGAACAGCAACACGTCATCACCATTCCTAAAGGAACATATGAGATTCGAGACATTTCGGAGTATGTTGCACTCGTTATAAAAAAATTAACGAACTCCACTCTTGATCCTGATGTGGTTTTTAGAATCAGTGTGAATCCGAATACTTTGCTCACCACAATATTTTGCTCTCTCGACCTCTCTTTTAAAGTTCCAAACTCTGTGGGTCCTTTACTAGGATTTACAACAGAGGATGAAATTCCTGCATCGACTTCAGTGGTGTCTACAAAGCAACCAGACATAACTAACATTAATACTATATCAGTTCAATGTAACATCGCTTCAGGATCATTTTTAAACGGACGCCCGACACACACCATCTACGAGTTCCTTCCTACGGTCCCGCCAGGATATAAAATATCAGAAGCCCCAGCGAACCTGATTTTTCTACCGTTAATCAACATAGAAAAAATAACGGACATTACCATATCACTCGTGGATCAGGACGGAAGGCTTATCGATTTCAGAGGTGAGCGAGTGTCAGTGAGAATCATCATTAGGAAGAATGGGGCTTAACGTCAATAGATCTTCACCAGCCGAATCGGCATATAAGTCGGTGCAGCGTGCTCGTCCCGGTAATCAACGTTGTACCGTCGGCAAGTTAACAACTGCTAACAAGAAGTACCTGGAATCTCTCGGATTTATAGTATTGCAGCATGGACGTTCTAAGCGTAAATAATAAAGCTTTATTTGAAGACGCCATTGAAAATTCGCAGTATCATGGATTTAAGCCTTACAACACTACGGCTCTAGGCGAAAGCGACGAGATACGAATCCCTATTCAGGCGGAAAGCTTGTATGCGTTACTCAATCAGAGTTTCATATCGATATGTGGCACTATTACATCTGACAAAGACGCCGAATACGTCGGTAAAATTGTCAATAACGGGTTCTTGCATTTATTCGATGAAATAAAACTCAATATTCATGGAGAGACCGTGGATCGCACTAGGAATCCTGGTATTACGAGCTTGCTGAAAGGTATCTGCTCCTATAATAATTCTGATTGTGTCAGGCTGCAGAACTCTGGGTGGGTACACCCCAGTGTTGACACTGTTGATGACATTGTAAAATCTGGAAAGTTTAACGTTTGCATACCGTTGAGCCATATTCTAGGCGTCGCTGAAGATTACAAGAAAATTCTGTTAAACTGCAAACTAGAACTCGTACTTATGAGGGCTAAGAACACTATGCACGTCACCAAGGGAGGAGTTAGTAAAATTAAAGTTACAGATATAGAATGGTTTGTTCCTATGCTTAAACTATCAGACATTGAACGATTGAAGCTGTTAAACACGTTGGAAAGCGATAGCTCGCTGCAGATATATTTTAGGAGCTGGCAATTATATGAGCAATCGAGTCTACCACAAGCAACCAACGTTTCATGGAATGTAACAACTTCCCCTCAGCTGCAAAAACCTAGAATGGTCATCGTAGCATTTCAGACTGATAGAAGCAAACACGATGCAGACGGTTCAAAATTTGATCTACCTGATGTACGGGACGTGTCAGTATATTTAAACGATAAAAAGTATCCATACCATTCTTTCAATGTAGACAGCACCAATGGTGCGTATGGATTACTGTATGAGATGTATGCCAGATTTCAAGATTCTTACTACGAGCGTTCCTCATCACCAATGCTTAAAAGGTCCGATTTTATAAAAAATACGCCATTCTTTGTGGTGGATTGCACCAAGCAGAACGAGGATCTGAAGTCTGGTGCCTGCACTACGAGAGTTGAAATTTCTGCTACGAACAACATTCCAGCAAATACAAAGGCTTACTGTTTAATCCTGCACGATCGCTGCGTAGAGTATACTGCTCTTACCAACATTATTACCAATGTCGTCTGAAAATTTCGTCATATTGGATGTTCAAGGTTACCAGTCCAGTAGCAAGGAATTTGTGGCTAAAGAGATAGCATTAATAAGCCACGAGGGACGAATGGCACATTTTATACTATGCCCACCGGTAGGTGTAACACCTGACATGAAATCACAGCGGTATATAGAATCGTACATCCATGGAATACCTTGGGATAGCGGATGCTTGCCGTACGACGACTTGAAACCTGTGATGGAAAGCGTGTTGCAGTATGATGTCAAACTTTATTGTAAAGGTCTTGAAAAAACGAAATTCTTTGAATATATGTTACAAAGACCAGTAGTAAATTTGGACGATGTCGGTGTGCCAAAGCTGAGCAAGATTAGAGACTGTAAAACCAAGTGTCTATTTCACCCCAGACAAGATTTCAATTGTGCCCTGCAGAACGTTATTGTATTAAGACTTTGGTTGGAGAGTCGTTATAATTTTAAAGATTTTTGTAGTCATTGAATAAATTCAATTCATAGCAAACTCTTATTTTTATTTAGCAACACCTGTATTTTTTCCCCCCACACCCGAACAGCTGCCAAGGTAGACTGGTTTCCTGTAAAAACATGCATATGGTTTGTGTAACGGGATATAAGGACCATGCGGGTTCCGGGATGACCGAATTCACTCATTGTTATTAAATGGATGAACTCGGTATGAAATAATTTTTTTAACACAGGTTTGGTAATAACACATTTATTGGAATATTTTTACAATGTTTTTTTAAATTTTGGACATCGACGTGGTCTGGCAATTCACATTGAACCCCATCCTCACAGAATCCACCATGAAAAAATGTGTATTTGATCTGAAAACACACAAAAAAAATTATAAGTCACATGTCACGAAAATTAAATAGAAGGGGACGGTGAAAATAATACTTACAGCATTTTGAAGCCTGCGGAATAGGAGACAGTGACGGTTACAGTCCACACTCCACGACTCGAAGTGTTCATCCATGGGGATGAGGCAGCGATAGTGGTGACGTATCCCATCACAAGCCTCTTCATGGTGATTGCAGCGATGCGATGTTGTGTCATCAGCGGCGACTCTAGCGGAGTGTCCGCATGGCTCAATCATGCTGAAATCGATCTCACCGTCGGCCCAGTATACTGCCTTGTAAAGCAGTTCAAAATTTATATCAATTATTTCATCCCCCTGATTATCCAATATATATATTACCCTATATTCTGGTGGATCAGGGGTGAGGATGATAGTAGGTGGCTGCGGTGGTTGGTCCTCGTCCTCCTCCTCATCGGGGATGATGTCTTCCTCCACGACAACAATCTCTGCTTTCTCACGACGCGGGCACATTTTTCACTAAGTAATGGTGATATCGCAACTCTTATTCTATATATATGCGAAGTCACCTGCCATCGGCAGCTGCATCCATTGTCAAAATTTAGCAAGTTCTTTCTTGCAAAAATAGAGTACCAGTATACTGGACATCTGTAGAGGTAAAAAAAAAATCGATAGAACATGAATATAGGGGTAATGTTTAAGTTGCACAGCGTACTCCTTTATGTTCACAAGGAAAAAAACCGGTTTAGTATCCATACTGTTATATGCACTTAACACTTCGTCGATGCTAATTATTTTAAAATTGTAAATGCTAACACATTAACTTTGTGCGCTTGTGTGTCTTTTTACACAAAGGCAACGTTACGGTAATAAAAACCACTGGGATTAATTTCTAATCCGTAGTACACAAAGGAAAGACTTATTTCGTTCACTTGTTGAATTTGTTCCTCGGTCATTTTATTAAATCTGTTAGGTAGAAACACTGAAAATCCATCACGGAGATCCAACACTATGCGACGTCCATACTTGGTGAACGTAGAACGTGCTTGTTTGATGTGGTAGGGCTTACCAATTTCTAAATCTTGCAGCGGTTTCATATCACTGATAGTAATGTCCATATTACCATATCGCTCCAGTGTTGCAATTATAGGTGGAATCTTAAGCTTCTCCATCGGAGTCTGGTCCGTGGTTGGAGTTTGCTCTGTGGTAGGAGATTGGTTCATAGCCGAAGTGCTTGTCGTCTCGGCCGCCTGCATGGAGTTTAACAGCTCCTGTAGAGCGATGTCCAATTCCACTGCTTGTTTAGGTGCTTGTTTACGCTGACGCTTTGAAGTAGACATGGTCCCGGTTTCTCAGACACTGATTATTAGACAAGTGTCTCATGGCTATTAATACACTGCTATAACCAATAACAAATCGCCTTATTTCCACCAATCAAATATAGTCTTATTATAACCAATCACAATCAATGTTAACGTGATAAGTAATATGGTCAGTGAGAAACGACCGGAAATGACGTCAGAATTTCCTCCGTGTCCACAGACATCTTCGCCAGATGTGTTTAAATTTAAAAATGGACAGTTGGGTGACCATTTCTTATGTTCGGTTGTTGGGTCGTCAGTTAATTCCCATTGAGCTATAATGACCCGGCAAAAAAAACATTCTGTAGCATCACCGTATCCTGTATAGAAAAAACCGTTTTCAACCATATTATCAATATCGATAAACGTGACGGGCCATCTTTCGAATGTTTTTCTGCGATCTGATACTCGCTTCATATTTAACATTGAATATGGTTTCTTCATATCGAGCGATGGCCACTCCACAGATGACCGTTGGTAACTGGCATAAAAAATAAGTGATGTAGCAATATAACATGATGGATACGGTTGACCGATGACGACTGGTTAAGAGTTTCAGAAAAAAAATTTCATGATAATATGAACTAAATTTAAGTTTGTAATGTTAGAAAGTTATGTGATTAGGCAGTTAGCCGGAACCTCTCGACGCCGGTATCCGGGAACGGCGGTGAGATTGCGCGCGCACCCAGCTTCAGTGAGGAGCGGCAGATATTATTTTTACGTAGCAGTAACCGCCCAGATGGCGATTGGTTTGGAGGTCACCCGCTATGCTCGCGTTCAACACATGATATCGAAGCGGAATAGCCATCAATGTATCAGTTATCGAAATCGCTTTTATTCCAAGGGAATGGACCCCTTTCCCTACATTTGTATGAGATGGTATAATTTGCTTTTTGTATTTCATAGTGGCTTTTCATATATTTACAAAGTGAAATAAATGGAATGAAATAATGTTTTATATACAACGCGTGTTTATCAAACCGTGATAAAAAAATTGTCGTGGGAATATAACAACCCATAACACTCCTTATCTTATCTTAACAATGGCCACCTTCGCGCTAGACCCTTCATGCGTAACATTCCTTATCTTGACCGGATAGCAGCTGGGTCTTATATTTACCATTGAAGCGTAAAGGACCAGGTGGTGTTATCTTGACCGGATGTTGGGGTGATCACATTGCATGACCTCCTTATCGGTATGATAAAATATTTATCTTGACCGGAAGGGCCAGGTGGTTATAAGGGCTTATCTAATCATTGATGCGCAAAAAAGGCGGTAAAATTTTTTTTAACGGTCATAACCCTTCCATGACGTCATCACCCCAACCCCCACATCCCAACCCCCACATCCCAACCCCCACATCCCAACCCCCACATCCCAACCCCCACATGTCGTCACATATAAAAGTAAACTACTCATTACTTTAAGAGATATTGTGCCTTTTGTGTTGAAAATATTAAGTTATGGGAAAATGGCTTTGAAAATTCAACATGCATTTCAACTTACATATAAGCCACACCCACTTGACGGAAAATCACGAGATACAATATAGCTCATATAATTATAAAAGGAATTAGAGGGAATTTAAATTAGACAAAAAATTGGTAACAGCCAATATTGTAGCTAGATTTAAATACAATACAATAGGCTACATTGGCAGGGAGGCATATTTTGTATGCAGTTAAAAACAGATGCTTCTCTACAAGTGTGAAAAGTTTTATAAACTAGTAAACGCTATCTAGGCTACCAGTATATTTAAAAGTAAGGACAATGTACATCATATTTTGCTGAGTGATATAGTACACACACACTTACAAAGTAAACTTTGGTACAAAAAAAACTATTATATGTATCATGAGTTCATGGCACTTTGCTCAGTTCTAATAAGCAGTCTTCGTAATTGTTTCCTGAAAATTACAAAAAGCCAACAACATCTCACTACTTGAAGCATCGCTTGAGTGGGATGTCCTTCTCAATTGCAAATGACCTACTTGTGCACTGTTCTTTCGAATGAACTGAACAAAATTTTACACTACATTAAAAAATGTAGGCCTACATAGAGGTGACACCCATCAGTGTTCATTAAGCTTATTATTGGTGCATATTATGTTGTCCACTCTTTAATGCAGATCACAGGGATTACAATTCCAAATCTGAAACAAAATAAAGTAAGATAATTAATATTATGTGCAATTATGCAAACATAGCCTCAAACATGCTTGTTGCAACATAAAATTATGTATTTAGTTTTTATATTGATAAAAACAAAAAACAAATATTAAGAATCTATTCAATAATGGATATATACTGTACCTTCTCTGGTAATTAATATTAATAATTAATATTATGTGCAATTATGCAAACATAACCTCAAACATGCTTGTTGCAATACATAAAATTATGTATTTAGTTTTTATATTGATAAAAACATATTAACAAATACTAAGAATCTATTCATTAATGGATATATACTGTACCTTCTCTGTTATTACGCAAATATAGCTATTGACACCATCACGAAGTCGCCCAATTAGGATATAAGCGGCCATTGTAACACAAATATGTCGCTATTTCTGCAAATTTTGCGATATTTTAGTACTTTCGAGTTGTTGTTGAGCTCACGGAGGGGTTTCCAATCGTCGGTGTGTCACCAATATTTCCAATCGATATTCATTCAAGGAACATGTCATGCAAGCATTGACCTGTAGTATTTTTGGGAAGTGCCTTGCAAAATAGTATTTCTTCCATTATTATTTCATTGGATTCAAAACGCACAAGAGCTACAAATTGCGCACAACCTGCAATATCCGTTGATTCATCAAATTGCAAGGATACAAAAGAACTTTTCTTTATTTTTTCTATGACTTGATCACGAACATCAGACGCCATATTGCTTATCCTGCGTTGAATGGTATTGTCAGAGAGAGGTATACTTTTGAGCTTTTCGACCTCTTGCTTGCCAAACATAATCTCTGCTATATCTAAAGCCGCTGGTTAAATCAAATTTTCGGCAATACTGTGAGATTTCCCTGCTTTAGCCACACGAAAAGCTACTCGATAACTAGCGAGCAACGCTTTCTCATTTAGGTCGGACATTTGTCCTATAGCAGTTTTTTGATGTTCAAGAGTTTTTAATTTTCGCTCAAAAAATTCCACGGGTTTATTTTTTTCATTAGGATGTTTTGTGTTTAGGTGGCGTACCAACTTCGATGGCTTCATGCTTTCTCTTGACAAAATTTCAAAGCAAATTACGCACTGCGGTTTACTGTCACCAAATTTTAAATAATTGTCGTCATAAAGACGTTTTTTCTTTATTCCACTACTCCCGCTAGACGTTGATGGTTCTGATGATCTTTTCAGGAATTTATCCATTTTCAATTACACTTCTGAATCGTTTTCACTTATCGGGATTGCTTCTGATTCGACTTCCTTCGCTATCTTGCATCAAACTGCCATGGCCGCGGTTGACCGCCGTATTTATAGGCCAGCGCATTCTAGCGAGAAACTTGTGGATCTTTCATGGACTACCAGCGCCATCTGTTGCTAACATCCGGAACCTGCACTAGTTCCTAGTGTTACCAACAGATGGCGCAAATAACGCAAACGCCTAAAATTGTTGTAAGTATTACATATTTTTAACATACATGGAAAAAGGGGTTGGGGTGTCGCGAAATATTTTTTGATACTAGGGGGGTTCGTGTCATGAAAAAGGTTGAAAAACACGGCTCTAAGACATGGCAACTTAAACATGAAATTGTTACCTAAATTATAATACTTATTACTATTTATAAGAAAAGTTAAATAGCACATGGAACAGTGGACATAATAGGCCTACTCATTATGTTATGAAAAGAAAATAACTGCTATATCATATTTGACACACCAACAAAACTTGTTTAATTAAATAAATATATTTTTTAAATACAAATATAGAATTTTAGGTTTTCACTCTTGGGGGTCTGAACCCCCCTTTCCTAATCCACTGTGGATTCTGCTTCCATGTTGTCGATTTGGTAAAACTTCTGCAATTCAAATAATTGTCTTAAAAGAAAAACACCTGACTATAATAATTAATAATATACATTTTTTTCCTTGCGCCCCCCCCCCCTGGGTATGGGCGCCCATGGCTGTCGAAATTTTTCATCTTTATCTTTATAAAGAACTAAAAGAGACCTTTTGAAGTTATAGAACTTGACCGTTTTTATTTTTAACATATAAAACTCTAATTTTGCAACAATTTTCAATCCCCGCCCGGCTAGAAAATTCATAACACGATAATATCCCCCCCCCAGAATTTTCAATGACGCAGTCTGCGTCATAACCCCCCTCCCGTGGGCACCCTGTTTTACTAGAATTTATATTACATTTTCGTACACAAAACACAACAGACAAACGTTAACTACTGCTCGGAGCTCAAGAGAAGACGAACGGAAGGAATGTGCTGAATAAGACCAAAGTCTCAGCATGTTTTGCGATCGCATCTTAATACTACCTGTCCTGAAAATATTAGTCGCGTTTCTAGTTCAACGTTTTAATGTGAAAGAATTTTATTTTTAACCGTTAACAATTAGGCCTACAATTATTAAGTTATAAGTTACCGGTTACTCTCAAAGACTATAACTACTTCAATTTAATTTTCTTCCGTTACTTTATTCAGGAATTCGACAATTTAAGAATAATTTAATCTGCAAAAAATAATTATTGTAATAGTATAACAGGGGTGCCCACAGGGGGGGGGTTAAGACGCAGACTGCGCCATTGAAATTTCTGGGGGGGGGGGGTTGAAAATTGTTGAAAAATTAGAGTTTCATATGTTAAAATAATAACGGTCAAGTTTTATAACTTTAAGAGGTCTCTTCTAATTCTTTAAAAGTGAATAGTAAATAAATTAGTGCCCATACCCGGGGGTGGGGGGGGGCGCAAGGGAAAAAATGTATATTAATAATTATTATAGTCAGGTGTTTTTATTTTAAGACAATTATTTGAAAGTCAGTAGAGACATAAAAAGTTTGCTGAAGTTTTACCAAATCGACAACATGGAAGCAGAATCCACAATGGATTAGGAAAGGTGGGTTCAGGGGGTTTTGACCCCCTAAAGTCAAAACCTAAAATTCCATATTTGTATTTTAAAAAAATATTTACGGTAATTAAACAAGATTTGTTGGTGTGTCAGATATGATATAGCAGTTGTTTTCTTCTCATAACATAATGAGTAGGCCTATTATGTCCACTGATCCATGTGTTATTCAACTTTTCTTATAAATAGTAATAATTATTAGTCTATAACTTAGGTAACGATTTCTTGTTTAAGTTGCATGTCTTAGAGTATAGTAAACAAATTTGCTAACTAGTTTTTCAGTGCTAAAATAGCATAAAATGTGATTTTCATTAGTTCAATACTTGAAAATTTTCCGGGGGTGGACAATTTCTTGTTTACATTGGCATGTCTTAGAGTATGGTAAACAAATTTCCCAAGTTTTTTAGTGCTAATGTAGCATTATATGTGATTTTCATTAGTTCAATATTTAAACATTTTCCGGGGGTGGACCCCCCGCTTAGGTAATGATTTCTTATTTACATTGGCATGTCTTAGAGTATGGTAAACAAATTTCCTAACTAGTTTCTCAGTGCTAAAATAGAATAAAATATGATTTTCATTAGTTCAATATTCAAAAATTTCCCGGGGGTGGACACCCGACTTAGGTAACAATTTCATGTTTACATTGGCATGTCTTAGAGTATGGTAAACAAATTTCCTAACTAGTTTCTCAGTGTTAAAATAGAGTAAAATATGATTTTCATTGGTTCAATATTCAAAAATTTCCCGGGGGTGGACACCCAACTTAGGTAACAATTTATTCTTTACATTGGCATGTCTTAGAGTATGGTAAACAAATTTCCTAACTAGTTTTTGAGTGCTGATGTAGCATAAAATGTGATTTCATTAGTTCAACATTTAAAAATTTTCCGGGGGTGGACCTCCCGCTTAGGTAATGATTTCTTATTTACATTGGCATGTCTTAGAGTATGGTAAACAAATTACCTAACTAGTTTTTCTGTGCTAAAATAGCGTAAAATGTGATTTTCATTGGTTCAATTTTTAAAAAATTTCTGGGGATTGACCCCCGACCCCCTTTTTTGGGAGTTTTCCAAACCCCCCCGGCACTTTCGACCCTCCCCGCAATTATTATCTGGCTACGTCATTGTTGCACTTATTATATTATTATTATATTAGTAATATAATGTTACAAAGTGGTCCAAGAAGTTAAAGCGACAAAAAATTAATTAAAAAATTTGCCTCCCCCTCTAGAAAATATCATATGGGCGCCCTTGTCGACAGCCAATCAGGTTGGGGGTGAGTATTGAAGTTTGGGGGGGGGGTGAGCAATGAAGTTTTTGGGGGGCGAGTCTTGAAGTTTGGGGGGTGGGCACCCCTGCTGTAAACGAAATTGACTACGGCCTACTAATAATTATTACCATTAACTTAGTTACGTTGATGAATAAAACACAATCTTTATAAACACTGAAATGAAAATGAGACACAACCGCAACACTCGAATGTGCAAGAGTACAAGGCTTTGTGAATGATTAGTACACTTCAATGCATGGTCCGCACGTGCAACGGGGAATCACAGCGACAATATTCCCCTCTCCTCATACCCCGCTCGTCTTCTCTTGAGCTCCGTACAGTATATCAGCTGACGAGTAACTGCCCATTCCTGCTCACTGGCGGCGCTAGTAGTAGCGTGTCCCGGAAAAAGACAGGGAGTGGACGGTATTACTTATTGAGAGTATTTGCCAATAGTTACAGAATAAATTTTTCTAATAACATTGGTGTAATCGTAGTTGAGAGCGTTGGTGGAGTTACAGAATACGACCCCAGAAAATGCGTTGTTAGCACGAGCGGTGACGTCAAACGCTTTCAAACCGTGACGTCACATACGCGCTCACAGCACTTGTGAAGTGTCTCCCCGAACGACCAAAGCACGCTTTTAGCGCTGAAAGCGAGCTCCCCGAACGCAGCCTTGGTGTCAAGAATCGATCTTGAAATCACACCAATATATTGCTGGAAATATTGGTGACACACCGACGATTGCAAACCCCTCGGTGGGCTCAACAACAACTCGAAAGTGTTTCAATGGCCGCTTATATCCTAATTGGGCGACTTCGTGATGGTGTCAATAGCTATATTTGCGTAATAACAGAGAAGGTACAGTATATATCCATTAATGAATAGATTCTTAGTATTTGTTTATATGTTTTTATCATTATAAAAACTAAATACATAATTTTATGTGGCAACAAGCATGTTTGAGGTTATGTTTGCATAATTGCACATAATATTAATTAGGGAAAATGACACATTGCGACCCACCCGAGTCCCCCACCACTACAACGGGACCCGCGTGGAAAGTAGGGGTTTTGGGTGGGGAGAAAAATAATTTATTTCTCTCTCTTCTTCTCTTTCTTTCCTCTCTTCCTCTTCACCCTACCTATCTATCGGAACCCCTAGCGTTATAGCTAGGAGTCTTAACCCACTACGCCATGAATGACACTTGAGCAGTGAAGAAAGATTTCATATATAGGTACTAAGGGTGACTTCATGCATTCGCGAGTGTTAACGCAAGAATCGCTTTTTCAAATTTTGAAATGTTTTGTTTGTTACGAAAAGAATACTGTTGGTGCAAGGGAATTTTTCTGCATCGATTGAGCCATGTTTTATATCATAACACGGCGTTTTTAAAAATTGGGAAATATTATGTAAATTTCTATTTTTTATACTATCAAATCGGTGTTTAAAGATCGTGAAATATGATGTTTGGTACAAGGGAATTTTTTTAATTGTTCGACAATTTCTATAATTCGTGAAATTTTATTTTGTTTTTTATAATGGTAATTGCAATTATTAGAGCAAGCTGCGGGCTTAACACAGCAAGCGGCGCCTAGTAGCGGCCGGCATGAGCCATAGCGGGGAAGATGCGCGCGGGATGATGCGCGGTAGGCTGGCGGAGAAGGTGACCAGGCCGATGGAAAGGGGAGCCGGGTGGGTCGCAAAGTGTCATCTTGCCATTAATTACTTTACTTTATCTTGTTTCAGATTTGGAATTGTAATCCCTGTGATCTGCATTAAAGAGTGGACAACATAATATGCACCAATAATAAGCTTAATGAACACTGATGGGTGTCACCTCTATGTAGGCCTACATTTTTTAATGTAGTGTAAAATTTTGTTCAGTTCATTCGAAAGAACAGTGCACAAGTAGGTCATTTGCAATTGAGAAGGACATCCCACTCAAGCGATGCTTCAAGTAGTGAGATGTTGTTGGCTTTTTGTAATTTTCAGGAAATAATTACGAAGACTGTGCTTATTAGAACTGAGCAAAGTGCCACGAACTCATGATACATATAATAGTTTTTTTGTACCAAAGTTTACTTTGTAAGTGTGTGTGTACCAGTGATCTCAATATATAAAGAGGATACACAACAGCTGTGCTTTGGAACTGCATAAATCGTGAAGTTCACTTTTTGTTAAGTTGGCTACTCCGTACGTATTGGTGAAGTGTGCTTCCTATGGTAAACGTATATTTATGAATGCGTTTTTGTTATTTTTCATGACAAAATGGTCAAATATTGCGTGGCATATGGCTCCACAGAGCTCCAGAGAAATGGAAGTGGACTTAGGCCCTTTCCCCCAGCAAAAGCTACGAACACGACTATTTTTAACTTCTTTTTCTATGGCTAGCCTTTTTGTCTTTCAGATCGTCTCCATGGGCTAAGCTATACGAAAAAATAAAAGCCAGAATAAGGGAGCGAACTCATGTAGTATTTAATGTATTTATTTATTAAATACAAACATATATTAGTCCAAAAATATTAAGTTAACTCTTTGGCAAAATACACATATGTGCATAATTAAAAAGTAATGAAATGGGAAAATGGTCATGTTTAAATATGACAAAAATTAGGACATGTTCTATTTTTCATCAGTTGAATGATGCATTTCAGCGCAGTATCCAACTACGCATCTCCTAGTAACCTCTCACAGCAGGAGACCAAAACATTGATAATAGGAGTCAATTTTTTGTAATTGGTAACACGTCAAATATGCAATATTTGTATTTAATACAAACATTCCGATGAGCAAAAAAAGAGGCGGAACATTAATTTTTATATTAGGGTGGGGCATCACTAGGGGCCCCCATAGTGTCAAGGTCTGGTGCACTCGTAAAATTACTAAAAGATGCTGTACCATCAGTCTTCAATTTTCCAGGACATCTTCAAAAAATTATTGTTCCAAAAAGGCAAGTGGGTTCATGTGGGGCTCTTGGGTCTACACGGGAAAGCAGCGTGTTTCCGCTATTTTTACCGTGCATCAGTCAATGTTCATCAGAGAGGCAGTGAAACACAATAGCCAACAAAATAAATGATATGCCACTATACAGCCAACCGATCAGCATGGAAAACGCTGAAAAAACTACTCACAGGTGACAGTTTAATTTGGAATAGGGACATGTAGTTAAAGGTTTAATATCAAAACTAGCGCAACAGCCCGTTCTACTCACGGGTGACAGATAAAATACCCCGTTCTGCTCACGGGTGACAGTTAAATTTGGCATAGGGACATGTAGTTAAAGGTTTAAAATCAAAACTAGCGCAAAAGCCCGTTCTACCCACGGGTGACAGTTAAAATACCCCGTTCCGTTCACGGGTGACAGTTAAATTTGGCATAGGCACTTGTAGTTAATGGTTTAAAATCAAAACTAGCGCAAGGGCCCTTTCTACTCACAGGTGATGGTTAAAAAATCCCGTCCTGCTCACAGGTGAAAATTTAATTTGGCATAGGCACTTGAACATGAATATGGCAACGGTAATAAATAGCTCCTTCCGTATTTCGAGAAATTTCCGATTTTCGAACAGTTTATGCAGAAAACGAGGCAACGATAAAAAAAAAGTATTTATGTAGAGGAAAAATTTTTTTCTGACTTCACATATACGTGTTACCCACAATTCAATCCTTCTGAACACGAATATAACAATAATAATAACCAGTTCCTTTCCCACTTCGGGAAAATTCCGATTTTCCAATCGTGTCACACAGTTTACGCAAAGAAAGTAGGAATGTTCCAAACGAAAATTCACTACATGGAGGAAAATTTTTTTTCGACCTAAAATACGTATGTAACCTATAATTCGACCCTTCTGAACACGAATATAACAATAATAATAACCAGTTCCTTTGACACTTTGATGAAATTCCGATTTTCCATTAGTGTCACACAGTTTACGCAGAAAATGTAGGACCGTTTCAAACAAAAATTCATTACATGAAGGCAACATTTTTGTTCGACCTAAGTTACATGTGTTATCAATAATTCGAACCTTCTGAACACGAATATAACAGTAATAATAACCAGTTTCTTCCGCACTTCGAGAAAATTCCAGTTTTCCATTAATATCACACATTTTACGCAGAAAAAGTAGAACTATTTAAATAAAAATTCATTACATAGAGTAAAAATTTTTTCCGACCTAAGTTACATGTGTTATTAATAATTCGAGCCTTCTGAACACGAATATAACAATAATAATAACCAGTTTCTTCCGCACTTCGAGGAAATTCCGGTTTTCCATTAATATCACACATTTTACGCAAAAAAGGTAGGAACTCTTTAATTAAAAATTCATTACATAGTGTAAATTTTTTTTCCTGACATGAGTTAAATGTGTTATCTATAATTCGACCCTTCTGAACATGAATATAACAATAATAATAACCAGTTCCTTGCGCACTTCGAGGAAATTCCGATTTCCCTTTTGTGTCACACAGTTTACACGTAAACGTAAACGTTCCGTATGTAATGAATTTTTATTTAAATAGTTCTACTTTTTCTGCGAAAAATGTGTGATATTAATGGAAAACTGGAATTTTCTCGAAGTGCGGAAGAAACTGGTCAATATTATTGTTATATTCCTGTTCAGAAGGGTTGAATTATATTTAACACATGTAACTTAGGTCGGAAAAAAATTTTCCCTCCATGTAATGAATTTTTGTTTTGAAACGGTCCTACTTTTTCTGCGTAAACTGTGTGACACTAATGGAAAATCGGAATTTTCCCGAAGTGGGAAAGGAACTGGTTATTATTATTATTATATTCGTGTTCAGAAGGGTCGAATTATAGGTTACATACGTATTTTAGGTCGAAAAAAAATTTTCCTCCATGTAGTGAATTTTTGTTTGGAACATTCCGACTTTCTTTGCGTAAACTGTGTGACACGATTGGAAAATCGGAATTTTCCCGAAGTGGGAAAGGAACTGGTTATTATTATTGTTATATTCGTGTTCAGAGGATCGAATTATAGGTAACACGTGTATGTCAAGTCAGAAAAAAAAATTTCCTCTACATAAATACTTTTTTTTATCGTTGCCTCGTTTTCTGCATAAACTGTTCGAAAATCGGAAATTTCTCGAAATACGGAAGGAGCTAATTATTACCGTTGTCATATTCATGTTCAAGTGCCTATGCCAAATTAAATTTTCACCTGTGAGCAGAACGGGATTTTTTAACCATCACCTGTGAGTAGAAAGGGCCCTTGCGCTAGTTTTGATTTTAAACCTTTAACTACATGTCCCTATTCCAAATTAAACTGTCACCTGTGAGTAGAACGGGGTTATTTAACTGTCACCCGTGAGTAGAACGGGTTGTTGCGCTCGTTTTGGTAATACCGTAGTTGACGGGACCCTGTGCGCACCAAGCCATATTGCCATCACGCTGCCAGTGTTATTGTGCGGTCGGTAAAGACGATTTCTACCTAGAATGCCGTGAGTCAAGTAAGCAACGTTTTTCATCTTCCCCGCCGAATTAGAAACATTCAGAATCCACAACGCCGATTTTAAGTAGTTAAAGATTTAATGTTAAAAATAGCGCAAAAGCCCGTTCTTCTCACAGGTGAAGGTTAAATAACCTCGTTCTGCTCGCGGGTGATAGTTTAAATTGGCATGGGCACTAGTAGTTAAAGGATTAATATTAAACCGAGCCCGTTCTACTCATAGGTGACAGTTAAAGAACCCCGTTCTGCTCACGGGTGAAAGCGTAAATTAGTGTAGGCAAACAAAAATTAATTACATGGAGGCAATTTTTTTTTCCCACTTGAATTACATGTGTTATCTATAATTCGACCCTTCTGAACACGAATATAACAATAATAATAACCGGTTCCTTCCGTCCTTCAAGAAAATACCGATTTTCCATTACCGTCACACAGCTCACGCAAGAAAAGTAGGAATGTTTCAAACAAAAATTAATTACACGGAAGCAAAATTTTTTTCCCACTTGAATTACATGTGTTATCTATAATTCGACCCTTCTGAACACGAATATAACAATAATAATAACCGGTTCCTTCCGTCCTTCGAGAAAATAACGATTTTCCATTACCGTCACATAGCTTACGCAAGAAAAGTAGGAACGTTTCAAACAAAAATTAATTACATGGAGGAAAAATTTTTTTCCCACTTGAATTACATGTGTTATCTATAATTCGACCCTTCTGAACACGAATATAACAATAATAATAACCGGTTCCTTCCATCCTTCGAGAAAATAACGATTTTCCATTACCGTCACACAGTTCAAACCAGAAAAGTAGGAATGTTTCAAACAAAAATTAATTACATGGAGGCAAAATTTTTTTCACACTTGAATTACATGTGTCCTCTATAATTCAACCCTTCTGAACACGAATATAACAATAATAATAACCGGTTCCTTCCGCCCTTCAAGAAAATACCGATTTTCCATTACCGTCACACAGCTCACGCAAGAAAAGTAGGAATGTTTCAAACAAAAATTAATTACATGGAGGCAAAATTTTTTTCCTACTTGAATTACATGTGTTATCTATAATTCGACGCTTCTGAACACGAATATAACAATAATAATAACCGGTTCCTTCCGTCCTTCGAGAAAATAACGATTTTCCCTTACCGTCACACAGTTCAAACCAGAAAAGTAGGAATGTTTCAAAAAAAAATTAATTACATGGAGGCAAAATTTTATTCCCACTTGAATTACATGTGTTATCTATAATTCGACCCTTCTGAACACGAATATAACAATAATAATAACCGGTTCCTTCCGTCCTTCGAGAAAATAACGATTTTCCATTACCGTCACAGAGTTCAAACCAGAAAAGTAGGAATGTTTCAAACAAAAATTAATTACATGGAGGCAAAATTTTTTTCCCACTCGAATTACATGTGTTATCTATAATTCGACCCTTCTGAACACGAATATAACAATAATAATAACCGGTTTCTTCCGCCCTTTCAAGAAAATACCGATTTTCCATTACCGTCACACAGCTCACGCAAGAAAAGTAGGAATGTTTCAAGCAAAAATTAATTACATGGAGGCAAAATTTTTTTCCTACTTGAATTATATGTGTTATCTATAATTCGACCCTTCTGAACACGAATATAACAATAATAATAACCGGTTCCTTCCATCATTCAAGAAAATAACGATTTTCCATTACCGTCACACAGCTCACGCAAGAAAAGTGGGAATGTTTCAAACAAAAATTAATTACATGGAGGCAAAATTTTTTTAACTTGAATTACATGTGTTATCTATAATTCGACCCTTCTGAACACGAATATAACAATAATAATAACCGGTTCCCTCCGTCCTTCGAGAAAATAACGATTTTCCATTACCGTCACAGAGTTCAAACCAGAAAAGTAGGAATGTTTCAAACAAAAATTAATTACATGGAGGCAAAATTTTTTTCCCACTCGAATTACATGTGCTATCTATAATTCGACCCTTCTGAACACGAATATAACAATAATAATAACCGGTTTCTTCCGCCCTTCAAGAAAATACCGATTTTCCATTACCGTCACACAGCTCACGCAAGAAAAGTAGGAATGTTTCAAGCAAAAATTAATTACATGGAGGCAAAATTTTTTTCCTACTTGAATTATATGTGTTATCTATAATTCAACCCTTCTGAACACGAATATAACAATAATAATAACCGGTTCCGTCCATCATTCAAGAAAATAACGATTTTCCATTACCGTCACACAGCTCACGCAAGAAAAGTAGGGATGTTTCAAACAAAAATTAATTACATGGAGGCAAAATTTTTTTCCTACTTGAATTACATGTGTTATCTATAATTCGACCCTTCTGAACACGAATATAACAATAATAATAACCGGTTCCTTCCGTCCTTCGAGAAAATAACGATTTTCCCTTACCGTCACACAGTTCAAACCAGAAAAGTTGGAATGTTTCAAAAAAAAATTAATTACATGGAGGCAAAATTTTATTCCCACTTGAATTACATGTGTTATCTATAATTCGACCCTTCTGAACACGAATATAACAATAATAATAACCGGTTCCTTCCGTCCTTCGAGAAAATAACGATTTTCCATTACCGTCACAGAGTTCAAACCAGAAAAGTAGGAATGTTTCAAACAAAAATTAATTACATGGAGGCAAAATTTTTTTCCCACTCGAATTACATGTGTTATCTATAATTCGACCCTTCTGAACACGAATATAACAATAATAATAACCGGTTTCTTCCGCCCTTTCAAGAAAATACCGATTTTCCATTACCGTCACACAGCTCAGGCAAGAAAAGTAGGAATGTTTCAAGCAAAAATTAATTACATGGAGGCAAAATTTTTTTCCTACTTGAATTATATGTGTTATCTATAATTCGACCCTTCTGAACACGAATATAACAATAATAATAACCGGTTCCTTCCATCATTCAAGAAAATAACGATTTTCCATTACCGTCACACAGCTCACGCAAGAAAAGTAGGAATGTTTCAAACAAAAATTAATTACACGGAGGCAAAATTTTTTTCCTACTTGAATTACATGTGTTATCTATAATTCGACCCTTCTGAACACGAATATAACAATAATAATAACCGGTTCCTTCCGTCCTTCGAGAAAATAACGATTTTCCCTTACCGTCACACAGTTCAAACCAGAAAAGTAGGAATGTTTCAAAAAAAAATTAATTACATGGAGGCAAAATTTTATTCCCACTTGAATTACATGTGTTATCTATAATTCGACCCTTCTGAACACGAATATAACAATAATAATAACCGGTTCCTTCCGTCCTTCGAGAAAATAACGATTTTCCATTACCGTCACAGAGTTCAAACCAGAAAAGTAGGAATGTTTCAAACAAAAATTAATTACATGGAGGCAAAATTTTGTTCCCACTCGAATTACATGTGCTATCTATAATTCGACCCTTCTGAACACGAATATAACAATAATAATAACCGGTTTCTTCCGCCCTTCAAGAAAATACCGATTTTCCATTACCGTCACACAGCTCACGCAAGAAAAGTAGGAATGTTTCAAGCAAAAATTAATTACATGGAGGCAAAATTTTTTTCCTACTTGAATTATATGTGTTATCTATAATTCGACCCTTCTGAACAAGAATATAACAATAATAATAACCGGTTCCTTCCATCATTCAAGAAAATAACGATTTTCCATTACCGTCACACAGCTCACGCAAGAAAAGTAGGAATGTTTCAAACAAAAATTAATTACACGGAGGCAAAATTTTTTTCCTACTTGAATTACATGTGTTATATATAATTCGACCCTTCTGAACACGAATATAACAATAATAATAACCGGTTCCTTCCGTCTTTCGAGAAAATAACGATTTTCCATTACCGTCACATAGATCACGCAAGAAAAGTAGGAATGTTTCAAACAAAAATTAATTACATGGAGGCAAAATTTTGTTCCCACTTGAATTACATGTGTTATCTATAATTCGACCCTTCTGAACACGAATATAACAATAATAATAACCGGTTCCTTCCGTCCTTCGAGAAAATAACGATTTTCCATTACCGTCACACAGTTCAAACCAGAAAAGTAGGAATGTTTCAAACAAAAATTAATTACATGGAGGCAAAATTTTTTTCACACTTGAATTACATGTGTTATCTATAATTCGACCCTTCTGAACACGAATATAACAATAATAATAACCGGTTCCTTCCGTCCTTCAAGAAAAAACCGATTTTCCATTACCGTCACACAGCTCACGCAAGAAAAGTAGGAATGTTTCAAACAAAAATTAATTACATGGAGGCAAAATTTTTTTCCTACTTGAATTACATGTGTTATCTATAATTCGACCCTTCTGAACACGAATATAACAATAATAATAACCGGTTCATTCCGTCCTTCGAGAAAATAACGATTTTCCATTACCGTCACACAGCTCACGCAAGAAAAGTAGGAATGTTTCAAACAAAAACTAATTACATGGAGGCAAAATTTTTTTCCTACTTGAATTACATGTGTTATCTATAATTCGACCCTTCTGAACACGAATATAACAATAATAATAACCGGTTCCTTCCGTCCTTCGAGAAAATAACGATTTTCCATTACCGTCACATAGCTTACGCAAGAAAAGTAGGAACGTTTCAAACAAAAATTAATTACATGGAGGAAAAATTTTTTTCCCACTTGAATTACATGTGTTATCTATAATTCGACCCTTCTGAACACGAATATAACAATAATAATAACCGGTTCCTTCCATCCTTCGAGAAAATAACGATTTTCCATTACCGTCACACAGTTCAAACCAGAAAAGTAGGAATGTTTCAAACAAAAATTAATTACATGGAGGCAAAATTTTTTTCACACTTGAATTACATGTGTTATCTATAATTCAACCCTTCTGAACACGAATATAACAATAATAATAACCGGTTCCTTCCGTCCTTCAAGAAAATACCGATTTTCCATTACCGTCACACAGCTCACGCAAGAAAAGTAGGGATGTTTCAAACAAAAATTAATTACATGGAGGCAAAATTTTTTTCCTACTTGAATTACATGTGTTATCTATAATTCGACCCTTCTGAACACGAATATAACAATAATAATAACCGGTTCCTTCCGTCCTTCGAGAAAATAACGATTTTCCCTTACCGTCACACAGTTGAAACCAGAAAAGTAGGAATGTTTAAAAAAAAAATTAATTACATGGAGGCAAAATTTTATTCCCACTTGAATTACATTTGTTATCTATAATTCGACCCTTCTGAACACGAATATAACAATAATAATAACCGGTTCCTTCCGTCCTTCGAGAAAATAACGATTTTCCATTACCGTCACAGAGTTCAAACCAGAAAAGTAGGAATGTTTCAAACAAAAATTAATTACATGGAGGCAAAATTTTTTTAACTTGAATTACATGTGTTATCTATAATTCGACCCTTCTGAACACGAATATAACAATAATAATAAACGGTTCCCTCCGTCCTTCGAGAAAATAAGGATTTTCCATTACCGTCACAGAGTTCAAACCAGAAAAGAAGGAATGTTTCAAACAAAAATTAATTACATGGAGGCAAAATTTTTTTCCCACTCGAATTACATGTGCTATCTATAATTCGACCCTTCTGAACACGAATATAACAATAATAATAACCGGTTTCTTCCGCCCTTCAAGAAAATACCGATTTTCCATTACCGTCACACAGCTCACGCAAGAAAAGTAGGAATGTTTCAAGCAAAAATTAATTACATGGAGGCAAAATTTTTTTCCTACTTGAATTATATGTGTTATCTATAATTCGACCCTTCTGAACACGAATATAACAATAATAATAACCGGTTCCTTCCATCATTCAAGAAAATAACGATTTTCCATTACCGTCACACAGCTCACGCAAGAAAAGTAGGAATGTTTCAAACAAAAATTAATTACACGGAGGCAAAATTTTTTTCCTACTTGAATTACATGTGTTATATATAATTCGACCCTTCTGAACACGAATATAACAATAATAATAACCGGTTCCTTCCGTCTTTCGAGAAAATAACGATTTTCCATTACCGTCACATAGATCACGCAAGAAAAGTAGGAATGTTTCAAACAAAAATTAATTACATGGAGGCAAAATTTTTTTCCCACTTGAATTACATGTGTTATCTATAATTCGACCCTTCTGAACACGAATATAACAATAATAATAACCGGTTCCTTCCGTCCTTCGAGAAAATAACGATTTTCCATTACCGTCACACAGTTCAAACCAGAAAAGTAGGAATGTTTCAAACAAAAATTAATTACATGGAGGCAAAATTTTTTTCACACTTGAATTACATGTGTTATCTATAATTCGACCCTTCTGAACACGAATATAACAATAATAATAACCGGTTCCTTCCGTCCTTCAAGAAAAAACCGATTTTCCATTACCGTCACACAGCTCACGCAAGAAAAGTAGGAATGTTTCAAACAAAAATTAATTACATGGAGGCAAAATTTTTTTCCTACTTGAATTACATGTGTTATCTATAATTCGACCCTTCTGAACACGAATATAACAATAATAATAACCGGTTCATTCCGTCCTTCGAGAAAATAACGATTTTCCATTACCGTCACACAGCTCACGCAAGAAAAGTAGGAATGTTTCAAACAAAAACTAATTACATGGAGGCAAAATTTTTTTCCTACTTGAATTACATGTGTTATCTATAATTCGACCCTTCTGAACACGAATATAACAATAATAATAACCGGTTCCTTCCGTCCTTCGAGAAAATAACGATTTTCCATTACCGTCACATAGCTTACGCAAGAAAAGTAGGAACGTTTCAAACAAAAATTAATTACATGGAGGAAAAATTTTTTTCCCACTTGAATTACATGTGTTATCTATAATTCGACCCTTCTGAACACGAATATAACAATAATAATAACCGGTTCCTTCCATCCTTCGAGAAAATAACGATTTTCCATTACCGTCACACAGTTCAAACCAGAAAAGTAGGAATGTTTCAAACAAAAATTAATTACATGGAGGCAAAATTTTTTTCACACTTGAATTACATGTGTTATCTATAATTCAACCCTTCTGAACACGAATATAACAATAATAATAACCGGTTCTTTCCGTCCTTCAAGAAAATACCGATTTTCCATTACCGTCACACAGCTCACGCAAGAAAAGTAGGGATGTTTCAAACAAAAATTAATTACATGGAGGCAAAATTTTTTTCCTACTTGAATTACATGTGTTATCTATAATTCGACCCTTCTGAACACGAATATAACAATAATAATAACCGGTTCCTTCCGTCCTTCGAGAAAATAACGATTTTCCCTTACCGTCACACAGTTGAAACCAGAAAAGTAGGAATGTTTAAAAAAAAAATTAATTACATGGAGGCAAAATTTTATTCCCACTTGAATTACATTTGTTATCTATAATTCGACCCTTCTGAACACGAATATAACAATAATAATAACCGGTTCCTTCCGTCCTTCGAGAAAATAACGATTTTCCATTACCGTCACAGAGTTCAAACCAGAAAAGTAGGAATGTTTCAAACAAAAATTAATTACATGGAGGCAAAATTTTTTTAACTTGAATTACATGTGTTATCTATAATTCGACCCTTCTGAACACGAATATAACAATAATAATAAACGGTTCCCTCCGTCCTTCGAGAAAATAACGATTTTCCATTACCGTCACAGAGTTCAAACCAGAAAAGTAGGAATGTTTCAAACAAAAATTAATTACATGGAGGCAAAATTTTTTTCCCACTCGAATTACATGTGCTATCTATAATTCGACCCTTCTGAACACGAATATAACAATAATAATAACCGGTTTCTTCCGCCCTTCAAGAAAATACCGATTTTCCATTACCGTCACACAGCTCACGCAAGAAAAGTAGGAATGTTTCAAGCAAAAATTAATTACATGGAGGCAAAATTTTTTTCCTACTTGAATTATATGTGTTATCTATAATTCGACCCTTCTGAACACGAATATAACAATAATAATAACCGGTTCCTTCCATCATTCAAGAAAATAACGATTTTCCATTACCGTCACACAGCTCACGCAAGAAAAGTAGGAATGTTTCAAACAAAAATTAATTACATGGAGGCAAATTTTTTTTCCTACTTGAATTACATGTGTTATATATAATTCGACCCTTCTGAACACGAATATAACAATAATAATAACCGGTTCCTTCCGTCTTTCGAGAAAATAACGATTTTCCATTACCGTCACATAGCTCACGCAAGAAAAGTAGGAATGTTTCAAACAAAAATTAATTACATGGAGGCAAAATTTTTTTCCCACTTGAATTACATGTGTTATCTATAATTCGACCCTTCTGAACACGAATATAACAATAATAATAACCGGTTCCTTCCGTCCTTCGAGAAAATAACGATTTTCCATTACCGTCACACAGTTCAAACCAGAAAAGTAGGAATGTTTCAAACAAAAATTAATTACATGGAGGCAAAATTTTTTTCACACTTGAATTACATGTGTTATCTATAATTCGACCCTTCTGAACACGAATATAACAATAATAATAACCGGTTCCTTCCGTCCTTCAAGAAAAAACCGATTTTCCATTACCGTCACACAGCTCACGCAAGAAAAGTAGGAATGTTTCAAACAAAAATTAATTACATGGAGGCAAAATTTTTTTCCTACTTGAATTACATGTGTTATCTATAATTCGACCCTTCTGAACACGAATATAACAATAATAATAACCGGTTCATTCCGTCCTTCGAGAAAATAACGATTTTCCCTTACCGTCACACAGTTCAAACCAGAAAAGTAGGAATGTTTCAAACAAAAATTAATTACATGGAGGAAAAATTTTATTCCCACTTGAATTACATGTGTTATCTATAATTCGACCCTTCTGAACACGAATATAACAATAATAATAACCGGTTCCTTCCGTCCTTCGAGAAAATAACGATTTTCCATTACCGTCACATAGCTTACGCAAGAAAAGTAGGAACGTTTCAAACAAAAATTAATTACATGGAGGAAAAATTTTTTTCCCACTTGAATTACCTGTGTTATCTATAATTCGACCCTTCTGAACACGAATATAACAATAATAATAACCGGTTCCTTCCATCCTTCGAGAAAATAACGATTTTCCATTACCGTCACACAGTTCAAACCAGAAAAGTAGGAATGTTTCAAACAAAAATTAATTACATGGAGGCAAAATTTTTTTCACACTTGAATTACATGTGTTATCTATAATTCAACCCTTCTGAACACGAAAATAACAATAATAATAACCGGTTCCTTCCGTCCTTCAAGAAAATACCGATTTTCCATTACCGTCACACAGCTCACGCAAGAAAAGTAGGGATGTTTCAAACAAAAATTAATTACATGGAGGCAAAATTTTTTTCCTACTTGAATTACATGTGTTATCTATAATTCGACCCTTCTGAACACGAATATAACAATAATAATAACCGGTTCCTTCCGTCCTTCGAGAAAATAACGATTTTCCCTTACCGTCACACAGTTCAAACCAGAAAAGTAGGAATGTTTCAAATAAAAATTAATTACATGGAGGCAAAATTTTATTCCCACTTGAATTACATTTGTTATCTATAATTCGACCCTTCTGAACACGAATATAACAATAATAATAACCGGTTCCTTCCGTCCTTCGAGAAAATAACGATTTTCCATTACCGTCACAGAGTTCAAACCAGAAAAGTAGGAATGTTTCAAACAAAAATTAATTACATGGAGGCAAAATTTTTTTCCCACTCGAATTACATGTGTTATCTATAATTCGACCCTTCTGAACACGAATATAACAATAATAATAACCGGTTTCTTCCGCCCTTCAAGAAAATACCGATTTTCCATTACCGTCACACAGCTCACGCAAGAAAAGTAGGAATGTTTCAAGCAAAAATTAATTACATGGAGGCAAAATTTTTTTCCTACTTGAATTATATGTGTTATCTATAATTCGACCCTTCTGAACACGAATATAACAATAATAATAACCGGTTCCTTCCATCATTCAAGAAAATAACGATTTTCCATTACCGTCACACAGCTCACGCAAGAAAAGTAGGAATGTTTCAAACAAAAATTAATTACACGGAGGCAAAATTTTTTTCCTACTTGAATTACATGTGTTATCTATAATTCGACCCTTCTGAACACGAATATAACAATAATAATAACCGGTTCCTTCCGTCCTTCCAGAAAATAACGATTTTCCATTACCGTCACATAGCTCACGCAAGAAAAGTAGGAATGTTTCAAACAAAAATTAATTACATGGAGGCAAAATTTTTTTCCCACTTGAATTACATGTGTTATCTATACCTCGACCCTTCTGAACACGAATATAACAATAATAATAACCGGTTCCTTCCGTCCTTCGAGAAAATAACGATCTTCCATTACCGTCACACAGTTCAAACCAGAAAAGTAGGAATGTTTCAAACAAAAATTAATTACATGGAGGCAAAATTTTTTTCACACTTGAATTACATGTGTTATCTATAATTCGACCCTTCTGAACACGAATATAACAATAATAATAACCGGTTCCTTCCGTCCTTCGAGAAAATAACGATTTTCCATTATCGTCACATAGCTTACGCAAGAAAAGTAGGAATGTTTCAAACAAAAATTAATTACATGGAGGCAAAATTTTTTTCCCACTTGAATTACATGTGTTATCTATAATGCGACCCTTCTGAACACGAATATAACAATAATAATAACCGGTTCCTTCCGTCCTTCGAGAAAATAACGATTTTCCATTACCGTCACAGAGTTCAAACCAGAAAAGTAGGAATGTTTCAAACAAAAATTAATTACATGGAGGCAAAATTTTTTTCCCACTCGAATTACATGTGTTATCTATAATTCGACCCTTCTGAACACGAATATAACAATAATAATAACCGGTTTCTTCCGCCCTTCAAGAAAATACCGATTTTCCATTACCGTCACACAGCTCACGCAAGAAAAGTAGGAATGTTTCAAGCAAAAATTAATTACATGGAGGTAAAATTTTTTTCCTACTTGAATTATATGTGTTATCTATAATTCGACCCTTCTGAACACGAATATAACAATAATAATAACCGGTTCCTTCCATCATTCAAGAAAATAACGATTTTCCATTACCGTCACACAGCTCACGCAAGAAAAGTAGGAATGTTTCAAACAAAAATTAATTACACGGAGGCAAAATTTTTTTCCTACTTGAATTACATGTGTTATCTATAATTCGACCCTTCTGAACACGAATATAACAATAATAATAACCGGTTCCTTCCGTCCTTCGAGAAAATAACGATTTTCCATTACCGTCACATAGCTCACGCAAGAAAAGTAGGAATGTTTCAAACAAAAATTAATTACATGGAGGCAAAATTTTTTTCCCACTTGAATTACATGTGTTATCTATAACTCGACCCTTCTGAACACGAATATAACAATAATAATAACCGGTTCCTTCCGTCCTTCGAGAAAATAACGATTTTCCATTACCGTCACACAGTTCAAACCAGAAAAGTAGGAATGTTTCAAACAAAAATTAATTACATGGAGGCAAAATTTTATTCCCACTTGAATTACATGTGTTATCTATAATTCGACCCTTCTGAACACGAATATAACAATAATAATAACCGGTTCCTTCCGTCCTTCGAGAAAATAACGATTTTCCATTATCGTCACATAGCTTACGCAAGAAAAGTAGGAATGTTTCAAACAAAAATTAATTACATGGAGGCAAAATTTTTTTCCCACTTGAATTACATGTGTTATCTATAATGCGACCCTTCTGAACACGAATATAACAATAATAATAACCGGTTCCTTCCATCCTTCGAGAAAATAACGATTTTCCATTACCGTCACACAGTTCAAACCAGAAAAGTAGGAATGTTTCAAACAAAAATTAATAACATGGAGGCAAAATTTTTTTCACACTTGAATTACATGTGTTATCTATAATTCGACCCTTCTGAACACGAATATAACAATAATAATAACCGGTTCCTTCCGTCCTTCGAGAAAATAACGATTTTCCATTACCGTCACATAGCTTACGCAAGAAAAGTAGGAATTTTTCAAACAAAAATTAATTACATGGAGGCAAAATTTTTTTCCCACTTGAATTACATGTGTTATCTATATTTCGACCCTTCTGAACACGAATATAACAATAATAATAACCGGTTCCTTCCATCCTTCGAGAAAATAACGATTTTCCATTACCGTCACACAGTTCAAACCAGAAAAGTAGGAATGTTTCAAACAAAAATTAATTACATGGAGGCAAAATTTTTTTCACACTTGAATTACATGTGTTATCTATAATTCAACCTTTCTGAACACGAATATAACAATAATAATAACCGGTTCCTTCCGTCCTTCAAGAAAATACCGATTTTCCATTACCGTCACACAGCTCACGCAAGAAAAGTAGGAATGATTCAAACAAAAATTGATTACTTGGAGGCAAAATTTTTTTCCTACTTGAATTACATGTGTTATCTATAATTCGACCCTTCTGAACACGAATACAACAATAATAATAACCGGTTCCTTCCGTCCTTCGAGAAAATAACGATTTTCCCTTACCGTCACACAGTTCAAACCAGAAAAGTAGGAATGTTTCAAACAAAAATTAATTACATGGAGGCAAAATTTTATTCCCACTTGAATTACATGTGTTATCTATAATTCGACCCTTCTGAACACGAATATAACAATAATAATAACCGGTTCCTTCCGTCCTTCGAGAAAATAACGATTTTCCATTACCGTCACACAGTTCAAACCAGAAAAGTAGGAATGTTTCAAACAAAAATTAATTACATGGAGGCAAAATTTTTTTCACACTTGAATTACATGTGTTATCTATAATTCGACCCTTCTGAACACGAATATAGCAATAATTATAACCGGTTCCTTCCGTCCTTCAAGAAAATACCGATTTTCCATTACCGTCACACAGCTCACGCAAGAAAAGTAGGAATGTTTCAAACAAAAATTAATTACATGGAGGCAAAATTTTTTTCCTACTTGAATTACATGTGTTATCTATAATTCGATTCCGTCGGCCCGGGTTCGATTCCCGGTACCTCCTCGGATTTTTCTGAGGTAGGGAGGTCTGGTAGGGGTGCACTCAGCCTCGTGATTCCAAACTGAGGAGCTACTTGATAGAGAAGTAGCGGCTCCGGTTCAGAAAACCACCATTAACGGCCGTGGGTGTCGGCATGCTGACCACATGCCCCCCAATCCTGCCATCTGCCTACGGGAGATGACGCAGCGGTCGGGTGGTAGGCCAAGTCCCTCCAGGGATGTAGCGCCACGGAGTTTAGTTTTTTAGTATCTATAATTCGACCCTTCTGAACACGAATATAACAATAATAATAACCGGTTCATTCCGTCCTTCGAGAAAATAACGATTTTCCATTACCGTCACATAGCTCACGCAAGAAAAGTAGGAATGTTTCAAACAAAAATTAATTACATGGAGGCAAAATTTTTTTCCCACTTGAATTACATGTTTTATCTATAATTCGACCCTTCTGAACACGAATATAACAATAATAATAACCGGTTCCTTCCGTCCTTCAAGAAAATACCGATTTTCCATTACCGTCACACAGTTCAAACCAGAAAAGTAGGAATGTTTCAAACAAAAATTAATTACATGGAGGCATAATTTTATTCCCACTTGAATTACATGTGTTATCTATAATTCGACCCTTCTGAACACGAATATAATAATAATAATAACCGGTTCCTTCCGTCCTTCGAGAAAATAACGATTTTCCATTACCGTCACACAGTTCAAACCAGAAAAGTAGGAATGTTTCAAACAAAAATTAATTACATGGAGGCAAAATTTTTTCCCACTTGAATTACATGTGTTATATATAATTCGATGGTTTCTGATAGTTTTAGGATCGAGTCGCGACCCACCTGTAACGAATCCGCGACCCACTAGTCAATCGTGACCCACCGGTTGGGAACCGCTGGTCTAAATCATTAAAGTTTTACATCTTACTCTATGTCAGTGCATTTTACTGACAAATGGCCTAAGATGATGATATGTTGCCAGTGGCGTAGGAAGGGGGGTGCGGGGGGTGCGGGCCGTCCCGGGTGCCATCACCCGGGGGGTGACGAAATAAAAATGTGTCTTTGTAAGTAAAAAATCGCTCAAGGGAATTTAAAGAAAATAATAATATTATTTAAAGCAATGAAATAAGCTTAACAACTTTCTACAAGTCAACATGCGTATTGAAACTTCTTTTAATTTTAAATGCAGTCAACAAAGGTAATAAAACGCTGCTGAACTGGCAGCTGTGTTGATATGAACAATAATATTATTGTTAGAGGGAGGGGTGTTTATTTCTGCCGATGCTTGTCTCTGCAGTTTTATTAATTTAAATGAGACTTCAACAATCGGTGATATTTTATATCACTCAAGCCGCAACCAATTCTACCCGCTGCGGCAGTCATGACTTTGACGAAAATAAGGCTCTTTTCACACTGGGTCACTTGTGACGGTCACCGGTGACCGTCGGTGACGGTGACGGTCACCGCTAGTATTGCCATTAGTTACTACATGATAAATCAATTTGTAATCTCTTTTGACATCCCAATTGGCAGGCTGACATTCCACCTCGCTAATAAAAATCTTCAGTATTAATCAAATCTTAACACATGGCTGAATAACTAGTTTCGCTGAGCTCGATTATACAACTGAATTATGTATATTATACAACTTGCATTGTTGGCAATCATAAATGCGGAGACCGAGCGGTCACAAGTGACCCAGTGTGAATGCTCCCGATTAAACCAATGCTTCTTCGCCGGTGACGGTCACCGGTGACCGTCACAAGTGTTCAGAATAGACACTGTAGAGTCACTTGTGTTTGGGTGGGTCACCGCGGTGACCCAGTGTGAATACTCCCATTTAAACCAATGCTTCTTCGCCGGTGACCTAATGTGAAAAGAGCCTAAATTTCGAATGTGAATTGACTCCGAAGTCTCCTTCAATCTAGATTTTGAACTGGGATGTGCGCATATTTAGGAATAGATTATTCCTACAGTTATATATATATATATATATATATATATATATATATATATATATATATATATATATATACATACAGTTCCGTAAAATAGTTACATTACATGTTTATGAAATTTATTAGGATCAACCTATAAAAAATGATGTATAATTCACATAACTTCCCCTGCCCAAATAAAAGTTAGCCTCCCCTTAAAAAGAAGAGAAAGTTGTTGCCAATCTTCGTGTCACATCCCCAAAATGTACCAAACCCAAATACAAAATTTTGTTTTCGTACGATTTTCCGTTACAAGAGGCCATATCACAAAGAGCGCGTATTCAGAGTGGGTGGCTTATAACTACCCTTCAGAGAATTATTTCGAAAAAGTGATTCAAATAAAAGTTTTAGCTCTTAGCATAAGCAACCCAGGTGCAAAATTTAAATAAAATCGTTAGAGCCGTTTTCGAGAAAGCTTTCTTCATGTAAAAATAAGGAAAACTTGTCTCCAATCTTCGGTTCACATCTTGAAAGGTATCTGACATAAATACAAAATTTGTCCTTTTACCAAAATTTATCTTTCCAAAATTCGAGATTTCGCTTGGAAAACAAAATATAAAAACATAAAAAAACACTCAAAAAATAAAAATTTGCACAATTTCGGGAGTGTATTTTGGCCTAGATGTTCGCTTTATTAACGGTAACACACACAGTCTCTCGCCCACGAAACAATGTATATCTGTCTGTCTATAACGTACTTTAGATTAATAATAATAATAATAATAGTAGGAATAATAATAATAATGTGCTTGATATGTATGTCTTTCCTTAATCCTAACAAAATTGCCTGAATTAGGTTAACTATGTGTCTTATATGCACCATTGGTAGCACTGGTTACAACATGGCGACAACATGGTAACTCGAATCGCTTTATGGATGGTTGATTCATAGTATACCATGATTTCGGAGCTTAGTTTTCTTGTATATAACGAAGTAATTATTACTAATTTTTCATAACCCGTTGAGTTTACGAGTTACATCAGATAAATTCGTTGCAGCTTCATCTATCGATAAACTCTTAAACTCTCGTAGGATTACCTTTGACTATCCAAAAAATAACACTTGGCACTAGTTTTCTGTTCCCATGGTCGTAGGTTCAATCCCAATCAGGGTCTGTGGCATTTATATGTGCATGAATAAATCATACCTATGTCCAGTAGCGTCAACTTCTGAAGAACATTGAGTGGGCTCAAAGGTTTTAAGATTTTCACACTCCCACCTCTATTAAATGTTTATGAAATAGTTTTATAATGTAATAATAGTATGACCACAGATAAATAAATATAGAACTGTACAAGAAATCACATTTTGTAGCATAATTCAACCGCCATCTAAGTTAACAAAAAATTGTTAAAGTTTATATGCATCTGCATCTCACCGAAGATTGTTCAAGAATAACAGAATGGGTTTGAAAGTTGACAAGCCCATCGTGGATGGCCAGAAACCATAATTATATTCCTGGTAAACAATTATTTTAAGTTTATGATATTCTATACACTAAATTTTTAATTTCGGTTTTAGACAACTTCTAAAATAAAATTATGTAGCACGGAGTGTTGCAAAATGTATTTCTCCTGACTGGAGCTCTCCCAATAAATTAGTCACAAGCAACATATCATCATCTTAGGCTATTTGTCAGTAAAATGCACTGACATAGAGTAAGATGTAAAACTTTAATGAATTAGACCAGCGGTTCCCAACCGGTGGGTCGCGGATTCGTTACAGGTGGGTCGCGACTCGATCCTAAAACTATCAGAAACCATCGAATTATAGATAACACATGTAATTCAAGTGGGGAAAAAAAATTTGCCTCCATGTAATTAATTTTTGTTTGAAACAATCCTACTTTTCTTGCGTGAGCTGTGTGACGGTAATTGAAAATCGGTATTTTCTTGAAGGACGGAAGGAACCGGTTATTATTATTGTTATATTCGCGTTCAGAAGGGTCGAATTATAGATAACACATGTAATTCAAGTGGGAAAAAAAATTTGCCTCCATGTAATTAATTTTTGTTTGAAACATTCCTACTTTTCTGGTTTGAACTGTGTGACGGTAATGGAAAATCGTTATTTCTCGAAGGTCGGAAGGATCCGGTTATTATTATTGTTATATCCGTGTTCAGAAGGGTCGAATTATAGATAACACATGTAATTCAAGTGGGAATAAAATTTTGCCTCCATGTAATTAATTTTTGTTTGAAACATTCCTACTTTTCTGGTTTGAACTGTGTGACGGTAATGGAAAATCGTGATTTTCTCGAAGGACGGAAGGTACCGGTTATTATTATTATTGTTATATTCGTGTTCAGAAGGGTCGAATTATAGATAACACATGTAATTCAAGTGGGAATAAAATTTTGCCTCCATGTAATTAATTTTTGTTTGAAACATTCCTACTCTTCTGGTTTGAACTGTGTGACGGTAAGGGAAAATCGTTATTTTCTCGAAGGACGGAAGGAACCGGTTATTATTATTGTTATATTCGTGTTCAGAAGGGTCGAATTATAGATAACTAGAGACGAGACTTTCATGCACTATAAAATTGCGAAATATGCATGCATTCATGCATTATCAAACCATGAAACATGCACTATCAAGAGAAAAATACACTAAAATATGCACTAACATTTATGGCCCAATATGACATTTTTTAGTACACTTTATTTGAAATTATAATAGATCGCTTTTGGAACATTTAGCTGGAGGCATAGTAAAATCACAGAACAGACAATCACACTGACCACTGCACACACTGTAAAGATACTGCAGGTTTCCCGAGCCCTGACAAAGTACAATGCACCCCAAGTGCGGGCCGGAAATAGGTGGGGGTGGACAAAGGCAAGGTCAAATTCCTTTTCGCACATCTCGTGCCACTTCTCAAGCGTCTGTAAAAATGGGTAGTAAAAATCGAAGATAGGGAAACTTTGCCACGATGTCACTTTCTTGAAAACCCATTAAAACATGCATTTAAACTGAATATAATGTATATTATATGCATGATTTAGCCAAAAATGCCCTAAATATGCTTTATGCATGTTTTTTCCTCCAAAAACGTCAAAACATGCAAACATGCACGGAAAAAGTATGCTTATTTGGAACCAGAAAGTAATGACATGGCTAAGTACTCAGTTTGAGCTATGTCCTAAGTTCTTATAAAAACATGCATTTGCATGAAAGTCTCGTCTCTATAGATAACACATGTAATTCAAGTGGGAAAAAAAAATTTGCCCTCATGTAATTAATTTTTGTTTGAAACATTCCTACTTTTCTTGCGTGAGCTGTGTGACGGTAATGGAAAATCGGTATTTTCTTGAAGGACGGAAGGAACCGGTTATTATTATTGTTATATTCGTGTTCGGAAGGGTCGAATTATAGATAAAACATGTAATTCAAGTGGGAAAAAAATTTTGCCTCCATGTAATTAATTTTTATTTGAAACATTCCTACTTTTCTGGTTTGAACTGTGTGACTTTAATGGAAAATCGTTATTTTCTCGAAGAACGGAAGGAACCGGTTATTATTATTGTTATATTCGTGTTCAGAAGGGTCGAATTATAGATAACACATGTAATTCAAGTGGGAATAAAATTTTGCCTCCATGTAATTAATTTTTGTTTGAAACATTCCTACTTTTCTTGCGTGAGCTGTGTGACGGTAATGGAAAATCGGTATTTTCTTGAAGGACGGAAGGAACCGGTTATTATTATTGTTATATTCGTGTTCAGAAGGGTCGAATTATAGATAACACATGTAATTCAAGTGGGAAAAAAAATTTGCCTCCATGTAATTAATTTTTGTTTGCCTACACTAATTTACGCTTTCACCCGTGAGCAGAACGGGGTTCTTTAACTGTCACCTATGAGTAGAACGGGCTCGGTTTAATATTAATCCTTTAACTACTAGTGCCCATGCCAATTTAAACTATCACCCGCGAGCAGAACGGGGTTATGAAACCTTCACCTGTGAGAAGAACGGGCTTTTGCGCTATTTTTAACATTAAATCTTTAACTACTTAAAATCGGCGTTGTGGATTCTGAATGTTTCGAATTCGGCGGGGAAGATGTAAAACGTTGCTTACTTGACTCACGGCATTCTAGGTAGAAATCGTCTTTACCGACCGCACAATAACACTGGCAGCGTGATGGCAATATGGCTTGGTGCGCACAGGGACCCGTCAACTACGGTATTACCCTAGTTTTGATATTAAACCTTTAACTACATGTCCCTATTCCAAATTAAACTTTCACCTGTGAGTAGAACGGGGTTATTTAACTGTCACCCGTGAGTAGAACGGGCTGTTGCGCTAGTTTTGATATTAAACCTTTAACTACATGTCCCTATTCCAAATTAAACTGTCACCTGTGTGTAGAACGGGGTTATTTAACTGTCACCCGTGAGTAGATCGGGCTGTTGCGCTAGTTTTGATATTAAACCTTTAACTACATGTCCCTATTCCAAATTAAACTGTCAACTGTGAGTAGAACGGGGTTATTTAACTGTCACCCGTGAGTAGAACGGGTTGTTGCGCTAGTTTTGATATTAAACCTTTAACTACATGTCCCTAATCCAAATTAAACTGTCACCTGTGAGTAGAACGGGATTATTTAACTGTCACCCGTGAGTAGAACGGGCTGTTGCGCTAGTTTTGATATTAAACCTTTAACTACCGGTACATGTCCCTATTCCAAATTAAACTGTCACCTGTGAGTAGAACGGGGTTATTTAACTGTCACCCGTGAGTAGAACGGGCTGTTGCGCTAGTTTTGATATTAAACCTTTAACTACAGAGTGGGCCAAAAGTCGCGATCGGATAATGTTTATATTGTAATAACTCATTTTCCGAAACCGAAAACTAAATACAAACTATTCATAGGCTGAGAGGAATATTTACCCCCTTCATATACGTTTTGTAGGATTAGTTTGTCGGTTTTCCGATAGAGCAAGGACATTGTTATGTTTTAGTGACAAGCTAGATTTTTCTTGCGCGCGGGTTTATTAGGCGATTGTTGTCGATGTGAAACGCTGTGTTATGTTTGTGTTGTAAGCAATGGCGGATACAAGCAAATATACGACTGAGGAACGTCTCATTGTTAGTGTGTGGGTTCATGAAAAAGAACAAACTGGCGAAACGTACGAAGGAATCGTTTCAATAAAGCAGCTCCCACTGAAGCCAAACTACGGAAACTGGAAAAGAAGACTTTCTCAAAAGGCTCTGTATTGGATGCAAAACGCAGCGGAAGACCTAAAAAATATTGCGGCGATGATGTCAGTAATCCACTGAGTGAATCATTGGAGGGTTCACCGATGAAATCAACAAGGAAAGAAAGAAATCGTGTAACAAGGCAGAAATGCAGATCCCAAGAACTTCGTTGTGCGACAACTGGCTCTGGTCCTCCTTAGAAGAAAATCTTGGGTTGGAATGATTCGGATGGATTCTGTTGAACAACTTAAGAGACAGATCATCCTTATCTTCAGAACGATCACTCCCGAAATGCTGAGGCGGGCAAGCAGAAGGACATGGCGGCGCATTCGACCCTGCGCGGAAAACGATGGTGCACATACCGAAACTTTGGACGTTTAACAATGACGCTGACAGGCGTTCTTTTTCATGAACCCACACACTAACAATGAGACGTTCCTCAGTCGTATATTTGCTTGTATCCGCCATTGCTTACAACACAAACATAACACAGCGTTGCACATCGACAACAATCGCCTAATAAACCCGCGCGCAAGAAAACTCTGGCTTGTCACTAAAACATAACAATGTCCTTGCTCTATCGGAAAATCGACAAACTAACCCTACAAAACGTATATAAAGGGGATAAATATTCCTCTCAGCCTATGAATAGTTTGTATTTAGTTTTCGGTTTCGGAAAATGAGTTATTACAATATAAACATTATCCGATCGCGACTTTTGGCCCACTCTGTACATGTCCCTATTCCAAATTAAACTGTCAACTGTGAGTAGAACGGGGTTATTTAACTGTCACCCGTGAGTAGAACGGGTTGTTGCGCTAGTTTTGATATTAAACCTTTAACTACATGTCCCTATTCCAAATTAAACTGTCAACTGTGAGTAGAACGGGGTTATTTAACTGTCACCCGTGAGTAGAACGGGTTGTTGCGCTAGTTTTGATATTAAACCTTTAACTACAAGTGCCTATTCTAAATTAAATTGTCACCTCTGTGTAGAATGGGAATTACTCAACTTATCCTTTATTACTCTAGGGAATGGGTTTCTAGTGTAATGTATTCTGTTTTGTTGGCTATGCTGGTTAGTTCATTGCTACCTAGATCACAATATTGACTGAAAACTGGTGAAATATACGCAGACCCAAGAGCCAGACATCCAGACCCAAGAGCCCTACATGAACCGGCAAGGGGTTCGTAGTAGGCCTACTTTAGGTACCATGTAGGAATATAAATTATGCAATATGTCAGTCATGTAAATATAACTTAGTATTCTTATGCATGTAGGCCTAAATTTTTCATGCTAGTTTTTAATCGCAGAAATTAGAGGAAGCAGAAGTTTTTGTATAAGACCTCGCTGAAAATTATACGAAAATAGATAAACAGACACAAACAGATGACCTCCCACCATCTCCTATCAAAACCGAATTGAGAAAAAACAAAAGGCTACAGACGATTGTCTGTTGCAAGAACAAGAAGATAAATAGCATGGCTAATTAATTTCAGATTTGAAGAAAAAGGAACTTCTAAGTAGTATTAAGACTTTAAGTATTTTGAAATTTCATTTCAGTGACTTCCCTTTGCGCT
Source organism: Ectobius pallidus (assembly GCA_964059195.1). Taxonomy (NCBI): domain Eukaryota; kingdom Metazoa; phylum Arthropoda; class Insecta; order Blattodea; family Ectobiidae; genus Ectobius; species Ectobius pallidus. Next base: position 153,343,750 of record CAXKWD010000002.1, read on the forward strand.
AGTCTACAGGAAGTATTAAAAATAATAATACATAATGTGAATTGTATCCACTACAGTAACGGTACAGTTGAAGGTCACGGTTTATGCATTTCCAAAGCACTTAGCACAGATTTTGCCTATTCTCTTTGTATATAGAAATGAAGCATAATATCGCAATATGTAGGCCTAATGTGAAGTTATTTTAAATTTTTTAATGCGAGTGTTTACAACTGTTTACCAATGCACATTCACGCCTGACTTAGATTAAAGAAATATTTTTACCAAACCATTACAATATGAAATTAGTTTTGTTATGTACTTAAAAAGCATCAAGTAGTTTATAATGAAACGCTTCATTCATAAAAGTTTTTAAAAACGCCAATACATCTTCATAATTCCATTAATACACATGAGTTTGTTAGAAGGAGATACGGGATAGGAGCTAAAGTATACGTTCACTTTCATGGCGGACCGCGAACCCTGCCGTCACGATTTTTCATCATGCAGTGCTACCTCCAGTATGTAATAGAGCTCAATGGTGTGTACTATATCACTCAGCAAAATATGATGTACATTGTCCTTACTTTTAAATATACTGGTAGCCTATATAGCGTTTACTAGTTTATAAAACTTTTCACACTTGTAGAGAAGCATCTGTTTTTAACTGCACAAAAAATATGCCTCCCTGCCAATGTAGCCTATTGTAATTGAAAATATTATTTAAATCTAGCTACAATATTGGCTGTTACCAATTTTTTGTCTAATTTAAATTCCCTCTAATTCCTTTTATAATAATATGAGCTATATTGTATCTCGTGATTTTCCGTCAAGTGGGTGTGGCTTATATGTAAGTTGAAATGCATGTTGAATTTTCAACGCCATTTTCCCATAACTTAATATTTTCAACACAAATGGCACAATATCTCTTAAAGTAATGGTCCAAATTGCATGAAACTTTGCACACCCATAGTTTTTTGTGTGTTCTAGAGGATAAACCTAAATAATCTGATGTATTTGCAACTCAAGATTATTTCACTTGTGAACATGATGTGAAAAAATTCGTAATAATTTTATATTGAAATTTTAAAATGCCTGAAAATTGTATCAGGCACACCACAGTATAAATTGATGGTTTATCCTGTAGATCAATGTTTTTCAACCTGTGGGTCGAGGAGCCTCTGTAGGGGGGTCGCGAGAGGTCGAGAAAACTTCAGTTTTTTTATACAACATATAATTTGTGAGACTTGAATAAAAAGTCGATAGGAGTTAAAATTATTATATTTAACAAAATTTCCATATAATCAATCATACAAGTCAGAAAAATGCTAGTTTAAAACATGTTATTACAAAAAATATATATATATTAAAAATGTGTTTAAATAGAAAATGATTACATCTGTGCTTGCTTATCTTAAATAGCAGTATGTATTGTTAACGAAAAATGATACTCTTTATGTTATTTACACAAACTCATTAACAAGAAATAAAACCTTCGAGTAATCGTTCATTTTAATGTGAAGGTTGCGCTTGAGTGTTTGGCATCTGTTCTTTCAGTCTAGCAATAAATCTACTCTTCGCACCAGTCATGGCTTTTGCTCCGTCACTACAAATAGCAATGCATTTTTGTGCCCAATCGATATTCATATCTTCAAGGAACATGTCATGCAAGCATTGACCTGTAGTATTTTTGGGAAGTGCCTTGCAAAATAGTATTTCTTCCATTATTATTTCATTGGATTCAAAACGCACAAGAGCTACAAATTGCGCACAACCCGCAATATCCGTTGATTCATCAAATTGCAAGGATACAAAAGAACGTTTCTTTATTTTTTCTATGACTTGATCACGAACATCAGACGCCATATTGCTTATCCTGCGTTGAATGGTATTGTCAGAGAGAGGTATACTTTTGAGCTTTTCGACCTCTTGCTTGCCAAACATAATCTCTGCTATATCTAAAGCCGCTGGTAAAATCAAATTTTCGGCAATACTGTGAGATTTCCCTGCTTTAGCCACACGAAAAGCTGAAAAGCTACTCGATAACTAGCGAGCAACGCTTTCTCATTTAGGTTGGACATTTGTCCTATAGCAGTTTTTTGATGTTCAAGAGTTTTTAATTTTCGCTCAAAAAATTCCACGGGTTTATTTTTTTCATTAGGAAGTTTTGTGTTTAGGTGGCGTACCAACTTCGATGGCTTCATGCTTCCTCTTGACAAAATTTCAAAGCAAATTACGCACTGCGGTTTACTGTCAATCACAGTAAACCCAAATTTTAAATAATTGTCGTCATAAAGACGTTTTTTCTTTATTCCACTACTCCCGCTAGACGTTGATGGTTCTGATGATCTTTTCAGGAATTTATCCATTTTCAATTATAACAACTCAAATAAATACGTACCGCAAAACAAGTGGTTCGCGCTCTTCAAACAACTAAACAGCAGACATGACCACGCGTGACTTACGCTCACAAATCAGTCTATAATTACTCCAACTCCAAGGCACCTTACAGTCCACATAACACCGAATTTACACTTCTGAATCGTTTTCACTTATCGGGATTGCTTCTGATTCGACTTCCTTCGCTGTCTTGCATCAAACTGCCATGGCCGCGGTTGACCGCCGTATTTATAGGCCAGCGCATTCTAGCGAGAATTATCTCGAAGCGTAAAGAAACGTCTCGAAGCGTGTGGATCTTTCGTGGACTACCAGCGCCATCTGTTGCTAACATCCGGAACCTGCACTAGTTCCTAGTGTTACCAACAGATGGCGCAAATAACCCAAACGCATAAAATTGTTGTAAGTATTACATATTTTTAACATACATGGAAAAAGGGGTTGGAGGGTCGCGAAATATTTTTTGATACTACGGGGGGTCGTGTCATGAAAAAGGTTGAAAAACACTGATTTAAAGAATACAAAAATTAAAACATTGAAAATCCAGAATTTAAAAATCTAAAAATCCAAAATTTAAAAATCTAAAAATCCAAAATTTAAAACTTCAAAATCCAAAATTTAAAAATTAAAAAATTTAAATATTCAAAGATCCAAAATTTAAAAAATCCAAAATGAAAAAATCCAATATTCCAAAATAAAAAATTCAAAGATCCAAAATTCAAAAATCCAAAATTTAAAAAATAATAAATCCAAAATTTAACAATCCAAACATCCAATATTTAAAAAATCAAAGATCCAAAATTTAAAATTTAAAAAAATAATCCAAAATTTAAAAAGTAATTAATCCAAAATTTAAAAATCCAATCATCCAAAATTTAAAAAATCAAAGATCCAAAATTAAAAAATCCAAAATTTAAAAAATAAAAAATCCAAAATTAAAAAGATAAAAAATCCAAAATTTAAAAAAAATTCCAAATTATAAAAATCCAAACATCAAAAATTTAAAAAATGAAAGATCCAAAATTTAAAAAATTAAAAATTTTAATACCCAAAATTTAAAAAATAAAAAAATCTATAATTTAAAAAATCAAAATTTATAATCTAAAAATCCAAAATTAAAAAATCCAAAATCCAAAATTAAAAAACCGAAATTCAAAATTAAAAGTCCAAAAAATAAAAAAAATTGAGATCTAAAATTTAAAAATCCAATATTAAAAAATCCTAAGTTCCAAAATTTAAAAAAATAAAAGATAAAAAATTAAAAGAATCCAAATACCAAAATTTAAAAAGTCCAAAAACCCAATATTAAATAGTCCAAAATCCAAAATTGAAAAAATCAAATAATTCAAAATTGAAAAAACCCCAAAAATTTAAATAACTTTCACTTCTGTCGCGTGGCGTTCCACGCACACTTTTTTTTAATGTTAGAACTGTTCATCCTTTTCATTGCAAAAAATAAATCAATAAATAACCGAGCAAATTATTTAAATGTTTAATTTCCCCCTATACATATTCCCTGTTGCAACATAGATGCTTACTGCTTTCAAAATTAGGCCTATTGTATTCTTTGTAGGCTGATAGAAGTTTATGCAATTAATTACGTGTTTCTCATATCAATATACATGTAAAATAAATTAACGGATTTATTTGTGTATTTTTATAAGTGGTAGATGTTTGGATATTTGCGGGGATACTGTGGTAATTCTTTTCAACCAGTAGATAAATATAAAATGAAAAGGGGGAAATTAAATATTTAAATAATTTTCTCGGCTATTTATTGATTTATTTTTTGCAATGAAAAGGATGAAAAGGTCTTAACATTGTTTTAAAATCTCAATGAAATCGAGAAGGCCCTACTAACTTAATGGTCTTTAGCGTGCAGGGTCCGCCGGCGTGGTCTTGTGGTTAGCGTAGCTGACTACAGATCCGTCGGCCCGGGTTCGATTCCCGGTACCTCCTCGGATTTTTCTGAGGTAGGGAGGTCTGGTAGGGGTGCACTCAGCCTCGTGATTCCAAATTGAGGAACTACTTGATAGAGAAGTAGCGGCTCCGGTCATGAAAACCACCAATAACGGCCGTGGGTGTCGGCATGCTGACCACATGCCCCCCAATCCTGCCATCTGCCTACGGGAGATGACGCAGCGGTCGGGTGGTAGGCCAAGTCCCTCCAGGAATGTAGCGCCACGGAGTTTAGTTTAGTTTTAGCGTGCAGGTGCTTGGTTTCTTCAAATACTCTCAATAAGTAATACCGTCCACTCCCTGTCTTTTTCCGGGACACGCTACTACTAGCGCCGCCAGTGAAAGGAATGGGCAGTTACTCGTCAGCTGATATAGTTAACGTTTGTCTGTTGTGTTTTGTGTACGAAAATATAATATAAATTCTAGTAAAACAGGGTGCCCACGGGGGGGGGGGGGGTGGGTTAAGACGCAGACTGCGTCATTGAAATTTCTGGGGGGGGGGGGGAAATATTATCGTGTTATGAATTTTCTGGCCGGGGGTTGAAAATTGTTGCAAAATTAGAGTTTTATATGTTATAAATAAAAACGGCCAAGTTCTATAACTTCAAAAGGTCTCTTTTAATTCTTTATAAAGATAAAGATGAAGAATTTCGACAGCCATGGGCGTACCCGGGGGGGGGGGGCGCAAGGAAAAAAAATGTATATTATTAATTATTATCGTCAGGTGTTTTTCTTTTAAGATTAAATTATAATAGCAGAAGTTTTACCAAATCGACAACATGGAAGCAGAATCCACAGTGGATTAGGAAAGGGGGGTTCAGACCCCCAAGAGTCAAAACCTAAAATTCTATATTTGTATTTAAAAAATATATTTATTTAATTAAACAAGATTTGTTGGTGTGTCAAATATGATATAGCAGTTATTTTCTTTTCATAACATAATGAGTAGGCATATTATGTCCACTGTTCCATGTGCTATTTAACTTTTCTTATAAATAGTAATAAGTATTATAATTTAGGTAACAATTTCATGTTTAAGTTACTGAACATCTGAGAACAACAGAGTATAGTAAACAAATTTGCTAACTGGTTTTTCAGTGCTAAAATAGCGTAAAATATGATTTTCATTAGTTCAACATTTAAAAATTTCCCGGGGGTGGACACCCGACTTAGGTAACATTTTCTTGTTTACATTGGCATGTCTTAGAGTATGGTAAACAAATTTCCTAACTAGTTTTTTAGTGCTAAAATAACGTAAAATGTGATTTTCATTAATTCAATATTTTAAAAATTTCCGGGGCTGGACCCCCCACCTAGGTAATGATTTCTTATGTGCATTGAAATGTCTTAGAGTATGGTAAACAAATTTCATAACTAGTTTTCAGTGCTAAAATAGCGTAAAATGTGATTTTCATTAGTTCAATATTTAAAAATTTCCCGGGGTGGACATCCGACTTAGGTAACATTTTCTTGTTTACATTGGTAAACAAATTTCTTAACTAGTTTTTGAGTGCTAAAATAGCGTAAAATGTGATTTTCATTAGTTCAATATTTAAAAATTTTCTGGGATGGACCCCCGACCCCTTTTTTGGGGGGTATTCCAAACCCCCCCCAGGCACTTCCGACCCTCCCCGCAATTATTTTCTGGCTACCTATTATGTTATTAATATAAAATACAAAGTGGCCCAAGAAGTTAAAGCGACAAAAAATAAATTAATTTAAAAAATTGCCCCCCCCCCTAGAAAATATCATATGGGCGCCCTTGTCGACAGGCAATTGGGTTGGGGGTGAGCAATGAAGTTTTGGGGATGGGCACCCCTGAGTAAAATAATAAATACAACATAGACCTAAAGAAAATGTCCGGTTATGTAGGTGGCATGATATGTGCCGTCTATGGTTGTAATAATTATTTTGAGAGTGAAATAAGTAAAATCGTTAATTAGAGTGTGTACAAGACTGATTCATTCAGATGTTCATTGGCTTACCATCCGAATTGTTTTACATGTAAAAATTTCAAATAAAAAAAAAAGTATATATTGTACAAAGTATCTTGCAAATCGTATGAATTAAAATTTAAAGCTGATTTTCACGAAAATGTATTAAAGTGAAACAATTAGTTTTGTTACTTATTAAAAAGAAGTGTGTGTGGAACGCCATGCGGCAAAAGTGAAACTTTTTTTATTTTCTCAATTTTGGATTATTGGATTTTTCAAATTTTGGATGTGTACACCTTCTGAACTGTTCCTGCCAATTTTGAAACTCTGCCTTACTGACTGCACCACCCAGGAAATATATTTTAGTTCCGTGTGGATCTACAGCCATGGGACTTTCGCTCATTTATTATGTGTGATAGTTTGGCATCTTATGATTAAACTCGCAATCTTTAATTAACCCTTGGTCCTATTTCTGTGAAATTTGTGCAGAAATAATCTGCACAACACAGTCCTTCTGATGGTTAAAACAGAGACTTAAAAAATGCTGACATAAATGTTTTATTTCATTATATAAACATCACCAATTACATAAAATTCATGGAGGGTGAAACGGAATTTGACTATGCGACAATTTTTTTCATTTTTGTGTCCCGTAAAAACTTCAAGCGAGAAAGTTTTAGTGAAATATTTCAACTTTATTTTAAATTCAGTACCACCTTTATATCTTGAATGGCTTACGAGTAATTGAGTGGTAATTATTCCTGGCGCACAGCTGTCTGAATGATGTGGGACGATCGTGAAATGTTGAGGGTGAAGCAAATTTGACTATGCGACATTTATTACTTTATTTTTGTGTCCAGAAAGAGATCAAGCTTATAAGGTTTAGTGAAATATTTGGATCTTATTATAAATCGAGTACCACCTATATATTTATAATGGTTAACGAGTAATAGTAATTACTCTAAAGCTAAAGCTATCAGAATGGTATTGCGGTATTGGCAGGCATCTTTTCCATAAAATACCAGCAATAACGTAAAATGTTTACATAATTTATTCGTGGACTCAATAATAATACTATATTAACTGACTACTTGTACCCATACTGCAAGATTGACCCGTTGGGGAAAAGGAGCGAATGAAGCTTTTTTCTAACTTAGTAAATCTGCACTACTTTTATTTATGCATTTATTGGATTATTTATCATATTTTCTGTTCACTTATGTTAGTAATTTTTATGTATAATTATTATAGCAAATGTCTTATTAGTTTAATATCTTGATCCTTTTTTTAATAATATAATTTAACAACATAAGACGTACATCAGTTACAGCGAACGGCGAATGGTCGAGGGTTTGAGAAAATAGCGGGCTGTAGTTAAGGCAAGAGGATTTAATTTTTTATGAAAAAATCAGGGAAAATGCTTTGAAATATTGTGTGATATATGTAGAATGCATTGCAAAACAATTTTTGCGTATGTGCGTCTTTATCGGATGTTGAGACGCCAATTTTAAAGATCACGCGCCCTATTTTTGTAGTGCTGCTTATGAAATTTTCCATGCCCTGCAATTCACAAACCATCCCTTAGTTTATATTATCTCTGTTCACATAATTTGTACACAGATCTACACTTTTGACCGTGTTTCACCTACATAACGTACCCCATACAGCCAGGAGAAAATTAATATTAATATAAATAATATTACTATTAATACAATATTAATACAAATTAATACTCAGTAATATTCTATACAATGTAATATTAATATTAATTTATAAAATATCCCTTAGCTGTTTTCTACCCTAATTATACGTTGTTATTTCTATACAAATGTACATTCTTTAAAAAATTCTCATCATATTATACTAACATACCCTCTACCCTATTTTCTAGGCAACAAAATATTAGATCAAATCATCCCTTAGCTGTTTCATACCTATATTATATAATTGTTGATTGCTTGTGAACATCTTCGATTTTTGGAAAGATGTGGAACGAAATGTTATGGTCAACAATAGGCTACATTGGCAGGGAGGCATATTTTTGGTGCAGTTAAAAACAGATGCTTCTCTAAGTGTGAAAAGTTTTATAAACTAGTAAACGCTATATAGGCTACCAGTATATTTAAAAGTAAGGACAATGTACATCATATTTTGCTGAGTGATATAGTACACACACACTTACAAAGTAAACTTTGGTACAAAAAAAAAACTATTATATGTATCATGAGATCTGTAGATTAGCAAAAAGCCAGTCAAACCACGTTAACATGGGCATCGGTTGTTTAACAAACTCCCAACCAAATCACAAGATGTATCAGACAGTACCTACAAATGTAAAATTCATGAGTACCTTGTAAATAGCCCTTTTTATACCATGGATGAGTGTATGAATTCTGATTTTAGAATAAGCTTCTAGCATTTTAAGTCTCTATGTCTCTAACATTTAGCTTTAAGGTCTCTAACTTTTAAGTCTATATATGTAACCCTGACGAAATCCATTGCATCTCTATGCCTAAGGATGAATAAAGAATCTAATCTAATCTAATCTGAGTTCATGGCACTTTGCTCAGTTCTAATAAGCACAGTCTTCGTCATTATTTCCTGAAAATTACAAAAAGTCAACAACATCTCACTACTTGAAGCATTGCTTGAGTGGGATGTTTTTCTCAATTGCAAATGACCTACTTGTGCACTGTTCTTTCGAATGGACTGAACAAAATTTTACACTACATTAAAAAATTTAGGCCTACATAGAGGTGACACCCATAAGTGTTCGTTAAGCTTATTATTGGTGCATATTATGTTGTCCACTCTTTAATGCAGATCACATGGATTACAATTACAAATCTGAAACAAGATAAAGTAAAATAATTAATATTAGGCTATGTGCAATTATGCAAACATAACCTCAAACATGCTTGTTGCAAAATAAAATTATGTATTTAGTTTTTATATTGATAAAAACATATTAACAAATACTAAGAATCTATTCATTAATGGATATATACTGTACCTTCTCTGTTATTACGAAAATATAGCTATTGACACCATCACGAAGTCGCCCAATTAGGATATAAGCGGCCATTGTATCACAAATATGTCGATATTTCTGCAAATTTTGCGATATTTTGGTACTTTCGAGTTGTTGTTGAGCTCACCGAGGGGTTTGGAGCCGTCGGTGTGTCACCAATATTTCCAGCAATATATTGGTGTGATTTCAAGATCGATTCTTGACACCAATAGTTACAGAATAACTTTTTCTAGTAACATTGGTGTAATCGTAGTTGAGAGCGTTGGTGGAGTTACAGAATACGACCCCTGGTGGTGTGGGGACTTGATTATTCCTAAAGAAAATTTAATTGCTAATTTGATATAATATCAAATACTCTTAATAAGAATACCGCCCACTCTACTCTATTCCCTTTGTTCAAACTGTCCACTAGCACAGAGGTGCCATCTGTTGAGTGGGAATGGGCAGCAGTCTCAGAAGCTACTTAATGAACCTATATAGCTGCAGAAATAAATTTGTTTTTCAAAGTCCTGATGACACAGTAACTTATTTTTGTGCTTGATAATGCAGGAATTAGGTCGGGAAATAACACAATTTACACTACCGCTAAACCAACTTGGCAAGTAAACACTTTGCGACCCGAGCGGCTCCCCTTTCCATCGGCCCGGTCGCCTTCTCCGCCAGGCAGGCTTCCCCTCCGCCCGCTATTGCTCTTGCCGGCCGCTACTAAGCGCCGGTAATGCAGCTTCCTGTGTTAAGCCGCAGCTTACTCTAATGATTGCCTTGCACCATACATATTATTTCACAATGTTTTAAAACGATTATAAAAACAAAATAAAATTTCACGAATTATATTAAAACAATACCCTTGTACCAAACATCATATTTCACGATCTTTAAACACCGATTTGAAAGAAAAAAAAATTCACAATATATAAAAAATCGAAATTTACATAATATTTCCCAGTTTTAAAAAACGCCGTGTTAATTGATGCAGAAAAATTCCCTTGAACCAACACTACTCTTTTCATAACAAACAAACCATCTCAAAATTAGAAAACCCGATTCTTGCGTTAACACTCGCTAGCGCCAACTAAATTAGATAACTAAAATATACCGGAACTTCCTTCACTGCTCAACTGTCCTTCGTAGCGTAATGGATAAGTCTCTTGGCTACGATGCTAAGGGTCATGCGTTCGATCCCCGTTCGATCCAAAATTTATTGTTAGGAATAGGTCTCGAATAGGTAGGTAGGGTGAAGAGGAGGTGAGAGGAAAGAGACGGGAAAGGAAGAGAAGAAGAGAATAAAGGAAAAGTAAATTATTTTTCTCTTTCACCATTTCCTTACTAGATGACGCCACCGTCGCTACTTTCCTAGTAGTTCTAATGCCGCCGCTAGGTTTCTCGTAGTGGTGGGGGGCTTGATCGGGTCGTAATGTGTTATTTTCCCATTAACTTAATTAAATGACGATAACGCTAATTTTTTAAGTAAAACTTCTTTAGCCGCGGTAGGGGTAAATCGAGAGCTTGTGTAACGCTCAAAATCGTCACGAAATTAGTGAGGTGTGACGGAACGGACTGCACAAAAAACAATCAACTCAATGATTAGGCTTATCCAAAACTGAAAAAGCCCAAAAATTAAAAATTAAAAAATCCAAAATTTAAAAAGTTAAAAAAACCAAAATTAAAATATACAAAAAATTATCAAAGATCCAACATTTAAATAATCTAAAATTTCAAAATCAAAAAATTCAAAGAACCAAAATTAATAAGTCCAAAATTTAAAAAATAAAAAAATTTTAATATCCAAAATTTAAAACATAAATATCCAAAATTATAAAATTCTAAAATATAAAAATAAAAAAATCCAAAATAAAAAATAAAAAAATAAACAAATTCAATGGTCTAAAATGTAAAAAAATGTAAAAATCCAAAATTAAAGAATAAAAAGGTCAGGAATTTAAAAAATCCAAAATCTAAAAAGTCCAAAAACCCAATATTAAAAAGTCCAACAATCCAAAATTTGAAAAATCCAATAATCCAAAATTGAAAAAATATAAAAAAAGTTTCACTTCTGCCGCATGGCGTTCCACACACACTTTGTTTTAATAAGTATTAAAACTAATTGTTTCACTTTAATACATTTTCGTGAAAATCAGCTTTAAATTTTAATTCATACGATTTGCAAGACACTTTCTACAATATATACTTTTTTTTTAATTTGAAATTTTTACATGTAAAACAATTCGGATGGCAAGCCAATGAACATCTGAATGAATCAGTCTTGTACACACTCTAATTAACGATTTTACTTATTTCACTCTCAAAATAATTATTACAACCATAGACGGCACATATCATGCCACCTACATAACCGGACATTTTCTTTAGGCCTATGTTGTATTTATTATTTTACTCAGGGGTGCCCACCCCCAAAACTTCATTGCTCACCCCACAAACTTCATTGCTCACCCCCAACCCAATTGCCTGTTGACAAGGGCGCCCATATGATAATTTCTAGGGGGGGGGCAATTTTTTTAATTTATTTATTTTTTGTCCCTTTAACTTCTTGGGCCACTTTGTATTTTATATTAATAATATAATAAGTAGCCAGAAAATAATTGCGGGGAGGGTCGGAAGTGCCGGGGGGGTTTGGAATACCCCCCAAAAAAGGGGTCGGGGGTCCATCCCAGAACATTTTTAAATGTTGAATTATTGAAAATCACATTTTATGCTATTTTAGCACTAAAAAACTAGTTAAGAAATTTGTTTACCATACTCTAAGACATGCCAATGTAAACAAGAAAATGTTACCTAAGTCGGATGTCCACCCCGGGAAATTTTTAAATATTGAACTAATGAAAATCACATTTTACGCTATTTTAGAACTGAAAACTAGTTATGAAATTTGTTTACCATACTCTAAGACATTTCAATGTACATAAGAAATCATTTCCTAGGTGGGGGGTCCAGCCCCGGAAATTTTTAAAATATTGAATTAATGAAAATCACATTTTACGGTATTTTAGCACTAAAAAACTAGTTAGGAAATTTGTTTACCATACTCTAAGACATGCCAATGTAAACAAGAAAATGTTACCTAAGTCGGGTGTCTACCCCCGGGAAATTTTTAAATGTTGAACTAATGAAAATCATATTTTACGCTATTTTAGCACTGAAAAACTAGTTAGCAAATTTGTTTACTATACTCTAAGACATGGCAACTTAAACATGAAATTGTTACCTAAATTATAATACTTATTACTATTTATAAGAAAAGTTAAATAGCACATGGAACAGTGGACATAATAGGCCTACTCATTATGTTATGAAAAGAAAATAACTGCTATATCATATTTGACACACCAACAAATCTTGTTTAATTAAATAAATATATTTTTTAAATACAAATATAGAATTTTAGGTTTTGACTCTTGGGGGTCTGAACCCCCCTTTCCTAATCCACTGTGGATTCAGCTTCCATGTTGTCGATTTGGTAAAACTTCTGCAATTAAAATAATTGTCTTAAAAGAAAAACACCTGACGATAATAATTAATAATATATACATTTTTTTCCTTGCACCCCCCCCCCCCGGGGACGCCCATGGCTGTCGAAATTCTTCATCTTTATCTTTATAAAGAATTAAAAGAGACCTTTTGAAGTTATAGAACTTGGCCGTTTTTATTTTTAACATATAAAACTCTAATTTTGCAACAATTTTCAACCCCCGGCCAGAAAATTCATAACACGATAATATTCCCTCCCCCCAGAAATTTCAATGACGCAGTCTGCGTCTTAACCCCCCCCCCCCCGTGGGCACCCTGTTTTACTAGAATTTATATTATATTTTCGTACACAAAACACAACAGACAAACGTTAACTATATCAGCTGACGAGTAACTGCCCATTCCTGCTCACTGGCGGCGCTAGTAGTAGCGTGTCCCGGAAAAAGACAGGGAGTGGACGGTATTACTTATTGAGAGTATTTGATAATATGCGATGTGATTAATAGATTGAAGTATACAGTTGTGATTTTTGATTACACAGTATGTATAGTCCCAGGTTCTAGTATACAACAATACTTTAATGTGACAGCCCGGCAGCTTAAAACATGGCGGATGCACATTCAATTTGCTTCAAATATGGCGGCGCAACAGCCACTCTATAATCTCTATTCCAAGGTGTGCAAGGCTAAATATTAACATGACCCAGACCCGAACTGTCTATGTAAACTCTGTGACAAATTATGTGACCGTTATCATGTGTTACGTTGTGAAATGCGAGTGAATTCGATAATCGACTATTGCACAAACTGACACCAATAACTTTTGCACGATTTGTGCGCTTTCCTTTCTTATTTTATAATCTCTATAGGGATGTAGCTCGCCAAACTTCTCCGACAGATAGCGTGGGTGTACTAGCCGGTATGCGCTAGCCGTTCGTCACTTGTTTCTCCAGTTTTCTTCTGCTGGCTTCATGCTTTTAAATGGCGCTGTGACGTCACACGTCACATTTTTCCCGTTCCGGATCTCGTTTGTTTGTGTATAGAGCTCTGGTTATATTCCCTCGCGTCTGCGCAGCGTGTTTTTCCCTTTGAGGCGTGCTGGCCCGGTCTCTCGCGTGAGTCAGTGTCTGTTTGGAAGTCTAGTGCTGAGGTTGCCTGGGGAAAACTTCTCGTCCGATTGCGGGTGGTGACTGATTAATGTGTGAGTCTTAATATATTATTATGTTAGGTAAAGTTCCTTGTGTCCATCAGACAGAAGGGTTTTTTGAGTTAAGTACAGGTTTCTCTTTCTCATTGAAAATGCATCCGTGAAGTCCTAAGTTAGCATACACGAACATGGTAAAATGGCCGTGTTAGACTGAATAGAAATTCTTACAGATAGCTAACCTTTTTGATAATTCGTTATTGGTGACTCTCCTTATATCACGTCTCTATCTAATTCAGATTTTCAAGTTTGTGTGGTTGAATAAGAATAATAATTATAACCTATGTTCAGATTCTCGTGTATCGCCGTCTTCATAGGGCTAATTTTAGAATCTTTCCAAGGCTAATTCTAGATGTTACGATAAGCAGCACAGATTGTACATATCAGTCAGGTTATTCGGCTGTAAGGTTATTCAGGTTTATTTTGTTTCGTAGTATTATTAGATACAGTGTTTTTTGAAATAGTCGTAAACTGATTAAATTATCTTGTGGAAAAGAAGCTACGGATAATTATATTAAAAGACTAACATGAAGGTTTCTGTAAATTAAGTTAACCAAATTATAGTTTGTGGTCACATTGGCTAATGGCCATTTCAGTGTAAATTTAGGTAGTATCAGACAGGCATATATATAAATCTCAATTGATTAAGAAATTTTCTGTAGGTTAAATAAACAGCCATTACTAGTGTTTTCAGTCAAACAAATTATAGTTTGTGGTCACTTTGGCAAATGGCCATTTCAGTATAAATTTAGGTAGTATCAGACAGGCCTATATACTTGACAAATTAAATTATTAGGCAATATTTCTTGTAATTACATTTGTATTATAGCCAATTATAGTCATTTAGTCAATGGTCAAATCAATCCAGCTTTGGGGTAATTAATCAATTGATTCAGTAAATATTTTCTGTAAGTTAAAAGACCAATCACTATTAGCGTTTGTGACTGTTGACTGCCTATTTCATATTGTGGTCATTTTGGCTAATTGGCATTCCAGTACATACTCAAAAGTTAACAAATTTGAAGAGAAGTTATAGGCCTACATGCCAAATTGATTTAACAGTTTCTACGAAGGATAATACATTGAAGTTCTATTGTGGTAAATCAGTCACTTATTTAATGGCTACCTTTCATATACATTTATTTGAATTAAACAATTGAGCTTATATACTTGACAAATTAAATTATTAGGCAATCTTTCTTGTAATTACATTTGTATTATACCCAATTATAGTAATTTAGTTAATGGCCAAATCAATCCAGCTTTGGGGTAATTAAACAATTGATTCAGTAAATATTTTCTGTAAGTTAAAATACCAATCACTATTAGCGTTTGTGACTGTTGACTGCCTATTTCATATTGTGGTCATTTTGGCTAATTGGCATTCCAGTACATATTCAAAGGTTAACAAATTTGAAGAGAAGTTATAGGCCTACATGCCAAATTGTTTTAACTGTCTCTACAAAGGATTATACATTGGAGTTCTATTATAGTAATCCGCCACTTCATTTAATGGCCACCTTTATATAGATTTTCTTAAATTGAATAAGATATTTCTGTGGGTGAATTCATAACATTGTTAGAGTTTGTTACTGAAGCCTGTATTTTTTTTTCTATATTGTGGCCACCTTGGGTTAACGGCCAATGTAGTATGCGCTTAGATGTGTTAATTAGTTTAGTAGAGAATCTATTTGTTGCATATTCATTTATTAGCCTGATAAATTACTGAGAGTCAAAACTACCGTTTGTAGTACATTGTCAATTTAGTTTATGGCCAACTTAGGCTATATTTAGCTAATTTAAACAAATTGTATAGGGGAGCCATTGTTTGTAGATTTATTCGGAAATCAGGAAAACCAGTTGTGAGTTATAGATTTTCCTTATAGACTATTTCTTGATTAGGCCATTGGTTATTTTACTTAGGTCAGAATATACCTTTTGCATTTAATAAGCCTGGATGCTAGATAGTTAGTTCTGGCTTTACATCTGTTGTGGGTTGTTATTTGTGAAGGTGGCAGTAAGGTTATTATGTGAATTTAGTCCAACTCTATCTAACCTTTAATGTTTTGGTGATTATACGCTCAGTGTTAGTTGTTATCCGTGGCTGTTTTGTGTAAGGCCACTCTCTAATTTTTAGGGTTTCTATTATTCAGTGCCTATGATATTCTGTGATATTAATATATTTTTGACTTACTCTGATAGTCCTAATTGAGATAGTTCTTGTTCATATATTATATCTGATTGTTGTTTCATAATCAAATATACATCTATATCAGATTCTGTTGTATCATCTTCTACCTTCCTTCCTGGGGATTGGTTTTCGATCAGTCGGACTTTGGGAATTGGGTCATTTCTAGATTTCAAGAGTTTTTTTTATAGAATCAGTAGCACGCGTCCAAACTTCCTATCCTTATTTAGTGAAACTAAGATTGAATTATCTAGCAACTAGTTAAGAGTACCAGTAAGAGAGAGCGTTGTTGCAGCGCTCCAACTTCTCAGTCCGAAAAATATGTTCGTCATTTTATATTTGTATAGAGGACACGAGGCTACTATACGTACTTCCTTGTCTACTGGGCCCTTCTAGAATGTTGAAGTGTCAAAAATACGAAAGAAAAATCACAGCAGATAGGCTCTAAATAGCACTAAAAAGGAAGGATTAACGAACAAATATTGTGAGATATTTCCGATACAGACGACATTATTTTGTACTTGACTTGCAGTAATATGTTATCAATTTATGAATATTTATATGCAGTGCGGGGATTAGATATTCTTTAATTTTTAAATTAATATTAAATTTGCCGTGAGCATCGAGAAGATGTTATGGCCCATTTAAAAATAGAGTAAATTACAGTAAATAAATTAAAATTACCTAGTAACGCGATGATAATTACAGTACATTGTGTTAGTTTGATACCTTTGTTAAACTGTATCTTTAGTGCACCTTTATATTTAAAAACCACTTCCCTGTTTAATTTATTCAGTTATTTTAGGCCTATTTATTTTACTTTGCTGTGTAAATATGTCTATATTAGGCTACTGCAGCCTTCTTTGCATCTGATATCAAAATATAAATTCTGTGATGTCTAAATAGCCAAGTTAGATTGACGGCCTCGAATAAAAATTGTGACAATAGCGTTGCCAATTTAATAGGCTACATAACTTAACGTATGACAATTATTAAATTCTGCCTTTATAATCTGCTATGTCATGCAATGATCAAATATTCTTAACAATATTCTGTTTCATAACTAGAAATGAAAATCATGTAACGATGGTCTAGCATAACTTACCGATAGTAAAAGGAATAAGAAAGAATGAGGAATGAGAAGAAAGAAAAAAAAAAGGCCTAATCGATTCCCAAGTTTCCATCTTTTTTAACTACGAGGGACAGGAAAGGTTAAGTTTTCTTGATGTAAACATATTTTAATATTTTGATTTTGAATACGTTTTTAATATGACGGTATAGGCTAAATATGCATTTGATATAGAAAATAAATAATATTAAAAATGTCTGCGAATACACACCACATAAATCAGTGTTTATCACGTATATCAATCAGTATTTTACTGTCTGAACCCTAGAGGTATATTCTTTTAGTTACTTTGAATCATACCAAATCGCCAAATTAGTAGTACCACTGCCTTCTATATCTTACAAGCCATGCTGCTTGAAATCTGACAACACAGGAGGTAGTCCTATCTGTGGTGGTCTGTGGGAAGCATTTGAATACGTTTTTGATGCAGATATTTTTCTTTTTCACAAATACCGATTTTATTTAGGTGAAATCAGTAGGTCTATTATATATTACATAGCATATACTTGTGATGTGCATAATAACGTAATGCGCGGTGACTCCACATAGCCTATCTGAAGGAATTCGTAGTTTTCAGTGTCTCCTCATACGTTATGATGTCGCGTTTTTTCTTATTTTATTGGTAATAACCTCACTTATCCTGTTAGGCCTACGAGCTCTGTTATTTGACCCACGACAGAATCATATTTTATTAAGCTGCTACACTTCTCTGGGTCATTTTGTACCACCACTGAGCTAGTTGTCCCAGGTTTAATATAACCTAGAACACTGATATCTATCTTCTTGTCACATGCACTTTGTGGAAGACTATGCCCATGACTGTCACTGAAAAGAATAACTTTGCCTAATTCCTTGGGAACACTCAGCTTTCCGTTATTTGCTGTCAAGTCATTCATTCGTTCATCCTCCGGTGGTGAACTGTGTTGATTCGCCAGCACTTTTGAGGTTAAGGTTTGAATCCCGTTCATTACCTTCACCAAACTGTAGGAAAACGCTGAATCGATTTTCTAGTAGTAATATTGGGAGGATAGGAGATTGCATATATATGATTTGGCGTCTGCCACATTGAGATGAATTAGGCCTATTGTGAGCAGCTTGATAAAAGTTCTTACCAGTAGAAGTGACTCTATTTCTCTTCAATTCTTCTTTAATACCAGCCAATTCTTCCTTAAGGACACTAATATCATACCGTACCTCACTCTGGTATTCATTTGTAGCTGATGAACACGAAATTCTTCTGTGAAAAACTGTTCTCTGGTGTACTCAATTAGAGGTGACGGTGTATATAAATCTCTCATTGTGTACACGGTTTTTACCTTCTCTATGCTCTCCAGTTGCTCTTCAGGTGTATCCAGATGTTCTCTAAACAATAGGCGATGACTGGGATTACTTTAAGCTGAAATATGCTTAATTTTTCGATAATTCTGATGGAGTACATTGCTTTATTTACGACATGTTCATAGCCGATAGGACTACCGATGCGATGTTGCCAGATTTAACATCATGGCTTGTAAGAAATAAAGAAGGCAGTGGCAGTACTGTATATAAATATTCATATCTGCATAACATTTTGTACGTCGGGAACATAGTAATGTAGTTAATAGCGGGCATTTCTCACAGCATTTGTCAGCTTATTCTTCTTTCTTTTCGACTTATATAGCGTCTATCTTTTGCAATTTTTATTTAAGTAAATATATTCTGGAAGTGTCCAGTATACAAAGAAATGCGCCTAGTAGCGTTTTACCCGCTACAAAAAAGAAAAGTTCAAACGTATTTTTCAGTCTGCTAAGATGAAACGCCATTTAAAAGCATGGAACCAGCAGACAACAACTCGAAAAACAAGTGACGAACGGCTAGCGCATACCGGCTAGAGCAGTGGAGACATCTGACATCTAAGAGAGTTGTACGACAAGAAAACAAAAATTTGGGAGGAATTTTATTCCACAGATGCAATGGTGAATCGCGAATGGACACGAGGAGGACATAACTTGCGGCACATAGTGACGAGATTTGCTGTGCATGGTTTCCATCACAGACTGTGTTGCATAAAGAATTTTCATGAACCCAGCATGGATTGTGTCTGCGAGAGATGTGGATCTGAGTGTGGGAGATATCATGCGATGAACTGCAGACTTCGCACAGAAACATTAGTGATGTTCTGCACCCAGAACTAAGTCATGTCCCAAATGCACATTGTGCGCTCTTCCTACTTTATTATTATTATTATTATTATTATTATTATTATTATTATTATTATTATTATTAAGACGAGTTTCTAAATTCATCGGACTGATGAACGATGGATTCCACCGACTGGAAAGCTGGATTTCGCAATTTTTTCTCGATGGATTCGTGATGACTGATGAATTTAAAAACCATTTGTTGACCAAACCGATGTTTTCGGGAGCGCCAACATAATAACTACATATAAAATTGTAAAATATTAGCGATGGCATGGTAACTCCGGTTTATTATTTTCCCACCAAAAAAAAAGTATGGGCTTGATCGATTTCCATTTACATTTAATACGATGAAAACTGATTATTATAATAATATATTAAATAAAACAATTTAAAAAAGTGAGTTCTACATTAAATTAATAACTTATCGCAAAGACAGACTCGTCGGTATTTATTAGATAAAATTGGTTTATCACAGTAGGCTACTTAGACAGTCTGTGTGTTTTATACTATACACATTACAGTACTGTAGTTTATGTTTTCAAATTGACCCGAAATTAGTAATAAGCCTATTATTTTATATGGTCTTTTAATTTTAACAATTTCAACAACAAAAACCGAAATAAGTTAAGAGTGACTAAAAATGCAAGCAATTATAAGAATTTATTATGACTGCAAACTAATAGACTGTCTTTGCTTCTTTCTTTTTCAGTTTTAGCCCTTTATGAGGAATCGGGTAACGACTCCTCAAAAATAAGTTTTCCTACTAATTATGTGTGTGTAATTCAGTCTACGATATGTAGTTATGAATCTTATAAGCTATGCGCTGTCTCCATTACATAAGTTTGAATTGTCAATTCGTCATAATGGCGGTGATTCATCTGATCCATCGGACGTTCAAGTACGATGGAACCGATGCCAGTCGATGGAAACCAGCGCAAACTCATCTGAACTCAGAGAACGCTTTGATGGATAGCCGATGGATTCCATCAATGAAATTAAAAACGCTCTGATGAAAGCTCGATGCCATCGGATGGATCCATTGATGAATTTAGAAACTCGCCTTACATCTGTTGGTTCTAGTTCGCTACATCCCTATGGTTATTAGTTCGCTACATCCCTATTAACGTCTGTAAAGTAAAGACGATCAACAATAACAACTGGAGTGGCAGTAGCGTCTTAATAAAAACAACGAAGAAGTCATGTGGGAAATGTGATTTAAATGGCCAGAGTGAAACTAGTGAAATTATCCCCATTTCCCAAATATTTCTATCCTTTCAGAACGGTAAGTAATGCTGTTAGTTTAAGGTTTGTAAAAAGCCTCGTGTACGGCATAATATTCCTTTTTCCGAAATTGTTTACTTAACTTAACCTTACTTTAAATATTGCGTTAAACTTTTCACGTGTGTATAATCTTTGATTGGTAATTTTCACCATTAAAGGCAG
Organism: Ectobius pallidus; assembly: GCA_964059195.1. NCBI lineage: Eukaryota > Metazoa > Arthropoda > Insecta > Blattodea > Ectobiidae > Ectobius > Ectobius pallidus. The sequence goes on from CAXKWD010000002.1 coordinate 153,364,679, forward strand.
TGATTAATCGTATTTTCTTAAAAGACAGCCCACCGGAATTTTTACCGCGTGTAATTGCATATATAGGCCTGGAAGCTGAAACTGACCCGGTCACGTAATATTGTGACATCTTAACAGGAAGGTACTTTTCATTGTCTCAGTGCTTTCTATGTGTTGCGTCACGAATATCGCACCGCTTTTCAATGCAGCACATGTCTTCATTTTCACGCTTGTTACGGTATTCTTAATTTTCACGTGTCAAAAGTTTTTACTCGCACGCAGACAAATAGACCCAATGTATTAAGTTAAACGGGTAGAAGGGCTGCATCTAGAAGAAAGATGAAATAAACGCCAAATATGCATAAGACGGGATTATCCAGAGGAGTCTGTGAAGGCCCAGCACTGTTTTGGCACTGATCACACGTTATGGCTTTCTTATTGTTCCCCCTCCATCAAGTCTTTCTTAACCCCACATTTCTATAGAACACAGCTCACTTCTCCCAAAACGTGGCTGAAAGCTCGGAAACGTTCATCCTACTTGCTCAGCTGAAAGCCCGAGAAACCATTATTCATTCTTGGCTCTGGTAAGGCTCCATTGCACACAGTAGGCCTACATATAGTGTTATAATATACTCTTACATGACATTTTAATTCAATATGTTGAAGGAAATTTCAAGTGAAACTTCCTAATAACGGACAGAAGTGGGAAACATCAGTATCCACTATGAAGAATTCTGTGTTACTTAGAAATATATTATGAAACTGCTAAAATTCCCTTAAGTTAGTGACGAATGTTCGGTATTAGTGCACTATAGCGTATAAACGAATAAAATCCGAACCAATTTTTTTATTCTGAAAAACAACTCAAATCGTTCAGGAATTTACGCTGAATTTTTTGTCACGTCACACAGCTTAAAAAAACAGTAATTAAATTTGTGATTTTCCCCATATAAAATCACAGTATTCTCTACCACGGCTATTTGATGATTAAACCCACATCCGACTTTGGAGCAGTACCTACCTGACAGCTAGTAACACACTGCACTTACACAATTTAGAACGGAAGCTTTCATTTTGTATAATTTCCAGTCGGGAAAACAATAGGAACTTCCTCAGTGATAAGAGAGCTGGGGTTACACAAATATGAACGGAAGCTTAATTTTATGTAATTCATGGAGAAAAACCATGTTGTAGAATTGTATGTAATAACTCATATTTCCTTCGTGTTTTAATGAAGTAGAATAAGGAATCTTTTTAAATATTAATTCGTGATCAATTAACATTAAACTGTCCCCCGCCTTGGGTTAGTCGGTAGCACGCTTGCCTTCCACTCCAGCGGCCCGGGTTCGATTCAGCAGTGAAAAATCTCTTTTCCTGGTTTGTGACTGGGTGCTTGTATTGTCCTTAGGTTTAAATGTGAGGTAGGGGACTGGCGCACCCCAGAAATAAATTCACCGAAAATATCCCCTTAAAGGATCTCCAGGAGACGTTTGCGCGATCTGGTAGGATTACTACTACCACTATTAAACTAAGGGAAATTTGAATTGAAGCTTGATTTCATATAATATTAGAAAAAGCATTGTTTAATTGCTGTTTTGCTTCATGTTTGATGAAGAGCTAACAGAGAAACATTTTAATATTACTCAACAATGTCTTTCTTCACTTTGTTGTTGTTGTTATTATTATTATTATTATTATTATTATTATTATTATTATTATTATTATTATTATTATTATTATTATTATTATTATTATTATTATTATTGTTTTCTAAAATACTTGTCTTCAACATTGTCATTTGACAAAAAAAATAATGAACGTAATTTGGTATGAAACATTCTTCCATCCATTCATATATCCATCCATCCAACCATTTATCCATCCATTCATCCATTAATTCATCCATTCAACCATAAATAAATAATTAAATTCATCCATCCATCCAGTTACTAGTTAACTAATTAATTAATTCATTCATCCAGCCATCCATACAGTGATTAATTTGTTAACTCATACATCCTTTAATTAATTAACTTATCTATCCATTAATTATTTCCTTCATTCATCCATCAGTCCACTCATCCATCCATCCATTAATTAATTAATGTTCTAATTCATTAATTAATTTGTCCATCAATCTATTTATTCATTCATCCATGCATCCATTAATTAATTCATCCATCCATACAACCATCCTTCAAATAATTAATTCATCCATTCATTCCCCAACTAATCTATTTAATAAATCAATTTCACCTATTAAATTCAGAGACGGAGGTGCCGCCATATTACAAGATCTTAATAAAAATTATCACATTGCCATTCTCGGCATAAAAATTATTAAACTACGACTACCAAACCGCTCTTACATAATATTTGCTAAATTGATCCATTCATCCATTAATTAATTCATTGATCGATCCAATTATTAATTAATATTAATTAATGCATCAATCAAATAATTAATTCATGTATACATTCATGAATTAATTAACTCGTCCATCCATTATTAAGTGCCAGTATGTTACTTTATGAGATTGTGTGCAGGATGGGAAAGGTCTGCCCGTGTGTCTGTACGCGCGATAACTCAAAACACACATCGGATTTTCATAAAACTTGGTATACGCATTTATAACATCCATAGAAAAAAGGCTATTGGTATTGGACCAAATCAGTTGACTGGTACCAGAGTATTGCCCAATTTAGTGCCTATTTTATGATAATATATTAGAATTTATCAAATGCAAATCAGTTATCATGAAAACATATTGTTTTACAGTGTTCATATACGGTTTTGGAAGTTGCAATACAGTTAGCTATGACAAATAGCACTATTCATTCACATACGCTTATCAAACTAGGCCGTTAAGAGTGAGGTGGCCGAGATGGTAATGCCTTGGACTTGCGTTATAAAAATCCATGGTTAAATCCCATAGCCGTCCTATTTAATAAGGTTTTTTATGTTTACGTGAGTGTAAAATTGTCAAGATATCACAAATCTGTATAATTCTGCTGATGCTGGACGATTTTAATACGATTTTTATGAAACTAGACCTTTGTTCTTCCATAAGCCCTGCTTAATTAATCAATCTGGAGATAAACTCGGAAATCCATTAAAAAACAAAACTTATTTTCTGCATATCATAATTGCAACTATAACTGATTAAACAAAAGCATTCTGGCACTTTGTTACATCAGTTTACCTGTTTTTAATTTTTTTATTTATCCTATTACCATCCTTCCACTCATGCATTAATTAATTCATTCATCCATGTATTTATTAATTAATTAATAGATCAATCCACCCATCCATTAATTAATTATTCAATTCAGCAATTAATGAGTTAAATCGTTTATCCATTAATTAATTAATTCATCCTTTCATCAATCCATTCAATCATCCTCCATTAAGTAATTTATTTATTCGTCCATCCATCCATCCATTCAATAATCCTCCATTAATGAATTTATTAATTCATCCACCCATCCATTCATCCATCCATTATTAAATCATTCATTCATCCATAAATATATCCATCCATCCATCTACTCATCCATTCATCCATTCAATAATTAATTAATTATTTCATCCAGCTATTCATCCATCTAAGTCACCATCCATCCATAGATTGATGGATGAATGAGTCTATGGATGTATTATTGAATTAATTAATGAAATGGACGGGTGGATGGATAAATGGATGCATGAATTAATGAATTAATTAATGGATGGGTGGATACATTAATTATTGGACTAATTCATTAATTAATGGATAGATGAATGGTTGGATCGATGGGTGGATGAATTAGTTAAATTAATTATTTATTTATGTAATGAATTAATTAATGGACTGATGAATGTATGGTTATATGTACGGTTGGCTTGATTGATGGATGAATGGATGGTTGGATGGTTCATTCATTCATCAAAGCCGTCTATTATTTAAATTATGCATTCATCCATTAATCCATACATTGATTAGTTCACTAATTAACCAATCCACCCTTTGATTAATTAATCCATCCATCCGTGAATCCACCCATCCATCCATCCTTTCGTTCATCCATTAATATAATAACTAAATAATTAATAACAGTTCATCCATCCATCCCCTAATTAATCCAACAAACCTATCATCCACCCATCCATCAATTCAGACATCATAAATCTATCCATCCATCGAACTATCCATTCATTCATTAATTATTTTTCCAACCGTCCGATTATTATCAATGAAATAATTATTTTTCATTTTTAACTAAAATTATTAATCCATCCATTGTCTGTTAATTTATCCACCCAACCATTCATCCATCCATCCATTCATCCACCCATCTATTCAATCATCCATACATCCATCCAGTCATCCGTCCCTTAATTAATTCATGATTTAATTATCCATCCATTATTATTTCATTCATTCATTCATTCATTCACGCATCCATCCACTCATGCATCCATCAATAAATTCATTCATTCATCGATCCAACCAACCATTAATCAATCCATTCATTCATTAAATTATTTATTGATTTGCCCACCCCCATTCATCCATACATTATTTATTCATTCATTCATCCGAAATTAATTATTTATTTCACCCATCTAACCCACCATCCATCAAATTCTTTATGGATATATGAATAAGTGGATGGACGGTTGAGTGAAGGAATTAATCAATTGGATGAATGGACGGATAAATGTATGCATTAATTGATTCATCAATAGATGGGTGGATGAATTAATTAAGTATCTAATTCATTAATTAATGGATAGATGAAGGGTGGATCGATTGGTGAATGAATTAGTTAAATAGTGGATGGATGAATAATTTCTGTAATTAGTGGATGGATCAATTAATAATTAATGGATGTTTTGTTGGATTACTGGATTGATTGATGGACGAATGGATGGGAGGATGAATGAAAAATGGATAGATGAATAATGGATGGATTAATACATGGATGAATGAATTATTGGGTGGGCGGATAATAGTTTTCATTAATTTCATAATTATAATTGTAATAAATAACTATTAATACCTATAAATAATATAACAGTAAAAATCTGGTTGGACATGTGATACATGTTTTCTATGTTAGACAGTCGTCCTGAATGTGAATTGGACAATAAAAACATTCCGATTTTAAATTAATGTTAAGCAGTTTTCTGAGTAATAATATTAACAATAGGCCTAAGTTCCTTTTGCACTTCGAGAAAATTCCGATTTTCCATTAATGTCACACAGTTTACACAGAAAAAGTATGAACTATTGTAAGAAAAATTTATTATATGGAGGAAATTTTTTCTTCCGACTAGAGATCATGTGTTACATATAATTCGACCCTTCTCAACACGAATATAAAAATAATAATAACCATTTCCATCCGCACTTTGATAAAATTCAGATTTTCCATTACTGCTGCACAGTTTACGCCAAAAAAGTAGGAATGTTTAAAAAAAATATTCATTACATGGAAGAAAATTTATTTCCGACTTGAGTTACATGTGTTATCTATAACTCGACCCTTCTGAACACGAATATAACAATAATAAACAGTGCCTTCCGCACTTTGAGAAAATACTGATTTTTGATTAGTGTCACACAGTTTACGCAGAAAGAGTATGGACGATTCAAAGAAAAACTCATTATATGGAGAAAATTTTTTTTTTCTGACTTGAATTACATGTATAAGCTATATTGCAACCCTTCTGAACACGAATATATCAATAATAATTACCAGTGCCTTCCGCACTTCGAGAAAATACAGATTTTCCATTAGTGTTACACAGTTTACGCAGAAAGAGTATGGACGATTCAAAGAAAAATTCATTAACTTGAGTTACATCTGTTATCTATAATTCGACCCTTCTAAACATGAATATGACAATATTCGTAAACTGTGTGACACTAATGGAAAATCGGAATTTTCTCGAAGTGTGGAAGGAACTGGTTATTATCATGTTCAGAAGGGTCGAACTATAGATAAAACATGTAACTCAAGTCGGAAAAAATTTTTCCTCTATGTAATGAATTTTTGTTTGAAACATTCCTACTTTTGATAAATCTGTCATAATGGTGAGATTAAGGACCCTAATACTAAGTATGTGGGTATGACCTACCACCCGGCCATGAGCGAACGTTACGAGAAGGTTTTTCGAAAGTTTGAGTTGGTACCTGCTTACAAAACCAATAGAACCATTGAGAACATATTTTCTGAATATAAAAGGTTCGGCAGAAATAAGGACCGAATGGAATATCCAGGGGTATATTCAATCTCATGTTTGGATTCTGATAAATTTTACATTGGTGAAATGGGTAGATCCTTTAAAATCAGACTTCGTGAGCACGAGAGAGATATTAGATGTAGGAAAACTTCTACTGGTCTTAGCCAACATTTGATCGAGAATAATCATCGTATGGGTGCTTTGAAGATTTTAAAGGTTGAGGACGATGTTATTAGGAGAAAAGTGTGCGAAGCTTGGAATATCGGATGCAATCAAGATTTCGTTTTGAACCGATTTGACGGTGACTTGGGTGATGAGTGGTTGGGGGTCATTAAGAGAACAAAAAAGAATAGACATGTTATACGCTTTCCTCTTCCTCCTGTGGATGTTATAGAAGAGTCCCCGTATGAAATACCTGTTGATTGGATTGATAAGCATTTTCGTAATACCAATTTTGTTCCATTCTAATCGTGCGCATTCCACTTACAACGGATGTGTTTGTTATGACACGGACAATTGAGAGTATTATTCTCTTCTTATAAACAGTCACCTGAAGAAGGTCTTATGGTTATGACCGAAACGTTGTGTGTTTTGTTGTAAAGACAAATAAATATCCACTGGAAACAATTTTTATTTAATTTTATGTAAATATAATTCCTACTTTTTCTGCATAAACTGTATGACAGTAATGGAAAATCGGTATTTTCTCGAAGTGCGGAAGGAACTGGTTATTATTATTGTTATATTCGTGTTCAAAAGGGTAAAATTATAGATAACACATTAACACAAGTCGGAAAAAAATTTCCCTCCATGTTTTGAATTTTTGTTTGAAACGTCCCTACTTTTTTTGCGTAACCTGTGTGACAGTAATGGAAAATTGGAATTTTCTCGGACTGCAGAAGGAACTGATTATTATTATTATTATTATATTCGTGTTCAGAAGGATTCAGTAGCACGTGTATCTTAAGTCCGAAAACATTTTTTCCTCCATGTAATGAATTTTTGTTTGTTCCTACTTTTTTTTTGCGTAAACCATGTGACACTAATGGAAAATCGGAATTTTCTCGGACTGAGGAAGGAACTGCTTATTATTATTGTTATATTCGTGTTCAGAAGGGTCGAGTTATAGGCCTAGATAACCCATGTATCTTAGGTCGGAAAAATGTTTTTCCTCCATGTAAGTTAGTAGTAGTAGTAAATGATTTATTTTGCCTGGCAGAGTTAAGGCCATAAGGCCTTCTCTTCCACTCAACCAGGTTTCAGAAAATATATACAATGTAGGTTTACATAAATAGCAAATTAGTGAATAAGAGACTTATGACTAATACTAAGACTAAGGTTAAGGCTAATCAAAATAATAAATTAAATAAGTAAAAAGCATAGGTTTCATAAAAAGCATAGGCTTCATAGAGAGCGTAAGTGTCATCAAAGAAAATAGTAATAATGTTACAAGTAAAACAAGGAATATGTAAAATTATGTTATAATGGAAATTTAAGTCTATAGACCGTCCCAACCTTAAAAAACAGTATTGGTCTTATGCAGCGCACTGATGCCAGATCTACTCACATTACAAGGCCCGGCACATGATGTGAAAAAGCTCTTAAACCTCGTGAAAACATCGAAATTTGTTTCTTGTACATAATAATTAATGTAAATCATGCCCTGCCGATAGAACGACGGCACACCCTTCTTCCCTTATTTTCAACCCCCATGAGTAATATTTTCTCTATAGGCACACAAATCTACATTTTCTGACCAATGTCTACAAAATGTTACACATGTACCCTGTGGAATCAAGTAAAAATTCTACGAGACAATCATTCTCGAAAAAAACACCCCTTGCGAAATTTTCAATCCCTACTTTGTGATCTTTTTACTAGTCTACATTGTTTGAACGATTTTTACCAAACTTTACACACAGACCCTATAAAAACAAGAGAAAAATTAGGCGAATTTAATTTTGGAAGAAGCCACCCTTTAAATGTTTCTACCCCTATTACACCACCAAAATTTAGATCTACATTCTTGACGTGTTTTTAACAGACTTTGTACACAGAACGTATAGAATCAGGAGAAAATGGTAGGAAAACTAATTTTGGAACAAACCACATTTTAGATCTTTCCTATTTTGTGATATATATTTATCTACATCCTTTGACCAATTTTATCAGACTTTATACCAAGAACCTATTGAATCAAGAGAAATTTTTAACCAAAGTTTATTTGGATGAGACCACTCCTTAAATGTTGCAACCCCTATTATATAAATGTTATTTAAATCTAAATTCTCTGATCAATTTTTGCCAGACTTTACACAGAGCTAACAGAACCAGTAGAAAAACTTAGGTAAAACTAAATTTGGGGGGAAAAAAAGTCCCTTAAATGTTTTAATCCCTATTAAATGACGTTTAAATCTTCATTCTTTTGGCTCATTTTACGACTTGACACACAGAAAAGAAAGACTAATAGGAATTTCTCTCTCTTCTTACCTCAACCCCACCCTCCATGGTCTTTAGAAGTAATAGGGTCCTTGAGTGTGACAAGTTGTGCTTTCTCTAGGGCCTAAATTTTGAAAATTAAAGGGGCTTCCTCCAAAATTGACTTCGAAGTACAAGTAAAATACAATACCAGGTGACGCCGGGTCCTTTAAGCTAATAATTTATAAATGTTAAATTTAATATTAAATTTCATTTCGATAATATTATTTTTCATCATTATTATTATTATTATTATTATTATCATTATTATTATTATTATTGATATTATTACTATTATTGTGTTATAGTTTTCAAGAATATGATTATAAAGGGAAGTAATAGTTAAAATACATTACATGCCTTTAGGCCTGTTCACTATCCTCAGGGAGTAGTATTATTCCTTCTCAGAGGGCCTTTCGTTTTTTCTTTTCTTATTCTATACAGTAAACTTTCTGGACACCCTGTAGCTTCTGCTATCTCTTTAATTGCCTGGGTAACCTTCATTTTCTTCAAGAAATAATTAAGTATATTTAATACTATAATTCGCTCTTTACTGCGCAATTTGTCAACACTAAGATTTCTAGTTCCTCTATTCATAATTAATATAAAATATTAATTAATATAAAATTTAATTTTTAAAAACACAAGAACCACTTCACATCAAAGTTAAACTTCACTACACAGCTACTATATAACAATGAGCTCTGAAGAAGACACGATAGTCTTAGAAACATCTGAGTACACAAAATCTCAAAGCAACCAAGTCATGAGCGCGAGAATGCTGAGCTCGGGAAAACTGTGATAATTTATTAATGCTACATGATAGAGAGCTCTGGTTTGTTTTAAATACTTTTTCAGACATCTATAAACATTTCTTCTCGCTTAGTCACCAACGTAAAGTCAATACCAAAGTATGTTACTCACTACCTAACTTTTCTGTGTTGCCGTCCGAGAATTTTCAGGTAGCACTTAATAAAAAAATATATAGCTTTCTTCTTATGTAAAATTTATTGCCGACGTAAAGGGAGTACTTTCTTTCACCATCAGGCAGTCCAAGAAAAAAATCTTTACTTGTTTTGATTATTAGTTTTCTGTCTATCGCGTGATAAGTTATTAAAGTGAAAAAAATTTGACTTCTGCCAAAATAACGTAATTATGAAAAATAGGCCTCATATTAATTATTTATGGCTTTACAATTGACATCATTAGAGAGGGCGGAAAATTCCCTATCAGACCACGCAATCACATTATTACATTTATCACTTTGGAAAATGGCAACATTGTCGGGATAGAAAAGGACGAAGCTAATTGCAGAACGTACGAGTGCAAGTGAGATGCAACTACTACATTTAACTCAATACTGTCTTTTAAGGCTGGGACGATCTATAGCTGTAGATACGTTATAAGGAGACTAAGTAATGTTATATACAGTGAAAGATGGAGTGACTACAAAGAGCTAGTTCTGTTCAGTGGGAAATAATTGTTTAATATTACAGATTTGAAAGAGTGTACACTCCGACTACCCCTAATATCTTGTGACAAGGTATTCCAAGAACGGGCTGTGGCTATGGTGAATGAATGAGAGTATGAGGTTGTATGATGACTAGGAATTGATAACAGAGAGTTGTGCTGCGAGCGTGTACCATGATTATGGTAGGAGGATAGAAATGTAAATCGGGGAGCCAAGTAAAGAGGTATGGAAAACTTAAGAATTTGGTATAATAAGCACAGAGAGTGGACCAAACGTCTATTATGCAAATGAAGCCAAGACAGTTGCTTGAAATATTTTGAGACATGATCGTGGAAACGAATGTTAAAGATAAAACGAACACAAGTATTATGAACACGCTGAAGTTTCTGTGACAATTCAACACTCAGATCTCCATACAAGATGTCGCAGTAGTCGAAATAAGGCATCACTAGGGTCTGTATGAGGGTTTGCTTTATTCTAGTAGGAAGGAAGTTTTTCAGTCGTTTTAGAGCATGCATGATAGAGAAAGCCTTTTTACATATATGCTTGATTTGGGAATTCCAATTCATGTTTGAGTCGAGATAGATACCTAGATTTTTTACTGTTTCTGTGTAAGGGATAATTGTGTTGTTCAGTGTCACTGGTAGCAATGTAGCCTTGTTGATGGATGACACGAGTCTTTGCTGTCCTAATACAATAACTTGGGTTTTGCTTGGGTTAAGTTGTAAGCCAAATTTGTTTGCCCAGTTACCGATTGATTGTAGATCTTCGTTAAGGAATGTTACAGAGTCATTAATTGCATCGGGAGGTGAGTGAATATAGATCTGAAGGTCATCTGCGTACAGGTGGTGTTGGGAGTGTCTTATGTGACTAGATATATCATTTATGAATACGGAGAATAAGAGAGGCCCTAATACAGACCCCTGGGGAACGCCTGCCTTCACACATCGCCACGATGAAGAGCGCTTGTTATCAGTAACACATTGCTGACAGCCGCGAAGGTAGGATTCCATCCACGTGATTGCAGTGTCAGACAGATACAAAGATTTCAACTTTGCAATAAGAATGTCAGTATCGACTGTGTCAAATGCACGGGAAAAGTCAAGAAGGGATAATACAGTCAACTCACGTCTGTCCATGGCCTCACGAGTATCTTCAACGATTTTAAGGAGTGCAGTAGAGGTACTGTGATAAGTCCTAAAGCCAGACTGGAGTGGATCGAGCAAGTTGTAAGTATGTAAATAGTCAGTAAGTTGTTTGTGAACAATACGTTCTAGTGCTTTAGATAAAGTAGGTAAAATACTAATAGGTCTGTAGTCTGTAGGAGTGCTTGGCCGATTTACTTTAGCAATAGGTCGAACGAGTGCATGTTTCCATTGTTGAGGAAATGTGGATGTAACAAGTGAAGCAGTGGATGTAACAAGTGACAAGTTAATGAATTTTTGTTTGAAACGTCCCTACGTTTTTTGCATAACCTGTGTGACAGTAATGGAAAATTTATTGTTTTCGATTTTCGTTATGATTTGCCATTACGCTCGTATGAGCATCACGGCATTCAGCTCTAGTTACTTTTAATATACACATAAGTAAGGTAAATGTAATACAACATTAATATTGTATGTGTACAAAAAAAAAGTATGTAGCTATAAAAATGTTGAAAATACAAGTTTCACTCATACTGAAGGGAGCACATTTTAATGTCCTGTACGTAACGAAGAGAATCCTATGGGAAACATGACATGTACTAGTAAATCCACTAAATACAACTCAACAAAACAATTGTCAGAGCTTTATTTGGAGAGTTGGTAACGGTCATATCAGTTGGGCCGTTACAGAAAGCATCATGGCTGACAAAAACTTTTTATTGTAAAAATCTTGCAGTAATTACTCTACAAAGCATTTATAATGCCATGTGACATGTAAAAAAATTCAGCGTAAATTCCTGAATGGTTTGAGTGGTTATTCAGGGCAATAAAAAAAATCGATTCGGATTTTATTCGTTTATACACGTATAGTACACTAATACCGAATGTTCATGCTTTAAAGAGATAATATTCCATGTGATGAGAAATTATCCTTTTTTTTTTTTTTTTTTTTTTTTCAAATCGCTATATAGTCCCCTGTCAAATGTACATCCGTGTGCTCCTTGATGATGCAAGTGTGGGAGTAGTCTCAATCTCCTCGTTTGACCTTTGAGAAACATAATTTCGATGGTGCCACTCTTGAAAATGGTGCGTTTGAATGGTGGGGGCAAAAAACAAAATGGCCACCATCGCAAACACGTTTTCCTATTTATATCAGTAACCGTTGGGATTACAAAAAAAGGTTTGAAACAAGAAATGTAGCTACATAGATTCTGCACAGAAAAGTTTATTACAACTTTTATGTAGGATCAACCGTTTTCTCATAAAAAGTACTTTTATATTTTTCAAAATTAAAAATGATTATGTCTCAGTATGAGGGTTTTGCAAGCGCATATTTACATGCCTGACATTAATTACACGGCCACTGGATACTTCTAACAATAATTAATATGTTAAACACTAATAAATTAAAAAATAACCCCTTTCCCTTATGTTGTGCCGTAGAAAACTGAAAGATAAAAAGTACCACTATAGTTTTAACCTTTTACGAAAATACTTTGGAAGAAATACAATGTTTGCAGAATTATTGGCCTATAGACAGAGTGGATACACTCCTATAATTACATTTTTAATTATAATCATCGTCACTTTCAATACAAATCTCACTTAGACCTAAATCTTCATCATCGTCTAGCTCGCACTCTCCCATATTGTCACAACGGTTGGGATTACCTTCGCAAGTGCACATTTCAGTACACCGGAGTCCATTTGACTGACATGTAGCCTACATGGAGTAGAGCGCCTTTTGGAGCATGAGCAGCGAAAAAGTTCCAAGATAAGCTCTGGTGCACAAGGGTTAGTACAAGCAACAGACTCGTATGCACTCCCTACTTTTTTCCATCCAAAATCTGAGGGCGGTGGGTTATTGGGATGCTTATTATGTCCTGATTCCATTCAAAACATTGAAGGTGAGCCCTTAGCCATGCCAGATCCAGTGCAGATCTTGTTGGAGGAACATCTTTGCATTTTTACTGTGTAAACAACAACCATCGCACAGGACCTAATATATCGGTCAGTGTAGTTTTGGGGATATAAAGCTGCAAATAAACGCTTCCAAGATAGTCCTGACATCTTCAGTGAGTGAAAGTGTAGTCCCCAATTTAGCCAAGGCTTCTAGCGGCATATCACTTGCGGCTTTCCTTACTTTATTTTACCTTTGCCAGCAAATGATCCTGTTACATCAGCTCCTAAAATTGCGTGTAATCCAGGGAGTGCAGAGGCTTTCAGAGGTCCAAGTGCTCTGTAAATTGAACGTTGAATGTACCTTAGCCGAGGAAAAATGCAAAATCTTTCGAAGCTGAGGATATCATCTTAGTGCTAAAATCAGGACATCAGTATCGGGGGAGAACACATGAGTAGTTTTAATTCCTTTCTGTGCTAAATAAGATGCATTTAATATGATCTTTGTGTTGGCCTCCTCCTGCGTACTTGCAAGACTGGATATATCATCGCCATGTGATGAAGCTGCTTTGTCCCTCCAACTGAGTAAAAACTGAGGACAAAAACTACATGGACCTCACTGTAATTACTGAATTCAGCAGTAATTACTGAATTACTGAATTCAGCAATTACAGTGAGGTTACTGTAGTTTTTTACTCTTACAAAGAAAACTCATTGAAGAAAGCGACGTGAGAGATTCGGCAAAAGGGCTCAGATCCAATGCAGTGCAAAATCGGACCAGAAACGAAAATTGGAAGTATTCCAATGCACAAATTAGCTATGTGTTCTCCCCCGATACTGATGTCCTGATTTTAGCACTAAGATGATATCCTCAGCTTTCGAAAGATTTTGCATTTTTCCTCGGCTAAGGTTCATTCAACGTTCAATTTACAGAGCACTTGGACCTCTGAAAGCCTCTGCACTCCCTGGATTACACGCAATTTTAGGAGCTGATGTAACAGGATCATTTGCTGGCAAAGGTAAAATAAAGTAAGGAAAGCCGCAAGTGATATGCCGCTAGAAGCCTTGGCTAAATTGGGGACTACACTTTCACTCACTGAAGATGTCAGGACTATCTTGGAAGCGTTTATTTGCAGCTTTATATCCCCAAAACTACACTGACCGATATATTAGGTCCTGTGCGATGGTTGTTGTTTACACAGTAAAAATGCAAAGATGTTCCTCCAACAAGATCTGCACTGGATCTGGCATGGCTAAGGGCTCACCTTCAATGTTTTGAATGGAATCAGGACATAATAAGCATCCCAATAACCCACCGCCCTCAGATTTTGGATGGAAAAAAGTAGGGAGTGCATACGAGTCTGTTGTTTGTACTAACCCTTGTGCACCAGAGCTTATCTTGGAACTTTTTCGCTGCTCATGCTCCAAAAGGCGTTGCTCTCCTCCATGTAGGCTACATGTCAGTCAAATGGACTCCGGTGTACTGAAATGTGCACTTGCGAAGGTAACCCCAACCGTTGTGACAATATGGGAGAATGCGAGCTGGGCGATGATGAAGATTTAGGTCTAAGTGAGATTTGTATTGAAAGTGACGATGATTATAATTAAAAATGTAATTGTAGGAGTGTATCCACTCTGTCTATGGGCCAATAAATCTGCAAACATTGTATTTCTTCCACAGTATTTTCGTTAAAGTTTAAAACTATAGTAGTAGTACTTTTTATCTTTCAGTTTCCTACGGCACAACATAAGGGAAAGGAGTTATTTTTTAATTTATTAGTGTTTAACATATTAATTATTGTTAGAAGTATCCAGTGGCCATGTGAATAATGTCAGGCATGTAAATATGCGCTTGCAAAACCCTCATACTGAGACATAATCATTTTTAATTTTGAAAAATATAAAAGTACTTTTTATGAGAAAACGGTTGATCCTACAAAAAAGTCGTAATAATCTTTTCTGTGCAGAATCTATGTTGCTACATTTCTTGTTTCAAACCTTTTTTTGTAATCCCAACGGTTACTGATATAAATAGGAAAACGTGTTTGCGATGGCAGCCATTTTGTTTTTTGCCCCCACCATTCAAACGCACCATTTTCAAGAGTGGCACCATCGAAATTATGTTTCTCCAAGGTCAAACGAAGAGATTGAGACCACTCCCACACTTGCATCATCAAGGAGCACACGGGAGCCTTTTTTTGTACATTTGACAGGGGACTAATAGTGCAGAAAACGTGCCTCCTATAATAAGAGTATCACAGTTAAAATTTATTAAAACTGACAGATTTGGACATTTTTCGTAATTTTTTTAAAGTTCTGTGATCGACACGCTATAGTTATGTTTATTTTATGGTTCAGTAAAGTTATGTAAATTAGAGTTTTGTTAAAATTTTTATGTTTTCCATTTGTGCAATGTATTCGAAAAATGAGAATTTAAAGAAAATTATTTGCGAGTTTCATCATGCAGATCTTCCCTAGTTTTGTCAGTTCAAAACAACCCAGAACTCACAGTGAGGAGGTGGCAACACATCAAGTTCCACCTACAGCCTACCCGATTACCCAACCAACCATCCAAAGTAGGGGTGTGTTAATCTTATTTACATCATAGGCCTATATTTTAATTATTTACAAAAAATTGACTAGTTTTCAGAGGTTCACTGTTCATATTCATATTACTTACAATTGTTTCAAAGTGTACACATTTAAAGTGACTTTTGGAAGAAATTAGGCAGAGGGAATCTTTATAACAACCTAGTTCTGATGTAGCCTTCTCTGGTTTCATGCCCACATACTTTAGTCGAGGCCTCGGTAACAGACACATCGGTTGACTGCCTGAGGTGACAGAAACTTTCTTTTGTCTCTGATGGGCTTATTGTCAGATTTAACGAATATACTTCCCATAGCATTGAGTGAGGATACAACAGGCAAGGATTCCAATCATCAATTTCAGTGTAATCAGTAGCTTCAAAGTTTGTCTTAGCTTTCATGAAATTTCTAAAAGGTTTCCCTTTAGGTGTAGATTGTCATCCTTTTCAAATTGTCCTATATCCAAGCTCTCGAATTTGCTCCTCCATAATTTATCGTAGGTAACAGTAAATTTTCCGACTATGAAAAAACTCATTGCGATCAAGTACAGGATTAACAACTTGAAGTTTGCCCTCATATAAATACCATGATGCTTGAATTGCTAGAAAAACATGTTTAGAGCTGCCAGTAAAATATTTTCTCAGATTTTTTTATCTTGAGTCAAATAGGCATGTAAGATTTCAAGACGAAAAATATTGGTAACTATTTGTTTCCAGTTTGTAGAAGGATTGGATAATCTTATATACAGCAAAAGTATTCTATTGGCTGCAAGTAGCTACCTTAATTGTGTCAGAGGACCAGGATCTCGAATTGACAATCCTCTGGACAATGTCCCGACTTTATGCTTTGGATATGTTTAATAAATACTGCTGATCTTTACTTAGCATCTTGCTGTCTACTTCTAGACCCAAATAATCTACAGATATATACTCATCCGCAGGGAGCTTTTCACACCCAGTAAGCTGTTGTACAGTGGGCCCAGAAGAAGATTTTGATTCTGTGGTTGCACCATCTATATGCTGGAAAATATCTTGGTCTCTCGACTTCAAGTTGTTAGTCTAATAATTGATCGTAATGTGTTATTTTCACACTCGGAAATTTGTTGTTGACTATGCTAGTTGATGAAAAAGAACAAATTCGAGAGCTTATTATAGGAGAATTTAAAAAGCAAGACAATCCACCTCTAAAGGGAAGCCTATTAGAAAATTCATGAAACATAAGGTAAACTTTGAAGCTACCAATTACACTGACATTTTTTACTGGAGTACTTGCCTGTTGTATCCTCCCCCAATGCTATGGGAAGTATGTAATGATGGTATTCCATCACTCATCAATTCCGACACTAAGCTCATCAGACACATCAAAAAGTTTCCGTCACACTCAGACAGTCGAGAGATGTGTCAAACTTGTTACTGATGACTCAACTAAAGTAAAGGGTGCGGCAAAACATCCTCCCTATTTTAAAATTCAAATAAAAAACAGATGAATCAAAATAAAGAAACTGTATTAATATTAATGATATCTACACAGTGGGAGTTTAGGGTTTTCAGTATAATACATTAGATCGCCTCACTGCGAAGTGTCAATAGACCTTAATCCTGTCTCCGTGCTCTTATAGCAAGATTCACCATATCAATTGTGTCAACGTGATTATGAAAATCATGTGAGGTCAAGTGCAAACATCCTTGAAGCTGTACCAGAAGATGCTGTGGTCCTTTTTAGTAATTAAACACATTTTCACTTATCTGGATGTGTTAATAAGCAAAATTTCCGTTATTGGAGTGGACAGAACCCTCGTGAACTTCATGAAAAACCTCTGCATAGCAACCGTGTTACTGTATGGTGCGCAGTTGGAAGGGTCGAGATAATTGGTCCTTACTTTTTTTGAAGAGAATGGTGCTACTGTGACAGTAATCTCTGAAAGATACACTCACATGATCAACACATTTTTTCGCCAGGTCTCAATGCATTGCCAACTGAACAGGTATGGTTTCAGCAGGACGAAGCCACCGCTCACACAGCTCGGATTTCTCTCCAAGTGCTGAGACAGATGTTTCCCGGGCGCTTAATTTCTTTACATGGCGACATTTCCTGGCCAGCACGATCACCAGACCTTATACCCTGCGATTATTTTCTGTGAGGATATCTTAAGCGTGAGGTGTTTAAACATCGGCCGAGGACTCTGCCAGCCCTAAGAAATGCAATACTGGAAGAGATTGGTCTTATTCCTCAAGAAATGTTGGTTAGAACGATGGAGAATTTCCGAAGTCGCATTCAACAATGCATGGACAGTGAAGGACACCACTTGAGTGACTCATTGTTTATAACATGAAACTTCCCACTGTGTAGAATCATTCATGTTAATACAGCATCTTTATTTTGATCCATGTGTTTTTTATTTGAACTTCAAAATAGGGAGGATGTTTTGCCGCACCCTGTATGTGCACATGAAGCTAGAGACGGCTACATCAGATCTACGCTATTATAAAGATTGCATGGGCCTGAAAAGTCTCACTTTAAAGGTGTACACTTTGAAAAGAATTAGAAGTAATACTGAACCTCTGAATCCTAGTCAGTTTTTAAAAAAATATTTTAAAAATGTAATGTAGGTCTAAATAACACACCCTTACTTTAGATGGTTGGTTGGGTAGGGTGTGGAAGGAACTTGATGTGTTTTCACTTCCTTGCTGTGAGTTCTGGGTCGTTTTGATCTGACAAAACGAGAGATGAAACTTTAAAATCTTTAAATTTCCATTTTTTGAATACATTGCATGAGGGGAAAACATTAAAATTTTAATGAAATTATAATTTATTTATCTTTATTGAACCACAAAATGAGCGTAACAAACTATAGCCATTGTTTAGTAACCATAACGACAACCCACAGGGTGTCCACTGGTCGGGGGATTCCGGGAAAAGGCCGGGAATTTCGTATGGTCGGGAAAATCCGGGAAAAGTCAATGAATTTGTTAAAATATCCGGGAAAGTTCTAAAAATTGCAAAGTGGGATCAAAAAGACTCCTAGACAATAATAGGCTTGTATGAAAGTATATTTAATTTATTTTATTGTTCCTAATTTTGTATCTGTTATAAATTAAGTAATTATTGTTTGCAATTACTTTTGTTACTGAAAGTTTTTTCTTAATTAAAGTATGTATAATCCTATAATTTTTTTTACAGAGTTATTATAAAGTGCTTCATATTTTGGTCGGGAATTTCTTCAGCATTACTTGGTGGACACCCTGACCCATCCACTTAAGCTAGTTCTAATGTTATTTAATACTTTTTGTTTTTAAACTGTGGTTTTAGTTCTTCATCAGTATGTTCGCCTCTTAGTTCACATTTTCATCTCGTTATATTGCTACCTTGAATCTGGAGCACTCTCTACACTGCACCACGCTTTGCTGCCTCCTTCCATAGAGTTCCCCATGCACTCTATCCCTGGTGATCCTTGTCCAGTCTGCTGTGGTTGGTGTCTGGAAGTTATCTGCCCGTCTACACTTAGGTCGGCCTTTCCTCCTTTTCCCAGTTCGGACGTCTCATACTGTGGTAGTGTAAGGACACCTATCCTGTTGCAGTCTAGCAGAATGCCCTCCTATTTCCACTTTAGTTCTTGTGCTTGATTTCCCATGTCTTTCATCTTGGATATTGTCCTTATTTCCAAGTTGGGCAATCTGTCAGTTTTCTGATGTTTAGAATTCTTTTTTCCATTTTTTGCTGTCATATTTTCCTTAGCCTAAATAAGGAATGAAGTTTTTTGGGTTAGGCCCACATTTCCTTTCAACACCAGCCAAAGAAGCAGCGAAATAGATACTATAACATGATAATAATAATAATAATAATAATCACTAAACTTGAGAATAAGGTGACTGCCGTATCAGTGGGACCAAGTCTACAATGTCGCCAATATTACAAACTTGTCTACATGTCGATTGAATTTGGAAGATAAACAACAGTTTTATGAACAGTTATGTTAGTTTAGGAGCAGTATTCTGAGTAGCGTAAAAACGTTTCTACGGTACATTAAGACAAGTAGTGACAGCTAAATTCTAGGTCAGTGACAGGTTATGTTAGGTTAAGAACAGTTTATTAGTTTAGGAGCAATATACTGAGTAGCACGGGGTTTATTCTGTCTCACATTGGATCTCTTTTGCGACAGGAAATTTTACCCTTGCACAAGTGGTTCCTCTAAAGCTTAGAGGGGCATGGTCGCTACTGGCTGAGCATACCTCACTGTTTGCTGGCTACTGC
Organism: Ectobius pallidus; assembly: GCA_964059195.1. Lineage (NCBI taxonomy): Eukaryota > Metazoa > Arthropoda > Insecta > Blattodea > Ectobiidae > Ectobius > Ectobius pallidus. Next base: position 153,384,717 of record CAXKWD010000002.1, read on the forward strand.
ATTCTGAAGGAGTTGCATAATGATAATGATAATCTTCTTCAGGAATGTGTTGGTGGTAGTTAGGTGATAAACATACTAAAAGTCCCCACCCCTACCCCTTACGCTTCATGGGGGGCAGGGGTGGAAAGGGCCTATTTTTTGTTTTTCGCTTATAACTTTAAAAAGGTCCGTTGTAGGAAAAAACCTTTCAGATGCCAAATTAAAGCTGACATAATTCTCTATAAGTTGGTTCATATACACTTTTTGTCATATCTATAATTGAATCGGTCATTTAAGAAAGGGCTCAATGACACTTTTTTACAAAATGGATGTTATGAGGTAAATGGATTCACCAGGGGTAGATGCATGATTCTTTTAAAGAAAGACTCAATTCCACCTACTAAAGTTAGTTCTACAGCAGCTTGAATATACCATTCAGTTTAGAAATGCCTCAACTCCAGGAATGGAGTCCTTTCAATACTGAACCTTTCTGATACCTAGCAGTGAATGTAAGACTTATGGTCATTGTTCCTTGATTTTGGTTTAATCAAGAGATGTATCTATAAGCTAGATAGAATTCTTTCTATCGGGGAATATGTACAAATCATTGTCAACTCAGCAAAACAAGGAAAATTTACAGTTTTATTGGTATTGGCTGATGACTTTCTACAAGTCTCAACATAGTGGCAAAATTATTGCAAAAGACTGAAACCTAAGTTTTTTTAATGAATGTCAGTATGATTCAATGAACTCAGTACAAATTTGTGCTTCAACATACATTAGGGATATATATCAGCCACACCTCAGATGTGAAATATCTGCAATATCAAATGTGAAACTTCCTGAAAAGTGTGCTTATGAAAATAATGTTCCCATTTACACCAAGCAACATTTGTCAAAACTAATGTGTTATAACGTATACCAGAAGAACATAAGCATTTCTATGTAGATATGTAGATTTTACACTTACTGAATGTTTTCATTGATGTAGGACTGTATTTAGTATTCAATATATTAAGTTTTTCATACATCATATTTTAATGCTACATGAATCAATCATAATAGTTGATTTTATTTTAAAAGTGTGTTTTTGCACAATTTCAATGTTAAGTTTGAGAGATATACTTTTGAAAGGGCTCAATTCCATTACTTTCAATTACTATAATGCATCATGTAAGCACACTGTATTTCCATTTCACATGTAGAGATCTTAAAAGCACCTATTATAAGACATTGCATATGCAAGAATTTACTAACTGTCAATGTTTCTGTAAATAAACAGTTTTTTCTTTCTCCTGAAAAATTATCTTTTCTGTCAATAAGCCCTTTCTTAAATGACCGATTCAATTGTTTTCGAGATATAGACTGCTGGATATCACTAATTTTCCAAAAACTAATTTTTACCTCACGTTTTTTGTTAAATTTGTCTTTCTAACTCCTCAGCATTTCGTTTTATGGCAAAGTCATCAGGAAAAGAGTTGTAGAGCACTAAATTTACATTAGATATGTATATAGGTATTTAATTTATCTTCAACAAAACTCAAGTTACGACAGTTGAATTTGTCGGGTAAATTTAGTGATTTCTCAAGAAAATTGTACATTTGTTACTTCCTAATTCAAGGGCTATAAAGATATATATACACTGGATGCAAGAAACCACTTTCCTCATCCCTGTGAGATAGTGTCTAAATTCTACAAAATGTTCGTAATGATGATTATTATTGGGAAAATTATAAAGTTATAATAATTTTAAAATAGTTGTTTAATTTCGAAAAAAGAAAACCTGGGAAGAAATTCCAGGTTTTAAAAATAAAGCATTTGAAAAACCATTACGGTGATTGTATAGTAACAAACATTTGTAAAAATTGCATTTATTAAACAAATAAATCAATGTGCATTTACAAAAATATATTAAAGAAATATATTTAAAAAATCAGTGTGGTCCTGGTTCTCTTGGGACGAGAAGGTCTGGCTTCTGGTTGCATCTCCACAACTGAAGGCAGCAGGAGCTGAGAATCCCATCATCTTCCATCACTTTTTGATGTCGGATTCTGCGTCTGTAGGGGATGTGTGGAGTGGCTCCATTTCTTCCTCATCGTCATCTTCGTTCATTACAAGTATCTTGTTCAAACAGTTTCCCTGGCAGTTTTGGCATATAAAGGGGAATAGTTCAACGAAACATTCTTGCAGCCACATTTAAGACTGCTGCAATCCTTTGTGACATACAAAAAAATCTTGCTTAAAATTTCTTGTGGTGCTGCTGGGTCTTTGGTCAGCACTTGAGCAAGATGATTTCCCTTGCGTTCCAACCCCACAACTCTGGGGGTAATGGGCTTCCTAACCAGACCTGCACCTGGTGGTATGTCCGAAAGGCATGTTCTTTTGTTGCCCCCTTGCTTGGTGGAAGTGACGCGATATCAGGTTTTACATTAGTCATAGATTTTAGAAATGAATGGTAACGATAGGTGTTAAAGGAACTCTCCTTTCCTGGGGCGCCTTACCATCTTCCCATGCATGTTCATCCAGCTTCCTCAACATCAACTTGTGAGGAGGAGAGGTTGTAAAATACTTCGGCTGTTCTGTGAATATATGGGTGATTTTGGTAAAGTTTGACAAAACCAAGTTTACTCTTTTAGAGCGCTGCTGAAGTTGAATCGCAGCCAGTAAAAGCATGCAGAAACAGAATTTTTTTTTTCACTCCCAGCTGCTGCATTTGGTGGATGGAGTAAACATTGGTTAGAACTTTTCTGCTCCCTGGTTTAAAGAGTAAAATAATGTGGTCAAGTGAATATTTGCAGTAAATATCAATGCAAGATTGACATCTTCCCCAATGACAGCCACATTAGATGTTTCTCTTGTTGATTGTTCAATGGCTGTACTGACAATCAGCACATCAGCAGTTTTCCTTGAGTTTAGACCTCAGTAGGTTGATCAGTCTGTCTTTATTGTGCGGATTGGAGAGGATCAGTTCTTCATTCACTGTTATTTCGGTGTCCACATTGAAATACATATCTATGAACTTTCTCATTCAGTAGAGTCTTCCCTGTTTGGCCACTATAGTGCTGTTTGGTGAGTTCGTTTCCATCATCTCCTCCTCCCTGGGTAGTGGGTCTTGACAAATTTCACATGTTCGTCACGTATCCATTCATTTCTAAAATTTATGACCAATGTAAAACCTGATCTCTTGTCACCTCCAACAAGCAAGGGTGCAACAAAAGAACATGCCTTTCGTACATACCACCAGGTGCATCTCTGGTAAGAAAACCCCCAGAGTTATTGGGTTGGGAACGTAAGTAAAATCATCTTGCTCCAATGCTGAGCAAAGACCCAACAGCACCACAAGGAATTTTAAGCAAGAGTTTTTGTAAGTGCACAAAGGATTGCAGCTCAGTCTTAAATGTGACTGCAAGAAAGTTTCGTTGAACTATTCCCCTTCATGCCAAAACTGCCAGGGGAACTGTTTGAATAAGATACCTGTAATGAAAGACGATGAGGAAGAAATGGAGCCCATCAAAACATCCCCTAGACGCTGAATCCAATATATAAAGGTGATGGAAGATGATGGGGGTTCTTAAATGTGGATTCCTAATATATATAAATAGAGGTGTTTGAATAGGTTTTTATTTTTTGTAAGATTTGTTGTTTTAAAATTCAAAAGGTGGTGTTTTGTGATTTTATTTTTTAAAGACACTAAAGACATAGCATATCATGCATATATGATGATGATGATGATGATGATTATTATTATTATTATTATTATTATTATTATTATTATTACTATTACTATTATAATGAACAAAACTGATTAAGATAATCACAGTTTTTTAAAGGAAAATATTAGAAGGGAGTCAATACCAGAAGAGATGAACCTTGGATTTATAAGTTCTTTATGTAAGAAAGGGGATAAGAGGGAATGCACTAATTATAGAGGAATGTGTGTAACAAATCCATTTATGAAAACATTTACAAGAATTATTGAACATTAGTTGGAGAAAGAATACAGAGGACAAGAAGAACAGAATGGTTTCACTCCAGGACAATCATGCGTAGACAATATATTTATTCTCAGACTCATGATGGAAAAATATCGTGAGAAGTCAAAACCCTTGGGAATGATATTCATTGATTCGCTAAAAACTTAATGTTAGTGTGCCAAGGATATTATTATGGGTCGTTCTGAAGAAAACAGGTATAAGTTGCAATGGGAATTCAAATTCATCCAGATTACTACCTGCATAATCTACTTTTCGCGGATGATTAAGTAATAATTACTGAGGATACAGATGATGCGTCATATATGATCAGAAAGTTGGTAGAAGAGTACAGGATATGGGGATTAGAAATAAATTTCAATAAAACTGAATATTTGGCAGTGGGTTTGGAAGATAAGTTAATATGTAATACAGAAGAAATTGCACATGTTGAATATTTTAAATATCTAGGGTCTATTGTACAAAAGGATGCAACAACAAATTTAGAGATTCAAAGAAGAATAACGGATGGGAAGAGAATTATAGGAATGTTAAATTCAATTTTATGGAGTAAAAATATTTTACATAGAACTAAAAAATTAATATATCAGGCATTATTCCAAAGTACAACATTATATGGCGCTGAAACTTGGACCATAAGTAGACAACAAGCAAACAAAATAATGGTATTAGAAATGGATTTTTGGAGGCGTTCAGCAAGAAAATCCAGGAAAGAAAAAAATTCCGAATAGTAGAATAAGGGAAATAATGCAAGTTGAAAAGAATATTTTGGAAATTGTAGAAGAAAGACATGTACAGTCGGTCAAATAAAAATCGTCGGGACTCGTATGCAGTTAAAATTGAAGTTTTAACGCATTAGTTCACAAGTTTCCTATAAAAAACATAAAATACAGGTCATTCTCTGAACACATGAGGCCATGCAGCAGGAGGGAAAAACTGAACAACGCGGAGAGCGCAACACACGATATTCAACTTAATGTATTGTCATAATTCATTTTGCTTTGTGTCATCGCGCCACGTGCAAATGCTAGCTTGAGAGAAAGTGTAGTTAGGGCTGTAATTGACCTGCATTTTTCGGCCTCTGAAGCAGCGAGAAGGTTCCATATTTCTTAAAGAGCGGCTCAGAGGTGGGTACTTCACTATAATGCGACTGGATCTTTTCATAGGAAACGTGGATCTGGCCGGCCGCGTATTTCGATGCTAGATTGGTTGCAGAAGTTGAACGTAAGTTATTGATTTTGCACTACAAGTACAGGTATTATAAAATAAAATCTTTAAAAAATGCTCCTTGAATAAACATATTCCTCGCAAATTTATTCATTATTATTATAAGAACTTCCATGCAAGAATATGGCGGACGTGAGGCACATAGCCACAGCCTTCTATACATGTTTGTTTTGGAACAAAACTGACTAAATAATCAAGAAAATACATGGACAGACAAGAGGCAGGTGTGAACCTAACCTTAAGTCTTCCTGTACACATGCATATGCTCGTTCGTGGTACTTAATCAAATAATTCCCGACGTTTTTTATTTGACCGACTATACTCAGAATGACAGAGGATAGAATACCCAAGAAAATTTTGGATTGGAAAGTAGAAGGAAAAAGAAGAAGAGGGAAGCCCAAAGAGTGCTGGATGGATGGGGTGGAAAGGAGTATGGCGAGAAAAGGATTAAGTGAAGAAGATGCTATGGACAGGGACTTATGGAGGCAAAAGATTGTTTTGGGATGAGGGAAAACCATTGTATTGTGGAATATTCCTTAATAAAAAAAATAAATAAAAAAGATGGCTGCATGAAGCCAGTTACAAAATTACAGTTCCAGGGGCAGAAGCAGTGACTACTTCCTGAAGTTGGTTGGCGTGAAGCAGTTATTTTGCGAAACAGTTTTAAAATAACTATTCTGTTATTTTCGTCCCGCGCATTGTTCGTTAATCATGTGATAACCAGTGGCGTGTCTTGACATTGGGTTCTGGATAAACTGGATTTTAAAGTATGAATTTATAACTGTTCAAATGATACACGAATTCCCAATGTTTAAAATAATAAAATAATGTTAATATCATGCACATGGATTCGATTTCGTATATACCTATATAAGTATATTATTATTACTAGTACTACTATTACTACTATTACTAGTCAGCTAGTAGTGGTATTAGTATTAGTACCACAATCTTTATTAATTATTATCAAATTTTAGTGGATTTGGATTTTAAACTAAACTAAGATAGATAGTCACATAGATTTAAAAAAAAAAAATTATAAGATTCAATTTTAGAAAAACACTTAAATCAAGCTTAGAAGTTGGTTTTTACCCTTTGGTTCATACGATAGAGTCGAAAACGGTGTTATCCATACCTGTTGTATTAAAACGTGCAACATGCAAATAATCACAATTTTAAGATAAACTAACACTGCACTCAGTCCAATGACTGAGGAATGTAATGTTTATGTTACCATACCCTTCCCTTTATTCAGTCTATTGTCCGGCTTCATACTCGAGCGCTCTTCAAGAAAGCAGGTATCTGAAGAGACTACTTATGGCATCAGTTCTTTTCTTCTTTCAATATTACTTAGCTTTATGTAATATTATCTGTACACAGTCAATTATTTAACAAGGTTATAAAGTCATGCGAGAGTTGTCAGGTATGCAATAAGCCGCGAGAAAGTAGTAATTTCTATGCTTAACTTAGAGAAAGTTGTGCGAGTGTTCTAAGAGGTGAAATAAGTCGCGAGAAAATTGTAATTTCAGTGCTTAAGTTAGACAAAATTACGTGACTGTTCTAATAGGTGAAATAAGTCGCGAGAAAATAGTTACCGGTACTTTGTTGCTTAAGATACGGATCGTTGTGTGAGTTTCCCAAGAGGAAGAATAAGACGAAAGAAAATGACAAATAAATTATGAGGGTAAAGCAAGTCGTGTGAGAGCTCCCTGAGATGGAATAAGACATGAGAAAATAGTAATTTCAATGCTTCTGTTAGAGAAGGTGCGTGAGTCTTCAAAGAGCTGGAATAAGACGAGAGAAAATAGAAAAAAATAATTAGGACAGAGTAAGTCATGTGAGAGCTCCCTGAGATGGAAGAAGACGCGAGAAAATAGTTATTTAAATTCTTATAGTACAAAACGTTCGAGGGTTTTTCAAGAGGTAGAATAAGACTAGAGAAAATAGCAACAATTTTATTACGATAGAAAAAGTTGCGTGAGAATTCCCAGAGATGGAGGGAGAAAACTGTAATTTTAACATTTAAGGTAGAGAACATTGTGTTGTGTTTTCTAAGAGCTGGAATCAGACGAGAGAAAATAGTAACAATTTTATTAAGGTAGAGAAAGTCGCGTGAGTATTTCAAGAGCGGCAGAACACATGCTGGGGGTTGTAAAATCCGTTTTTGTGAATTTAACATTCAAATATGGCGGTGTGATGCAGGAGGTGACGTCACAGCCCAGTGCTGCCGAACAGTTTTGAGTGAAGAGACTAGCGTTTTCTCTCCAGTTTCTTTGGTGGTGACTTTATGCCGCTCTTGCAAAATAAATTAGCCTGTCTTCGCAAAGTTAATGTTTAGTGGGAGAAGTCATATAACTTGCACTTGATGAAACTGGACTGGCTGAATCATCGCTTAGTCTCAGCTCGCTCGTCTTTACTGCTGCATCATGAGATTTCGAGGCTAAGCACGCAGCACCACAAATTGACGCTTTATGCATTGGGGAATGCAACGGCAAAAAATATTTTGATGACATGGCTAATGAGTTTATAATGATTAATGGCTTGGTTGTTGCTGCCTTTATTTATTTCTTTATGAATCCATTATTTCCTTATATTATTTAGGTAGACTCAGTCTCAAAGTCTACCCTTACGCTACGCCACTGGTGATAACCGTACCGGTTTATAGGGCAAAAGGAAAAAAATACCAAAAATTGGTTTTATTTTGCAGATTACGGCATTTTTTGTTTTATTTCGCGGATAATGGCGTTTGTGGTTTTATTTATGAAATTCACATTATTTCGCGGCTTACATTTGCCCGCAAATGGTACCTAACATCTTAATATATCAATTTAATATAATCTTGACATCAGAATACATAATTTTGTTTTATCGCTAATCAACAAAAACAAACACCTCCATATATGAGGGGGTTGAAGCCAAAGTGGTGTAAGTCATGTTTTTTTAAATTTTTAACTTAAGTATTGCAAAGCAATGTTGAGGTATAGATCTGTTAAAAGAAAAATTGGTGTAAATCCTAGTTGTGTTCATACACTTACAAATTGCAGCAGAAGTTTAACTGGTGAATGAAACAGCTGCTTTGTTAACAGCCATAGTGGTGTAAGTCATTGACTTACATCACTATTCCTGTAAGTGTTTGTGAAGTGTGAGTTGCTACATCCGCAGTTTTGTAAACTTTGCACTGTATCTTATGAAACTGCTTCAAAGCAGTGATAACATCGACATTATTGACCATAAATTTATGGTAAGTAGGCATTAATACCTCTCTAATGATTCCGATTTTGGATCCATAGAATCCTATGCAGTCCGCCGGCATGGTCTTGTGGTTAGCGTCGCTGACTACAGATCCGTCGGCCCGGGTTCGATTCCCGGTACCTCCTCGGATTTTTCTGAGGTAGGGAGGTCTGGCAGGGGTGCACTCAGCCTCGTGATTCCAAACTGAGGAGCTACTTGATAGAGAAGTAGCGGCTCCGGTCCAGAAAACCACCATTAACGGCCGTGGGTGTCGGCATGCTGACCACATGCCCCCCAATCCTGCCATCTGCCTACGGGAGATGATGCAGCGGTCGGGTGGTAGGCCAAGTCCCTCCAGGGATGTAGCGCCACGGAGTTTAGTTTTAGATTCCTATGCAAGAGGTAAGACCGTTGTTGTTCCAGCTAACTGGTGAGCAATAATTAAAGTGACCAGACGTCCCGTTTTGACCGGGACAGTCCCGTTTTTGAACCTGGTGTCCTGGTGTCCCGAAAGATTTTGTTGGGACGCCCATTTGTCCCGTTTTCATAGAATAGGAAATTTATTTTGTATTTCGGTTGATTAAGATATTTAAATCTGTTCAGGTCAGGATAATTACTTTATGTTCATCCTTTTTAACCTAAGAAAGATTGTTTCTGGTGCGCATCGTCATCGTTCGTTACGAGCAACAGCCATGGAAACATTCAACGTGGCATCGCCGCGCCGCTAACTGCATTTCTTTCCAATGCTTGGCTTCAGGTTTAATTCTTTGTTCATTCTCTTTCTTGCTACAGTTGTAGTGTGTTGTGTCGGTTGTTATGATAGGATATTCAAGATGCCGAAACGCAAATGTATTTTTACTCCTGCCTTCCAAGAAAGGTAAGTGTGTTAAGGATTGCAATTTACAGAGAATTTAATAAAGTTTAAATCCTTACAATTATGTATAGATAAACTAATAATTTTAAACTTAATTTCTTTCGTAGGTACACTTTCATACACAAAACGCGGACCGATTGGGATGTTCGTTGCAGCGTTTGTAAAACAGAGTTTTGTGTGTCCCATGGAGGGAGGAGCGACATCGAACACCATATCAAATCTGCCAGGCATAAAAAAGCAGAAATTACATCTGCATCATCAAAAAATATAACTTCGTTTTCGGCCCAACTTCAGCCACGAATCGTGATCTGCACTTGGCTGCCATTGAAGGGGCTTGGGCATACCATGTGGTTGAAGAGAATCACAGCTTCCGTTCTAATGATTGTGCGTCCAAACTAGTACGAAATTGGTTTGAAAATAAGTTCTCTTGCAGTCGCACCAAGTGTGAAGCAATTGTTGTGAATGTTCTTGCACCACACTGCAGTGAATCATTGAGAAAAGAATTGGAGGAAGTAAGTTATGTAACGATTTTTACAGATGCATCTAATCATGGAGAGGACAAGATTTTTCCTGTTATGGTTAGGTACTTTTTACCATTGCAGGGTGTCCATGTTCGTATTCTAGAACTTTATGAACGTCCCGGCGAAACAGCTGATATTGTTACCGCGTATTTGACTGATGTATTTGAAAAAAAAACAACATAAGCAGCAAATAATTGCATTCTGCAGTGATAATACCATTAGCAATTTTGGTGGTGCAGCACGTAAGGGGACCGTAAATATTTTTTACAAATTGAAAATGGCACTGCACCGCGAAATCCTTGGAGTTGGTTGTGCAGCGCATATCGTTCACAACACAATCAAGACTGCTGCTGATTGTCTTCCTATCGATGCAGAAATGGTGATTCAGAAAATATATTACCATTTTCACACGTACACTGTAAGAGCTGAATCGCTGAGAGATTTCTGCAGTTTTGCTGAGATTGAGTACAAGAAACTCTTAGCTTACAGTAATACTAGATGGCTGGGGTTAATGCCAGCACTTCGAAGAGCTCTTGCACTTTTTGAAGGACTGAGGTCTTACTTTCTTAGTCAAGAAAAATGTCCAATGATAATTAAATCTTTTTTTGAAAACCCATTGGCTAAAATTGTTCTTCTTTTTCTGCACAACCAATCTACGACTTTCCATCAGGCAGTTCTCCAGGTAGAAGGTGAGTTAACGACTGGAATTGAAGTAGTCATGGCCCTTTCGAAGTTGAAAGTAAATATGTGTGAGAAAAAGGAGAACAATTTTATTCCCCATGTTGTAAAATGTGCTTTACATGAATTAGAAGAGGAAGGTGAGATAAAGGTAGGGGACTTCCAAGAAACAGTAAATAGTTTCTGTGATTCATGTATTCAATACTTGAAACTCTGGACTGACAGGTTTGAAGTCTATGAGAACTTTGAATGGATCTTACTGAACAGTGTCATAAGATGGAAAGAAGTTGAGATATGTATGCCTTTGATTAGTCGTGTTTCTGGTAAATCAAATATTGATGACAATGATATGTTTAATGAATTTGTTTGTGTTAAACAGTTTGCTACTGCAGATAAAATCAGTCAATGGAATAATGAAGGAATAGAAGCTCATCAGAGATGGGTTGAAATGTTTTAGCATTTCTCCTCTAAAAGCTTGTCATTTAGCAATTTTTCTAAGATTCTAGAATTTGGATTTTCACTGCCAGGCACTAATGCACCCGTAGAAAGAATTTTTTCACATATGAATAAAATATGGACATCAGAAAAAACACAAATGAAAGTTGAAACACTGAATGCATTGTTGCTTACCAAAATTAATCTCAAATATAGTTGTCTAGATTTTTTCAATTATCTGAAGCAGAATGAGAATCTTCTGAAGAAAATTCATTCTTCAGACAAGTATGTCTAAAATACAAGTTTCAATTATGTGGGCATAACTGCACTTCCTGATAGAATTGTACTCTTCTTTTAATAATTTTAGGACAAAAGTGAAAAATCTGCTAACTTTCAATCCTTTGTAAATTCTTGGTGTTTTTAAATTTAGGTTTTAGCACTATTTGAGTTGTATGTATTGTAAATTAATTATATTAATCTATGACCTGGCCAATTGTAATATACTTAACGCTGAATAAATATGAATTATAAATTATCCTACAGTACTAAGAGCTGTGTAACATAGTTTTTTCTATGTAATCACCTATATTGAATCTACTAATAAATGAACAGGGTTATATTGTGTTGTGTAATTCAACAAAATTATGTCTTAAATAGGTAAATAAATGTTTATGTCTATTTTCCCGTATTTTAAAATTAAAAAATATGCTATTTCCCTGAATGTAAAGTACAGATGAACGATTAAGCCTTACGGTAAGAACTATTTTTAGTCTTAAACATTGTAAAACTCAGTGTTGGAAAGTGTCCCGGTTTCACCTTCAGAAAATATGGTCACTTTACAATAATAGCAAAGTCAAAAAGAAGAAAGCTTTTTTCTGTAACAGAATGTCAGTTCAAGACTTCAAGTCTACAAAGAATCTTGAACAAGCCATTACAAAGAGAGAAAAAAAATGTCACGAACGAATCAATGTCAATAAAAAATACAAAAAATTACTTGAATTATTTTCAGTGATAATCATAATGAAATAACGACACCTTCTGGCAATGTACAACATGAAAAAAGTGTCAACAATTTCTTGTGTAATTTAGGCCTATTATAATGAATCTAACAAAACCTTCTGTTTCTCAGAATGCATAAAACATGACTTACACCACTTTGGCTTTAACCCCCTCATTTAAGTGTATAAATGTGTGTATATTCTGTATATATAGTATATAGGTGTATATGTGTACATACATAGGCCTATATCGTTATAGCTCTTGAATTAGGAAATAACAAATGTACAATTTTCTTGAGAAATCACAAAATTTACCCAGCAATTTCAAATTGTTTTAACTTTTGTTTTGTTGAATATAAAGTAAATCTATACACATATTTAAAGGAAATGTTATGTTCTAAACTCTTTTCCTGACGACTTTGCTGTAAAACGAAAGGCTGAGGAGTTAGAAAGACAAATTTAACGAAAAACGTGAGTAAAAATTACTTTTTGGAAAATTATTGATATCCAGCAGCCTATATATTGAAAAAGATTATAGATACGACAAAAGTGTATATGAACCAACTTGTAGGCAATTATGTCAGCTTTAATTTGGTACATCAAAAAGTTTTCCCTACGACGGACCTTTTTCAAGTTTTAAGCAAAAAACAAAAAAATGGGCCCTTTCCACCCCCCTCTCCCATGAAGCGTAAGGGGTAGGGGCAGGGACTTTTAGTATGTTTACCTCCTAACTACCCCCAACACATTCCTGAAGAAAAAAATTCCCCCTCTCCATGTCCTCTACAACCCCTTCATTGACTGGACTAAAGGTTATAATTTGTTTATGCAATAAAGTATATTATTCCCTTTCAAAATGTTTCATTTAGAATCACATTAAATTTCTCTTCCTTTAAAATCCCATGCTAAAATCAAGGTGCGTCTTATAATATATGGTAAAATATTGGGTAATAATATTAAAAATTTTAAATAAAATACAGGGTGATTCAAAAATCAATATACATTTTAGTGATACAGTCACTGTATTCTTATTTCTTGCACGTAATGTGATAGTATGCTCAACCAGAGGTGTACAAATCTCGATTTTATCTTGTCCATACCCGCTTGAACGCCAGGCAAGCAAGTTGCCAGCGTCACAGCTAGCAAGCAGGCAGATTTCTTTAGGCTTGGCTGGGTCAGGTTAAACCCAACCTATGCAAGCCAGAATAAGCTTTTTGACATTCCTATCAGCTAAACAACTGTAGTTGCTTTTCTAAATGCTGGTAGAAGAAATTCATCATGCAGATAAATAAAAGGTGGATAAAGTATTAAAAATCGTTTTAGCGTCTTAACACATTTATTATTTTTATTATTGTCATTCTTATTATTGATTTTATGATGTTTTCTCGAAAATGTTTGAAAATTTTTCCCATGCCAGACTAGTACCTTTGTTCATTGATCATTCAAACTCTCTACATTTTAGTTTCTCCTCGGCTTCCTTCAGGGTAAAATTCTCCATTCTCCTTTTGCTTGCACTCTAAACACATTTGAAGTTCCTCAACACGTAACTGCATGATATACCCAGTTTCATATTCTTTCCGCCAGGCCTTGCCGTTTCTTTAGGCCCCGTGAAACCCACCAGGTTATGAAGAGCTTGTGACTCACAGCGACAGTATTTCAGTTCATACTTCCAACGAAGCTTGCTCTCTTGTCAAGCAAGTTAAAAGCTGTGGCTGGGTGCAGAATTTCAAAGGGGCAAGCAAGCTAAAATCAGAATATGTACACCTCTATGCTCAACAAAGAAGAAAGAATAGCTGTTGTTTCTGCTCGTCTACCTGGTATGATGTATGAACAGATGCGAGCATATTTCGCCCGTAAATTTAGGAAACCAGGCCTGACCAGGCTGGCTATAAAGAAGAATCTGGTCAAGAAATTTTGGCGTACTGGTAGTGTTGCAGATGAAGAACATCCAGGGAGACCGTTCATATCACCAGAAGCCGTGCAAAATGTACAGGATGCGATCACTCGTAGCCCCTCTGCATCTACCAGGAGACTTAGTAGGGAGCTGGGCATTCCGCAAACCACTGTGTGGAGAACTCTCCGCTACATCCAGGTCGTACAGAAGGTTGAAACTGAGGACTATGCAACCAGAGAAGCTGCGTGTTATGATCTACTAGAAGCTATGGAAAATGACAATTTGATGGACAATGTCTTATTTAGTGATGAAGCTACATTTCACACCTGTGGACATGTGAATAGACACAATTGCAGGATATGAGCAGAGGACCAGCCAAATGTGATGCAGGAGTGGGAACGGGATACGCCCAAAGTAAATGTGTGATTAGGGTTAACTAGGTCAAAAGTTTACGGACCCTTCATGTTTGCAGAAACAACTGTTACTGGAAACACATACCTCGATATGTTGGAACAATTTTTGGAACCCCAATTGGTATCTGATGGGATTATAGATACTGTTGTTTATAACAGGATGGAGCACCACCCCATTTTGCCATTACGGTTCGCGACTACCTAAATGAAGCTTTTTCCGGCAGATGGATTGGCCGCGCCGCGCCAATGATGTGGCCTTCCCGCTCACCAGACCTTACACCCTTAGACTTTTTTACCTGGGGGTTTATAAAGCCTAGGGTGTACCAGGTGAAGATCAACAGCATTCAACAGTTAAAACAGCGGATTAGAGCTGCGGCTGCTGAGATTACACCAGCTATGCTTGAGAGAGTTTTTCGGAGTGTAGTGGAGCGATGGTCATTGTGTCTACACTTGCAAGGTGGTCACATTGAAATGCATTGAAATTATGTCCTACTGTGGTATATGTTTCAGTATTATTACGTATTGTGTAATAATACCTGTTTAAATAGAAAATGTATAATGATTTTTTAATCACCCTTTATAAAACTGCCTTGAGATGTCAAGTTACAGTTTTTAAGTGTGCTTGAAGTTGCTTCATCATGATAAGCAATGCTGTAGAAGAGCTCCAGCAAAGCTTACAAAGAAAACTGCTGCACTAGGAACAACATCAGTTTAAATGTCTACTGTATTGATTTAAGCGTAGCTATAAATCTTAGGTTTAGGCCATTAAAAACCTGTGTATATTCTAGATTTCAAATTACATTATAATTGTGCTTTCTCTAAAATGTGAAAACTCTGATTTCAGGAATGACTATGTGGCCCATGTTACTTGATATGACCCGTGATGAGTGCAAACGCATTCTCCGCAGGTTGGGTAAGTATAAAATATCATGTGTTACACTTTACATTATAAATGTTGTTGATGGTTATTGGGCATCAGATATAGGTCTATAGGCAATGCAATTTCATGCTTTTGTGGGAAAAGCGTAACTACCTGAAAATTTAGGTACAAAATAAAATTATTCAACATTATCGATTTATGTACAATTTTTTAACCTTTCATATATATAGGACAAACTGGACGAAAAATTCAAATCATTCAAGGTATTCGAGTTAGTCATATTCTACTGAGTCTATTTTTGTGAATTCAAAAATAAATGAAACCTTAGAATGATCTTACCTTTTCACCATGGGAAATTCTTTTGAATTTTATTCATACAGTTGTCTGCATATCTGGACATCTTTATCTGCGTGGTTAGTATTGCTGGGCAAAATGAGATTGATTATGATATTATATGCCATATTTATCTGAAGCCGCCCCTGAATTTAAGCTGCACCTGCATTTTTGGCAGTAAAGTAAAGGAAAAATAATTAAATTAACCCCAAAGTGAAAAAATAAATTGCCTCATTTTCATAATATTAAAGTAACACATTTCTTAGCTGAAATAGGCCTGAAGTAAGGAAAAGAAAGTATCAGCTGACTTAAGTTATGAAATTCTAATTTTATTTAATATAATGAAATAAAACTGACAGAAAAGAAAACAGAAATCAGCACTTCACACTTCATGTGACTTTCAGTGTTGAATTTCACGCGATTTTTCTGTTTTTCATAACTGCACTTTCCGTTACCATTAGTTCAAAATTATCATTATTCACACCCCCATACGTTACAGCATTGTTTTACTTCTGAGCAGCTCATAATTCATGTACAGTAAAAGCTCCTTATTCGCGCTTCCTTCATTCACGTTTTCACTATTCGCGGATTAAAAAAATGCGACCCAATTCCTATATTCGCGGCTAAAAATTTCTTTATTCGCGGATCTAATAATAATAAAAAGATTCCAATAGGTATCCAACCCAATATCCTTTGTAAATGCCGTCAAATGGACTAATAAGAAAAGTAAAATACAGTACTGTAGATCTTATTACAACTTTGCCTTTATTGTTAAATGATATCGCCGAGGACTTTGACATAAGCCGCCTTCGCCGCGATCGGTGTTTTTGAGAATGTAAACAAACAGAATGAAAGCAACCTTATTACTCAATGAATAAAGTATATTTTTAAATGTTGCTGTTCCGTTCTATGGTAAAAGCCGCTTTGCGTGATTTATTGTTTCATCTTTCACATTCGTTACAAAAATGGAAGTGGCGTTGTCATTATGGATCGAAGACCGCAACCAAAAAAGGGTGCCCCTGAGTGGTCCAATGGTCCGGGAGAAGGCAAAGCGTCTTTACGCTCATTTTAAAGAACCTGATGGTAGTTGTATGGTGAATGTACAGGTGGAGGATTTCAAGCATCAGAAGGTTGGTTCAAAAACTTCAATTAAATTGATTTTTTTACTGTACTGTATATATTTGTTTTTTTTTTATTTTGTCACCTAGGAACGTATCCCCTATAATCCCATATAAATTACCATTCCGTATTCACGGTTTCTGTATTCGCGGCATATTTATGGAACATATACCCCGCGAATAAGGAGCTTTTACTGTATATTCTGTAATACCGCTACATAAATTACAAAATGCACAAAACATCACTTGCTTGCACTTTTACGCATCTTCTACGATGCTTCGATGAAAATCAATATATTTTCGATGTTAAATCGATTAATATATAGATAATCCTGGAGATTCGAGATAATCGATAGGTAGTGGTGCTTAAAGGAGGGGAACCAGCCCCAATGGATCAACCAGCTATGTTGTGGTCATTTTTACCATTATTGCGTAAAAACACTTGTACGTGATTTTAAGCCGCAGGCATTTTTTGCTGGGCTTAATCTAGGAAAAAAAGTGCGGCTTATATCCAGATAAATATGATATATACATAGGCCTATATATAAGGAATTGACAAGAGACTTACAGATTTAAGGTATTAAATGAGGTATTGGATAGTTGTCATTTCTCATTAATGTTAAAATTGAACATAGGAAAGATGCAACAGGAAGTAACTCATCAGTGGGAACAAAAATTATAAGAACTTTTAAATGGAAAAAGGAGTCAAGGGAAATTTTTTTGGCACAATACTAATACAGAAGAGAGTGAAATAAGAGTGGGGAAATACAGGTGGTGTCAGAAAGATTAGAATCAATGTTAAGAAGAGTAGGGGTTACAATGGAAGTGAAAAATAAGGGGCATTTAAAGAGGGTGGGTTGGTTTGATGAGGAATGTAAAAGAGTAAATAAAAATATATATAATAAAACAAGTATTTAGAGAATGAAACGATGGTTGAAAACAAAATCGAATGAGGATAGACAAACCTTTGTGCTGTGTAAATGGGGTTATAAAACAAAGCAGATATAGGAAATTGCAAAGAATCTCTGTAAGGATAAAGGGACAGTGAATTTGATAACACCTAGAGAGTGGATAGAGTATTTTGGAAAGCTAGTAGGGCAGGAGGGAGGTGGAGTAGAGAGGCCAGCTAGGGGCGGCAGCTAGAAAGATTGACTGACTGGATAACGAAATATCAAGTAAAGAGGTAGAATTTCAGATCAGAACTTCGAAAGGGAACAAGGCCACAGGTGTAGATGGTATGCCGGGAAAATTTTGGAAGATGTTATCTTGACCAGAGAGGAGTATGAGTATAATAACTGATTTACTTATCAAAGTGAAAGAAAAGAAAGTAATGGCAGAAAACTGGAAGACAAGTATGATAGTTCCATTATACTATTACAAAGGAAAAGGAGATATACAAAAGCTAGAGAATTACAGTGGTATTATTTCTTATCTATATTAAGCAAAATATACACAGGTATAATGAAGAAAGACTAGATGTGAACAGAAGCAGAGGGTGAATTGTCTGAGTTTCAGGCAGGATTTAGGAAAGGAAGAAGACCAATTGACAATATAATAATTTTGCAAATTTGTAAGTAAATATTGGTACAAAAAGATGAAGAGTATGTGAGGAATGTTGGTTCAAAACGTGGTAAGTCCACCTCCGATTGTAATGTAGTTTTTTGCGGATTCGCATTAGCTGAGGTGTTCTGCATGATACTACATACCGTTTTTGTTTCAAATTGCAACCTTTCCCTGTTAAAATTGAGCATGAAATATGGGGTTCGATGCCCAGTCCAGAACTTGGTTCGGTGCAAATTACGTTCCACATTTTAGACGCGATCACCGATCACGTGTGAAACAGGTGGTGCGTTGAACTTGACGTCTATTGTTGCAGGTGTCTTCTAATGAAAGCGGTATTCACCAGACGCCGAAACAGATGTCATTAGCGGTCAATAATAAAAGAAGAGAAGCATGGATTTTCCATGATTTAACATGCTTGAAAAAACAGAAATTGTTTAAATTTGGACAATTTGGTACTTCGGCAATAGTTCACTTTGTATTAATGTTATCAGACATGATTGTAATTCTTAAATAAAATACTAACTTTCATCTTTTTAAATGATTTTTATTATAGTGTGGGTCAAAACATGTTAAGTCCATTACTTTCGAAACTTTAACTATCAATAAAAGATGTAAATGAAAAGAATGATTTGGCACTCCCACTACATTTAACTATATATTAATTACTGATTCTGATCAGAAAAAAAATATTGCAAATTCGTGTGATAGTTTGGCCACAAACAGTTTTTCGTCATTTCTGAAAAATCATTATTTGTGGACTAAACACGTTTTGAATCGACGCTCCTCATATATGTTCTTTGTAAATTTCGAAAAGTTGTTTGATTTAATAAATAGGGAGGTACTGGTTTACAAATTAAGAGCTAAACGTATAATATGAGTGAAGAATTTATTTTTGTGATAAATATATAGGTCTATGAGGAAATAAAAATGTGTGACATGCCAAAAAAAAAAAAAAACTATTGATCAACAATTGGGTTTACGGCAGGGATTCAAATTAAGTCCAATATTGTTCATTTTATTTATAGATGACATTTTGGAAAGAATAGAAAAATATAATCCTCATTGTCCGGTAATTGGAAAAAGACAAATCTTTGATCTCCTATACACAGATGACTTGGTAGTTGGGGCATTGACACTAATAGGGCTACAACAGGCAATTGATGAAATTAGCAAATTTTGTTCAGAATGGGGTCTAAGAAAAAATATTAAAAAATCAAAGGTAATGGTTTTCAGAAATGTTGTGAACTGAGGAAGCAGGAGAAGTGGTATATGTATGAAGTACTTTTGGATTTAGGGTCATTCCATGCCAGATCATCTCCACCCCACCATCTCAGATTAGGATGAAATTTGGTACATGGTATCTTCAGACAGATACTTCAGAGATGGCAGAGGAAGATGGAATGCATAATACTGAAAATATCTTTGAAGGACAAAGTAAGGAATGAGGAGATCCGTCGCAGAACAGGCATGAAGGACGTCCTCAACACAGCAGAGGTACCCAAATGGAGGTGGGGAGGCCACGTCGCGAGGATGGACTAAAAGAAATGGACGTACAGGTTAACAATGTGGGACTCAAGAATCGGCTGGAGGAGCATAGGACGACAAAGAACCCGATGGGCGGAATCCTTCAATTCCAGAGCGGGAGGACAGTGGACTAGAAGAGCAAGGAACAGGCAAGAGTGGAAAGCACTTGAGAATCAGTGTTAACGACATAGTGCAAGTAACAATAGTGACAACAATGGTGACAAATTTGGTACTGTTATTAGTTATAAGAATAGCAATAGATACTCGCTAGGACTGGTTCACCTAGCGAGACTTCGCGAGCCAAGTCCCTGCAGAGCAGGAGGCCATAGCCCTTATGGGATTTTAAGGCTAAAATCAATCAATCAATCTTCAGACAAATATAAGAACCCGTATTTTTCATTTTTGGAATATTGGCTCTAGTTTGGAATTTATAGCCTTCCAAAGTTTCACTCTGTTTGGTGGAATTTTTTCAATCCGCAACCAAAGCCAAGTGGCACATCTTGCTTCAACTTGCATTTGTAATAAGAGTTATTAACCCAGATAACGCTGACGTCCTTCCAAAAGGATGCAATCAGCAGTAGGTAACATGTTTATTTTTCGAAAGTTCTTCAATTACTCGCCCGAGTGCAGTGTCATATTTCGTAAGTAGAAACTGCACGATTTAATTTTTATGTTATTTTAGTCTTCATTGTTGAGAGGTTAATAGTGATTTTCAGCTGTGAAGTTACGTTTCTAACAAAATGGAATATGTTGAAGACCTTCGGATAGATGGGTCTGTGTTCTGTGTTTCTTCTTATTCTTTTGTTGCTAATTGTTATTCATTTATTGCCTTAAATATCTTCTTTACCATAGTGATTCACCAAACAAACATTACGAACAATATTGTAGGCCCCACAGCCCACTTTCCTAAAGCTTCCTTCCAGAAGGATGTCAGCGTAATGAGAGCCTACAAATTTGTTTGTGAAATTCTTTTGAAGAATAAAACCTGGTGTTTCATTATTGTACAAAAATATCTGTAAGTAAATATTAATGTGAAGATCACGTGAATATATCTTTCTTTGTGTCAAACTAACAGTCCCATGAGTTTCTTTTTTTTTTTTCGATGAAGACATGGTAAATTTGCTGATGACATATAAGAATTAGTACGCCGCAAAAAGAAATCGGCTTGGAGACCGTTCTAAAGAAGAGATGAAGTGTTTCATAGCGTTATTGAGTGGTTATGTCGACCTGCCACAGAAAGATATGTATTGGGAAAAGTCACCAGATGCCCATAACATATTGATTTCCAAAACTATGGCAAGGGATCGATTCTGATTTATAATGTGGAACCTACATGCTTGTAACAATGATGAACTACCTTTAGGTGATTGATTTGCTAAAGTACAGCCACTGATAGATAAAATAAATGAGAAATGTTTACAGTGCACATCACATATTCAAAGCCACTCCCTAGATGAGAGCATGGTACCTTACTTTGGTAAACATAGAGCAAAACAATTCATCCATGGAAAGCCAATTAGATATGGCTATAAGTTCTGGTGTGGTGGACCCAGTTTTGGGTACCTAAGCTGGTTCGGGCCATATCAAGAAGCTGGTGCATTACCTGATAATTATGCTGAAAAAGAACTTTGATATGCTGACTTATATTGACAAGCGGAGCAATTTCCCTATAGAGTGTATTTTGACAATTTCTTTACCTCAATACCTCTACTTAGGGATTTGCATAAGAGAGGAATTGAAGCCACAGGGGCAATAACAGCCAATAGAATTGGGAAAGAGTGCAATATGACCAACAGTGATGAAGAAAACACCACGGGGTACATATGACTTCAGGTCTGATGACACAACCAATATCCTCGTCACTAGATGGAATGATGACAGTGTGGTGAATGTGGCTACTAACTTTGACAGAGTCTTACCAACTCGTCAGACTATTCACAAAAGCAAAAAAAGCGAATTAGTGTTGATCAACCACAAGTCATCCACAACTATAATACACACATGGGAGGCATTGACAGAGCTGACCGAAACATTTCTTTGCACCGTGTATCAATCAGAGGCAAGAAATGGTATTTCCTTAACGTTACGCATTGCATACATGTTGCAGAGCAAAATGTGTGGCAAAAAAGGCGGTAAATTAGACCATCTATCCTTGCTCCGAAGAATAGTCACTACTATTTTGGAATCAAACAGAAGAGTGGTTTCTTCAAGAGGACAACCAATGGGTTCATCAAAGGCTAATTCTCTGTTAGACAAATTGTAGCATTATGTTGCCGACCTAACACCAGACAGCAATATAGGAAAGAAGAAAAAGCTCCTTTGCAGACAATGCCACAAGAAAGCTACAACTCAGTGCATGAAATGTGTTTTGTCACTTCATGTAGCATGTTTCGTTGCTTATCACACAAAGCAAATTGAATAACAACAATAAAGTACTCGAAGAAGTGTATTTAATTGTTTTCAGTGTTAGGTAAATTTCAATGTTCATTGTGCTGACGTCCTTCTAGGAGCATGGGCGTTATTTCAGAAAGTATGTAAGTTACAATAAATCACATTACTGTATGAATCTTTAGTTAAAATGAAGTGTTTTATGCAATTTAATAAAAGAAAACATGTTAAAAATAATTCCGCGCTATCTGGGTTAATGTAGAATCGTGAAATTCACCATACTTGTTCAGAATTTCATGTAGATTTCAAATGTCACTTGCGAAATAGAATGAAATGCCCAGAAGTAGGTGCAATTTTTGTTATAAGTGGAAAACGTGAATTACAAAAAATTGTAAACATGAGTTCAGTAATCCTGTTATAACTTTTTTCTATTAATCTTTACAACTTCGGGCTTGGTACCATTTGAAAATTTGCTACAAAATGGTGGAATAAAATTTGTGGATATTTACCTTCCTTCTTTATAAAAGTAAGTTCTTTATTAAAGCAGTGGTTAAGACGGTTATAAATCAGTTTTAAGTTTACAAAATAATTTGTATAGGCAAAAGTAAATATTTAGTAAACTTTTTATTGCAAACTTGATTGAAATAATTAATTATCCTTCTTGGAAATGCACATTTAATATACCGTAGGCTTGAAAAATACAAATGAAAAGGAGAAGAAAATGTTGGAAGAAAAGTTATGGTTCAATTAATGTCTGTGACAGGTTTCCCAGTGTGTGGGAGTGTTAGGAGCTGCTATTTTTCTGTGCACTTCAAGAAGTTTTCTGTGTTTGTTTAATCTGACTGTTAATGTTTGAGTGTTGACATATAGCTGGTTTATTTTTTTTATAAGTTATCTGCTTTCCATTTTCTTAAGTGGGTAAAACCGCCAGTTTTTTACAATCTACAATGGCTACCAATTTATTTGAAAAGTGTAGTGTAGGTCTTTCTATTAATTCTGCGTGTCATATAAATACATACACAGAGAAGAAGATAATTCTTAATATTGCTGATCCTCTTGATGAAGAAAAAGAAATTCTTCTTTGGAGGAGATGGATTCACATTTCATTCAAATTCAAGTATATGTTCACACCACTATGCATCACTCATTAAATATTAGAGGGAAGCGTTTAAAAATGTTGTGGCCCAGAAAAGAAACCCAAAAGGTCTATAAAAAGTGCCTTAAGACCTGTAACTCTTCAAATGGCCAAAGATGCAAAAAGAAAAGTTGGTGTTTTGTTCCTGGACAAAAGCTCTGTTCCAACTGTAGGATGAAGTTATTTCAAGAAAAAGAGTTTGAAAATTCACAGAATAGGTCTACTGAAGAGGAAGACCCAGACCCTCATAGGCTTACACTTACGAAGGAAGATCTCAGTGACACTACACCATTTGAAAAGAAAGATTTGAATTTAAGCATGAGTACTCTTGATGTATCGCCCTTAAAACTGAAAGCACTTTCCAAGCGTTCAAAAGTAGTGTATGGTAAAAGAAAGAAAGCTGAAGTCAAAAGTAAAGTGAAATCAAAAGTAGCAGTAGTTTTGAAGAGACCAGCAGATGAATTGCAATCTGAAGGAAGTACTGATGATGACATACCTGAAGAGTCAGTTATAAAGAGAAATGCAAGTGACTTAAATTATCTAATTAGATGAAAAATAAATTGATATCTGCAACATCCACAAGGGAGAAGTTACGCATTTTATCAGTTGCACCTAATTCCTGGTCACGAAAGAGAATTTCAATAGAGTACATAGCAAGAAACTCACGCCAGTTGGTGAAAGAAAAAGGAATTCTGAGCCTTTGCAAGGTCGAAAAATTTCTGTTGAAGTTGTTGAAAAAGTTATAAATTTTTATCAAGCAGATGAAAACAGCTGACTAATGCCAGGTGCCAAAGACAAGGTTAGTGTACACAAAAATGTTTACAAACAAAAACGCAATCTTAAGGAACTACACACATCATTTAAAGAGAAATTTCCTTATGATGAAGTAGGATTTTCTAAATTCTGTGAGCTGCGGCCGAAATGGTGTGTCACAGTTGGTCAGCCAGGGACACATTCTGTATGAGTTTGTTTAATGTACCAGGATCCAATCCTTCTTTTAAGTGCTATGAATTTAGACAAATCAAAGCTCAAGGATCTTATCAATTTACTGGTATGTGATAGTGATAACCGTGATTGCATGTTGAGCATATGTCCTAAGTGTCCAAATTCTGAAAAAGTACAAGAATACGTAAGAAACATTTTTACTGACTTTGATGATGAATATGAAATTCAGTTTTCACAATGGGTAACTACTGATCGCAGCCATTTACAAGCGTTGGTGCTTCCTTTATGCGAGTTTATTGATCTGCTTTTGAAGAAACTGACTGCTTTAATACCACATTCATTCATCTCTAAACAGCCAGTCAAACTATGTGTAACAGAAGAAAGAAAATATTCAGCCAAATGAAATACAGTAAAACCTCTATATAACGACCACCGCTGGTTCCACGAAAAAGTGGTCTTTAAGAGGGGTGGTCTCTTAATAGGGGGAATGCATTTTTATGTCTTGAAACTGATAATACAATAGAATAAATACAGTACAATACAGTATGTGTATTATGTAACACACAGTTGATTATTACTTACTTATACTGTAATTCAAATTGCACCACAACAAGACACTTTAATCTATGCAGGCCAAGAACACCGATCCTCTACTTACAGTATAACGGGGTAATGTTTTCCAGGAAAAGAAAGACACGTCTATTTTCCCTACAATACATTTTGCTTGGTGGACAATGAAAGGGACTCGTCCAGCACGTTTCTTAGAATCGAGAATTTCAGAAACCCCCTCATGTCCATTGAATAAACGTTTTCATAAGAAATAGAATTACCCCTCCGAGTCACTGCGATCATATAGATAATAAAGGCATGAATTCTTAAGGGTACTGATACAAGCAGGTCAGAGGTAGGAGATTGGAATGTGTTCTGTACAGTACTTGTATGCTGTTTATTGTAAGGTATTTCCCAGAACGCGAAAGGGAAAACAGCCCAAAGCATTGTTCAACCATATCACATTTCTGTCCATCACTCTTGTAAAAGTACTGTATTGAAAATTGAAGAGCCGTCTTGCAGTGCCCTCATCAGTATTTCTGTTCAAATGCTGATTAATGCCTACCATTTGAGTAAATATTCTTTACGATTTTGGTCGTTATAGAGGAGTTCAACGAAAATGAAACTCTGGTCGTTGGTCGGGGAGAGGGGTGCAAATAACATTGGCCTTATGGGTTTTACTGTCGGTTCCTAGAAAAATTGGTCTTTAAAGGAGGTGGTCTTTAAGACAGGTTTTACTGTACTAGTTTTCATGGACTTTTCAGAAAACTATTCTTTTGTTATCCAAGACGAAATTCAGTCATATCATTGGGTGTGTTCTGCTTGCACATTACATCCAGTAATTCTGTACTTTAGAAAGGATGTCTTTGTGCTTTATCTCAGATTACCTAAACCATGATGTTCCCTTCGTATATGAGGTTCAGATAAGATTGAGCTTACTAATTCATGAAGAATTCCCTAACATTAATCAAGTGGAGTATATCACCGACGGTAGTGCAGCACAATACAAGAATTTTCAAAGTTTGGTCAACCTCTGTCATCACTTGGAAGATTTTGATTTAAATCCTTCTTGGACCTTTCATGCAACAAGTCATGGTAAAACAGCTTGTGATGGTGTTGGAGGATGTGTTAAAAGGACAGTATCTAGAGTGAGCTTGCAAAGACCGTATAAAAATCAAATTTTGAAAACTGAGCAGATATTTCAATTTTGCAATGAACACTTCACTAAAATTAAATTTCAACTGATCAAACTCAGCCTGGAACAAGGTCCTTGCACTATTTCATCCCACTATCTAAAGCTGTAATAGCAGCTAAGTGAATTAGCACTGATGAGAATTTTTCTTTGACTGAAAAAATGGAGAGCCTCAGAATAAAAAACAATTCGTATGTGTGTTCAATTTATAATGACAAGTGTTATATTGGATTAGTGCTTCAATAAGAAGATGAAGATGCAATGATTAAGTTTATGCATCCTCACTGGCTAGAACATCATAATTATAGCCAGGAAGATGCATGCTGTGTGCCATTAGTCAACATTCTTTGCACTGTTGATGTTCTGGAACTTGAGACTCAAGTTGGAAGGGTGCAATATAAACTGACATCCATGAGTGAGAGAAAAATTACATCGAAATGGTCAAAATGGAATCAGCATCTTCAAAGATTACATTGATAAAGAACTTAGAGTACTTCAGATATGTAAAACATCAAGTACCGGTATTGTGGAAAAAATGCAATTTTCATGAGCACAGGTTGCATGCCTAACTTTGACTACTGCAATTATGTATTTTATTTTATTTATTTATACAAACTTAAGTACTGTAGGCCTATGTATATATAGTTAACAAAAATTACTGTCAATTTAAAGAAACGAGGGCTGATCCCCATAACAATGACCATGGATACTGCTCAAGAAAAGTTGTTGTACATGTTACAATGCAAGTGCATGACAGGGTGTAGCACCGGGGCTTGCAGCTGCAAAAAAGCAGGATTCCTGTACTCAGCCATCTGCAAAAATTGTGCAGAAAATGCTTGAGAAAATTCGCCTGAGACCAACATCAACGAGGGAGACACGGACATTGAGTGCAACGACGAGGAGGAGATCATCGATGAGATCATTGCTCAGGAGGAATATTACTGAGAGATGATGCCGATTTGCCATCGGGAGCAAAGAGGTCAAAGCTTTTAAGAATCAATATTAATGAATAATTTGTAATAATTTACACATTTTCTACTTAGTTAATATATCCACATACCCCATCACGTAGTATAATCTTTTTATAAAATACATATTTATACAACGATAATTGTGTACTTTATTCTTAAATGAACATCTCATTAAGGATGGGATTTCTATTGTGTAGGTTATTGAACGTTATTCATACAGAAATGTTTATTAAAGATGACATTTACTAGAGAAAATGTTGCATTTTCACAGTTTTTCAATATTTTGAAAATTTTTCAAAATTTTGAAGCGCCCTATCTCGGTATATATATGGTTTTAGAAAACGTGTAAACAAATAAAATAATAGGATATTTTGTGCTCTTTAACTTTTGTAATAGAATGTTTTAGGCTGAAACGTGTTGTTTAGGAGTTATAAGGAAAAAACTGAAAAAAGTCCCAAAATTTCGGGGTTTTTCGGCTGCCCTGAAGTTCGCACAGGGTTCTCGAATTGGAAAACTTGGATTCTACACCACAGAGTACCCACATATAGCATATTAAAAAATTATTAACTTCGGACCTTTTTCCAGGCAACCCCTATTTTCAGTACCTGGTGACTGGACTAGAACTCATGTTTACAATTTTTTGTAATTCACTTTTTCCACTTCTAACATAAATTGCACCTACTTCTGGGCATTTCATTCTATTTTGCAAGTGATATTTGAAATCTACATGAAATTCTGAATAAGTATGGTGAATTTCACGATTCTACATTAATAATTGTTATTACAAATGCAAGTTAAAGCAAGATGTGTCATTTGGCTTTGGCTGCGGATTGAAAAAATTCCACCAAACAGAGTGAAACTTTGAAAGGCTATAAATTCCAAACTAGAGCCAATATTCCAAAAATGAAAAATACGGGTTCTTATATTTGTGTGTAGATACCATGTACCAAATTTCATCCAAATCTGAGATGGTGGGGTGGACAGTGCATAGCTTGGTTGGATGATCTGGCATGGAATGACCCTTTAGTGAAGGAATTTGAGTGTCTGGGGATGAGGATGTCTGCTAATGGGGGATGGGATGTACATGAGAAAAAAAATGGCAGTATTTGGTAAAGCAGCTATGAGAGTGGTTGGAATATGTATGTACAAAATTCCAAATATTTCAGTTATATGGTTAGAGAGAATATATGAGTCAGTGGTGGAAGCAAAAATGTGGGGGTATCAAAGGGGTGGTTGAAAGTCGACCTTGTACATAGATGTTTTGTAGAAAAGTGTTAGGCCTACGAAGGAGATCACCAATGGGAGTGGCATTATCAGAATTAGGAAGCATAGGAAGGAAAGGAATGATAGTAGAAAGAATATAGTAGAAAGAATTATGAAATATTGGTTCATAATATAAATTTGGATGAGAATAACGTAATAAAGGAATATATGAAGTATTTAAGTGAAGGTAGGAGGCATGATAATTGGGTGGAAAAAATTAAAATGATACCTGTACTGGAAGAAGTTGGAAGGGAGTATATTTGGCATTGAGGATAACATAATAGGATAGGTTTTTGGAAGGAAGTAAGAAAAAGAATGGAAGACATGGAAAGACAAGAAATTTGGGTGAGTTTTGTAAACAAAAGTTCTTTGAGATTATGCAGAGTAATCAAAACAGACTGGGAAAGGGAGAAATGTGTGGATTGTTGTGATAAGCCTGGAAGGGAGGGACAATCATGTATGAGAACAGGGGAGATATTTCTGAAAGGGTTAAAGAAAGAGAAAGAAGAAGGTTGTATGTTATGCAGTAAAGAGGAAGGAATATCACATTCCCTTATAGAATGTGGAGGGAAGAAATTTGGGAGAAATGTATGAGATTAATGTGACTAATGTTAAATTGTATGGGTACTTCTAGTCAATTTCAGTACAATTGCACATGTAACATGTGATCTTCAATCCAAAATAATAAATCTGTTATCAACATATAATATATTTCATATTATTATTCATCAGTTCTACATTACACAAGAATCTTATTTTCTATAATATTGGCCTACTAATAGACTTCATAATTTGTGAATACAGTTACTACAATTCAGGTGAACATTGTAATCTACGTTTCCAGCATTCATATTTTCTTATAGGTATTATATATATTAGTGCTTTTAGTCTGAACATTTTCAACTATTTTATTAAGATCAACACTAGCGGAACTGTTATTACAATTCAGGTGAACATTGTAATCTACGTTTCCAGCATTCATATTTTCTTATAGGTATTATATATATTAGTGCTTTTAGTCTGAACATTTTCAACTATTTTATTAAGATCAACACTAGCGGAATGAAATTTATTAATTAAAGTGGGAGAATTTACTTAATGAGATAACTGCCATTAAGATGTTCAAATTCAGGGAGTAGACAAAACAATAAATGGAAGTACAGTGAACACCTCTTAATGTAATTGCGGATAATGTAATCAGTCAGGTAATATTATCACTTTTATGAACATTGAAAAAATGCTGTTTATTGTGATCAAAGATTCGGTTTATGTAATCACATTTTCCTTTTTGTGGCTTTATTTCCATGCACTGTATGTCATTCAAAATTTTGTTTTTAAGGGTTTTGTTTCTAACTCAACTGTATTCTGTTGTACAGGAGGTAGCAATTCTGTTCCCAGCTCATAGGATGACCAGTTCGAAGGGGTTGGCATTACCAAATTTTCTCTTTTAAGCAATAAAATCTGTTTCACCCCACAGTTAAGCTGCAGCTTTTGATTTTTTAAGATAACAGGCTAGTGTAAAATGAACAACAAAAAAACTTGACCAGACTACGTGGTGTTCGCCACACATCAGTATAGACTTCCAAAATACTTGTAACTCATAACTGAGTATGGAGTATTGGTTAACGGGCTCCTTAAGGAAAGTAAAGCAATTAAAAACTTTGTTACTGATTGAAAAAATAGTTGCTTGCAGTCTATTACTGTATTAGCCTATAAGTGGTTCAGTGATTCATAGTTACTTATTATGTTATGAATAAATATTTTCAATGCTGTTTTGTATTATATTATCTTATAGGCTTTATGAATAAATAACCTTAATTTAATTCCTTCAGCTACTGTTATCATTCAGTTATTATTATCAGATTAGCTGCGTCCCAAAGTGATCACAAGAAGTGCCATGCGCTGTATTTAGGAAAAACGAGAGAGAAGTGGATGAGAGAAATTAAGAAGTAGATTAAGAGCGAAATAATTAAGAAAGGTGTGGTAAGTTAACCAGAATCCTCATTCATACATAGAACCTAGGGGTATGAGAGGATTCTTAAGGGATAGTGCTAGACTTAAAAATAAGATAAAATATAAAGCGGATGTAGATAACTATGTATATAAACATGTATAAATAAAATTCTATTCTATTCTACACAGTTCTGTCATGTGATTCAAGATCATATAAATTAAAATTATATTTCATTACACAGTTATGTCATGTGACCTAAATAACATAAGTTGAAATTATATTTAATTAGCTGACCCATCAATGCTTCGCATTGTTAGATTTATGTATATATAGGTTAAGTGAACACAATTTAAAGTCGATTAGATGTACTTCTATAAATCATCAGCCGTCCAGCCAACACGGTGGACGTATTTATATTCCACACACTCCTTCACCCGTAGTTTACTCTGATTATGTAAAAAATGTAATCGTTCTGTTTCAATTTTGGCAAACATACAGTTAATTATCTGGGCATAAGGGATGCGTTCGCTCATCTCATGCAGCGGGCTCCGATTCGAATACTGTTCGGAACAAGTTAACTTAGAGTTTTTTCCGGGATTTTTCCTCACCTGTGAGACAAATGTCTGGTAACTTTAGACTCTGGTAACTTTAGGCCCTAGTGGTCTCCGGATATCATCTGGCAGCCATTATCATCATCTTCCCATTCTTGCCTTCTTCAGAGTGAGTGTGTGAATGGTGTATCTCGTCCTATATGTTTGTGTTGTCTCGGAGGTGGCCCCGGCATTTGGCTGATCATTCATCCGGGAGGCCCTCCATGTCCTTGTCTGGTCAAGAAAGTATGTATGTGATCCATAGATAATCCCTCTCCCGACATGTCGCGGCCCTGTAAGGCCCGGGCAATGTGGGTCGCTTAAATGACCCCAAAAGGGAGGGGTAAAAACTAAGTTAAAGATAGATTGATAATATGGTAAATAGAAATTAATCAGGAAATTATATCTATTGATATTGTATGAACTACCTGGGGGTAAAGGCGGCCGGTGCATAACGCTGACAACATTACCACCTTCACGTCCTGATTGTCTATAAATCTGGGAGCCTCAACTTCTTGGAATCCTCTGGGCCTCCATGGCCTGTAATAGGGAACACTTTACTTACTATCTTTTGCAATGCAGTCCTAGGCTAACTATAAGAAAAGAGTTCAACTCTTAAGAATAGAACCCAGGACCATCTAAATTTACTTCATGTCAAAAATAGTTGATAATCATTTATAGGAATTCTATTGATAGCCTTTCTCATAATTTTATATCTATTAGGTTTACATGAAATTGCAGTGTCATGCCAAGCCACCTGTGTAGTTAAAAAAAAAATAATGTTGTCATGGGGATTGTATACATGCAATATGAATTCCTTTTGGTGAATTTCATAACTTTACAACCCTATTTTGGCCCTTAGAGGCCCTTCGAAGCCAAATATTTTGAAATCCTTTCTTAGTGCGCCTCTAGAGCCTATGAGCAATATGTGTACCAAGTTTCACATTCCTAGGCTGTATAGTTTTTGAGAAACTGTGATCAGTGAGTCAGTGGGTTTTGGCTTTTATATATAGAGATTACACAGTTATGTCATGTAATTCCAAATAACATAAATTCAAATTATACTTCGCTTCACAATTATGTCATGTAATTAAGATGACATAATTTCAAATTACATGTCATTACACAGTAAGTCATGTGATTCAAAATAAACATAAATTCGGATTATATTCCATTACACAGTTATGTACACATACAGTGAAATCTCGATAACGATTTCGCAGGGACCAGAAAAATATATTGTTGTAGAGAGATATATTATTATATCGAGAATTTAACAAAAAATGTTCAAATTTTGGTAGTGTATAGGAAACAACTTCAATAGCTGAAATTCTTTAAGTATTTAGAGAAATAAAGAATTTTATCACAAGAACTGCTATACTGTACTCTATTAACTCCACCCTTAAATTATTACACTATGAGCAAACACATTTTAAATTGCATTATAGCACAGCACCATGAACATGATGAATCATTTTTGCCCCAGTTTGTAAAAGTCGGAAATGACAGTCTGTTTAGCTTTTTTATGAACAGGGATACACACAATGCCCTTATTTGATTCGAGGTTCACTAAATGACATTCTGGCACCGATGGAACACTCGACAGAAAATTCTGCAGAGCCTCGCAAGCACAGAGAGGCAATGGCTTCAAGTGCAGTTAAGGTTGGTAGATTCACACTTTGTTCTACCTCCTCTTCTTCATCTTCCGCCTGCTTGTTTTGGATTTCCTCAATGTTTTCTTCCGTTAGCTCCGGGGAGTTCATGATTTGCACTTTCACGATCTATTTTCATCCTTGTACCGAAGAAAAGGTATTTTACGGGGATTCTAAATGTAATCGTAATGGAGAGGTTTATCGTTATTAAGAGTATCGTAAAACCGAGGGGAATTTTACATTATTTTAATGGAAAGAATGCCGGGACCAAAATATTTTAACGTTATAAAGAGTATTATCGTTATAACAGCAATCGTTGTATGGGGATTTCACTGTATATAAGTTACGGCATGTTGAAAATAAGTACTTACCGGTATATGAACCAATAAAAATAGTATTATCACATTCAGAAAACCCAGAAATGTTTAAGATAAGATAGAAATTGAAAATATGTACTTATTAAAGTTGAGATAGAAATGGAATTATGTCATGTAATTCAAAATAACATAAGTTAAAATTGTATTTCATTGCACAGTTATGTCATGTAATTCAAGATAACACAAATTCAAATTATATTTTGTTATACACAATATGGAAGTGGAAAAAATGTTATATACAATTCTTTGTGTAAGAAGAGGTTACTAGCCTTGGTCTCTATTGCCAACCCTTACTTTGCTTATTATATGTGCAAAATCTTCCTCAGCTGGTAGCTGCTGCTTACATCCCTCAAAGTGATTATTAACTAATTTCACTTCACTTTGACTTTTGGATCAATTGTGTAAGTAGTAACAAAGGAAATCCTTCTAAATGTTTCATGAGGTTAGTTATCTGTTTTCAGTAGAAATAATCTCTCTAAATATTGGGTAAATTTGCAGAACTGGAAGCATATGGCAGTATGGTTTCTGCTCTGCGAGCACAGGGGGAGCTCACTAAGGAGAAACGTAAGCTTCTGCAAGATCTTGCATCCACTCTGAACATCTCAATGGAAAGGCATAGAGCTGAAATCAGAAGAGCTGTTAATGATGAGAAATTAGCCACCATTGCTGAACAGTAAGTTCTGATCACTTGTATAGTTTGTTGCAGAAACATCCTGTTGTTGTATAGTTGTTAGTTTTTTAGTAGAGAGAAGCAGGCTAATACCATAGTACTGTTGGTTGAGGAACTGTACTACAGCCCAGAAGGTCACAGATTGGACCCTGAGTAGGTTACTGAGGATTATCAACTGGTCTGTCTTCTGGTGACTATGTCCCTGGGCAGGGTTGGCCAAGTATTTTACATATAAGTATTTTGCATGTAAAATATGTAATGTAAAAAAACAGTTTTTTTAAACATGATGTAATGAACTAACATTTAACTGAATTTGACAATATATGGAGTCATCATTTATTATTTGAATTGTGAATAATAAATCAGGTAAACTGATAAAGCAAAGTGCCAGATGGAAGTTATATTAATGACATATATAATAGAACAGCTCAGCTTCACCAGAGAATTCGATTGGTTCATATTACTAAATTCATTTATTTATTTTTAAGTTTATAATTTTAATCAACATTTAGTCAATTAAATATTACTGAATACCGTATATACACAAATACTACCCGCATATTTTTTTCAAAAATCGTGAATGAAAAACTGGGGTGCAGGTATTATTTGACTACTGGACTCCTCTTATCTGAATTTCGACAATCGCTTCAATATAGCAGATAGTTTGTAGTAGCATCACAGTAGGCCTATAGTATAACAGTAGCCAAGCTGTAATGAAAGGAAAATGAAACAAAGAAGATGCTTTCTTATGCACGTGATCCACATAGAGACGCCAAGCAAACAGTGCTGTGCAGAACCACTAATTCGGGAAAAGTTCGATGAATTTAAACACTACTTTGACCTTGGGTCGAACGCATGTCATCGTGTGTGATTCCCACTGAATGAAGAGTGTTGTTGTTGCTGAGGGTTTATGCTGTGCGTATCAGACTGCGAGATTTCAGTGGGCTGTTACCATGCACGTTATTTTTATAAGTACCTTTTAGCCTACCATATTTATTTCTTTTATGATATGAAATGTTAATTATAACAGTTTAATTAGGAATAAAACTGGCAAAATAATTTTATATATGGGCCGGTAGATTTTTTTTTTTTCAAATTTCCTTTCGAAAAATTTGGGTGCGGGTATTATTTGGGGGCGGGTAGTATTCGGGTATATACGGTAATAATTGCAAGAGTAGTGCCCATTTCAAAAGGAGGAAATAACTCAGACCCTATTAATTATAGACCAATTAATATGTTACCGGTTTTGGTTAAGGGTGCTATTTATGCTTTCTTTTGTACGAAAGAAATGTTACAAATGTTACATAACATTCTGTTTCTTTAAGTTTATAATTACTTTATGACACACAAGTGCAAAGATGAAGTCAGTGGATTCCTTCTCTTCTTGTGTAATCAGATAACTTCTCTGTTAGCTGTACATATTCCCTTCTTTTCTTTCTACTAAAAAAACATCCTATTGTTCAGGCCCTGAAAACCCTTAGAATTTCTGGAGTTTTGAGGCTTCCAGGATTCCAAGCGCTCTCGTTACTCATTTCTTGTTAGAGACTGGGACTCCCCAGAAGCAAGGTTGGGACTTGATGCATAAAAAGGGGTTTTGTTCATGATGTGTAAAATAGGGTAATAAAAAAAACACAATTTTTAACTTTTTTCCATTTTATAAATTTGACATATGGATCAAGAATTAGAATTGGAACCTGCTGATGCAGAATTCTAATTTGGAGCTTGTTTATGTAGAAACTCGATTTTCACACCCTCAGCTAGTATTGCATGTGGACCAGAAACAGTAACTAGTTTTGTTGTTGGCACTGTTGACAAACAGAATTTTACACCACTCCATTTCATGTGCATCAGTAATAAGTAAATTATTTTGAACCTTCTTGCAAGCAGCAATGAAAATTACCTTCTTGCAAGCAACAATAAATATCATCTTCTTGCAAACAACAATAAAAATTACAAGCTTGCAGAACTAAAATAGAAATATTAATTTTAAAATCCATAGATTTTTTACTGTGATGGAGAAGTATAAATACAAGCTCGCAGAACTACAGGGTTTCAGTGATTTAACAGAAGCAAGAAGGTACAAAGTAAGAAGCAAAGTTATATTTACTAATTCTGGGGTGTGCGGGCAAAGAGAGTTAAGTCCGCTTTCTTGTTACTGAGAATTAGAGTGACTTAACACACTATACCAGTCCAACATAGCTTTAGAGATGGATAAACCCATGAGGCACACATCTATAACTACCGTACAATTTTGAATATGACTTACTGGACTTAACACAAATGTAGAGAATGTTTTTATCTATAACTCTATGGACATATCTCAATTTTTTAGGACAGTGGACTTAACTCTCTTTGCCTATGCACCCCAGAATTATGGATCAGACCACTGCACACTTTCAAGTGGTATATTAATGATCAAAGAATAACTGTGATGCTTCAGCTTAGTTCAAGATTTGTCAAGATGAACTGAATTCAATTTGAGTATAAAAATACTGACAGAATTATTAAGTACCAGAATGGTGCTTTCTAAGAATACCCGGTGAACAAGAAAAAACTATATCTGTAGGCGCATATCTCTAAAACGCTTTATCAGATTTTCATGAAACTTAGTATGACACTTATAAAACGTTCACAGAAAGAACCCTATTGATTTTGGACCAAATCGGTTGACCAATACTGGGGTAACGCTGCTTTTTAAATAGCAGTTTTATAAATATTAATTGTTACAGGAAGTTTGTAACAGTGAAGTTTTCTAATATAGTAATATAAGAATTGAGTCAATTTTGTGACACTTACTTCACTTAAGTCCTCTGGTTTGGAGACTAGTTTCGGGAAATATTTCTTCCCATATTTATTCCATGTTGACTGCTGCTTGTTCCTGTTTCTACTTGACTGCCCTCTGGTTTTCTTAAGATGAATTTGTTGTTCAATTCATTGGAGGCGGGGATTTCAAAATTCATTGCTTTGTCTTGATGTTTGAGGATGAAGATTTTTTCCCAATTTATTAATTCCGTATGTCCTCTTGCAGATTTTAACAATTGAACCCTTGCCCCGAAAAACAATGTATCTGACAAAAAATAGGATGCTGGTATTTTGAAGGGAAGTACCAATATCTATGCCTCTTTCATCTAATGTGTCAAATTCGTGCACCCGTACCAGTGGTGGCATGCCTGTGAATATTAACTTTCATTGAAAAACAATGTATATGCAAGCAAGATGGCTTTTTTTAAATGTTTCTAAAGAATATTAGAATGTCAGATACATTGTTTTTCGGGGCAAGGGTTCAATTTTGCTTCTGGTTCAATGTCATGGTTTTTGATCCAAAAATGGGAAGCAACTGCCGATTTATCTATTCTGTGGTTCTTTATGTATATAATTAATATGTATTTGCATTACAATTAACATTGGACTTATTAGTTAAAATGCCGTTACTTACAGTTGCGTAGTTTCGGTTAATGGCAGCCTTCCAGATTTGATTTCATTCAGATAATATGTTCAAATTATGACTTGTTAGGTAGGAGTGATAGATAATAATAATAATAATAATAATAATAATAATAATAATAATAATAATAATAATAATAAAAGTAATAATAATAAAAGTACAGGAAACATCACCCTCGTAGCAACACAGTACGCCTTACATTACCCCGGTCAGAGGGAGGGAGAGGAATCTGTGACATCAATAATTTGCATAACAACCAGGTAAGTACCCTGAGGGCATACTTCCAACAAAGAAAGTCAGAATCGGCCCTTCATGCAAGCATATGCCTGGCTGACGAATCTTTTACGCCTCTTAATCTCAAAACCATACACCAGGACGAGGAAAGGATTCAAACAACTGAAGAGAAAGTACAGCAATGGAAAAGCATGGCTCCACACGGTAGACACCCCAATGATCTCAACCGCAATAATGTCGACAAAGATGCGTCGAACGCTTGGTTGAAAAGCGGTAGTCTATGCCCGGAGACAGAAGCATTTCTAATTGCCATACAGGACCAAGTCATCAACACCAGAAACTACCAGAAATTCATTATAAAGAACATGCAAATAACAGACGATAAATGTAGGAGATGCAAAGAGAAACCAGAGACCATCCAGCACATAACAGGAGCATGCAGGACACTGTCTCAGACTGACTATCTCCACTGCCATAATCAAGTAGCCAACATACTCCATCAAGAATTGGCTAGCCAAATAGGTTTATTAACATAAAAGCTACCCTACTACAAATATAACCCAGAAACAGTACTGGAATCGGCAGATTTCAAACTGTACTATGATTGCACGATTGTTACTGATAAAACTGTACACTACAAGAGACCAGATATAACATTGCTAGATAAGAAGAAGAAGATAGCATATCTGATTCACATAGCTGTCCCTAACAGCCACAACCTAAGCAGCACAATCACTGAGAAGACACAGAAATATGAGGAACTAAAGTGCGAAATTAAACGTATATGGAAGCTAAACGAAGCTCACATCATGCCAGTAGTAATTTCAACCACAGGTATCATTCCGTCAGCCTTGCTACAGAACATCAAAGCCTTGGGATTGGATCCGAATCTGTTTGGAACAATGCAGAAAGCTGTCGTTCTGAACACTACACGTATTGTGCACAAATTTGTAGAAGAGTGAGGATGTTTTGGCTATGGCCTGCATCTACTTCTAGCACCAGCCAAACAGCTGAGAAAATATGACAATAATAATAATAATTTATTGTTCATTAATTGTGTATTATACAATACTGAACATAGTCAAAATCTTAAAACTAGGTTAGCCTAATACAATTTAGTCATAGCTTATGTACCGAAGTATTCTTTTATACTATACAGTCTCTGTTTAATCAATTTTGTTTATAATGTCAAGGCATGCAGATATCTGAAATTTTCTAAACCCACACTGGTCGATTGAAGGAGAAAGATATGGTAGGTCCCCAGCAGGAATTATGTTTTTGATAAAGGATGATTTATGGGAGAAAATAATAATAATAATAATAAATTTCAATTTGGATGAGGTTCTTTGGGTCGGATTATTGAATAATAGAGGAAAGGTAGAAGTTTTAATGGGTTGCTGCTACTTACATCCTAGAGCATACATGGGCATTTACTGGTTCGCGAACCACTTGTGGTTCTTGAACTTCCCGCATAACACACAAGATGGCATTGCGGACATTCGGTGTACGTGGTAGATTATTCCCATGCAAGAGTCATATTATCTTTGCTAGCAGTGACGGGTCGCGACACAGTTCCTTTTGGAAAGGCGTTATGATACATTCTAAGCCTTTTTTAGAATGAAATAATTGCACACGTAAAAGAATAATTAAAAATACAATTCAATTCAATTAAATTCAATTTATTCACCAGAAGAATCTTGTTACAAAATTCATGGTTTCGTCACTTAAGTCTAATACAATATATGATACAACTTGTTAACACTGAGATATAAAATACTTATATTAGGATTAAGAGGAAATCTCTCCTTCAAAAAGCATAATTAAGCATAACTAAATTGGTAAGTCTACCATCTGTATATCAAGAAATTCATGGACAGAAAAGGGTTGATACAATAACAGGATTTTTTTAACTTTATTTTTAAAAGCATTGTTAGAAAGAGCTTTAAAACCATTGGGTAACTTATTATAAATATTTATTCCTTGATATGTTATACTATTTAGGCATTTTGTGAGCC
Organism: Ectobius pallidus; assembly: GCA_964059195.1. Taxonomy (NCBI): domain Eukaryota; kingdom Metazoa; phylum Arthropoda; class Insecta; order Blattodea; family Ectobiidae; genus Ectobius; species Ectobius pallidus. Next base: position 153,423,754 of record CAXKWD010000002.1, read on the forward strand.
TATGTTTATTTAGATGAAGATGATTAGCTATTCTGGTATTATAAGTATGATATTCAGAGTTTTTTGTGAAAGATTCTTTAATCTTATGTACAAAACATATAGTTTCTAAAATAGAGATACTGGGTACTGGTAAAATTTTCAACTTTTTAAAAACTTCTCTACTAGGAGTGCGGACTGGCACTTTCAACATAATTTTTGCTATTTTCTTTTGTAATTTAAAAATGGTTGCTATTTTTGATGATGTACCCCAGATACAGATACCATAAGTAATTTGTGAGTATATAAGTCCAAAGTATACAGATTTAATAGTTTCGAGAGAGACTACTCTAGCAAGAATACGGAAGGCAAAGTAAAGTCTACTCAGTTTATTTGCTATGTAGTCTATATGCGTATTCCAAGAAAGATTTGATTCAAACCAAATTCCCAGAAATTTGGTATTTATACTTTCCTCAAGGGTTGTTCCGTTAATATGAATAGTAAAAGGGTTGTCAAGTTTCTTTTGGTGGAATCGCATTAGTATTGTTTTTTTTACGTTGAGGTGGAGTTTGTTATCTTTTAGCCATGACTGTAAGTGTGAAATTGTCAAATCCACTTTTTTTAGAAGTGTAGTTGAGTCAGCGTCATTAAAAACCAGGTTAGTGTCGTCTGCAAATAATATTGTATGAGCATGAGGTAATTCAGAAGGAAGATCATTTATGTATATTAAAAAAAGCAGGGGCCCTAGAATACTGCCTTGAGGAACTCCATCTTTGAGAAGCATGGCAGTTGACTTAGCTGATTTAATTTGAACAATTTGTGTTCTGTTTTGCAAATAAGATATAAACCAATTGTTTGCAACCCCTCTGATTCCATACCTGTCCAGTTTTTTACATAAAATTTTGTGGTTGACAACGTCGAAAGCCTTTGTCAGGTCAAGAAAAATGCCTAATGTTTCTTCTTTTTTATCTAAGGATTGTAGTATTTTATTTATAAAAGCAAAAAGTGCATCATTTATTGACTTATTTTTTTGAAATCCAAATTGTGAGGGGGAGATTATCTTATGGGTATTTAGGAAGGAAATAAGCCTATTGTACATGACTTTTTCTAAAATTTTTGAAAAGGAGGATAGAAGTGATATTGGTCTATAGTTTTCTACTTTGTTTTTATCTCCTTTTTTGAATATAGGTTGGACTCTGGCTATTTTGAAACAGTCTGGAAATATTCCTACCGATAGTGAGCAGTTGCAGATATCAATTAGCGGTTCAAGAATATAAGAGTAACTGTTTTTTACGACAACGTCTGGTATTTCATCTATACCTTGCGAATATTTGTTTTTTAAATTGAGAATTATCTTCGTTATTTCATTTTTTGTTACTGGATTAAGAAAAATAGAATTTGGATTTGAATTTGAATTTGTTTGAGACATATTAATTAAAGTCACATTTTGGAGAGATTTACTCTTAAGATCCTCGATGACATTGACAAAGTATTCATTAAAAGTATCGGCGATGACTTGAGGGTCTTTTATGACATTTCCTGATTCTATAAGTTTTATATCATCTTGTTTTTTTATTTGACAAGTTTCTTTTTTTACTATCTCCCAAAGGGCTTTAGTTTTATTATCAGATTTATTAATATAATTATCATGGTGATTTTGTTTAGCTTTGGCTATAACTTTTTTTAGGATATTAGAGTACGTTTTGTAGTAAGCTTTGAAAGCATCACTAGATGTCATTCTGTAAACGTTATAAAGAGCTTTTTTTCTCTTACACGAGACCATAATTCCTGGTGTTATCCAGTTTTTCATAGTGCATTTAATGTTAGCATACTCGACTTTCGTTAGAGGAAGTGCCACATTAAAGTAATATTGAAAACTTTCCAGAAAATTTGTTGTTTTTTTATGAATATCAGTTTCATGTATTACATTTAACCAGGTTTCCTTGCTTAATAGAAAATTTAGGTATTCTGTGTTCACTTGGTTATAAATTCGTTTCCAAGTTGTTTGCCTTCTTTGTTTTTTATTTCCCGCATTTAGGCTTGGTATAGTGATATGTATGAGGACAGCATTATGGTCAGATATTCCAAGGCTTTTGTTCTCGACATTGTATTCAAATGAAAAATCATTTATTATTATTTGATCCAAACATGTTTGAGAAGTATGAGTAATACGAGTAGGCGTGCTGATAAGTTTTTTTAGGTTATATTGATTTAGGAGCAAATTGAAATGGGGTAAAGTTTTATCTCGTGCTAAGGAATTTATATTGAAATCCCCGCATATAACTAAAGGTATTCGTACATTTTTTTGCAAGAGTTTCACAAGGGTTTCAAATTTTTTTAGGAATATATCAGAATCACCAATGGGAGATCTATATAAACATACAATGTTAATTTTATAATTTTGATACGAAATTTGAGAGACGGCGTGTTCAAAATGTTTTTCTTCATTAAGGTATTCAGTGCTATTTATTACTATACTTTCTATACCATCTTTCACATATATTGCAGCACCTCCACCTTTATGCTTAGCTCGACAGAAACAACTAGAAAGCTTAAAATTATTAATACTATAGGACTTAATTTCTTCTTTCTCTAACCAGTGTTCTGTAAGACATAAAACGTTTGTGTTCTTTAAGTCATCATGAAGGTATACTTCTAGTTCAAGAATTTTGTTCCGTAGACTTTGTACATTTTGACATGAGAGAGAAAAGGTGTTTACAATATTTTTAATCCTATAAGAATCACTACAACTAGTCTTATAGCTGTTATAACTACTGCTATCGCAATCACTGCTATTCCTCTTTATACTACAATTTTTAATTATAGGCCTATTTTCCTTAGGTATATTATTTCTGTTATTTACATAGTTTCCATTAATAATACTTTCAGTGATGATAGTAGATTCATTGACAGCGTTAGTCTTTACATTTGAAGCAAATTTTGTTCCTAAAGTTTCAAAAGTTACCCTTTGTTTAGTATCCCAGATCCTTTTAACGGACTGGGTACGTAGCATATTTCAGTTTCCCTGCTCTATATACTTAAGAGGAATTACTGAATTCATTGATATGCGCTGAGCATCAAGATCTTGTTTTATCATTTTACAGATCTTATTTCCAATAATGGCTTTACCTGATGCGTTGAAGTGCAAACCATGAGTTGTGAATAGATTTCTATCTAACTTACTAACGTCTAGCTCTTTCACATTGTTGAACATCCTGCATAAGGCTGATATTTTTTTGTTCGTAATGTCTATTTCTGCATTTACACATGAGTTTTGCATTAAGTCATACCTGTGAGGAATATTTGCAACGATCACTTTTTTGTCTGTTAGATTCGGTAACTTTTTCTTTAGTGTTCTGATAACATCAGCACCGTTATTCTTACTCATGTCATTCGTACCACCAATTATAATTATATGTTCACTTTTACTGGAAATGTTTGTTTCTCTCACGCATTTTGTCACCTCTGCTATAGGGGCCCCTGGCTTGACAAAACTCTGAACTGTTACATTTGAGAGTCCACATTTCACCTCATCTGCTAAGCCTCTTCCGTGACTATCAGAGAATATGGAAACTAGGTTAGTTAAAGAATTTGAAATAGGCTTAGGCTTAGAACGTACATTTTCACTTTTTTGCCCTTTTTTGTGAGATCCATGTTTTGATTCATTAGATGTTTTAACTTCGTCATCAACACAGCTTAGGATTGAGAATTTGTTATTTGTGTCTTTGTAGTTATTATTGCACAAAATTTTTGTTTCACAGTTAGAAAAACGGTTAGCAGCAGGGCGTCCTTTTCGTTTACTCACTGTTTGAAAACACGCATTAGCATGAGAATTTGCTTCTAGCTGTAGCACTCGTTTCCTGAGATCATCATTTTCCAACTTAAGTTCTTGGAGATCATTCTGCAAGACGTTAATAATTCCCAGCAGCGATGTGTGGTTTTCATTCAAATCCCGATTACTTGAGCAAATGTCGGCAAGCGTTAGATCGTCACTTACACAGCGCGGACAGGACCAAGGTTCATCTTTCTTCCTCTTTAAATCAACATATCCACAGCGAAAATGATAATATTTATCGCAGATTGCACATAGAACACCATTCTTTACAATTTTGTTGCATTTCCCACACTTTTCATCGGATACCACCGTTTCTTTCACGGAGCATGATGCAGCAGCATCTAACATCGGCGCCATCTTGAATTGCAAGTGATTGTATTGTTTGTATTATTGTATTGTTTGTATTATTTGTTACTTGTAGTGTACATTTTAAAGTGAAATAAGTGTTTCCCTAAGAATGAGCAACCGCCACTGCACTTATTGTCTGCTTGTGTCTCCATCTAACCGTTCTTTTCGAACTATGTGTAAGTTGACAAAAGTTTGCGGGTTGCGTGTCAATGGATAGGGGTTGGCCCATGTCTGTCCTAGAGGCTCCAATTACCTATACTATAATGAAAGGATATGGAATGAATTAAAAAGTGAAATTGAAGCGCTCATTGATAAGTTTAACCCCAACCACTAATTACTTGGGGGTGATTTTAATTCCAGAACTGCAGAAATTAATATTGTAAGTGTAAATAGTATACATAATTTTAATAATACTAGGAATAGTAAGGACAGAACATATAATCAGGAGGGTATAAAATTAATAAGTTTGTGCAAGGAACAAACTTATGTGAGGTTTAGACATATTTAATGGGCAGTATGGACAAGACAAGTTAGGAAATTACATCTTATTAACGAAAATGGTGCGAGTGTAATAGATTATATTTTGATATCAAGTAATCTAGCAGAGAAAGTGAATGACTTTGTTATAGAAGATAAGTAATCAAGTAACCATATAGTGCTATCAGTGTGGCTCGAAATTCAATGGAAGGAAACACCAGTTGTGAATAGGATATATAGGAAAGGTAAGATTGAAAAAAGACTGATATGGGATAAAAATAAAGCACATCAATTTAGTGAAATTGTAAGGGACAAAACTAGTGAATTGTTAGAAGTGGGCATTGAAGAAAGTGCAAAAACCGATCCAAATAAAACGGTAGAATTGTTAATCCGTTGCATTAGTAGGGCAGGAAAAGATGTGATGAGAACAGTTATGGTTAACAAAAAGGACAAGGGATGGTTCAATTCAGAATGTAGGGGAAATGGGAAATTATATAGGCTAGCATATTTAAGATGGAAAAGACAAATTAACTTACATAACAGAAATGAAACATTATAGAGAACTTTCTAAGGGTAGTTAAAATGAAGTACAAGGAGGGGGAAGTTAACAAATTAAGAGAATGGATAAATGCTAATGATATGGAAAAGGCATGGAATTATATTAGTAAGTTAACTAAATGGAAGGAGAATGATTATAAAATTGGGGAGGAAGTATGGTGTAGATATTTTGAGGTGGTGTTGAGAGGAAACGAAGTAGTGGTAAGGACAGTTGACAGGCAGATTTATACAAACGAAAGAGATTAAAGAACTAGAGAAAGATTTTTCAAAAGAGGAAATAAGGGAGGTAATAAAGGGTATAAGAAATAAGAAATCTATGGGGTGGATAATATTCCGATTCAATGTTGGAAAGAATTATTAAAAGATGATAAGTGATTAATTTTGTTGTTGAAAATTTTCAACACTATAAAGAATAAAGGTATAATACCAGAAAGTTGGAATACAGCCCTAGTTATCCCTGTATATAAGGGACGAGGGCCCAAATCAGACCCAAATAATTTTAGGGGTATATCCCTGCTGCCAACATTAAGTAAAATTTACGTGGGCATGCTATCAAAGAGATTAAAAAAATGGGTAGAGAAATTTAATATAATTTTTGAATTCCAAACCGGGTTCAAGGCTGGCAAAAGAACTAGCGACAATATTTTCCTAATTAAAACATTGATAGATAAATATATATGAAATAAAAGGTGCAAAATTTACTGGGGTTTTATAGATTTTGAGAAGGCATTTGATACCATAAATAGAGATTATTTATGGTATAAGATGGAGAAACAGGGAATAAGTTCTAAATTTATAAGTTATGTTAAAACAATTTACAGGAAGACAGGATTTAGAATAAAATTATCTAATGGTGAAGTTTCTAAATGCATAATGAATAACAAAGGTGTAAGACAAGGCTGTAAACTAAGTCCTCTGTTATTTAACTTGTTTATTAATGATATAGTGAGTGTTTTAGGAAGGAAAGAATTTCACTGCCCAATAATGCAAGGTAAGGAGATCATAGCCATCCTATATGCTGATGACATTGTAATTGCATCAGTGACAGCTGTAGGACTACAAAGAGCATTAAATGAGGTGTTGAATTATAGCAAATACTCTCAATAAGTAATACCGTCCACTCCCTGTCTTTTTCCGGGACATGCTACTACTAGCGCCGCCAGTGAGCAGGAATGGGCAGTTACTCGTCAGCTGATATAGTTAACGTTTGTCTGTTGTGTTTTGTGTACGAAAATATAATATAAATTCTAGTAAAACAGGGTGCCCACGGGGGGGGGGGGGGGGGGTTAAGACGCAGACTGCGTCATTAAAATTTCTGGGGGGGGGGGGGAAATATTATCGTGTTATGAATTTTCTGGCCGGGGGTTGAAAATTGTTGCAAAATTAGAGTTTTATATGTTAAAAATAAAAACGGTCAAGTTCTATAACTTCAAAAGGTCTCTTTTAATTCTTTATAAAGATAAAGATGAAGAATTTCGACAGCCATGGGCGCCATACCCGGGGGGGGGGGCGCAAGGGAAAAAATGTATATTATTAATTATTATAGTCAGGTGTTTTTCTTTTAAGACAATTATTTGAATTGCAGAAGTTTTACCAAATCGACAACATGGAAGCAGAATCCACAGTGGATTAGGAAAGGGGGGGTTCAGACCCCCAAGAGTCAAAACCTAAAATTCTATATTTGTATTTAAAAAATATATTTATTTAATTAAACAAGATTTGTTGGTGTGTCAAATATGATATAGCAGTTATTTTCTTTTCATAACATAATGAGTACAGTACGGAGCTCAACAGAAGACAAGCGGGGTATGAGGAGAGGGGAATATTGTCGCTGTGATTCCCCGTTGCACGTGCGGGCCATGCATTGAAGTGTACTAATCATTCACAAAGCCTTGTACTTCTTGCACGGTCGTGTGTTGCGGTTAAGTGTTTCATTTTCATTTCAGTGTTTATAAAGATTGTGTTTTATTCAATAACGTAACTAAGTTAATGGTAATAATTATTAGTAGGCCGTAGTCAATTTCGTTTACAGTATATCACAATGGAACCACAGAGGAAAAAAGGAAAAACAATACATAGCGAGGCCCGGGAAACTATTAGAAGGGTTATACTTGCTTGTGATGAGGAATCACGACAAGGAAAACTTAGCCACGCAGTGAAACAAGCAAATTTGTGAATATCACATTACACTGGTATTTCAGTCAGCTCAATAACAAGAATTCGTAGAGAAGGTGCTGATGCCGGTGAGACTTCCCTTTCTACTCCAGGTAAGCACAGAAAACGCCAAGAGGAAAGAAATGTTCATTTGGACGATTTTGATAAAAGGGGTAATTAGAGATACCATAAGCGAATTTTATTTAGTAAAAAAACAGGTGCCTACATGTCCAAAACTCTTGCCTGTATTGAAAGAAAAAATAAACTTTTCATGGGGGGTACATTCTTTGAGAAGGGTTTTGAAAGACATGGGTTATAAATGGAAAAAATGTCAGAATGCGAGGAAAATATTAATTGAACGCCCACATATTATTGATTGGCGTTGTATGTATCTGAGGGCAATACGGCGATTCCGGGAGCAACATCGCCGTATAATATATATTGATGAAACCTGGATAGATAGCAATTTGACGGTCCATAAATGTTGGCAGAGTGATAGTCAATCAGGAGTACTGACAAAGTCAAGTTCAACGAATCGCCTCATAGTCGTTCATGCTGGTTCAGAAAGTGGTTTCGTGGAAAATTCATTACTAATTTTCCAGGCTGGTAGGGCTACAGGAGATTACCACGGCCAGATGAATTCAACAAATTTTGAACATTGGGTTACCACTCAGCTCCTGCCTAATCTACCAGAAAGAAGTGTTGTTGTTATGGATAATGCTCCATACCACAGCATTCAAGAAAACAAACCACCAACAAGAAATTCTGTAAGAGCAGAAATGATTTCGTGGCTGGAGAAAAACAACGTCCCTTTCGCCGTAGAAATGAGGAAAACTGAACTTTTTATGTTAATAGAAAGAAACAAATGCCCAGAAAAAACTTTTCGTATAGACCAAATTTTGAAATTTCATGGCCATGATGTTCTCCGATTGCCTCCATATATGTGCGACCTTAGTCCAATTGAACTTGCATGGGCAAAAGTAAAACGCCTGGTACGTGAAAAAAACGTTGCTGGAGAAATGTCAATGGCAGTACTGAGGGACATGACAACAAATGCATTTTCGTCAGTTACTGAGAGTGATTGGTTAGGGTACTGCAATCATGTGCAGAAGCTGGAGACTGAATACTGGGAAAGGGATGGATTGTTGGAAAACACCATAGATCAGTTCGTAATTGCTTTGGGGGGTGCCGAAAGTGATAGTAGTGACTCGAGTGACTCACAATCATCTGAAGAAAGTGACGACACCGAGCTTGCCCGTCCTCTGTCGTCCAGCGAATAAGGAAGTTCAACTTGCATCATATCACGTGAGTTAAAATTAATTTTTTATATACTATAATTATAAGCAGCCTTTATTGTTGCTAAAATTCGTTACATAATATTAGTTTTCATAGAGTACTATTCATTGTTCGCATCTATTATAAAATCGAGATTCATACACTAATATTAATTTTATTAATTCCTTAAGATGAAGAATTTCGACAGCCATGGGCGCCCATACCCGGGGGCGGGGGGGGGGGGGCGAAGGAAAAAATGTATATTAATAATTATTATAGTCAGATGTTTTTCTTTTAAGACAATTATTTGAATTGCAGAAGTTTTACCAAATCGACAACATGGAAGCAGAATCCACAGTGGATTGGACCCCCCAAAAGTCAAAACTAAAAAACCTGTATTAAAAAAAAATATTTAATTAAACAAGATTTGTTGGTGTGTCAAATATGATATAGGGTTATTTTCTTTTCATAACATAATGAGTAGGCCTATTATGTCCACTGTTCCATGTGTTATTCAACTTTTCTTATAAATAGTAATAAGTATTATAACTTAGGTAACAATTTCTTGTTTAAGTTGCCATGTCTTAGAGTATAGTAAACAAATTTGCTAACTAGTTTTTCAGTGCTAAAATAGCGTAAAATGTGATTTTCATTAGTTCAACATTTAAAAATTTCCCGGGGGTGGACCCCCGACTTAGGTAACATTTTCTTGTTTACATTGGCATGTCTTAGAGTATGGCAAACATATTTCCTAACTAGTTTTTTATTGCTAAAATAGCGTAAAATGTGATTTTCATTAATTCAATATTTAAAAATTTTCTGGGGATGGACCCCCGACCCCCTCTTTAGGGGGTATTCCAAACTCTCCCGGCACCTCCGACCCTCCCCACAATTATTTTCTGGCTACGTCATTGTTGCACTTTTTATATTATTAATATCATGTTACAAAGTGGCCCAAGAAGTTAAAGTGACAAAAAATCAATTAATTTAAAAAAATTCCCCCCCCCCTCAGACAGTATCATATGGGCGCCCTTGTCGACAGCCAATTGGGTTGGGGTGAGCAATGAAGTTTGAGGGTGAGCAATGAAGTTTGGGGGGGTGAGCAATGAAGTTTGGGGGGGGGGTGAGTCATGACTTTGGGGGGGTGGGCACCCCTGTATTCGTTACTCGTGTAATAAAGTACAACATTGTAAACTTTTTAAAATTACATATTACATATTATACTATTACAATAATTATTTTTTGCAGAATAAGTTATTCTTAAACTGTCGAATTCCTGAATAAAGTAACGGAAGAAAACCAAATTGAAGTAGTTATAGGATTTGAGAATAACCGGTAACTTACAACTTAATAATTGTAGGCCTAACGGTTAAAAATAAAATTCTTAAACATTAAAACGTTGAACTAGAAACGCGGCTAATATTTTCAGGACAGGTAGTATTAAGATGCGATCGCTAAACATGCTGAGACTTTGGCCTTACGCAGCAAATTCCTTCCATTCGCCTTCTCTTGAGCTCCGAGCAGTAGGCCTATTATGTCCACTGTTCCATGTGCTATTTAACTTTTCTTATAAATAGTAATAAGTATTATAATTTAGGTAACAATTTCATGTTTAAGTTGCCATGTCTTAGAGTATAGTAAACAAATTTGCTTACTAGTTTTTCAGTGCTAAAATAGCGTAAAATATGATTTTCATTAGTTCAACATTTAAAAATTTCCCGGGGGTGGACACCCGACTTAGGTAACATTTTCTTGTTTACATAGTTTTTTAGTGCTAAAATAGCGTAAAATGTGATTTTCATTACTTCAATATTTAAAAATTTTCTGGGATGGACCCCTGACCCCTTTTTTGGGGGGTATTCCAAACCCCCCGGCACTTCCGACCCTCCCCCCAATTATTTTCTGGCTACTTATTATATTATTAATATAAAATACAAAGTGGCCCAAGAAGTTAAAGCGACAAAAAATAAATTAATTAAAAAAATTGCCCCCCCCCCTAGAAAGTATCATATGGGCGCCCTTGTCGACAGGCAATTGGGTTGGGGGTGAGCAATGAAGTTTGGGGGGTGAGCAATGAAGTTTTGGGGGGTGGGCACCCCTGAGTAAAATAATAAATACAACATAGGCCTAAAGAAAATGTCCGGTTATGTAGGTGGCATGATATGGTTGTAATAGTTATTTTGAGAGTGAAATAAGTAAAATCGTTAATTAGAGTGTGTACAAGACTGATTCATTCAGATGTTCATTGGCTTACCATCCGAATTGTTTTACATGTAAAAATTTCAAATTAAAAAAAAAAAGTATATATTGTACGAAGTATCTTGCAAATCGTATGAATTAAAATTTATAGCTGATTTTCACGAAAATGTATTAAAGTGAAACAATTAGTTTTGATACTTATTAAAAAAAGTGTGTGTGGAACGCCATGCGGCAGAAGTGAAACTATTTTTCGTTTTTTCAATTTTGGATTATTGGATTTTTCAAATTTTGGATTGTTGGACTTTTTAATATTGGGTTTTTGGATTTTTTAAATTTCTGATCTTTTAATTCTTTAATTTTGGATTTTTAAATTTTTTTACATTTTAGATCATTGAATTTTTTAGTTTTGTATTTTTAATTTTTTTATTTTTATATTTTAGAATTTTATCATTTTGGATATTTATGTTTTAAATTTTGAATATTAAAATTTTTTAATTTTGGATTTTTTATTTTTTAAATTTTGGACTTATTAATTTTGGTGCTTTGAATTTTTTTATTTTGAAATTTTAGATTATTTAAATGTTGGATCTTTGATTTTTTATTTTTTGTATATTTGGATTTTGGATTTTTTAACTTTTTAAATTTTGGATTTTGGATTTTTTAATTTTTAATTTTTGTACTTTTTCAGTTTTCGATAAGCCTAATCATTGAGTTGATTGTGCACTAATTTCGTGACGATTTTGAGCGTTACACAAGCTCTCGATTTACCCTTACCGCGGCTAAAGAAGTTTTACTTCAAAAATTAGCGTTATCGTCATTTAATTAAGTTAGTTTAGCGGTAGTGTAAATTATGTTATTTCCCGACCTAATTCCTGCATTATCGAGCACAAAAATAAGTTACTGTGTCATCAGGACTTTGAAAAACAAATTTATTTCTGCAGCTATATAGGTTCATTAAGTAGCTTCTGAGACTGCTGCCCATTCCTACTCAACAGATGGCACCTCTGTGCTAGTGGACATTTTGAACAAAGGGAATAGAGTAGAGTGGGCGGTATTCTTATTGAGAGTATTTGATTATAGCATTAAGTGGAATTTAAAAATAAACGTAAAGAAAAAAAAATAATGGTCTGTAGAAAAGAATTGGTTTATGAAAGGAGAAAAGATAGAAGTTGTAGATAAATTTATTATTATTATTATTATTATTATTATTATTATTATTATTATTAAGTATTTGGGAGTTATACTAGGTAGTAAAGGAGATTGGAAAGAGCACATAAGATTAATAAAAAATCAAGAGAATGTGGCATTATTTAACATAAATAATTGCCTAAGCAAGTTAGCAAACATAAAAATTATAAATTTAAATAATATTTTTAGGGCAATAGTGGAATCAAAAATATTATATGCTGCTGAATTATGGGGAGAAACTGAAGCTTGGGAAAATTTAAATTGAGTTAGGGCCAGATATTGTAAAAAAAAGTGCTGGGTATACCAATCAATTCAGCAAATATTGCAGCTCTATTGGAATTATGAATAGAACGTAGCAGAGGCACATTCCTAATTAAGAAAATAAAATTTATTCATCACATGGTGTCAAACCCAGAAGATAGTTTTGAGAGAGACTGTTTAAAATTTTAACAAAGTACAAAGGTTTTGAATAACTGGTGGAAAAGTTTAGAAGAGAATACAAACAGTATCGGATTGAATTGGGTGTGGAATAGAATGGGTTCATGGAATATACAGATTATATGCAAATTAATAAAAGAAAGGTGTAACGATATTGCTAGGCAGGAAATGTTTTTTGAGATGAGAAATTTATAATCGCTAAAATGTTATGTAGAGATGAAATCGGAATGGGGTATGGAACCATATTTATTTTCAAGTAATCTGGAAGAAAGATCCAGTTTGGCCAGGTGGAGACTAGGAATCTGGAGATTGAAAAACTTGAGAGGATCAGCACCTAGAGGAATATGCCCACTATGTAATGTGGAAGAGGATGCAAGACACATAATTTTAGAGTGTAAGGAAACGGAGATGTGAAGGGCAAATTTAATTGACAGTAAATTACTAAAACTTAATAAAAGTGTAGCATATAAGAGACCGCCGGCGTGGTCTTGTGGTTAGTGTTGCTGTCTACAGATCTGTTGGTCCAGGTTCGGTCCCTGTTACCTTCTCGGATTTTTCTGAGGTAGGGAGGTCTGGTAGGAGTGCACTCAGCCTCGTGATTCAAATTGAGGAGCTACTTGATAGAGAAGTAGCGGCTCCGGTCATGGAAACCACCATTAACGGCCATGGGTGTCGGCATGCTGACCACATGCCCCCCAGTCCTGCCATCTGCCTATAGGTAGAGGATGCAGTGGTCGGGTGGTAGGCCTTGTTCCTTTGGGGATGTCACGCCACGGAGAGAGTAGCATATAAGAAGTTGTGGATAACAAAATATATGGATGAATGGGGAAATTTTTATTTGTAGTTAAAAGGAAATGGTTAGCCAAAATCGAAAAAAGTAACAGTGTAAATTCAAATGAAGTAGGGAATAATATATAAACATGCATGGTTGTTGTAGTTAAGTAATAACATGCCTTATTGTATAAACAAATTGCAGATTTAAATAGTAATAGGTAGAAATAGTTATATAATGTTTGTTTTAGTAATTGAGGGACTGAATGGTAAAACAGAAATGTAACCAAAGTCCCTGATTGTAATGAAGATGAAATAAACCTATTTGTAATTTGTTATGACTAGAAAACTTTACATGACCTAATAATGTGCACTATTGTGCACTATTTGCAACATGATTTTTAATCACCTACTAATAAATATCATTAACAATTACCGGTATATAATTTATCTGTTAAATGGACATCAATAATTACGAACCATGCATCCCTTAACTTTGTACTTCAAGATGAACATGTTGAAGCCATTCTAAAGTATTTTGACAACTACTTGACACATGTTCGTACAATTAATTGAGCAATATCATCCTTTTGGATGAAATATATCAACCTAGTGGAACTACTTTTCGCTTTTCTTCAGGCTAATCGTGAAGGAAATTGGTTTCTGTTTTTAGCTGCTGTGGTAAAAATGGTGCCTTGGTGTTTTGCACTGGATAGAATGAATTACTCATGCTATCTATCATACACTTTCTTGAACTAAACTAGAAAAGGAAAGCTATTTTGTAGGAGGAGGTTTTCTAGTACGTCTAAGAATCAACAATCCTTTTTCTAGAATTCCAGTGGACCTAGCCATCGAAGAGACTGTGAAGAAAGACACCCAAACTCCTGGAGGTACTAATGGTTTCAGTCTGAAAAAGCAGGCTGTAGCATGGTAGGCCTACTCTGTTAATGCTGAGCACAGAGCTTGTGCACTAAGAAACCTCCACAGCACTCTATCATCCAGCAAAAGAAATCAGTGCCACCCTGACCTCCGAAACCCACGGATACTTAGAGATGACAAAGACAGGACAGCTCTCACTGAACTTCTAGCGCACGAGTGGACGAACCCCTTCTTTCCCAACCCTTCAGATATTGTACATTTGTCTACTGGAATATCTGTTGATGAACCAACAGCTTCTGATCTCATTGATTTGGAGAACAAGGGAAAAATAGCTTATCAAGAGTTCACGTTTCGGCTAGCTAAAGGAGAAGGGTTTCATAAACCTATTAAGAGGGTGGGTATGAAGGTGTAGACCAAAGAACAGTGTAACAACCAAGGTCGGAAACAAAAACGTAATCCTGCACTCAAGAAGAAGCTGATTCCAGAATGATGCTGCATGCATGGAACGCCGCTACATCATGTGAATCAGTTCTTTGCCTTTCAAACGATACGGACGTTTTAGTTTTGACAGTAGGTTTATGCAAAACCTTAAAAAGCAAAAACTCTTATATTATGAAGAGAAACAAAAGTGTTGTAGCAGTTATTCAAGTTTCCCAGATAGTATCTGCCTTAGGCAAATAGCTTGTTACAGCTCTCATTGGGTATTATTGCTGGTCTGGCTGCGACACAATCTCTTTTGCTGGCCAGGGAAAAGTTCAAGGATTTAAGCTTTTGTGCAAAAAGGAACAAAGATTTATTGAAGCATTCAACAAGTTAGGCAGAGATTGGGTGCTGTCTAATGATGTTGATGACTCCATAGAATAATTCGTCTGCCAGTTGTATGTCCCCCAAATGGAAGGTGAAATCTATTGATGAGCTGCGCTACCAGAAGTTCAGAGGGGCTTCCAAATGCCTCCTGCAAAGACACCTTGAAACAACACAATAAATATGCCAACTACCTGGCCGGAATTGCCCAAGTTGTAAAAAAACATTTTAAAGTTCGAAAGTTGGCCAGAAGCCTTAATTCCGGACCCTTTTGCTCATGGGTGGGAAAAGAACATATCAGGTAACTTATCCGTCAAGTGGATGGAAGGCCTGCCAACACCAGTGTGTGTATTTTCCGCTTTGCGGGCAACTGCAATGGTAACTGTGCACCAGAAACTTGCTCATGCTTAGAACTCAAATCTGATGCACCCAGAGCTGTGGGTGCAAGGGGTGTACCGAAACAACAATAGATGAGGAAGAGTGCAATTAAGTGCTTGACATTGCTTACAAATGCTAAGTGGATAATTGTAATCCCTGTAATAGTGATTCTAGTTAAGAAGAATTAATTCAAGAACAATCTTTCTTGCCATAATTTTTGCATAAGAATCTTACATTTTATGATTACTGGACCTAATAACCCTAGTGGGTCAAATATTGAAGCCGTATTTGCTAATACAGTCCGTTTAGTAACATATTTGTGTTGTCTTACTTTATTAGTAAACTGAAACCTAGCGGTTTTGGGATTCCAAACCAGATCCACCTTCTCATCAGTGACAAATTCTAAAGGAGCTTTCATTTCTCTTTCTTCTTAACAGAATTCTTTCCAAAAGCGCTGGGTGATTTAATGAACATTTTCAAAGCCAAAATCCAGAATAATTTTGTTAGACATTCTATTCTGAGATATTTGTATCATTTGATGCAATAAAAATTTTTTAATCCATTTGTAAACATGTGATTGTTAATAGTTCATATTTAAGAAATTATAGTGTCTTAGACCACAGTTTTTTAGAAAGTTGATCAGCATATCAGTTCTATCGAGTTATGCAATAAAAAAGTTGTTATTTAAAAAGCAGCGTTACTCCAGTATTGGTCAACCGATTTGGTCCAAAAGCAATAGGTTTTTTCTGTGGACTTTTTATAAGTGTGCATACATACGCCTACATACAGACAGATATACTTTTTTTGCGTTCACCAAGTATTATTAGAAAGAACCATCCTGGTACTTAATAATTGTCAGTATTTTTATACTCAAATTGAATTCAGTTCATTGTGATAACTCTTGAACTTAGTTGAAGCATCATAACTATTCTTTGATCATTAATATACCACTTGAAAGTGTGCAGTGGTCTGATTCATAATTAGTAAATTTTATTTTGCTTCTTACTTTTTACCTTCTTGCTTGTGTTAAATCACTGTAACCCTTTAGTTCTGCTAGCTTGTATTTATACTTCTCCATCACAGTAAGAAGTCTTATGGATTTTAAAATTAATATTTCTATTTTACTTCTGCAAGCTTGTAATTTTTATTGTTGTTTGCAAGAAGATAATCTTTATTGTTGCTTGCAAGAAGGTAATTTTTATTGTTGTTTGCAAGAAGATGATATTTATTGTTGCTTGCAAGAAGGTAATTTTCATTGCTGCCTGCAAAAAGGTTCAAAATAATTGATTTATTACCGATGCACATGAAATGAAGTGGTGTAAAATTCTGTTTGTCAACAGTGCCAACAACAACACTAGTTACTGTTTCTGGTCCACATGCACTATTAGCTGAGAGTGTGAAAAACAAGTTTCTACATAAACAAGCTCCAAATTAGAATTCTGCATCAGCAGGTTCCAATTCTAATTCTTGATCCATATGTGAAATTTATAAAATGGAAGAAAGTTAAAAGTCGTGTTTTTTATTATTTTTTTGGAACTCCTTCAGAATAGCGTAGCCAGCCATGCTCTGCCATTAGCGACCGTGCCCCTCCGAACCGCGGGGAATGAAAGAGAAACGATTGGCGCAAGGGTAAAATTTCTCGTTGTAGAAAAGATTCATTGTGAGACATAATAAACCTCTTGCTATTCAGTATATTGCTCCTAAACTAATACAAACATTCCTAACCTAACATAACATAACCTGTTACTGACCTAGAATTCCATGCCTTTCGTAAAACATTGTTACATGGCACGAACCCCGCGCTATGCACAATACTGCTGCTAAACTAACATGACTGTTCCTAACCTAACATAACCTGTCACGGACCTAGAATTCTTAATGCAGAAGCTTTTTTACCCTTCCACATCTTTCATAAAACATTGCTACAACAATCGTTTATCTGCCAAATTCAATCGGCATGTAATCATGTTCTTAATATTGGCGACATTGTAGACTTTGTCCCACTCGGTACGGCCCGGTTATGATGGCGGTCACCTTATTCTCAAGTTTAGTGATTTTTTGTATTACACGTATTTTACACATTATGAAGAAAACCCCTTTTTATGCGGGTTATTCCATGCCAAATCATCCAATAGTGGTTGCATGACCATTTTAGAAAAAAATAATTTTTTGTATATGAGTTCATACATGTTTCAAGATATCAAAACAAGTTTTCAAACAAATCTTTTGTTCTTGGCTTCCCAGGGGTGTCCATTTTTCAATCCTGGTGTAACACATTTTTTGCGAATGTAGCTGATTACAAATATTTTCATAACTCAACTGCCATAAGAGTTAGAAATTTGAATTAAGAACCATTTTGTAAGTATTGAAGCGTACTTTCAGAAATACTTTATTGTTTTCTTCAACACACAATTTTTCATATGAAAATATGAGTTTTAAATTCGGGTAAATTTTTCCAAAAAAATCACTTTTTGGGCCAAGTTTTATATGAGAAAGAAGTGATTGTAAACGTTCAAATTTTTGTTATGTTCAAACCTGCATATGATTTGTCTGTGAGGAAAAAATCAGGGTCTAAAAATACATCCCTTATTCCTAAACTGGCCTCAAATATTAGAGTTTTTCCGATTTTGACTATTTTTGGACTTAAATATCTCTGGTGGGTACCCTTCAAAAAATCTGAAAAATTGTATAAAATGTGCCTAACTCACAGTTAAAATTTCTATTTCTTGACTCCTTCTATTAATTTTATGGAACTGAAATATCACACTTTTTAGGGTAGCGTATTTGGGAGAAACTACATATAACTCAACAACCATAAGAGTTACAAATAAGAATTATGAATCATTTTATCATTATTGAAGCTTTCTTTCAGAAATAGTTTGTTTTCTTCAACACAAAATTTTTCATATGAAAATATGAGTTTGAAATTCTGGTAAATTTTTCCCAAAAAAGTCACTTTTTGGGCTAAATTTAATATGAGAAGGAAGTGATTGTAAACATTCAAAGTTTTTTGTATGTGCAAACCTGCATGTGATTTGTGTGTGAAAAAAAATCAGGGTCTAAAAATACATCCCTTATTTCTGAACTGTCCTCAAATATTAGCTTTTTTCAGGTTTTGACTATTTTTGGGCTTAAATATCTCTTATGGGTACCCTTAAAAAAAATCTGAAGAATTGCATACAAGAAGCCTTTCATGTGCCTAACTCACAGTTAAAATTTCTATTTTTAGGAACAACTCTTTCTATTAATTTTATAGAATTGAAATATAACACTATCACATAATTATATGTAGTTTCTCCCAAATACTCTACCCTAAAAAGTGTGATACTTCAGTTCTATGAAAGTAATAGAAGGAGTTGTTTCTAGAAATAGAAATTTTAACTGTGTGGTAGGCACATGAAAGGCTTTTTTTATGCAATTTTTTAGATGTTTTGAAGGGTACCCATAAGAGATATTTAAGCCCAAAAATAGTCAAAATCTGATATTTGAGGCCAGTTTAGAAATAAGGGATGTATTTTTAGACCCTGATTTTTTCCTCACACACAAATCACATGCAGGTTTTCGCATAAAAAAACTTTGAATGTTTACAATCACTTCCTTCTCATATTAAATTTGGCCCAAAAAGTGATTTTTTGGGGAAAAATTTACCAGAATTTCAAACTCATATTTTCATATGAAAAATTTTGTGTTGAAGAAAACAAACTATTTCTGAAAGCAAGCTTCAATAATGATAAAATGATTCATAATTCTTATTTGTAACTCTTATGGTTGTTGAGTTATATGTAGTTTCTCCCAAATACGCTACCCTAAAAAGTGTGATATTTCAGTTCTATAAAATTAATAGAAGGAGTTGAATCAAGAAATAGAAATTTTAACTATGAATTAGGCACATAAATGGCTTCTATTATGCAATTTTTCAGATTTTTTGAAGGGTACCCACCAGAGATATTTAAGTCCAAAAATAGTCAAAATCGGAAAAACTCTAATATTTGAGACCAGTTTAGGAATGAGGGATGTATTTTTAGACCCTGATTTTTTTCCTCACAGACAAATCACATGCAGGTTTGAACATAACAAAAATTTGAACGTTTTTCAATCACTTCCTTCTCATATAAAATTTGGCCCAAAAAGTGATTTTTTTGGAAAAATTTACCCGATTTTCAAACTCATATTTTCATATGAAAAATTTTGTGTTGAAGAAAACAATAAAGTATTTCTGAAAGTACTCTTCAATAGTTACAAAATGGTCCTTAATTCAAATTTCTAACTCTTATGCCTGTTGAGTTATGAAAATATTTGTAATCAGCTACATTCACAAAAAATGTGTTACACCAGGATTGAAAAATGGACACCTCTGGGAAACCAAGAACACAAGATTTTTTTTTTTTAACTTGTTTTGATATTTTGAAACATGTATGAACTCATATACAAAAAATTATTTTTTTCTAAAATGGTCATGCAACCATTTTTAAAAAATTTGGATGATTTCATATGGAATGACCCATGCATCAAGTTCCAACCTTGCTTCTGGGGAGTCCCAGCCTCTAACAAGAAATGAGTAACGAGAGCACTTGGAATCCTGGAAGCCTCAAACCTCCAGAAATTCTGTCATTCTTGCATTAAACAAACAACACTTCAAAGAGAGAACCGCTAGTGACGAAAAAAAAGTTAATACACTCAATGTAAGTGCATGAAAATGACTAAATAAGGTAGCAAATGACACGAAAATGAAAAAAAATGATGACGTAAAATTGCAATAAATGCCCTAAAAAGGTAAAACTGCATAAAATGACAAAAAATGACCTAATAAAAATATATTTCTATAATCTAGAGGCTAAGGTTAGGATTTATCTACAAGTTGGCAATGTCTATGCAGCATCAATAAAAAGGTGACATGTCATTAGAATCCGGGCCCTGGTGATCAGCCTTTTTTTTTAACATCCTCACTAATTGTTATGCTACTGTTGATCACTTTATTCACTTCCCTTCTTATACTCATGATATATATTTATTAATTTCTACTTTATGTCACAAGTATTTAGTGTAGAATAACTCATATCTTTAAAATGTATTTAGACTTTCTGAAATAAATTTGCTATGCGAGATTCGTTATCATTATATTCTGATAAAATATGTTGAAAAAAAAATCTGAAATCAACATTCTATACTGAAATTTGGTGTAATGAAAAAATTACAACTGTGATTATGTTGTAGGACTTCTTTGTATGAATAAGACAGGCTGCTGAGAAAATTAGGTTGCAATTTCATTGGTAAATGAGTACTTACTGTAACAAGTATTTCAATCTCAGTTCTGCTTTCATTGTTTTCTATTTTCCAGTAAGAATAACCTGTGCTTTATTTCGTAGTTCTGTTCTTTCAGTTTCAGTATTAATTAATAAAGGCTTGTCATCTTGTTCCCTTTTAACACTTTGCGTAAACGGTACTGGTCATTCTGTATAATGTCTAGGAATTGTATAGAATGCCAGGAAAAGTATGTAACATTTTCACAAAAAACTTATATTTCATAGTTTGCCCAAAACCATCAGGCATTCTTTACATTACCCAGGCATTCTATAGAATACCAGGATTTCACACAATGCCGGTAACATAGTTATATGAACAGTAAACATTGGAGCAGTCATTTCCTATTTTTATGGTAATTTTTTCTTGGGATATTGCAGTGTATTGTGCTATGTATATTATTTTAGATTGTGGTTAGAATAATCAGACATATTTCCAGCTGTTTTCATGTTCATCCTTAATATGATTATTACTTTTGTATTCCGTATGAAATTGTTAAGTAAATGTAGTAAATACAGTGTTTCTGGTTTCAAAAGTCTTAAAATGTTTATATGTTAATACAACGTCTGTTACAGTATTGCTGGTCCAAACACTTCCACTGACTGGGCAATTGAAGGGCGTAGGCTGGTACCATTGATGCCGAGACTTGTTCCTCAAACTGCTTTCACAGCACTGGCTAATAATGTAGCCAACATAGCTGCTGCTGAAAATGCAAAACTTCCTCCACCTGTTAATACAGTGAAGAAAAGTGGTGAGTTTAAATTTATGATGAACCTTTAAAATTGTGATTATACTACTTCTAGGTCTTCTGAGTGGTCTTTTCCCTTCGGATTTCATAGTCAGTAGTCTTGAAATATGTCTTTCCTCCCTCACGCGCTCAATATATCCAGCCCACTTCATCCTCCATTATATTCGGCAAAGAGTACAGGTTATGAAGCTTGTCATTATGCTGTTTTCTCCAGTCCCCATTTTCATCTCTTAAGTTCGAATATTTTCCTAAGCATCCTGTTTTCAAACACACTCAGATTATATTCTTCCTGAAGAATAAGGGACCATATCTCACGTCCATATAATACAACTGGCAAGGTAAATTGTCTTATAAATTTTTATTTTTAGAATTCTGGATAGAAGACAAGAGGATATAAGTTTCTGAATTGCATAAAAACAGGCATTCCTGTTTTCAGTCGACACTTAACTTCTATCTTAATATTATTTGTATCTGTAATTATTGCTCCCAGATATTTGAATTTCTCCACTTGTTTGAATGCTTTATCTGATATTCTGATATTTTGGAGCACATTATTTTGACGTTTCATTATCATATAGCCTACTTAGCTTTTTATATATTAATTTCCAATCCAACATTCTTGCCAGCATTGAAAAGACTTTCTCCCAATTGTGATTTAAACCATGCTTTTAATTAATTATGACAATATTCCTGAGAACAGATATAGCAAATAAAAAATAAAAAAAACACTCACATCACTTGCTTATACAACCCATTCAGAAAATACTGGTTACTGTGCATTTCAATTGTTGTACGTAATATATTCTAATATTATTTTGAAAATTAGGTAATACATGTAAATAGACAAAAATCTGGAGGATGATATTGGCTGTACACAATCAAAACTGATACATGAACTTATATTATGAAATAAAAAATGTGCAAGAGACTTCACTGAAAGATAACCACTATAGAACATGTTTCAAGAGCTGTTGTTCCCATCCTCAGCTGTTCTGGACTGCTGGATGCTTTGTAGTCCCTCTTGAAGTCTTCTGCTACTATTTTCAATTTCATTAACCTATGTTTGTGGACGAATACTTTCTCCCAGACTGGTAATTCTTGTGGCCTTTTACTGGTTTTATTAGCCTGACTTCCTGTTCTATCTCATGTGCACCCTCCCAGCACTGTGCTACTATTGCTGCTTACATGTTTGTTGGAATTTAATATAAGGTATACCCTTTTGTTTGTCCAATATTAACCTATTCACCGTCCATACAAATTGTTTGTACTTACCTGGTTTTTTATTGGGTGGTTCTCTGTCTTTATGTTTTGCTTTTAGAAGAAGGAAGGTTCCATGCATGGAGACACGACAGATTTAACAAATATTTATGAAATATCATCCTGGCCCCTCAGAGTAAATTTGACATTCTTAGGGCCGATTGTATAAACATCACTGACTGGAGATCAATTATGATCTAAGTTCAGAAAATGATCTGAGTTCAGGCTCGAGTCGTATTGTATAACACTGATCTAAGATCAACAAATTGAAGTTCAATTTTGATCCTAATTCATACATGAGCACTTGGCAACATCGCAAAAACAGATGAGTATCGCGAGGCGAGAGCATTGTTATTCTGTTTTTCTCCGTATTCAGACTGTGTTATGCGAAAGGAAGGGGAAATATGATCGAAATTTAGCAGAAAAAGGATCGTTCCTAATTGAAATTGTCTTGGTAAAATATAAAGATATTATAGAATCCAAAAAGACGGATGCGATAATATCCGTGCAAGAGGAAAATGCGATGAAAAATGTTCTTGTAATTTCATTCCTGGGGTTATAAATCGGCTTAACATTTTCACGGCTAAGGACATATAAATGCTTCGTCTCATAAATTGTATAGGCTAAGAGCGGAGATGTAAAACTTAAGGAATTTTTGTTCATCTGTTATGTTTGTCATTCATGGAAACCAGGTAGCCTATTCCACTGAACTTTTCTCTATCGATTTTAAAATTAATAGCCCACTGAAGTTTTTACCTCATGACTGCCTTATTACAATGTAAAATATCAGTTCTGAAAGAGTTAATAGGTCACATAAAGAAAGATAACGAAGAAAGCATTTGGGGAAAATCCAAAAACAGGATCCTCCCACTCGAGATTTCCTAGTAGTTCCACCATAGTCTCCTATGTCTCTCGGTTAGCAGCGTTGAAAATTTTTATTTTTTCCCCTTTCTACAATTCAATCTCTTTTCTCCTTTACCCTACCTTTCGTATTAGTTGCAATTGTGGTGCAAGGGTTATTTTCGTATTATAGTAATTAGTGCAACATAATAATAACGTGCAGGTTATGCTGTAGAGTTATGATACACTACATTATAAGGAGCCTAAAATATAGCCTATATACGCACAACTAGTTTATAGCTAGAAATGTACGCACAACTGCATATAACTAGAAATGTATGAAGTTGTCTATTGTGTATTTTCTTTATATTTATCGTAACCACACAGGTAGGCCTAATATTATGTTTATAATGAACTAATCTTATGTCTCAAATACGAAAACAGCCCCTTGAACTGAGATCACCTAGTTTGATCGGAGAAATTTCTCCAGTCAAAATTGATCCTAGTTCAGTGCGAATTGATCTCAGATTAGCGTTTATACAACAAAAATTTCCGAGTTCAGCGTGAACTGAGATCAATTTAGTCTCTGATCCAAGATCAAACTGTTTATACAATCGGCCCTTAATGTAGAAAGTTATAGAATAAGTTCTTGAGAAATGTATTATTGTGGATTCTACTAAAACAAGTTGCTTTTAATTACACATTCAAAACTCCATTTAACAAAAATTGACTCGCATTAAGCAATATTTTTCTATGGTCCCAGCAAATTTCATGCCTTAATAATGTTACATATCACTCATTATAGCGATTAAAATATTTCATAAACACCCTTGTACAGAGATAAGTATTTTGAAGTGAAATTGTTATTCAAAGCTGGTAGCTTAGTGCTGCAGAATGCAGCAGATAGCAGATTAGTGTCCTTCCCAATCTGTAGTAATATAACATCTTTGTTCCCAGTTATTATCTGCAGGGTGCAGACCTGTCAGCCGCCTTTAGAAATTCCGAAAGGGAAATTTGTCAGTAGAGGGTGGAGAACAGGGTCACTGACCAAAGTAATTATCTTGCTTTCCTATGTATGCAAAAACTTAATTTCACTTCCTAGTTCAACACACCAAGAATGCACAGTTAAAGTATGATGCTGAACAAATGGTTTCTGTTTTGACTATGTTACATGGCAACTCTGTTCTGTCTCTTTCTTCACTCTTTTTATTATTCCCTCTTTCCATCTTTTTACAAAATTAAACCTTCTGTAAGGTAAAATAGGTGATGTTAAACCGCTAACCAGAAACCAACCTGAAAATTATTTTTAAGTGATTTTTCAGTGTGCAGGCTAAAAATAGCTGTGGCATCTGCTCAATAAAAGTTAGTAAATCTGAAACGAAATTAGTGGCAAAGAAAATGAATATTATATAAAATATGAATATTACTAACTTTTTTTACTAAATAAACATAGTCCAGTACAAATTTACTTCAGTGTCATTGTTTGTGTGTTACTGTGTAATGTGATTTAAATCAGGGGTGCCCCAGGGGTTAAGACGCAGACTGTGTCATTGAAATTTCTGGGGGGGGGGGGGGAAATTAGTGTTTTATATGTTAAAAATAAAAACAGAAAACGGTCAAGTTTTATAACTTCAAAAGGTCTCTTCTAATTCTTTAGAAGTGAATAGTCAATAAATTAGCGAAACGCATTTGCTTGTAAACAACTGCCATGCAAACGAAATCGATCACACTGTGCCGATAGCGGCGACTGCAAACTAACCATTGTTGGCCTGTCACAGCCCCCACCTCCCTCACACGCAGTAGAATTGGAGTATTAGTTCTTACTGGGTTATTAGTTATTACAGTCTTTGTACAATGCCGCCTGCAAAAATAATAATTATTCTCAGAAGTGATTTTACTGCACTCAAAAGCACGTGCCACCTTATAAGAAGGGGAGGGAAGATGTGGAAAAATCTGTCTACCAATGCTGCTACTGGTTTCAGTCCATCTCGGCATCTCGAAAATGCCGCAAAAAACAACAGCAATTTAAATATAAGGGTCAATCCATATGTAATCATCCAATAATAAAATAATTTGTTGCTGACCTATTTTATTTTATTTTTAAGTATATATTTTCTGTTTCTATGTGTATCTGGGAGTACAAAACAATTTTTTTCACATTTTTATCACTAATGCTTTGGCAACTAGTGGCCATTTTGCTTAGAAGGATCTTTCATTTTTGGCATTTTCAAAGGTTAGCAGTAAGTTAAATAACTATTTTATTTATGAAGATATCAACTTGAAGTAAAAACCATCTTAATCTACAAGAAACAGTCTACAGTTCATGTTATGACCAAAAATTTGTTAGGTCTTAAGGAAATAATCTAAAACTTTATTAGAAAATGCAGCTCCGATTAGAAAAAATTAACAACATTATAAAACTTTTTTTCATTGAAGGGTTGAAAACACATGTTTCATATTTTCCCCCCACAAAGATATAGTAGATCACTAGATGCTAGTAAAATTTGAGATCATTTATGTAAATCCTTTAGGTTTTATGAGTCTTCAAATATCGAGATTTTGCAGAATTGTTGATTTTCAAATTAAAATATCTCAAATGGGACTGAACAGAAAAATCTGAAATTTTCTCAAAATATTCTTCTAGTGCCTAGTAATCAACATATAAAATTTCATCACTGTGTTCTGACCAGAAGTATTTTATTTTTAATAAAGAAAATGCTAAAAAATAACACTGTCAAATGAGCAAATAACAGTGTTAAAATACAATAAAAATTGTCAAAAATAATATAATTATTTGTTGTTGCTAGTAAAATTAAATATGCCATAAAACTAACATATTAAATGTTCCATGGTAGTAGTCATAGTGATCAATACTCCAGCGGAAGGAGACCATATTGCCACATTTGCTGAGCAAGCCAGAATATGCTGACTTGAAAAAGGCAAGTCTCTACAGACTCCTCTGTAGCTCCTTTGTTCAGTAATCAGTAGCTGTGCTTGACTGAAGATATAAAAAAATTGCCCCTTCAGTTAAAAAAAATGTTTATTTTAGCGATGGAGATGGTAGCCAGTACAAAAACAAAAAGAACTTTTTGAATATTTGCAATCACTTTGAAGCTGAATAGCATTTTTTTTGCCACTTCTAATGGAAAGAATGCTTGTGATGGGATTGGAGGGGGTACAAAGAGGGCGGTCTCGATGGCTAGTTTGCAAAGACCATATTTGGACCAGATACCTTCAGCAGAAGAAGTGTTCAAATTTTGTTCTGAAGAAATTAAAGGTATTTCCTATACACTTGTATAAACATTTTTTAAACCTTTGGCTCAGCTGTGGAACAAACTTCTAGCATCCTAAGGTGTTACATTCACTCAAAAAGTGATATTTATGGTGAACATAATATTTCCATTTTGCCCAAATTTGAAATAAGACCTTTCGAAGTAAAGGACATTGTTGCCTGCATTATGATCAGAACTGGTGGTTTGGTGAAATTGATATTTTTTTTAAGTGAAGGGGCACAGAGGAGTCTGTAGAGACTTGCCTTTTTCAAGTCAGCATATTCTGGCTTGCTCAGCAAATGTGGCAATATGGTCTCCTTCTGCTGGAGTATTGATCACTATGACTGCTACCATGGAACATTTAATATGTTAAGATATATAAGCATTCATGAACCACAGATTATTGTCTCTGTTGGACATTACATGAGAATATTATAGGAGAAAAATTCCTCCGGCACTGGGACTAGAACCCAGGACCTATGGCCAATGGTTTGGCCAATGCTCTACCAACTGAGCTAAGCTGGAGCTCAATTCACAGCACCAGATGGAACCTCTCTCCTATGACTGATTGCCCTAATGGTCTACCTCACAGAAGACAGACAAGTCATGTCATATGCAGTCCGGCTTAGCTCAGTTGGTAGAGCATTGGCGCGAATAGCCAAAGGTCCTGGGTTCAAGTCCCAGTGCCGGAGGAATTTTTCTCCTATAATATTCTTTAATATGTTAGTTTTATGACATATTTAATTTTACTAGCAACAACAAGAAGTTATATTATTTTTGACAATTTTTATTGTATTTTAACACTGTTATTCGCTCATTTGACAGTGTTATTTTTTAGCATTTTCTTTATTAAAAATAAAATACTTCTGGTCAGAACACAGTGATGAAATTTTATATGTTGATTACTAGGCACTAGAAGAATATTTTGAGAAAATTTCAGATTTTTCTGTTCAGTCCCATTTGAGATATTTTAATTTGAAAATCAATTCTTCAAAATCTCGATATTTGAAGACTCATAAAACCTAAAGGATTTACATAAATGATCTCAAATTTTACTAGCATCTAGTGTTCTACTGTATCTTTGTGGGGGGAAAATATGAAACATGTGTTTACATCCCTTCTATGAAAAAAAGTTTTATAAAGTTGTTAATTTTTTAGGTAGATTTCGAAGAAAATCTACCTATTGCAATGGATACCACTTTATGATTTTCGAAAAATTCTTTCATATCTTTACGTTTCATGCTCCCCTAAGTACGAAACCACCGCCCGTTCAAAAAAAATTTTTGTGATATTTATATATATATATATATATATATATCTTTACACGATAGCGGCCGTAATTTTGAAGATATTTGAACCAAATTTTAATATGTTATTTCTAGGCCCAATAGTTCGGACAAGTTCGTTAATGAGCAAAATTGGCCCAAGGGGGTGGTCGGGGGAGGGGGTTGAAATTTTTAAAAATGTATATCTCGGCCCCTATGAAGTATAGAGGGAAACTTTGTTTGAATAAATTAGAGTACTCCCTATGGAGTTCACAGTGACACCAACGATTCGGGGGTTCGAGTGAGGGTGGGGGTGGGGGTGGGGGATGAAAATTCGAAACTTTTGAAACCACGTCTTGTGGAGTATCGTTGAAAAGCTCTTGATGAGTACTCTACAAATCAATAAATAGTTTCTTGATAGCTCTCATATGACGCGAGATTTTAATGTTTGAAAATAATAACACTTGAAAGAATTATTATATTATCATAATTTTGTCTTGTTTAGCGGCTTTGCTAATTTTATTCATTGCTGATCTTGCGCACGGCCTCCCAGAATATTATATCCTATTATTGTTGTCAAAACAATTGATTGTAGGCTCTTCCTCTTTACTGCAGGTTTGCCATGCCAAGGCTAAAGAAGAAGAGTGCTATGCAGCGACAATAAATTAAACCAAAAGCACTTCGAAATCTACCTCCGCCTGTAGGCCTGCCTAAAGGGATTTTTCTAATTGGAACTGCATTTTCTAATAAAGTTTTAGATTATTTCCTTAAGACCTAACAAATTTTTGGTCATAACATGAATTGTAGAATGTTTCTTGTAGATTAAGATGGTTTTTACTTCAAGTTGATATCTTCATAAATAAAATAGTTATTTAACTTACCGCTAACCTTTGAAAATGCCAAAAATGCCAAATCCTTCTAAGCAAAATGGCCACTAGTTACCAAAGCGTTAGTGATAAAAATGTGAAAAAAATTGTTTTGTACTCCCAGATACACATAGAAACAGAAAATATATACTTAAAAATAAAATAAAATATGTCAGCAACACCCATTGGATGATTTCATATGGATTGACCCATAAGTGTTTAAAATTATTGTGCAATGCCATTAATAAGCATGACAAATGTCAAGATCACTGCAGAAAGAAACATCTGTATAAACTGAAACATCATTTAGATATAAAATACAAGATTACTGAAAGTAAAAGCAGAGGCGAAGATAAATGGAAACCATATATAGATGTAATTCCCAAGCAGAATCTTCAAGATAAAGATGAAGAATTTCGACAGCCATGGGCGCCCATACCCGGGGGAGGGGAGGGTGCCGCGGCCCCTAGCTCTCAGGGAAAGGAAAAAAAACGTATATTAATAATTATACAGGGTGTCCACTGGTCGGGAAAAATCCGGGAATCTGGGAAAAGGCCGGAAATTTTGTATGGTCGGGAAAATCCGGGAAAAGTCAATGAATTTGTTAAAATATCCGGCAAAATTCAAAAAATTTGTGGCCCACATAAAACAGGTGAAAATGAATACAATTTTTAGGTAGATCAAAATCTACCTATTGGGATTGGTACCATGTCATGACTTTCGAAAAATTCTTTCATATCTTTACGTTTCATGCCTCCCTAAGTACGAAACCACAGCCCGTTCAATTTTTTTATTTTTTTATTTATATACAGTATATCTTTACATGCTATCAGCCGTAATTTTGAAGATATTTGAACCAAATTTTATTATGTTATTTCTAGACCTAATAGTTTGGACAAGTTCGTTAATGAGCAGCAATATTGGCTCACCTGAGGTGAGGAAGGCCCACAGGAACAGGGCCGAAACATTGTGAAGTGTTTTATAGGTATCCACCGTTATACAATTCATTTTAATTTTTAATATTGATCATATATTTTAGCATTCACGGTGGAAATCAGGACCACAATATGACTTAGGTAACAATTTCTTGTTTAAGTTGCCATGTCTTAGAGTATAGAAAACAAATTTCCTAACTAGTTTTTCAGTGCTAAAATAGCGTAAAATGTGATTTTCATTAGTTCCATATTTAAAAATTTCCCGGGGTGGACACCCGACTTAGGTAACAATTTCTTGTTTACATTGGCATGTCTTAGAGTATGGTAAACAAATGTGATTTTTCATTAGTTCAATATTTAAAAATTTTCCCTAAATGGACCCCCCACTTAGGTAATGATTTCTTATTTACATTGGCATGTCTTAGAGTATGGTAAACAATTTTCCTAACTAGTTTTTGAGTGCTAAAATAGCGTAAAATGTGATTTTCATTAGTTCAGTATTTAAAAATTTCCCAGGGGTGGACACCCGACGTAGGTAACAATTTCTTGTTTACATTGGCATGTCTTAGAGTATGGTAAACAAATTTCCTAACTAGTTTTTGAGGGCTAAAATAGTGTAAAATGTGATTTTCATTAGTTCAGTATTTAAAAAATTTCCGGGGTGGACCCCCTACTTAGGTAATGACTTTTTATTGACATTGACAGTATGGTAAACAAATTTCCTAACTAGTTTTTCTGTGCTAAAATAGCGTAAAATGTGATTTTCATTAGTTCAATATTTAAAAATTTTCTCCCGCAATTATTTTCTGGCTACGTCATTGTTGCACTTATTATATTATTATATTATTAATATAATGCTACAAAGTGGCCCAAGAAGTTAAAGCGACAAAAAATAAATCAATTAATAAATTGCCCCCCCATAGAAAATATTATATGGGCGCCCTTGTCAACAGCAAGTCAGGTTGGGGGGGTGAGCAATAAAGTTTGGGGGGTGAGTCATGAAGTTTAGGGGGGGCACCCCTGATTAAATAATTCTTCTATTATTTAAGTACATTGTTTGAAAATTTTTTGCATGCAGTTTCCTTAAGATGCCTCTCTGTATAACAATGTGATTTTCTGGGACCTGCATATATTTTTATAAGGAGGTTTCACCTTATTATTCTTGGTTATAAAAGCAAATAAATGGTGCAAAACGTATTGTAAAATTTTTTTTCACGTATACTTGTTATGATTTGTATTATTTTTTTTAGGTGGGTTGATTGAGTTTCAAAAGGTATAGTTACGATAATTTTTAGAATGTAATTTGTGGTATCATCACAGAAAATAATATAAAATTCTGTACAACAGATTCAGAGTTGCCACAGTAAATATTATAAAATTCTGTACAACAGATTCAGAGTTGTCAGAAAAAATGATGTTCAACAATATTGTTTGCAGAGGAAGAGTGTTACAAAGCATATAGCCTTAAATTATATAGTTGTGTGACAGTTGCATACAGCAAAGTGCTACATCTTGCATTTAATTCCATAAGTCTTAAAAATAATGCAGATATTTAAATAATTTTTGCAGCATAGTGTTCTGTAAAACCTCATTAATCTGGATCCCAATAAGCTGAACTTTGTTCAATTTTGACAGGCTCGGATCATTATCTATTAAAAATGAAAACTTTTTGGCCTTGGTCAAGGGAAAGGAATAGGATGGATACCCAACAGCAGGCAACAGAAAATGAAGGGGAAGAGAAGTTTTGTATCGACAGTTTACAGGATGAAAGTATAAGAAGACTTTATACAACTAGAATGGAACAGCTATTAGATGAGTCATTTGAAGGAAATGCAGAAGAAACTTATGACTATATCAGATCGAGTATAAAAAGAGTAGCAAATGAAGTATTAGGAACCAATGTAAATAGAAGACGCAAACAAGGAACAGAGTGGTTGACGCAAGAAATACAACAGATGGTACAAGAAAAACGGACAGCATTTAACATATGGCTCAATGCAAAAACAGAAGAAACAAGGCAGATATATAAAGAAAAGAAGAATATAGCTATGAGAATGATAAGAACGGCAAAAAATGAGTCATGGGAAAAGACATGTGCCAATATAAATAGCCAACTCGGCTTTAAAAGATCTAAAGAAGCATGGTCTATACTAAAAGGACTCAGACAGGAAACGAAGTCTGGAACAAATCTACAATTGATAACAATTGGGGAATGGAAACAACACTTTCAGAAACTCTTGCAAGAAGATAGAGGAGATTTTATAGAAGAAGAATTTGGAAATGACTGGACAGGAGTAGAATTGCAAATATCTGAAGTTGAAGTGAAAGAAGCAGTAATAAGTGGAAAAAATGGAAAATCACCTGGCCCGGGAGGGATCAACTTAGAACTAATTAAATATGGGGGTCAAAAGATAATCAAATTAATAAAGGAACTATTGAATAAGATATTAGGGGGAGATAAATTACCAGAAGACATGAAATCTGTACAAATTATACCAATATTTAAAAAAGGAGATTGAAAAAATAGAAACAACTATCGAGGAATTTGTATTTTGAATCCACTTTTAAACCTTTGGGGAAAATAGTGAAAAGGAACTTAGAGAATTCATTCATCTCTCAAGAAGAACAATGTGGATTTACAACGGGAAGATCCTGTATAGATCATATCTTCACGCTGAGGCAAGTTCTAGAGAAATGCAATAGAAAGGGAGAGAATATTGGTCTGGTGTTCATAGACCTTGAAAAAGCATATGATTCTGTACCAAGGAAACTGCTTTGGAAGGCATTAAATATGGCTAACATAGATACTTCAGTAATAAAAATAATACAACAAATATACAGACACAATGTCTGCCAGGTTAAAATAGGGAGGAAACTTTCTGGGAAATTCGGAACAAGCAAAGGATTACTTCAGGGATGTCCCATGTCACCAACACTCTTCAAAATATATATAGACATCAGCCTTCGTATATGGTCAAGGAAATGTAAAAGAATGGGATTGGAGGTATCAGAAGAAATATATTTAAACCACCTGTTGTTTGCAGATGACCAGGTAATAATAACGCAGGATGGAGAAGATGCCAATTATGTATGTCGTCGGTTGTCAATAGAATATCAAAGGTGGGGACTGAAGATAAACTATGATAAGACAGAATATTTGACGAATGATCTAGATGAGCTATACATTGATGGGAGACGGATTAAAAAAGTGCAAAATTTTCGATGCCTGGGTTCAATTCTGGAAATAGAGGGTACATCAAATATGGATATTAATCAAAAGAATACTAGTGGAAAGAAAGTAATAGGAATGTTAAATTCAATTTTATGGAATAGAAATAAAATCAATAGTACAAAAACGAAAATATTCAAAACCATACTGCAGAGTATAGTCTTCTACGGAGCAGAAACATGGACATTAAATAAAAAACAGGTTAACAGATTGAACGCACTGGAAATGGACTTCTGGAGACGGTCTGCCAGGATATCTAGGAAAGATAAGATTAGGAATACGGAAATATGACGTATTATGGAAGTAGAAGAAGAGAGTGCAGTCACAATTGAAAGGAAACGACTTCGATGGTATGGACATGTACGTAGAATGGGAGAAGACAGAATACCTAGAATCGTACAGGAATGGGAAAGTAAGAGAAGAAGAGGAAGAGGACGACCTGCTACTACCTGGATACAGAATGTACACATGTCAATGGAAAGATTTGGTTTAGTGGAGGAAGATGTACAAGACAGGGATAAGTGGCGAAATGTAGTGAGCAGTGTAGAGTTCTGAATGGTAGTATCATATTTTGTGTGTCAGGATGAGTTATGTGATAGTGCTTGACTGTTGTATTTGTTTGGTTGGAGACAAACCTCTGTTTTGAGGAAATTTCTCATTTAATAAAAATAAAATAAACTTTACTCCACTTTCACAGAAGAGCTTCGAGTGATGCAGAGCCATGTCCATCGTCATAATATAAGTATTGCATTAGGTACTGCATTGTACAGAGTTCGCCAGGAAACTGAAAGCTTCGCGTCTGTTAGCATTTGAACATGTCATTGGCAGTGCGCATGCATGAAGTGCTGAAGTCCACCATGAATATATTGTCCACTGCTCCACATGCTTTAGTTCACGTTCACTACCTGCTGTCTGCTGGACATTTAAATCCCCTAGCCCAGCATGTTTCATGGGATAAGAGTAAACAAACTAGAATTATACTCAAATGTATTTAAGCTTCAATAACTCCTGTACTATACAAAATGAACAATTAAAATTATTAACATACCCTGTTAAGATACCCTAGTAGAATTTAACATTATGATTTCGCACATCAATGGACCCTGGGTGAGGAAAAATTATACACTTCTTACTAAACTCCCTGGTTTCACTATTTTTCTTGTTCTTAAGACATACTTTGCACCGTCTTGTTGGGGTATTGTCTTTATTTGTAAGGACATGGTCCTACATCTAGTCTGTATGGAATGTCCTTTGATGGGGCCCGACGAGGGGAGTAACTTCTTTTGTTTTGAACAACACAGAAGATGATGGTGAGGAGGAGGACAATGAAGCTATAGGTGATGGTGGAATAAAACTACCATTTTCTGGATTTTCATTCTGCAGCATTATCTCCCTACAAAGATAGGGTCATCTGTCCAGTACATTTTTAGGCTGGGTTTCTTTATTATTCCTGTTACAAGCTGCAAACCTAAAAATTTCCTCATTTTCTAAATAGTAACAGGAGTCCACGGCTGAGATATACAATATTTTATGAAGGGGCGTGGTGCTGCTGTGATGACCTGATTTGTTTGACCACAAACATAACTTAAGGAAATTATTTGTTAAAAAGAGTTCCACTAAGGAAAAAATCTCCAAAATTTACACCTCAATTTAAGCCTACAGTTTCATTAAATTCTATAGAAGAGGGCTGATAGTATGGTGATTCTCTGTCATTACTTACTTCAACTGTGGAATTATTACAAGGAATTTCATTTTGTATTACGGCAACATCATCATCGCTATCACTGTCGCTCGGTAACAAATCATCTTCCGAAATCATCTATATATATATATATATATTAGAGGCTTTGTCCTGACTGGCTGAATGAATGACTGACTGACTGAATCAACGTAAAGCCTAAACTATAATAGGTAGAGACTTGGAATTTTGAAAGTACCTTTGTTTCGCAATGTTAGTTCTCACTAAGAAAGAATTTCGAAAAACTTTGATTTTAAATGCCAAAAATCAAATGTTTTTGAGGATACTTAATAAATTTTTTCACAGAATTATCAAATCCAAATCATATTCCATGTACACTTCTCATGACAACAGTGTATTGTTGGCAGTGTTCGCAGATAGCTTTCAAAGTGTTTGATACTGGACTTTGACAAAATAGAGAAGCTATTGATATAATTTATTGGTGTAAATAATTATTGAAGAATGAAATCCACAAAAATAATGCACAATATGATGCAGTCACATAACTTTCTGTGCCTTGGACATAGAGAATACCATTTTCTCACTTCACATTTTGATGTAAAATAATAGGTTGTATCGCAAGAACAGCTTAATCCAGCTGTCTCAATCTGAGTGTGTGTCAACGAGTAAGTTATGCCATATCAGAAGTCTGTAAAAAATTTGGTCCAGTGATATATTATTCATAGTTGTAGACTTTGTATTTTTAGTTGAGAAATATTGATGTTTATCATAGAGCTAAGCACGTAAAAGGAGACAAAATAGGATGGAATATTTGTAGTCCTATATGCGCAGTATATTATTTTGTCTCAGGTTTTGGGGAGAAAAATATGAGACTGGTATTAAATTTATTTTTTATTTCAGCCCCAAAACTGTTGTATGATAACATATATGGAATATAGTAAAGCAAGAAACAGGATACCGCAAAACCAAAGGAAGCAACTTGAAAGATACAAGTATACAATTAAATAACAAGCTAATCTCAGAACCAAGAGAAATTGCGAACAGTTTCAATAATTACTTTTCGAAAATCGCAAATAAACTGATAAATAATAATGATAATAGCACTGGTACCCTTAATAACAACTGACAAACCATAGATCAATCTTTTTACAACCAGTAGAAGATGAAGAAATCGTAAAAATAATCAAATCAAAGAAAAATAACTTCTCAGCCGGTATAGATGAAATCCCAGAATGTATTATTAAAACCTACAGTAAATATATTATTAAGCCAATGGTAGATATGATCAACTGCTCGATCCTTACAGGAACCTTTCCAGAAGGGCTTAAACTAGCTAAAATTATTCCCTTACACAAAGGTGGTAATATTCAACATATAGACAATTATAGGCCAATAGCAATGCAATCAGGATTCGCAAAAATATTTGAAAGTGTGATAAACAACAGAGTGGCAAAGTTTCTCGAAAAATTTGTTTTGGCAGAAGAGCAGAATGGCTTTAGGAAAAATAAATCAACCTCTAATGCACTTCACTTATTCATAGATAACATCCTCCAATGCCTAGAAAATAAAAATATAACCATGGGAGTGTTTGCAGATCTAAGCAAAGCATTCGATCTAGTCAATCATGAAATTCTTTTAGATAAACTTCATACATATGGTGTAAGAGGAACTCCTTACAGCTGGTTTAAATCTTATCTAACAGATAGAAAACAGGTGGTGGTAATAAACTCACAAGATAAATCAAATAGTATAATCTCGAATATTGAACCGATAACGTGTGGAGTACCACAGGGCTCTAATCTAGGCCCCTTATTATTCCTGGTCTATATAAATGACATGCCATCCGCTATTCCTGATGCAAAGTCTGTTCTATTTGCAGACGACACAAGTCTTATTTTCAATGGCAAAACAGCAAACTCAACACAAACTACAATAGACCAGTCCATGGAAAAGATGAGCACATGGCTGACAAGTAACAAACTAGTATTAAACACAAATAAATCTAAAGGAATAAATTTCAAACTTATTAAAAACAACAATATACCTCCCAAAATTACCATTAGTAATGCAGTATTAGAAACTGTAACACATACAAAATTTCTTGGAATAATCATAGATGAAAATCTGAACTGGAATCGCCAAATAGATAGTGTTATTTCAAAATTAAACAAAGCACACTATGCCATGCATGTGCTGAGAAACATTTCAAACCTTGAAACATTAAAAATAATTTACTTTGCTTATGTACAGTCCATTTTATCATATGGTATCACAGCTTGGGGCTCCTCATGTGAATTGGAAAGAGTTTTCATAATTCAAAAGAAAATTATTAGACTAATGCTAAATCTAGAATTCAACTCCCACTGCAGGGAATACTTTAAAGAACTGAAGGTGCTACCAATACCATGCCTCTACATATTAGAAGCAGTAAGTTTCATTCACAAGAACAGACATACATACATAGACAACGATACAATTCACAAATATTACACAAAAAACCACAACAACATTCACATCAGTAGTATCCGAACAACAAAAAAACTAAATTCACTATCACACAGGGGAGTAACATTATTCAATATTTTCATTAAAAAGTTCCAATACACGGACTACAGGAAATACAGAACAAATGTTAAACATTTCCTACAGGAACACTGCTTTTACAGCATTAGTGAGTGCCTTGAGTACTTTAAGACAAGAAAATAGTGAACCTTAATACTCTCCTGGCATATCTCAAACCATTATCACATCTCACAAAATTGTTAGTCAATCAAATATTTATGTTATGAAGACATCAACTATTATACTGTACTTAAATATTATTTGCTTATCTTATAAGACTATTAAAAAATTAGTGTACAAATGTAAATGTATATTAGTGTATAAATGTAAATGTATAATTAGTGTATAATGTATAAATCCCACAGCAGGCTTCTGCTTCGAGGATAAACAAATAAACAAATAAATAAACAAATAAGACGGAGAAATAGAATATTCTGTAAAGACAGTATAATGTTATGTTACCAGAAATTCTGTTTCTTCTTATTTGAACCCTTACCAGGCATGGTGTGTAGAAGCAATGGTGGGCAAAATCCTACATCCTCTATGAGCCATAAAACCTATATCAAGCGTTTTCTGAGGGAATAGTTTGAGAGTGATAAGTCGTTCTTCTTCATTTCAAATTCTATATACCTATTTAAGGATCTAAATTTTGAAAATCGAAAGTCCTTCATAAGTTAATTTCGAATGTCAAGATACAAGATGCAGATGCAGTTCTTGGAAAAAAGCAAGAAGACTTTGAACATTAACATGGGCAACCTTGAGAGTGGTGGGGCTATCCTAGAAAGAAGACTTTAACAGGTCGGCGGTAGAAGGGGGTAGAGGTGAGAGATGACGAGTGCCTTCCCTTTCAGAGCTTTGTGTCCCATTAGCTGCTAGAGGGTACAGAGAGAAAGGGTTACTGAACTCATTATCACAGTCAGGTGCAGTTGAGGAGACAGTACTAAAAAATTTACTTCAATGTTGTAAGCTCAGAATTCAAACAAAAGAAACAAATTTAGAAATAGTATGCAGTATTGAGATACCTGACACTAGGTTGACTGAAATAATAATTTAAAATATGTTATGTTATGTAATTAAGTTTTCTCTTAAGAACAATGGAAAAACTAAACTAAAAAAAACTAAGGATATTGTGAAAAGAGATAAAACAGAACTAGACCTTTAGTGCCATCGCCTGACATGACATGTTGTGAAGATCAGCCATTCTTGTAAGTCTTTTCTTTGTGCCCTCGTGGTTGACTATAACGACCCCGTCCATCGTCCAGACGTTATGAATAGGGATGGCTCCTCGATACTTTCGATACCTCGATACTCTCGATATTTGCATGGTATCGGCAACGAGCGATACTTCAGAAAACTCGCTCAGTACTTTTTCGATACCTTGTTAATTCTGCAATTCTGCAACTAAGTGAGAATGCTAGTATTTTTGAACAAAAACTTGTAAGTGGACTGTTTCAAAAACTAATTTTAGTTTTAATGTAGAATTTAAAAATAATTGTAGGCTACTGATGATATTAAATTTTGTCTCATTCAATATGCACGCTTAATTTAGTTGGTATTACACCGTTCTCTCAACTTTTAATTTTTAATGTACTTATTTATTGAAACTGGAAATGTTGACGGTATCGAGTATCGAGAAAATCTGGTATTGACCCATCCCTAGTTATGAAGCCCAAATCTGGATATGGATTCTCGCAGGAGAGCATGCCTAGCTTTAGTGAGGTCATCTCTAATCGTAATTCCACTCTATTTAAGTCTGTGTTTACTCCTGTGACTCACAAATTTTACGATGATGGGCCGGGGCTTCTCAGTGTCAAGCCTTCCCAGCCTGTGGCTCCGGTCAATGTCGTTGACATCCAGCTCCACACCGATCTTGCGCGCCACCTCAGTTGCAATCTTATCGGTATCTTCTGCTTCCTCCTCTTTCACACCAAATATGCGTATGCATTGGCGCCGTTGATATTGTTCTAAATCATCAATGCGGTTTTCCAGAGCTACGATTTTTTCGTCTTTCTGCTGGAGAGCGCACTTCAGTTCACTTTTAACTATATTGTTCTTTTCGATGGTGGCTTGCAGGTCTGCCATGAGTGTTTGCTTCACCAGCTGCACCAGAACCTGCAACGAGTTGGCGTCCTGCAGTGCTTCCTTAACAACGCACTGCACAGTTTCATGAATATCTTCTGTTTTCTCGCTCTTCTTCGGTGGCATGGTGAAAAATTATTGATCACTTGTACGCTTATGAACACCTACTTTTTCAATATTATCAGGAGCAATGTAATAGGCAACTATTCTCTACCCATCCGCCATGACACTACCGAGGGTAGACTGCTTCACATTGTGCTTTGTTTTCTTGGATTTCATTCTTCAAGAATTATTTTCACAAATATATTAATTAAATCGATAGCATCAGAATTTGTTAAACCCCAGTATTTATGTATTTCCCAAAGCTCTATGTGAACATTGTAAACACTACACTGTTGTCATGATAACTGAATTGCATTTCATTTTTCAGTATAATATTTTCAGAAATTATATAAATTTTCAAGGGAAGGCATGGTTTGTTTGAATTTTAGTGTTCACCGCGTTACTTCCCCGGGCTTAAATGAGTATGTATGCAAAATTTTGTGCAAATTGGTCAAGAAATGTATATTTGTATAGGGAACATACATACCCACATTCATAATACACACTTTCAATTTGGCTTGGTTGCAAGACTCACACTTCTTTTTGTTTGTTTGTTTTGTTATGAAAACATGTGACAGCTGAACTCTCAAACAGTGAATATGTCACACTTCTTTTTGTCACATTTCAATTTTTTTTATATTTTTTTTGTTATGTAAACAATTGACAGCAGAACTCTCTAACTGTTCCTCATTTCACATTTCTGACTTTTTCCGTGGATTTTCCAAAAATTTTCTTTCATACAAACCTTGTCCTGACAATTAGGAACACAACAAAAGAAAAATCAGCCAAATTGGTTGAGCCGTTCTCAAGTGATGCGGCAACATACATTTTGGAAATTCATTTTTATTAATATAGATATAATACCATAAAAAAGTACAAAGGGAGAAAAGGAAAAGCTGAAAGTAATGTTATGTCTTAATTATCATAGATATTACAGGGATAAAACGGGTTTTATCAATCATTCTTGAGAGATTCTGGACCTCCAATTTCATTTATTGTGGCTATTTAGCAGAAGCAAGCATGTAGTGAACAGTTAATACCATAAAAACAAATAAAACATTGCTATATATGATTTATGTAAGTTTTTCCACCTAATTCCTTCAGGATAGCCTAGGATATCCAGGGAATGTTGCCAATAACATTAATATATACCTAGGTATGATGTAATCTTTATATTAACATGTAAGTTACAATGTGTTGACTAAGCCTCTAACAGAAATGAGTACCAGGAGGAAGCAATCTTGGGGATAAAGGCAGCCGGTGTATAAGGCTGACAACCTTACCACCTTCACGTGTGCAATGTCTAAAAAATTAGGGAGCCTTAACCTCCTGGAACCCTCTGGGCCTCCATGGCCTGTATAGAGAACACTTTACTTTTTAACAGTCTAATCTGCACCTTAACCAATGGGAATTTGATTGCTAAAGATATGAAGATTTTAGCAATCAAGTTCCTATTGGTTAAGCTGCAGATTAGACTGTTACTCAAACTTAACCCAGATAACGCTGACGTCCTTCCAGAAGGATGCGAGCAGCAGTAGGTAACATGTTTATTTTTCGAAAGTTCTTCAATTACTCGCCCGAATGCAGCATCCTATTTCGTAACTAGAAACTGCACGCTTTAATTTTTATGTCATTTAGTCTTCGTTGTTGAGATGTTAGTAGTGATATTTAACTGTGAAGTTACGTTTCTAACAAAATGGAATATGTCGAAGACCTTCGGATAGATGGGTCTGTGTTCTATGTTTCTTCTTATTCTTTTGTTGCAAATTGTTATTCATTTATTGCCTTAAATATCTTCTTTACCATAGTGAATCACCAAACAAACATTACGAACAATATTGTATGCCCCACAGCCGACTTTTGTAATGCTTCCTTCCAGAAGGACGTCAGCGTAATGGGAGCTTAAAAATTTGTTTGTGAAACTCTTTTGAAGAATAAAACCTGGTGTTTCATTATTGTAAAAAAATATCTGTAAGTGAATATTAATGGGAAGATAACGTAAATATATCTTTCTTTGTGTCAAACTAACAGTCCCATGAGTTTTTCTTCGATGATGACATGGTAAATTTGCTGGTGACATATACAAATCAGTATGCCGCAAAAAGAAATAGGCTTGGAGACCGTTCTAAAGAAGAGATCAAGTGTTTCATAGCTTTTGTTGAGTGGTTATGTTGA
This sequence comes from Ectobius pallidus, assembly GCA_964059195.1. Taxonomy (NCBI): domain Eukaryota; kingdom Metazoa; phylum Arthropoda; class Insecta; order Blattodea; family Ectobiidae; genus Ectobius; species Ectobius pallidus. The sequence continues at coordinate 153,465,364 of CAXKWD010000002.1, forward strand.
CCTGCCACAGAAAGATAACATATATTGGGAAAAGTCACCAAATGCCCATAACATATTGATTTCCGAAACTATGGCAAGAGATCGATTCCGATTTATAATGTGGAACTACCTTTAGGTGATCGATTTGCTAAAGTACGGCCACTAATAGATAAAATAAATGAGAAATGTGTAGAGTAAAATTCACATATACAAAACCACTCCGTAGATGAGAGCATGGTACCTTACTTTGGTAAACATAGGCCTAGTGCAAAACAGTTCATCCATGGAAAGCCAATTAGGTATGGCTATGAGTTCTGGTGTGGTGGACCTAGTTTTGGGTACCTAAGCTGGTTCGGGCCATATCAAGAAGCTGGTACACTACCTGATAAATATGCTGAAAAAAGACTTTGATATGCTGACTTATATTCACAAGCTGGAACAATTGCCCTATAGAGTGTATTTTGGCAATTTCTTTACCTCAATACCTTTACTTAGGAATCTGCATAAAAGAGGAATTGAAGCCACAGGGGCAATGAGAGCCAATAGAATTGGGAAAGAGTGCGATATGACCAACAGTGATGAAGAAAACACCACGGGGTACATACGACTTCAGGTCTGATGACACAAGCAACGTCCTCGTTACTAGATGGAATGATGATAGTGTGGTGAATGTAGCTACTAACTCTGATAAAGTTTTACCAACTCGCCAGGTATCTCGCTACTCAAAAAAGCAAAAAAGCGAATTAGTGTCGATCAAACACAGTCATCCACAACTATAATACACAATTGGGAGGCTTTGACAGAGCTGACCAAAACATTTCTTTGCACCTTGTATCAATCAGAGGCAAGAAATGTTATTTCCCTAACGTCACACTGTTGCTGAACAAAATGTGTGGCAACTTTACCGGCAAGATTGCGGTAAATTAGATCATCTATACTTTCGCCGAAGACTAGTCACTACTATTTTGGAGTCAAATCGAAGAGTGGCTTCAAGAGGACGGCCATTGGGTTCATCAAAGGCTCATCCTCGGTTAGAAAAATTGGAGCATTATGTTGCCGACCTACAACCAGACAGTGTTACAGGAAAGAAAAAACAGCTCTATTGCTGACAATGCCACAAGAAAGCTACAAATCAGTGCGTGAAATGTGTTTTGTCACTTCGTGTAACATGTTTCGTTGCTCATCACTAGGGCAAGGCATTTAATGACCATAAAAAAGTGAAAAAATGCAAAATAAAAAATGCATTTATGACCTAAAAATAGTGAAAAAATGACCCAAAAAAATAAAAAAATGACCAATAAATTTTACCATTATTACAATATTTTTCCATCGGTGTAAAAAACATTTTCTCCGTACTCTGAAACAAATCGTTTTAATTTATCAAACGTACTTTCTTTCACTTTGGGCATTTTACTGAACTCTTCTGTCAACAAACTATCTCATACAACTCTTACAGACAACTGAAAGACACAGGCTAGTGAAAGTCCTCCTACCTGAAAATGAATAACAATAGGATGCTCGGATTACAGTAGTTCATGATGCACATTCCTATAAAATAATAAAGCAGGTATAGTCGCCTCGCTTATCTCTAACGGAGCTGTGTCCCAAGTGTTGTTTCTTTAATGCAAGAAGGACACACTCGTCAATAGCCGCTTGTATTTACAACGTTGTTTTCTTGGAAATGTAGACTAGTTCAAAATGCTTAAAAATAGGAGAAGCAGGTATTGCTTATACAGTGGAGCCTCGGTAATTCGAGCCCCGGTATTTCGAGGTTCCGTGTAATTCGAGCTGGTCTTAAGAAAATTAAAATTGACCATAAAACTAGTTTAAAATCCCGTTTTTATACGGTGTCCGCAAGTAAGTTTTACGCACTTCCGAATGTGTTACATTTTGAGCTTTCTTTCAATTTTTCCATGTACAAAAATGCAGGTAAAACTGTCCCACTTAGGGTTTTTGTTCATAATACACAGAAATAACCTTGGCTTCAGACTGCTAATGCATTTCTATTACAGACTGACAGAAACCGTTAGGTTCGATTTTTCCTTGTCGGGACCTCGTGTCAATCAATTGTACAGTGCATATTTCCCCATCCTTTCAGAAAAGAATACTGTATTGTTACAGTAATCCCTACAATGGTAATTAAAAGTGTCTTCCTAGTAGCATCGCTTTCCCGTTCTACTCCATTAAGGGTCAGACAATGACTTAATCCTTGAAGGATGCCGATGTAGCAAATTGGAAATGTTTTGCCAATATACATACAGGCCTAACACAGGTATGTAGACCTACTATATTGTTTATTTATTTATTACTTAAACCTTTATTGTGCTCATTAAACATATATTTGCGATTTACCCATTGATTTAGTGAAATTTCCGTATAATCCGAGTTTTTTGTAATTCGAGGTAGCCTCAGCCCCAATTAGCTCGAATTATCGGGGTTCTACTGTACTGTATTTTCTTGGAAATGTAACAAGAGTTCAAAATGCATATTCCTTCCAGTAACGCTGCAATCTGCTTTATTTCCTGTGGATGTTATTTGCTTTTACAGTTATAATAGACAAGCATTAAAAATCAAAAATAATAAATTAAAAAAAAACTAAAAATATAATGTCAATGTAAGACTTCATTTAAAAAGCATAAAAAGACCGAAAAAGTCCTAAAAATGCCGAAAAAGTCCTAAAAATGCCCAAAATGACCTAAAAATTGCCAAAAAAGACCTAAAAATTGTCAAAAAATGACCTATCTATTGAAAATTACGAAAAAAATGCAAAAACAAATAGCTCTTATTTGATCAATTAATTGATGATACACATTTATATATATTCGAGCTATCTTTTAACCATCATATAAAAAAGATGCAAAATCATCAAATGCCTTGCCCTACTCATCACACAAAGCAAAGTGAATAACAACAATAAAGTACTCGAAGAAGTGTATTTAATTATTTTCAGTGATAGGTAAATTTCAATGTGCATTACGCTGACGTCCTTCCAGGAGCATGGGCATTATTTCAGGAAGTATGTAAGTTACAAGAATAAATCTCATTACTGTATGAATCTTTAGTTAAAATGAAGTGTTTTATGCAATTTAATAAAAGAAAACGTGTTAAAAATAACTCCGCGCTATCTGGGTTAATGTAAGACATTATAACTTTTATGTTTATATAAATATTATATCATATATTGTAAATATTATTGGCAACATTCCTTAGAAGTTCCTCAACTACGTAACTGCATGACTTACCAGTGCACTGATATACCCAGTTTCTTATTCTTTCCACCAGGCCTTGCAGTTTCTTTAGGCCCCGTGAAACCCACCAGGTTATGAAGAGCTTGTGACTCATAGCGACAGTATCATAGCAATCTGGCTTGCTCTCTTGTCAAGCAAGTTAAAAGCTGTGGCTGGTTGCAGACTTATAAAGGGGCAAGCAAGCTAAAATCAGAATATGTACACCTCTGCCAAGAGGACAGACCAAAGAAAAATACTGGTACAACAAGGACAAACGAGAGGAAGGAAGCTCACAGCCAAAGGATGAAAGCAATATGGAGTCAAATTAAAACACAGAAACGCCTCTAAGTACTTTGCGTAGTCTTACATGGGCTGATGCGCAAACAAACAAAAATAAATATATATATATAAATAATAACAACATCATCAACAATAATAATAATAATAATAACAACAACAACAACAATAATAATAATAATAATAATAATAATAACTTGGGGTTTGCATGGTTTCCTCAATCTCAAAGGCAAAAATGCAGGATACATTGAGATATAGCCGAACAATAGAAGCAAATGCTGTACGAATGAGTTATTACAAGAGCCTAATGGTAACTTTGGGTGGCCACGAGTTTTGATTTGAACCCAGGACCTCTTCCCTGTTACCCTATACCACCTCCCTTTAATTGATTTTGCTGTGTTCATTCAACTGTGGTAAACTGACTACATTTCACAACAGTAATTAGATTATAGTATTCTTGTTATATGGGCAATATATTTTATTCAAAATGTATGCTCTTAAGTTCGCATTTAAGTCATGTTATTTTGTTTTTATCGTGATACCTATTAAGTTTATGAAGAAATGTATTTAACAAAAAATGCTTTTGATTTTCTCTACAACTTGACTGTGCTAAATTTCCATATATCACCCAATGTAATGGAGATAGCTTAGAAAAATTGAAAATGGATAAGAGTAAAATACCCTCCAAGTCATTTTTGCAGAAAAACGGATATAGCACTGCCTTCTTTATTTCTTACAAGCCATGCTGCTTGAAATCTGGCAACACAGGAGGTAGTCGTATCTGTGGCAGTCTCTGGGAAGCATTTGAATACGTTTTTAGTGCAGATAATCTTCATCACAAATACTGACTTTATTTAGGCCTATATTACATAGCCTATACTTGTGATCTGCATAATAACGTAGCGTGCGGTGATTCCCACATATCTGAAGGATTTCGTAGTTTTCAGTCTCTGCTCATTGTACATTATGATGTCGCGTTTTTTCTTATTTTATTGGTAATAATCTCACTTATCCTGTTAGGCCTAAGAGCTCTGTTTTTTGACCCACATCAAAATCATCTTTTATTAAGCTGCTACACTTCTCTGGGTCATCTTGTACCACCACTGAACTAGTTGTCCCAGGTTTAATATAACCTAGAACACTAATATCTCTCTTCTTATCACATGCACTTTGTGGAAGACTATGCCCATGACTGTCACTGAAAAGAGTAACTTTGCCTAATTCGTTGGGAACACTTAGCTTTCTGTTATTTCCTATCTAAAAGTCGTTCATTCTTGGCTCCGGTGGTGAACTGTGTTAATTTGGCAGCACTTTTGAGGTTAAGGTTTGAATCTCGTTCATTACCTTCACCAAACTGTAGGAAAACACTGAATTGATTTTCCAGGAGTAATATTGGGAGGATAGGAGATTGTCCTACGATTTGGTGTCTGCCAGATTGAATTGAATTAGGCCTACTGTGAGCAGCTTCATAACAGTTCATACCAGTAAAAGTGACTCTATTTCTCTCCAATTCTTCTTTAATACCAGCCAATTCCTCCTGAAGGACACTAATATCATACCGTACCTCTCTCTTGTATTCATTTGTAGATGGTAATGGCTGATGAACACGTAAATCTTCTATGAAAAACTGTTCTCTGCTGTACTCAATTAGAGGTGACGGTGTATATAAATCTCTCTTTATGTACACGGTTTTACCTTCTCTATGCTCTCCAGTTGCTCTTCAGGTGTGTACAGATATTCTCTAACCATAGGCAATGACAGGGATTACTTTAAGCTGAAATATTGTTAATTTGCGGTGATTCTGATGGAGTTGATAGCTGATAGGACTACCGATGCGATGTTGCCAGATTTTACAGCATGGCTTGTAAGAATTAAAGAAGGCAGTGGATATAGCCATTTTGTTAGTCATAGATAAGAGTTTCCAATTCTAAATTTTTATTAAAATCGTTAAGCCAATTTTTCAAAAGTTTTTCATGAAAAGTCGCTTAATATTTCACTTATAAAACTCAAATTCTGGGCGGTTCGATAAAATTCCGAAAAGTCCGTAATTAAAAAAATTAAGTAAATACAATGAACCGTGTACCCGCTATGCTTGTCCACAGACGGACAGACAGACAGATGTCATTCCAAAAACACTTTTCAGTTTCTAGGCATCGTGAAACATGTATTTCCGCTGTTATCTCGATTTAGATTTTTTGTCACGATCACAATACGTTCTTTATACTATGTATATGCGAGAAAATTAAAATGTATCATTTGAAGTAAAAATTACCTCTCACAGATTGAAATGTTGTTGCTTCAGTTTCTGAAACTTGAGAAATACAGTCCACTCTTTGCACATTGTGCACATTCCTTTTTTCATTATTTCTGCATAACTGTTTATGCTTTCTCTACATTGTTTTTCAAAGCTTTGTTAAATATAAGATTCTGAACATCCCCAGAGGGTGTATCTGCATAATATGAATTCCCAGCTTCTATAGGGTTTGACTGGAGTGTCTCATACATTTTTATGTACTACTAAGTCACAAGCCAGCAATTAAAAAGAAATGGCAACAATGAAAAAACTATCAAGATGCTTAACACATCATTGAATTGTAACTAGATGATGAAATAAAAGAGCAAAGAATCTAACATTTTGACAAATGAAAACGTAAAGATTGTATGAGGAATGAATTTTTGTTGTGTGCATCTTTGGCAACTTATTTTTGTTTTATTACAACAGTAGAAAGTAATTAATTTGTGGTATACTTATAAATTCTCTCCTTTGTGTTCTGGTTGAGTCCTGTGAGTGAAGGTTATGTAACAGTGGGTGAAGGTTATGTGATCATTATCATTACCTGATTTGTGGTTTTTGAAGTAAAAAGAAAGAGACTAATATGTCCGGGAAAACGAAGGTTGAAAAACAAGATAAGAAAGAATCTAGCAGTGTAAACCCTGTGAAGTATTTTATTTCTGGAGGTTTTGGTGGTTTCTGTACTGTAGTAGCTGGTCATCCTTTGGATACGATAAAAGTTCGCTTGCAGACCATGCCTCAGCCTGCCCGTGGTGAAGCCCCACTGTACAGCAGCACATTAGATTGTTTTTGGAAGACTGTTCTCAAGGAGGGAGTAATGGGATTGTACAAAGGAATGGGAGCCCCAATAATTGCTGTTGCACCAATATTTGCCATGAGTTTCTTAGGCTATGGTCTTGGGAAGAGACTTGTAAGCTCAACCGAGGATCTGTCGGATATCCAGCTTTTCCTTGCTGGAGCTTTCTCCGGATTCTTCACTACAACCGTCATGGCCCCAGGGGAAAGAATCAAGTGTCTTTTGCAGATTCAGCGAGAATCAGGTGCAGCAAAGAAGTACAGTGGACCTATTGATGCTTTTCTAAAGTTGTACAAGGAAGGTGGTATCAAGAGCGTGTATAGAGGCACTGCTGCCACTCTTCTAAGAGATGTGCCTGCTAGCGGCATGTACTTTTTGACCTATGAGGTTGTGTCCAGGGAGCTAAAAAAGATTGGTGACCTTGGAATAGTAAGTTCTATTGTGGGAGGAGGAATGGCAGGAGTGGCTATGTGGCTGCAGTGCATGCCAGCTGATGTAATTAAGAGTCGCTTCCAGACAGCACCTGAAGGCACATACAAGAACCTTAGGGATGTCTACAAAAAGCTGATGAAGGAGGAAGGACCAGGAGCTTTATACAGAGGACTAACACCAGTGATGCTGAGAGCTTTTCCTGCTAATGCAGCTTGCTTCTTTGGCTTTGAACTCGCCATGAAATTCTTGAACATGATTGCTCCCAGTTTTTGATGGCAATACACTAGTAACTGGAAGGATGGAAACAGATTTGCAAGTTGATAAGAAAGACAGTTTTTACATCTAACAGAGTTCTTACCTAAGTACATTTTTCTTAACTGTCATCAATATTTTTGGATTTTGAACTGACAGTATGTATAACAGAACAAAGAATCTAATAAAATAATAATAAAGAATACACCAAAGTAGTTATTTATGATACGAGTTTCAAAAATGGAATTTTTTTTTATGTTGAGTTAAGGAGCAAGTCAAAGCAAAGTTTCTTAAATATTTAGCTATATATAGGCCTACTACACAAATTAGTTAAATAGGAATGTATATCATACATTTTTTATTTTATTTATTTTATTTTTTTCATTGATAACAAGGTAGTGATTTTATCTCCATTTGAACCTGTGACCATCAATTGCATTTATTTAGGTTATATAAATTAACAATTTCATGGTTTAAACTGCAATTGTCAGTTGCATTTATTTTCAGAGCATAAAATGAAAATACAGTTTGGAAAGAGATGGTTTGATTTCTTTAGGCACTTTTGTTTTAAAGGCTAGCCTGAGGAAGAGTTTCACAAATTACAACATTATGAACTATAATGTAAAAAAGTAATTACGTGTATTTCAGTTCTAGACTCATTATAGTAAATAAGTGGTACATATGCTAAATTCTAAATTTGAGAATTTCTTGACCGCCTTGTCAGCTGAACCGTACCTATTAGTGCCAAGCATCATAAACATAACTACCGGTACATTGGACTTAACTCAGCAGATGGCAGAGAATTTTACGAATTACAAACAAAATGCTGATGTGTTATATAGAATGGGGTAATACTTACTCTTACTAGATGGTAATAGACGATTCCTCAGCAAGCTATAGGAATATCTAATTCATGGAACCCGACGGTTCATTGCTGCGCTTACCTGGGCCCACCATTCATCCCTATTCTGTGCTAAGTCTATCCAAACATCCCTTGCCAATCCTACTTCCCTTAAATCTATCCTAATATTGTCCTCCCACCTACGTCTTGGTCTTCCACGTGGTCTTTTCCCTTCAGGTCTCCCAGTCAATACTTTTGAGATATCTTTACTCCCCCATGTGCGCAACATGTCCAGCCCATTTCATTCTCCATGATTTACCCTTACTATATCCGGTAAAGAATACAGGTCATGAAACTCGTTATGTATTTTTCTCCAGTCCCCATTTTCATCTCTCTTAGGCCCAAATGTTTTCCTAAGCACCTTGTTTTCGAACACCCTCAAATTATGTTCTTCCTGATCAATAAGCGGTAATGTCTCACATCCATATAATACAACCGGCAGGATAATAGTCTTATAAATCTTTATTTTTAGATTTATGGACAGAAGACTAGAAGATAAAAGAGTTTCTGAACTGCATAAAAACAAGCATTTCCTGATATTAGTCGAGACTTAACTTCTGCCTTAGTATCATCTGTGTCTGTAATTATTGTTCCCAGATATTTGAATTTTTCCACTTGTTCGAACGATTTACCGTCTATTCTATTATTTTGTAGAGCATTATTTTGATGTTCCATAACCCATATACTTAGTTTTCTCTGTATTAATTTCCAACCCAACATTTCTGCAGGCATCAAAAAGTCTTTCAGCATTTCTCTTGATTGTGTTTATGTCTTCTCCTAACAAGCAAACGTCATCTTCATAAGTTAAAATCAGGTGTCTGCCATTTAATTCTAGGCCTACCTTCTTTTCCTGAACTTTCCTAATGGCATATTCCAAAGCGAAATTAAAAAGTAAAGGTGATAGTGCATCTTGTTGCTTCAAGCTGCTTCTAATGGCAAACCTATCTGATATAAATTTCTCTACCCTGACTCTGCTATAGGTTTCATTTAGATGCAATTTGATCAGCCTAACTAACTTCTTTGGTATCCCGAATCCAATGAGGATATTGTACAACTTGTCTCGCCTAACGGAATCATATGCTTTTTTTAAAATCCATGTATAGCTGGTGAACAGACTTATTATATTCCCATTTTTTCTCCAAGATTTGGTGAATACAAAATGGTTGATTTATTTCGCCTAAATCTACATTGGTGATCTCCAGTGATTTCGTCCGCATACTGGGTTAATCTTATTACTGAATGACATTCATGGGTTAATCTTGACAGTATATTAGATAGAATTTTGTATGATGTTATGCCCGCTTGTCTTTCCACTCTCGCAAATAGGGTGCGTTTGCACTTCACCAATCGAATAGGCGCCAACCTACATAAATGTAGATAAATTTGTAGTTTCCGATCAGTTCCTTTTACGAGAATGGTCACGGACAACCCTAGCTAGTACTTGCTCAGCGGTAGTGAGAACTCTTATCCCTTTCGTGGTTAATTGGAATTACAGGGGAGAAATATTATAACACCTACTTGATGAATATGTTTGATTTTATTAATACTCCTTTCTAAGCGACACACTGGGTTCGTTGCACAAAGGAGTCTGCGATGCCTATATTCATATATGCTGACTTAAGCTTTTAAATACTGGACGTGTCTATATTCATATACGTAAACTTCTATATTCAATTACTATTCTGCTTATATTTTATAGTCAATAATAACGCGCCCCGACGATCCATATGACTTGTATCAAACACTTCCTCTATTTTTTACGGCGCGGAGAGATTCTCAGTCTACGTTTCACAGGTAACAAATATTAAAATGTTCAATTATTACGCGCACGATAATTCTTAAAACTTGTATTTAAAACTTAACCCTCTATTTCTTTACGGCGTGGAGAAAATTCACATTGTACTTCTTTTCGGCAACACTTCCCAGTTAGAACAGAACCGTTTTCGTAGTTAATTTTCCCTCACTTGATTTCATTAATTCCTCTCCTTAACATCATTTCATTGGTCCACTTCTTATGCCTATTTGTCTCGCAGCCTCTTATTGGTCAGCTTGAATGGTATGGTAGTCTTGTCCCTAGCTAAAAGTCAGTTAAAACTGAGTTTCTTCACCTAAAATCCATTCATCAATCCTGACATAAATGACTGGCGTCTATGTGTCCCATACAAAGCCATTAAGCATCCGGTCTTACAATAATTGCATAATAAGTCCAAAGTCATGAGTCTGGTATAAATTTTATACGCATATTCTTATAGTATGAAATTTTCCGAATCTTTTGATATTAATCTTCTGTCTGTCCGATGATAATTACTTCTTGTAATTAATTATGATTGAATTTTGATATGAAATAATTAATTAATGGTAACATGTTATATGTCAAGTTGTAGGTCCTGTCACTGTCTTGCCGATGGTGTGATTGGTTAAGGGGTCCGACATTCCAAACGGTTTCATATGTCCCAATGAAACAATTTCAAAATTAAGGAATTAATTCGGAGGCATTCATGATTACGAAAATAACTAAATTTTTAAATTTTTTTATTGTCCTCACTTTCAAAGGTCTTCACATCTCCCTAACATTTCTCGTTCATGTTATTCTGATTATTATCATTATCTTTGTCCTTTCCTATTTTCTTATTCATTCGTCTCTCCTCTGTGCAACTATGCCATCGCCTAATTATCATTAAATTCTCACCTCATAACACATACAAATTATTATTACATTCTTATCAAATAATACCTTTTGTTGAAAAATCTTCACACTTTCTGCAATATATAGTTGACTGTTCTCCTGTATAAAATAACATCATATATCATTAATTTATGATGATGATGATGATGATGAGTGTTCTGCCCGAAGGCAGGTCCAGACCGGGGACGAAGCCATGGGGTGATTACCACGTCCGAGGTGTTCAGGCAAGGGTGATACCGCGGAGATTTGCCATTGCCTCTCGCGGGATGGGAATGAAAGGACACAACACAACACCCAGTCCTGAACCCAGGAAGGAAATTTTTCACTGCTGAAAAATCCCCGACCCGGCCGGGAATCGAACCCGGGCCGCCAGGGTGGAAGGCAGTCGAGCTACCAACTCACCACAACAAAATGTTTTTGAAATTCAAACACTTTTCCTTTTCTTTTCACCTGTAGTATTATGCGCTAATGATTTATTTTCTTGCAGTCTTCTGGCAAGTTCAATTTGATCCACTTCATGTAATTTTAACCTTTGCATTTTCAAACAACATTCCTTTACATCTTTGTGCTCACACCAATTGATTTGTTACCTTACTTATACCGTAAACATCCTTTCACCATTAAATTGTATCCCCTTTTTATTTCATTATAGTCTATCCTTTCAGACTACGTAAATTAATTATTCCATGTGTCTTTCGTCGATTCATCACATTCTTCATTCTCACATTTCTATTAATACCTTTCACATACATATTACTTCAATATTTCTCAACAGCACGATTACCTCGGTAACTTGTTTTACAGCATGTCAAATTGGTCAGCGCTTTAAGGAATTCACTAAATATGCAAATAGTATAAAATAATTATCTCTTACCTTTTCTTTAAATTTTGCATTAGATAAAAATACTACATTCATCTTTGTTTTATACACGTTTCTGAAATAAAAAATTAGTCAACGCGAGGGTGTGAATTTAAAACTTATAATTAATCAAATAATTGCGTGATATCTTTGGTCGTTGGTAATGTCTGCTCCCCTTCAACTCTTAAATTCGATACGGGAATTGGCCATAATATCTATATACACTTAAATACTAATTATTTACATAGTGGGCTAATGGAGAACAAAGATTTATTACTCCATAGCATGTAGTGCCGTAGAAAACGTATTCACATTTATCACTAGGATAAGATGCGTCGGGAATAGACATTTCAACGAGAAATAATCACGACATAATTATTTTATTGGTCAGAGAAATCCATTTTTGAACAATCCAAGTCCTCATCTGTCATCCTACTTCCATCCCCCACTTTCCAGTATTCCTAGGTAATGATGGTGTAAAATACTTCTTTAGAAGTTGCTTGTGGTATTTTCCCTTCTTTTTGGAGGGGTCCTTTGCATCTGCTAACTCATATGTGTCAGTGCCAAATTTAGCGCATATTCTATAAGGTCTAGCGTACAAAAAAAATCGCTATGCTAATGGGTCGGTACCGCATAATTTATAAATTAAGTTGCCTTTCTTTTCTAGTATATTCAGTATTTTATCACCTACATTCCCCGTGGTATTTATTTCTGGGGTTCCCTGCAGTTCATTAACAATTTTAGCCTGATACTCATCACTAGCCTGCAGATTGGCTGGGTTACATAACTTGCATTTTGTCATGTAAAGGTTGAGAAAAAATTGTTTTGAAAGTCGTAAGAGTTTACAAGACAATGAACTCTAATTCGTCTTCATTCTGTGCTTCAAATCTTTCTTGAATGGAAAGTGTGTGGGGTGTTGGAAAGTCATGTGCTTCGTTTATTTTTAAGTGTATCTTAGATATTTTCAGTAGTGTAAATTTTGTTGACATTTACTGCTTCCGTTTCGTAATATTTCTCTGGGTCGTTTGGTTCATACGGTTCGGTCAGCTGGGGTTGTAGACCGCCTGCGGTGTGGATAGTTTCACTTTCAGCTGTACCGGGGTGAATATTTACCATGGTCGTTCCGCTAGCAAAAAATTTGTCGTGTCCAATATCTGGTGGAATGGGACTTTTCTCTCTAACTTTCTCAGCCTGCTTGAAAGGAATAACTGTTTCTGTTTCATTCTTTTTAACATTAATTACGGGCGACTGCGAATTCACCAGAGTGGATCCATTTCCCTGGAAAATTCCAATCGTAATATCTGCTAGTGGTTCGTTATTGTCAGTAGTTACATTGGTTGTGTTCGCTATCGGAATTCCTGTGGGCTGTTTAGTTGTATTGTGTATAGCATTTTCTTTTTCTATTGTTGGTGAGCTTTTCTTCGGGTCATGTACATTCGGCAGGGCAGTTGACGTGATATGTGAATGATTGTTTACAAGGGTTTCCTTTTGTGATCTATCCTTGTCAGTTTGTTTACACCGAGTTTTTTCTAGAGTAGGGATTTTATTTACAAGGGTTTTACTTGAAATAACTTGTGTTTTCTTTACTACTCGTTGTTGGGTTGCATTACAGGCTACCGATGAGTTAATCTGTCCTCCAAAATTGCTTCAAAATGCAGGTTTTCCATTAGGAGGGGCGTGGAAAACCTTTACTCGTTTAAAACTTCGTTTGCGGGTGAGCTAGGCCTATTTGAAGTTTCATTCCTCTCATTATTGGGAGACCTGGGACGACTCTCTACTGGAGACCTTTCAGATCTGTGATTATTATCATTCCTAACATACCTGTTATCGACAACTCTCCCTCTGAATTGCGGACGGAAATAACCCTGATTTAGGTGTGGGCGTTGATACCATGAAGGGGTTCGGCCTCTGCCATTTCGTCCTCGCGAGAAATTATTATTGTATCCATTTCTACCTCGTCCCGCCTGAGCTGGATAATTGCGATTGTTATTATAAGGTCTGTACCTAGAAAAACCATTATAATTAAAATTACCATTGCCTCTATTTCTCCAGAAGGAATTTCTTGTGCCCCTTTGATACTGGTGATTAGGCCAGTGCGGTTCTGGACTATTTCTTGGACTGTTCCAGCGGTCATCATTTTCTCTCCTATCGTACGGGGTTTGCCTATTATCACTGTCTGGTGTCCCTACCTCACTTTCAAAATTCTCAGATACTGCCTGAACATAGTTTATAGCCTTCCTTTGATGGTCGGCTTGCGATATCTGAGGATTTTGACCTAATCGGACTGGTGGATTCGGTATTTCCTGTAATGACTTCAGTAGGCGTAGCATATCGCCTATACTCTGGGGAGAAGCAACAATTAAGCTATTTTTAATTGAAACTGGAAAATGCAGGCATAGGGCCTGAATGAAAACTTTTTCCTCAATTGTGGGGATCAACAATTGCTTGTTGTCACATAACGAAATGAAATACTCTAAGTAAGTCATTCCGCAGCTGCGGTCAAACTTCCCATGAAAAATTTGATTACGGATGTGTTCCTGTGTTGCCGTGGACCAAAAATTGTTCAAAAATGCCTCCTCAAAACTTTGCATATCTAGTGACTTGTTATGATTCATTACATGGAACCACCTTAATGTGGCCTTTTGCAGTGAACGTAAAACTAAAATCATCTTGAGATTTTCAGGCACATTCCTTAATCTAAAATAGGTTTTCAGCTCGTGCAAGTACCTTACAGGATTGGTTCGTTGGGGATCCTCAAACACTGGTAATGGCAAGTCGCTACTACTCAATGTATAGTTACTCAGGCCACTGGTAGAAGGTTGGTCTAATCCATTGTCAGCTCGGAGTAAAGGATTAGGCATCTCGGGTAGATTAGGGCTGGGTGAATTGTTTTCCGGTAGGGATGTTGTGGAATTAGTTGCAGGGGCTGGTACAGGTACATGCTCACGATTTTCAATTGCACTCTCATGTTCCCTTACTTGCTGTCTGAGCCTATCCATTTCCGATTGCAAACTCAATAATCGGCTACCATTACTTTCTGTCATGCGTTCCATCACACTTACCTGTGATCTTACAGAGTCTATCTGTTCCGTTAAAACCTGTTCTGAAGTTGAAATCTGACTAGTGACACGAGAATCCAACTCTTTTAATTTATTTTCCACTTCAGCCCTTTGGTTTTCAACAATTTCTTTTAAATGTTTACTTTGCTCTGTCAATTGTGTCTTTAACTCAGCTCTCAAAGTTTGGTTTTGTGTATTTATTTGTGTATTAATGTCAGTCTTCAATTGTTGGTTTTGTGTATTTATTTGGGTATTAATGTCAGTCTTTAATTGTTGGTTTTGTGTATGTATGTTATTTTTTATGTCTTGTAATTGGGCAGTTACCTGTGCCATAATAGCTCCCACTTGTGATAGAATGTTATTAGTTATCAACTCCATCTCTGTACTATTAACTGTGTGTGACTCTATAGTAGTCATATTTGGTACATTGGGTACAATAGGTACATTTTGTATATCCGGAGAGGTAGGCACATTGACATCAGTTACACTTCCTATATTAGATACCGCCGGTATATCAGTTTCCGGCACATTTTCATTTTCCCTTAATTGGTGTGTAACACTAGGAATCCCGTCTGAAATTGAGGCCTTAGAATTCTCGGTGTTCATTGTTAAATGAATTACTTTATTATTGCGTAAACGCATAAAAAAAAAAAATTTGACTTCTCTCAGCCAAAACAAACAAACAAACAAAAAGATTTACAACACCAAAATAGAGAATCCTAAGCTCTCTACATGAAAGAAAAATGTGAACAATACCTGTTGTTCCCAGCTGTGGTAACGGGCTCCTTTATGGGGGGTCATCGGTCACTTCCCTCCTTCTCTAGTCAGCTGTCGGATGATGGTGTCTTCTTCCCATTCCTGCCTGCCTAAAAACTTTTCTTTCTATCACATGCTCTTTTGAACAATTTATAGTTGAATGTCGATCGCCAGTTTATGTCTTAACTCAAATAATTCTATTCCTCGATGAAATGGAAATGTATCAGTTTATGGCTAGTTTATGCAGGTGTTAGCTTATGACTTTTTTTTTTTTAAGTGATTTATGCCTGTAATTCAAAGTAATTCACGCCACAGTTGGGCTGCCAGCTTATGCCCGCTTGTCTTTCCACTCTCGCAAATAGGGTGCGTTTGCACTTCACCAATCGAATAGGCGCCAACCTACATAAATGTAGATAAATTTGTAGTTTCCGATCAGTTCCTTTTACGAGAATGGTCACGGACAACCCTAGCTAGTACTTGCTCAGCGGTAGTGAGAACTCTTATCCCTTTCGTGGTTAATTGGAATTACAGGGGAGAAATATTATAACACCTACTTGATGAATATGTTTGATTTTATTAATACTCCTTTCTAAGCGACACACTGGGTTCGTTGCACAAAGGAGTCTGCGATGCCTATATTCATATATGCTGACTTAAGCTTTTAAATACTGGACGTGTCTATATTCATATACGTAAACTTCTATATTCAATTACTATTCTGCTTATATTTTATAGTCAATAATAACGCGCCCCGACGATCCATATGACTTGTATCAAACACTTCCTCTATTTTTTACGGCGCGGAGAGATTCTCAGTCTACGTTTCACAGGTAACAAATATTAAAATGTTCAATTATTACGCGCACGATAATTCTTAAAACTTGTATTTAAAACTTAACCCTCTATTTCTTTACGGCGTGGAGAAAATTCACATTGTACTTCTTTTCGGCAACGCTTCCCAGTTAGAACAGAACCGTTTTCGTAGTTAATTTTCCCTCACTTGATTTCATTAATTCCTCTCCTTAACATCATTTCATTGGTCCACTTCTTATGCCTATTTGTCTCGCAGCCTCTTATTGGTCAGCTTGAATGGTATGGTAGTCTTGTCCCTAGCTAAAAGTCAGTTAAAACTGAGTTTCTTCCCCTAAAATCCATTCATCAATCCTGACATAAATGACTGGCGTCTATGTGTCCCATACAAAGCCATTAAGCATCCGGTCTTACAATAATTGCATAATTAGTCCAAAGTCATGAGTCTGGTATATATTTTATACGCATATTCTTATAGTATGAAATTTTCCGAATCTTTTGATATTAATCTTCTGTCTGTCCGATGATAATTACTTCTTGTAATTAATTATGATTGAATTTTGATATGAAATAATTAATTAATGGTAACATGTTATATGTCAAGTTGTAGGTCCTGTCACTGTCTTGCCGATGGTGTGATTGGTTAAGGGGTCCGACATTCCAAACGGTTTCAATGTTGATAAGAGAGAAATTCCTCGGTAGTTATTACATTCAACCCTATCTCACTTTTTATGGATTGGTATGATAGCACTATAATTGATTATTTTCATGTTTCAAGTGGTATAGTATTATTGAATGATCTTAATAAGTTCCCCCTATTATACCACTAATTTGATTAAGCTTGAGTGAACGCTGAAGAAGAGAAAAAAATAAAGAACGCCAGTTCACTTCTATTGAAAAATTTATTTTATGTTTATTAATCAGTATTTTAGTAAGAATTAAGTTATATAGGCCTAATGATTTTTTATGTGAAATAAAACTATTACCCAAACTGGGTTAGTATCAATTTATTAATTATATTTTCATGATCGAATAAAGAGCTCAATGTTAAAAAAGTTAATGTATTCAGAATAAGTAAACTTTTTTTTTCTCTTCTTCAGCTTTCACTCATGCTTAATGAAATTAGTGGTATTAGGTGGAACCTATTAAGATCATTCAATAATAACACCAGTCAACAAATTTAAACTTTTTGTCTGCCACATGGACAAAAACAGGTCATTTTTTATAAATCAGACTGCTTGAACACGAAAATGACAGTAAAAAGTCCGTATCACGTAACTTTTCATGTGACAGAACAGAGTTCGATTCTAGCAAAAAATACAGAAAATATAGTTTAATTTAAATATAATACTAAAAATGTCACAACTATAATTAACTAATTTGGAATTACATTATAAAACCTTACTTTACATAAAAGGAGTGAATTGATGCTAGTATTGACAAATTGACTTTCATCCTCAGTACAATGTAATAAAATAATGTAATTTTTGCTATAAACGAAACAATTTGAAATTGTGACTTGGAATTAAAAAATCCTAAGAAATAATAGTCAAAAACCCTTTGTAGTACTACTTAGTAACTTAAACATGCAGGTAATAGGGATTATAAATGTGACAGCTACTTTTACTTTTAAAACTTACAGTTAATTCTTCCTCTTGTAGTGTGTGTCCGTCTCCTTAACTAAAAACAAGCAATAGTCGCCCATCATGTGAGGATCCCATCTACCTTGATATCTCTGCTCCATCTTCTGAATGTCCTGGTGAAATCTTTCCCCTTGCTTATCACTAACAGCACCCAAATTCTCAGGGAAAAATTCTGGGTGCGAATGGAGAAAATTGTGTCGGTAATTTTCTGCTTATTATTTCCCAGAAACCCATTCACTACCTCAGAAAAGGCCTTCCAGGCTGCTAACTCCCTTTCATTTAACTTTCTCTCAAAGTTATCAACATGTAAAAGTCTCCAAATTTGGGGCCAATGAATATTCCCTCTTTCACTTTTGCATCACTAAGTTTTGGAAACTGACTTCTGAGATATGCAAAACCTTCTCCATCCTTATCCATGGCTTTAACAAAAATTTTCATCAGGCCTAATTTTATATGCAAAGGGGGCAGTAGTACTTTATTAGGATTCACTGATGGAACATGTTTAACATTGTGTTGTCCTGGTACATAATTTTCTCTGGGAGGTCAGTCTTTCACAGTATAGTGTGATCCCACAAACAAAGAAAACAACAGTACTTCGTGAAACCCCCTTGCAGGCCTAGTAGTATGGCAATGACCTTTAAATCTCCGCAAATTTGCCAGCAATACTTGTTATATTGAATAACATTTAACAAGATATACAGAATTTCATATGTTTCCTTCATCTCTACTGAATGCGCTACAGGTATTGAAGGTTTAGTGTTTCCATTGTGTAACAAATACTGCTTTGAGACTTGCTTTCGAGGAATCAATAAAAATTCTCCATTCTTCTTCCATTAAACCATCTATATTTATACTTGCACAGAGGGCATTTTCTATTACATATTAACCAAAAAATTGTCCATGTCTCTTCTGGATTCCGGAAGGAAGAAATTCTAGTACTGGGGGCAAGTAGATTCCATTCTTCAATCGAAGCACTTCAGCCTCCTGCTTCGTGAGATACATGTCTCTAAGTCGTTCAGTCTGGATTGATTAATCAGGAGGGGTTTCTTGGACACATAACAGAAAGCATTTGGCGAATTAACACACGCACGGCATAATTTCTTCATTGCAGTGAAAATTAAAACTATAGGAAGCAAAACTCACTTACAACACTTTTCAGAGGCACAGCCAAACTCAAACTAAACGAAAAACCTGAACATTTCATTTGACACCCCACCTCACCCCATACACTCAGCCATTTCCTGTCTTTCAAGCACTTCACTAATCCCTACCTCGAAAGGTACCACACATCCCTATGGCTCTTCTGGCATGTAACAATGGACAAATTGTTGTGCAAACTGGCTTTAAGAATGATAATAAAGCTGCACAATTTGTTAATAATTATTACTACTATTTTTTCATAAATTTTAGTGATTTCCTAAAAATTTGAGGGGGATGGAACATTTTTATGTTCATATTCGTAAATAGCACATAAAACTTGATCTGATACACATAGTTTCAACCATGTGGCAAAAACCTTGTTAACTAATGTAATAGATTCTTTCCATTACTTTGGCAATTGCTTCTTTCTCCAAATAATAAGAATGAGTTTATGGATCTCTGCGTTTAATCTATCCCCACCTGCTGGGATTTGGTCAACACCTGGAGATTTGTGAGTTTTTACTTTACCTATAGCTGTTTCTATTTCTGTTAGAGTGGGTTCAGTAACAATCGGCTCTGCTGTGAGTATTTCACTTTCTACACTTTGGACATCTCCATGTACATGTAATAATTAATAAGAGAAATTTTTCGACCTATTCAAAATATTATTTGGAGCTGCGAGTGTAGTGCCATCATTGTCCTTAATTATGTTTATTCTAGGTTGAATACCTCTCTTGAACTCGTTTATTCCCTTGTAGAGGTACGTAACATTTTTGTCTGTTTTTCCTCTAATTCATTTACTTTGTCTTTGAGATAGTTTCTTTTCTTTGTTCTAATGATTCTAGAGGTTTCTTGTTCAGCATTGTTGAGATTTTTGACAGTAGTGTAATTCGGATTCTGCAACCACTGTAGTTTTGCCTGCTTTCTTGCATTTACTGATTTAATGCACTCATCATCGAACCATGCTTTATTTGGTGTTGTGTATTCGATCTGAGCAACGAGATTTTGCTAGAAGCTGCACATTCCTCGCAGTTCTAGAAGGACCCGCTGACCTCCAGCACCTTTGCTTCGCAAGACTTCGACTTCCAGAAGATACCGCGTGGAGACTATATAAACCACGCTCACCAGCAACAACACCAGTAGAGTAGTACAGTAGAGTGTACAGTACAGTAGTAGTAATCGTCAGTTCGATTAATCACTAGTCAGTTTCAGTTCTAGTCAGCCAACCATTCATCCAGTCAGTAGTCAACGTTCTCACACTGCTAATGTATTGTTGAAGTGCTGTCAATAAACAGTACATTCATCCAGCAAGTGCATTGTTATTTATCGCCAAACCCACATGACGCAACATTTGGTTTCGGTTCAAGTAGACCTAATTTTTCTTTTGCGGCTACTTTAATATTATCTTTAATGCATTCCCAGGTTTTATCGATATTCATATCATTCCTAGCTTCTTGTTCGGCAGTGTGTTCTAGAACTGCAAATCTATTTGAAATCTTGACTTGGTAAGGATTCCAACTTTGGTCTTCACCTAGATTTTTTAGATTGAATGGGGTAATACAGTGGTAAAAAACTTCATCTTACAGAAATGTGCAATAAGAATGATTTCTAGAGCATTGGGCTGTTGGGGGTCATTGCTGGAGGGGTTAATAGGTTATGTTTTGGTATTGTTTGATACCAAAACATATAACCTATCAACCTTTGGTTTATGAGTTCAACAGTTAACAGGACTATTTAGGTTTGATCTCAGGATTAAGGTTATGATGGGTTTTGGTTGCACTTCTTTACCTGAATGTTCAGTTCCTCATCTCTTCATCGCTGCAACTATCTCACCTACATCCACAATGCTCAGCTAGGTCACTCAGATCAAACAAGGACTCTATCTCAAGAAATTCATGGTTTGCTGTGCCAATAAGAAGAATCTGTCCACTTTAACTACGAGGTGCACTCCAGAAGTAATGCATAAAATTTTACTGGTGACTGTACATGCAGGGTAGTCGCATAGTGGTATTGGAGGAGGCTAGCAGCAGATATGCAAATGAGTCCATTTCTGTGGATGAAGGTGTAGTAAATGTTTGTTTGATTGGTGTTTTCTGTACTGATAATTATGGAGTTTTTGTGAGAGGAACAGTGTGCAAACGTAAAATTTTTGTGTGCAAAAGGTGAAAACTATTCTCAGTGTGGGGATAATGCTATTCACTATGGCAAGGAGAATAGGTGAATGAAAAAGTAGGGGAGAGTCCACCAGTGATCTGCCATGAGAAGGGAAGCCATCTTCTGTTGCACTGATCAGAACAGGGAATATGTTGTAAAACTCATTATGGGTGACCGCCATGTGACTGTTGAACAAATTTGCCTTCAAACAGGCTTAACCAATGGAACAGTGATGAGAATCATTAAAGAGGACTTAAAAATGGTGAAAGTAAGTGCACATTGGCTGCCAAGGATACTGGATGATGAGAAAAAATATAAAAAAATTGGGTGCATGGAACGCCACACAACAGAAGTGAAACTTGGATTTTTTAATTTTTTGATTTTTTAAATTTTGGATTATTGGATATATTCACTTTTGGATTGTTGGACTTTTTAATTTTGGGTTTATAAACTTTCTTAATTTTGGATTTTTTTATTTTTAAAATTTTGGATGTTTGAATTTTTTTAATTTTGGAATTTTGGATCTTGAATTTTTTATTTTTCGGATTCTTTAATTTTGAATTTTCGATTTTTAAATTTTGGATTTTTAAATTTTTAAAATTTTGGAATTTGGTTTCTAATTTAAAATTTTTTTATTTTTGAATTTTTAAAATTTGATTGAGTTGATTGTTTTCTGTCCAGTCCGTCACAGCCCCGCTACTTTCGTGACGATTTTCTTCGTAACACAACTTTGGGTTAGCTCTTGATTTACTCCTAGCGTGCCTAGAGAAGTTTCACGTAAAAAAAAAAAAAAAAACGTAATAACTTCGGTGAAGAGATGTTGACAAGACATCACGCAGATCCACATTTTCTTGACAAGGTGATCACTAGGACCCAGATTTGAAGGTTTTAACCTATTTTTTTCCCAGCTTCCTAATTAGAACATTTTAATGTACGTTTCTGTTTCATGCCCCTTGCTTCCGAATATATGAATCTTAAAGAACCTAAAAAGGGCAAATCGGACTGAAGGGGCTAAAGAGGACTTTTGTTGAAAAACTAGGGCTTAAAGAGTACTTTTGCTGAAAAACCAGAGGCTAAAAAGTACTTTTGCAGAAAATCACGATATTTAAATAGATTTTCCAATTAATGCAAAAGAAAATAAATACGTGAATTTGTGCATTTTAAGAAAAGACATAATAAAAATAAATTTATACAACACACTAAAATTAACAATGTAAATGTCACTTTGTTGCTTGTCTTTGTAACTTGAAAATGTGCCGCCTCGTTGCCACAGAAAATGAAACTTGAGCCATCTGCAGTATTTTGAAATCTGGAACTAATCCATTGTTTCAACTTTAAAATAACAAGTTGTGACCGACAGAGAAGTATATTAAAGGAACAAATTTGTTACACTCGAATGTACTTATTTTTGTAGATGGGAAGTGAATTCAGTGGTATATTGAATAATTGTATCATTAAAGGGTAAATACGAGGGTTGATCCAGAAATAAGGTTCCCAAAGAGCTCCAGCAGCACGGGAAGGTGCAAGGTGAAATCCGGCAACACTGCTGTGTGTGGCTGTCCCCCACTCTCGATTCCGCCTGGCCTCGCTTTGCTGCGCCACTGTCCGAGATGGAGGTGCCCATTGTTGCTCCCACCAAGTGCAAGATTTGTTCTGTAATTCACTTTTTGCACGCCAAAGGGACTCTACCCATGGATATTCATCAGTTGACAGAGATGTATGGCGACAAGTGTATGTCCGTTCAACACTTCCGAAAGTGGTGCAGGGAGTTTAGTGCCAGTTGGAAGGACATCCACGATGAAGAACGGAGTGGAAGACCGTCAGTTTTGGAGGCGATTGTTGAGATAGTCCAATGCGAGGTGCTTCAAAACAGGAGGACCACTGTCCGTGAACTTGTTGCTCGGATTCCTGGGAGTTCTTACAATACAGTGGAAAGAGCTTTGACTGAAAAATTGGGGTATCACAAGTGTTGTGCTTGATGGGTACCACGTATGTTGACAATAGAACACAAGGAGAAATGCCTTGCCTGTGCTCGCCAGTTTCTTCAAAAGTGTCAAGAAGAAAAGGAAGGATTGTTGGACTCCATTGTTATGGGAGACGAAACATGGGTGTTTCATTTCACTCCCGAAACGAAACAAAAGTCCAAACAATGGCATCACTCAGGGTCACCAGTCGCAAAGAAGTTCAAACAAAATCCTCCTGCTGGCAAAGTCATGGCCAGTGTGTTTTGGGATCGTAAGAGGAATCTGCTGATTGATTTCATGGAACCTGGGACAACAATCAACTCAGACAGTTATTGTGCAACACTAAGGAAACTCAGGCGAGCTATCCAGAACCGCCGGCAAAGACAACTGACAGCCGGTGTAATGCTGCTTCACGACAACGCCCGACCTCATGTTCCCCAGGACATTCTGACAAACTTTGGGCGGACTGTCATGCCCCACCCACCGTACAGTCCGGACCTTGCGCCTAGCGATTATCACTTGTTCTCGAAGTTAAAGGAACACTTGGGTAGCCAACGCTTCCGGAGCAACGAAGTCAAAGACTGGGTGAAACGCTTCCTCAACGGGTTGGAGGTGGAGTTCTACGACATTGGGATACGAAACTTAGAGCACCGTTTACAAAAATGCCTAGAAAAGATGGCGATTATGTCGAAAAATAGAGCAAAGTTTCTGCTTTCCAATGGTGTACATTGCTATGAGAATAAACAATGTTGTCTTTGTAAAATTGAGGGAATGTTATTTCTGGAACAACCCTCATGTCTCGATTGTTTATGAAATTTTTCAAGTGCTGATGTAAGGAATAGTTACTTGTTAAATTTGAAGAAGAAGAAGAAAACTAGAATAACTGTGTCAAAATTATAATACAATTTTCGGTGTTCATATTAGTGTTAATTATATCTTTTATTAAGACAGCTAAAATCATTTGTTTAAAGCCTAAAAAGAGGGCTTTTCCATGAAAATAAAGGCTAAAATACCTTTTATAAAAGCCTAAAAATCTGGGCCCTAGTGATCACTATGGATGAGACATGGATGCCTCTGTTCAATCCCAAACAAAACAACAGTCAAGCCAGTGGAAACACGCAGACTCTTCGCCTACCAAAAAATTCAAAATTGCCATCTCAGCTGAGAAAATTCTTGGCTCAGTCTTTTGGGACCAAAATGGAGTTGTCCTCTTCCAAAGGGCATGACAGTCACTGGTGAACATTACAGAGACATCTATAGAACATTTGAGTACGGAAATATACATCCTAACTTCACTATTAGGTATGTTTACCCAGAACGATCATTTCAATGGGTATCCCCATCATCATCAGCTGATTCCGACTGTCCATCTGGTGGATGAACTTGTCGATCAAAGTTCCCTGGATGCCCACTGAGGTGTAAAAATTTAGGGGTTTATGGTAGTTCTTTTGAATAAATACTTTCTCCCACATCAAAAGAACCATCATAAACTAAATTTTGACACCTCAGTGGGCATGCAGGGAACTTTGATCAACAGTCGGAATCAGCTGGTGATGAAGGGGGTTGAAATGATCATTCTGGGTAAATATACCTAATAGTGAAGTTAGTGTGTGTATTTTCATACTCAAACTTTCTACAGATGTTAACACTTTACTGTGCTATTTCTAGTAATATTAATAGTTACAGGACATCCTGAAGAACAAACTCTTGCCTATAATTGCAGCAAAGTGACCTGATTTGGTGGGAAATTTATTTTTGCACCCCACAGGGCATGTGTTGTCATAGAATTTCTCCTTGAGCATGTTATTGGAACACTGATATTGGAAATGTACTAAAAATTGTGAATACAAGAACTATAAATTCCAATTGCACACTTATTTCAAGTTTATTTGACTGTTTTCAAACAAACGAATAGCACACATTGTTATGACAAACCTAGGTAACAAGAATTATATTCCTACTATTCCAACATACTCCCACCTTAAGTTAACAAATTCTTAATGAGTTAACTTAACAACTATTACATGGATCAATTGCATCTTAATAATAATTACATTCAAATAGTTAAGAAATGAACATAACTGATACCTAAATCATAATTGGATTATAGTCTATATATATATATATTTTAATTTAGTCTTGTTGGAAACCTTTATTTTACGACCTCTAACTGATAACTTCGAAAGTCTTGTTTCTGTTCTTACACTCTTCTGGTCTTCGCCCGAGCACTCCTCAACAACCGCTCACATGCATCACTGTCTTCTCCTACGACACCCTCCAGAGGATACAGTCGCTGAACTGGTCGAAGAAGCATTCCTGTTGATGTCTTCAAACGTACTATTCGAACTTCATCACGTCCAGGTATCAATTCCTCCACTTTAGCTAAAGGCCACTCTAGTTGTTTCATGTTGTCGCTTCCAACAAGTACAATTTCTCCCACCTTTATCTGACGATTTTTCTTTCTAGTACTCTTGAGATGCAATTGTCCCAAATATTCTCACCGAAATCTTTCTCTAACAGCCTCTCGGAGGTTTTGCCTGTAAGAGATTCTAGCATTAATGTGAGAAGAATCTATTTGATCAGTGTCAGGCACTCCCACTTCTTTTATTCTTGCAAAAACATGGAAGGTGTCAATGCCACCAGATCTTTGGAATCATTAGACAGATAAGTCAAAGGGCGAAAATTCATCAAAGCTTCGCAATCACAGAGGATGGTGGACATTTCTTCATAATCTAGTTTTGCTCTTCCAAGAATTTTTCTAAGGGTTTCTTTCAAGATTCTTATCAGCCTCTCCCACCATCCTCCCCACCAGGCAGCACTAGGTGGATTAAATTTCCATTGAATCCTTTGTCCCACTCCGAAGTACTCGATCTTGTTAAAATCGACCTTTTTAAATGCATGATCAGTTCCCACAAAATTAGTACCATTGTCACTAAATATTACTGACGGCCTGCCTCGTCGAGCTATGAAACGACGAAGTGTCTGAATAAATTTATCAGTCGATAATCCTGACACAAGCTCCAAATGCACTGCACGATAGACAGCACACGTATACAAACATATCCACGCCTTGTCCTTGTTTCTCAAGTAAAGTGGTCCGGCAAAGTCAACACCTACCACTTCAAATGGAGCAGCATCTCTAACTCGATGAATAGGTAGTGATGCAGGCATTGTTTCTACTTTCTGAGTTGAGTATCTTTGACAAACAATGCATTTGGAAATTGCAGTCTTTATGGACTTTCGTCCTCCAAGTATCCAATAACGCTCTCGTAATAATGACAAGAGTCCTTGTACCCCGACATGGCTGTGTTTGTTGTGCTGATCTTGATGAGTAGAATTACAACAGGATGTTTTGCTGGCAAAATCATAGGATATCTAAAATCTCTCAAATCTTCTCGTTCAGTCACCTTGGTTCTAATTCTCAGAATTCCATCTTCGTCCTCAAGTGGACATAATGATGATAATTTTTCATCCTTAATGCCAATAAATGATTCCTGTTGCACTGTTTTAATTACATAAATTTCTGCATATTTTAATTCCTGAAGTGTGAGTTAGCCTGACTTCCGAGCATTCGGATTACGACAGTTATAAGCGAATCGCCATATCCATCCTACCAAGCGAAGAATCTTGGGGAAACTGGAGAAACATCGGTACAACCAATCTTGAATGGGTTTTCCCATAGCTAGCAATAACGATTTTACACATTTCCTTTTTTCCTTCACAATTTCTGTTTCATCATTAGAGCAACCCACATTATGCTTTATTTTTTTGACAATTATGCTTTATATTTTTCCAAATTATACTTTATTATGATTTATTTTTTTTTAACATAAATAATACACCAATAAACTTAAGACAAATACTGTTTATGTATATCATACCATCAAACTGATTTTTTTGTGTGTCTAATGTTACTTTGCAGGCTACCTTAGTGCCTTAATATGTTAACATTTTATAAGAACAAACTGTAGGGTCTAAGCAAGCTAGTAATGAAATGAATGAAAATTTAGTCATCCTTGTCACTGTCACTGTCATTTGCACTCTCCTGATGAACACCACCCTCCTGATATTGATTTTGATTAATTGCCAGTTGTAGGTGAGACTGCAGATTTTCTTCTGTCAGACATGAGAGTTTAGAGTTCAAAATCCAATTGAGAGTAGAAAAGCTTCTCTCAACTGAAGCAGATGATGGAGGAACCATAATTGCCTTCATTGCCAGCTTACTTAGGATAGGCATCTTGGTGGACTGTTTCTGCCAGAAGGATAAGGCAGAAGTTGAAGACAAATTTTGTCCATGTACCATTGCTGCATATGTTGATACTTCTTCCACTGGAACATCAATGCCAGAGAAACGTTTCAGTTCACCCGAAGTAAAAATGGAAGAAATCTTCTCAGGAACAGCTATTGTTGGATCTAAATTATGAACTTCCTTCCAGAAATTTAGAGCAGGATGACGTTCATTCATATATCCTGCCAATTTTTTACAAGTTGCACCTGAACTTTGAACCATCTGAAGAATTGATGATAGAAGAAGCCAAACCTGTGTTGCATCTTGATTATCTGATTCCAGAACCTGTATCTGATTGCAGAGTCCATCAGAAATTTTAGCTAAAGCTCTGAGTTGAAGCACTAGTTCTTTATTTTCAACCAGTCGCTTTAAGTTTGTTACTGCAGCACTGCCTTCACCATCTTTCAAGTCAATCCACTGTTTTATTGCATTCAAATTCATGGAATGATATTTTCCTGCCTTCAGCCATGTCCCCCAGCGCGTTATTACAGGAACTGGAGGTAAAACAAATGTTCCTGCTTCTTTTAGGCAGTCCAGCAATCTCTCTCTTCTGGCTGGAGTTTTTGCTAAAGCAGTCTTAACAGCTGCAATGAATTCATCAGCAATTTTTAACGAAAACCTAATCTCTTCAGCACACAGATGTAATATGTGAGCCCAACGTGTAGAATGTAAAAGCTGAGGTGCAACTCCAACCAGTCGCCTGCCAGCAGAAAGCATATATGGTGCACTGTCTGATATTAGAACAACAAAATTGCTTCTGTGAACACCAATAAGATCTAATGTATCAAGTATTAAATTTACTATAACATCGGCATTGCAGTGTTCAACAATTTTAGGTTTCACAAGACGGGGTTTTTCATTCACAACACCCAGTGGAGCAACAAGAATATTCACCACCTTACGGTTCTTTATATCTGTTGTTTCATCAACCACTAGATAGACAGAATTTCCCTCACATTTTGACCTTAGTTTCTTGTAAGTCGTCTTCAGCACACTTTGTAAGATACCTTCTTAGAGTGGTTTCACTAGGAGCCGGCTGCATACATGTAGCTGTTGCAATCCACTGACGAAAACGTTGATTACGAAAAACATGCAATGGAATACCAGAAGAAGTGAATGCTGCCACCATTTCTTTCATATTATCGTTTGATTTCTCCTTACGCTGCCATACTTGAGGTAACGTACTGTTGCGTATACTGCTAGGACCACCTGAAGTTGAACCTTGTCCATCACTCTGTTTCCGAGATCTATGCTTAAAACTTTCCACATGTTTCTGCACAATGGATTTCTTTACAAAATTAATGCACTCTGAACATAAGGAACACAACAGTTTCCCCTTTTCAGTCACAAAATTGTCTGTAGGAAACTCGCGAACCCTTTTTATCGCAGACATAAGTTTTCGGCATGCTGGTATTAAATAGATGTGAACCCCTCTGATTCAGAGTGTGTACTGACCATAAAACCGTTAACTTGTACTCAATAATGGTTGTCCTATTCCTCACAGAACTGCAGTTATATTTTTACTTCTTAAGTTTAAAATTTCCATTGTTGAGAAACTAGCTTCTCATTGTTGATTATTTTTATAGTGCAGTGAAGCAGGCAGTTTATTTGCCAAGAATTGTGTTCTATTTTAAATATTATGCTTTTATGCTTTATTTTTAAAAATTATGCTTTATTGTGCTTTTAAAATTAGTTCCATCCAGATCCTTAGACTGCCAAATTTATATGACGGGTAGCAACCACATGTCTAAAGTCCTGTTATGCTTTTTATGCTTATTATGCTTTTGGGTTGCTCTATTCATCAGCTTCATCTGAAGCTTCTGGCCACAATTCTGGTGGTCCTTTTAACCAATGAGGACCCTCCCACCATTCGAATTCCCAAAGCTGATTTGCTCCACATCCTTGAGAAGGTAAGTCCGCTGGATTAATTTCACCTGGAACATGTCTCCATTGACCGACTGAAGTTAGTTTTTTAATCTCTGTCACCCGATTTCCAACGAATGTCAACCACTGTTCCTCTCGACAAATCCAAGAAAGTACTGTGGATGAGTCACTCCAAAGAAATGCTTCCATATCTTTCAATCCAAGACTTTCCACCACCGAGTTATGCAACCGTGCTCCTATAGTAGCTGCCAATAACTCTAGACGGGGAATTGTCATTTTCTTCGTAGGAGATATCCTCGTCTTAGCCTGAACTAGTTGTACAGACACTCTGTTACCTGTAACACATCTCATATAGACTACAGCAGCATAAGCAGACTGACTTGCATCGCAGAATGTGTGTAAACTCAACTTTGTACCTTCGCTTACACCTATCCACCTGGGAACTTTAATGTTTGCTAAAAATATAAGTTCGCTGACCCATTTAAGAAACACTTTTTTTATTTCTTCACTAACTTCAGTGTCCCAGCCTTCCTTTTTCTTCCAGGTTGACTGTAGTAAAAGCTTAGGACATAAAGATAGAGGACAAGTAAATCCTATGGGATCATACACTCTGTTTAATATTGAAAGCATATTCACTCTGTTTAATATTGAAAGCATTGTCCTCTTTGTAACAGGTTTAGATGAGTCAAACTGTAGGTCTCTGAAGATATCTCTAAAGAGTCCTCTTCTCTATCCCAAGATAATCCTAAACCATTAGTTATGTGGTTCCCTTCAGAACCTGAGTTGTACAATGTATGCTCCCACCCCCTTAAATCGAATTTCCTTTCTTTCATTATATTTGCTGCTTCTTTCATAAATGTACCAAGTTCCGCAATGTTGTCAACGCTGGTGACACAATTATCTACATAAAAACCATTCATAAGTTTCATTATAGTAGAGCTTGAAGCAGAAGTGACATCATCTTCCATTTGACGGAATTTATTTAGTAAAAGATGATTAATGACAGCTCCTAGCAGGAAGGGACTACATGTAACACCAAATACAACTCTGCAATGACGGTAAACCTGTATTTTCTCTTCATTTTTAAACCAAAGGAAGCGAAAAAAATCTCTATCTGACTTGTGAAGACTTATCTGTAGGAAGGCTCTTCTTATATCTGCAATGACACCTATGGACCTCAGTCGGAACTGTAACAGGATCTTTGGTATACATTCAATTAGATTAAGTACCTTTTCCAGGCACTCATTTAATGAAGGTTTCCCTGCCATTTTCGCAGAAGCATCGAACACAGGTCTGATCTTCGTGGTGCTGTTCTCTTTTACTACATGTCAATGAGGTAGATAATGCCCAAAAGTGGCTAGTTCTGACTGTGGAACCGGTTTTATTACTCCCTCATTTTTCCATTCTTCTAGCACTTGTTGGTACTCTTTCATCAGACCCTCCTTTTTCAGTTTTTTATAATTCATATCCAGCCTCTTCAAAGCTATTTCATAATTATCAGGCAAAGGTGGATGACCTTCTTTCCAAGGCATGTGCACTTCATAACGTCCCTCGTCGTTGATTGCCACAGTCTCCTCAAAATGTTTCAGAACAGCCTTATGTACATCATCTTTAGTTTTCTCCAATACTGGATCCCTGATTCCGATGAGTTCTAAGTTCCATAAATCTGATATTGAAATGTTCTTGACAAACATTGATGTCACCAACATACCACAATTTTATCTTGTCTGTTCCTTATTTACTTTACCCATAACAGTCCATCCAATTTTAGTGTGTATAGCTACCAATCCACACTTTAATTTCTTGCATGATCCAGTAAAAAGCTTCCCAGCTACATCTGCACCAATCAGCACTTCTATTGGGACAGTGCTATCCCCTACATCAGTTAGTTCAATATTTTCATCTTCAAGTTCCTGTATCCATGGTCCTCTTTGGATCTGATTAATATTTCCACATATTACTTCTTGATCCAATACCTCAAGAGTACACCGGTAACTGTCATTTAAACTACCTAAACAAATTCTATATGTGTTGTGTTTGCTTACTTCTGTTTTCCTTCCTCCAAACAAGGAATAAATAATCTTCTCTCCCTTTATTTGTTCATAACCCATTTCCATAGCAGCTTCCTTAAGAACGTATGACCTCTGTGACCCTGTGTCTATGATTGCTCTGACTATTCTCTCACTATTATTTCCTATTAATCTTACTAATATTGTCTGCAAATATACTTCAGCAGAAGGTAGCGATCTTGCATGCAATGCTTCCATAGATTTTGTTTCCTCTTGCTCCCTTTTAGTTGATACATCTAACTTCTTATCTACCTTCAAAGTATCTTTATTGGTAGGCAAATCTGGACACATAATAGGATAATGTCTTTGGAGACAAATTAAACATTTAAGCGAAATTCTACAGTTCTTTGCGCAATGTCCAGGCTTCAAACATATAAAACAACACCTTTTGTTTGTTGCTCTTTTCCTCGAGACTTAGTTCCTGCGCACTGTAACAATCACTACTGACATGATTATCACTGCAGAATATACAATTATTAGCTAAGCTTACCTTATTTTGCTTAATGACGAGTAACCCTGCGGCTGTAGGCACTTCATCTGTTTTGAAACCCAATTGTTTCCTTTCTTTGTTTACCTTACCCCTTTCAAACTTGATTCCAGACTTTGTTATCGAGATTCTTTCCTCTCCCTCTACTTCCTGCTTAATAAAATTCATTAGACCCTTTAGACAGTCCTTTGGCTTTCCTCCAACTGTAGACTGCCGTTGCCATATTCGAAGCAAATCTTCAGGTACACACGACTCAACTAATGGAAATAGCATGGCCTCACATTCATCAGTAGTTATACCCAAGGACTCTAAAGACCCTAAATGTGATTCTAATTTATCATATAAAGACGGAAGTAGACATGAAGATCCCGTACGTGTATTCTGCAACACTAATGACAGAAGTTCACGAATGTATACTTCTATCATCATATCATCTTTCCCAAATCGTGATTTTAATGCTTCTACAGCTTTCGGATAATTTTCTGTGCTTGGAGGGTAGCTTTCTACTATTTCTCTAGCACGAGAGTTTGGTACAGTTGACTGAATTAAATATTGGAACTTATCGCTTGAGTCAATATTTTCGTCTTGATCAATCTTTGAAAACTGGCCCCACCAAGCTAACCACTCCTTAATCTCACCACTAAATTTCTTAAGCTCAATCTGTGGTAGCTTAAATTTTCTTTTTGAAGGATTATTTTCAGCCTGTCTGCTTATAACACTAATGATGTCACATTCCTTACCTCGCTTTTCTATCATCAACTTAACTTTGAAATATTTGCTGGCGTAATCTTCTTTCGATTTATTCTCTGCGTCCAGCTGTTCCTCCGTTGCATCTGCCTTGCATCTGCCTCCAACATCGAGACCTTTTAGTTCCTCAAACTTTACCGTCAATAATTGGAACTTTGTCTCTGCTTCCAACATGCAAGATGATTCGGTAGAATCCAACTCGGCTTTCAGTTCGTTGTGCAAACGAGTAAACGCAGTTCTTGTAACACTTCGTATTTTACGTGTTCTTTCCATTCTAAAATAACAGTCCTGTCACGGTCGCCAGATAATGGAAATGTTCTAAAAATTGTGAATACAAGAACTATAAATTACAATTGCACACTTATTTCAAGTTTATTTGACTGTTTTCAAACAAACGAATAGCACACATTGTTATGACAAACCTAGGTAACAAGAATTATATGCCTACTATTCCAACAACAGACACCCTCCTTATTCACCTGACCTTGCTCCCTGTGATTTTTGGTTGTTTGATATACTGAAACATGGTCTTCGTGGGAGGCAGTTTTCATCGAGGGCAAGTCTGGATTCTGCACTTTACCAGTGTCTAAAATGGCTACCTGAAGAATGCTACAAAAAGTGTTATCAAAAGTGGGTTGAACGCTGGCAACTGTGCTTACACAAAGAAGGAGACTGTAGAGAAGTGACATGATATGTCAGGCATCTATAGCAAATAAATAATTTTGAGAATTTTTTATGCATTACTTTTGGAGTGCACCTTGTATATTTTTATTCAAACAATGAAAGTAAAGTGTTCCCTATTACAGGCCATGGAGGCCCAGAGGGTTCCAGGAGGTTGAGGCTCCCAGATTTTTAGACATCGGAACATGAAGGTGGTAAGGTTGTCAGCCTTAAGCACCGGCCGCCTTTGCCCCCAGGATTGCTCCTGGTACTCATTTCTGTTAGAGGCTGAGTCGACCCCAGGGCCATAGTGCCACCAGAAGGATTAGGCCAATTGAAAAATTCCAACGACCTCATCGGGGATCGAACCCGCGACCTTCCGGTTTGTAGCGCAGCGCCTCAACCACTACGCTACGGCGTACCCCCCCAAACAATGAAAAGTTTCATGAAATAATGTAAAATGACCAACACACTTAAGTGCTCCATTTATCAAAATTTTTGGTAGAACATGATTCGCATGCTTTTGCGTGTATCTTCAACTACTTGTCAACTATCAACTGCAGGCTTTGTGTGCTAGGAGATTCTCTGTGTATCTGTGGGGTTTTATGTACTTTGTGATCAGGTTGTCTTCAGGTGGAGTGTCAAAATTCGTTAGTTTAATTTCAAATTTCTTCAAGCAGATTTTTTCCCCAAATTAAAAGTTCTGCAGGTGTGTGAACTGATTTCAATAATTGTGCCTCTGTATATATTTCATGACTCACATCCCAATAATGTGCTGCAACAGCTGATTTTTTATACTCTAATGTGTTATTTTAGCCTGACATCAATGTTCTTATTTGTTTATCCCATATATTATATTGCAGGCAAAAAGAGAGTTCAGACGTTTTACAAAATGACCAGGCTTTTTACAAAATGCCAGCAAATTATTAATGAAATATCCATTCTTCAATTTGACTGGTTACCCTTCAGGCCTATTAAAAAAGCTGGAATGTAGTCAGTTAGATTGTGATAATGTCATTGTGACTCTTCCAAAGATTGATTGTGGGCCACTGGACCCTCAAAACACCCTCATAACATTTTTTGAAAAGTGGGGGATTGCAGAAATGGAGTGTACCAAACAAAGTAAAGTTACTGTTCTGCATATAGGTAGATATCAGTCGAGGTTGATATGAAGTTTCCTATAAATTTGTGCAATTTATTTTTCAAACCATGAGGGTCACTTCACATGGAATGACCCAACTGTATATAGGTAGATATCAGTCGAGGACGAGCAATGTAGGCAAGCTTCTGCTCCCACTAGCTGGTAACGTGTTGGTAGTAGTGAATTTAGCTGTGTGAAATGTATGGAACTTATTGATGTGAATTGCCTTATTTGTGTTATTTTAGCGTCTAACAAATTGTGTCATTGTAACATGTAGAAATAGAGGTAAAATTATCAGTGACGTATAACAGATTTCCAAGACATCCCTTACAAAGAAACTGGGGAATGGCCTAAAGACTTTTTAGGCATCACAAGTGTTGCTCTTCGAATTGTTCTTACGTTCCATGTCCCGATCCTGAAATTAAAATCTCCACCTCTTTTGATGACCCCCCGAAGTACTCCCCACCCGGAGATCCGAATGGGGGAGTAGTTTGCCTCCGAAATTTTTTACTCCAGAAAATGCCATCATTATTCTGCGTCACCAGACGTTCAGGAATTTTATTAATGTGGTAGTCTTTCCATTTCCTTTCCACATCACATCATGGCTGAAGGTCACAATTATGAAGATGAAAGTTGGTTTCTTCTGCGTGGACTCCAGATGTGTCATTTACTTAAAAGAATATGCATTTCCATTTCTTGAGCAGTACTACTCAAGACGGAACTGAGAATGGCTCATCGTACGCACCGAAATGCATATTCTTTTAAGTAAATGATACATCTGGAGTCCACGCAGAAGAAACCAACTTTCATCTTCATATTTATGACCTTTATATTATGACAACAATACTTTAATGTGTTTTATATATTTGTGTTTTATCTTGTGAAAGGTGACATTGTGACTGGACCCAGATAAGTTTTATGTTAAGGTGGAATTTTTATCAAGATTTTAATAGTGATTGATTAATGTCATTAGCCTGCGCCATTACCAGGGTGAGGCATGCTAATGGAGAAGGAGTATTCATAAGTTCATTCAACTATAATATCAACATTTACAAGCATGTGAATTAACAAACTCTCACTGGCACCATCATCGTTATAGTATATCAATTAGCAAACAAAACATAAAGGATTCATTGTTCAAGATAGAGAGGAAGTGAGTTGTACTGAGAATAAACAAACTACCATTATCACGGTGATGACACAAGTTCTCATGTGCAGAGCTGTACAACAGCTGCAACTAAGACAGCCACACCTCTTTGTTTTGAACAGGATCAATCTTGCCTGAGACATATTTTAGAAAATGAATTAAGGGGTTTGAGAGAACAATGTACCGTGTATGAAAATGTATTTTCAGAGTTTGACCATCAATTAATAATCCAGCAGGAAATGGGGCAGCAGTGATATTGCTAAAGTCATTACAATTTGTGCACTTTCTAAAAAAGGGTTTGACTATTTAATGCAATATTTACAATATTCTTTTCCTAGCCAGAGGACCTAAATCAGAGCCTTTATTCTAATAAATTTCCTCCCGGCTTAATTAATTAATTTTGGACTTAATGACACAACAAGCACAAACTTGAAAAAAATGTTAGGGCATGAATACATGTCTGGAAAAACGGGTTAACCCTAAAAAATTATTTAGCTATTTCTGCCACTGTTTGTTTTGCTCTGGGCTTTAGTCTAATAAAGAAAAAATTGATTCAATATGTATGAATGCTTGAAGCTCATGTTCACAGAAATTAACAAAAATAACTCCAACAATTCTTCCAGTCTCATTCATTCTTTCATGAAACATTGTTCTCCATTTTACAAACCCATTTTTCCTGGTATATCTCCAAATGTATTTTTAGTAGTTAAAATTTGAGAACAGACAGTACCCCCCAAAGTCGGCACCTATGAGCACAAAATATGGATGAGAAAGAAAAAAATTGATTATTTCTTATGAAATGAGTGTCAATAGTGCATTACATTATGATCCTGAAGATGATAGGATGTGGATATATAGGTTATAGGATGTATGGTAATTCTGATTGGTTAAACACATTTCAAGGGCAAATTCAATTGGCCCATGTATTGAATATCACCATACAGTTTATAGTTTTTACTTTTTTAAAACTCTTATGGTGGAACACTTTAGAAGTATGATAATGTCATGCAATCTGTGATGAGTTTACGGAAAGAAAGACACGATGATATCCATTGATTCATAATAAAGAGTTAGGCTAGATCTAGGACATTTATTAGAATTGAAGCATTCGTTCGAAAAACGGAACTCATAAAGAGATGACATAAATTTCTATTGACAAAATTTTGTATGCCACTGGGAGTAAGGCAGTTCCTCTATAATTAGAACAAAGAAGTTTGTTCCATTTTTTATATGAGGGTTGGTCAATAAGTAATGCCTCCTATTTTTTTTCTCCTGAACTAAGTTAGTTATGTGAATTGAATTTGGCGCAATTCCTCAAACCTTCTTCTACACTCCACTACAATAGCAACTTCCTACGTCAACCGGTGGCAGCACTGCTGCCTGTTACAAAATGGCTGACATCGGTGTCCGTATAAGACAGCGTTCTGTCATTGAATTCTTGAATGCGGAAGGTGAAATGCCTATTCGCATTCATGAAAGGCTCACAAAGGTGTACGGTGATGCAACAGTGGATGTCAGTACGGTTAGAAGATGGGTTCGTCCCTGTAACAAAACTGAAGGCCCAACACCGTTGGCGGAGCGGCAGACCTGTGACTGCAGTGACTCCATGCAACATTCAGCGAGTGGATGAGATCATCCCAGGTGACCGCCGGGTAACAACGGATGAATTGTGTTGCATTACGTCCCTCAGTGAAGGCAGTGTGGTGACGATTATTCAAGAACTGGGGTACTCAAAAGTTTGTTCACTGTGGGTACCCCGAATGTTAACCGACCTGAATAAGGAGTCACGAAAACAATAGCCTCTGAACACTTGCAGCGCTTCAATTTGCAGGGAGAGGAATTCCTGCACAAAATTGTGGCTGGAGATGAAACGTGGGTTCATTTTTTTGAACCAGAATCAAAGAGACAGTCTATGGAATGGCATCGCACAACCTCACCGAGGAAGAAAAATTCAAAACTGTGCCATCGGCAGGGAAAGTGATGGCGACCGTGTTTTGGGACGCAGAGGGTGTGATTCTGGTTGATTTTTTGGAACAGGGTTGCACAATAAATTCTGTACAATATGTCAGCACCCTCAAAAAGCTTAAAGCATGTCTTCAGCGAGTTCGCCCAACAAAAAGCATGGCAGATGTTCTGCTTTTGCATGACAATGCAAAACCACACACCAGTCGTCACACCACTGAA
Organism: Ectobius pallidus; assembly: GCA_964059195.1. Lineage (NCBI taxonomy): Eukaryota > Metazoa > Arthropoda > Insecta > Blattodea > Ectobiidae > Ectobius > Ectobius pallidus. The sequence goes on from CAXKWD010000002.1 coordinate 153,503,219, forward strand.
GAGATTGTGAAAATTGGATGAGAAGTCTTGCCTCACCCCCCATACAGCCCTGACTTAGCACCATCAGACTTCTGTCTGTTTGGGTCGCTAAAGGAAGCTCATCGTGGGATTCACTTTCAAGATGCAAAGGCTGTGAAAACATCAGTGCGTCAATGGCTTCGGAAGCAAGACCGTGCGTTTTACCGTGCAGGAATACATGCTCTCATTAAAAGGTGGACTACAACTGTGGAAAAAGACGGGGATTGCATAGAAAACTGACAATTTAATGCTCAATGTTGTGGCTTTCATGCTGTGTAATCAAAGTTTAATTTTCTTGCAAATTAAAAGAGAAAATGATAGGAGGCATTACTTATTGACTGACCCTCGTAAATAGGGCATAAAATGGCTTTCATCCATTCGTGTGGCATTTTTTCTTTATTCCATACTTCCGAGATCAGTTTATGTGTGCTTTCTACAACTCCTCGTCCATATTCAAATAATCCAGCTGGGATTTTGTCCAAACCAGGTGACTTGTTATTTTTCAGGCTTCTTATAGTAACTTCAACATGTTCTTGCATTGAGGGTTGAGCTTCTTCATCATCCTCAACATTTGTCCACCTCTTTCCTTCATTCCCATTTCTCTCATTATTCAGAGTTTCACTAAAATATTTTACTCATCTTATAGGGTTGCCACCTTTTGTTAAGGCTAAGGAGGGACACTTATCGAATATATGCATATCGCCGATCTTCTTTCCTAAATTTGTACATGGAACAATTTATTAATAATCCGTTAATAATTCGTATTAATAATTTATTCGTTACAAAGCTAAAACTGAGTAGGCTATGTAACAGTAACACTAACATAAGAAAAGAAAAGGCTAGCAAAATAATAAAATAATATATAATGCGTCCCTCTTAGGCATAATTCGGGACGCTGAAAATGTCCTTAAAATGCGGGATGTCCCGCCAAATTCGGGACAGGTGGCAACCCTACTCATCTATCTAGTACTTCCTTTTGACCTGCCAAAATGTTCCTTTCCTTATCTTTAGTAATGTTTACATTATTCTTAAGGGGAGGTTGTAAGCTGTATCTCTGCCATGTTAAATTATTGATGTTCATGTTCCTTTTTCTCAAAAAGTATTTGTTCAATTGAAACAAAATTTGGTAGACTTTTAGATCTGTATCTTTTCTTTAAACGTTGTTTTTTAAAAATGAATATGTTTGTAAACAAATATTTCATAACTTTCTTTCAAAAATTCAGTTTTTTATTCTTTCTTTCATTAAAAATGAATTAAATTTCTTACCATTGAAGATAAATGCTTAAAAAAAACACCGTTTCTTTATTAGTGTAGTTTTAGCAGGGCGTGTAAAGCATTAAGTGGTGGAACTTGCTTAGTTCACCGTTCCCGCCGCGTGATGGCGTTAGCTCTGATATCACTGGTCAAGCTGACACTGCGGACCGGCTGGCTGCATGCGTAGGTATTAAACTAATCAGTTTTAGCTACATATTTTGCGACATTCAATGTGATGAGACAATGCATTAGGGTGTCCATTCGGCCCGTTCTTCCCGGGACAATCCCTTTTTTGGCAAAATGTCCAGCTGTCTCGAAAGTTTTATGGGGAAGCTCAAACTTCCCGATTTTTTGTGAGTCCACTTGGCCAATGCATTTTCTGCTACATATCTTTGTTCTTAGTTTGCATTGAGTATTTATATTGTGTATGTCATTTCTCACACCCTTTATAGTACATGATTAGATGATTTTTTTTAAAAGAGCAGCTGAAATGGAAAAATATTTAGGATTGTTGTGCTCTTCTTAGAAGTATTGTAGGCTATCAAATTTTTCTGCTGACGACAACGAAACAGAACTAATAATAATAATAATAATAATACTTAAAACAGCGAAACTGTAGACAGTGTTGCAAGAAACAATGAAACTATTTTTGAAAAATTCTGTAAAAGTTTGCCTATTTCATTGGTAGAAACATTAACATAAAAAGTATTATTTGTTTGTTAGAGATTTATCTTCAATTCCTGGGTCATATGCTGCTGTGGAACATGTTTTCTCTCTCTAGTGAACTTGTTGTGGTCAGATGAGAAAAACAAAATGAAAATTGCAACAGTGAAGGCCTTGCTGACAGTGAAAACAGACTTTAATGGTGTATCGTGTGCTGACTTTCATAACATATCATTAAAAATATACTGGCAATGAGGCATCTACTTCTGCGGTATAAATTACTATATATAGCAGTCTACCGAAAAAATTTAAGCCATTTGAGATCATTTGTATGCACGAGACAAAATATATATTTTTTTTTTCCACTAAATTTTGTAGTCAAAATTTTTGTTCCCTTGAATTGTTCCAGTTTTTTTGTCCCGTTTTCATATAAAAATCATATTGACCTTCATTTGGCTGAATATCTTTTGGCATCAGGCTACAAGTATGTTTTTTCAACCAAATTAAGCCAAGATGCGGCTGAAAGGCATTTTGGTCTTAAATATCATCCAACTTTAATAAACTTTTAACATTTACATTTGCTTTAGTGTATATATGTACTGTAAAATAAATCAACTCTTCTAAAGCAAACTGTGAAGATGCATTTGATAGTAAGCAAGCTTCCTTCACTCAATAAATGCAATCAATGGCAAGAAAAGAAGTAGTGAAATATAGGCAGGTAAAGGAAAATTTACAGCGACAAATAAGAGAGAAAATTTCTATAATGGTTACTGAACCGAACCTAATCCCTTTAGATATGTTACTTAAAGATAATTACTCAACATGTCAGGTAATAATATTACTTATTACCTTTGTGGCTACTTGCTTCGTACGGCAGGAAAAATATACATTAGTTACAAGGAATGTTTACCATCATGAGTACATGGACCTATGGACCCCACGATTTTATAGATAGTCAAACTCTCTGTAACACATTGAACTTTGGAGACTGGTATTAATTCTTCAAATATCTTCTGTGTAGTTTTAAGACATCGCTAAAAAAAGTAGAAAATATCATTGAAGGAAAATTGATTAAAGAAGATGCAGTTTGGGGCAATATATTTTTAGACTATGTGTGAGCTGTCAGTTTTTCTAGCTTATGTTTTTCAGGGGATCAACATCATATCTGCCTCAACTAGTATTTCATTATATAGATTTGAAAAGAGAACAGATGTAGAGCAACCGCAACATCCTCAAGGAAACTGGCAAAGCTTTCTTGTAAGATTTTAAAAATAACAAATATATTTAATTTAGTTTATTTTGAGGTGCAGCTGTAATTTACGTTTATAAGAAAATTCCATTATTACATTCAATACAATTGTGAAATACACTAAACAATGATAACTTCACAACACCCAACTCTCTATGCTCGCGAGTTTCTTAAAGTGATGACGATCGCTACGACGCCTGGTGTGGGGATTTGGAACTGCTTCGTCTGAACTACACGTTCTTACCGAAGTTCCAACACTTAATGCTTTACACGCCCTGGTTTTAGTAACTGGAACAAAAATCAGATCTCTACTCTTAATACTTCCCGAGAAAAAGGGACAAATCTGTACAAAAAACAAAATGCGAGAAAAAGTACGTTTAAGGTAAAATGTACCATAATATGCTCCATGTGCATATTCAGGACAAAACTTGTATGTCGGATGAAACCCTATGAAAGAATGTAGCCCACAATGCTCTCTTTTTACTTTCCAAGCTATCTGTATTAACAAATTTCATTTTTACCAATGAGGGGATGTTATATAATAAGAACTTAATTTCCACCTTATAGCCTCATTATTTATGTATGTAGGATATCTCCGAGATTTTGCCAATAACAGTTTTAGCTACCAATATTTAATTTCCACTTGCAAGCTTTGCTACAATAAGTGTGCACAGCTATATTATGTTGTAAGATAATTTCTTTAAATTGGTATGTAATAAAATATACAGAATCTAAAAGCTACATGAGATGGTAAAAGATATGTAAATATAAAGATAAGCCCATGGAATCCCTTAAGTGCAAGGGCCTCCTACTCATGGTAGGGAAGTTCAGATCTTCTCACATGGTGAGCTAATCCATGTGAGAGGTTTTGTCTTCACATCTAGCTACACTTCACTATTTACACTTATAACTGTCCCCGACACTGATCACACTTATAACTAGTCCTGCTGACATTGCTTACACTTTAACTAGTCCTGACGCTGTTTTCACTTGTGGTCTTTGTTTATTAAAATCTATAAGCAGTTATGCTAATCATTGTTGCAACTTAATTGAGTTCTGTCTTATCTGTATTAGTTCTAAAAGCTTTCCCTTAGTACAATTGCAGCTCCTTCTCAGTGAGCCTTCCTTGTCGTGTAAGTGGGTTGTTTTCTACAAGATGCTTCCCTCTGTACTCTTTTCTCAATTTTTCTAAGGCGTGAGCCCATGCATTTTTGCATATGCTAAAATTTAATGGATACTTTTTTTAGTATAGAAAAGACCAAAATACCTTATTATTCAAGAGGCTCCTTCATGCCCCCTCATCTTCCAGGCGTGCCAACCATTGCTTATCTTACCTGGGCCCTCCCACCTCAGTTCCACAGGCATCTAGAGCCTCTCAAACCTTGGATACTCCGGGAATATTGCGTCATCTGGCCAGGAAGATACAATGCTAAGGTTGAGAAAAGTTCTCTCCGAACTGTATTATATAGTTAGTTCACTGCTGTACACACTATAAGCGAGGGATATGCAGAAAAAGAAATATCTAATTTTTATGAATATACATTTGGAAAATCATTTGTTTTTTGTGTAAGATAACAATTTTATGCATCATTCAGTCGGTAGATATGAAAACATATGCTAAGCTGATGTCCGTGAAAAACATTTTAAACACACCGTAATTTTCAGCTGTAAAATTGTACATAGCATATTGTGCCATCTACTCAGGGAAACCTAGAACTAAAAGGAAAAGGAATTGGTCCCCCCTGACAGACGACAACGTATGAATGGATTTACATTATTGTGCCCGGCACCCAGCCAGTAATGTATGCCAATAAATTAAACAGATTTTCTGCACCATTATGACCCTTATAGTACAAAACGACTATGTAACATGTAAATTATACTTAATTCAATGAAAATATACAATAAACCGAAAATCCACATTTTTTATCAAATGTGCTTACAACCTCCCCTTAAAGCCGGTCTTTGTTTTATTTCTTTATAGAATTTCCTTTTTTTTTTGGTCTCATACAGGTTTTGTATTTCTTTCAATTTCTTTAAGTCATATTGTCTCTTTTTCTTTATGCATATTTTCTTTGCCGTATTCCTTTTCCGTGAGTAATCTTCTGCTGTTGCCCTAGTAATCCTTTATAACATTCTCATGCATGCTTGAATTCTTTCTTCTACAGCTTGCTTATTACATTCCCCATCCTACCATTCATTTCTCACGTCCATCTGTTTCCATCTTAAGACTTCTTCTGCAACTGTCTACATAGTCTCTTTCAAATCCTTCCATTTTCCTTCAATTTCACATCCATCCTTTCCTTTTATCTTATCATTTAATTTCTTGCTAATCTGCTCCTTAATTTCTTTTTCTAATTTTCCCATACTTAATTTTAGCCCTTGTATGGTTTGATCTTATTGCTAGCTTCTGTTGACAAGCTACTCTTACTATAAAATGATCGAATCCACACCGTGCTCCTCTGAAGCTCCTATCCATGAGTAGATGATCAGTTTGATTTCTAGTATTTCCGTCTGGGGATACCCGAGTTTCCTTATGTATTTCTCTATGATTGAACCATGTACTACTAACTACCATATTTCTTGCAGCGGCAAACTCAACCATTCTCATACCATATCTGTTGTATCATGCTTACTGTATTTTGCTATTACTGGCTGTAACGCTTCTTTTTTTTCCAATTTTTGCGTTAAAATCTCCCAATACCATTTTCACATCATATTTTCATATTTGATCATATGTTCTTCCCAGTTCTCCATAGAAATTTTCTTTTTTTCTTCAGGGCTGTCTTCGATTGGGGCATGTACACTTATTAAGCATATATTGAAGAATTTCCTTTTTAATCTAAGCACACATATTCTATTGTTAACTTGTTTAAACCCTATCACTAAACTTGTCAATCTGTTTCTAACCATGAAATCCATGCCTCTTGTATTTTCCTTACTTCCATATTAAATAGTGTATATTCCTTGAGTTTTACTATTTCAATAGTACCCTAAAGTACCCTAAACACTACATACAATACATTATCAAGCCAGCTCTCCTATATGGAAGTGAAGCCGTTATAACTGCAAAACAGACAACACTGACAGACTTAGAAAGAGTACAGAATCAAGCCCTGAGATTGATAACAGGAGGAGTAAAATCTAGTCCTATTACAGCCATGCAGATAACAACAAACAATATCCCTCTTCAACTTCAAATTGAGAAACAGTGTCTCACCCTTTATGAGAAACTACGAAGGCTGCCTAATAATGACTATTGGAGAACTTATAAAAATGTGGAACGAAAACTTAAAACTCAGTCCGGATTCATCCAAGAAGCCAGGAGGCTACAGTCAAATTATGATATCCCAACATCAGACAGAACTGAGCAACTTCCACAACAGACACATCCACTCTCACTGATGGAAATAAGATGTGAAGAACTAGTAGAACATATTATTGCCAAATGCAACATTAACCCACAAATACTGAAACAACTGGCACTCGAAACAATACATACACGATATCCTAACCCTGAGTGGCTGCATACTACCCGCGCGCGATTTCTTGAGCGCTCGGCTCTCTAGTCCTCATTCGGTAGGTTTTAATCAACTTTGTAGGTAAAGTTGACAACATTGAAACACGAAGTACGCTATACACCCTGACATCTAGTGGCGTCAATACTAAGCTTTCATTCTGTCTCAGGATCCTTATTTATTTATTGACATTATCTTTTCTGACGCATGGAGTTATGTGGAAAAATACAATTTTTCGAATTGCTTATTTCACAAACACGTCATTGTACATCCAACACTTTCCTCACCTCTTCAAGAATTCCGTATGTGCTAATTTCTGATACTCCCGTGAACTCTTATGTCAATTTCATGGACTGAAAGTTGAGTGAACTTTTCACAAAACGTAATAAATACGTTTAAAATTAGGCCTATAGTTTTCTCCAATTTTAGATGCCTTACCTCTCTTATGTTTTACAACACGAAATGGTGAAGCATGTTTTGCTAAGACTCTTCTTTATGCTTAAAACTAGTCATCCAGTGTCAAAATATTGAGCCTATTTATATAACATTCTCTTCCCGGAGGAAAATGATTTATTTGATAACTAAAGCCTTATGACGTGTTATTAATTGTTACGCAATACCGTCACCACGTTATATTATTGAACTGCATTAAAATCGTTGGCTATTAAATGTCACTACATAAAATAGCGAGGATGATTCATCCGAAATAATTATCCAATTCGGCATCCACACTTACGCTGTTGACGTGCACTTACCATACGCGCGATTCTGCTGAAATGTGATTTCTTTGGTTGACAACACTGCAGAAAGACTGGCGGAGTAGCTATGTTTTGTTCCCCCCAACCCTCACTTCCCCGTAAATCCAGCGCCCAAGATATGGCGCGCGGGTAGTATATACACGGACGGGTCTCTCTTAGATAAAAGCGCAAATGCTGGGGCAGGAATATACAGTGATATCTTCAATTTCTATATATCACTGGGTCCATTAGCTACGCATTAAGACGGAGAATTACAGGCAATAAACATAGCCTTTCAACAACTCTTGAGCCACATAAACAAATTAACAAAAGTTGTAATACTCACAGATTCAAAGGCACGACTACAAGCAATAAGATCACCACACCCTGAAAACTCCAAAATAAGAGAAATACACACCCTTACAAAATTAATTCAAGGACTACATAAGGAAATTGTAATTCAGTGGATACCAGCACATTGCCAAATTGCAGGGAATTGCCAAAAAAGGAACAACCATTAAGCAACAGACTAATCTTAAATTATCCTTCCAAAGGGCTAAAATCTGGATCAGATACAAAATTTACCAAGCCTGCAGGACAAAACATTCTGATGACAGTATGAACAAATCCTGGAGCATACTACTGAAGGACAAATCTACCATCCCTGATCTGCCTCGGAAGAAATCTGTGGCACTTTTTCGACTCACTACAGAACATGATTGCCTGGCCTCACACCTATATAGGATCGGTTTCTTACCCTCACCATATTGTACTCTCTGCCTGGATGTGAATTCCACCATGATAAAGACCACTTGCTGAAGTGTCCAGCGATTAAGAAGATCGACGCTGATATACCTTCCCAGCTTACAAACTATTTCTGGGACACCCGTAGGAGAATGGAGGGAATCCAAGTTCCATAAGCATTGGCAACAACAACTACTTCAATAGTTCTCCACCTTATTTCTTGAACAGCAAGCACATCCACTTTATATTTAATTAGTTCTTGTCCCCAGCTGGATTAAGCTTCTTATATACCATGTTGCCATTTGCATTAGTCCTTCAGTGTGCCTAGTTCGTTTCCATTTATCCATCCTGTTTCTTCTTTGTTGAGGATTTGCAACCTTTTTGTTTTCCAAGTCAGTCCTGTGCCCGACCCCCAACCTGGAGGACTACATTTTAGTGAACATGTAGTCTGTGAATTGTTTTTATTTTACTCTCTTCCTGAAGATACAGGCTGGCAAACTGACAAAGATTAACGTATTAAGATCTTTAGTTACTAACAAATGGACAAAGGTACAATTGCGACGAACTTTACAATTTACTTTACTTTACAATTTACAGTTTATTTTATTAATCTGTCTTTCAATAGTGTATCTTTACGTGATCTGTTCTGACGTCTGATAAACTATCGTGACAGTGACCCAGTTACCCAGTTACGTAAGTGCACCTGTTTTAACATTCCTAGGTACGCCACACGCATACTAACTTTCCAATGCTACTATCAATGCACCACATCTACAGGGTGTTCTCAAACTTCTTCATTATAATTTCATTGTTATAAAAAAATTCTCTTTTATTGATGGAAATACTTATATAGGGCGCCATCCATCAATTCATCATCTAATTCCCAAATTAATTTATCACCACTATTAATTTCTCTCTTAATTATAATGTTTTTTTTCTTTTTTTTCTAAGTCCAGTCACAGAATGTTTTATGTATATACAAGGTTATATACACAAGTACCTCGGCTTAGCTTTTATACAATGGAGATAGGGTAGGATTCTTAATATTTAAAGACGTTAATATGTTTATTTCATCACTTGAAAAATAAAGCCACTTTAACTAAATTTTCTTTCAACAAATGACAATAATATTTTATTCAACAATATTCAGGTTGTGTGTACTAATTTTACAGATTTAATTTTAAATTGGACTGGTTTTAATTCTTTATATATTTATATCAAAGATCTGCTCATCAACAATATATTTCTTACAATTATAACTATTTATATATCATTATTATCCAAAATTAACATTTACAGGATGAAGCACTATATTAAACTTTCTACTCTTGATACGGTTAGTATTCTGAATTAATTTCAGCGTTATACTGGTTTACTACCTTCCCACCAAGTAATTTCTAAATTTATGTTACAGGTTGTTTCCTGAATTCTACATCAATATTTCTTGCAACAACCATTTACGGTATCAACAATTGAATTTCACAACAAAGAAATTGTATCAAACCCTACAATGTAAATACTTCTTTTAATAAATGTTCATTGTCAATTATGGTGTATTCTATTTTACTTTTTCACTGTACTAGCATGTCCTTGTCTGTCCAGTCAAAGAAGAAGAAGTTTTTAAAGATAGATAGTAAAGACAATATATCGAAGAATGAAGTGGAAATTTAGATCTATATCCACAGATTGAACTATGGCGATAGACCTCCGATATAGTGGCGGGGTCTAGGTTCTGAGTTACAGTCAACCTGACCTCTCCCCTGCAACCGGTGAAATATTAAAGGCCTATAAAAAAACTTAATTTTGATAAATCGACGCCCAAGGTCCCTGACAAGTTTCCTAACTGCTCTTGGGGCTGATAAACGCCTCGGACATCGATGAGCTCTAGAAATCCTTTAGTAATCATTACTAACTTGCTAGGTTCGGACCAAACCTACTACTAGACTTTACTTTAATTTTCCTTTTTTGGATACTTCCAGTGTTCACATCACCTTATAGTATCCCTACCTTTATAATTCTTAGTTCTTTTTATTCCATTTAATTTATAACAACTATAAAAGAATTATCAGGTTCTCTCTTTTAACCTTACTCTCCTCTTTACATTCACCTTAAGTGATTTTTCAATGCTACTCGCCCTTTCTCTTAAATTTACTTCAACCCTTAAGTTCTTCAACCCGCAATACTTTCATTTCTGGTCGTCATTCATTCAAATTCCTATCTAATTCAATTTCACTAACCCTATAACCTTTATACTCTCTTATTACTTATTCTTGGTTTTGGGTGTACATTTGTGTTCCTGAATTCCTCTGTGAATTCCAATACGAAACTAATTAACCCCACCTAAGTAACTTATCTTTTTTTTTTTTTCTCTCCTCTAGGTTTTCTCTTTTAACCTAACTCTGAATTTTAACTACACAACCGATAATCCTTACTTTCATTCTTAAGCGAGTCACCATCACCCAAGCTTCTGTTCTTTCATTCCTATCCTTCTCTACCTTTACACTTGCTCTGCTCTATTTCAAAACCATCTCTTAGTGAATATCTTTATTCATAAAGCAACTAAATATTACAGGCCAGCATGCCATCCAACATGTAGATATCCATCTGTAACCTGAACCAAAACCAAGTGGGAGAAGCCCAAATAAGGATTACTTTCATGCCCCTTATAATTTCTTCCTTACTCTTCTCGCGACCTGTCTTAAAAATATAAAAGCATTTATAAGCATCACCAGCTGAACCTAGCTTACGGATTCGTGAGTGGTTCAACCACTTAAAAACACCCAAAGTATAGAGATTTCTACTTATTACTTACTTCTCTCTTCCCAACTATTTCTACCTTAACTTTTCCGACAGGAAGTGGAAACATTGGATTACTGTATTGCTGTTACAACTTCTAACTTTTCCACTAGTCTTATTTTACTCTCATTTCTACAATAGAAATCTATTAGTCAAACATAAGTTAGAATCTACAGAACTAGAGTTATCAATACTCTTTTATGTTCAAAAACCCAAATGAAGTGTCTGATATTAATAGTTTTTATACTCAACAAGAAGTAGATTAGTGTGGTTCTTCCTTCTTCTTGTCACCCTTCTGTCCGATGTCCGTTTCCTGTAGGATTCCATTCCATATCTAAACCTCACTTAGACTCGGCCCATTTCTTCTACTCCCAGCGGATGTTCGCTGTCGGCGGCCACGACATAAGCCAACTACGTTCAGGCTCATTCCCATCCACAGCTATCTCCACATAGCCATTGATCGTTGATTTCCAGTTTTGATGGTTGCCTCCCAATTTAAGTCTGACAGGGAACGTCAGGCCACTACGTCGTCACTACTGCCGCTCATTCCAGGCCTCATCCGCCAACTCCACAACCTTCTACTTCAGCCTTCCAATTCTGACTCTTCTCGCCGACTCTCTGATGCTTACTCCCCCTTCCTTCTTGAGACGTAACGGTCTTCTTTTTTTCCATTTCCTGTGCGCACGCATGCGCACTTTCATCTTCCTGCAATTCAAACAAAACTGACACAGTATCGATAGTTTCTATGGTTTCCGTTGTTTATGAATAGTTCCCTCGTGGTCCATAGCACTTTTTATACGTAACGTACGTACAACGTTACACAATATATAAGTTACTACTCTACTAATATTAACTTATCATAAGTTTACGTCTTGCATTATGAATAGCTTCTAACTCTGCTATACAAATGGTTTTTTAAAATAGTAAAGGAACCTCTTAATGCGTGAAGCACCCGTTCTTGAATATCTTTACAGGAGACACCAAATTATTATTACATAATTTTTCTATTCTTGTTGCCAGCTGTATATTCTTGTATTCCGTAATATCCATGAGGAGTTAGGTACTCCTTTAGTTTCCTTTTAAATAATTTTGACTGCTCTCTTATATTCTTTATTTCATCAATAAATCTATTATATAAAAAGTCTCCATGTTCATATGGATTTTTTTCAGCAATTTTCTTTTGTGTCTAGTTTCATGGTTATGGTGGTTAAATTATTGTACATTGGACGGGTTCAAGGCAGTGGTGGTGAGCAGCATATGCCAGATGCTTGACTTTGTGGTAAAACTCCCGGGGTTTAAACATTTTGGTCGTTGCATGAGGATTGCAGCGACAAGGCATGATTCTTCTCTTCGTCGCTAGAGCACTCTGAAGCAAGTGAGCTTCTCTACATCTTATAGTCTGCTGTGTGCAAGCAAGATTTCCCTTCTCCAAGCGAGCAAGCTTTAAAGTCCCTCACAGAGCTGCCAATTGCCTATGTAATCACTAGGGCAAGGCATTTAATGACCATTAAATAGTGAAAAAATGCATTTATGATCTTAAAATAGTGAATAATTGACACAATTTTTAAAAATGACCCATAAATTTACCATTATTACCAGGGCCCGGATTCTGATGACCTAAAATTGTTTGAAAAATTACCTATAAAATGACCCTAAATTTTAAAGTAAATGACTTAATAATTATAAAAAATGACCTAAAAACTGATATTTTATTTATAAAAAAATATTATTTTACACACAAATTTATAGACTAGTTTGTACATAATTGTAAAGACTGTACATAACTGTAATGTTGTGAATGTTCTTTTCTCATGGAAATCTATACTGGCACTGACTGAGGCACTCGTGAGTCAAAATTCGGCACATCCTTTTGTGGTCTGCCGAATTATATTGTTGTTTATTGAAGGTAAACAGTAGTTTACACTCTCAAATCCAAGCAGGTGGCAGACTCTGGTGCCAAGTCAATCTAATAACAATAGTAATATAATATAAATTAATGGCGTTTCTTTGATTCTCACTTCTGACTACTAGCGATGAAAAAAAAAATTAATACACTCAAAAAGATGCAAAATCATCAAATGCCTTTCCCTAGTAGGCCTAATCACTTTTTGGCGAGATCAATATTGCTATTTCCAACATTCTATTAGACATTAAACTAAGCTTCATCGCTCTACATCCCAGGAGAAACTAGGCCTACTATCCAACTCCTGTGTCACCTACCATAGGCAGATAGCAGAATTGGGGGCATGTGGTCAGCATGCTGACACCCATAGCCATTAATAATGGCTACTGTGACTGGAGCCGCTACTTCTCAATCAAGTAGCTCAGTTTGTAACACCAGGCTAAGTACACCCCATTCCAAACCTCCCTACCTCAGAAAAATTTGAGTAGGTACCGTGGATCCTACCCGGGCCTGTGGATCCCTAGCCAGCAATGCTAACTACGAGACCATGCAGGCACACTCGCCAGTCCTTTATGCCTATGTATTTAATTCCTATAAAATAGTGCAACACCCTGTTTCCACACCCATGATTTGCCACTGGTTCAAGGCAGGGGGCTCACTGACCCCTCTTTGCATGCTGGAATTCCTCCTGCCTCCTTTTAACACACTCAGCATCAGGCCCTATTTTGTATTTGGAACCCAAGAACCAGGCAATTTTAGTGATTTTCGAAACTTCCTCATCACACTCTAGCTTCATTGTAGAGCAGCATTTGAAATGTATCGTGTAATTTTTAAGAATATCTTCTAAGATGATTAGGTTTTTCCTGAACGAAACAACGTGACTCGTAAGCTCTGTTCTGATTTTCACCTTGAGGTTTGAAATAAAGAATGTTTAGATGTTCTGCAAGTTCAGTCAGAAAAGCTTATATGCACAACCACTCAGTATTTTAGAGCTCTTGTTTGTAATTATAAATTGAAGATTTTACGTAATGTTCTCGCAGAAATTGAAGTGTTGAAGGTATTGCTTCTATCAATGCTAAATAACAGTGAACAATGTTGCAAATAGAGTGCCTGTCAATTACAAAGAAATGCAGAAAGTTAGAAGGAGTTTTGGGGCTGGTTTAATAATGAATGCGAGCTGGATCTGGCCTGCAGGCCGCCAGTTGAACTATGTCTATGTCTACATTGCTTACTTGATCAATTGAGCCAGCTACACTTCCAACTAATTCCACACACATTAGGCTATGAGAATAAAGAAATCTTTGCTCCTCACTTGAACCTTTTTTCTGTACCCCAAACCCATATTATCTGGCCCTTACTTCATTCAGTCCACAGTCTGGTATCTGATTGGTCGGTTCCCAATAATCCTCTTATCCAATCCAGATGCCTCTAGCTTCCCCATCTCTATAAAAAGAACATCCAGTCTTAGCAATTCATTCTCCTTGACAATGGAGCCTCAGTTTGATCATGAAATGTCGGAATTTATCCAAATAACTATCTAGTTAGAAGCCTGGAAAAATATTCAATATTATCAGCACCAGAAAAAGTTCAAAGTACACTTTAATCGTTGTTCATTCATACAAATTTTATTTGTCATCATGTCATATATCCATCATTAAGCATGAATACATTATTGGTCAATTAGTTCTTTCAAAACAACATACTTGATAAACTTGTTCCTTGTTGCTTGAACAAGGAAGCAAGCATGTACGATATGCTGCAGGCAAACTTCCATGGATAGAATATTAGCATAAGAATGACAAATCAAAATGTTCCATGCGATAGACCAAGCTCCAATTTCCATGGCAAGTGAGCTACCAGAACCAGTTTGTTTGGAGAGTGTTGAAATTTATTTTAGGATTGATTTTTCTTGCAGTTATCCAAAACCATTGATAGATTGAAACATTATGTTGCATTGATCCTTTATTGACAGTGCCATGTGAAGAAAGTCCTCCTTGTGAGCCAAATATTCCCGAGGCATCAAAGACACCTCAGAGGTCAGTGAGTCCTGTTGCTTCCAATACAGTGCAGCCAAACATGCAGATTAAGAAGGACGAAGAAGAAGAAAAATCTAGAAAAAGACGAAGATCTTCTTCAGTGGATGTTCCTGGGAATGTGCAACCTCCATCTCCAACACTCCCACCTCCAAAGGTAAATATTTCTTTTAGTTTTCCAAAAAATTGCTGGTTATTATTAACACACATTGAATTTTTAAAGGATTTCTGTTTTGTATAAATGTGATTATAAGATTCTCTGCCAAAGAATACAACTCATTTGTTTGACTTGTTAAAAAACTGCTTACTCTTCACATATCATAATTTTCTCATGGCTGTCATTTGTGAGCAACTATTTGAGACAGTTTTTGCCTTAGGTAATTTGTTGATTTTCCTTGACTGGTTTCCAACGAAATTTCAAGTGGTGACAGCTACGAGGGATACCCGCAAAAAATTCTTGTTACCAGTGGCGGCTGGTGACAAGAATATTGTGTGTGCTACTGTATGAACATGCAAAAAACAAAACAACATTCCACTCATGTAATGTCGAAAAATGAAGTCCATGCAATTCCATGTGAATCCGCACAGTAGTTTCGAAATTAGAAACGAAATCTATTAGTCCTAAGTAGAAACCAAGATTTTCAGAATGTTTGGTTTTGTTGTGACCTCTCAAAGCAAGTTCAAACGCCCCACAGAACTTAATTTCTCAAAGTACATAGGTCTACATGTCCCCCCCCCCCCCTCCGCTTGTTGATGTGTTCAAATTTTTCGTACTGATATGCTTGGCCAAATTTCACACTGCCGAGGAAAAAGATTTAATATATTATGTATGTGCTTAATGTTATCTTTTTGCTGTTTTGTTAACTTGCTAAGGTGTCCTGAGGCTGTTGATCCTGTACTACTCCACGAATTGGAATCACTATTGCCAAATAGAAGGCAAAGAAAACGGAAGAGAGCATTCCTAATTTCACAACCACATATACAGTGTATATATATATCTGTAACATATATATAACTATGTATACTTCCAATCCCACATCCTTGAAATTGTTCTATTTCTAAACCAAAATAGAAGTGCAATAAAAACAAATTGGAACTTACATATGCATTATACAAGATGAGTGCAAAATATGCATGTCATGACCACAAGCACTTCTCTGTGCAAAAATGGAGTTCTCCACTCTGGTATACAAATATATAATGCTCTTCCTAATAGCCTAAAATCTATAGAAAACCATAATTTATTCAAATCCAAAGTGAGAGCCTTTTTACAGGAGCACTGCTTTTAAACAGTCAAAGAGAATCTGAATTACAACAAATATCAAAACCAATGACTTTTACATAATAGTTTTTGGGTTATATGTTGCTGTCGGTTTTATCTTGTATTGTACTGATTTAAAT
The DNA here is from genome assembly GCA_964059195.1 of Ectobius pallidus. Classification (NCBI taxonomy): domain Eukaryota; kingdom Metazoa; phylum Arthropoda; class Insecta; order Blattodea; family Ectobiidae; genus Ectobius; species Ectobius pallidus. The sequence goes on from CAXKWD010000002.1 coordinate 153,519,535, forward strand.
AATTTCATATTGTGTATTATGTATTATTTTGACGTGTCCAATATCAACTGTTTTTCTGTACTCTATGATGATGATGGACAAATTTTAAAAAAAAAAAAAAAAAAAACTTTTTTATACACTGGTCTAGTGAAATGCTCTGTTGTAAAAGCTTTTTTAACTGAATTTTGTTAATTTTTGTGAACAATGTGCTATAGCACAGTAGCACATTAACACCGGCTGTCCCTGCTTGTTACCTAAAATGGGCATAAAGTATTTAGTCAATGAATTGTGGGTTATCGACAAGTCGTAGTGTTGGAAAACTCCAATCAGTGCTTGGTCTCTTTGGTAACTTTATTACGAAGGTAAAGTATCTGCATGAGGTGTCAGTAAATTCATCCTGTCAGCCCGAAGTCTCCTGGAATCTTCAGCATTCCATGAGAATGTGGCCTCATGCGCAGTAAAAAGACTGGTTGCACTTTGAGTCATCTATAGTTACAAGTCGGGGCTCGAATTTGGGAATACTGTGATTTTGAGGTCTAACAGAGGCTGCTATCAAAGGCGGGAAACATATGAAGGGCCCAGGTGAATAACGATCAAAGTCACATTTTCTTCGAAAAAAGTTATTTGATGTAGAATATTCAAAACCAATTGGAACGAAATTACAAATTACAAATTAATACTGATGACAAAAATATAACGTGAGAGTGTACAAGTGATACTGAAAAACAATTCTGCAACACAACTATTCTTTACAATAATACAAAAGGTAGATCATAATAAGTACACTCCCTGGTATGGAAATACGATCAATTTGCATACTGCAAATGAGGAAAATATACTTATTCCTGCATTATAACTCAGCATGGTGGTGGGAAAGCTTCGTCATCTTCATCATCACTCCTTATAGTACTCTGCGGCAAGGCACCGAAGAACTCCTTATTTTTGTGGAAAACTTGTACTCCAGCTTTACGCAAAGTTTTATCAATGACATCATAACTCTCCCATTGTCCATTGGGTGCTCTTGCGATAACTTCATTTCTGCAATAGGACGAGTCTGAAATGGTCAGTTCTTCTTGTAAGGACTTTGAAAGTGTAATGTCCAGTTATATACAAAATGTTGTTGAACCTCAACCACGGTGAAGGCAGATGGCTTTTTCCTAGCACTTCTTATTACATCGTTCCACACAGCAGGAATTTCTACAAGACTCTCTTCGTTGATGAGCCCCATATTCTTGTCACATTCCAGGTAGCTGTGACCTCTAATGGGAAATGTAACTTGAATTTCTTCAAACCTTTTCTTTCCATGAATCAACCAGTGTAGGTAGCGGAAAACCGAATAATTTTTATTCTGGCCACCACAAGAGTCAAAATCTGATGTGAAAGTCACATAACTTCCTCTGCCCAAATAAAAGTTAGGAATATTCACATATCCTTGTACAGAAACGCAAGACACAATTTAACGCTAATTATACGATAAATACCTGATAACCTCTTCTTTGAAAATGATGCGACTAATAAAAGTGCAGACTATATAGCAAACAAAAACAAGTGACTGCAGACATTTATTGAAACTTCCGTCTTAAGAATAATTTCCGAACTTTATCGAATATTTCCCTCCAATATGTCTTTCTCACTTCATTCTTATATAGAATAAGAGGCCGTGAAAGAGTGTGTATTCAATTGTTAACCACACAACACAAACTTTTTACAAACAGTGGGTGAACAGTAGGTGGCTTGTAACTGCCTTCAGAGAATTTTTTCGAAAAAAAGTTTCAAATAAAAGTTTTAGCTCTCACTATAAGCTACACTTGTGCAAAATTTAAAGAAAATCGTTAGAGCCGTTTTCGAGAAAATCGCGAAAAACGAAAATTTCTTCATGTAAAGTCCCCTTAAAAATAAGAGAAAATAGTCGCCAATCTTATCCTCACATCTTCAGAAGGTACCTGACCCAAATACGAAATGTTGTTTTCATACGATTTTCCGTTTTGGAGCTAGAGTGTTCACAGACAGACGGACAGACAGACACACAGACATGTTTCCAAAAATAGTATTTTTGGATTCAGGGGGCTTGAAACGTGTATATATGCTAAAAACTCAACTTCGAATTTTGGGGTCGAAAACAATACTTCCTCTACCTATAGTACCTATGGTACGGGCAGAGGAAGTAATAAAAAAAGCTGAAGTACTTTTACTTCTTCAGGGAGAAAATTTTCAATGAAGTGATGTAGGAATGATATTACCTCATCAGGACCCTTTTTTGCAATAGTCTGCTTATATGTATAGAATGCAGATTCCCTGGTGGACAGCACATGGATGTTAAATGAATGGAAAGATAGCTGTCTTCGATAGTACACGTCATTAGTAGAAATATTGGGTACTTGCAGGTTTTTTGAAAATAAAAAATTATTCCTTCCATGTGTGATTCTACCACAAATTCAAGACTTTGTTCATTCTTCCATACATTTCATGGGCATTGATCATTTTTCCATTTGACTTCAATTTTTATTCTCTCAGAATGTGGAATTCCACCTTCTGAACCAGATGGCACCACAAACTCATTTTTTCTAAAAATTGGACTTTGATCGTTTTTCCCCTGGACAATTCATATGCTTTTCCTTGACTGGTCTCCAACGAAATTTCAAGTGGTGACAGCTAAGAGGGATACCTGCAAAAATTCTTGTTACCAGTGGCGGCTGGTGATAAAAACATTCTGTGTGCTACAGTATGAATATGCAAAAACAAAACATAACATTCCACTCGTGTAATGTCGAAAAATAAAGTCCATGCAATTCCATGTGAATCCGCACAGTAGTATTGAAATTAGAAACAAAATCTATTAGTCCTACGAAGAAACCAAGATTTTTCAGAAGGTTTGGTTTTGTTGTGACCTCTCAAAGCAATTTCAAACGCCCCACCACAGAACTTAATTTCTGAAAGTACATAGGCCTTCATGTCCCCCCCCCCCTTTCCGCTTGTTGGTTACGGATATGCTTGTGATATGCTTGGCCAAATTTCACACTGCCTAGGAAACAGATTTAATATGTTATGTATGTGCTTAATGTTATCTTTTTGCTGTTTTGTTAACTTGCTAAGGTGTCCTGAGCCTGTTAATCCCGTACTTCTCCACGAATTGGAATCACGATTGCCAAATAGAAGGCAAAGAAAATGGAAGAGAGCATTCCTAATTTCACAACCACATATATATATACACATATAGATACATATATATGTATATATATAACTATGTATACTTCATTCCCCGTGTTTATATATCCTTGAAATTGTTCTATTTCTAAACCAAAATAGAAATGCAATAAAAACAAATTGGAACTTACATATGAAGCATCCAATTCCAAAACTGTCTCAATCCATTTTTTAAAAAATTGAGATAATGGCGGTTTCGTCATCTACCTACATATCTCTAACAATGTAGTAATGAATGTTGTGCCTAAACTTCCTCTTACCTTCCAAAATTAAGCTTCAGAAATGACAAACAGTTTCAGAACTTTCTCATTCCATCCCATGTACTGTTACAAAACTGTCTCGTTCCATACATGAATTTCTTTTTCAAAACTTCCTCCATCCATAGCAAGGATTGGTAATATTCATTGTTTGGATAACAAAACTCTCTCCATCCATCTTTTAAATTTCCTTACAAACAACCTTTCATTTTATGTTTCCAGCTGTTGTCAGCAGTGTATTAGCAAAAATTATAATTATGAACGTTGTCACTCTCATATACCCATTGTTAGAAGGTAATAAATAGTACAGACTCTCTGTAAATAAGAAGATAGTGTTTTCTGTGCATTGCTCACAAATACAAGTTAATTAAGCACTATTCTTAAGAAATGGAAAGTAATATATTGATTTCGCCTAGTGGTAAAAGACGGAAGAAATTGAATGATCCTTCGAAATGGGGGAAAAAATAAAGAAAAACACAAGTAGGTGGGAGAAACTACAGTAATGAAAGTGTATGCTGATGGGTGCCCAGGACAAAATAAAAATATTACTGTAATGGGAACGTTAATGTCTTGGCTCTACAATAGCATACCAACTGTAAAGAACTCCATGTTATTTTCCCTATTGTCGGCCACTCTTTTCTTCCAGCCATTAGAGTTTTTGAGAGAATAGAAAATGTCATTAGGAAGAGGGATACTATTAACAAACCATGTGAATATAGAGACATTATCTGAAGGAACTGGGAGAGGATTTTGTTATCTTTGATTGGAAGAAAAATAGCGCAAGCTACTCTCAAACATCCGGGGCAGAGGCATTTCCAGTTTTCTGCAGCTAAGTGAATCATTCTAAGAAAAACTGCATCTGGAAAAAATGTGATTGTGAGAGGGGAAGTAAATTACTTAACAGACATAGGAGCATTCAATCAGTGTTAAAGAGACAAAAAACATTTCGCAGATGACCCCAGAATCTCAGAATCAGAAGGAAGAGAGAAACTATCCGATCTCAACACTTTTGTTCCGAGTGGAGAAAAATGACTGATTTATCATTTTACAAGAGCGTAATACAGGGTGATTCAAGGTTAAACAGAGAAGAAAATGCAAATGAGGATTTTTTATGGAAAAAGAAGACTTAAAATTTGATCTGAAGTGTAATAACCAAACAGAATAATGCATTCATTCCGTATGACCTTTAATTTTAATATTTGAGTTCAATGTCATAGACAAAATAGAAATTTCAGTAATAGATTATTGTATGTATTTACATTAATAAGAAGCCTCTTCTAAAATATTGGAAATGAAAAAGAATTGTGTAATTTTCCAAAACTTTGTCGTTCCAGCTTACAGTTTCAAAACTCTCTCAATCCAAATAACTCCTGAAATATCGATCCCTGATTTTCAGGAATATCACTCAACTGTAAAATTTAAAAAAAATTGGAACACTGCAAACAGTTAGGAAAAAAGTTATGAGTTTTTGACGTTTCCTGAAAATTGTTAAAACTGGATTGAGACAGTTTTGGAATTGGACGCTTCATATGCATTACACAAGATGAGTGCAAAATATGCATGTCATGACCACCAGCACTTCTCTGTGCAAAAATGGAGTTCTCCACTCTGGTATGCAAATATATAATGCTCTTCCTATCCCCTATAATCTATAGAAAACCATAATTTATTTAAATCCAAAGTGAGAGCCTTTTTACAGGAGCACTGCTTTTAAACAGTCAAAGAGAATCTGAATTACAACAAATATCAATACCAGTGACTTTTACATTATAGTTTTTGGGTTATATGTTGCTGTATGTTTTATCTTGTATTGCACTGATTTAAATTATTTCATATTGGTTTATTATGTATTATTTTGATGTGTCCAGTATCAAATGTTCTTCTGTACTCTATGACGATGACGAACAAATTTAAAAAATAAAAATAAAATTAAAAAAAAAAAACATTTTTATACACTGGTCCAGTTAAATGTTCTCTTGTAAAAGCTTTTCTTAACTGAATTTTGTTAATTTTTGTTTAAGTAAGCAACAAGTTAACAAAATGAACAGTTTGCTATAGCACATTAACACCGGCTGTCCCTGCTTGTTACCTAAAATGGGCACAAAGTATTTAGTCAATGAATTATGGTCAAAAGTGTTCAAAAGTCTATTCAGTGCAAAATTGACTTCTAAGAATATCGTGGGTGATTGACAAGTTGTAGTGTTGGAAAACTCCAATCAATGCTTGGTCTCTTTGGTAACTTTATTACCAAGGTAAAGTTTCTGCATGAGGTGTCAGATAGTAATCCTGACAGCCTGAAGTCTCCTGGAACCTTCAGCATTCCATGAGAATGTGGTCTCATGCGCAGTAAAAAGACTGGTTGCACTTTGAGCCATGTATAGTTACAAGTCGGTGCTCGAATTTGGGAATACTGTGATGCTGAGGTCTAATAGGGGTTGCTATCAGAGGCGGGAAACATATGCTTTTATTATTGAAACAGTTGAGTCTTGTAATTTATGAAAGAAGAATTATTTCATAAGGTAAGAAGATAAATATGTTATGGGAAATGATCATAACATACGTTATTGTGTGCACTCTGACAGATTAATAAGTTATTTATGATCTGCTATATGTTTAAAAATATAATATCTCGATGAGTCATAGTTATATTATAAAAGACTTAGTTTTCCATACAATTCTGAATTAGAACCAGTTGGGCCGGAACTGACTGTAACAGTGCTCCAACAAAGTAAAAATCCACTCTTCATCGCTCCAGCATAAATGCAGGGAGGAAAAAAGTAATCCTACATATGAAATCGGCATATATTTAGGCAACTCTTTTTTAGTAACAAACCATTATTAAGGTCATTATCTTGTGTTCTTGTCATTACAGTTGACTTGCCTGTATGGCTGACTTATAATCAATTCGTACGTCATGAAGTTGGTTGCATTTTCTGTTAATGTAATGTAATTTCTATCTGATTCTTTTAAAAAGGTAGTTTGACTATAATGTTTGGTATCATGAAATGAAAAAAAAAATAAAAAATAAAATAAAAATCTGCATACAAATTTATGGGTTCCCCTTAGAAGAACTTTCCAACTTCAGCACTGATATGAACAAAAGCAGATTCCAAATGTACATCATTTGAATTGGTATAAAAAACTTCTTAAGATTGATACCGAATTGGAGCTAAATCTGTTAATCCAGTTTCACATTGTCAGTCAAGGATATTAAGTTTCTTCTCATTTTTTTGTTTTAAAGGAGCAATTTGAAATAGTGATAAAAAGGAAAGAAAAAAAATTATAATAATGGTAGCACTCGACTCAAATCTTAATTCTCTGTTCATAATTTATTATGAAATGATGGAACTTGAATCCAGTCCCATACAAAATGTCTTCAGTTTCCCGATTTCCCAATTTCAATTGCATTTTCAATAAATTATAAATTCTCTTAATTTCATGACAAAAAATCTAACAGGTAGGTAGATTTTCTTATCTTAAATTAGGTGATTTATGTATAAATCCGTTACTTCCAATAAAAATTGAAATCTAGTTGGACAAGCTATGAATAATAATTGTCTTGAATAAGTACTGATACCGGTAATACAGGAATGTATTGTTAACTCTTCATTGGGTTCTTTAAAGAAGTAATATCTCTCATCTCTGTAAAAGCATTGAGAACTTTTACACATATGATAAGAAAAATATGTACAAAAAGATTTTACATCCCATTTTTAAAAGTAGGCTATATGTAGGCCTATATTCTTAAAAGTATATTATATTCATTATAATGAAATAAATCTAATACTTTCTTTTTTAATTTGACGGAAACACCGTTATTGAATTGGAAGTAAACTATTGACAGTAAAATTATATTTTGAACAGACTTTATATTTATTACCAATTTGATAATATAATTAGGAATTATGTTATTACTCACTTTTAATGAGATGGTTGAGCTTGTCGCCTCTTGCAGAGTTCCTGGATATCTGGCTCAATATTAGTCAAATTTAGTCGAAAATCAGCAGATATATTAAGTCGGTTTCTGTATTTTGTTTTTAGTTGAATGAGTGATGAAAATCCCTTCTCACAAAGATAGGTTATTGAAAACTGCATGATGATTTTCAATGCTTCTTCAGATAATTCTAGAAATTCTCTTCACACTGAAGATGAGATCCAGAATCAAGACAAACTAAGATTGGATTTTAAGCCCACTATCGCTTGAGAGTTCAAATAACTGTTCTTTCTTTGATAATGAGAGATCATACAAGTTCTGTGGAAAATATGTTTAAAATTTTTGTTTGTTAAAAATGATTCCAATGTTGGGAAAGGTGCAAATTGGCTATTTTTTATGTAACTAATCCATAGCTCTAGTTTTTTCTGGAATGCCTTTATTTTGTCGTAAGCATCAAGAACAGTGAAAGATTTTCCCTGAAGGGAGAGATTTAGTTCATTTAATTTAGAAAAAAATGTCTGGAAGACAGGATAATGCCATTAACCATGCTTCATCAGCAAAGAGTGATGCAAAATCAGAATTATGTTCACTTACAAATATTAAACCTTCATGTCTTAATTGAAATAACCTTCTTCTTAGTACTTTGCCCCTGGAAAGCCAGCGAATTTCAGAATGAAGCAAAAGGTGTGTATATTCAATGCCCACTTCATCGCACAATACGGAAAATAGCCTATTATTTAATGGTCGAGCCTTAATAAAATTAACTAGCTTTACAGCTAACTATCAAGCACTGTTTTAAATTCTGGCGGCATTCCTTTGGAGGCCAATGCTTCCCTATGTATGAAACGATGCACCCATTTCATATCTGGAGCTACTTTCTTGACTTTAGAGACAACCCCACTATGTCTGCCTGTAAGGGCGCAGGCTCCATCTGAGCATATACCTACACATTTTTTCCACAGGATCCCTTTCTCTCTTATGTAACTATCTAGAGTGTGAAATATTTCTTCTCCAGTTCAGGTTGGCAAAGTTGTACAGAACAAAATATCGTCCTATGTGAATATCTAACGTAGCACATCAATTTGCATCATTTGTGACATCAGTAGTCTCGTCAATTTGTAACACATAGTAAGGACTCTGCTTAAACTTTTTCGATTAACTGAGATTCTATGTTACCTGCCATATCGTTAATTCTCCAACGACAGTGTCATTTGAAAGAGGAATCAAATCAATATCTTTTAGAAATTTGTGGCCAAACATAGTTTTTACATCATCTTTTATAGCTGGAAGAAGTAAATTTTCCATGATGAAATGAGGTTTCGCTGTTTTGGCTATGCACAGACTTCAGACGTAGGATGCTTCTAGTGCCTTGCTATTAATTGAACCCAAGGCTGAAACTTTCTCTTTCCCACAATTTAGTGTTTTCAAGCATTGCTGAAAATACTCAATTTGTTTGTTTTTTACATCACAATGCTTTGTTTCTTTGTTTTGCAGGTTTCATACACTCGTTCGACAACACTTGATAACACAAAATGCACTGTGGTTTCTGTTCACTTTTATCACCGCACCAAGTAAATCCTAATTCCAAATACAAAATATCATATTTCCTATTGTGCTTTTTCTTTGAACTGCTTACTTCAACTTTCATAGCAGAGTCACATTTACTTGCCATAACACTCGTTTCACAGTTAGAATTAGTTTTGCTTGCATCACTTGCTTTTCTTTTCAAAGTCCCTGTGGCTGTTCTAAGCCACTTTTCCATTATTAAAACACTTTTCAAAAAATATTAAAACCGGAGTTAACCGACTACACACTTTCCTCAAATATAACTTAACACGTCTGAAGACCTACTGAGGAACCAGGATTGCCAGTCCAGAAGCAGGCATTTGAACATATTTAATTTTAATGGTTGACCTAAATGTGAGAATCTGGAAATTCATAAGTGACAATTTTTGTGAGAACAGGCTTAAAATCTCATAAGTTTATTACTTGAAAGATCATAAACATTATCTTACTCTAAAAGAGTACTTTCGAGCCATAGCAACTGCACGTGCTTAACACAGGTTTACCAGTATCAGACACTCGGGCACCTCCAGCAAAAAAACCCTTGTTAAGAGAGCGCCTGTAATAACAAATTCAGACCAAGTCTTATTTTTCAGGGTTTTGAATGAAAGAGGGAACCATAGACATCAGTGCATCAGGGGTTTCAAACTGTGGTTCGTTACTGCAAAAGTAAGGAAACTAGCAATAGGACCTGCATTTTTGAAGATTTTAAAAACTTTGACATCTAGTGTCCATTTTATGTGAAAAAATTTTACGTCTTTACTTTCCACTTGCTTTATGATATTTTTTAATTGTCTGCGGACCATCTGCACCGTGGTGGTCCGCAGACCATAGGTTGAGAAATGCTATATAGGGGATTTCAATGAAAACATTTAGATAGTAAATTTTGACCCTACAGTTGACATAAATGTTTTGTAGAGATTGAGATAGTCTGATATGAATGTAATTAAAATTTGTTACTTTAAAGACATTTTCCCCTGCCCCTTTTTCTATCAGCCTCTGCTTGACAGGCTTGACATTGCTGCCAAGATCTTACTACATGACTATGGCTTTGGCACGGTAGAGGATAGATGCAAGAACCATAAAAGTTACAATAGATTATTTTACCTGGATAAGTCTGGAATAGTACAACACAGTATTGAAAGCCGTTACCTCTAGAGACCTCGTGCATCAAATATGATATGCACAGCTTTTTATTTTTACCACATTTTTAGATTGATTCATTGTTTCGGAGCTGGTTGTATCACAATCTGTACAGTTTACACTGTTCAATTATCTTTTGTTTTTGTTTCAAACAAGTAACTGGACAGGGAATGTGAGCTGTAAAACAACATAGCCTATGACATATATGTGAGGAGGAAAAAATGTAATCAGCAACAGTCCTGTTCTTTCTAAACGAGTCTATTCTGGACTTTTCAGTTATTAGAACCACATGGATGAAGTAGGAGCCAGAGACTGAAAGCTTGGAGTTTTTTAACATAACTTGGCTAATGTCCCATGAAGAAATAATAACATCCATAAACGAAGAGTCAAAATGTCCATAACAGTATTCTTTATCAATTCTGTAGGTACCTAATATTCCTACACAGCAGCAGACATCTCAAAGAGCTGTTTCATTTCCTGTGGGTGTAACGCCAGTGAAGATAACCTTGTCTACTACACCAGGAAGATCAACAGTCACCGCCACTACTTCACCATCCACTACACAGAAAGTGAGTTTCAAGCTAGATTAACCATCTTATCTTGTCAGTTATGTTCAGCCAGACCATATTTGTTCCTTATGTTGGTATTTTTTAATCTTTCTGCCCTATGCAGATTGCATTTAAGACAGAGTACATGAACTTTCAGATAACAGCTAAGGTTAACAAGGAATATAAATTTAGCTGAAAGGCCCTGTTAACTTAAAATTAAGTGAGTCTCAGAATAAGATTTTTTTTAGTAAAATATAGCAGTGAAAACCTCATGTTTCTCTGATGCTTTGTTCTCACAAATTCGAAGCACAACTGATGCAGTGATGTCACAGATCCTGAACTGTATGCATGCTGTTCACTGCAATAATCAAATTTCATTTGGCCAAGCAACTTGTGCTTCATTATTGTATGCGTGAGTTTGCATGCCATCTGTTGGAAATGCCTTGATGTTGTGTTTTTGGGTACTCAAACACCACAAGTGTAGATTTAGAAATAAGTGTTCTTAAGTTTCCAAATCAGAATAGATCACTAAGAAGATTCAAAGCGTGTCTGAATAGAATAAATAATTTGGCATAATTCCGAGCCTACCTGAAGTCTATTATGAATTTAAATATAGTATATTACGAGGCGTGTTTTTTAAGTAAGTACCGTTTTGCGATTCCGCCGCCGCAGCGCTACGGTCGGCGTTCCGCGCATGCGCGCTGGTTACCTACATCTCTTGTCTACGCACTGACGCCATTACAGTCTGATTCTTCATTGTATACGTTGTTTACTGAGTGTTTAAGATGCCTCCGACAATCGTGAGTCCCGCCGATTGTGAAGTACGGGCTGTTATACGATTTCTTAGTGCTAAAGGCGTAAAACCGATCGATATTCATCGTGAGATCTGTGAAGTTTACGGACAAAACATTATGAGTGATGGAATGGTAAGGAAATGGGTGAGAGCATTTAAAGATGGCCGCACAAATGTGCATGATGAAGAACGGAGTGGGCGTCCTTCGGTCTTTAATGAAGATTTGGTGCAGAAAGTGGAAGAAAAGGTGAGAGAAAACAGACGCTTTACAATTTCATCAATGTGCGACTGGTTTCCTCAATATTCTCGTAGTATTTTGTATCGCATTGTGACCGAGAACTTGAATTACCGGAAATTGTGTTCACGTTGGGTTCCAAAAATGTTGATGGATTTGCACAAAACCCAACGTTGTGGCAGTGCATTGACTTTCCTTGAGCGGTACCACAATGAAGGTGAAGATTTTTTAGACCAAATTGTTACTGGTGACGAAACATGGGTGGCCTACGTCACACCAGAATCAAAACAACAATCCATGGAATGGCGACATTCATCATCACCCAAAAGAGTAAAGTTTAAGCAAACAATTTCTGCCCGGAAAATCATGTGCACAGTTTTTTGGGACAAAAAAGGAGTATTGCTAGTGGAGTTTCTGCCTCGTAATGAGACAATCAATGCAGCGTCTTATTGTGAGACATTGAACAATCTGCGTCGTGCAATTCAGAACAAAAGACGTGGCAAGTTGAGTAAGGGTATTGTTTTGCTGCATGACAATGCCCGTCCACATGTGGCTAATCGGACCAAAGATCTCATCAAATCTTTTAAATGGGAAACTCTAGATCATCCTCCATACAGCCCTGATCTGGCGCCCAGCGACTACCATTTGTTCCTGCACTTGAAGAAACACCTGGGTGGTCAGCGTCTTCAAGACGATAACGAAGTCAAAACAGTTGTGATACAGTGGTTAACAAGTCAGGCGGCAGAATTTTATGAGGAGGGTATTCAAAAACTGGTGCCACGTTATGACAAGTGCCTCAATATTCACGGAAATTATGTAGAAAAGTAGATTAAGGTACAGGCTTTCATGTAAAAATAAAATTATTGCGATATCTTTGCACGTCTTTTTTTAATTCCAAAACGGTACTTACTTAAAAAACACGCCTCGTACTTAAAACTTTGGGTTTGTTTACAGCAAAAGTTCAAATTGTAATCAATCTTCTCAAAATTAATTGTTCTTCTAGTCGAGGTATCACTTTTTTTTTTTTTTTTGTAAACATGCAAATAAATGGCCAAGACTAAGTATTTAATAGATGTAAGCCGAGTACTTAAAAAAGAAGACTGGGTTGACTTGAAGAATTCTTTATTTTACTTTTTTGAACCTCAGTGAAGATGTGGATTCAGGTTTAAATTTTCAGTTAATCAAAATGCCAAATGTCTCTTCCTTCAGCAGCTTGAAAGTGTCTGTATTCTTTGTTAGGCTCAGGGTGTTTGTCCCGAATTTGTTTAGTTACATGACAGAGTTACACAAGGCGGTTAACTTTATTATAGGCCTAAGTGATACCAAGCTAGTGCTAGGAAGTGAAATGACTCTCCAGCTGGGAAACTGCCAGTGCCAAAAGATAGTGGAAACAACCTAGACGAAGCCACAAGTAGGATACCAGTTGGATTATTACGAATCGCTCACCAGAATGTGCAATATATCAACAAGTAGAGCGTGGGCTACTGTATACCCCCCATCCCCCCCCCCCGTGGGATTTTCCGACTCATATATTTTTTAGTTGGTATTGACATGTAGTTTCATATTTTAGTTGTTTGCCCCTTATCAATTACAGCATTTACCCGGAAACCCCGGAAAACTACGGAAATCCGGAGAAAACTAGTTTGTTTTAATTTTTCTTTGTTCTTTGCTCCTAATATGCCCAGGGAATTTCTGAATCACATATTTATTGTTGGTATTGACATCTAGATTAAGTTTTTAGCTGTTTGCCCCTTATCAATTACAGCATATCCCCGGAAAACAACGGAAATCCGGAGAAATGACTTTGTTTTAATTTGTCTTTGTTTTTTGCATCAAATATGCCCAGAGAAATTTTGACTCACATATTTTTGTTGGTATTGTCATCTAATTTAAGGTTTCAGTTGTTTGCCTCTGACCAATTACAACATATCCCCGGAAAACCCGGAATACCACGTATATACGGAGAAAATGACAATGTTTTATTTTTTCAATCTTTGGTTTTCCTTCTAATAATCAAAGGGAATTTCTTACTCATATGTTTTTTTTGTTGGTATTGCCATCTAGATTAAGATCTCAGTTGTTTGCCCATTATCAATTACAGTATATCCCCGGAAAACTCCGAAAACCACGGAAACCCTGAAAAAATGACTTTGTTTAAATTTTTTAAAATCTTAGTTCTTTGCCCTAGTATTCAAAGGGCATTGGTGACTCATATGGTTTTGTGTTGGTATTGCCATCTAAATTAAGGTTTCAGTTGTTTGCCCCTTATCAATTACAGCATTTCCCCAGAAAACTCGGAAAACCACGGAAATCCGGAGAAAATTACTTTGTTTAATTTTTTTAATCTAAGTTTTTTCCTCCTAGTATTCAAAGGGAATTGATGACACATATGTTTTTGTATTGATATTCCCATCTAGATTAAGGTTTCAGTTGTTTTCTCCCTATTAATTACAGCATTTCTCCATAAAACTCGGAAAACCACGGAAATCCGGAGAAAATTACTTTGTTTAATTTTTTTAATCTAAGTTTCTTCCTCCTATTATTCAAAGGGAACTGGTGACTTATATGTTTTTGTATTGGTATTCCCATCTAGATTAAGGTTTCAGTTGTTTGCACCGTATCAATTACAGCATTTCCCCAAAAAACTCGGAAAACCACGGAAATCCGGAGAAAATTAATTTGTTCAATTTTTTAAATCTTAGTTTTTTCCCCTAGTATTCAAAGCAATTGGTGAATTAAATGTTTTTGTATTGGTATTCCCATCTAAATTAAGATTTCAGTTGTTTGTCCCCTACCAATTACAGCATTTCCCCAGAAAACTCGGATAACCACGGAAATCCGGAGAAAATTACTTTGTTTTAATTTTTTAAATCTTACTTTCTTCCTCCTAGTATTCAAAGGGAATTGGTGACTTATATGTCTTTGTATTGGTATTCGCATCTAGATTAAGGTTTCAGTTGTTTGCCCCCTATCAATTACAGCATATCCCCGGAAAACTCCGAAAACCACGAAAATCCGTCATTTTCTCCGTATATACGTGGTTTTCCGGGTTTTCCCGGGATATGCTGTAATTGGTAAGGGGCAAACAACTGAAACCTTAATCTAGATGGCAATGCCAACACAAAAACATATGATTTACCAATTCCCTTTGAATACTAGTAGCAAAGAACAAAGATTTTCAAAAATTCAAACGAAGTCAATTTTTCCGGATTTCCTTGGTTTTCGGAGTTTTCCGGGGATATGCTGTAATTGATAAGGGGCAAACACCTGAAATCTTAATCTAGATGGTAATGGCAACAAAAAAACATATGAGTTAGAAATTCCCTTTGAATATTAGGAGCAAAGAACAAAGATTTAAAGACTAAAACATAGTAATTTTCTCCGTATATACGTTGTTTTCCGGGTTTTCCGGGGATATGTTGTAATTTGTAAGGGGAAAACAACTGAAACCTTAAACTAGATGGCAATACGTACAAAAATATGTGAGTCGGAAATTCCCTGGGAATATTAGGGGCAAAGAACAATAAAAAATTTAAACAAACCCATTTTCTCCGGATTTCCGTTGTTTTCCGGGGTTTCCGGGTAAATGCTGTAATTGATAAGGGGCAAACAACTAAAATCTTAAACTAGACGACAATACCAACAAAAAAATATGTGTCCCAGAAAATCCCACGGGGGGGGGGGGGAGGGTTTGCTATTGGTAGCCCATGGTCTAAAGGTAGAAGTATTAGAGGACATGTTGCATACAAGTGCATCTGAGGTCTTGGTAGTAACCGAACATAGACTGAATAAGGAACAGTTGCAACTAACAAAACTAATTAATTATAACTTAGCAGGTGGCTATTGTAGAAAAGATCACAGAGGTAGTGGTGTAGGCATCTTTGTACAAAACAACCTACAGTATGTAACATTAAAAGTAGTAACAGATCTAAGTGTCGAAATGGAATGTGAAATGGTAGGAGTGAAAATTCTAACTGGTAGGCCTAATGAGGACATATATATAATAGGCATATACAGATCTCCAAACTCAAAGGTTGATGATTTCTTAAATGAATTATTACTAAAAATTATGAAAAATAATCGTAAAATAGTTATATTAGGTGATATTAACATTAATCTGGGAAGCAATACTAATAATGTAGAAAAACTGAATGACCTATTAACTAGCTATGACTTACACGAGGCAATACACTCACCAACCAGAATCACAGAAAACTCTTCAACAATCATAGATCACATAATAACTAATCTAAATCATAATGATTACTCAGCTTTTGTTAGAGAATTTCATGTATCAGACCATCTGGCCGAAGTAATAGATATATTTGATTGCCATGTTAAAACTAAGGAACCAGAGTATACAAGGATTCGAGATACTTCTGATTACAAAGTGATGCATTTGGTTGAAATATTGTCACAAGAAAAGTGGGAAACAGTGTATCTAGCACAAGACACAAATAAAAAATGGGAAGCTTTTTATGAAATATTTTTGAAGCACTTTAATACATATTGCTCATTAAAGATAAAGAGACAAAATAATAAAAAAATCCAGAAAGTTGTTGTTTACTAATGCTCAGGAACTTGGATTTCCTCCATTCTCCTTCGGGCGTTCCAATAGTAATGTGTGAGCTGGGTTGGTAGATCAGCATCAATCTTCTTGATTGCCGGGCAAGTCAGTAGGTGCAGAAAGTAAGTGTACCATATCAAGTTAAATTAATAAGAGAAAAAGCTAAAAGCATGTATGAATTTTACAGAATGACAAACAGTAATATTTATAGGGAGATATATAAAACCCTGAAGAGACAATATGCACAAGCTCTTGCATCACTAAAGTCACAGAAGTATGGAAATATTATAAGGGAATCTACAAATATAGCAAAAACAGCTTGGAACTTAATCAAAGACCAAAGTAGAAGCACAAAGGAACACGAAAATACAGTACTAAACCACTGCGGAAATACTATAACGGCACCTGTAGAGGTATGTAACATATTTAATACATACTTTCTGAGTGGACTGGATGGAATGGGGTCACTAGAAGATAGTGTTACAGAAGACAGAGTGGGATATGTACCAGATACAATATATCTAGCACCAACAAGCAAAGAAGAGGTCAGTAAAATAATTTCTAACTTTAAAAGCCAAACATCTTCGGGATGGGATGGCATATCAACTAAAATCCTTAAAAAATGTAGTAATACCCTAAGCAATATTGTAGCTTATCTTTTAAATTTTTCCATAGGGGAGGGTGTTTTTCCAGAATGTCTAAAAATTAGTGTAGTCAGACCTATTTACAAGAAAGGAGATAAATACGATAAAAGCAACTACCAACCAATAACACTCACACCTGTTCTTGCTAAACTATTTGAAAAGGTACTAGCTAAACAATTAATAAGGTTTCTGAATAAGCATGAGGTACTCATTCCGACACAACATGGCTTTAGACAAAATTTCTCAACAATCACAGTAATGACGGATCTTATTCACGAGATTATACTACATCTAGAGGAAAATGAGAAAGTGATAGGACTGTTTCTTGACTTGTCTAAAGCATTCGACTCAGTTTGTCATAATACATTACTAAAAAAACTGCAAAATTACGGAATAAGAGGAAAAATGCTAGACATATTAAAAACATACTTGATCGGACATAAACAGTGCACAGAAATAAGTTATAGAGAGGGCAACAGAATAAACAGATATTCATCGGCATATGATACGGTTACACTAGGAGTACCACAAGGCTCGGTCCTTGGTCTGCTATTGTTTCTCATATACGTAAATAATATCCCTAAAATACCAAACTGCAAACCTATTTCTTATGCTGATGATACATCCCTACTGATCTGGAATAAACCGGAGAACTTACAAAATAGCATTATAGAAAATTCATCAATAATGATCAAATATCTCACTGAAAATAACTTGAGGGTTAATCTGGGAAAAACAAAACTAATTATATTCGAACACAAAAGCAGTAATATGAAAATTGATATAGCAATAGAAGCGGAGAAAATAGAACCAGTAACATGTACTAATTTCTTGGGACTACAACTGGATCAGAATCTAAAACTTCACAATCAGATACAATACATATGTAATAAAATTAGCTCAGGTCTTTACCTGTTGAGGAATCTGGCAAAATATATGCCCACACACACATTAAAAATGGCATATTATGGACTAGTACACAGCCAAATTAATTACGGGATAGAAATATGGGGAAGTGCCGGGATTACAGGTCTTAATAGAATACTGATACTACAAAAGATGTGCTTGAGATGTATATATAGGTTAGACAAATATGCATCATGCAAATCTAAATTTAAAACCGAAAATATTCTAACAGTAGTATCTTTATATGTCTACAAAGTAATTCTGCTGGTACAAGGCGATAGATACAGTATTAATCGAAATAACAACTACTACAGTTACAACACTAGAGGCAGGGAAAATCTCCACAGGCTATACATAAGAAACAAATCTGCAGAAAAAGATCCACTAATCCAAGGAATAATACTATACAACAAATTACCAGGAGTATTAAAAACACTACAAGGAGAAAGATTTAGAAAAGAACTTAAGAAATATCTAATAGAGAGGAGTTTATATAGGATAGACGAGCTGTAGAATCTAGATAAGATAAGCTATATGAGCAAAATAGTATTGTAATAATACTGTAGGTATTGTATGTAAATGTATATGAATGTATATATTATATATAATTTATGTATAAGTTCAGTGAGATTTGTATAATAGAGAGTAAGAATTGTATAATAATAATAATAATAATAATAATAATAATAATAATAATAATATTTATTTGCAGCCAATAGTCCTTTTGCAAGTTTCTGGCATTGTCATGTTTCAGTATGCAATACTGGGTGGTATGAATAAAAGTAAGCAATTTCTCCAGAGAAATCTCTTTTGAGTAAAAAGGAATTTACTCAACCTAAGAGCAATTTCTCCATTTGGTATCATTAAAAGTTGCCTGTGACGGCTGACTAATTACTCCTCGATGGGAGTAATTACCTCCCCTCACCACCAGTTCTTTTCACAGCTAAACATGACTAAGATAAACAAACAAAGGAGCTCTTCATTCATCAACACACATCACATGCACAAAATAAATGTGTTATGCTAGGTCATACGTTTTCAAACACATCCCTGCCCTTCAGGAAAAGTAACTATTACTATTTCTAATTAATTCAAGGTTGTCTAAATACCAGCATTTAAGTTATAACGCATTTTTAAATGATTTTACAATCTTGTTTTTCTATATAATATTAAATAATTTTTAAAGATCATCAAGTTGTAGGCCTACTGGAGAAGTCCACCCCACCTAAATTTAGATGGAGAACAAAAACTGCACATCATAACTGACGGAACTTTTGCTATTGTTATTCTTCTTTTGCTTTGTAAAATAGGAAATTGTTTGACTTGCTTAAAACTCTTTTCAGTTGTTAAACTTGCATTACTTAGTCTGTACATTTATTATAAAATTTATCTTGTGGGGAAATACTATTTCGGCGAATACCACGAGGCCATGGCCGTGCGTAATGGGTGGGGCCGCAGCCCCCTCTGGAAATTTTATTTATACATAAATCTGTAAACTAAATTATTATAACTATTACAACTAATATGAAGTGAGGCCTAGGTTTCCACATCTATATTAATAAAAGGAAGTGTCTGTCCTCCGTCTGTCTGTCCTCCGTCTGTCTGTCCTCCGTCTGTCTGTCTGTCTGTCCGCGATGCCCAGTGAAATCTACTCAACGCAGAGATCTGAAATTTTATACATAGGCGGACTAAAGGGTCGGAATGTGCACCTCGAAGCCGGAATTTTAATTTTCGCTTTCGTTCGTGAGTTATGAGTGAAAAACGGGCAGAAAACGTGTATTTTTTTGCGATTTCGAAGCATCAGTTTCAGTAATATATTTCAAATGTTAAATCAATTACAGTTGGCTTTGGCTATTTTTGTCATCATACCTCATAGCCTACCTTGGGAATAAAAGCATCGCGATCGCTTGATTTTGTAAGTCCATCGTGGACGATTCATTTGTTTAGAGTGTCAAGGCCCGCAGATATATGAAATTTTCAACCTACACGTAAGAAGGATATCAACATAGGCTTAATTATGGTCAAACATTGTTCGATTTGAACGAAACTCACTATACAGGGGTTTTCTGAGCCAAGGAACTGGAACCTGAGGTAGCTTTTTCTACCAGGGAACGCTACCTAATCGTGGAATACACTCCACGTGATTTAGGTGTTAATAAATATAATGATTTAACTATTATGCACTTAAGTTTTTAAATAATTATCGCGGGGGAAGCCGCGGGCACATGTTATCTTATAATAATAAAAGGACGTGTTTGTCTGTCTGTCCGCGATGCCCAGCGAAATCTACTGAACGCAGAGATCTGAAATTTTAAACATAGGTGGGCTGAAAGGTGGGCGAATGCACCTCGAAGCCGGATTTTTAATTTTAGCTTTCGTTCGCGAGTTATGAGTGAAAAACTGGCAGAAAACGTGATTTTAGAGCTGTCGAAGCATCAGATTTCAGTAATACATTTCAATGTCAAATCAATTGCATTTGGCTTTGGCTATTTTTGTCATACCGTGGAAATAAAAGCATCGCAATCGCTTGAATGTTGTAAGCCCACGCTGGTTCAATTGTTTAGAATGTCAAGGCCCGTAGACATACGAAATCTTCAACCTACACGGAACAGGGATAATCAACATAGACCTAAATATGATTAAACATTGTTCGATTTGGACGAAATTCACTATACAGGGATTTTCTGGGTCAAGGAACTCGAATCTGAGATCGCTTTTGCCAGGCGGCGCTATCTAATCGTGGTAAGTAGTCCACGTGGTTTAGGTGTTAATAAATATAATGTTTTAACTATTAAGCTCTTAATTTTTTATTTGTTATTTTTGAAATACCTAGGTAATTATCGCCGGCGAAGCCGCGGGCACATGCTAGTACTATAATATGAGTTGTTTGGACAAAATCAAGAAAAACGAGTGGTAACAGCTGACTTCTCAGATATGAATCAGGAAATTGATATGATTGATATGAACATTTAGGAATAATTAATCCCACTAAACTTGAAATAATTTCCTGCCAAGCAATTTATTGCAATGAAGGTAAAGCAATGGATGTAGTCTGACCCATTTTATGTGAATAGTAGGTCAATCTGTGAAATTGTAAGGGGTAGATAATATATTAAATTTTTATTGTGTATCCATACTCATGGGCCAACTACATTAAATCAAGGATGTGGATGATGATGATGATGTGGATAATAATAATAATAATAATAATAATAATAATAATAATAATAATAATAATTATTATTATTATTATTATTATTATTATTACTATTGTTATTCCAGTAGATCTTCCCCTAGGAAGATTATGGATACACTGCTAGCCAGAACATCTTCTAAAAGCAGCCTTGGAGGGGGCTCTCCTTAACCCTAAATGGCAAATAGTTGTGATCATATGGATCAGTCTATGTTTAGTAACAGCAATTTAGGCACTGAAATTTATTACCAAAATGTTCGTGGTTTAAGAACTAAATCCACGGACCTTTTCGACAATATTAACACAAATGAACCCATCATCATTTGTCTTACTGAAACATGGTTAAATGATGACCATTATGATCACAATTATTTTCCTGAAATATATCAGGTGTACAGATCTGACAGAAAATATACACTAGTTAGCCAAACTCGGGGAGGAGGGTCTTTAATTGCCATCAGCAACAGTGTCAGGCATAAACGTAGACCTGAATTAGAACAGACAGATGAATGTGTGTGGATTGAGTTAACTCTCAAAAATGCTCAGCCTATTTTAATTGGATGCCATTATTTTGCGCCCAATACGAGTATTGCTGCATTTCAGCAGTATTTTAATTTTCTCGAAAATAATTTAGATTGTAACAACTTTCAGGTCATTTTACTCGGTGATTTTAATATCCCTGGTTTCAATTGGCTGGCAGGTGTTGCACCTAACTTATATCACTATCATAAAATTAAAGGTGAAATTGTACACCAAACATGCTCTTTCCTAAATTTGTCTCAAATCAATGACACTGTCCCTAGTAAAAATTTATTAGACTTAGTTTTTACAAGTCTGGATGAGATCACTGTATCAATACCGGATTATGCACTGGTGAATATTGATAACTATCATCCCCCTATTGTTATGAATTTAATTAGCCAAGTGAGTGAAGGTACTCAGTTCCCAACAGAAAGTTTATGCTATCACAAAGGTGACTATTATAAACTATACAACACATTAGCTTCATCTGACTGGTCCGCAGTGTATAATCAAAAATCACCTGACACTGCTGTTGAAAATCTTGCATATTTAGTTAGTGATGCAATTAATAAGTCAATCCCTAAAACATTTGCTGTTAAACCAAAATATCCGGCTTGGTTTTCAAGAGAGCTTAAATTATATATAAGGAAAAAGAAACATTATCATCGACTTTTTAAAAAACACTCGACTGATTTGTATTATCAATGTTTCTCAGATTACCGAAGATTGGTAAAAGTAACTATTAAAATTGATAGGCAAAAATGGTACAAATCAATCGATCAAGATTTAAAGTCAAACCCTGCTAAATTTTGGAGTTATGTTTCGAAGTTACGAAATAAAAACGATCCCTTATTGCATGTTAAAATTAACAATACCATTGTTTCAGAACCATCAAAGCTAGTGAATATTTTCGCAGAGCATTTTCAGATTATAAATACGCCCACTAATGAAGTACCTGGGCCCTATGCTCAAACTGTCACATCTGAATGCCTACATGTTCCAACTATCGTAGATTCCGATGTCTTGGTAGCTATTCGACACTTGAAACCATCTAAGAGTTCGGGACTCGACCAGATACCAAGCTTTATTGTTAAGGGGTGTGCCCCAATACTGACACCTGTACTTACATATGTGTATAACCTTTCGCTGGAAACAGAAACTTTTCCTTCAATTTGGAAAATTTCTGCTATCAGACCGGTACACAAGAAAGGCAAAAGCAAAGAATTGGCAAATTTTAGGCCCATAGCCATATTAAATACATTTTCAAAAATTTTTGAAACCATCATTCATAAACATATTTCATTTTTCAGTAAAAATAAATTAAATGATTTCCAGCATGGTTTTACCAAGGACATGTCCACAGCAACCAATATTATCACTTTTCTCAATGACATACTTAAAGAAAATTGCTCACAATCGCAATCAGATGCCATATTTTTTGACCTGAGCAGAGCATTTGATGTAGTAAATCACGATCTTCTTGTTAAAAAACTGAGTAATTTAGGTCTACATAACAAGTATGTCAATTGGTTTTCAAGTTATTTAAGAAACAGATCTGCTCGAGTTAGAATATCTAACTATTTTTCAGAGCCTTTTTACATACCAGATGGTGTACCCCAGGGGTCAGTGTTGGGTCCTTTCTTGTTCTTAGTTTTTATTAACGACATATCTAATATGCTAACATGTAAGAAAATAGCATACGCAGACGACCTATGTATATGGAATAAAATATCTACGGCTTCGGACTGCAAATTACTGCAAAGGAATATCGATTACATACACCAGTGGTGTAAATCAAATTTAATGATAATTAACACCAGTAAGACCCAGAGTATGATATTTAGTAGAAAAACTAACCAAATAATATACAATTATCGTCTTGGCCAAAACATAATAGCACGTTCAGAAAATATAAAATACCTTGGAGTTTATCTTGACTCAAAATTATATTTTCATGTCCATATTGACCATATTTTCACACAGGCTTTAAAAACTCTTGGATTAGTTCGTTTAATTTCTCAAAATTTAAAAAGCATAGAGTCATTACTTACTCTTTACAAATTTTTAATTCGCAGTGGCTTAGAATATTGTAGTGTTGCTTATAACAGCATTACAATATCTGACAGTAATAAGCTGGAACGAATACAAAGAAAATTTGTTTCCCTTATACGTAATAAGTTTAACAGAAATTTGGACTATGAAGATATACTTAAGTTATTAAATTTGGAAACATTATATAATAGGCGTGTTTCTGCAGATGCTAATTTCATAGCTAAAGTCTTTCGTGGGGAAATACATTGCAAATCAATTTTAGATAGCATAGGGCTCTCTGTCCCATATGCACGAGGAACAAGAAATCGAACAATTTTTTCTGTTCAACAGCCATATGTGATTCCTTCTAACAGAATGGCTATTGCTTGCAATGCCCTATTTAAAAATTCTGATATATTCCACAAGCAGTGATTATTATTACTGTTATCATTATTATTATTATCACTATTATTATTATTATTACTATTATTATTATTATTATTATTATTATTATTATTATTATTATTATTATTATTATTATATACACACAAGACTGACAAGGACTCATTCATTATTTTGATAAAACGGCCATATGCTCTACAAGTTTAACAAGAAAAGTAATGACACAATCTTTAATTAAAGAATGCGACCTGCTTTCCTCAAATATAAACATATAAACTAGTGTCTGCATTGAATTATAAGTAAAGAATGTGCTGACGTAACGAAGTTCATGCTATTGACATAGCACTGCTGACCGCACAATCAATCATGTTAAAACTGCAGACTTGTCAGTTAGGTAGTCAGATGTCTAATTATGTGTTATCTTGTAATTCCTGTTGTATATGTAATTCTTTTATTATTGTAAATAATATATCATCATCATAATTCACCACTGCCATTCCTTTATCATAATTCATTTATCATAATTCATTCTAATATTAAGTAGAAGCCTACTGTTTAAAATTTGTAAAAATTGTCTGTAGCTTCTATAAATAAATAATTGAAATAATTGAAATTGAAATTGAAATTAGTCTATAGTAGCATAGTGTTGGTGGGGGTGGCAATAATTTCTTCATTTCCCCCCCTTGACAAAATTTCTGTGGACGTCCATGCATGAGCTGAAAAGGTATTGCATCGCCCAGAAAATATGCATTTGTTCGATTTTCATCGTTAATTTATACACATCAGAATTTTCCAAATGCGCAAATCATGTACTGAACCTGGCCAAGTAGTGTCAATGCTAGTGAATAGTTCTTTAGAATTACAAATAGGTTGTACATTACTGGCCACCACTTTTCGGTTAAAATACCTAGGTCCCACAAGCTTAAAGTACACAAGAGCGAAAAGTAGAGCAATAGAACACAAGCGCCGAAAAGTTGTTGGGACCGGAGTATGGCCTATAGTCGAGGCTCCGGGGGCGGTGGAGGGGAAAAAAAGTCGTCTGCATGAATGCTAGGCTTCTATATGGATAGGTACATGAGTACAATAAATAGATCCTATTGCAGCAGGAAAAGTAGACTATATCGTTGCTGCTATTCAGCTTTTGCAGATTCAGATTAATGGAGATTTTTTGGAAATTGTGTGCTTTTCTTATTATTGCATCAATAACACAATAAATTATCAGAAGTACTGCACTTTGATTCACACCGACATCTTCTACTACTACAGTCAGAATTACTGGATCGTCTATGCATTGTAAGAAAATTCACATCGTTTCTTCCTCTCTTATTTCACTAATTTCCAGACCCAGAAAGTTTTGTTGTAGCCATCTGATATTTTCTTTCCAAAATGTGCGTAGACATTTATAATTAGGGTTCGGATGTTTATGAACTGTCATATTTTTATTCTGACCTCCATTCTCGCCGCAAAAACAAATTAAACATGAATTGCACATTTGTTATCCTAATAGGACCATTTTCATTTTGCATGTAGTGTCATATTTTTGTCATTTTCATGGTCTTGGTCATATTTGTAATTTAACGTCATATTGCAGTTATAAACGCGGTAGAAGAGCACAGTTATGCAGTATGCGCACTCAATTGTCGACTTAAATTTTTTCCAAAAAAGAATAAAATATTTTGGTTTTACTGTAACTGAAATGTGAAGGGACAACAACATGTAATAGAACAAATACCTCTTCCTCCTTGTAGTTAAAAACTTCTAATATACATATTTTAAAAATATTAACAGTTCACATTTGCAGTGGCATCTAGAAACACTAACAGATTAGAAGTTTTTACAAGCAAAACTGTAAATCACCTGTAAAATTGTTAAAAAGTGATTATCTGATTGAATTAATGTGATATAATAATTTAGTGTCATTAAACGTTTAAATGTGGAACATTTATTTTTAGAAAATATGTTCCTTTATGAGGTCATATTTAGTCACTTTTAAGGTCATATTTGCAGTCATATTTTCCATTTCTTTTCATAAACATCGGAACCCTATTTATAATCAATCACCGATGAGTTTCTGCAATTTTTTTTACATCTAAACTATCAAATACGTTGCCATTGCAGTAAACTAGTGTTGCTCATGTTATTTGAAGTCACCTATTGAGGTTACTCCAAAATTTGTGAGCAATTTCTCCAACCTGTGAGTAAAAAGTAATTTTTAATGATACCAAAGTGAGCAAATTGCGCAACGCTGAATGTTGTTGATCAAATTCTCTTAGCCAGAGAAATTGCTCTTAAGATGAGTCAGTTTTAATGATACGGATGAGAGAATTTTCTCTTTACTCGGAGTAAAAAGTAATTTCTCATCTTTATTCATACGACCCATTGAATTAAACTTAAATTTAGTACAAATTTGATCTAATTAACATTTACATTACATTTACTTTAACTTAACTTAAATAGCCTACATACAATAATTCATATATAATAACTGATATAACAGCAGTGTTGAGTCTAAAACTAATCTAACTACATGTTTACAATTCATCTAGACCAAACAGACATTTTGTTGTAAGGAATCCTTTTAGTTTTAGTTTGAATTGATGTTTTGAGACCTCTGCAAGTGATTTCATTTCTGATGGTAATTTATTATATAGCTTGATTCCTTGATATTGTACACCTTTCGTAGCTACATTTTTCTTAATATTACTCCTGTAAAAATTCATATTGTTTCTCGTGTTATGTTCATGGATATGGTGTTTTTTTCTGGAGCATAATTTACTATTAGTAACATAATTGCTTTATAGGCATATAAAGAGTAAATGGTGAGAATTCTTTTATTAATGAATGATTCTCTACAAGACTCCCTAGCATTTAGATTGTAAATGATCCTAATACATTTCTTTTGATAGATTAGAAGCCTATCCATATGTGTTTTTGCAGCAGCCCCCCAAATTTCAATCCCATAGGTTAGATGAGGATATATACAGCCATAATATATAAGTTTGAGAATATCAAGGTTTTTGTAGTTACTAAAATATCTTAGCAAGTAAACTGTTTTGCTAATTTTGTTGCAGATGTAATCAATATGTTGTGCCCATGTTAGTCTATTATCTACAAAGACGCCCAAGAATTTATAAGTATTTACTACCTCAATATTCTTGTTTTGTACAACCAACCCTAGATTAGTACTATTGTACTGCATTATTTTAGTTTTCTCCATATTACAACGCAAGTTTATATCCTGAAAGTAATTGGTTAATTGAGTGGTAATTTTGTTCTGTGTTGCTTTTAGGCCTTCGAAGGATTTATCCCAGCATACGACTGTAGTGTCATCTGCATACGTTACAACAGAAGTGTTTTGTAGACATTTAATATCATTAATATACATAATAAAGAGCAATGGGCCTAACACTGATCCTTGTGGCACCCCGTATTTTACTAGTTCTAATTTTGATTTTGCCCCTTGAATTAGTTTTCCTTTCTTAAAAGAAATTTCAGTGTATTGCCTTCTCCCAGTGAGGTAACTATGGATTAATTCTAAAGGTAACCCCCTTATGCCATAGTTTCTAAGCTTACTAATCAGGATGTTGTGGTCTACACAGTCAAATGCTTTAGACAGATCAAAAAATAAGGCGCTAACTTTCTCATTATTTTCTAAATTCTCGATTACTGCATGAATATACTGATTTATGGCAGTGATAGTGGATCGTCCCCTTCTGAAGCCATGTTGGAAATTTTGTAGCATGTTATGTTTACTTAAATAGTTGTCTAATCTTATCAATAGTACTCTTTCAAATAATTTAGCAATTTCAGACGTTAGGGTTATGGGTCTGTAGTTGTCAATTTGTTTCGTATCCCCCTTTTTAAATATTGGTCTTACTACCCCTATTTTTAGTATGTCAGGGAATAGGCCTTGTTCAAAGGATAAGTTAATTAGATATGTTAGTGGTCTGACTATACCATCTTTACAGTGTTTTAGTAACCAGGGGCTTATTTCATCCCAGCCACTCCCTTTTTTATTTGGCAAATTATTAATTATTTTAAGTATTTCATTCTCTGTAGTTGGATAGAGATAGAAAGAAGAGCTTACTGAGGAGTTAGGATTTACATAATTTGTCGCATTCGGTGACTGCGTAGCTACATTTAAGAAGAAATCATTAAATTTTTGACTTATGACAACCGGATCATCTACAATTACCCCATTTGATTTTAGTTTAATATTTTGATGTGTATTATTGTTTTTTCTTGTTCCATTTATCAAATTCCATGCTGTTTTATTAATATTATTGGATTTTGCCAGCTTCTCTCTGTAAGCATTGGCATTAGCATTTCGTAAACTATTTAAATAATCCCTTCTTACAGATCTATATTTATTATTATAATATTCCCATGATGTGCTTTTATATAAAGCATACATGTCTCTCATTTTCTCTTTTAGTTCTTTTGTTTCTACTGGCATTTTAGTTTTTTTTACGTTATTATTTATCACTATACTTTTTTGTGGACATGTGGCATTAAGATTAGTTTTGAAGATTTTAAAAAATTCATTCCACTTCTCATCTACATTATTATTACTACATAGAATGTTTTCCCAGTCTTCACTGGCTAGATTATTTACTAAGTTGTTTATGTTGTCACAATTTAGGTCCCTTATAATTTTGATTTCTTTATTGTTTTTTTCATACTTTGTAACAATGAAGTCCACTAGTTGGGCGTAATGATCAGACAGGTGTGTTTCAAATACAGTAGAGTATGTGTTAGTAATATTAGATGCTATATGATCAATAATAGTAGAAGAATTGTTAGTCACCCTAGTTGGCTGCAAGATTACATCTTTGATATTATATGTACTGAACAATGCTTTTAGGTTTTTATAAGTTTTGTCATAGTTATCTACATTAATATTGAGATCTCCTGCTATTATTACTTTAGAGTTTGTTGTTATATGATTATTTAGCATAAGTTCCAGCTGTGACAGAGATTCATTGACTGGAGATGAGGGCGAGCGATAGATTCCAAATATGGTTATATTGCCAGTATTTGTGGCTATCTTAATTGCAGCTGCCTCAAATACCTTTTCTATACACAGGTTATTTATATCAATTTCAGTGACTTTTATTGCCTGCTTTGTGTATATAATTACCCCCCTCCTCGGTAAGATGTTCTAGAGTATTTGGCACCAATGAGATAGTTATCAATTCTACATACTTCTTCACTTCTAGTACCATGCTCAGTTATGACACAGATATCTGGACAAACTTCGTTTAATATTTGTGTTAATGCAAGAAGCTTAGTTTGTATATATTGAATATTTAGGTGCATGATTTGAAGCTTATTGCAGTTTGTGGCTCCACTGTTTACATTCTGCTTATTAGTTATAGTTTTAACTGATGGTATTACCCTCCTAGTGGCCTCTAGGCCTATGCCTACAACTCTCCTATGTGTTTCATCCACCTCTTTATTCCTTAGTTTCCCCGGAGTGTGGTAGTTGCTACATTACACAAGAGTTTACCAAACTTGAAGGATCCCTACGGTTTAGGTGAACCCCATCTCGCGCCAGGTCATCACCACCAATCCAGCAATTACCGTCTACCATGGTGTATCCTTTTACCGAGCATAGCCAGTCCAGTTCATCATTTATTCTGTTTATTTTCTTCCAAGTCACATCCTTCCTGAGTAGAACGCAACTTATAACTATTTTAGTGTCAGGTGAAGCTGCTTGTATACTCGTGGTAAGGTCATAGACATCACCCATAACCTCTTCTGCACTTACATTTGGTCTAATGTTATTAGTACCTACATGTACTATAGCTACTTTGGGCTTACTTTTCCCCAGCTCCATTTCCTCAACTTTATATCTGAGTTCATCCACTTTAATCCCTGGAAAGCAGTGTACCTTATAACCTTGACTTTTACACTCTTCTCCAGAGAATTTTAGAAGAGAGTCGCCCATTACAATGACTTCGGGATCAATGACTTCTTGTTGATCACTTTCGTTTGAACCTAACCTCACTTCCTTGGATCTTGTACTACTAGGTATACTGTTACCTTCACTATTAAGAATGTCAAATCTGTTTTTACACTGAACTGCACTGCCATTAGTTTGCGTAGTGCTGCTTGTAGCTCGGTGAATCTCATTCCCGTTTAGGCCTTTTCCTGCCGGCGATCTGGTTCTTCCTCTGCTGCTGACAGTTGCATATGTCTCGTTTTCCCGTAGTTCGGTTATTGTTGATTTCTGCTCCTCGTTTTCTGTTTTCAATAGTCTTATGGTGTTTTGTGCGCTCCTGAGGTCATTATTTAGTAGTTCTATAACTTTATGCAATGATGCAATTACTTCCACGTGGCGTCCATCGTCGTTCTCGTGAGTCCGCGTGGGTTCCAAGTAAGTGTGAATGTGGATTGTACAGTATGAGTGTGAGTGTGAACTGTATAAGTGTGAGAGTGGATTTGCATATAGATTAAAGAAGTATATATACCAATACATAATTAGCTTTTGACGATACTTAAAACATGTATATGTCCACAAGCAAATAAATATTATTATTATTATTATTATTATTATTATTATTATTATTATTATTATTATATGGCTTTTCTGCAGGGCTGGCTCTAGGTGATTTAGCACCTTAGGCAAGAAATAATTTCGTTGTCCCCTAAATTGTCACCTCAATCATTCCATTTTTTATCAGTTGGTTAAAATGGAATCTCATGTTCTCTAGCTTGTTATTGGTAAGTGGTTAAATAAAATTGATTTGAATTGGCATAATTTGAGAAAAGCTTGTTTTTATGAAGATATTACTTATAAGTTATAATATATATAGATGGTATAGGGATTAAGTAAAAAAAAATTAATTAATTAAAAAAAAACAAACATTTCATTGAAAATTTTATACCTCTTTATATGCCTCTTTATATTTTATATTGATTTGATTCAGTAGGTTGGTCAGATAGAGCTCATTGGAAAGCTTAAAGAATGAACTTTCATTTGTGCATACTAAGAGGTTTTTGGGGCTCTAATCTTCGTTCACGAACTGTTGTTTTGGCGTAATTTTAGGCATTAAGAAACAATGAAGGACTTGGAGTAACAGGCCAATTTTTTTTTCCTGTTACACTTATGTATGAGGAGTATGTGTAGGAAAAAACTGAGTTGTTATAGGTGGTCCTTCATTCTGAAAAATTTGCTTGAACTTCAAACAAATTTTAAATTGTGCTTTTATTCGGTCCCAAAAAGCAATGTGGGACAGGTAATAAAAATCTGAAAATGCCATGATGAGAAGCCCTTATAGTGTACTTTAAAATAAAAACAAAATCATCATGTGACTCGAAGGGATAGAGGAGCTACAAGCCTTTGAAATATCAAGAAAACAACACTTGACCGCTGCTGAAAATAGGCTAAGTAGGTAGGATAATTACCAACAAAATTTACTTTAAATTTACATAAAATATAAGACATTTATTTAAAAATGATCATTTTCCTCAGTTATGCAAATTTCTGCTTTTTTGTGACATTTTCTAGCAAATTTCCACACTTGATTTCTTTTTAAGCTACTTTGCTGGCAATTTCAAGTACTGCATTTTGAACTATTGTATTTAGAAACCATTCTTATCCTGGTTCATTATATGTAAGTACTGCATTAAACACTACAAGCTGCATAAAGCTCTTTAAGGTTACATAAAATTAGCCTTTTCTATATATTAACCGTTTTCTTCATCAGGTCCTCTAACAGATACACAATCCCTTTTCCCTGGCATCGTTCTGCTGTACTCATCATTTTCGTAGAAGTCTTTGGCATGCTGCATGTTTATTGAAAAATCCTCATATCAGTTGAAGACTTACTTATGTTTCCTGTTATAGATTTGGCTATTTTACTACTTTCTTTGTTAACACTGACGTTCTAGCTTCAACTGACAGCTTCTGCACCTTGACGGGAGAAATACCAAGGGCTGAACAAGCATCATAACTGTTTCAACAAGAATGGTTTCAGGTTCGAGCATTCATCTTCACTGTCAGTACTGGTATCTGTGCCTTGTTTTGGATTTTGAATTTTTAGTTTTTAACATTTTGTGCACAATGCTTTCCGTGGGATTAATTTCAGCTCAGGATTGCACATAGAAAGTGTCATTGATAATTGTCTGAGAGATTTTTAATAGGTTTTGAGTGAACACTGTAGGGGTCAGAGCAAGATCATCCATAAATATGAAAGTATCTGTCCGAAAATTCAGCCTCGTGAAATTATTTTTATATCATCACAACCAGTTCTAATTGAAAATAATGTTTTTTGTTCTTCAGTGAACTCTGAAATAGTATGGAGTACTGAAAACCTAGAGTAAGATAATTTATGGCATACAATGTCAGCAGGACTAGTTATAAATGTAATCAGTGTTGGACTAGTATAAGTGGAAAGAGTGTCAGGGACAGTTATAATTGTAGTGAAGTGTATAGCTAAATGTGAAGAACCTCTCGCATGGATCAGCTCACCATGTGAGATTATCTGAGCTTCCCTATCACGAGTAGGAGGCCCATGCCCTTAAGGGATTCCATGGGCTTATTTTTATCTTTATCTTTATCTCTCCTTTGAAGATGCCAACAGAACAAGAACACTCCATCATAATAATATAATGGTAACAATTTCAATAGCATGTGTTCAACACAAAATAACAATAATTAAAAATTAATTTAAAAAAGAAACTAATCAAAAGACAATGAAGTACAAACACAACCTACGTGCTTTGAGTCAACTCAATAAGTAAACAGTGGACAGCATTGAACAGAGAAGTTGGATCATATGAAGCTATGCATGTTCAAATATGACTTGGTCAGCAACCACACTCCAATAAACAGTGAATGTCTAGACAAATATCGACCAGAACTTATGCTATAATAACAGTTAACATATAGTTTCAATGTAGATCTATAATCTCTATATATATAAAAGGCTTTGTCCTGACTGACTGAATGATTGACTGACAGGAATCAACGTACAGCCTAAACTATAACAGGTAGAGACTTGGAATTTTGATAGTACCTTCGTTTCATAATGTAGGTGCTCACTAAGAAAGGATTTTTTAAAATTCTGATTCTAAATGCCAAAAATTAAATGTTTTTGAAAATAATTAATCCCTTTTTACATAGAATTATCAATTCCAAATCACAGAATATATTGTTGCCAAATGGTATCAGATGGGCTTGGAAAAAACAAATGAAATGCACTTTTGACAAATAAGAGAAGTTATCAAAATAATTCATGTTATAAATAAATATTACAGAATGAAATCCACTAAAATAATGGAATCACATAACTTTCTCTACCCTGGACGTAGAGAAAACAAAACGAGGTATGGTCATGTGTATATTATTATATTATATCGCATGTTTTTGGAGAGAAAAGTATGAAAGTGATAATGCTTTCTGTTTAATTTCATCCCCAAAACGGTTTTATGGTAACATAAGAGTGGGAAATTTCCCGCCTCGATATTACAATTTTATGTTACAGGAATTTCTGTTTCTTCTTATATAAACCTCTACCAGGCTTGCTGTGCACTGTACAAGCGATGGGATGCAAAATTCTAGATCCTCTATGAGCCATAAAAAACTATATCAAGCGTTTTCTGAGGGAATAGTTTGAGTGTAATAAGTCGTTCTTCCTATTTCAAATTATAAATGCCTATATAAGGACCTAGAATTTAAAATTAAAAATCCTTCATAAGTTAATTCCCAATTACAAAATACAAAACCCGGGCGACGCCGGGTTTTTTAAGCTAGTTCAATATATAGGCCTTGTGTTTAATGCAGTACCTACATCTAATAAACCAGGATAAGAGTGGTTTCTAATTACAATAGCTGAAAATACAGTACTTGAAATTGCCAGCAAAGTAGCTTAAAAAGAAATCAAATGTGGAAATTTGCTAAAAAATATCACAAAAAAGCAGAAATTTGCATAACGTAGGAAAATTATCATTTTTAAATAAATGTCTTGTATTTTATGGTAATTGGTATTTTCAGTAGCGGTCAAGTGTTGTTTTCTTGATATTTCAAAGGCTTGTAGCTCCTCTATCCCTTCGAGTCACATGATGATTTTGTTTTTATTTTAAAGTACGCTATAAGGGCTTCTCATCCTGGGATTTTCAGATTTTTATCACCTGTTCCACATTGCTTTTTTGGGACCGAAAAAAAGCACGATTTAATTTTTTTTTAAAGTTCAAGCAAATTTTTCAGGATGAAGGACCACCAGTAACAGCTCAGTTTTTTCCTACACATACTCCTCATACATAAGTGTAACAGGAAAAAAAATTGGCTTGTACTCCAAGTCATTCATTGTTTATTTAATGCCTGAAGTTACTCAAAACAACAGTTCGTGAACGAAGATTAGAGCCCCAAAAACCTCTTTTTAGACTTAACTTAAATTTAATTTAGTATGCACAAATGAAAGTTCATTCTTTAAGCTTTCCAATGAGCTCTATCTGACCATCCTACTGATTCAAATAGAAATTCTACAGCTTTCAGAAAATAAGTCTGAAATTACATTTTTTGCTTGTTGTGTACTAAACAAATGCCTATATCTCATGAGTAAAATTTCTTAGAGGTATAAAAAGATTTGTTTTGGTGTTCAGAAGATTGGTACATATCACCTACCAAATTTCATCAAAATCAAAAATGGTGAGGCAAAGCCCATTTGTTGATTTAATATGGAATGACCCACATGCTAACAAGAATATACATGACCTTGAAATTGGTCCAATGGAGTTTTCAAGTATGAGATTTCACAATTATTGTTTTCTTATCAACACTTAGCTCGTCTATTGATATTTTTGTGTCTACGGCATAGGTTTTTGAGTAAGCTATACATGTTTTTAGTCCTTTGTTCAAGATGTTTTCTTCTTCTTTGAAACTGTTAACATTGGGCCTTATGAATAAGATAGAGTTGAACCTTTTACTTCAGTATTTAGAAGGCAAACCCTCTGACATTATGAATACAAAGTAGGATATCCTTTTGCTTTAGGTGACGCAACAGGAAATAGAAGTAAATGCTCTGCGCCCATGTCTTAGACATTAACATATGAAAAAAAAAAGAGTGGAAATGCTCTCAATAAGGAGAATATGCTTTTAAAATTGAAATGTTTGGTCAATAGCAGACCCACCATCTTGTAATTAAGAGAAATGGATGAGTTTATGATTCGGGAAAGAAGAAAAGTGCTATAAACAAAAATGAATATATAACAGTATACAGACCTAGTGAGCCAATTAATTTTAAGTTAATTCCTGTTCATTTTCTTGGAGAAACTCATGAAACAAGAGGAAGTTGAAGAGCTTTGTCTTCAGAACAGGAGGTGAAGATTTTTGCATGATTTACATCCGATGTGAGATTCCAACCTAGCATAAGAGTTGATCGGAGTACTCTGGTAAGATTTTCACAGCTGTATCTGAATAACAAATGCAAAAAGCTAACATGTGGATTATTGACATTGAAAAATCACCCATTTTGCTTACATGACAACATAATACATTGTGATTAATTTATCATAATGGGAGAAATTTGTATGCACATGCCTGTAATGCTATTCAATGGAATATGAATGAATGTTACTGTAAAGGATCATTCCATGCAAAATAGTATTATTCGAATTATTAATTTAATTCATCACAGGACTGATATCTCTCTATAATAGTTGGTACAACTCCTCCCAGATATTCGAAATAATTTATATCCTGTTACTATTTCTGTTGGATGTCATCATTTAATCTAGTTTTAATTTTTTTTTTTAAGAAGTTAATTTGAAGCAATTGGTAGACAAAAATTCTGGTGTCTTGAGATATATATATTTTTTTTCCGAATGTATGGTTGACAAAAAATGGCATGATACTTTCATGTAGTACCGAACTCACACTTTCAATCAGAGTCTGTTATTCCATTCTGTTCTACAAGTAATTTGAATATATTTATTAAACCTGTACTACAAACACATTTGATTTTCATAATGAGATACAAGGAGCTTGGGCTCAGATTACGAACATGCCAACAAGAAACTATGAAAGAAGGTTGCAATAATTTAATAACATACGGCTCATGAAGCATATCCTATGGTATTAGAAGTAAGAGGTCGAAGTAAAAGGTAGAGTTTATTCATATTTTTAAAAAAAAGGGGACATCCTTACATTCCCACCATTTGCTCCCATGTTTATGCTTCAATGATCAAAAGCATATCCATAATCTGAAACTATTTTATTGCTTGGGCAGGTTTTCTTTATAAATTTGTTTAAAATATCTTTTTGATTTTCATTTTTCTTGTATATCTTATAATTTAAGGTCTGAAAAGAATTCTGCTCAAGATTTTCCCATATAACATTTCCTAATGACTTCACCACTTTTAAATGTACCGGTAAGTTGTATTATTTTACATCAAGTTCTGTTATCCTCTTGTAATGTTTGCTTTTTCTACTTGTATTACTTTCTTCTCAGCAGATCTATGTTCAGGCTATTGTCTTTATATTTGATAGTTTTTCGTACAAAATTTGGGCATACTTTTTTCTGTAGGCATAAATTTAAAAATTCAAGCATTTTTTCTCTTTCTTTCTAATTTTATATTGTATTTGTTGTAATGTACCTGATCATTGCAATAAGTCTGATCATATTTGTTTTCTATATCCTTGGTCGCCAGCTTGAATTCCCCTAGCAAAATCCTTAGTTTTGTTCCAAATGACTTGTTCCATTAATAGGATTATTATTCCATTATTAGGATTACTTTTTACAATGAAGCAATATAATGTGTATAAGTTACAGCAGAACCCTACTAGTCCGTACTAATTGGGACCGGGGCCTGTTCGGATTGGCAAAAATTCAGATTTCGCAGGGTTAATTTGTAATTACATAATTGAACATATATGTACTCAGTTGTTGTAATGTGCAGTGTTATTTTTGTAATGCAAGTGCCGCTTGTTGTTCAAAGCGAGCTTCTAAAGGACATTCACCTTTGTTCATATTCCTGGAAGTATGAGGGTTAATAACTACAGTAGTCGTATTCCTAGAGAAAGAGACAAAGAAATGCAGCTTGTACGGGCAAGCAGAGCTCGAGCAGACTGTAAGCGAATATCCAATAGGGTGTTTTATACACTTCTTATGACGAAGACTTAACCTGAAAACAGATTAACTCACTTGCCCAATACATTCTCAGATAGAATAAGTTGGCATATAACAATTTATTGCCACCAAAATAATACATAATTCACATGCAGTTTATGAAGAACCGGATCACTTGGACACGAAGAATGCTATTTAGTAGCACTGTTAGAATTACAAATGTCACAATTCTTGAACACAATTCCTTTAGTTAAGGTAATAGAATTATCTTAGATATGGCTAATTCAGTTTAATATAACCACACGAAACTTGATTCAATGGTGAATTTATATCTGAATGTTTCTCAGATTATATTGAATAATAAATTATGTACCTTTATCTTGAAGTATTTATAATTACCACTTCCTGATAGGTTTTTAAGGCTGCTGGCTCGAAGAATCTTGCGACGTCAAACCAGAAAGGAAGATTTGTTGAATCACAAGATGTATGATGGAATTATTTGAGACCACCTTCAGTCATCAAAAATAATTATGCATTTAAAGCTTAAAATTATATCTTGAAGAGTTGCTTTCTTTAGCAATTGAGATTTGAGGCCATCAAAACTGTTTGATGGATAAAATATAGGCATTTACAAGCCTAGAACTCATATCTTGATGAGTAGAATTGAAAGAATAATTCCAATGGAATTATAGAATGTTGATGGTTTTAAGAGAGGTTGAAGATAAAGCCTTATTGGCTATTAGAACAATGAGAAAAGATAATCCAGTCTCTGATTGGATATAAATTACAATGAACATAAATAAAATCACAATAGGAGTAAACAGAATTGATTGAAATTCAATTGTTTTATAATAAATAAGACACAATAACAAACAAAGCCTGAAATGAATTGAATTATAGAAAGCATGACCTACTAAGAAATTAATACATAACGGAACACAGCTTGTTGTTCAAAGCGAGCTTCTAAAGGACATTCACCTTTGTTCATATTCCTGGAAGTATGAGGGTTAATAACTACAGTAGTAGTATTCCTAGAGAAAGAGACAAAGAAATGCAGCAGGTACTCACCACCCCCTGTTACGGTGGGTGATTCCGGTAAAAGAGACAGTCTCTCCATTTCGCATTAACCAGCATTGGGGGCATGTTTTTCCTTTTCACGCCCAACCGATATTTTAAACTTCAAACATACAAATTTACATTACACACAGAATTCATTGTGTATTCAGTCAAATTCTAGTCGCCATTAAAACATGAATTGGTTTGAGACCACTGTCCATCAGGGGCAGGAGTGCGAACCAGTTTGAAATTTCTTAAGAATTTTGTAAACAAGGAGTAATGGCCTACATGTTTTCCCACTCTCTGTTAAATAAGGACAGTAAAATCACAGTAGGGTTTGAGCACTCAATCTGTTATCTTTGTTCTGAGTTCAGTTGAACAGATATCAATCGCAAAACGTCGTACTGTGGGTATTGTGCTTAGTTGTGTTTTTTATCCAGTAAGGTAGTTTTAATTTTTGCTGTTTTATGCATCAGCAGAAAGTGACTTTTTTTTTAATAATAACAAGTGATGTAATATACTGCTTTATTGTTTTGTTTGTTAAATTTTTTGAGTGTTCATAAATATATAACATAAATATCCAATAACATTATTTTTACAGTTCATTTGATGTTCTAACGTATAAGTCCATTTTAGTCTGAAATTTTGTTGATAATTTTCAAATTTTCCTTTAACAATTTTTTGTGTTCCGATTATCCGGGTTTTCGAACTAGTGGGGTTCGGACTAACGGGTTCAGCTGTATATAGAGAAAAAATCAGAAACAACTCTGTAAATTTTTAATTCCAAAAGGACAAAGACCTCTTAGCTAAGTTGGTACTGCCAGCAGAGACATTTACTGGTTTTCCACAAACTCGGCAGTTGACAATAGCTGATGATGCAGATGAATTTCTGTGAACACACATACTGTGTAAGTGATAACTTATTGTAGGGGAGTTCAGTGGTAAATCCCTTTCAACGTTTAGTATATGTAATAATTTTAATATTTACTTTCCAGGTAATTATTGTGTCTAGTTCTACAGCTTCTGGTTCTCCAAGTATTTTACAGAGATCACTAAGTGTTCCAATTGTGAAAACTGTATCAGCAACTTGCTCACCCAGTACAGCAAGCCAGCAGCCAAGAGGAGCATCACTGATAATAAATAATCAGGGTACAAGTAATCTGGGTTCATCTACACATCCCAGTTCAAGCGGAGTAGGAAACGTTGTAACCATATCAACAAATCCTGGAAGTGGTGGGAATCTGACAGCGACTACAGGTATTTCCTGTTATTTTTTATTATGAGCCTGATTTTTTGGTGAAGTAAACAGCTAGTTTTGGTGGTAACTTCCTTCTTGTTTGGTGGATATTTCATGAAGTAAGTTATTTTGCAAATAATGTCAGTATAAACAAACAAGAAAGAAAGAAAGGAGAAAGAAACAAAATTTCTGTGATCTGCAGCTCTAAATCTTCCCTTAACAAAATGACTACCATTGAATAGCTAACTCGTTTTAGATTATCCAATGCTTGCTTACCATAAATGAGTTTGCTCGTTTTAAAACTCACGCTCACAATTTTTGTATACATTTTATCCTAAACCTTGTTACCAAATTCTAGTGATTTTGTGGCTTTGTTTTCACAAGAATTCCATGTGCTTTCAAGAAAGGTTTTTCATGGTCATTGTGTGAATAATGGCAAAATCTTAGCCTCAGCTCTGTATGCAGGGCTTCAACAAAATGCAGTTATCAACATAAGCCATTGTCTGACAATAATTGTTAGATATTTTATGTGTTGATGATTTTGTCCCCTCAGATAGTGATAGTGATTCAGAAATCAAGGAAAAAAGGCCCTGTAAAAATATTAGTAATAGGTACAATATGTTTTGGTAATATAAAATGGCTGATTTCTGTGTTAACTTCCTTCTATTTCATGGGTAGTCCACAAAATAAAATATTTTATACAGTTTTCCTTACGCAGATGCTACAGCACTCTGCATGTTATGTTCTTTTTTTTAGAACCATGGAAAATGGCCATATTTCAGGATGTATTCTTTAAAACCTATAGAATTAATATATAAACTCAGTTTGTTGCTAAAATCTTATGCAAAATGAAAGAAAAATCATGAAGAAGTGGGCATTTATATAACCTAAAATAGTGTAATTTATTTGCACAAAAGTGCCAACTTCTGAGGATAAAATACGAATTCTGTTGAATCAACACTCTTTGCTGCAATCTAAAATAGGCATTCCAAACTCGGCACAGAGAAAATGGAAAAGGAGTGTATCATGATCACTGTATAGCATACATTCCTCAGTCTTTGCTGTCAATTACAACTATCCATAACTTCTCGGCAGCCATAGAAATAGCAGAAAAGGGAGCATGCTTTAAGGAATGAAGGAAAAAATTACACTAAAACAAAATATTACAATTTTAAATCAAATTTTTGTACACATTTCTCAGTTTGAGACTATTTCCTTATTTAGACATTTTGCACAATCGAACAAATTTTGTGATATTTTGTGGATTCAGTTTGCTTAAAATTGGTATCTTACACATGTGCAAACACAAAATATAGCTAAGGAAAACTGTTTTTTAAAATTTTGCACTTATCACCATTACCAAAAAATATGGTCCAGTAGGCATAATGAAAATTAACAGAGCATGGATCCAGACCCTTTTCATTTTCAGCCTCCTGCTCATGTATTTTATGAGAATATTTTTTTTTAAATTTAGACCTAGTTACTTCTGATTATGTTATAATATTACTGGATTCTTTATTGGACAGTGTTTTCTACGCCTTTTTGTACACGCAGACAAATCTTCAGTGCCAATAATTAACACTATTATATGCGGGAATCACAGTGAAGTAATCAAATATTACAAAAAAGATTGCTATGGAGCACTCAACTTCACTAATTTACATGTATTTACACATGACGTGTTTCACAAGCATCTTGCTTGTATCCTCAAATGAGGTGAGCGGACCTCATTTGAGGATACAAGCAAGATGCTTGTGAAACGCGTCATGTGTAAGTACATGTAAATTAGTGAAGTTGAGTGCTCCGTAGCAATCTTTTTTGTAATACTTCAGTGCCAACTTTATTTGAAAAACAAAAGCAAAAATTAATGAAACGAGGCAGTTTTGTGATAAATGTTCACCCTGCTGCATGTGATACAAGATATCACATTTTCTAGCTGTCCTCAAGAAGATACATTCAAAATTCTATAATTTTATATCAAATGGTTTTTAAGAAATGTTAAATTTTGTGGTATGGAGTAAACAAGCCTCTTAAAAGGCTGGGCTGGGAAATCTCAAGGACTACCAGTTACCTGGTACTAAATTTGTTAAGAACATTGAGTGTACCATTTATCATGAATGCACATAACACCTAAGTTATGAGATTGTTCTAGTTTATTATCTTTAAAATTAAATTTTTTATTGCTTGCAGTGTCTATTGGTGGTATTCCTACCACAGCATATATCACATCCCAGGGTGGTGTGCCGAAGATTCGACCCAAATCAGTACAATTACCAGCTAAACCTCGTACTAATCGTTCTGGGTCAATTGTAATACCAATGACACCTAACCAGCTGAGTGGAGGACCCGGTGGGACAACCCAGCCCATTTCCGGCTTGCAGAATGTACAACTAAAAACAAAGCCAAGCCTACAAATCAAACAAGACTCTAGTAAGTTGGAACATTATATCCCTCATGCAGTACTTCGTGCTGAGTATTTATGTAGAGGAAGTATTGTATTCGACCCTGAAATTCGATGTTGTGTTTCCAAATTTATACAGCATGCTCTTGTTTATCGGTGTTAATTAGGACTGTAACATGAACAAATATTATTAGAATTATTACTATTCTAGCTTCAAGCTATGTTATCATGGACTATACATATAATATAATGCATTCTTAAAAGGCTATAAATGCTACTAAATTTGTCACAATGGTCGTTATACATGGAGTTTTCATTTAATACAATATAATATATATACACACACATACATACATAAATACATACATACATACATACATACATACATACATACATACATATATACATACATACATGCATACATACATAAGTGGTACCACGATAGAAAAGACGAAAACCATGATATTGCAACAGACACGGCACTACATTACACAAAATGGCCTCATCCTGCAGACAACGTGGAAATCACTGGACGTCAAGAGAGTACAGAATACACATTTGAAATATATACGGATGGAAGTAAAGGAGATTCCGAAGTCGGAGCGGGAATAGCGATATTTATGGATAACAGCCTCACTCAACAGATCCAATATAGACTCCACAAGAGATGCTCAAACAATCAGGCTGAGCAAATAGAAATTCTCAAGGCACTAGAAGCAATAGAATCTTTCGAAAATCTACACATCAGGCAAAAAAGAGCAGTAATATACACAGATAGTAGAATTACCTTGGACTCGCTAAAAAATTACAGAAACCACAAAAACATTATAGAGAACATCAGACAACAAATGAGGATACTGAAGAACCAAAACTGGATCATACACTACTCTTGGGTGAAGGCACATGTCGGCAACTTCGGCAACGAACTGGCAGATAATATTGCAAAAGCAGCAGCGAGGAACGACAGCCTACAAACATGCTACCAGAGAATACCGGAAAGGGATATTCTAAGAGAACTTCAACAAAACAGTGTAGTGAGGTGGGAAAGAGAGTGGCAGGAAACAACAAAGGGTGAAATGACAAAATCGTACTTTCCTACAGTGAAGGATAGACTAAAGTGCAATATTCCTTTAACAGGAAATATAACAACTTTCCTGACAGGACATGGTAAATTAAACGCATATCTGTATCGATTCAAAATCATAGACAGTCCGGTGTGCACGTGTGGGGTGGAAACCAGACAGTGGATCACATGTTGTTTGAGTGTAGTAAAGTAGTAAATGAAAGAAACTTATTCAAAAACAGTGTTCAAAAAACAGGTGGACAGTGGCCTAATTCCAAAAGACAGTTGTTACTGAAACACAAAAGAGAGTTAATCAAATTTTTCCAGACAGTGAATTTAGAATAGAAGAAAATCCAATAGAATATAATAGAAAAGAACAGAACAGTATTGAATAGACTAGAATGGAATAGAATAGAATAGAATAGAATAGAATAGATAGACTAGACAAGAATAAAATAAAATAGAATAGAACGGAACAGTATTGAATAGAATAGAATGGAATAGAATAGAATATAATAGATAGAATAGACAAGAATAAAATAGAATAGAATAGACTACAATAGAACAGAAAGAATAGAAAAACACTTGTAGATAATAACTAATTAATAGTGAAAAATAACCAGGTAACAATACTATATACAAGCAAAATAATTATGTACATATATGGAAGCAATGCATGTAGTGTTACATATTACCATTGTAATGGAGCATGCAGTAATAAAGATGTATTAAAAAAAAAAAAAAAAAAAAACATACATACATACATACATCCATACATACATACATCCATCCATCCATCCAAGAAGTAATGGAGCATGCAGCAAATAAAGGACCCCAAAAAAAAAAAAACATACATACATACATACATACATACATACATACATACAGTACATACATACATACATATTATATATACACACACACACACAAAAGAAGTCTGCTCCTGAAATTACTTATGCAAATGCCAATTTTGATAAATATGTCTTTCTAGTCATGGTAGCGACCAAGGCGGCATGCCAAGTGCCAGGGCTAATTCTTGTTAATGATGAAATCCTGCCTAGCAGTAATGAGGACCTGCAAACTGACAGAAACTCTTCCCCTCCTCCTGTAAGGTGCATGGACTCATGTTACAGATGACGTCTGCCTAGCGATGACATGCATGCAAACTGCCACCAGACTCACTTCCCCTCGGCTGGTGAGGTGTGCTGGCTAGTGACACTGTAAAACAAATCGTTATCATACTACTACGAGGATTTACTACTGAACACCACTAATAAGTTATCACTTAAACAGAACGCGTTTCACAGAAATTCATCTGCATCATCAGCTGTCGTCGACTGCTGAGTTTGTGGAATACAGGTAGATGTCTCTGCTGGCCGTACAAACTGAGTAATATTAATAGTTTATTGAGGTCTACGTTAACTGATGTAACATAATTATATAATTGTATACCGATGTTTACTGGATCTGAACCAGGTCATTATCCCAGTAAATATCCTTCATATCACTGTTTCTATACATAGGTCTGTTAGCATACCTTTAAGGAGCTCTTATCTGAATTAATTTTCACCTTGCATTCCAGCATCAGCCCAGAATCATTTTTC
This sequence comes from Ectobius pallidus, assembly GCA_964059195.1. Classification (NCBI taxonomy): domain Eukaryota; kingdom Metazoa; phylum Arthropoda; class Insecta; order Blattodea; family Ectobiidae; genus Ectobius; species Ectobius pallidus. Next base: position 153,563,890 of record CAXKWD010000002.1, read on the forward strand.
CTTACTCTAAGCAAAAATTCCCCTAGTTTTTCTATTTGAGCTTTGTCATGGAATATTTTCTTAACCGTAACCCCTCTACTTATTTTAGTCCATTTTTCTAAAATAAATTCAGTTGTCCACCCCTCTGTTTCCTGGCAGTCAAATAGGATGTGGATTGTACACAAAATTGCAGATAGTCCTTTTTCCATTGTATGTACGATAAAACTTCAACACAAAACTTTTTTATTACACTGTACAGTTGATTATTACACTTATAACATTAATATTCCGACGTTCCGACCCAACCACTAGGCCTTCTTCAGGTACAGCTAAAATGTACCTGAAGAAGGCCTTGTACCTAAAATGTACCTGAAGAAGTCCTAATGGTTGCGCCGAAACGTCGGAATATTAATGTTATAAATGACATCCATTGTAATAAAGTTTTGTGTTGATGTTCTGTTTTGTGTTGAAGTTTTAAGGATGTGGATATCGTCTTCTCCTCCTTCACACGTGGGACAAATACCAACTTGGTAAAGGTCTGGAATTTCAAAATTTTCCAAGTTGTTTCTGTTTTTTTCTTCTTCTTTCTTTCTTTCTTTCTTTCTTTCTTTCTTTCTTTCTTTCTTTCTTTCTTTCTTTCTTTCTTTTTTAAATAAACAGTCAGTTCTGTCGGTTTTGTACAGCTTTCAACAATGTTATGTTGTCTTCAGATTCATGGAATGTGGTCCAGAAATGATGTGCAACTGCACACTTATCAGTCTATTTGTATTTGCTGTTCCTTATGTTGGATGTTTAAATTTCTTTTTCTTTTCCCATTGTACAATTTTCCACAGTCTTTGCATTTCAATTCATAGATGCCTGAGTTTTTGTTGGGGGACATTTTATTTATCGTCTCTGATTTCATTAAGTTTGTTATACCATATTGTTGATAAGGGCCAAATTATGGATGTTAGTATTTGTGCATTATAAAATCATTATTTTAATCTGGATAATCTGCCCACAGATAATTAATTGAGAGTTTGCTGTACATGTTTTGAGGTATCTTGATTCCAAAAATACAATTTTCAGAAACATCCTTATGAATGTGTCTGTGAAAAGGTTCGCACCCTCTGGAGCCTGTTTCATAAAAATTTACTATAGTACATACTAATGGATCTTGGTATTTGCCAATCTAGTTTACTAGAGTAAAAAAATAATTACCATAGTAAATTTAATTCTACTATAGTAAATACCAATACTTTGTGTCAAGAAACTACCATAGTAGCTACTGTAGCAATTATTTTTACCAAGAGAAACAGAAATTTACTTTAGTTTTTAATCAGATAAAACTAGAACGTGTTTCATATATTTTAGTGTTGGTATTAAACCAGAGTAAAATGCTAATGTTTTCTACTCAGGACTATAGTGGGGTAAAATTATTTACTAGAATTGACAAGTGACAACAAAGAAGAAATTTTACATAATATAAGGCAAAGAATATTTAGGCCAAAGTCAGAATTTGGCATTAAAAAAACTCATGAATTCAATCAGCATTTTAGGTTAATGTTCTTATATATTAACAAATTTCGCACCTAATTTTAATTCTTGCACCTAGGGACACATTTTTAATGTTGTTTCGTTTCGTAAAAGTTAAAACTGTAATGTCGAGGAGATAGAAAGGACCCAACCTACTGTATAAGTATTATTATGCTACATGAAAAAGAAATAAAAAATTTCCCAATTATAAATGCATCAGGAAACGATTCGTGTGCACTCCTATAATATTATAGGTGTTATCAAACTATTTGGCCTCTGGAGTTTTCAAATAGTAAAGCTAAGCGCGAGTCACTCACCATGTGCAGTTGTTTTCAATCCACCTTCCTCCTGGAATATCTTCTCTTCTTGGTCCTGCTGCAGAAGTACATTCACTGTGCGCAGAAAATTGAGCCGCTGTGCAGATGAAGACACGCACCATCATATCACTGTGAAGCCGTATAGTTAGTCTAATTATCACTGTGGTCTTCTAAAGGCTCTATTCCTGACATTCCACCATCACTCTCACTTCCTTCACTCTCACTGCTGCTTTCACTGCTGCTACTATCGTCTACGATTACGATATTCTCTGTTCTCTCTTCAATGATACATTCCTGTTCCCATTACTCATTTTCCAGTTTTTCCACGTGGTTACAAACATTGTTCCATTTATCTCTCCCTACTTCTTTAAACCTTTGTTCACATAGCCATTGAACATCTGCCAGTTTAAAGGTGACATTATTGGCACCTACCCACTGCTTGACATCATCCCAAATGAGTTCAGTAGGGTTCAGATCAGCATGATAAGGAGGACATACTTTGTGTGCCTGGCCTTATGCTTTTTGATGATCTCATATAATTGGACTTTCAGCATGGATTCATCAAATGGAATATTTTTTTAACGTAACCAGCTCTTCATTGTCTCTTTGTTTGCATTTGACGTTGGGGCCTTGTCTTTCTGTACATTATGATAGGACTAATACTAAATTTGGAACTAAACTTTGATTTACCCACCGTGTATAGTTTTCGCTATTCATGTCATTATGATAGTCTCCATTTTTTTTGCTGGGACTTAAAAATGAGCAAGGCGTTAGACACAAATAAGTTTTTACTGCCTGCATGTGAAATGATGAGACGTCCCCCTTTCGAAACTGGTGCTAGGAGACCTGATGTATCACTGTCGCTCCAGCCTTTAGGAGTTGTATGGCTGCTGTGAATATATGTCTCATCTTGATAGATGATGCAGCGACCTTCATCCTTGTGCTTCTTAAGAGCAGTTAGATAGGCTACACTTTTTCTACGTAGATCATGCTTTTCTATAAATGCACGTCTATTATTTGTTGTTCTCTTCCATCTAAAGCCCAGTTCTCTGATGATGCGTCCTAAGCTACTGCTGCTCCCTTGAAAATTAATTTTTTCTTTCAGTACTGGCAGTAATTTGGAGATGGTGGGAGATGTTTTGTGCCAAATATAAAATTCATGAATAGTATGCTGAATAATGCACTTATCAAAATCGGCAATGCCAATAACATGTTTAGTTCCTTTTCAGTTTTTACCAGGCGTGCTGAATGATGTTTCTTCACCATTATGTTTTCTTTCTTCTACCAAAATCCTTTGAATTGTTCGGCGGGATATTCCAGTTGCTTTTTCCACTCTTTCCTGAACCTTTAACAGTTCCTTTCTGTACTCCACCGGTACTCTGCCCTTAGCTTCCTCTGCTTCTTGCTTCATATATTTGTAAATATTTAAAACAATCTCCATGGTTTGTCCCCTTTTTGTGCAGTGTTTAAACTTAGATACTACTGGTGGCATTGCTGAAAACTCGTAAACACAAATCCTAAACACACACTCGTACAAAAATCTTCTCTTCTATTATAAACAAAAACTCCCGTGAAAACACGTGCTACTTTCATAGTTTGCAATATGTAACTGAGCATCCTCAGCGACTGACTGGGATCTCTTATGTTTTGTTTCTGGTGGTTGTGGAGTTAGGGTAGGGGAGTGAGGTTCGAAACACTTTCAGCGGCATGATTTACAAACTCTACTGACAAGGGCTCGTCTACTAGCTTACACCAAGTTTTCAGAGGCCAAATAGTTTGACGACACTTATACAAACTTACAAAATTTGTAGCAATGTATGAGAGAATCTAAAAAATTGTTACATGTCAGGTTCCTGAATGTACCCACATAACTACAGTACCGGTGGTTTACTGCTTACCTTATCATCTGCATTTGCCTTCTTAATTTTTTTTCTATATTTTCATAACACAGCTTACTGCTCTTGCAGTCCCTGGGGGTTGTATTTCTGGAATTAAACTCTGCATTTACCTCATACCAAGCCTGCTCCTTTTTCTTATTAGTTGTAAAGTGCTCACACTTTATCTTGAGCTAAACACTCCATAATGCTGAAAACAGTCCATATCAAGAAGGCTTTGCTCGAAAAAATGAAGTTCGTGACCCGTCCCCAGTATTGCAATACCCAAAAAGTTCCCGTTGCGGCATTCTTGAACTACTGTCCATTTTTTTATTTGTTTACAACATATTATTCAGAAAACAACAGAATTAAATCCAGCGACTTTAGAAATGTGTTGTGGAAATGGTCGGTATAAGTGACAACGAAGTTAAAAATGAAGATTCTTTAAACCAAAAAGTGTCGGACATTAGCAAATAAACAATAAACCAAATAAATGAAATGCAAAGAAAAGCATTTTAATACCTTTTAAGCTGAATCTGTCGGAAAAAAGAACAAGTCAGTTTTTATTATTTTTCTATAAAGTTGTAGAGCACTACACTGCTGACCTCCGACGTACTCATGACCATCCTATATGCCCCCCTTGATTAATCTCTCAGCACCCTCATGGATGCTAGTTCTAATAAATAAATACATCAATCTTCACCTATTCTACACCCGTTTATTACTACTCTTTTTAGATAGGTGAACATATACGAGGGCTGTTCGTAAAGTAAGTTCCGATCTCTCACAACACGCGAATGAGTGGCGCGAGCATCGCAAACTGTGTTCCGTTGTGTAGCTTGGTTCATTACGTTCACGGCAGTATAACTGTGAGATTGTTTTCGGCCATTTATCTCAACAATACAGGCGTTTGAAATGTGCGCAGCGATAAGCGATCCCGCCAAGTGTGAGGTATATGGAGTAATATGATTTCTGTGAGAAAAACAAATGGCACCGGCAGCATTTCATCGTGAGATTACTGAAGTGTACGGGAACATTATGAGTGACACTAAAGTTCGACGTTGAGGTCGTGAAATTCGTGACGGACACACTAACGTCCATGATGGAGAACGAAGTGGCCGACCGTCTGTTGTGAATGATGAACTTGTTGCAAAAGTGGATGAAGTGGTCAGAGAGAATTTCTGTTTCACCATGTCTCCACTCTCAAAGCATTTTCCACAAATTCGTTGGACTGTCGGATCGCAGCAATTTCAAACGGATGAGGAGCTCAAGGAGAGCATCAACGGGCGGCTACACGCACAGGCGGCAGAGTTTTATGCAGAAGGAATTTCGAAGCTTGTGAAGCGGTATGACAAATGTCTGAATGTTAGCGGAAATTATGTTGAAAATAGCTGAAAGAGTGTACTGTTCACTGGTGTGTAATAAAAGTCCCTACAATAAAGGGTTTTCTGAAAAAAAGATATCGGAACTTACTTTATGAACCACCCTCGTACATGTATCTACACTTCTTATCTACATGATGAAATATACACTTTCAGCTACATTGCTGCTAATATACACTGCCCATCTACTACCCGCGCGCGATTTCTTGAGCGCTCGGCTCCCTAGTCCTCATTCGGTAGGTTTCGTTCAACTTCGTAGGTAGAGCGGACAACATTGAAACACGAAGTATGCTATACACCCTGACATCTAGTGGCTTCAGTACTAAGCTTTCATTCTGTCTCAGGATCCTTATTTATTTATTGACATTATCTTTTCTGACGCATGGAGTTATGGGGAAAAAAACAATTTTTTGAATTGCTTACTTCACAAACATTGTACATCCAACACTTTCCTCACCTCTTCAAGAATTCCGTATGTGCTAATTTCTGACACTCCCATGAACTCTGATGTCAATTTCTTGGACTGAAAGTTGAGCGAACTTTTCACAAAACGTATTAAATACGTTTAAAATTAGGCCTATAGTTTTCTCCACTTTTAGATGCCTTACCTCTCTTATCTTTTACAACACGAAATGGTGAAGCATGTTCTGCTAAGACTCTTCTTTATGCTTAAAACTAGTCATCCAGTGTAAAAATATTGACCCTATTTATATAACATTCTCTTCCCGGAGGAAAATGATTTATTTGTTAATTAAAGCCGTATGACGTGTTATTAATTGTTACGCAATACCGTCACCATGTTATATTATTGGACTGCATTAAAATCGTTGTCTATTAAATGTCACTACATAAAATAGCGAGGATGATTCATCGGAAATAATTATCCAATTCGGCATCCACACTTACGCTGTTGACATGCACTTACCATACGCGCGATTCTGCTGAAATGTGATTTCTTTGGTTGACAACACTGCAGAAAAACTGGCGGACTAGCTATGTTTTGTTCCCCCCAACCCTCACTTCTCCGTTATTCCAGCGCCCAAGATATGGCGCGCAGGTAGTACAGGCTGTCACTACCTTCTTACACTCGCTACTTCCAACATAACTCTCAATTAATTCCTCTTGCTATTCTCCACATCCGTGGAGTCTGACTCAGCATATTCCTGGCTTACAGGAAGTACACCAGACTGCAAGTGAACTTTGAACCAAGGGTTGCCAACCAAAACCTTACAAATATCTCTCCCCATAGAAAATGCATCCTCGCATTTGAAAAAATCTGTATTAAAAAAAATCTGGGGGCAAAACTAAAGAAAACCCAAAATAAGATTAATAGGTACACCAGTAGTGAGAACGAAATAAATTATGTTCAACCATCATAGCCCACACAGTACATAACAACAAAAAGTAAAGGAAAAAAAATCCATAAAACACAAGAAAACTCGGAGAACAGAAGAAAAAATATTGTAAGACGGATTAAGAATATTGCTTAACTTTTCTACCCAATTAGTAGAACATTAAATGGTGTACCAACAATTACCTTTACATATGTAACACATTACATAATATTGAACTTGAATATAAAATTCTCAGCACAACATATGGGACACACAGCAAGGCCATGTCGTAGAGATAAGGTGAGTCTTCAGTCAGCAAAATACATGATACCTTACCGATAACAGAGCAATGTCATCTACCTGTTGCAACACATGTGCATAAACAACAACAACAACAAACTAAGAAACACATTAAGTAATATAACTCTGGAGATCTTCACATACGGTACCGTAACACTAAGTCTACTTGATGACGTCACCGCCTACATCTATGAACGATAAACCTGTCCACTTGGACTCTGTACAGCATTTTCTTTATCTTCAAGTGCCAGGGTTTATCATATTATTCAGCACCTTCAATATTCATACTGGTTAAGCTACTCTCTTAACACATAGGAGGCTTGCATCACTGATATGCATCTCAAAATATTCATTCTACTTAATGCAAGTATCACTTGTTCTTACAGTAATTACCAATTGTACTGTCTCATAGAAACCTTCACACAGAAATTAAAATCTGTTTTATACTATAGTAATCAAAGTGGGAACATCTTTCCTGCTATTGATCAATGTTTTATCCCCCTCAAGACCACATACAGTTCACTGCTGTATGTTCAGAGAGCAGAGGTTACTGCGAAAAATTACGGGCTTTTTTATTTACGGCCATAGTAACAGATTAAATAGATTCGCAACTTTATTTGACACCGTTCAGTGGCATGTAAAAATTCAAATACCCCACACTATTCGGCAGAATGTGAACTCAACATCTCAATCTCAAATTTCTAAAAAAACTTCATCATAAACAAAATCATTCTTAAACCACTTATCAATTAATTTGTTGTTATGAAACACCTCAAAAATATCTCAACGAACAAATCATTATTAATCTCTGATCAATTTATACACTAGGCTTTAGTTAAGGAATAGAACACCATTACCGAGATCACCTGCTCTTCCCAGCATTTCCACACATATATTACCAATCTGTGTTTCATTATCATCACCATCACAAGACAAAAATAAACCAACAATAAAGCCCTACCAAACTCACTTGTTCACAACCAAATAAATAAACAATTAACAATAAATTAACCAAATTACAGTCTTCTAAAAGTTAGTTTACCTCTTGCACTGTTATGTCCATTTCAATTAACTATATAGGAAAAAAATAAAAAATATCTTCTAACTTGGAAAAAAAAACAAATGTTTACAAAAAAGGCATGAATTACACAAAAAATGTTTTACTGACTTGCCCTCCTGGGTCTCAAATCGAACCTAGATGTAGTTCTTTCACTCGCCACCGGGATGAAATTTTCTTCCCTCACTGTCTGCGCCCTGGGTCTTAGGTCGTACCTGGGTACCGCGGCTGCCTCTGAAGTCACCGGCCTTGGCTGCTCTCCCTCAAACTCCCTCGGGTCCAGCAGTATCTGTACCTTTCCAATGGACTGCGCGCTTCTCTGACTGGCGACCGCCCGTTCTCACGTACTCCACTCTCCAAAATCTCATCTGAGGCCAACTTGGGTCGATTTCTCCAAGTGCTAAGCGGCAGATCATCTTCTGCCTCCCAAATTGACATATCCAGGGGCTCTTCTCGTTCAGAGTGAGTCCTGCCACTCGTCCTCCAGTCTTCCACCTCCGGTTTTCTGGGTCTTCCTCTTGGCCTGTCAGTTTCTTGATAAAGTTCCTTCGGAATACAGTCTACTCAGTGCTTTTACTTTTTCACTCGATTCACATGAACAATAATATTCCTAACCGGCAACTTCAGTTCTAAATTTACGGGGGATATTACCTTTCTTACTTGATACGGACCCCTGTACTTCGCCGAAAGCTTCCTTACTTGCCCAGGGTCACTAAGTAGCACCCAGTCCCCTATTTCTAACTTCACTGGTTTTGCCATCTTATTATGCTGCTTAGCCTGTCTCACGAATGTGCGGCAATTTCTTGCTTTCACCAGTTTCCACATCCGCTGCAGCCTTTCTGCTAAGCTTTTAATCTCTGTGTGAGAAATGTGCTGACTTGTTTCCGCTACATCACCTAGCAGCCGCATAGGATATCCAAAAACAATTTCATGACGATTGGAAAATTGTTGGGGAAAGAAAATATACTTACAATATTCAAACCAACCAAGAAACTTCAGGAATGTCTCAGATCACCAAAAGACAACAGGGATCCGCTAACGTCTTCAGGTATATACAGAATCCCGTTTAGTTATGGTAAGGTATACATAGGTACGACAAAACGCAAGGTTTCCACTCGCCTCAATGAACACAAGAGCCACTGTAGGCTGCTTCAACCAGAAAAATCTGCTGTGGCAGAACATGCCTTATTGGAGACCAGCCAGCATGTAATATTATACAAAGAGACCAAGGTTCTTTCTACAATCAATGAGTATTATCCACGCCTGCACAGAGAACCAATTGAAATTTACAAACACAAAGAAAACTTTAACAGGAAAGACGAAGCTCTCAAAATGAACAGGATCTGGATAACTGCAATAGAACTCACCCGCGACTGCAGAGACAGCAAGAAGCAAGAAAATGCGGACGAGGGAACTACAGCCTCCCTCTCTTCACCAGCGGTAGGGTATAAATAATGGACGGAGCTGTCAGAGACCTCACTTCGGCACCAACCATCGACTTGAGCACCTCTGAAGATGCTCACCACAGTAACGGGTGAAATGTCAGGCGGTTTTAAGCCAAAACCACGGCCCAACAGCCCGGAAGAAGTTTTTGAACTGCATTTTACCTGATTGGTTTTTGGTGAACTAAATTCATGCTTTGTACTCATATTTTGCGGATTTCGGGATGAACTCTCCTCACTCTGTTGAGAATTTCTATAATGTTTCCCGTCGTCTTATTGAAAATTCCTTTGATAGATTCCTCTGTTATATTTAGGATTTCCCTGGTCACCTCCACTGGTACAGTAACTGAAATTTATTCTAGTGGTCTCCACAGGGTGCAAAACTTTGCTTACTCCCTGCCCTAGGATACTGGCCCGCGAAAATTCTCTGGGTATCTACATTTATATAGGTACGGGGTGTGTGCCTATCAGCCTCTTGCATCACAATAGCTTTGCGGCCCACTTCTCCTTTCAATCCACCCAAAAAGTTTCTAAAGCCCGCAAATCAGCTTCCTGTTTCAGTACTCTATTAATCCTGGCGTCATCAGTTAACTCATATATACCGGCATTTATTTTGCATATCCTGTCTGTGGAATCCTCTATACTCTCTCCCGGGTACATTCTTAAAGTTGACAATAGTTCCCTGTTATGTCTAGCAGTAGTTTTACTTCTGTACCTTTCCAGCAATCCAGCCTTAAGGTCCTCATAGTTACTTGCCTCAACACATGTTTCATTTATTATTAAAAAATCCCATGCTTGATCAATTAGTTTCAATTTAACTATTTTCATTTTTTCTTCTCCCGTCCAGTTCAGAATACAGACTGCCTCTTCAACCTTTCCAAAAAAATTACGAATATTCTCTTGGGGGTCTCTTCCATAGCTAGGTACGCTGTTTATTATATCAAAATCATACTCAGGGGTGTTAACTAGCTTACTTAGACAAGCATTAGTTGCTCTACCCTCGCTTACAAGGCATCTATTGCTTCTTGTAAATTAATCTGAGTCATGGCTATTTACCTGCCCGCACCAAACTAGAAAATAAATAATTCTTTGTTATCTGGTGGTATTACTCCATGATAAGCTACACTCCACTTTTATACTCAATTCTTCAAGTATGCACGTAAAAACATTTTTTTTCTTTCTTTCTTTGTAATGAGAAGAAAGTACTACATCAGAGTAAAATATATAAGGAAAAACAAACTAAATTTGGTCACTTGCGGAGTTCATGACCTCATCACCACACTTTCTCTTGTGTTTCTTCGTCATTGCAGCATGGTGGAAGCCCGTTGCGGTAGATAACCCTTCGCTAAAAAATTACGGCCTAAACTCGTGGGGTTGCCGCATCCAGCACTTCTGACACCATCTGTAGAGCGTCCTCCAGCACTCCCGGGTTGATGTACACAGCGTTGGGTTTCCCTCAGCCTCCATTCGCATGACGCCGTGATGTTCTACCCTGCTGACCTCCGACGTACTCATGACAATCCTATATGCCCCCCCCCCCCTTGATTAATCTCTCAGCACCCTCATGGCTATTGGGATGCTAGTTCTAATAAATTAATACATCATTCTTTATCTATTCTACACCCGTTTGTTACTACTCCCTCTAGATAGGCGAATATATACATATATCTACACTTCTTATCTACATGATGAAATATACACTTTCAGCTACATTGCTGCTAATATACACTGTCCATCTACATGGCTGTCACTACCTTCTTACACTCGCCACTTCCAACATAACTCTCAATTAATTCCTCTTGCTATTCTCCACATCCGTGGAGTCTGACTCAGCATATTCCTGGCTTACAGGAAGTACACCAGACTCCAAGTGAACTTTGGACCAAGGGTTGGCAACTAAAACCTTCCAAAGTTGTATTAATTACTTACAAACTCTCGTGAAAGATGTTTAGATTTACAGTATTATGTTAATTTAGGCATGTGAAAGTGCGTATTCAAATCTGATTTTATCTTCCTTGCCCCTTTGTAATTCTGCAACCAGCCACAGCTTTTAACTTGCTTGGCAAGAGAGCAAGCCAGATTGCTACGATGGAAAGAAATACTGTCGCTATGAGTCACAAGCACTTCATAACCTGGTGGGTTTCACAGGGCCTTAAAGAAACTTCAAGCCCTGGAGAAAGAATATTAAACTGGGTATGTCAGTGCACTGGTTAGCGTCCACCGTGCTCGTTTGTGGTCTGAAACCGAACTGATTACTGTGAAGCATGTCATTGGAGTAGAGATGGTACGTTATTCTATTTATGATTAATTTCTCCAGAACCTTCCCAGCCACATTTAACAAGCTTATTGGGCAATATTTTGAGGCTTCTTCAATTTCTTCTTTCCCAGGCTTCACTATCAGAATAATTTTTGCCCTTTTCCATATCTTGGGGAAAGTTCCAGTTCTTAAGCACCTGTTGTATATTGCTGTTTTGTACGGTGGTAGCCGGTTGAAGATTTCCTGCAATATGTCGCTCGTAGTCCCGTTTTCTCCAGGGGCTTTGTTGCTATTCATATTATATATAATCATTCCAATTTCGTAATCAGTGAATGGTTTGTCATCATACGTATTAGGGGGTGCAATATTTGTGTTCTGATTTCCTATCACTTTCTGCATTATCTTTAGGTGTGAACCTGTCCATTAGATGATTCAGAGTGTCAACTAGGCCTGTTGTGTAGGAGCCATCATGTTTCCTCAGCGATTGTAGGGGGCTTTCTTTTTTCATCTTTCCAGAGGCGAGCTTGTAAGCAGCGTTCCAGGGGTTGCTGCTTGTGGATATGGTGCAGTATTAGTTCCACGATTTAATTTTCTCTTGTCTGATCGCAGACTGATATTCTCTTTTAACAGTTCCATATTGTGCTTTCCTTTGTGTGTGCAATTCTTTGTTCCCTGATGTCCTCTGGTATCTTCTTCTACATGCGTTGACTTTTTTCCTCATTATAGTTAGTTCATCGGTCCACCAGGGGACAGATTTATAGCTAACTGTACCAGGGTGAGGTTTCAGAGTTCTAAAAGTTTTCTTGCACACTCTTGTTACTATTTCTTGAAATGTATTGGCCATATATTCCACGTTCGTGTTTTCAGAAACTAAGCCAATTTAGTGCATTTGTATGGTATTATATAACAAAAGGCCCCATAACTCAAATATGCTTTATCGGATTTTCATGAAACTTGGTATACGCATTTATAACGTCCATGGCAAGAAGCCTATTAATTTTGGACCTAATCGGTTGAACGGTACCAGGGTAACGACTAATTAAAGGTCACATGTTTTTAAATTTTTGTCTAGCGGTGTATAGGAGGCTAGCAAGTTACCAATGGTAGGTTGGAAGTGGAATTAGGTAAGAATGGACTGTAGGTTTCTGAAACCCTTGCCTTGCCTGTACATGAAAGAACAAGAATTTGTAACCTTCTGGTGAATAAATGATATTTATTTTAAACACTAAAAAACACTGAACTTATAATACACTGAAAGATTGTTGAAGTTGACGTTTGAAGAATTGATGATCTTGAAGAGATTACGAAATTTCTTGATGTTGATGATGATAATTAAAACTGTAGCAGTTTGTAATGAAGTTGAATTAAAGTTCCAAATAATGTTTATAAACTGATTGTGATGAAATATTTCTTAAAGTAGTAAATTACACTTACTAATGTGTAATACTTAGAATGTTGATTGTCTATAAATCTTGAAATTAGATGAATATTAATTACTTTAGTCTTGCACAGAATCCTTCAAATTCTCTTTATGGTTGTATTTGAAGGGAATGTATATGTAAGATCTTTAGTAATTTAAGTTAAACACTTTGAAATGTGTTGGAATAATGTTCACAAAGGAAACGGATATGTTGAAATTGCAAGAGTCTATGACGTCACCTTTGGCGTGCATATGCTATAGCGTCACCAAGCGAACAAAGAAAGTTTATGGTGAAGTTCTTCCTTCACGTAGAAATTAATTTTTAATTAATTGAAATTGGTTTCAATTAAAAGGTAGATATATGAAGTTGAAGATTTTCTTCAATTAATAGACTTATAAGAAGTAACAAGCTATGCTAAGCGTGCCCACGCGAAGCTATTGTTTGAGTGATATTAATAATCAAATTTCTTATCTGAAAATTGATGATTTAAAGGTGAAAATCAAATCCTTGCTGGATTGAAGATTCTAGTAGAAGTTCAGCTTCCAGTTCCTTGGATACTGAAGAAGACTGATGATGATGATGATATTGGGAAATACCTTCCCAAAACAGGAATGAATGAGAAACACGTCTGCTGCTTTCAGACTCGACGTGTGAACTAACTAACTGAACACTTGAACGGAATGTACTGGCTTTGAGAGGGAAATCCCCAATAAACTTAGCAAAATTATATTTATAAGAAAACGCGTCACAAGTAATTCTGACGTGAAAAAATACTAACAAATGCAATGGACAATAACACCATGGATTTAAAGTATAAATCAAATATAAAAACTATACAAAAAATCTATATAATAATAAAAATTTGAATATTTGTTTGAGGAAACTATATGAGTTTTTTGCTGGAAATTGGCAGCATTGAAAATCGAAGCGAGTCAGTATCGATATATTGTCAGATCGAAGTACACTCACTAAATGATTTCACAACGAACAAATGAGTATCACCATGCAAACACATATGTAATAACTTATTAATTCTTTTAATAAACAAATAATGGTTTTAAAGGAACAATATTAAATATGGGTAGCTGTGAGTATGATACCAGACACTTTAACATTATTCTAAAGTCCGTGGAACATATGTGAATATTGCACGTTTGAAAGTGGGGTTATGTTTACTTACAAACTATCTTAATTAGCTCAAATGATATTTATTATAGTAGATTATACAAAACTAAGTTCAGAATCGCAATCTACGTGTCAAATATTAAATCTGAACATAAATGTGAAAAGATCTACAATAAAATGACTTTAATGTAATGTCATAATTTTAAGCCTATGTTAGCTACGAAAAGTCATAGTTTTACTTCCAAGTTTTGTGTAATTATACAAGCGGTATAATTTGACAGTTAACACTATTCCTTTACTCATGCTTATCAAACGACACCGGCAAACTTACTGAGTTGGCCAAATGGTAACACCTGGGACTCGTATTCTGGAGGTCCCCGGATCAAATCCCGGAGCCGGCCGATTTGACATGGATTTTTTTAATTTTATTTTTTATTCTTATGTGAGTGCGCGATTGTCAAGGTATCACAAATCTGTAGTTCTGCTGACGCTGGTCGATTTTAATCTGATTAGAAAACTTATTTTCTGCATATCATAATTGCAATTATAATTGATTCAACAAAAACATACTGGCACTTTGTTATATCAGTTTACCTGATTTTATTTGTAACTGAAATTTACACAATTTATGGTTAATTTTATACAACATAAGTAGCTAGTTATTTTCTAACTCTCAGTTTAAAATAATCTCCAGTTAATGAGTTTTATACAATTGGCCCTAAAACCCCTTGAAATGAAATGAAATGAAAATGAATGGGTTGGGCCCTTTCGGTCCCGTGCACGTAGGCCACATAATTGTGCCCCTCTTACTGGAGAATTCATTCAAGTCCTGTTGCCTTCAAGAAGGACAGGATAGATCTTGGGTTAGTTCTCCTTATGTCATCTGGTCTCAGTTTATCCGAGCCCAGGAGAAAGTGTCTGATTGTAGCAAGTGCTTCGCACTCGCACAATATGTGTAGAGATGACTCATCTTCTCTACCACACTTCCTACATGTGGGATCCGCAATAAGCTTCATCACATGTAGGTGTCTCTTTAGGGTGTTGTGTCCTGTTAACAGGCCAACTACACCTCTAAGTTGTACCCGGTTAAGGGTTGACATAATCTTGCTGTTCTTCTTGCTAGGTCCCTCGATCATAGCTCGAGCCTGCCTAGCAGTAGTGAGATTACTCCAGAAAGTGCCATGCTGATGAGACATCCAGTCTAAGACCTCACGTCTGGCCCTTCTTGGAGTAATACCAAGGACAGGTTCCGGTCCAATAAAGACATTGGCCGAGCCCTCCCTTGTTAGCTTATCCTCTAGTTCATTTCCTCTGATTCCAGCATGCCCAGGAACCCAGCAAAGCTGTACTGGTCGGCGGGAGCAGAGAATATCCAAGGTTTTTTGGCACTCTCGTACCAACCTAGACCTTGTTGTACTGGCACATAGTGCCTTCAGGGCAGCCTGGCTGTCAGAACAGATACTAATCCGACCTTGCAGCCAAGGCATCCCTAAAATATGATAAGCACAGGCCAAAATAGCAAATATTTCAGCCTGGAATATTGTAGTATAACCTCCCAAAGAGTACGACAGCCTCGTCTTAGGCCCATAGATGCCAGCCCCGGTCCCCTCGTCCGTCTTGGAGCCATCCGTATACCAGACAAGCCCCTTGGCAGACTCCGGAGCCCGTGGGCCACGAGTTCATTCCTCTCTGGGCGGAATACTGACCCTATATATAGAGTCAAAGTTATAACTTGGCTTCATATTGTCACAGCCCATCGCAAGGATAGGCTGCGACTTCTGAAGTCTGCTAAGTATTTCTCTGTGTCCTTTAACTGGATTTTTAAAAGACCAACAGCCCAAACTCCAGAGACGATGAGCAGTCACTCCGGCCTCTCCCTGAATAACTAGATCCAAAGGAGGTAAGCCAAGCAGCGCCTCCAGGGCACTGAGCGGAGTGGTGCGCAAGGCTCCAGTAATCCCCAAACACGCTAAGCGTTGGATTTTATTGAATTTGTTCTTGGTGGCCTGTGTCTTAACACATGGCCACCACACAACCGAAGCATAGGTGATGGAAGGCCTAATGATGGAGACATAGAGCCAATAAACCACACGTGGTTTAAGTCCCCACCTCACACCAAAGGCCCTCCGACAGGCCCACAAAGTATTGCAGGCCTTAGTCACCTTGTTTTCAATGTGCTCTTTCCAAGTCAGCCTAGAATCCTGAATGACTCCCAGATACTTGACCGACGTAGATCGAATCAGCTTCTTCCCGAAGAAGGTAGGTTCATGTAGACCATCAAGCCGTCGCTTCCTCGTGAACCCAATGAGGTTAGTTTTATCAGGGTTAGCTGACAATTCTACCTCACAACACCATCTTTCAACAGTTTCAAGGGCACCTTGTATAAGGCCCGAAACTGTATCAGCGAATTTGCCCCTGACCACAATGCAGATATCATCTGCATAGCCTTGGGCATATACTCCACTTTCATTGAGCCTGACAAGTAATTCATCTACCACCAGGCACCAAATAAGTGGGGATAGAACCCCTCCCTGGGGGCAGCCTCTGGGCATAGTGAACATCAGCTCGCACTGATTAAGAGACACTATTGCCCGGCGGCCCTCCAGGGATGCCATAATCCATCGAGTTACACACAAGTTAACTCCATGTCTAATCAACCCTCTATAGATAGAGCCATATGAAGTAAAATTAAAGGCCCCCTTTATGTCCAAAAACACTGCCATGGCTAGCTCTCCCTGGTCAAGCACTTCTTCAGCCCTTGAAATCAGCTGATGAAGCGCCGTCTCCACGGATTTGCCAGCCTGATAGGCATGTTGTTCAGCACTTAGAGGCCTTTCAATTACGATAGGTCCTCTGATATATCTATCTATTAGCCTTTCCAAAGTCTTTAAAAGAAAGGAAGTCAGACTAATAGGTCTAAAATCCTTAGGCCCAAGGTAAGAGCTCCTACCGGGCTTAGGAATAAAAACTAGTCTTGCCTGCCTCCACGACGAGTGTACATAACCCATCGCCAGGCAAGATCTGAAAATTCTTACCAGGTTTGGAATGAGTAAATCCTGTCCCTGCTGAAGCAGGGCCGGGAAAATCCCATCCATCCCTGGGCTTTTAAAAGGGGCAAATGATTGAATTGCCCACTTTATTCGCTTATAGGTGACAATATCTTTGGCAGTCCGCCAGTCCTGCATAGCAGGCCGGCAAGCCTGACTAGATACAGCCTCCTCATTAACTACCTGTGATTCAGGGAAGTGCGTCCCAAGCAAGAGTCGTAAAGTATCCTCCGAGCTAGTATATGTCCCAGAGGGGGTCCTTAATGAGCCCAATTTGGCTCTAGAGTTTCGCATTAGGATTTTATACAATCTAGCCGTACTTGGTAGATTGTTGATACTCTGACAGAAGTCTCTCCAGGCTTCCCTGGAGGACTTCTTCATTTCTTGCTTATACTTGCGCTGTGAATCCCTATGCAGGTTCCAGCTCTCAGTATTTTGATTACCTTTAGCTCTGTTAAAAAGCCGTCTCGTGGAGTTCCGAAGGTTGCTCAAAGTTGAGTTCCAGCGGAACCTCCGATTTACTGTCCTAACTGCTCTAGGTGGACAGTTATCCTCAAAGGAAGATCTGAGGGCCGTACTGATCCAATCAATGCAGTCCCCCAAGTTTTCCTTGTTATAAGAATTTCTAGGCATTCCCCCAGCGATCCTGCCCCTCAGGTCCTCCCTATAAGAGTCCCAATTGGTCCTCTTGGGGTCCCTGAAGGTCCTTGGATCAAGGGAGCCTGCCAACCGAAATTCTATGTGTCTGTGGTCGGAAAGGGACGGTTCACTACTGACCCTCCAACCACTAACCTTGTCCAGGATTCCTATGGATCCTAGTGTTATGTCTATAGCTTCCTCCCTTCTGTTATTACAGTATGTAGGTTCGCCGTTATTCAAGATTTCCAAATCCGTTGTACTTATGTAGTTCGCAAGAGCCTCGCCCCTGGCGTTAACGTTGGTGCTACCCCAAATCCCATGATGGGAATTAGAGTCGCAGCCAACCACCAGGTCAAGTCCCTCCCGTCCACAATAAGTAACAAGGTCCTCAAACTCCCTTGAGGGAGGAGGATCCTCAGAATCGTAAGGGAAATATGCAGAGCAGACAACTAATTGCCGCTCTGCACTTCCCTCCTTATAGCTCACAAGAACAGCTACCACGTCCTGAGAACAGAACTGTGGTAGTGCCCATGCATTCATACCTTTAATTAGGATGCATACTCTAGGCCTATCTGTAGTGCGAGCACTAAAAGTAGAGAAGCCTGCTGCAGTCAACCCCATGATACGGCCCTCACGAATCCATTGTTCCTGTATCAGGGCGATATGTATCCCTCCAGTCTGTAGCCGTCGGGTAAGAACCCTAGAGGCCACAAAACTGTGTTGAAGGTTAGCCTGCAGACAGTAAATAACCCTAATGGTACTCACCATATGCCTTAAAAATAGAGCTTCTTTCTAGCTTCAGGTTCCTGCTGTTGTGAGGTCCCTGAGGCTATGTCGGGTCCGATCCCTTTATCTTTGGAGTCCCCTGTTAAGGAGCTCTCTGATCTCTTGAGTTCCCCGGCGCAGTAACCCATAGAAACAGAGTCCCCTATAGAGGAGCGCTCTAGTTCCCTGGGTTCCACAGCCAGATTTCTCTCAAACTTTACCCATTCCGAGTCCCCAATTAAGGAGAACTCTAGATTGTCATTGGAGTCCCCCTTTAAGGAGCCTTCCGATTTTATAAGTTCCCTGGAAATTTTCCCCATGGGAACTGAGTCCCCCGTGGAGCGCTCTAGTCCCCCGGGTTCCATTGCCAGGGTCCTATCAAGGTTTATGCTATCTGAGTCCCCTGCTAAGGAGCACTCTGGATGATATAGCTTGCTAGACTCAATAATGGTCCCACGAGCTGGGGGAAATATCTGTCACTACTCCTGGAGCCCCCACAGAAGTAGAAGGTCTGAATACCATGGGGTTCGACCTGGTTCCCCAAGGGGATCGTTCGCAACACCATCTAACCCTGGTGCCATTCAGCCCTCAGCACGATGCCTCCCACCTTAGCTTGGGTAGGGAAAAGGGAAGGAAACATGACAGGATATGGAAGATAGGCCGTTGCAGGACGCCTTCGTCAGGCTTCTCCGCGTGAGACCTTCCCGACATGGGTGACCCTTCTGGTAGCTAGCTACCGTCGGTATAGCTCTCCGCCTCATTGAAGCACGCAAACCTCCCCGCCTGCACGGACAGTGCTTCGATAAGGCGACGTCCCGTGGGGAGGCCTAAAACCCCTTACAAAACCTAATCTAATATCCTTCACAGACACATTGATGCTGTTAAATCACTTGCTCAACCAATTAGATTTTATTGGCATCTTTCTATTTCCTAACTTTCCTTTACTTTTTCCTCCAAATACCATATATTCCCCCTAACTTCTTACTCCCTTTAAAATCCCATTTCCTTTAATTCTTTAACTCTACCTAGGCCTATATAGCCTATATTTCACTTTGATTTCCTTTAACTTGAGTTAAATCTTTTTCCTAGGCCTACCTAACCTATATTCAGCTTCATGAGTTAAATCTCTTTACTAGCCCTACCCACCCTATATTCCACTTTCTGAGTTAAATCTTTTTCCTTGACCTACTCAGCCTATATTCAACTTCCTGAGTTAAATCCTTTTACTAGACCTACCAAGCTTATATTCCACTTTCTGAGTTAAATCTTTTACTAGACCTAACCAGCCTATATTCCACTTTCTGAGTTAAATCTTTTTTCTAGACCTACCCACCCTATTTCCACTATCTGAGTTAAATCTTTTTCCTAGACCTACCCAGCCTACACTTTACTTTCATACATACCCCACATTGACTCCTCAGTACATTTCTATTAGTTCAGCAACTCCGTACATAAACCGCTAACTTCCTACATAGCCTATATCGGCTCCTCAGTACTTTTTATTAGCTCAGCACAATGGTGCCCAAACAATATAACTTCCTTTTTAACAACTTTTTAATTCATTATTGTAGGTCTGCTTGACATCTAGTCTACTTCTAAACTAAACTAAACTCCGTGGCGCTACATCCCTGAAGGGACAAGGCTTACCACCCGACTGCCACGTATGAGGGATACAATAAAAAGAAAAGTTAAACAATGCACATGTTTTTCATTTTCCATACGTACAAGTCCTA
Source organism: Ectobius pallidus (assembly GCA_964059195.1). Classification (NCBI taxonomy): domain Eukaryota; kingdom Metazoa; phylum Arthropoda; class Insecta; order Blattodea; family Ectobiidae; genus Ectobius; species Ectobius pallidus. Next base: position 153,584,077 of record CAXKWD010000002.1, read on the forward strand.
GCCAGATAGAATATTCATAGTGATGACCAGCCCAAGGCATTTGATGATTTTGCATATTTTTTATATGGAGGCTAAAAGGTAGCTCGTATCATGAGGTAATTGATTTAATAAGGGCAATTTGTTTTTGCATTTTTTTCTTTATTTTGCATTTTTCGTCATTTTCAAGAAATAGGTAATTTTTGGGAAATTTATAAGTAGTTTTCTTCATTTTTAGGGCATTTTTAGGTCATTTTCGGCATTTGTAGGTCTTTTTCAGCATTTTATGTCATGTTTCAGTGGAGGTACAAATCGTTACTTTCAGACAACAGACAATCGGCTTTTATTTGAGAATCTCCACCAAGTGTTCATTGTTATTTTTAATTCAGGTTTATTGTAAACACCATAGTAGTTTGTCTTGTAGCAATTAAGAATTATTTTTTCTTTCTTCTTAAATGGCACAAATTTGCTAGGGGAAATTTGATGGCATGTCAGTTCAGAAAGAATTTCTTTTTTCATTAAGGGTGTCCAAGTAGTATAGATTTACTTACTTTTTTAGTAATAAAATAAGTGTGTTTTATATTGTAAATTCATAAATAACACACTGTCATTCGTTAAACTGCTTTTAGCAAATCATTACTTTAAAAAACTAAATATAAATAACTATGGAAAATTTATTGGTAATTTCTTAAAAATATTGTGTCATTTTATCACTATTTTTAGGTCTTAAATGCATTTTTTATTTTTCATTTTTTCACTATTTTATGGTCATTAAATGCCTTGCCCTAGTGATGACCTATGAATTGTTAGAGTCTGCAAACCTGAGCCACCTGTTTTCTGCAGTTTCTCGTTATAAAATGTATCACTTCCTTCCAAATCTTGAAGCAGATATGATTATAATGGCGATGGTGTTGTTCTTGTGGTAAATACACAAGAACAATCCTATAAGAATGATGCCGAGAAGTGGACCAAGAACGAGTAGTCCGAGAAATAAACCTAGAAGTAGACCGAGAAATAGACCGAGAACGACAAGTAGACCGAGAACGAGAAATAGACCAAGAAATAGAACGAGAAATAGACCGAGAACGAGAAATAAACGAGAACGAGAAGTAGACTGAGAACGAGAAGTAGACCCAGAACGAGAAGTAGACCGAAAAGTAGACCGAGAACGAGAAGTAGACCGAGAACATGAACAAGGATTAACCTGTAAGACTCTAAAATGATGCATTTGATCATTTCGACACTCTTAATTTTTAAATTTAAAATTACTCATAAATTTATTCTACAACATTTCGTTTAAAAACGTTAAATGTTAATTTCAGTTACAATACAAATATATCTTGGCTACTTCGAAACCATTCGCTACGTCTTTTTTTTTTCAAACACTCATCGATCCGTATGTAACGCTTACGGTTGGTTTGGACTGGCTTTTTTCTAGTCAGAACTCGTCTGGAGTGGCTTTTGTCTAGTCAGAACTAGTCTGGACTGGCTTTTTTCTAGTCAGAACTAGTCTGGACTGGCTTTTGTCTAGTCAGAACTAGTCTGGACTGAATTTTTTCTAGTCAGAACTAGTCTGGACTGGCTTTTGTCTAGTCAGAACTTGTCTGGACTGGGATTTTTCTAGTCAGAACTATTCTGGACTGGCTTTTTCTAGTCAGAACTAGTCTGGCCTGGATTTTGTCTAGTCATAACTAGTCTGGACTGGCTTTTGTCTAGTCATAACTAGTCTGGACTGGCTTTTGTCTAGTCAGAACTAGTCTGGACTGGGTTTTTTCTAGTCAGAACTAGTCTGGACTGGCTTGTGTCTAGTCAGAACTAGTCTGGACTGGGTTTTTTCTAGTCAGAACTTGTCTGGACTAGCTTTTGTCTAGTAAGAACTAGTCTGGACTGGGTTTTTTCTAGTCAGAACTAGTCTGGACTGGCGTTTTTCTAGTCAGAACTAGTCTGGACTGGCTTTTTTGTCTTGTTCTTGTTCTTTGTCTCAGCGAAATCAATATGATAGAAATGCCACCATGGACATTAACGGACATCTTTTGAAAATGCCAAGGTGTAAGAAACATACAAAGAACCCTAAGAAAAGCTCAGGATGAATAGCTTTAATAATTTTCTACGCCAAACCTGAAGTCTAACAGGTAATAAAGAGAACTTCCTAGGAGCCGCAACGCTTCATTAGGTATGTTGTGGTGTCTGTCTATTACCAATAAATGTAATTTAATCCTTAATGAGTTCTGATACTTGTTATTTATATTAATAAATACTACAATGAAGTGTACACCGAAATTATTTCAAGTGGAAAAGGAAAAGAAAAGAACAAAGAAAGATGGGTGGATGAAAAAAGACTGTACATTGTCGTTAGAGCTATTAGCGCTGCAGATGTGCATTGGTTATATACCAATCGTGTACGGAGTTTCCTGAATAAAAACCTTAAAAATGTGTGTACTGATTTTAGTCAGGACTTCTGAAGATTCAGTTGTATAAGGAAATGATAGCTCGTATTTGGAAGACCGTTGTGTTTACAACTTACACCATAATATTGCCACCTAATTCCTAAATGAAATAGTGGAAAATGAGCAGTGGATGGGTAGTAGGACATGTCCCTTTAAGGCTATAAAGCCCGAATGTAATAATAAATGTAATAGTAATAATAATGATAATTGTTTCATTCGTCAGCTTGGATGCTAGAATTGTGATTGTCGAGTTTCTAAAAAATATTTTATCCAGCTTACAGATGACAGTTGAAACATACTCATGGGTAAAGAAGGAAATTTAGATATCAGAACTAGATTTAAAGAATCCTTTTCCTAAGGTTTCTTAGTAGATGTTATAATGAGACGAAGTGGATAATTGTCTTGGTCAAAGAAGCCTCATCAGTAGAACTTAAGTAGAAATGGAATATATAGAGCGAACATAACCGAAACTGTAAAATGAAATAGTATTAAAGTGTAGATTAACGGATGCAATGACTGAATTTAAGACAATATTACCGATATCTATTATTACAACAGTATAAACGCTTAGGTTCTCTGTAAATTACGATAAAGATCTCGTAAAAAGTGTTACTTGTGTCAAGTGCTTATAAAATATGGGTCTAAGACTGGAATGCTGGACAGGTCGAGTTCAAAGGGAGTGTGAGGAATGGTGTAGTATCCTGTTATAAATCTTGGAAAAACAATAAGCATATTATTTTAACCACAAAGCTTGTGATGTATTATAGAAAAAAAATGTATGTACAGAGGTAATAAACCTGTAGTGTGATGTTAATGAGGTTGATAGCATGACTAAATTGATGGAAAATCGTGGGGGTTAAGTTAAACATTAGTGGAAAGCTAAGAAACTAATTCATACATGATGGTGTAAATTAGATAAAAATCTATAACTTTCGTACACTAAGGCGAAGGTACCAGAATACATAGAATAATGATTTAGTGCGAGAAATGCGTAAAGAACAATACTTTGAAGCAAAAAGGAAGTACGAAGAAACAGTACGAAGACAGAAATTTAACTCATGGAGAGAATATTGTATTATAACCACATCAAGCAATCTATGGAATGAAATATACAAACTGACATCTGACATAATAAGGAAAAGCATAGTATTAACGACCATATCGTTGGAACGAGTACAACTAGTATAGAAGATACTATGAGGCACCTTTTGAACTACTTCACACCGGCAGATAATAAAGAAGAAGATAGTCAGTATCATTGAAGATTAAGAGAAGAAACAAAGATACCAATAAATACCGGAGATATGTTATTTACACATTCAGAAATTATGAATGTTTTAGAACATAATGAGCACTTAAAAGCTCTTGGAGAAGACGGTATAACGAGCAAGATACTACTATACACTTTTGAAATCTTACCAAAATCTGTAACAACGATGTACAACGGATGCTTAACGAATGGAAAATTCCCTGAAGCTACGGAAAAAAGCAAAAATAATCCCAATATTAAAACCAGGAAAAGAAAACAGCAGCGAAGTCTCAAAATTCTATCAATAAGTTTGCTACATATCGCAGGAAAAGTTGTCGAAAAACTACTAGTTAACAGGATATCACACCATGTATTTTCAAATGAACTTATGAATGACAATCAATATGGGTATGGAGCTCCAGTTTGAAAAAATGCTTCGACAAGACAGTACAACCGGACCAAGTACAAGAGGCTGTAAAGACTCATGAACATACGAATTGCCAAAACTTTCCGAACCATGTATAATGAAGCATTGTGCATGATAACAGGAATAAGTTCAATTATCATTAAGATAGATGAAGCAGTCATATTATACAAAGCAGTAAAACAAGGAGAAATGTTAAACCAACCACTTGATCTAACGATGACATTACAAACCTGGTTTCATCCAGTGGACTTAAGAGTAATTAGCAAAGTAGAAGAACATTTGATTTAAACAATGAAAATATATACGGACGGAAGCAAAAGTGAAAACGAAGTTGGTTCTGATGTTGACATATTCATGGAACAAGCCCTAACACTGACCATCTTGAAATTATAATATATCATTTTCCAAATCGTACGCAATGTTACCATCTTGATTTTGAGTTTATAAATTTGAATCGCGCGCTTGGTTCTTCATAGTGTTATCATGTGACCATTGCATCATGCCGTGGCTAACGCTATGAAGTTAGCCTCACCACGGGATAAAATTACTCCAGCGTTGAGTTGAGAGGAAGCTTACAAAAATGATGAAGATATATAGTAACGCTATGAGTTAGCCTCGCTCACGAGACATGCACAGGCTTGTTCTGTAATTTGACACGCGTGACCTACTTAACTGTCGGCCAACTTAACTACTTAACGTGTACATACTTGATACGTATTATAAGAAGTACATGCGGCCTCAAACCTCTCGCAGAATAAATGTTTAAATGTATAGAACTCTCTCGTAGGGATATTACCATATTAGCTATTTCAAATCCACCACATTGTCTTTTGTTCAGTAATTTAAATCTTGCACTAGACTCCATTTTGAATTTTATGACAACTATAATTAGATTTAGGCATTAATTCGAAATATGTTATTTTAAATTCTCCCACCAGACACCATTTTGTTTTTCTGACAACTATAATTAGAAGTACGCATTAATTCAAAATATATCGTTTTCAAATCCCCCGCCTTCCATCATTTTGCTATTTCATATCGTGCGCGTGGTTCATCATCTTGAACCATGTGACCATTACGTAGGCCGTGACGCGATAAATAATGTATTCATGACTGAGCTGTAATGTGAGACGTGTGACCTTGAAACAGGTTTGAAGAAGTCTAGTGATGATGTCATAAATAAAGAATTTGATGATTCAGCATTATCCGCAGATATTCCATTTCTTGCATGTGAATAAAAAATTAACCTTTTGTTTGAAGATACATCTGAAAAACGTGTTGTCATTGATTCATGTTAGACGTACATGCGGTCTCAAACCTCTCGCTGAATGAAATTTAAAATGTATAGAACTCTCTCGTAAGAATATTAACATAATCACCATTGACCATGCAATTTCAAATCTCCCGTCAGAAGTCTTTTATTCATAATTTCAAATCTCGTGTCAGAAGCCAAAGAGAGAAAGAGAGAGAGAAAGGAGGATAATCATAGAATGCAATGATGTATGATAGAAAACTGATGACGATGCGTAATATGACGTGTGGTATGAGACGCGTGACCTTGAACATATCCTGTTACGGCTGTAATATGCTTACATACAAAAACGGCGTGCTCACTAACCAAAGTCGAAATATAATTTTTGAATTTCCTACACCTTCCACCAATTGAAATTTTAAAATCGTGCGCTTGGTCCGCCATATTGATTCATGTGACCACGTATTTGAAATCCGCCATATTGATATATGACGTAAGCATTCCACCTGTCACGTGACCCATCCCACCGTTGAGGTAGGTTATACATTTTGAAATCCGCCATCTTGAATTATGACGTAAGCATTCCACCTGTCACGTGACCCATCCCACCGTTGAGGTAGGTTATAGCAATCCGCCATATTGACTTACGACGTCAGCGGCTCCTGCGGTGACGTGATCCAACCCTCCATTGAGGTAGTCATAGCAATCCGCCATATTGAATTATGACGTCGGCATCCCACGGATGACGTAATCATTCCACCATTGAGGTAGGTTATAGCAATCCACCATATTGAATTATGACTTAAGCAATGTTGCCATCTTGAATTACCAATTTTCATATCATCCGACTTCTACCAGTATACAAGTTTTAAATTTCCCGCCTTCTGCCATTTGTAATTTTAATATCGTACGCATTCTACCATCTTGAATTTTCGAATCGCCCGCCATCTACCATTTGTAATTTTTAAATTTGACACAGCTTCACCATTTGTAATTTTTAAATTGGTTGCGATCCGCCATATTGTATCATGTGACCATTGTATCATGCCGCGCCGTCATCGCTTTATATATAGTAACGCTATTTTTTTCTGACATCTGTAATAAGAATTTGAGCTATATAAACGTTATGAAGTTAGCCATGTCCTGGATAAATATAATATAATATAATATTAAATTTGCCACAGCTTCAGCATTTCTAATTTTTAAATTGCGCGTCATCCAACATATTGAATCATGTAACCACGTAAGTATGTTGTAATGTCATGCAAAACAAAGTGTTGGATATAAGATACACCGGATGTAACTCCACACGCAGGCAAGCGAAATATGCTGACGCATGACCTTGAACGCTTCCTGTTACAGTGATGATGCACACTCCTGTAACATAACATCTAAATGGAAGTCTTGCAAAATGTGAATTCGGATTATAAAATGATAAAATCTTGCGCTAACCGACATCTTGAATTGTGACGACATTTTAAAATAAATATTTTCAAACTGGGCCCTTGGTCCACCATTTTTTAATTTTCAAATGTCCTGCTTTCTACAAATATACAATTTATAATTTCCCACTTCCGATATTTACAATTGTAATTTCCAAATTCTCCACCATTTTGAATTTTAAATCCCCCGCTTACTACCAATGTACAATTTTCAAATGTTCCTCTTTCCACCATTTGCAATAGGAACCGGAAACGACGCCATTTTGAATCACGTGACCATGACGAAGGTCATGACGTTGTAGCCACACTCACTGTGATGTAGGTCGTGACGTCGTAGCCACGCCCACTATGACGTCATAGCAGCGCCTCCCTCCCCTACGCTTACATCATCACTTCCCCTCTGGTCTCACCTTCCCCTCCGTGACGTAAGTCTTCCCCCTCCACTATGGTCTTACCTTCCCCTCCATCCCACCATATCACGTGACCCAATCCAGCCAATCAGCTTCCGTGACGTCATAAGCCACGCCCACCTGTTACGTCAGGATCACGTGACCGGAAGTGACGTCAGCGGCTCCTGCTGTGATGTCATCATCCCGCCAATGGTTCCCCCAATGACATCATCAAAACCACACTACTTACGGGTATTTGGCATTAGTGAATCAGACAGGGAAGACACGGACATAATACCCATCAATGTTGCAAAGAAAATAGGTGTGATCTATAACTGACATTGACACAATTCATCGTATTGGGAGAAAAGAGACAGATAGACCCAGGCCAGTGATTGTTAAATTCGTCATTCGGAATGAACTGTTTAGGAATAAGAAAATCCTTTGGGGAACGGGGATCGTGATCCGAGTAGACCTTTCATAGAAGCGCCACGCACTACTACAGGAGGCTATAACCAAACAGTGCAATAATTGTGAAAATCAGTGACACAAAAGGGCATGTAACACAACGAGTGGAACTGTAAACTGTGAGTCATTGGTGTTTAAAGCCTTATTAACCATTAAAACTTAGGACATTTTACTGTTAAAGTATTCAAGGATTATCAAGAAATTGACATAAACACATTTAGCATATTTTTCTTTTTGGTCTCTCAATCTTATGGCTACACTGGTAGCCGAGAGTTTAACAGCTCATTGACCTTCAACCCCCCACATACAAAAGATGTATTGAAAACTTGTTTCTCTGAAGACCCCTCCAGTCTGCATATAGCTCAATCTGAACGCACAATCCCTTACATGCCATTTTCACGAATTCCAGGAAATCTTTTCTTCCCTTAACCTGCACGGCATTCTTGTAAGTGAGAGCTGGCTTAAAAACACCTTACCCTCATCTATGGTGAGCCTAGAAGCTAGAAGATTATACCTTATGCCGAAATGATCGAAACAATAAACAGGGAGGGGGTGTGGCGATGTATGTTCGTGCAGACCTGCATCCTAGAATAATATATAAATCAGATGGCGACTATATAGCTTGGCCTGAAATACTTTTCGTAGAGATTAGCATGAATTATAAAAAATGTTTACTCTGTGTAGTTTATAAGCCACCCCGGATTAATTACTTGGAAGAGCTAGAAAATCAGCTGTTAAATATTCTACCGCATTATGAGCATGTTATAGTCATGGGTGATTTCAACACTAATCTACTTGCTCGTGACTCAACTTACACCATCCGACTTGAAACTCTATTCCATTCCTGCAATATGACCATCCTACCCCTCGAACCCACCCACCACACTTCCTATTCAGAGACCCTACTAGACTTGGCACACTTCCTATTCAGAGACCCTACTAGACTTAATTGTTATAAACAACCCTGACAGAGTGTTAGCACACAGACAGCTGCCAGTGCCAGGAATTTCTGCTCACGACCTCATACGTAATGTGTGCGCTGCAATGTCCTAAAAAGAACCACAACACTGTGACATTTAGAGACCTAAAACGCATTAACGAAGGTTCCCTGCTAGAAGATGCCATGCTTAACCCATGCGAAAATATCTGGACGTTGCGCACAGTGGACGAAAAAGTTGACCAACTTAATAAAAATATCACAGACTTATATAATAAACACACCCCATTACGAACAAAGCGAATAAAAAGACTCCCTGCTCCATGGTTAACTGAGGAGATACATAACATGTCAAGAATTACCGACAAGATAAAAATGACACTAACCTGAATAATTATAAGCATCTCTGTAATAGGACAAACCTAGCTATCAGAAATGCCAAACTCACTGAACCCTCTGCAAATCCGGCAACACTGTGGCAAAACTTTAAAAAAAATGGGACTGTGTGAATCCAAGCCGCAGGTAGACGACCCTAACCTATTATTAGACCAGCTAAATTACCACTTCATTAAAATCCCATCAGAAATAGACAGAGCTGACAAAGAGCAAACCATTCAACACATACTTCAGAACAAAGCAACAAAAAGAGACAAATTTGACTTCCAATACATTAACGAAGTACACACTATGAAAGCATTGAAGCGCTTAAAGACAAAAGTAGAAGGACCTGATCGAATAAACATAAACTTATTAAATAAAATAATTAACATAATTTTACCGACAGTATTCCATATTTTTAATGCCTCACTTATGACTTCAACCTACCCTACACAGCGAAAAAAAGTGTACGTAAAACCTCTTCCCAAAACCAAATTCCCAGAATCTCTAAAGGACTATAGACCAATCAGCATCCTACCTACCCTCTCCAAAGCTCTTGAACAAATTATACACTTACAGCTGATTGATTATCTTAATAAAAATGATCTCCTAGACCGCTATCAGTCCGGTTTTAATCCAGGGCATAGTACGAGCACAGCGCTACTCAGTATTTGTGAAGACATAAGCCACGCTTGCGACGAGAGAAAACTGACAATACTTGTCTTACTCGACATGACCATAGCATTTGACTCTGTAAACACTGACATTCTTACAGCTAAACTCAAGACATTAAACATATCAGACAGTGTTGTCCTGTGGTTTCGCTCCTATCTAAGCGAGCATCAGCAGTGTGTTGTTTCTAATAATCGTTCTTCATCATGGCATCTTGTAAGGGCAGGAGTCCCACAGGGAAGCATTCTTGGACCATTACTATTCTCTTTATATATAAACGACATTACAAACTGCTTACGGCACAGCAAATACCACCTGTACGCTGACGACTTACAATTATACATTCATTCCCATATTAGCAACATGAACGAAGACCAAAGCAATTGACAGATGGACACAAAAATTGGGACTCAAACTGAATCCAGTGAAGTCACAGGCAATAGTTGTGGGGCATCAGCGTCTCTTAAACAAACTTGATGAAAATAATACTCCACAAATCAATATCCAAAATTCAGTCATCGCATTCAGCGATTCTGTTAAAAATCTTGGCGTTCTTGTAGATAAAAATTTAACGTGGGAATATCACATTGTTGAAACGTGCAGAAAAGTTAATTCAATAATCCATATGATTAAAAGATTAGATATGCCCCTACCCTCTGCAGTAAAAAAGACTCTAGTACAATCGCTCGTCGTTCCCCACTTCGATTACTGTGATATCCTTCTTACAGACTTGAGTTCTAACCTGGCCCAAAGGCTGTAACATGTTCATAATGTATGCGTGCGTTTCATTTGTAATGTAGGCCTGTTTGATCATGTATCGCCATCCTTTGAAATGTTGTCATGGTTTCGATTGAACGATCGCAGAAAATTTCACTGTCTTCAGGTCCTTTTCAAAATTCTACACACATCTTCACCACCATACCTATCATGTCACTTCTCACACCTGTCCTCTCATCACAACCTAAATACACGTTCAGAATATAGTCATGTACTTTCTATCCCTTTACACCGATCATCATCGTATTCTACATCTTTCACCGTTTCAGTTACCCGCATCTGGAATTCCATCCCACATAATGTCAGAGGCTGTCAAACGGGACAATTCAGTAGAAAAATCAGAAAATTAATTCAGGATAATGCTATTTAAATTTTTGTTTTGCCTTAAGCCCAAAAATGTTCTTAGGGTGTAATTTATAAAATTATCAATCTAATTTTGTATTCAATTTTGTATTTAAGATTATCTTGTAACTTAATTGTAATTAATTTAGTTTTAGGTTCAACTGTCTTCTATTTGATTATAAGTAATTATACTTTTAACTGTAATTTTTGACTGGCAAAGCAGAAGAGAAGGCCAAATGGCCTTAGCTCTGCCAGGATAAATAAACGAATTATTATTATTATTATTATTATTATTATTATTATTATTATTATTATTATTATTATTATTATTATTATTATAACTCGAAATGATCCAGCACAGGGTGGCTAAATTTATTAAAGGAAAAAGAGACCATGGCGAGAAACTTGTGACAGAATTAGGATGGGGAAAATTAGAAACAAGGCGCAAGCAAGCCAGGTTATGCTCATTGTACAGGGCATATACAGGACAAAAGGCATGGGCTGATATTACAACACGTTTAGAAAAACCAACCTATTACGGAAGAAACGATCACGAATTCAAAATTAAAACCGTGATGTAAATTCTCTTTCCTAAACAGAACAATAAATAATTGGAATGAACTTCCTGCAGAGGTTTTCATGGCCTGTCCTTCCTTATTAACCTTCAAAAGAAAGTTAAAATGTCTAATTTAGATTCCATGTAGCCACTTTGTTTAATATAAGTCTCTTTGCTATTTTATTTCTGTCAAAGCTATATAATCAATTCTTTTAACTTGTATCTGTTTAGTTAGAAGTGTATGATTATTATACTTGATATGTAATGTATTTACATAATTTTTTTATTCTTTAATTTAACTTAGCATGTATTTAAGTATTTTTCTTAATTAACTAGATATCTACATATTTAATTTCTTTATTTAACTTGACATGTATTTATTTAATTCCATAAGTTGTTAGGAATATTAGGTTATTAGTTATTAGAATGGGTATCTGTAATAATTTTTAATGTTTTCTTGTAAATGTAATTGACACCACTACCACCAGGCAAAGCCCAATTGCAATATGAATAAATACATACACAATTTATAGGGGATTGGCAAATTAGTCAACCTGAAAAGAGGGTTGCAGCGTTTAAAAGGTTGAGAACCCCTGATCTAGACATAAGACTTTGTACAAAAGATCTATACACTGACAGTAATTCTGCATTAGGCCTTCCCTTATTTATAGTAATGCTTATTTAGATTTTAAGTTCTAACAGTACTTTTGGATGAAAAAAATGACTTTTGCTGTTTGTATAATTCAGTGTAAAGATATTTTATGCAGACTCTTATGTCTAGATGATTCCTGTCAGAGGAGCAGCTGCGAGACATGAATAGGGAGAGTCCAGGTAACAAAACAATCCCCTGTGGGAACGGCAGAATTGTATCATCTGTTAGAGTTAATTAATAAGCTTATTTGTTCAATTCTGTCTTGCTCTAATTAATTAGTGGTTACAAAGAACCGTACCAACATATATTTTGTGAAATTCTCAAGTAAAGTAGTGTTACATATCAGTGATAGTAATAAGGGCCCGTAATATGCCTGTTTATTTTTGTGTACTGTATATGAGTGTTGATCATGATGATTGATGGGTGGGCATATTAATAAATATAGTTCTGTATTATAATTAAGAAAATTGACAACTTAAATGGAATTAACAATTTTATACTTCAGCCTATTTTCCCATTTTTAACACCTATTTGAAAGTAATTTAGAGCTTATTTTACACCTAAAATTGCATTTGATTAATGAAATTGATTAATGTGCAAAGTCTAGTAATCATACTGATTTATGTCTCTGAAGATTTTCATACTACTAGTAGTTTCTAAGAAGAACAATATTATAAATAAGTAAAATGTAACACAAATATATTAAAGTCTGAAACACTGACTAAAGGAAGAAAAAATTTAAAAGTTTATTTTAACAGCATAATCATTTTATATTTATTTATTGTAGGCTCCAATTACCTCAGTTATTGATTTGGCCTAAACCATACATATACACATATACACATATATAAACTACACATATATGATCAATATTAAAATGAATTGTATAATGGCGGATACCTATCCACGGTGGTATCCACCGTTATACAATTCATTTTAATATTGATCATATATTTGGCATCACGGTGGAAATCAGGACCACAATATAGCGTTGCCACCTGTCCCGAATTTGGCGGGACATCCCGTATTTTAAGAACATTTTCATCATCCCGAATTATGCCTAAGAGGGACGCATTATACACTTTTTTATTATTTTGCTAGCCTTTTCTTTTCTAATGTTGGTGTTACTGTTACATAGACTATTCAGTTTTGGCTTTGTAACGAATATATACCATCTTTCTCTTATTTAATAAATTGTTCCATGCACAAATTTAGGTATGAAGATCGGCAATATGCATATATTCGATAAGTGTCCCTCCTTAGCCTTACCAAAAGGTGGCAACTCTACCACAATATGACTAATTGTAATAACTACACATTCTCATACTTACTTTTACTGTGCTACATACACAGTGTTCATAAAGTAGTTTGTATATTGATCTGAAAATACTTAGCTTATAATTTCTATGGTATAAGTTATAAAAAAAATAATCTTGATCTTTAACTTTTTACAGAAATATTCTTGTGTTTACAGCTGGGATGAAGATATTGCCAATTTCAAGTGTTGGCAGTACTACTAAGATCCTACCAAAACCAAGTTTCAGCTCAGGCAGTCAAGCACCTGTGTACGTAATGAGTGCAACTACTGCCAGTGTTTCTATGGTTACAAGAACAGTACCAGCCAGTAAGTTCTAAAGTCCTCAATTCTGTATGCTTTCACAATTCTATGTTGAAGGATCATTTTTGAGCAGTTTATGATAAGTTCTCTTATTAAATGTGTGCTTAGTTATTACTACCCGTGCTCGATTTCTTGAGCGCTCGGCTCCCTAGTCCTCGTTCGGTAGGTTTCGTTCAACTTCGTAGGTAAATCTGACAACATTGAAACACGAAGTACGCTTTACACCCTGACATCTAGTGGCGTCAATACTAAGCTTTCATTCTGTCTCAGGATCCTTATTTATTTATTGACATTATCTTTTCTGACGCATGGAGTTATGTGGAAAAATACAATTTTTCGAATTGCTTATTTCACAAACACGTCATTGTACATCCAACACTTTCCTCACCTCTTTAAGAATTCCGTATGTGCTAATTTCTGATACTCCCGTGAACTCTGATGTCAATTTCATGGACTGAAAGTTGAGCGAACTTTTCACAAAACGTATTAAATACGTTTAAAATTATGCCTATAGTTTTCTCCAATTTTAGATGTCTTACCTCTCTTATGTTTTACAACACTAAATGGTGAAGCATGTTCTGCCAACACTCTTCTTTATGCTTAAAACTAGTCATCCAGTGTAAAAATATTGACCCTATTTATATAACATTCTCTTCCCGGAGGAAAATGATTTATTTGATAACTAAAGCCTTATGACGTGTTATTAATTGTTACGCAATACCGTCACCACGTTATATTATTGGACTGCATTAAAATCGTTGTTAATTAAATGCCACTACATAAAATAGCGAGGATGATTCATTAATTAATTATCCAATTCGGCATCCACACTTCCGCTGTGATGTGCGCATACCATATGCGCGATTCTGCTGAAATGTGATTTCTTTGGTTGACAACACTGCAGAAAGACTGGCGGAGTAGCTATGTTTTGTTCCCCCAACCCTCACTTCCCTGTAAATCCAGCGCCCAAGATATGGCGCGCGGGTAGTAAGTTGTTAAAACTAGAAATAGGCTAGACATATGCATATGCATTCATGAACCACAGATTATTGTCTCTGTTGGTTAGAGACAATAATCTTTGGTTCATGAATGCATGTGCATATGTCTATCTTGAATGTTCCTGTACAATAACAGTAGAAGCCCGGTCACAAAAATCACTAATTAGTGTGCCTCACAGTACTGTTTATAACATAACTTGTGTCTGTCAGTGAGGTAGACCATTAAGAGCAATCAATCATAGGAGAGGTTCCATCTGGCGCTGCGAAGTAAACTTTGGCTTAGCTCAGTTGGTAGAGCATTGGCACGGATAGCCAAATGGGTTCAAATTCCAGTGTCAGAGGAATTTTTCTCCTATAATATTATCATAGATATAGTCTACCTAGTTTTCATGAGTGACATTCACCATTGAAGAGAAAATCTTTTGTTTCAAATTCTTCTAGGCCAAAATATTGTTCTTTTAAGCTTGCAATGGAGCTTAAAATGTTGTATTATTTATTATTATTCATATTATTTATTATTTAGTTTGTGTTTAGTGCAAATTTTGTCTTAAAAAAAAAATATATATATACCGGTATGTATATTTTCATGTGAATTTTTGAGTCTGGGAAAGGTATTTTTTAATAAAAGGACTTAAATAATGTGCTTATAGAAAGTTTTTGAATAAATAAATGTGCACATTAACAAAAATAGTTATTCAATAAACCACTTAAATGTTGAGTTAGCAGCAGGGCCATCTCTTCCAATAGGCTATAGTAGGCTGCAGCCTAGGGCAGAAAATTTTGAAGAGCTGATATCGACGGACTAGTCAATTGACTTGGTATGTTGTCCATTTTCTCCAGAAAACAAATTAACTTCTGAAAATGTTAAGTTCAACATGCTGGGTTTTGCATGTCAAGTCAATTGGAATGCGAAATTGCAATATACATGTCAATATCAACTTGTTAATCTTGACAGTTGGTGTTAAATTTTAACCAGTGGAGACCCAGCTTAACAAAGTGTAGCATAGCGTAGTGTAGCTTTCTATGTGTAACAGCCTTAACTGCTTGCAACTTTTAACCATGATGTTATGATGACTATGCTTTAAAGGAATAGAAAAATATAATAAAATAAAATATAATTATATAGGGAGTTGAAAATGGTAGCGATGTCACCAAAACTAGTACGGGTAAAATATATCAATAGTGAAGTTTATTATATTATATAACTTCACTGTGATAACTTCCAATACAATTTAGATATATGTTACGGAGTCTGGCAGTTGAAATGGTGCTTGTAATTGTCAAGTGATTGCACAAAGTAATGTTAATTGTTAATTCAATTACTCCTAGCTCTATCCCTAAATGATCAGAATTTAATAACTGGTTACTTTTAGCTTCGTTTCTTGTATGTCTAGTAGAAGAATAACAGAAAAAATTGTTACGAAAAGTTTTGGTGGTTTTGGTTAAATGAGATCTAATGATGCACGGGACTAAAAAACAGCTTCTATTCCCAAATTCACATCCGTTAAAACATTCTTTAAGGAATAACACATCCCTGTTAGGACCAAATTTTTGTTCAAATTAACAGAGTGTTTGTTTTAAATGAGTTCATGTTAATGAAGTTTTGTATGCATACTGTACTTAACTTATATAGTTAACAATTTTTTCCAGATTCATCTTCTCGCGTTGTAACTGTGAATACCACTTCAGCTTCTGGGCCCACCTCTGTGTCACACATTCGTCCTGCTAGTTCTGCAACATTTATTACTAAAAACACCCAGAAGCCTATTCAGGCTATGCACATATCAACTCAGAATCAGAGCCTTACAAAATCATCTGGAGGAAAATCCAATGTCATTGTTGTGCAGAAAGGTTCAGGACAGGGTTTCAGCAGAGGTGTCACTATCTCACATGGAGGCAAGGTTTGTCAATCATTCTTCCACTCGAAAAACAAACTAACAATAATCACCAGGGCCCGGATTCTGATTACCTAAAATTGTTTGAAATATAAGAAATAAAATGACCCTAAATTTTAAAGAAAATGACTTAATAATTATAAAGAATGATCTACAAACTGATATTAATTTATTTAAAAGAAATGATTATTGTTCACACAAAGTTAGAGACTAATTTGTACATAATTGTAAAAACTGTAAATGTTTCCGCCTGAGACATGGCAATAGTTCAACACCAAGTGTGTCTTTCTTGTATTAAACAAACAACACTTCAAAGACAGCACCGCTGGGGACAATGGTAGCTGGAGGACAAAAAATATACACTCAATGTAAATGCATGAAAATGACTAAATAAGGAAGCAAATGACACAAAAATGACAAGATAATGACATAAAATTAAAATAAATGCCCTAAAAATATAAAACTGCATAAAATTAATTAAAAAAACCTAATAAAAATGCATTTCTGTAATCTAGTGACCATGATTAGGATTTATCTACAAGTTGGCAATGTCTATGCAGCATCATTAAAAAAGATGACATGTCATTAGAATCCGGGCCCTGATAATCACCTTTTCACAGTGTTCTTGAACTCTTTAACCTTACAGGTTTTTATTGGCCTTTTTCATTTCTCTCAAACAAAACTTCTTTTTACTTGAACTTCTACAGACCTACCGTCCTTCTTAGATTTCTTAAAAAATGGTAGAGAAGAATTTAGTTTCATACAGAACAATAGAAAAGATTCCGAGAAGAATGAAATTTGAAATTTAGATTCCCTACTTGGCTACTAAATATTTCAAAACTGTCAGCTGACATATAGCTACTTCCTCCTCACTAGTTACTTTTCTTTAGATTAACCCAGCACTCTGAGTTAAATTCCTTTTATTAATGACTAATTACTTTTAGATTCATGCAGCACTCTGAGTTAAATGTTTTATTGATTACTTTAGTTTCTTTCCTTTTTCCTCTTTCTTTCTAACTTCTTTCTAGTAATTTTTCTTTTAGATTACTTCTCTTAAGTATTCTTACCACTTTCACTGATTCCCCTGGATATGTTTTTCTCATTAACACACAACTTTTCCTTTAACCTTTAAACTTCCTATCCAGTCTTACCAACCCATGATAAACTATCTTTATACCCTTATACCATAAGTTTCCTATTTATTATTTTTGGCAGAACTGTCGGTAATTACGACTATCGTGTGCATGTAAGCAACCTTCCAACAAATGAAAATATAGTAGGCCTACTTATCAGATTGTTGAGTCCCACATATCAATCCATAAAGACAGCTTCTTCGTCTTCCACATAATTAAGGTCATGTTAATGCATCTCGTTGCCTTCTGTAGTGGTGGTCACTTGTTCACATCCCATTGCCTTCTGTAGCGGTGGTCACTTCTTCACATCCCGTAGCCTTCTTCCAAGAGACTTACGCTATTCTCCCATCCTCTTCAAATCATCCAACATCATACCATTTAGCCTTGGCTCCCACCAACATTCAGGTAGTCCTTTCTTGTAGCAATCCATCATCACCATCCGTGCGTCAAATACGTCCAATCTCCATTATCTCCCCGGCAAAATTTTTAGCTCCAAGTCATAGACCACTTTTCTGTATGCTTTGTGTATTCCATTCTCAGTTGCTAGCATACATTTACTTGACCTTCCAGCTCCTCCTTACTATGCCACATCATCATGTGTCTCCGACGGTGCTTTACTGTTTGTAGTTGTCCACTCAACAAAGCTATACCGAGGCAGAAAACTCACCTTTCCACTATACATTGGTGCATTACAGTAGTTGTTGCTTAACTCTTTGTTATTGAGGCGTAGATGTATTTCAAACAGCTATTATATGAGTCTTCTTTTTTAGAACATGTAATGTTTAAAGATATTCACGGATAACTGAGAAAAGACATTATATGTCCCCCATCCCTGCTTATGCCCCATGTATTTGTACTGTGATCGGATTTTTAGTGAAAAGCTGTGTAATATATAATTGCCTTCTCTACATGTTTCACTTTGTAAATACACAATATATTGTGTATATATACGAAAATAAAGAGAAAGTGCGAAGTACAGTTTTCTTTCAAAATCTCAAAATTGGTCCGGAATTTAAATTGCTATAACGTTTGAACATTTGAAGACAAAAAACAAATGAATACTCAATTTAAAGGACATTTATTTCCCTGCAATTTTTTTTTTATGAAGACATTGCTGTAACTCTAAGGGCTGAAATGCTAGAAGGCAAAGTGTGTCGAAAAGCGTGATGTGAAAGAGTGTTTTTAAAAAATTCGCTATTTTTGCTGGTGGATATCTCAAAACCTATAGGTAAATAAAAAATTATGGGATCAAACTTGTAGGAAATGTTATTAGCTTGAATTTCTTCTACAATGCACCGTTGTTGAGATATAAACGAAAAACCAATAAAAGGGACCTTCTACGGGCCCTGTCCCCTGCTCACCCCCACCCTCGGGAACTTTTAGTATGTTGTTCAGACATTCTCCCCAAGAACTCTGCCAAATTTCAAACTACACGATTTTTTTTCCTATTCAGTATTTTTTTTACCTTTATTGGCTGGACTACTAGGCAAAATTTTGATATAGAGAGTTTCATTCTGAAAAAGCTAAGTGAAGACCAAAGTAGGAATGCTTATCAAGTCAAGATTTCAAATAGATTTGCATTTCTAGAAAACACTACCGAAGAAGAAGTAGAGATGATATGAATATCAATAAAACTTGGGAATGCATTAAATATAATATTAAGGTAGCCGCAAAAGGAAAATTAGTTCTGCTTGAACTGAACACAAATAAACCGTGGTTTGTTGATGAGTGCATGAAATTAGTAAATGCAAAAAAACCGGCAAAACTACAGTGGTTGCAGAATCCATATGACACTGCTGTTGAAAATTTCAACAATGATAAACGAGAAACCTCGAGAACCATTAGAACAAAGAAAAGAAACTATCTCAGAGGCAAAGTAAATGAGTTAGAGGAAAATAGTAAAGACAAAAATGTTAAGGATCTCTACAAGGGAATAAACGAGTTCAAGAAAGGTTTTCAACCTAGAATAAACATAATTAAGGACAATGATGGCACTATACTCGCAGCTTCAAACAATATTTTGAATAGGTGGAAAAATTTCTTTAATCAATGTACATGGAGATATCCAAAGTGTAGAAAGTGAAATATTCACAGCAGAGCCAGTGGTTGCTGAACCAACTCTAACAAAAGTAGAAACAGCTATAGGTAAACTAAAAACACACAAATCTCCAGGCATTGACCAAATTCCAGCAGAATTAATTAAGGCAGGTGAGGATATATTAAACTCAGAGATCCATAAACTCATTCTTATGATTTGGAGAAAGGCGGAATTGGCAAAGGAATGGAAAGAATCTATTATTATACCGATCCATAAAAAGGGAGATAAGGTCGAATGTAATAAGTATCAAGGAATTTCTCTCTTGTCAACATCATAAAAAAATCTATCTAATATACTGCTGTCAAGATTAATTCCATATACGGACGGAATCATTGGAGATCACCAATGTGGATTTAGGCAAAATAGATCAACCATTGATCATATATTATGTATTCGCTAAATCTTGTTGAAAAAATGGAAATATAATAAGTCTGTTCACTAGCTATACATACATTTTAAAAAAGCATATGATTCAGTTAGGCGAGACAAATTGTACAATATCCTCATTGAGTTTGGGATGCCAAAGAAGTTAGTTAGGCTGATCAAGATGTGTCTAAATGAAACCTATAGCAGAGTCAGGGTAGGGAAATTTATATTAGAAAGGTTAGCCATTAGAAGTGGCTTGAAGCAAGGTGATGCACTATCACCTTTACTTTTTAATTTTGCTTTGGAATATGCCATTAGGAAAGTTCAGAAAAACAAGGTAGGCCTAGAATTAAATGGCAGTCTCTCGATTTTAGCTTATGCAGACGATGTTTGCTTGTTGGGCAATGACATAAACACAATCAAGAGAAATGCAGAAAACCTTTCTGATGTCTGCAGGAATTTTGGATTGGAAATGAATACAGAAAAAACTAATTATATGTTCATGGAATGTCAAAATAATGCTCTAAAAAATATGAAAATATCCAGTTGATTGTTCCAACAAGTGGAAAAATTCAAATATCTGGGGGCAATAATTACAGACACAAATAATATTAAGGTAGAAGTTAAGTGTCGACCAAAATCAGGAAATGCTTGTTGTTATGCAGTTCAGAAACTCTTATCTTCCTGTCTTCATTCCAGAAATCTAAAAATAAAGATTTTTAAGACTTTTATCCTACCGGTTGTATTATATGGATGTGAGACATGGTCGTTACTCTTCAGGAAGAACATAATTTGAGTGTGTTCAAAAACAGGGTGCTTAGGAAAATATTTGGACCTAAGACAGATGAAAATGGGGACTGGAGACAACTACATAATGATGAGCTTCTTGACCTGTACTCTTTACCGGATATAGTAAGGGTAATAAAATCACGGAGGATGAAATGGGCTGGACATGTTGCACGCATGGGGGAGGAAAGACATATCTCAAAAGTATTGACTGGGAGACCCGAAGGGAAAAGACCACTTGGAAGACCTAGACATAGGTGGGAGGACAATATTAGGCTAGAATTAAGGGCTGTATGATTTGCGAGGGATAATTGGATAGAGTTAGCACAGAATAGGGTTGATTGGCAGGCTCAGGTAAGCGCGGCAATGAACTTTCGGGTTCCATAAAATAGATAATATTCCTTTAGCTTTGCTGAGGAATTGTGTATTGCCATTGAGCAAGTAAATTAATTAATTAATTTTAATTTTTTGGCCTTCATAGGACCACTTTAGTCAGGTTTCTGGTTGAGGTTTTTCTTCTTTTTGTCAGCCCAGTACTTCTTCATCCTTTCTGACCGCAATTTTCTTTCTGCTTCTGGAACTACTCTTCCTATTCTCTGTTTGTTGATTTTCATCTGTAGTGTAGTGTGTTTGTCTTTCAATATCTTGAGTGTGTCTGCCTTGTATATTAAATCCTCTACTGTAATATGTAGCTCTGCCATATCTTCCTTAAGTTCTGTAATCCATCTTATATTTTTCTTACTCTTACTCTTCCATAATTTTTCTATTATTTTTCTGCTAATTCTATTTTCTGGTGTCCGTAAAATATGTCCCAAAAATGATATTAGTTTTTTTTTTCATTGTACTTGTCACTGGTTGTATTTCTTTATATACTGTTTCATTAGAAGCTAGTTTCCAGACTCCATTTACTTGGTAATTTTTGTTTAAACAGGTTCTTACTATTCTCCTTTCTACCTTGAGTACTCTATCTATTGCAACTGTGTTAGTTGTTTTGAATAGTGTTTCACATGCATACGTGATTTGCGGTTGAGTCACTGTTTTATAATGTTTCAATTTGGTTGCTATTGAGAGGCACTTTTTATTGTATGTATTCTTGGTAACATGCTGTGCTCTAACCAGTTTATCTATTCTATTTTGCCATGCTGGTTTCTCATTCATGTTGTAAGTGATTATTTCACCTAAGTAAATAAGTAAGTAAGTTATTATTATTATTATATTATTATTGTTTTTATTATTATTATGTCTTCTTTTCACATTATTATTATTATTATTATTATTATTATTATTATTATTATTATTATTATTATTATTATTATTTCCTTTTCAATTATTATTATTATTACTATTAGCCTATTATTATTGTTATAATTATAATTATTATTTATTTATTTATTTATTATTTTTTGGGAGGGGGTCTTTGCTTTAGTTGGCATGCCACATTGCAGTACGCAGTACTGCATGCCATACTTGACATACTTCGAGTTAGTTTGTGCTTATTTGCACAATGTCTTCCACACTTATTGTTGACTTATTCACTATGGATACTTTTTAGGTTATCACTTCATTTAACACTTATCAGTATTACTTAACAGTGACTTCATAATGTTACTTACAGTTGGGAGCTGACGAGATGATCCCTGGCATGACTATGGCGCTCTTATCTGTAGCCAATAGCAGCGCTTCCCTACACTTGCAGTTATAGCACAACACCGTCTTTCCCCTGCATGCCACCACCAAATCACGGATCATCTCATTAGCTCCCAACAATATATATTATTTTAGTTCACCAAAGTTGATGCTCTGTGTAAATTTTTTAAAGACTCAAATAATTTGAGATTAGCTGCACTTTACTCACTGGCCATTTAGCATGTTTAGATTCAATTTCTTTTATCATTTTGTCTCTTTGTGGTTTAAGTTTGTCACATCTATAAATCAAATGTTCTGCTGTTTGATCCTCTTTAAGGCAGATACAAATAGGGTCCTGTATTATACCTAGTCAGTGTAAGTATGATTTGGTTAACCCATATCTAGTAATCACAGCTGTTAATGCGAAATTTAACTGAATTTGTCCTTCTTCCTTGATTTCAGTGACAATTGTTGTTCTGGGTTTTTGTTGTAGGCAAAGTCCATTCCATTGCTGAGCGCCTCCTCCTTGGCTAGCTTATCAGCTAGTTCATTACCGGTGTATCCCACATGCGCCTTGATCCAGGAGAAGTGTATGACCCAGTTTTGTTCTTTAAGCCTTCTGATGCTGTTTTGGATTTCATCTATAATAGAATTGTGTTTTGAATTATTTCTGAGAAGGTCCAGAGTGATTTTGCTGTCCGTGTATTTTGCCGCAAATCTTTCTTCTATCTTAGCATGCATATTGTCTAGTGCTGCCAGTGCTCTAAGAATTGCAGTCTGCTCAGCCTGGTTGTTGGAGCAGTTTTTGTGAAGTTTAGCCTTGATTCTCTATATCTCTTCCTCCTTTTTGAATATTATAGCTGCAGCCCCAACTTTATCTTGGATTTTGCTTCCGTCAGTGAAGATTTGTATATTATAATGTTTGTCTTTATTAACTTCTTCCAGGTGTACTCTTGTCAGCTGGATGGGCCCAGTCTGATATATCTGAGGGTGCGTCATAATCTGAAGATTCTGCTGTCATGCCATGTGTTACTTTATAAATATTGGCTGCTTCTGCAATTGTAATGTGAATTGGTTTTACTCCAGCAATAACACATGAAGCTTCAAACGACAATGTCCTGTGTGCTTTAGCAATTTTTATATTTATTGCTCTTTGAGCTCTCTGAAGCTTTATTCTGTTAATTTTTATCTCTAGAGCTTTCTCCCAAACTGGTGATCCATAAGTTAGCATGGGTACAATTGCTCCTCTGCAAATTGTTCTCAAGGCTTGGTGGCCAAGTCCCCACTGTAGTTTAGCCGTTTTGCTTAGCATGTTTATTAAGATAAGTGCCTTGTCAGTTATATTGTCAATGTGTTTGTTAAAGTTAAACTTTTCATCCAGGGTAATCCCTAGGTATTTAAATTCTCTGACTTGTTCAAGTATTTGATGATTCAAATATATCTTGATTGGTACATTTCCAGCTTTTCTTCTCCGCGATATTAGTAATACCTTTGATTTTGAATCATTAAAGACGACTTTGTTGTTCTTTGCCCAGTTCTCAATCTTTCTAATATCTGAATTTGCATAGTTTTCTGCTTCTTTGTTGTTAGTGCCTTTTGTAAGCATTAAAAGATCATCGGCAAATGCCACTACCTTTGTATGGTGAGTAAATTCCAGGTTGAGAACTGAATCACACATTATGTTCCACAGTCCTTGCCCACAACAAGAGCCTTGTGGACAGCCCTTGGTTACTTCTTTTGTAATCTTACATTCATTTGTTTGTAAAATCGCAGTTCTTCTACTGAAGTAGGTACTTGTTAGTCTAAATAAGATTTTAGTGCATTGAAGTTCTTTGAGGTTGAGTAGTATACGTGGCCACCAGGCAGCATCAAAAGCTTATTAATATTGTTGTTGTTGTTATTATTATTATTTTTATTTTTTTTTAATTTTCGAAATCTGTATGTCCCCCCTTAATTCCTTTTCCCCTCCAAG
Source organism: Ectobius pallidus (assembly GCA_964059195.1). NCBI lineage: Eukaryota > Metazoa > Arthropoda > Insecta > Blattodea > Ectobiidae > Ectobius > Ectobius pallidus. The sequence goes on from CAXKWD010000002.1 coordinate 153,608,533, forward strand.
TAGCAAACATACGATCTGTTATGAGTGTAACTACCAGGTAACCTATTAAATTTACTGTACCAAGGTGTATGATATGTCTGTTTTATTATTTTCTTGCAAGTAATTGGTAATTTTTCTTTTGGTTCACACTTTTTTTATAAGAGATAGTCAAAAACGGGGTTTTTAATAAGTAATCTATATTAATAGAAGGAAGTGTTACTACTTCTCCCATCTGCTGCTGCCTATGAGAAGCTACTAGCAGAGCTCCAAGCAAAGAAAAGAGATATATGGATAGACTTATGCAACAGAAGCGATGATGACAACAGAGTGGAACGAATTCAACTATGACCTGAGACATGTCGTTACGCGAATTGCATTCCACGAATTCCACCATCGTGTATGCAAAAGGAAGGAGTTTCACACACCAAATGAAGCCTTATGTTCATGTGATTTGTGTAACATGCCATGTGACCGCTACCATGTGACAATATGCAAGAGCAGGGGAAAATCCCTCGTACAATTCTGCATTGAAACGTGAATACATCGGAACGACTAACGCACAATGTGCACTTTCCTTTATTATTATAAAAGGAAGTGTTTGTCCTTCTGTCTGTCTGCGATCCCACCAAAATCTACTGAACGCAGAGATCTGAAATTTTAAACATAGGTGGACTGAAGGGTTAGAAAATGCACCTCGAAACCGGAATTTTAATTTTCTCTTTCCTTCGTGAGTTATGATTGAAAAATGGGCAAAAAACATGCATTTTTTGTGTTTTCGAAGCATCAGTTTTCAGTAATACATTTCAATGTCAAATCAATTACAGTTGGATTTGGCCTTTATTGTCGTACCTTGGAAATAAAAGCATCATAATCGCTTGAATGTTGTAAGCCCACGCTGGTCAATTTGTTTATAATGTCAAGGCACACAGATATCTTAAATTTTCAACATAGACAGAAGAGAGATAATGAATAGCCTATAGGTCTAAATGGACAGACATTGATCGGTTTAGACAGAACTCACTATGCAGGGCCGGGAACTCGATCCCTTCATTTTGTAAATCCATCCTGGACGATTCATTTGTTTAGAATGTCAAGGCCTGCAGGTATATGGCATTTTCAACCTACACAGATGAGGGATAATCAGTATAGGCCTAAATATGGTTAAACATTGTTCGATTTGGACGAAACTCACTATACAGGGGTTTTCTGGGCCAAGGAACTCGAATCTGAGATATCTTTTACCAGGCGACGCTATCTAATCGTGGTATGTAGTCCACGTGATTTAGGTGTTAATAAATATTATTATTATTGAAATAATTATCATGGGCAAAGCTGCCGGCACATGCTAGTTAACTATATTGGTTAAATTATCCATTCTTCTAATATGATTAAAACACACAACATTGAAACACAGTTTAAAGCACTGCACTCAGTACTAAGTCAGCAATAACAATGTAATGCTAATGTTAGTTCCTGCCCTTCCCCTGATTGAAGCAAGCGGCTACCTGAGGGGTGCAACTACATCCCAGATAAACCTTCCTTGTCTCTCTGGTAGTGCCTTATGCTGCTCTTGCACAAAAAATTATCCTGTTTTCTCTTGGGTAGATCAACATTTTAGTGGGAAAAGTCTTATAACTCGCACTTGATGAGACTACAACTTGCTGACAACAAATCAGTCTCAACTCGCTTCTGCTGCTGCTGCATCATGAAATTTCAAGGCTGCCTAAGCACGCGGCACTTCAAGTTGATGCATAAGAGCAGTAGGAGTGTGTTATTCAGGGGCGAAAAATAGTTTAATGATGGTACTAATGGGTTTATAATGACTTTGTTGATGTTGCTTTTATTTATTTGTTTTTGAATCTATTAATTTTTAGCACATTATTTAGGTAGACTCAGTCTCAAAGTCTGTCCTCACATTATGCCACAAGTATTAATTTTTTTTTTTCCCCCTCCAGGAAGTTCTTGGTAAAGTTATCATGAGTAAATCTTTGTCTTCGTCTAATGTGCCTTTGTCTCCACTGACGACAATGACAGTCCAAAAGCCTGCAACAGTGCTACAGTCTAGTGGCTCAAGTAGTGCAGCTCAGCAGGCACTTAACTTGCCAGTATCATCTACACAGGTAAGCTATTTTCTTCTGACTCTTTAGCTCATGAATCAGTGACCAATCCGTTGTAAGGGCCTTTTCACACTGGGGTCACTTGTGATGGTTACTGGTTTTTGCAGTGAACACACATGGGTCACTTACAATAGTCACAACTAGTATTGCCAATAGTAGCTACATGATAAAGCAATTTATCATCGCTAGGGATAGTCACATTTTGTTAATCTCCAAAACACGAAATTAGTGATAGAAGTTCAAATTACTGTAATAAATTCGTTTCTGGTGTTTTTGTATTGAAAATATATTATTCATTTGCAAAGTTTTGCAAAATGTAATACTTTTTACGAAATACCCGGTTTCTAAGGTTTTATCCCATTTTTATGCGAAATACAAGCAAATGTAAAAGTTCTACTTTAAATAAACTCATATTAGATTTTTTTTTATCCACGAAAAATATTTTAATTAAAAATGAGAGCAGTTGACGAAATAGGGCGATTAGTTGTAGCAGGCAGCTACTACGTGCTGGTAGTTCAAATGCAGTGCACTGATTGGCTGTCACACTCCTCTTTGCCTGCTGTAAATGAAGTTGCCAAGGCGAAGTGAATCTCTAACTGCTTTCTTCTGCGAAGACTGATTTACTCACAATGCACATTGTGCGCAATACTAATTTATTATAAATGAAGATGCCAAGATGGCACTACCTTAGTAGCTTTTACGTTCCTTGAAGATGGCCGTGTTGCCGGTGGATGAAGGTAATATTAATACGTACAGTTTCATCACATTACTAAATTGTAGGCTAGCCTGATTAATGGATGACAAAGGAATTTAATATTAATATTATGGGTTATTTGTGTTTTCAGAAACCTAATTTCGGCTCCTACAAGAAGACACAATTTAAGAAAATCATTTCTATGGGCTTGTTCCCAATGGATTTGGATTTGATTGATGTGAAAGCAAGGCAATGTGCAAGTTTTGCAATAACTTATGCGCGTGGACTGAGTCCGAAAAGACGCGTGTGAAGAACATTGTAAACATTCCACGACGCATTTAAGAAACAAAGAAAAGTTAAAAGAAATGCCTTCCATATCAAAGCGGCAGGTATCTATGGCAGATAGGCTAACTGCGTCAAAAAAATTGAAAGTAGAAAAGGACACATTTGTCTCCGACACTGTCAGGGCATTCATGGAGGCAAATATACCACTCTTGAAACTGGATAATCCAAGCATGCGGCAGTGGATGGAAAAATATGTTCCAGGTAATTAATACTTTGATTTTTAAAATTTCAGCTCCTAAGATTAATGTCTAATTTTTTTAATGTTTTGTTAGACTAAAAGTTATTAATCTTTTTTAATAGGCCTGCTTTTATTTTTATATTGGAGGATTTGATTGTAAATAGTTTTATTATAGACCTCTTCAAACTATTTTTTAAATTGCAGTAATTTTTAAATTTAAACAAATAGTTATGTTTCCTCTTTATGTCTGTAATTGTATTTTTTAATAAGCAATTCACTAGCCAATGAGTTTTTCCAGTTTTTTTGTTTTTTGTTTTTGTTTTGTTTGTTTGTTTGTTTGTTCAGAATGCTCATCAATGGGAATAATAGTTACATAAACACATACAGAAATACAAACACGCACAAAAATACATTACAAAGCTAACATAAGCAGACGTAATCTTTTACTGATTTCTTTTGTTTTTACTTGTTTTAGGCTGTGGAGACTTACCCAAAGCACACAAGAAACAAGTGCTGCAAATTGCTTACAGTTACCAGTGTCTAATATGGACAGTGAGCGGGCATTTTCAATGTATTTGAACGTTGTTACCGACAAGAGGAACAGGCTCAAGATTGAGAACGTAGATGAAGGATATCGGAATAAATCCGGAGAGGAGTAAAAAATGTAGGAATAGGATAGAAAAATTACAATGAATCTCTGGTAGTGGAGGACCGTATAAGAGCAAGAGTGGACTATGTCGCAGGACGAAGTCAGGGATCCAAGGAATTATTATTGGAGAACAATCTATAACATATCATTAAAAAACTATGCACTTTTATTCACACTTGTAACTAATGGTTAATGGAAATATGAAAATTGAATAATAACTGAAAAAAGCACTTAGAAGAACAATGAACAAAATGGCGCGTAAAAGTGATGTTGCACCACGAGGACGAAATTATGTAAAATTGTAAATCACCAATAAATTATATATTAAAATAATTGTAGTGATTAATGCTGTTATTTAAATGTGTTCAAAGATATCAGAACTTGCTTATTCACTTAATGTTAGCTTCACGGATGAGCGATGATGTCACCACACTAACACCTTGTAGAAACTTGTAGAAGTGATCCAATAAGCATTGAACTTGACAAAATGCTTAAATTATAATAAATAATTTAGCGGACTAAATAAAACTTATAATGGAAGTTTTATATCAATAGTTCCCTGTAATAAAACAATGGGCGCATGTAGCCTTTGTTAAAACGGCGGGAACAAGAGCAGAACAGAATGCGACTGACTCGTATGTCTGCAGATCTAATACTGAAAAAGTGAAGCGACGCTATGAACCAGCGTCTCACAAGCTGCACCTGTTCCCGTTGCACACGAGACCAAAGCTGATGCAATATTGCGCCTAACTTTAGCTGAATCAGCGCAAGAGGGCACAGCGGACGATTTAAATTGGAACTAGTCACTGTACATACATAAAATAATGGAAAAAACATGTAGCTTGCACTGACATACACCCGGCGTTGAAGCATAGCTTTAATAAAATAAATCATTGGGCAAGCTAACAGAAACACACTATTTCAAACACTGAAACATCACTGATTCTACACTATGTAGGTTAGAACACGTAGCATGATGTAAGTTAGGTAGAAAGAGATGTATGGAATCCACATGAAGCTGGATGTATACATGTGATATGTGTTAAAACACTGACTTCTTACATATCTTACAAGAATATAATATGAACAGAAAGAAAATGACATACTACACACATCGCAAGAATACGATTTGGCGGAGCTAAGAGCTAGACAAGAAATGGAATTCATTGGGAAAACTTTGAATATAAGATCATAGTAAGTGTCATATGCTTCTCGTCTTGGGGTAGAGGACACACCTTTACTATGGGGCGCTTATATTCACCACTGGAAGTACGCACTGTTATCACTCAAACTAAACCATCTTCTCCAGGATGAGTAGCGGTGATCACGCCTAACTTCCATTGAAGAGGAGGAATGTTGTCTTCCTTCAAGATGACGACGGTGCCAATTCGAACGTTGTCACTGGAGCAAGTCCATTTCTGTCTCTGTTGTAAGGAATGAAGATATTCTGATGACCAGCGTTTCCACAGATGATGCAAGTGATCTTGTAGAAGCTGCCATTTTTCAACATATTTCTTATCTTCTGTAGGAGGTTGAGAAGGTAAAGATGTGAGAGGTTCTCCAATTAAGAAGTGACCAGGAGAAAGATATGACAAATCAGCTGGATCATCACTAAGACGAATGAGGGGTCTAGAGTTCAGACAAGCTTCAATCTGAGTTAGAAGAGTGCAAAGCTGTTCGTATGTGAGAACTTGAGCACCCATTACTCTTCTGAGATGAAATTTCATAGATTTCACTGCTGCTTCATGTAAACCACCAAAGTGCGGCGAGCTCGGTGGGATAAAACACCAAGTGTATTCATTATTTGCAGTGAAATTTTGAATTGCAGTTTGAAATTCTGTTGACTGTAGCAACAATCGGAGGTCTCTTAACTTGTTGTTTGCTCCAACAAAGTTAGTGCCATTATCACTGAAGATTTCTTTACATAGCCCACGACGTGATGTAAATCTTCTTAGAGCGGCTATAAATGCATCTGATGTGAGATCAAAAACTAGTTCAATGTTGATAGCTTTAGTGACCAAGCATACAAAAATGGCAATGTGAGCTTTTACAGTAGTTTTGCTGCGAGGAGCACCATATCTTATGTTGAATGGTCCAGCATAATCCACTGCTGTACGGAAAAAGGGCCTAGCAGGAGTTATTCTGTAGCTAGGAAGATTTCCCATTAACTGCTGAGAACATTCTGCCTTTAACTTGAAGCAGGTAAGACATCTATGCAAAATAGATTTCACTACTCTTCGAATACAAGGTATCCAGTAGGCTTGTCTTAGGGTAGCTATAAGCAGTTGATGCAAAGCATGCAACAGCTTGCGATGTTCATATTCCACTATCAGAATGGTTAAATGATGTCTAGAAGGCAATATAACCTGATGTCTTGCATCATGTGTAAGATCTGCTTTCTCCAACCTTCCACCCAATCTTAAAATATTATTCTGATCTAGGAATGGAACTAATGAATGGATTGAACTTTTAACAGATGTTTTCTTGCCATTGTGAAGATCTTTCAGTTCCTGAGCGAAAGCTGCTTTCTGAGCGATTTTAACACAAGTTTGCAAAGCGTGCTGGAGTTCTTCTGCTGCAATAGGTCCATGATACTTATTTTCATGACGGCAGGCAGAAATAAACCTATACATATAACAAGTCACTCTCTGAAGGCGCCTAAGTTCAGAAAACCTTGTGATAAAGTTATCTTCTTCTGTGGTGGACACCATGCAGACAGAAACAAGTTGTTCGGAAGAATCCTGAACATTTAATTGTTTTGGTTGTTCAGGCCATGATGTTGTTGGTTGTGATAGCCAACTAAAACCATGCCACCACAAATCGATGTCAGATAATTGTTCAGATGACACACCTCTTGAAACGAGATCAGCTGGGTTGTTTTCTGTAGACACATGTCGCCATGCTGCAGTTTCAGAAAGCTCTTGAACTTGTGACACACGGTTGGAAACAAAAGTTTTCCACTTTCGTGAATCCGATTTTATCCAAGACAGCACAATAACTGAGTCAGACCATAAATAGTTTTGTGATGTTTGAATATTAAGGTCATTTAATACCTTGCTGTATAGTTTAGATAACAACAATGCACCACAGAGTTCAAGACGAGGAATGGTTTGCCTTTTTAGAGGGGGCAACCTTAGACTTGGAGCACAGTAATTGAATTGTAAGTTCACCTTCACTGTTCACTGAACGGAGATATATACATGCACCATAAGCCTTTTCTGATGAATCACAGAAGCCATGGATTTGTACATCTTGCAGTGTACCCGATGCGAGCACAAAACGTGGAATACGCATTGCATGTATAGTGCCTAGAATGTCACAGATATCAATCCATCTCTCTGTTATGTGGGACGGTACTTCTTCATCCCAACCAAGCTTTTCAATCCACAGTGATTGCATGAAAATCTTGGCATTAATGACAATAGGACTGACAAGGCCTAAAGGATCAAAGATGGAAGAAATGACTGATAGGATAGTACGCTTAGTGAGTTTACATTGCGTATGAGTTTGGAGAGAAGGATGGGATTGTATCTGGAAATTATCAGTAGCAGGATGCCACAGTAAACCAAGGGCATGTGCATTCTCACTGTTATCAAGAGACAAGGGTAGTTGGGTCTCTCGATGAGATGAAGGGACCGATTCCAATAGAGCTTCATGATTAGAACACCACTTTCTTAATGGAAATCCGCCACTGTCAAGCATAAGTATCAATTCTCTTTGAAGGCGTAGAGCTTCTTGGAGATTATCATGTCCTGCTAAGCAGTCGTCCACATAGAAGGAAGTTCTAACTGCTTGGGCAGCGAGAGGATATTTAGCTTCTTCTATAGATAGCTGATGCAGGGACCTTATGGCTAAAAATGAAGCTGATTTAGTACCATAAGTCACGGTAGTTAATGCGTAGTCTTGTATGGGTTCATTAGCATTAGAACGACACACAATTCTTTGAAGATTCTGGTCATCTTCATACATTCTTATGCGCCTGTACATTTTAGAAATGTCAGCTGAGAACGCATACTTGTAGGTTCGAAAGCGAATTATAATTGACGACAAATCATCTTGTACTGTTGGACCTAATTTCAGAATGTCATTTACAGCCACAGTAATAGACAGTACTCAGATCTCATCTCAAGAGCGTATCGCCTGAGTAGCTCTCAAGTATGCATTCTCATCTTGAGATGAGGACATAGTAATAGTCCCGTTTCAAGCTCTTCTCAGCTGGTAATTTACTCACGCGATACTAGATCCGGTACTCAGGTGATACACGATCTGATGCGCTGTTTTTCTATAAACCTTCAGCACGCGTGTTAAGAAGCTGAGAATAGAAGGCAGTGGAGGTAAGTTACAGCCTTCGCCAACAGATGGTGCTACAATAACCGCCCCCTAGGCTTGTTTGGTTGGTCTGTCGTCTGCAATTTCGCAACATTCGTTTGCAATAAGGTCTTTCCTTTTGTATCTTTGTACATAGAAACTAGTAAAATGGAAGATATAAAAAGAGATTAAATGGAATACATGTTAAGATTTTTCGCAAATATCGCCATATATTGTGATTCCAATTTTAAATTATTATGAATTTGGACAATTATATTTAGGCCTATACTATGGTCGGGACTGAAATATTAAGGAATTTAGGAACGGAAATATACTTAAATATAATAATATAATTAATTAAGGCACTTGAGTATAATAATAATAATATTACAAGAAACATAAATAAACATGGTTGTGAACTGTAATATAATTATAAGATATTTGTTTATTTAAACCAAATAATATAAACAATAAGTGAATTTGGTTTAAATTACACTTGTTAACAATAATGTGTTTTTTACATATAAAACCTAATAAAAGATACAATTAATTTTAATAACTAATCTAATTACTATTTCTTAGGCTTAGACTTCTTAGGTTGTATTTAAATTATTCTGTTTTAACGGGGTTATAAGGTGGCGTTGTTTATATTTTAGCTAATTATTTTTGTGTATTCAACAAACGAGAATGACAAACATTAATAATAAATATAAACAGTTCGACAGTTGCTGATATTTACATCTGCAGTAGTTGGTAAATAAGCGGTACTTAACATAGCCATTTCTAACTTTGAAAACATAGGCCTAACATATTTATTTAACAGTTCTAACTTATTTTTTCCTTAAACATTAGCTTTTCACATTGAATCATTCCTTTTTTAGAATGGCTTTACTCTCTAAATTATCCTGTTTTTTCAGTATGTAATGCAAATAAAACAGAAACAAACAAAAAAACTGACCCACTGACTCTATACAAACAATTATATTTTATTGATGTAAAATATGTGCACTAGTCGTATTAAACTTGTGTCAGAGTTTGATAGAATTAGGTTCATGTCTGCTGGTGAAACGGATTGTATTTTAAGCAAGGAAGCTATAATTCCAAGTAATCTTACTAAAAAATTTAGCTAAAACAGGAGTAAACCCACATATAACTTAAATAATATACACCTGTTCTGCTTAATTTTTTTAAAATTGTTAAGGGATGCAGATTTCGAAAATGATACCCAAGAAAAAAAAAATTCTTGCCGGTGAGTGTTTGAACACAGGACCTTTGGAACATAAAGCCGGCACGCTACCACAGAGCTAAACTTTCTACATACCAAGTCGCTGCGCTTGAACGTATTACCGAGACACAAAGGGTACCGTTAGGACGCTGCCTATGGCTGAAGCGCAGAATTTGCCTTAATTAAGAGGATTTCTTTGTTGTATGTTTCTGGTGTTTATTATTTTCTGAATCCTTATCGACCAATGCATCTAATGACTGCCCCCCACTGTAGATTAGGATTGTATATTGTGTACAATAAGGGTGATAAGCTAAATATGCTGTCAATAGAACGCGATCTTGAGTCGTCCCCAGACTGCACTTGCGTGAAGCGAGATTTTCCCTACTTCAAACAGCTCTCAAGTCTAGTTTCAGCGACTATTACTATGCACGCTGGGAATCTCGACTTGAGACTCGACTATTACTCTGCGTGATACTGGTCTCAGCTGATCAGCTCTCACGTGATACGTTCTGAAGCGAGAGGCTTCCGGCAGTACTAAAGATGCGTTTATTTCTCTGCACGGCGTCTCAAGTCTGATTTTACGTGAGTTTCTCAGGTGAAACAGGACTATTTCTATGGCCCTTAGTGACTTGCCTGAAGAGGTTTTTGCAGAGGCATCAAAAACCACTCTAGTTTTAGTTGTAGAAGATGATGGTTTGATGACTGCATGATGAGGTAGATAGAAACACTTTTCACCTGACTGTGGGGGTGAAACCTTTCTCATGTGTCCCAATTCTTCATATTCTTGCATGAATTTAGTGTAATCTTCTTGCAGAACAGAATTTGTTTGGAATTTGCATTCCAGATGGCCAAAGCGTTTTATTGCTTGCTGTCTGGATTCGCCCAATGTATCCTCAGATTGATTCTTGGGGAGTTGCACCACAAAAACACCATCATCGGCACGAATAGTGTTTTGTACGAAATGCTGCTCACACTCCTTTTCTTCTTTAGTAGGCCTAAGCACTGGTTTAGGAAAATCTTCTAATTCCCAGAAGCGTCTTAACTGTGTGTCAACATTGTCAACTGTTACAAACAAATTGTGTTGAGCAAATGTGACTTTCTTGGCTTTGATTGATGTCTGGGAACTGATCCACTAAGTACCCAACCAAGCTCAGTGTTACTAAGTATAGGACTATTAGGAGTGATTATTCTTTCATTGGTAAATAACTGATAAAACAGGCTAGCACCAATGAGGAGCTGGACATCACCAGGGATGTAGAATTTAGGATCTGCCAAGGCAATTTCACTAGGAATATTGAATTTGGTAGGATCGATACGGACAGAAGGAAGTTTGTTTGCAATGTGAGGGATTACTAGACAGTTCAAGTTAGCTTGGAAATTATGGATCCTCGATCGCATATTAACTTTGACACTGTGATTACAAGAAGAGGTGCCATTTATGCCTCTTATGTGAGTATCGACAGTTGTTGCTGATAGCTGTAGCTTCTTAGCTAAATCTTCAGTTATGAAGTTTAACTGGCTTCCAGAGTCTAGCAATGTTCTACACAACACTAAATTTCCTTGTTTATCTTCAAGATGCACTGCTGCAGTTGCTAAAGGAATCACCCTTTGACTGGATTTTTCCTTAATAGAACAATAACTAGCAGGCAAATTGTCTGAAGTTTCTGAAACACTAGTAGAATGGTGAGAAACCTTTTTCTTGTCACGTGCGTTGTTATGTAACAATCTGCTGTGCACAGATGTACCACAGTTACAGAAGGATTTGAGCTTGCAATGAACTCTTTTGTGATTAGATGAAAAACAGTTTGCACACAAACCTTTGTTTTTTATCAATTCCCATCGCTGTTCTTCACTTAACTGTGAGAATTTGTCGCACCTATGTAACTTGTGATTGTCTTGGCAACAGGGACACGAATCACTGTTAATGGCAACATACAATTGGCGAGTTGTTTTAACTGACTTCCTTTGTGTATGTTTTTCACTCTTTTCCTTTGATGGGCTGGACGTGTTGTTAGAACTGGCTAGCACTTCTAAAGAGTGCGCCTTGGCTTCTAGAAAAGTCATTAGCTCTTGAAGAGATGTGAAACTCTGTGAATCAATTTTACTTTCCCATTCCTTTCACTAAGATTATCCAATATCAACTGAGTCAACTTAACTTCATGCAATGGAATTTCAAGATTGAGAGCTTCCACAGCGTTAAGATTGCTCTGAAATTTGTTTAGCAGATTTCGCAGTTCCGTCACGTTTTCACCTTTCATTGTTGGTAATGAAAGTAGATTTCTTACATGAGCTGTGGCGATTACTCGCGTGTTATTGTATCTAGAACACACTAAGTTCCATGCTATAGGAAAATTGTCATTAGTTACCGGCAAATTCTGAACGAGCGTAAGAGCTTGCCTTTAATGCAGATAGCAAATAATGATATTTCTGAATATTATCCAATGATTCATTATTGACTACGAGACTGGTGAATGTGTCGTGGAAATGTTTGAAATTAGTCACATTTCCAGAGAAGATTGGTAATTGAATTTTTGGTAACTGTATAATTCTATTGTTACACTGTGACGTAGAAGATTGACAAGTGTGGTGAGAATTACCACTGTGAATAGATTGTTGACTGTGACGAGAACTTACACTACGCATTGGCTGCTCGTGTAGAAACAGAAGACCACTTAACTTTGCTTTAAGCACTTCGTAATTATTTCTCACTTCTTCGTCATACTGCATATGAAGTTCTATTTCCTCTTCAGCTTCGATGAGAGCTTCTATTTGAATTTGTATAGACTTGTATTCCTCCCAAAGTTCAATAAGGCTGTCAAATTTCACTTTTAGTTGAAACACATCCACTTCTTCTGGAATGCTGTCACAGAATTTTTGAATAAATGTGAATTTTCGTTTGAGAAAACCACGTTTCTTAGTCAACTCTTTGAGGTCACTTTCCATGATGATATGAAATTGATTGCAGTTTAACCCTGCAGTGCTCGCATGGCGTCTGACAGACGCCAGACCAGATTCATTTCACTATATCTAGAATACCTATGAGCCCATTGTGCTGATCTGCCATCTACCTTTCGGTCATCTACTCTTAAATAACATATCCAAACGGCAACCCTCCAGTTTTTGCCTAGCAAGGGTGGAGTGAAGTTATTGTTGCGAAAATCTAGATGGCGTCTGTGAGACGCCGCGCGAGCTTTACTGTTACAAGGTAAGTTACTGGTTTAAAACAAATTTCTTGCAGAAACTAGTGATCATAAACCTACATTACCAATCTTTTCTGATGGAAATTATTTATCTTTAGGCTTGGCAATGAGTGGAAAGGAGAAGAAATATTATAATCTTTCTGATCCAAATGATTGAAAGATAGTGCAAAGTTGCTAGAAGAAGAGGATGATGATGTTGAACTTGATCGGGATAGTGATCCTAAAAAAGACATTGCGGAGTCTAGAAGTGAGTCTACGGACACTGGACAAGAAGCAGATGATGATAATGATTGTAGTGAATGTGATAGGCCTAAATATTTCGTAGGGCGGGACAAAGTTTCTAAATGGAATAAGAAAAGATCAGTAACTAGTAGTAAAAGTTATTATACCTACACAGTCTTAGGACAATGATATTTTAAAATTATTTAAAAATGGTTACATGCCTAACAACATTGTTTTATTGTCAATTAATTAAAGTGATAATGTGCAAATAGTGATTTGTGTCCAATATGATTAGTTAAATGCTCATTTTCAGTAAATTGACTTAATACACATATTTTTAATTAAGCAATGTACGCAAAACATGTTCAATAATATTAAATAAACTACGACAACCCTCAATAAACAAACTGAACACTCAAAACAACGTAAAACAATAGAATCAACGTAAAACATGAATGGCGTCTCTCAGACGCCGCGCGAGCTTCTATGTCCTGAAACAGTGCGCGAGCACTGCAGGGTTAAAGTTGAAACACTACCACTGCTGCACAATGGTGTACAAATCAGATGTTCACTGCTTTCTTGATGTTCGCTGCAGACCAGCGTCCCAAGTTGCTCGAAATGTTTGATCACTGCCACTAGATGGTGTCATTGGCTGGGAATACAGGGATGATGATTTCACGACAACCGACCGACACGGTAGCTTATGATATACAAGACGAATCCGAGAACAATGCGAAACAAACAAGTACATGTGTGAAATAAGTAAGATTGTTTCCAATATAATCCTGTCCTATGAGGACCACAAAATGAAGGATATCGGAATAAATCCGGAGAGAGAGGAGTAAAAAATGTAGGAATAGGATAGAAAAATTACAATGAATCTCTGGTAGTGGAGGACCGTATAAGAGCAAGAGTGGACTATGTCGCAGGACGTTGAAGTCAGGGATCCAAGGAATTATTATTGGAGAACAATCTATAACATATCATTAAAAAACTATGCACTTTTATTCACACTTGTAACTAATGGTTAATGAAAATATGAAAATTGAATAATAACTGAAAAAAGCACTTAGAAGAACAATGAACAAAATGGCGCGTAAAAGTGATGTTGCACCACGAGGACGAAATTATGTAAAATTGTAAATCACCAATAAATTATATATTAAAATAATTGTAGTGATTAATACTGTTATTTAAATGTGTTCAAAGATATCAGAACTTGCTTATTCACTTAATGTTAGCTTCACAGATGAGCGATGATGTCGCCACACTAACACCTTGTAGAAACTTGTAGAAGTGATCCAATAAGCATTGAACTTGACAAAATGCTTAAATTATTATAAATAAATTAGCGGACTAAATAAAACTTATAATGGAAGTTTTATATCAATAGTTCCATGTAATAAGACAAAGGGCGCATGTAGCCTTTGTTAAAACGGCGGGAACAAGAGCAGAACAGAATGCGACTGACTCGTATGTCTGCAGATCTAATACTGAAAAAGTGAAGCGACGCTATGAACCAGCGTCTCACAAGCTGCACCTGTTCCCGTTGCACACGAGACCAAAGCTGATGCAATATTGCGCCTAACTTTAGCTGAATCAGCGCAAGAGGACACAGCGGACGATTTAAATTGGAACTAGTCACTGTACATACATAAAATAATGGAAAAAACATGTAGCTTGCACTGACAGTAGAACTGATGTGGTTGTCGCAAAATACAGGTGGACAAAATTTTGATGGTCATGATGACGGCGAGTGATTATTTTAACTGTATTCGTACTTCTGTTTTTTAAGTTCTACGTGTTGAATAAAATATTTTAGAATGAATTTGTGCATTTTTTTAACTGCCGTAACCCACAATGTAGAGTAAGGAGTTTATTTTAATTTTAAACTAAAGTACAAGCACCTCAAGTAAATCGGGTAAGCTGTTTAATTTTTATTTATTTTACATTATTTCATTGTTTTTATTTCATATGAATTCAAGACATTCATATCACTCCTGCATATTGCTTGATAATTTATCAGCGTACGGAAAAAATTCAGTTAGCTTTCTTTAAACGCTGATTTTCAAGATTTTTTTACTGTTTTTATGACGAAATCAAATTTTTATATAGCGAAATATATATAGAAATTTTGAATTTTATTTGACGAAATCCTGAGTTTTTATTCACCACAAATCATCAACTCTAGTCATCGCTTTTGACTTCCCAAATGGCAGGTCAACATTCCACTTCACTTATAAAACCTTAAGTATTAATCAAATCTTAACTCATGGCTGGATAACAAGTTTCGCTGAGCTCGACTATAGAACTGAATTATGTATATATAACTTGCATTGTTGGCAATCTGAAAATACTTTGACCGTCACTTGTGTCCCGGTTTGAACACTCCCATTTAAACCCATGCTTCTTCGCTGATGTGTTCAGAATGGTCACTGCAGCATCACTTGTGTCTGGGTGAGTCACTGCAGTGACTCAGTATGAAAACTCCTATTTAAACCAATGCTTCTTCGCTGGTGACCGTCACATGCAACCCAGTGTGAAATGGCTCTAATCTTATTATCACACCTATGTTCAGCTCTTTTGTATGTCGATTTGGGCCAATATACTGATAAAGTCTATCTTAATCATTTCTTTGACCTAAACATAATCTCGACATGGAGATTAATATCTTCCCATCTCCTTCACATCCATGATACCGGTATCTAAACAAAAGGGATTTCCATTGTCATTTAATTTCGATAAATGTTATTTCAATAATTATTGTTCATTCAATTGGTATGGCCATATCCTCAATATTATTAGCATAGCAACATGTTTAGGCTAAAAATGAAATAGCTGATTTCCGTAATGTAAGTATTGCTTGCAGAATGACCATCACCATAATATATCAATTGTATTGCCATCAGCTTGATGGTCTCACTTAAAGGACACACAGCAGTGGAATCTGGTGTGTTTTATTTATTTTTATATTTTAACTAATTATTAGTGCCTACATGGCCCTTAATTCTGTAAGTATTTGTTCAATGACTGAATGACTGGCTTTTTCTGTAACCCCTCCACACAAACCTCCAGTTGGAGGTTTCAGTACCTAGAATAATTTGGTTACACTTATTTTCCGAGATAGAGGACAGAGGGACAGGTTGTAAGTCCATCACCTCACAAACCCCCTCTGGAAACCAAGGTGTTACTTGGACACGAAAGGGCCGAGGAATTTTTTTCAGAGGCTCTCATTTAGGCTTGGAGTTCCTTTACATGCCATAAATCTACGACGTGCCCCGCCCCAGCTTAAAGTCCCTCCTGGAGGACTACATACCCAGGATTTTATGTCCTGAAATGTTCATTGACTGTGGCCAGGTTTGATCCTGCGACCTTTGGATCTAGAAGCAGGCATGCTACCTCTACACCACCACAGTGGACTATTTCTAAATAGTCACATATATAACTCGAGGTTCAGATTCTCTCATGATACATTCACGAGCATCTTGTTCATTGATAAAATCCAGATCTTTCGTTATACACTGCACCAGGGAACTTTTTCCGCATGGCTATATGCTGGAGAGGGTGCTAGCAACAGCAGTTATGTTATGGGACTCCTCAGGCTGCTCTGGGCCCATAATCTGCTATTTTTTTATTGATATTTTGTTATTGTTCTTTAGTGCTAACTGCTAGATGATTACACATGTTGCAGAGAGACACAGAATGACTAACACTGTCCATTGAGTCACTGCCTTCTTGATACTGTCTTCTTGTTCACTTCACTAAAGTACAGTGTACCAACATAAGAATCAGTTCTTACCAACATATGTTTTTACATTATTCTCAACATCGCCCGCTTTCTCTACCCTGTGCTAGACAAGGATAGTAGAAAAAGTGACAAGACTAACCTCATGGACTGTAGCTATAATGCTAGGGGTCCCGAGTTCGAATCCTGGTCGATCCAAAATTTACTATTAGGAATAGGTCTCGAATAGGTAGGTAGGGTGAAGAGGAGATGAGAGGAAGAGAGAAAGAAGATGGGAAAGGAAGAGAAGAGAATAAAGGAGAAATAAATTATTTTTTCTGTTTCACCAGTTGCGTAATAGATGGCACTACCGTTGCTGCTAGTTGTTCAAATGCTGTCGCTAGATGTCTCCCCCACTCAAAACACCTACTTTCCAGGCGGGTTGGAGTGGGGGACTCGTGAGCGGCCTATTTTACTTTTTTCCCTTGATTTCTTTTGGTCACTTGTTTATTAAAAATGTTATTTTATTTATATGCGCATTCTGCTATACACTTGTAATGAACTTTTTGATAAATTAAAATGTCTGAACAGTTGACCAGTTTAGCTTCAGAAATATCTCACCATGTTAAAGCAAACATGAATTCAAGAGTTTCTACAGAAAGTTCTAATGACATTGCAAAGGAGACACCAGTTCCTGAAGATGCTTTTATTGCCATAACAAATTAATGTTCTCTTTCAAACTGATAGTAAAAACAAAAAACTACATCCGTGGCACTTCATCCCTTCGAGGGACTAGGCCTGCATCCGAATGCTTCATTATCTGCCATAGACAGATGGCAGGATTGGGGGGTATGTGGTCAGCATGATGACTCCCACGACCATTACTGATGGCTTACTGAACCAGAGCCTCAGTTTGTGTCACAAGGCTGAGTGACCCCTTTCCAGACCTCTTTACCCCAGAAAAGATCTGAGGAGTTACTGTACTGCAGATCGAACTCAGACCTCTGGATCCGTAGCCAGCAACACTAACCAATAGACCACACAAGGGTCTCTTCAGGCTAACAGACCTATTTAATTTAGCCTTTGTGTTTAAACATGACCGATAAAATGTACTCATATTTTTATATCTGAAAATGCCTTTTTTATATTGATATGGCTGTTT
Source organism: Ectobius pallidus (assembly GCA_964059195.1). Lineage (NCBI taxonomy): Eukaryota > Metazoa > Arthropoda > Insecta > Blattodea > Ectobiidae > Ectobius > Ectobius pallidus. Next base: position 153,626,336 of record CAXKWD010000002.1, read on the forward strand.
ATACCAAATTATGGGTACAAGTTCATTATTACTGCCTCAGCTTGTAGTCAGCGAAACAATTTTAAATTTTTGTTTTAATAACACTTACCTTATTCATAAATGTCTCATTTGAACTGCTTCTGCATAGTCCAAAATCTTTATCAAAACATTACTTCCACCAAAGGAAACTATACCCTGTGAAAATTTTTAGATTGATGCCTCAGTATTACAGCAACTGCTGAAGGACACACCATTAACTAGGTCTGCTGTAACAATGTTCTGAAAACCCTAAGTAAATGAGTGAGAAGATGAAGACCTGAAATGTGGAAGAACCAATACAATGCACCAGCACACAATGTGCTCTCAGTGGATCCTCCCTCATCTGGTTTAAGCACTGCCAATGCCTAACAACAGTAAGTGCATGGAATTATACAATTAATGGAGGGTGAAGCCTGGGTCAATACTCTACAGCAGTGGTTCCCAACCTTCTCAGCTGGCGACCCACCTTTCCTTATCAGAATACCTCCATGGTCCATGGTGGAGTAAAAAACCTTATTTGTATCGTATCCCTTCCTTATGTATATATAATTTACCATCAAATATTGCAAATGTATATAAGCTTAATATGTTTTTTTTGAAGATACAGATTGATTATTGATAAACAATTTGTGTTCTGATTTGAAAATGGTTGCTAGAGTGTGCACCACTTGTGTGACTGTGTGAGCCATCTGGGAGAGATTTTGGTTCTGTTGATTGCCCCAGATGCCAAAAATCAAGAACTAAGAAATCAATCAAAGCACAATTTGATTTGTTTCAATTTTTCTTATCTTTTCTGGTGGTTTATTTGATGGTTTCTAATAGTTTTAGGATCGAGTCGCGATCCACCTGTAATCCTTCCGCAACCCACCGGTTGGGAACCGCTGCTCTACAGTACAGTTGTTCTCATATCTATAGAAAACTTGTAAAAACATCAGTTAAATTATTTTATAACTGCACATATATGCATATCACATCTCCGATACGGGGAAAAACTGTAATTGGCAATAACTTCCTCATTTTAATAAGTGACATAATATTTTTTAACCCTTTCAGAGCTGATTTTATATATTGGTATAAGCAATCATCAAGTGAAATAATCAGTGGAATCTTACATTTGACGGGTCCTGTTAGGGAGTGGAGTGGGGAACTCGGGTGTGCCCGATTCTACCTTTTTCCCCAATATTTGTTCTAAATGCTTGCACACTGAAATATGCACTGATGTCTGCAAGAGAAAGCACCCATTGATAAAAGTGCCAATGACCTCTGCCTGCCAACATAACTGCTGTTGCTAACACCATCTCCAGCATGTAGCCACTACAGAGAAAGTTCCCTGGCACACTGTAACCAATGATAGGAAGTGCGATAAAAAAATATGGTGAATGATCTTTTATAGCAGCACCTGCTAACGCTACATCCATTTGATATAATATTTCTGTTGAGACAGGCAATGCCAATTTTGAAAACAATCTGACAGAGCCACCAGAGTGAGGTGTTTACCGTGTCTATTGTTAATCATGTCTTTCAAACAAAGCCATGTTACAAGGTTTTTTTTTTTTTTTTAAGTTACAAAAAAAGTGCCATAGAAGCTCACAAAATGTTGGAATCAGTGTATGGCGATGATGTTGTAACTCTGAAGACTGTTTACAAGTGGTATGAGCGATTTAAAAGCGGAAATGAGTCGGTTGAAGACGACAACGGTCGGGACATCCATCGACCTCAAAAACAGACGAAATCGTGCAAAAAGTGGCAGCACTTGTTTGTTCAAACAGGCAAATGACTATTCGAGAGCTTACCGAAGAACTGAACATCTAAAAAAGAGAGCAGAAAATGGGCCAGTGGCTTCCTTCTACATCATGTATCAAGTATTCCTGTCTGTTCACATTTGCCTTACTCACCAGATTTAGCACCCTGCGACTTCTGGCTCTTCCCAAAAATAAAAAGCATGCTAAAAGGAAAATGTTTTGACACCATTTGCGACATAGAGATTGCCACAACACAGCAGCTGAAAGCCCTTCCGAAAGAAGCCTTCCAGAAATGCTTCCAGTCATGGATTTAACATTGCTAGCCAAGGAAAGTATATTGGAGGAGATTAATTCAAATTCTATGTAAGCTTATTACTTTGTTTGTAATAAAACTAGGAGGTGCCCGTGGCTTCGCCCACGATAATTCATTTAAAAATTAAGAATTAAGAGTATGATATTATTAAAGCATTATATTTATTAACACTGCACGCGAATCATTTATAAACTAAGCCATTAATAATATTAATGAAACAGCTAAAATTCCGGTTTCAGAGTACATTCTAAAAATTAGAAAGCGCCCCCTGGGAAAACTATATCAGAATCGATTATGCAGTTCCAAAGAAACCTGTGAACACATAATACGTATTGTTTCTCCACTGTTTATTGACATGAATATGATGTGAATTTTATTTTATCAATTCAGTGTAATTTTCAGAAATTATATAATGTTTCAAGGGAAGGAATGGTTTGTTTGGATTATTATCAGCGATATTTCAAGAGTTAAACCATCAATATTTTACTGCTGGTGCCCCCGGTGCTTCGCCTGCCATGATTCATTGAATCCAGGATTTTTAAGAAATTTACACTGGTAGATTATTAAAAATGTTTGTGGTTCAGAGCTATGAAAATTGTAAGTAAAAATAAAATTAGAATATTTGTTCATTGTGTTCATTTCACTTAGGCCTTATATAATAGCGGTTTACCTAATTTTGTAGTCATCATGAAAGTTTACACTGCGAGAGACGAACATCGCCGAGTATACACGATGTCTCACGAAGCGGGCGAGCGAGCAAGCACGCTATTTAGGGCCGTTGAATTGTTTAAGAGTAGATTATTCACCATATTGTTTGATCACACCTTGTAATTAAGCATTTCTTAGTTTCCACAGTATTTTTCTGTGAACAATATCCATACAGTCTAGTGAATATGGTGTCTGACTAGATGCTTGGGGGTCAGGGGTTCAACTCCTGATCATTCTTGATGCAGATTTCGCTCTGTCGTGGCTATGTGATTCATGAGAGTGGTTCAGTAAGCCATCAGTAATGGTCGTGGGAGTCATCATGCTGACCACATACCCCCCAATCCAGCCATCTCTCTATGGCAGATAATGAAGCATTCGGATGCAGGCCTAGTCCCTCGAAGGGATGAAGTGCCACGGATGTAGTTTTTTGTTTTTACTATCAGTTTGAAAGAGAACATTAATTTGTTATGGCAATAAAAGCATCTTCAGGAACTGGTGTCTCCTTTGCAATGTCATTAGAACTTTCTGTAGAAACTCTTGAATTCATGTTTGCTTTAACATGGTGGGATATTTCTGAAGCTAAACTGGTCAACTGTTCAGACATTTTAATTTATCAAAAAGTTCATTACAAGTGTATAGCAGAATGCTCATATAAATAAAATAAAATTTTTAATAAACAAGTGACTAAAAGAAATCAAGGGAAAAAAGTAAAATAGGCCGCTCACGAGTCCCCCACTCCAACCCGCCTGGAAAGTAGGGGTTTTGGGTGTGGGAGACATCTAGCGACAGCATTTGAACAACTAGCAGCAACGGTAGTGCCATCTATTACGCAACTGGTGAAACAGAAAAAATAATTTATTTCTCCTTTATTCTCTTCTCTTCCTTTCCCATCTTCTTTCTCTCTTCCTCTCATCTCCTCTTCACCCTACCTACCTATTCGAGACCTATTCCTAATAGTAAATTTTGGATCGACCAGGATTCGAACTCGGGACCCCTAGCATTATAGCTACAGTCCATGAGGTTAGTCTTGTCACTTTTTCTACTATCCTTGTCTAGCACAGGGTAGAGAAAGCGGGCGATGTTGAGAATAATGTAAAAACATATGTTGGTAAGAACTGATTCTTATGTTGGTACACTGTACTTTAGTGAAGTGAACAAGAAGACAGTATCAAGAAGGCAGTGACTCAATGGACAGTGTTAGTCATTCTGTGTCTCTCTGCAACATGTGTAATCATCTAGCAGTTAGCACTAAAGAACAATAACAAAATATCAATAAAAAAAATAGCAGATTATGGGCCCAGAGCAGCCAGAGGAGTCCCAGAGAAGATTCTGAAACAAAAGTGAAGTTAGTGAAAAACTAGTGTTTTTTTTTTTCTCTACGGGTATACCAGTGCTTACAAGAACAAGATGGCGTGCAAGGACAATGAGACAGAAGCCATTACAAAGCTGAAAGACACGGCAACTTTTCCTTTGTGGGAGAAGGAAATGAATATTCTCTTTTTGGCAAAGAAACTGAAGAACATTGTTAATGGCAAGGAAAAGAAACCTACCGACGATGAAGATCAGAAGTTAGAAGATTGGGAGTCAAAAGATGCTATGGCTCAATTTTACATTCTGAGAACCATTGATCTTACTGTGAAGTCCCATACCTTGACAAGTGATTCCTCCTATGAGATGTTCAAGACCTTGTGTGATGTCTACAAAAATGACACTGAACAACAAAAGAATCAACTCATGAGTGAATTTTTCAGTTTTAAATATAACAAGTTGGAAAATATGGTGACAAATATTTCAGCCCTTCAGAATATAGCTTTTCGTTTGAATGGTCTGGATGTTGATATTGACAAAGATATGATAATGACCAGACTGATTCTGGCATTACCAGAAGAATATCGTCATTTTTCCAGTGCTTGGGATTCCACACCCAAAGCAGAACGAAAACTTGAAAATCTAAAATCAAGATTACTCGTGGAAGAGGAAAAGATTAAGGCCACACAAGAAGAGCTCAAATTGACCTTTAAAGCTACTTGTAATTACAATAAGAATCGCAAAGGTAAACAACAAAATTATTCAAACAACAAGAATAACAATGTGAAGTGTTTCAAATGTGGTGGTCCTCATTACATCAGAGGAGAGTTCTTAAAGTCATTGGAGAAAATGCGCTTTTTTAAAGCCGATGGATATGCGATGAGTACTTTGAGCGATGCATTTAAGAATGATCCATTGGAATTGTGTTTACACAAAATGGCGAAGTTCAGGTTAAATGGGAAAGAGGTTATTTTCCAAGATATAAATGAAAATATGTGCCGCCTTCTAACAGGTAAGATATTTGTTGCGTTAATTTAACTTTATAGTTAAGCTGATTCTTTATTTATAACAATTTTTGGTCAATATGATAATTTTGTAACTCTTCTTCACTCGCTGTGTATTGCCTATACAAATTATTTATTTTAGAATTTGTAATTATTCTATTCTATACATTTTATATTAATTAGATATGGTTATTTTCATTGTGAACCTTCTACTGTTTACTCATGGTATTATTTTGACCTTTCAGATGATGATATCATGGCGAAGTACATGCAACATATTGTAGAGAGTGGAACCTTGGCCGCTCTCGATCTTGGAGCTGATTTCAGTCAGGTTCAAATTGAAAGGGTTGTGGATGGAGAAAATCAAGAAAGTATAACCCAGAACCAAGCTGGTTGCAGTGACGGTCCCCTGAAGGAATTTTCAGATGGACACAGAACTTAACCCAACTGTTGTTGGAGAAAAGATTGGAGCAAAAAACTGTGTTCAACAAACCAACATGCAAAAAGAAGAAATTATGGAGTTCTGTTGCACAGAAAATTTCGGATCCTGCAGGCGTTGTTGTTACTGGTGAAGCGTGTGATATCATGTACAGAAACTTATTATCCACGTATAGAATGAACAAAAAAAAGCAGAACTCAACTGGTGAAGGTGCCATAAACTGGGATTATTTCAAAGTGATGGACGAAGTGTTAGGCCACAAAGCGTCCAGCATGCCTAATCCGGAACTTTTGGGGGGAAGTTCAATTGCCCTCCCCTTAGAGGTATCTTCATCTGTTTCATGTTCATCTGCATCATCTTCATCTGTGTCATGTTCATCTGCATCATCTTCATATGTATCATGTTCATCTGCATCATCTTCATCTGTGTCATGTTCATCTGCATCATCTTCAGCTGAATCAGCTGCGATGGTTGGACCAGTGGAAGTAGGAGCAATGCCTACATCCACTCGCAAGACTTTAAGTGATTACCTCCAAGAAAAACTTAGGCGGCAGGAAGAGAAGGACAAGAAAAGAGAAGAGAAAGAGAAGAGAGGTGGAGGGAGAAGATGCAGCTTAAAGAAAAGGAAGTTGAAGCAATAAAGGAATTGGCAAGAGCAATTACAGCAAGAAAGGAATGAATGTGAAGCTTAGGCCTGTAATTTAAGAAGTTTGTTAGCAATAATGACTATTCTAAGTGCATTTCTTTTTATTTTACCTTAATAAATTATATGCTTCCCCAATAAAGATACAAATTACTTGTAGGCCTGTTCATTCGTGTGGTCACAATTATTTACAGTCAGCTTACCACATTCAGTGTAAAAAATTTACCTTACAGAATATGCAGACACTATGTAGTTATGGAGTTGCAGTGGTTTGGGGGGATAACCAAAGTAAAAATGTAGATAGGAATAATCGGTCCAAGTCAGGGCCAATGCTTAGAAAGAAGACACAGGGGTTTGGGGGTTTGAAGTGTTCCTACTGTTGGAGGTGTCCTATGTTGGTTCTTGATACAACTTCAGGGATGGAGCCCAGGCAATTGCTGAGGAAGAGTCCCCCTTCTCTGTTGAAGTTGTTGGGATGTGGCCTTATTTCAGTTGCTTCTTTTATGACACGGTCCCAATAAGTTGTAGAGCTGTGCATGATTGTGGTTTTGTCGAACATAGTTCTATGGTCATTTTCTATGGCGTGTTGTGCCACAGCGGATTTTTCTGGATAGAATAACCTCATGTTGCATTGGTGTTCCTGCAATCTCTCCTGGACCATACTTCCAGTTTGTCCAATGTAGATGCTGCCGCATTTGCAGGGGATCTTATAAACTACAATTTCTACGGCCCATGAAAGACCATCAAGGCCTATGGACTTCAGGAGTATATAAGAACCCCTGTGAATGTGGCAGCGTCTACATTGGATAAACTGGAAGGACAGTCCAGGAGAGATTGCAGGAACACCAACGCAACATGAGGTTATTCTATCCAGAAAAATCCGCTGTGATACAACATGCCATAGAAAATGACATAGAATCATGTTCGACAAAACCACAATCATGCACAGCTCTACAGCTTATTGGGACCGTGTCATAAATGAAGCAATTGAAATAAGGTCACATCCCAACAACTTCAACAGAGAAGGGGGACTCTTCCTCAGCAATTGCCTGGGCTCCATCCATGAAGTTGTATCAAGAACCAACACAGGACACCTCCAACAGTAGCAACACTTCAAACCCCCAAACCCCTGTGTCTTCCTTCTAAGCATTGGCCCTGACTTGGACCGATTATTTCTACCTACATTTTTACTTTGGTTATCCCCCCAAACCACTCTGCTTTGACCCATAGTATTAACCTTTATTTTTCTCTCACTGGTCCTGGTATGGACCGATTGCATCTTCAAAGTTTCAACAATCAACAAACATCCTTCATTCTGATTGGCCGATACACTCCAACACATTTTCTCCAATCATAAAATTCCATTTTCACTAAAAAACACATATAAGCTTTCTCTTCCCTTATTCTACACTCATTTCCCTGAGAAAGGCCGCAGAGATGTCAGCGACCGAAATATTGGATGCACTTTATCCTTTTCCTCTGCTTGCAGCCCGTGAAACCATCATTAGTACAAATTATATTGTATTTATTAATTATGTTATATAGAAGTATCCCCTAAAATATTTTTTCAAAACAAATGTAGAATTTTGTACAATATATATATATATATACTCGTATAATGTGCTGTTCAGAATGTCAGTACAATATAAAAGGTTAAACAAATAAAAACTACATCTGTAACAGTCACACTATTCTAAAAGTATATATAAAATTGATTGTATTTACTAATAGGTGTGCACCTGTCAGATTATTTCAAAAGAAATATAACACTATTCCTCATTTCAATAATTATACTAAATGCATTAGAAGATAAAATTATATAATCTTGTTGTCAGTCTTATTTCAGTAGTGCGTATTAATCAACTTATTTAGTTATACTTGCGATTGAAATACACACGCTATAAAGCAATATATATATTTCGTCATCACTGTCTACATATTGTTTGATAATAAGTAAGAACAGTTGGTTTCACTATTATAATATTATGTTGTTATAAATGATGTTGTTTGTAATCTGCTGCTTTATTATCAACTTGCCTTCTTTTAGTTTCTCGTTTTCAGCTAAGTTTTTCCTCTCCCAGTATTCAGAGATGCATTTCGACACCACTATATGTCATCTTCATTCTGTCACCAAAACTATTTACTGTTGGGAGATACCTAAATGGAGTATTCAGCTCAAGTGCTGTGAAGTCACTAGACACTAGAGTGACTGTACAGAGCTTCTTAATGCATATTTTCCGCTTAAAACCCCTTGGCACTTTACACCGGTAAAGAATGGCAGGCTGACTGCACTCTCCAGCTGACTTCAGGAATAAGAGTGAAGCAGCTCCCGGCACAAAAGAGGTTAAAGCAGTTTTTAGAGTGTGATCTCAGATTTAAGAAAATAAAAATTGTAATCGGCAATAACTTCCTCACTTCAGGAAATATAATGTGTTTTAATAAAGAAATTAAAAATATAATTTATATTTTCATGTAGAATGAGTATGCAAAATTTTTTGAAAATCTGTGCTGCCCCAATCAAATTATACAAGATTTTGTAGGAATTTTGCTGCCTGTCACTATTCTAACTTTGCTCATCGTGTCATTGGAAGTAATGGAATCCTCCTTAATGGTCGAGAAAGGGCTTCCTCCATCACACAGGCAGGCAGAGACCATAATGTTATAAATAATTATACCTGAAGGAGTTAGAAAACGTCTAACAAACATTTGGATATTTGGAATTCTGTTTATTTTAATATATATCCTCAAGACCTTACATAATTGTCTGTTTTGTTGCAGGGAAGTGTGATAGTCCTAGATCTGAGTCAAGAAAACTTGTCCAAAAACACAGTTTTAGCTGATATTCTTCAAGCTTCAGGCATCATCACTGATGTAGGAAACAGTTCTGAAAACTCATCACAATTGTCAAGTGATGTGTCATCGAAAGGTAAGTTATCAAGCTGTGATATCATAACAAAGTGAGACCTACCTCTTAAATTGGATGTAGTTTGTTTATTTAATGCAGAGGTATTTGATATGTTTAGACATAAACATGTTGAAGGATGCAGGAAAATGCAAAAGTGGAAATTTCAATGAAAGAATGAAATAGCACTTAGGTGTCCCTTGAAGGGCTATGGTCTCCTGCAAGAGGGACGCTCAGGCTTCATTGCATATGTAGTGAGCAAGTTCACATAGGCAGAATATTTAAACGTTCGCACTTGTGTCACATAAATATCCTGGGACTGATATTCTTCTGTGTTCAGTTGCTCTCTCAGCTCCTTCCACCTTCTTCTGCATTGCCCTGTTCCAGTATGTTCCTGCCTGCTGTCGGAAGGAGTCAGCCCATCTGACTCTTGGCCTCCCTTAACTTCTCTTTCCTGTATAGGGGTTCCAAGTTGTTGTTGTTCTTTGAGCCCATCTATTCTTTTTAAACGAAAAGAACAAAAAATTTGAAAAATTTACAAGGTTGTCATTTCTCTGACCACAAAACTGCTACAATGGGGACTAGGTTGTATACCTAGACATTTATGCTGTTTTGCAGTATGTGACTTTACAACAGCTTTTATTCTCTATAATGCTGGGAAGAATGGAGAATTTAAGGCTTCCTTCCAAAACTTGTGTTTTATCTGTTCCTCTAGGCTGACACAGAAGGCTTCTCTCACTCTTTAATGGATGTTTTCAGCTGCTTTAGTGTAAGAATCATACTGGGATTTCGGATGGAATCGTTTGGTTCAGATTAAGAGTTTGGAGGATTAAAGTATTCAGAAAAACATATGAACAGACCATTTGCCCCATGCGTGAATGGGGAGGTAGAGATATCCATATTCTGTTTGACAGAGGGATGGAGATCCTAATTTATCTTGGCCTGAAATAAGAAAAGAGATTAAAGTTAAAAATTATTCTACTACAACAGAATTAAGGAAAATGTGGAGGGATTTCTTGGTTAGAGTAAAGAAAACATGGTTGAAAACAAAGTGAAAATTTAACACAGGTATGAGGACCTTGAAAGGTATGTTAACCAACTCATGTATAGAAACTGTGTTCTGATAGATGTTTACTGGGATCTGGATCAGAACCTATAAACATATGTATAACATTGTATCAATTAATTACTATGCAAACGTAGCACACAACCTGTTAGATAGCAATCTGTCAAAACAAGCAGGTAGTCTAGGCACCCACACAAGACAGAGTAGTAGTATATACCTGGAACCAGTAACAGTAGTTGAAATTACCTCTATTATTAGAAAATTAAAGAATAAAAAATCATCGGGGCTACATGAAGTTTCGGATCATGTAATCAAAAATTGTTGTGAACATATCGTTCAACCATTATGCTGGATAGCAAATTTATCGCTTAGCACAGGAATTTTTCCTGATGCACTAAAAACTGCAAAGGTAAAGCCACTATATAAAAAAGGGTCAGACGAAGAAGTAGAAAATTATAGGCCAGTGTCCTTACTGTCCGGTTTCTCAAAAATACTGGAGAAAGTTATGAACTCCAGGCTTACAACATTCATGAGGAAATACAATATTCTAACAGACACTCAACATGGATTTTGTAAAGGAAAATCTACAAACACAGCAATCTCAAATTTTCTTAAACACATATATGACTCACTTGACAGAAAGGAAGTAAATATAGGGTTGTTTCTAGATTTATCAAAAGCATTCGACGTAATAGACCACAATATACTATTTGAAAAACTAGAAGCGTCTGGCATACGTGGTATAGCCTTAAATTGGTTCAAATCTTATCTGCAACACCGTAAACAAGTAGTCGAAATCACATACATAGATAAAAAAAATAATATAATGAACAGTAAATTATCTAGTGAAAAAAGCATAAAAGCATAAAATATGGTGTCCCACAGGGGTCTATTCTTGGACCAGTTTTATTCCTGCTTTATATCAATGACCTAAAAATGCACTCCACTCATATAAAGTCAACTCTATTTGCTGATGATACAAGCATCTTTTTAACAGGAGAAAACATCACTGCCACAGAACGAAACATAAAAGAGGCAATTGACAAATTAATTGAATGGTTTGATACAAATAGACTAATTGTTAACAAGGAAAAAACTGTAGCAGTCCCCTTTAAACTAGTTCACAGCAAAAGTACGGACTTCCCCAGAATCCCATACCAGGATAGTTCAATTAATTATGTAAATGAAACCAAATTTCTAGGGGTTTGGGTAGATCAACATCTGAACTGGTATAAACACATAGACATACTATCAAAGAAATTGAGCAAAACATGCTTTGCACTGCGGTCAATAGAAAGATTATCAAACAGGAACTCTGCTCGTACCCTTTATTATGCTAATTTTCATTCCCTTATAACATACGGTATAATTTTCTGGGGAAATTCATCTAACAGTAAACTTATATTTAAACTTCAGAAAAGGGCATTACGAATAATCATGCATGCAAATAATCGAACAAGCTGCAGGAATTTTTTCAAGGAATTAAGGATTTTACCCTTACCTAGTATCTACATTTTAGAGACACTTACATATGTAAAAGGCAACCTTAGTGGGTTCCAAAAGAACTCGAGTGCACACTCTTACAACACAAGGAATAGAAATAATTTGGCTTCTATTCCACACAGTACTAGTCTTTATGAAAAGAGTTTCACATACACTGGTCTCAAATTATATAATACATTACCTCAGTACATAAAGGAGATACCTGCTCTAGCTAAATTAAAAAAACAGATCAGTTCACTTTTACAGGATCATTGTTTTTATTCATTGGATGAATTTTTCGCTGTATTCCGGGGAGAAAACTAACTGCTGACCAAGGAGAAAGTGAAAAAGTGAAGTTTTGAAATTAATTAAGTAGTAACGACAATGTGAAGCAAATGGACCAATGTGGCCTCGTGCAGAGCCCAGTGTTAACTGGTGGAAATAACATTGACTTCCATGTATATATATGTTAGTTTGGTGTGTAAATACGGAAATGTATTAATATTAGGTCTCAATTCTAAGGCCTGTACACTTTGTAAAGTCTGTATATTACTACCCCAAGCTGTTGTAACATTCTGTTATATTCTAATTGTAACCATTTTGACGTGTCCCAAAACATGAATATGTTCCGTCGGACTAATAAATCTATTCTATTCTATTCTAACTTACGAGTAGAATTCAATAAACTATTACAAGATGCACCACCTCCTCCTAAAGATTCCTAAGATCGAGGCTTCTTGAATTTGGTGAACCCACACCAAATTCAAGAAGCTGGGTCCATCCGCACAGAGGGTAGGAAAGGAAAAGGGAAAACCCAAAGAAAACGAACAGATTTTCAAATGAATGCAAAGCTCTTTGCTAAAGTGTTTTGTAAATAGAACGCGATGAAAACTTATTTATTCATAAATATTAAATTTACAGGACAAAGAAAATAATTATTACAATTATTCATTAATCTTTAAATAATGCTTGCAATTTCATTCAAATTCTTATACAAGAAGTAATCAGTTTTTCTTTTCAATAAATTTTAACATTCTTGATTACCTTTTTATAATTCCTGAACAAAGTATAATGTAATATTTGCTTTTCAACAAAATATCATATGGTAGTTAAACAGGTACTTTAAAGGAAAAGTAAACTAAAAATTCAGTATCATTTTCTTCATACGGATAGAAAGAAAATGTTTTTAAGAAATTATATTCACTGTTAGAAATGTTTTACACCTTCACATTTAATCACAAAACGAATATGTTTATTGTAACGCGGTTGGCGTGTGACGTCACGCTTGACAAATGCTTGGCTCAGTCTCGCCCGATGAAAGACATTTCACAGCATTCTGTCTACTGTTACAGTTTTTTAGTGAGTATCTGTTCAAACAATGGTTTATTGTTGTGTTGTGGGTGTACAAACTCATCGTCGAAGAGTGATAACACACTTAAAATATCTTTCCATCAATTTCCCAACAGAGATAAGTCACCCGAAAGGTAATAAGCAATGGCTGATAAAAATAAAAAGAGAAAAATTTGTTCTTAGTAAATACAGTACGGTTTGTTCACAACATTTTGAAGAAAGTGATACCGAGCTTTCGGTACAGTTACGAAAACAGTTAGCTGAAGAAACCCCGCAATCTGTTTAAAAAAGAAGTGCTGTGCCTTCACTTCTTTTGCGTGGGAAATCTGAAACACCGCCAATGAAGAAAAGAAAATCATCGTACTTGAGGAAGAAGGAAATGAGAGAGTTGTTGCAAGATTCAAACAGTAATCCATCAGTATCCGGGAATGGACATATCATGAATGTGGAATGTAGTATTTATGACGAAAATTCAGTTTCTAACAGCAAAGGCGTTCAGTGTGAACTAGGAAATGAAACTTATGTCAATGTTTGCACAAATTCATAGATTCATTGAATGTTTCTTCTAGAAATTGTGATTTAGATAGCTCCTTTAGCATTTCAGACATTTCTACTACCGCAATAGATGATTCTGAATCTGAAAGTGACTCTGTTCGTATCTTGATAAATATTTTGTTTTTGAACTGTATTAACTCTAAGTATTAACTGATAACACCTGGCAACTAGTGTATCTTTATTTATAATAACGCTATCGAATGAGGCATGTTGTGTTATACAGTCTACAACCCCCTTCTGTTCACAAATTACTTCACAGTCCTAACAACACACACTTTCGTGGCCCGTTTTCATATGTATACACAGCCCACATTTACAGCATTCCGTATTTTCTTTTCTTCCTTGCAATTCTTTCAATAATTTCTTGTCATTTTCTTTCCGTGTGATATTAATTTGTGAATACCGAGATTTGTCCTTATAAGGTAACATTGCAGGCATCTCTATCAACAACAAACACAAATCAGACTTTGTGGTGTATTAGAAACACACGCGCGAGCATTACAGTAGCTGTCGTCCTGTCAGCGAGTTAGTCAATCGTGACATCACAGAAGCTTTTTACTTCACCTGTACAAAGCGTAATATTAGGTGCCTGAAGATCGCGATATCACCATTCGTTTCGTAATTCAAAGCTCCGTGCGATGAGATTAAAATAAAAAAAATGGTATTTTTTTAGTTTACCCTTCAGTGTGGTCCAACCTTTAGTTACCCGAGGGCCAATCAAACTTTAGTATAGGAATGTGAAGGCTAGAAAGAAAACAAATTACATAAATGAACTATACATAAAATATGTCCTATTCTATTCAGAAACTTTTATAAAAATGTATATTAAATATACTAGTTTAATATACCACTTCATTCAAGAAATCAAAGTCAAGAAATCAATGTGATGATTGGCACTGCTTTCCTGATACAAGTTTATCTATGTCCACTGAAGTTCAATAAAGCAAAGTCTCAGGCTCATTTCCACTTTCAGTGTGATTTCTCGTTTTTTTATTTAATTTGTTTGAGAGCAGAAAAAGCACTTTCACACTCATATGTACTGCCAAATAGCAATAAAATTTGCAAAGAGAATTTAAGCAGTTTAGGAAAACATTCTTAAGAAATCAGTTTCCATAAATTTTCAGGGACATCACACTTTTAGTCTGGTAGAATGGGTCTGCCTGAAGATCACAAATTTCCATTTGTAGGTTGCAGGGCACCTCACTAACTTCAGTATCCAGGGGGCTGTTGAACAGTGCAAGTTTTGGTTTTAGGGAGTCAGATTCCTGGAATCTGTACTGAAACTATTTCTTGATATCTGTTATTATTTCATGAAACATGCTAAAATTTGTGTAACTTTTTTCTTCTCTCAACTGTTGACAGGATGGGAAGTTTGTCGTATTATTTGCCTTCAGTGCAATGTGCAATACATAAAGTTTTTTGTGGAAGCTCTCAATATGTTCATAAAGCTGGGAGATATTTTGTTTTCTGCCTTGTAGTTTCAAGTTTAAAGCATTTAAATGGAATGTTAAATCTGTCAGAAAAGCAAGATTATTTAAAAGCACAATGTTTTCATTTCTGAGAAAAGCAAGAATTTAATTCCTCAACCCAAAGTACTGTTGGAGGCAATTTCCAGCACTTAGCCAGCACACCTCACAGTGGAATGAAATGTCATCATACTCAGCTTCCAAATTGTCTAGGAATGCAATAAAAGCTCCCCTTGCCTTCCCTTATTGAATTTACAGTATTTACAACAGTTTTCGTTGTCTCACTGAGCCTTATAATTTTTCCACAGAGAGCCTCCTATACGAGCTACGAAACAAGAACGCATTTCGGGCGGAGCCTCCCACACTCGTATCAAAGTGTGTAGCCTATGACAACAAGGCAGTGTTGCCCAGTTGGCGCGCCGCTTCAGCCCGCTACGAGATTTCATGTTCACTATTTCATTGCGCCCATGGAAAATATTGCAAATAGGGAATTTGTGTTTGCATATTCTTAAAGGGGATAACATTTTGAATGCGACTGTCTAAGAGCCAAGTTTCTAGCCCCAGTAGTTCTCGAGTTATCGCGCCGAGAATAAACAATGCTGGTAAAGCAATAAAAATGCTGACTGTCCCCTAAATAAACATCCAAACCAAATGTTCATGATTATGCATGTTCCTGGTCATGAATGAGGCTTCAGTCTGTAATCATATTTGACTGTAACCGTACGCATAGCCTTTTAATCAGTGCGCTTGTGAAAGTAGACTATCTTACTCGGTATTTTAAAAGTTAGTGTTAATAGTAGTGCGTGTAATATGTTATTATACTCATAGGTTATTATAATTATAAAGTAGTGCAACTTGTATAATAAATTATTAACAATGTCTCTTAGTAAACCTAGCACCAGCGGAGAACAAGACAGGGGGAAAAAGGGGAGAGTAATACACAAGCAAGCCAGAGCCATGGTCTACGATGTGCATAGGTTATTTAAAGAGTTGTCGGATGACGAAATACGTGGTAAAACAAATTTTTCAAAAGTGCAGGAATTAACAGCCAGAGCCTGTAACGTCAGTGTCCGCACCGTTTCGCAAATAGTGAAAGAAGGTAAAAAAACAGTTCAAGAAAGTGGTGTCCCAACTTTTAACTCACCAGGCAAACACCGTCAAATGAAAAAGCGTGTGAGCAATTTAGATGACTTTGAAAAATGTGTCCTTCGGAGAACGATTTTTGAAATGTACAGTAAGGGGGAATACCCGACTGTGAAAAAGCTCGTGGTTTTGATGAGAGAGAAAATTCAGTACAGAGGTTCTACTACTACTGTGTACTCCATCCTTAGAAATCTTGGGTTCAGATATAAACGGTCTAATGATGGACGTAGGTTTCTAATGGAAAGGAATGACATAGTAGCAGCCAGAATCAAGTTTCTGCGCACTATGCACAACTTTAGATCTTCAGGGGATGGTCGACCCATTTTCTATTTAGATGAAACTTGGGTCAACTAGAATCATTCCAGGAAAGAGATCTGGCAAGATTCAAAAGGAAGTGGGGGCCTAAGGGTCCCAATAGGAAAAGGTAACAGACTAATTGTCTGCCACGTGGGATCTGCAAGAACTGGGTTCATTTCAGAATGTAAATGGGTATTCCGCTCCCGTCCTCATACGAGAAATCTTGACTATCATAGCGATATGAATAGTGAAAGTTTCAGAGAGTGGTTCTTGAAATTTCTGGGCCTACTGGAAGAAGGCTCCATCATAGTCATGGACAATGCTAGTTATCACTCCAGAACAATTAACAAGGCTGCCAACAGAGGTTCTAGGCTCCATGAAATTCAGGAATGGTTGCGGAAAAACAACATTACATTTTCCCCACATGAATCTAGAGCTGAGTTACTGCTGAAAGTAGACCTCAATAAAAGCTCTCACAAAATTTACGAGCTGGATCAATTGGCTTTAGAAAGAGGACACGAAGTTGTACGGTTGCCACCATACCATTGCCAGTACAACCCCATAGAGCTGGTTTGGGCAAAGGTGAAGGGAGAAGTTGCGGAAAAGAACTCCACGTTTAGGCTTGCAGATGTTGAAAGGTTAATGAATGAGGCTCTGGACAAGGTAACAAGGGACGATTGGATTTCACGGGTTGTTCATGCGGAGAGATATCAGGAAGAAGATTATGCAAAAGAGGTTGCTAGGGAGAACACAATAAATCCTATATGTGTGAACCTTGAATCGGATTCAAGTTCTAGTGATGAAGATGATATGGAGCTTAATGAAGAAGAGGACGAGGAAGATGCGGAAGAGGAGGACGAGGAAGTATTAGCTGTTCCCCTGTAGCACTTCAGTCACTTTCGTAGCCTAGAAGAATTCAAGGTATGATTATTATTATTATTATTATTATTATTATTATTATTATTTTAAACGAAATAGTTCTGAAGTTTATTATTTTTATCAGAATTCTTCCCCTCATTTTTTTTATCGTTCATTTGAATGGAATGTGTGTAGTGGCTCCTATGTCTTCTTTATGTCTCTTTTACATACTTTAAATAACCTGACACTTTTTCTTAAAATATTTGCCTTTATTGACAAGCGACGACATTAAAAATTATAATAAAATCGTTATAATAATATGTGATTGTTTATTAAATTAAGAATAAAATGCATATTAAAGGTAAAGTGATTCCGGTATATGCCATGGAGGGTCACTCGACCGATATATGGATTCAGCCCCATGTCCGATGAACATTGAAATGGAGTATTTTTTCTAGGGATCGAACTCTGGACTACATTTGAGAAGTAGCAGCAATAGACCATTACTGTTCGTTGCTCCCTGCTTACATTATACAAATTTTGTTTATTGTAAATACCACGTGTAAACTGCTGATCTGGCTCGTATCACTCATCAGCTGCTTTAACAACGCGCCCGTATTTGCCCTCTCTTTCTAGCTGTTCTGAGCGCTCTCTTTCTACCGGGCACACTATGTGGCAACCAATGTCACCTCTGCACGCTGATTGGTCTGCATTCTTGTTTCGTAGCTCGTATAGTGGATAATGCAGTGGAAAAACAAACAATTAATGCCTTTTTCTTTACACAGTCCTACTAACACAGTTTTATCACCAACCATTGCTTTTGCTTCATCTGTTGCAATGTGTTGGTAGTTTTCTATTGCTATCAAATTATCTGTGAGTTTAGTACCTGACATTCTAAAAATACGCTAATACCAGTA